>OY755246.1:1354582-2624081 GCA_963576725.1 Azorinus chamasolen
TTGCTGATGCGCAGCAACTATGGATAAACTGTATACGGTCTAAACTGTAGCTATCCGTCATCAGCTGTATACGGTCTAAACTGTAGATATCCGTCGTCAACTGTATACAGTCTAAACTGTAGATATCCGTCATTAGCTGTGTACGGTCTTAACTGTAGCTATCCATCACCAGCTGTATAAATTCTAAAGTGTAGCTATCCGTCATCAACTGTATATAGTCTAAACTGTAGCTATCCGTCATCAGCTGTATACGGTCTAAATTGTAGCTATCCGTCATCAGCTGTATACGGTCTAAATTGTAGCTATCCGTCATCAGCTGTATACGGTCTAAATTGTAGCTATCCGTCATCAGCTGTGTACGGTCTAAACTGTAGCTATCCGTTATCAGCTGTGTACGGTCTAAACTGTAGCTATCCGTCATCAGTTGTATACGGTCTAAATTGTAGCTATCCGTCGTCAGCTGTATACGGTCTAAATCGTAGCTATCGGTCATCAGCTGTATACGGTCTAAACTGTAGCTATCCGTCATCAGCTGTTTACGGTCTAAACTGTAGCTATCCGCCATTAACTGTATACGGTCTAAACTGTAGCTATCCGTCATCAGCGGACGATATGGTTTCATCCTTGTCAAGTTCTGGATTACAAGAACTAATTAGCATATGTTATGAATACATATATATACATGTGTACAAGTAGTCATATTCACACATGAAAAATAATCAAACAGAATGATAAGTGAGCGGGCTGGTATGGAGGCAATGGCGGAGTCGTCAAATTAAACACTCGTATACGCACTTAGGTGTTTTGTTTGATAAAATATGAAGAATTATCGCAGATAGTTAGTATGTTCATGCAAGATAAGGAAAGCGCAGATAGTTAGTATGTTCATGCAAGATAAGGAAAGCTTGTTAGCCTCGTTCACTGTGGTATAATGCAGAATAGCACCCATCCTATCTCTGCGATCTTCCGAAGTGTGTGAAACTGTGATAAAGACTTCAGTAAGGATGAAATTTTAAACTCTTGAGATAACGCATATTTTAAATGGATCTGGACAAAATGGTTTGTCGATGAGTAGTCGGACATATATTGTTTTTAACTTCTTTAGGTATAAAGGAATCGTGGCAGAAATAGATGAACAAAATCAGTTTTCACGACAGTTGTGCAGATTAGATAGCAACAGCAACAGTATAACATGCTAGCTACATTATATGTTATTACTTCAATTTATGTAATAGACTGAGAGGTTTTATACGTGACATAAGGATTTGCACATGTATGGTTCGGCTGAAATCCTGGTAAAGTACCTCCGGGTAGGTGACTTTCCTTCTATGTCGATTGGAAAGCATTGATAGATACTAACACGAGATAAAACACATGTCTTCTGTACAGTCGGGCATCTGATCAGATAACATACTCCAACACTACTCCTTTATCCAGTCTCTGACATATCTGACTGTGGCAGTTCTGATATTTAACCCTTTTCCTTACTATTGATGCCTTTTGACGCCGCTGTAATTGTCACATTTTGAAACCATTGTGATAAATAGAGCATTGTTTTCTTTTCTCTAGTAAATGCTCCTTTTCGATAGATTTAGTAAAAGAGGTTGGATCTAAAATGAGGAAATGGGTTAAATAAATCTGACTGTAAATGTTAGCAGTTTTGACATGCTGCTGTTAGGTGTGTACTATTTTTCACGGTGCAAACGTTGCAATAAGTTAACAAACGAACTCGCTGTTTATTTACCACACCACCGCGAACAGACTTCCATGCATGCAATGGTTAGGTAATGGCATATGTACAATGTATCGGCAGAAAAGATATTCTCAGAAGAGATATAGATCTCATGACACTATCGTCGACACATTATTCATCTTTCATCTTACCTACGTCTCTCCCTGTAAACCGATCTAGACAGATATAGATGAGCTGATACAATTTGCCTGTGTATAGTTGGATCAATACGTCACATTTTGAACCATATCAGTGTAGAATAATAATGACAATACAGTAAAATCCCGCTAATGCGACCACCTAAAAGATGTATAATTATGGGTGTTAGATGCAGGTGGTAGCTTAATGCAGGACAAACGAAATGTAGAAAGCTCCTAGAGGAGCCCATCCAACCATGCTATCCAGCTGCTAAATGTACCCGACTATTTTGCATTTACTAACAGTATTATACCTCTATTGACGTGGAAGATTTAAACGACTGCGTTGGAAAAAAACGTATTTTTTTCATTTCAAAGGAATGAACAAATAAAGGAACACTGTCACTTCAGGAGTTTGATAAAGAAACTATTTGTTGGCATTATTCAGCTTACACATTACAAATAGCATTTAGTGTACACTATAGATTCATTGCAACAAGAGGACATGTTTCATGGGGGTTACTTGTCTGTGTTTAACAGTACCTTGTCAATAAGCAGCGTCAGTCCCTGGCAGCGCTGTGTCAATAAGCAACGTCAGTCCCTTTTATTGTTTTTCTGTGTTTGATAGTACCGTGTCAATAAGCAACGTCAGTCGCTTTATTGTTTTTCTGCGTTTTTGACAGTTCCATGTCAATTACAAGCGTCACTCTCTTATATTAGAGTTTTTTTCTGTGTTTAATAAGCAGTTTCAACAGTATCGTGTCAGCAAGCCGTGTCAGCCCCTAACATGCTACAACCCCTTTATTTTTTTCTGTGGTTTGACAACACTATGTCTATAAGCAGCGTCAGTCCCTAGTATGTTTTTATTTGTTTTGACAGTATTATGTCAAAATGTAATTTAATACCCTGTTGCAAACTGAAGTAAAAATGACTAAAGTACTTTTCACTGAAAGGAAATGGTAGAAACAGAATACATCAAAACTCAAATAGACTCGTGGTGTGTTTCCAGTATCTGTAGATTCATGGCGTCAAGTCGGCGTCACATGACGTCATTGACTTAAAATGTATATTTTACTACAAAAGCGTTCAATGTCAATTTTGAACCCGTGAATATTAAACAGGGAAAGTGTTTAGTAGTTAATAATTGTTAAACATCATATAAAACATGAACCATTTCAACTGAAAACATCAACATGTGCTAGTGTACAGTAACATGATCAACACACTTTGGTTCAATTTACCAAAGTGTCTTGCCATCATAGCGCGGTGTAAAGGCAATATAAAATTCACTCGCATGAGGCTCAAGTGCCAGCTATACGTCGGGTATTACAATGAATATATGTATATACCGGAATAATGTCCAGCAAATAACATATTAACTGGCGTCATGCGTTGGCTCTGCACTTAGCCTGATTCCGAATGTTATTTGATTAGATTAATACAAATACATGTAGTTTATTTCTGTTACCTAGCTTGGACGTTATTCATTATCATGCTCCCTCACAATCACTGCGTGTTTTGAATTCTAAACATAACAAGTCTTAATTCCACAGATGGTATTTTCGTAGTTTAGTACAGACTAATCCATTGGAATCAAAGTGATCAGCAAAACAGACGGTTCATGGTATTAACCCATTCCCTCGTAGGCTGTTTTTAGATCCAACCTCTTTGAATAAATCTACCGAAAAGGGGCACTTAGTAGAGAAAAGGAAATTTTTAGAATTTTGTAATATGAAACCATTGTGATAAATAGAGCATTTGCTCCTATAGGAGCAAATGCTCTATTTATCACAATGGTTTCATAAAGTGACTTTTACAGATGTGTAGAAAGGGTTAAAGAACTGAAAATATTATGTAACCCCATTCCAAACCGGACGTCAAATTAGTATCAATGCCGGTTTGTACGACAGGTGACAGCTTAATGCCGGTTTGTATGACAGGTGGCAGCTTAATGCAGGCTGAAAGTCATACAGAAAGATCCTACAGGAGCTTTTTGAATGACTTTCACCCTGTATTAAGCAGACATCTACCAAAAGGACCTAAATTATTCTTTATAAAAAATCCTGTTGAGGGTGGGTTTTTTTTTACTGTATTTCCTTTCTCAATTATTTCGTTTCTTCGTACATCGGTTGCAAACTGTGTCAGATCCAATCTGTTTGCAAATGTTATCACAAAATCAGCATTTGCAGCGCAAGAATTTATATAATCATACTCAAACTAATAACCATTAATCCTAGACGTGGATGTTAATTACAACAATTAGATATATTTCATACAGTCGGGTGAACACAGTTCCTATACAGGTAAATGCGCATTTATCATCGTTTCGTATGCATATACTATACGAGTACACGTGAGCTACCTGCGAAACGAGCTTTATGATTGTGGTCTTGCAGTACGACCTGTATTCGTAACGTAATATTAAAACAATACTGAGTAACGCATTTTTGTGATCATTGCAACAAAACTTTCATACAGTGTCAAATACTAAACTTTTATATCCTGTTGAGATATTTAGCACATGTGATTGCTAAATTTGATACACAATCTTGCGACATTTGGTGTCGATGTGGCGACATTCTACAAAACTACCCTTTTTCGACAAATGACGTCGGATTGCGACAAATGGTGCGACATTTTACGATATTCGAAATACGAAACGACAAATTGAGTTGCAAAAAACAGTGTAAGATCTATTATAAAATGTTAATTCAAATTAGTCGATGAGCCAGTAGGGTTGGTCGGTACCATCTCAGGGGAATAATTCTCATTGTGATTTTTTACAACATATACATCTATAGAGTTAGAAAATATGTGATAGCATTGCATCGATGGTAGCTTTCTATGTGTTATTGCGTTTTATATTATGCTATACAATATCCGCATTTCGAGACAAAATTATCATTGAAAAGTAAAGCTAAGGATTTCAGATTTACAACATTTGGTATCATACCCCAACATCGAAATTATGATGGTATACCTGAATCAGGTTGTCAGTCTGACTGTCCTTCCATCTGTCCACCCCATATATCCATCCCTCTATCTGTCCATCCATTCATATGTCTGCCTGTCTATCCATTTATAGACGCAAGTTTCCATATCTACAAGTTTGCTTAAAACTTGATATTCTTATTATTTTAGTAACCAACGCACCTGCTAGTTATGCCTCCCCCAGTATACTTGGGAGACATATTTTTTGTGTGCGGCGTCTGTCTATCTGTCCATCCGTATGTCTTCAACGCTGCCCCTGTCCTCTTCCGTCCGTCCGTTCGTCTGTCCGATATTAATTTATCCGTGCAGTTTCTCCAAAACCTTTGATCGGATTTTCATGAAATTGCATAGGATTGATCAGCACTATGCCTAGTTGTGTTTATCTTATTCCTGTTCCGGTTCGATGATTTTCTGCAGTTATGGGACTTTTATTTTTATGCCCCCCTGTCCGTCCTTCCGTCTGTCTGTCTGTCCTTCCATCCGTCCGTCCCAAATTTCGTGTCCCTTCTATAACTCTATAATCTGTGAATGGATTTCAAAATAACCAGGCACAAATGTTCACCACACAAAGACGACGTGTCGCGTTCAACTCCCTAGTCCATTGGTCAAAGGTCCTTCAGGGTCAAAGGCCGGGGCATAGTGTTTCACAAACACATCTTGTTTTACATTGAAATTTTGTCCTCGCGGTTTCTCCAAGACATTTTGATTTCCATGAAGCTTAATAGGATTGATCAGCACTATGCCTAGTTGTGCTTATATTATTCCTGGTCCGGTTCGATGATTTTCTAAAGAATTCTAGGACTTTGAAAATTGTATATGGGAAACTTTGTCCGCGCGGGGGTGATGGGCATCAGTTTTTGTATAAAAACAATTCTAGTTTCATTTGAACCTGATCATTATTTATTTATTGGTCCAGTTTCCACTTTATCCAAAGTAAATTAGTAGCCTGTAAGATTGGATGTGGTGGGGTGTCCGTATTGGTTTACATATTCCTAGGTGAACTATGGGTCATTTTTGATGGACATCTGTGTCAATCTAACACACATGCTTTTAGTGATTTCATTGTCGCACGGAGGTATCCAATACGGTTACAACACAATACAGATCAATTACATTTTTGCATTTATGATCAGGATTTTAATATGTAGGCTGGTGAATGGCACATCTGAATGACATGTTGTTTAAAATTAGAACAAGAGGCAGTTGAGTTAAAAAGTGATCAAAAACCCCAATTGTCCTTTCTCGGAAAACGTTTGTTTCTCTGATGGTGGTCACTGACACATAGGCTACAGAAAATATATTACCATATCATTGTTCTGCAAGATCTTCAACATGATTCCCGTTAGGCTGAGGTTAAAGGGATTGTCCCAAGGTTACTACTTTAGGTTTTGATATGATTCAAGTTTCACATTATTTTTGTTTTACACTTGGTATATGAGGGTAGCTCTAAGATATGTTAACCTGGTGTTAGGATAATGTATGGATCTGCTAATAGTAATTCTGACTGGGAATGTTGAAGATCCAGAGAACAAGAGCGTTATTCTGCTCTCCTCCAATCTCTCCTGTTGGATCATTGATTGTCCTATATGGCAAATTAATGATAAAACTGACGTAAAGCAAATATAAATAACAAACAATAGCCCTACTCACAGATATATGTATTCTCACCGGCTACTGACATAAGTTAAGAAAGTCAATATAGGCATTCACAAGTTAAAAAACAGACATGTTCCAAAGTTGGTTGCCTGACCAATGCACAAATAACATTGCCTAAGCTATAATGATTTGGAAAAATTGGATTCTGAATAACAGTCTGGTCGTTTGTATTTTTGCGAGCGCTATGCAAAGTATTCGCTGCATAGTTGTTGAAGATTGCCCTCCATCATCGCACAGAAAAGGTCGCGTCTGGCATGACCTACAAGTTTACGGTGAATGTAGGAGACAGACAAATTGATGCACTTCATGTAACAATTTGAAGCAGATCTCCTATTTCTAACCAATTTAAGGACTATGCTTAGGGGGTTTCTTTCCTGGTTGGGAATCCCATTGTGCTTGTCTTACAATAATAATTAAGGGCGTGCCAATGCAAAGGTACACATGAACTTATATTTTAATAGTGCTGGTAATCTTCCTGATGTCATGGAGTATTTGCTCCATTCCCGCATCTCTTATATAGTGGGACACTGGTGTATGTATCAGCAGGAAAAGCCAAATACATTACGAAGTATTCTGTGTTCTCTGACCAGCTTATAAAACTCGATTTACTACTTCAGTTGCATGGTCAGACGCTCATCTACTTCATCCAGTTAGTACTGAAGTACCGATACCCCCTTAGTGTCATTAAAAGTGTTTGCTGTATCTTTCTATTGCCAATGCAATGGTTGACTCTATTTACTTAGAAACCTCCCAAAATGCTTCCTAGTCTGTTTAATCGTTATGCTTAGCATCTGATGACCAGATTCTCTACTTCGATATCATCACCACAGTTCTTGATTGATTTTCCCTTTATAATTCAAACATAATGTATATAATCTTTCATGGCCAAAACTGTTATACCACATTGATGATTAATTTCTGTTTGTGCAAACTCTATCCTGCCGGTATCTACTATTGCAGCACAATAACATGTACATGGACATTGTTTACACTAGTCAATTGCTTCTGCAAATCTTACTAATGTGTTATTGTTGCTTATGTTTAGCATATCATGAATTCCGTTATAGCCATTATGTTTCAAAATGGACTGTTAAACTTTGTTTTGGAGGTTCCCTCTCATGTTTTGTCATTGTTTGTTGCTTTTGAAAATTCCATACTAAATATCACATGTTTTGAATATAAACGAATGTCGTGCAATGCATCATTCGGAAGCTTCTTTTAACCAGAACACACCTAACTAAACTCTGCAATACTTGGCTGATAACTCAATGTTTTAAAATATTTTCACTGCTTTGTCTTTGCTGTCCAAATGTATCACCAGTACCCAATGAAAGATTATTAAGTCCTTGACCTTTGCCATCATGTACTAATAGATGCATTAGAGACAGCACTGGATGGAGCAACTCTGATTTCATTTATTCTTTAACATGTATAGTGTATAGAATTGAAAACTGAAACCCATATCCAGCAACATTTACCTGACATCGGACCAACCAGTCCACCTTAGTACCATTTTTAAAGTCTTTGGTATGACCCGATCATACTCGCTACGTCCTTCCGAAAGCGAACGCTGTACCGACTGAGCTAACTGAAATGCTGGCCTTAACTTGACCAATGGACAAACGAGCGGATGGTCAGACAAAATACGTTTTACTTCAAATTATCTTGAAGTGAAAACAGAATGTCTGTATAAGCATGCTTGATATGGTAATCACCATTTTATGCTCTTGTATACCCGGTATGTCTCGCAACGTTTATGTTTCCATCTCCTCGTACACCTATGGGGGCTTTGCTTCAAACCTTCACAAATTGGCAACCTTTATGTGAAAATTACCATTAAGAAGGAAATGTTTGTTATGACCATTGTATCCAGAGTTACTGGTCTTGGCAACTTTCTTCACTATAAAGCATATAAATGCATGAAACTTTCACAGATAAACAACTTGATGTGAAGATGGGGAATTGTGTAGTAAGCACTAAAATGCATACTTGATTAGAGACAATATCATCATAAGGAATGAGGGGAGTGGATCCATTTCCTATAGATCATGTTAGCTCTGAAGTGGTTGATCGGATATTTATAGTTTACCTGCTACATTCAAGTTTCATAAAGGGACATACTTTAGCCTAAACAATGTCTGGGTTCTGGCTCAAAGGGTTCTTATCGTTAATTTTGTCGTTGATATAATGATAGTGTAATGCTGGTGAACTTTCATGGGGCTAACTCTTAAGATATTTCAGTTTTGGCACAATTTGAGTGTATGAAAGTTTTAAAAGGGACATTAAAAGGGACATAACTCTGACAATTTGCATTAAGAGATGCTAGATGTAAGGGTTCTAGTCTGAGGTCAATTTTTTGCCATCATTACTGTGAATATACATATGAAGTTTTATAAGCCTAGTTATAAGGATGATGAATGTATGCAAAACTCCGGAGAATTTTTACTTCTGCAAAATACATATGAATGTAAACACAATTCCATGTACACATGAGCAAGAATTTACATTATATAAACCACTTTTTGTGAAAAAATAAAAACAAAAATGAAATGTGTGTAACTACAGCTACAAGCTTTTCAATTTTCAAGTAGATACAGGGTGTAACAAGAGAGAGACATCAGTTTGAAATTTAATTATGTCTTTAATGCTCATGGCCTAAATGTAGCATTTAATAGTTCAATATCAACAGGACACGCTTGTTAACCTTTCCCTCATTTAAACACCCTTTCCCGCATTTGCAAACAGTGTAGACCCAGAAAGAAATGTAAGAAATAATGACATCATGAATATTTAGCTGATTGTTCAAGGAAATCATTTTGCTTTGACAATATTTGTAGAATCAGATTTATATCATGTCATAAGCAAACAGAGCAGACCCTGTGAGCTGTCTGACCTGGTCCTTGCATAAAACGCGTTTAAATGTATATATTTACATTCGCCCTGCAACGTCCTTATATAACCTTATTCTAAAAAGAAAGTTGCATAACCTCATGAACACCGGAAGCACGTCATTCATTTCTTAAATATAAGAAATACAATGGAATATAAATATAAGAAATGAATGACTTGCTCCTGGAGTTCATGAGTTATGCAACGCATAGCTTTACGAGCAAAGATTCACGTGAAGCCCTTCGGGCTTCACTAACTTTGCTCGTAAAGCTATGCGTTGCATAACCCCATGAACACCGGAAGCACGTCATTCATTTCTTAAATGAATGAAATAATTAATACAGTCAAACCTCTCTATAACGGCCAATAAATTGTGTAAATTGGTTGGTATTTAGGGCAGGTGGCTCCTATAGGAGCGTTCTGTTTTACTTTCACCTTTCTTTAAGCAGACACCTGCCTTTAACACAAAATATTTGATGTAATTTAGTGGCCGTTATAGAGAGGTTTTACTGTATATTTTTTATCTTTCCGACATGGTTTTCTGTGACTGATGTGATAATTTGATCATCATGCGAGACAGTCATAACTAATAGAGCGTGTCTGTAGAAAATATAATGCGACCTTTAGAATTGCGAAAGTATTTATCTGGGTTTTATCAAGATCCACGATGTTGATCCTGCTTTAATACGACCCAGTCCTTCTTAGGATGTTCCTATTTTTGTTTTAATCCAGTCACATTTTATTCTATTATGATCGGGTTCAGTCACGTTTCATCTTGCTTTTATCGAATTCAGGGAGATGGGATCGGATACAGAGAAACCCGGGCGCGATACCCTACTCTTATTATTGACAGAGTTTCTCTGGTTCTTTTAGATACCTAGTGTAAATCACTGATACATCGGACCTCGTTTTATAGACTTGGTCCGATCGGAGATCAACTCGGGAAGGGGTACGTTTTATTCACGCTGAAAACGCACACCAGATTACGGTAAATCAAAACCTAATAAAGTAAAGCAGTTTAACGTATTCAAAAATATTTAAGCTGTAAATTATAAATACTTCAATATAATTTGTTTTGTTTGAATAAATCACTGTATTGTATTGTCAATTAAACTTGCCACTTAGTTTGCTGCCCCTGTGGAGTGTCTGGCTAAAAGTATGGGCGCATGTCATTTTCTTGACACAGCTTTGTAACACGTACGTACACGTGGATATCTTTAAATCGCACTGTTGGGGTGTTACCTGCTTGGTAGTAATGATGGTAAGAACAAACAATTTTTTGAATGATAAAGGTGACATTTCGATAACTTGTTCTTTAAAAATCGAAAAAGAAAGTGAAATTCAATGGATAACTAAGTAACACATGTACGATGTAACACTTCTCATTCGTAAAACATGTATGATGTAGCACTGTCACAGACACAACACATGTATAACGTAACACTGACTTAGACACAACCCATGTATGGTGTAACACACCAACATATGTATGATGTAAGACAATCACAGATAAATACATGTTTGATGTAACACAATCATAGAAAGAACACATGTTAGCTGTAACACATGTGACACACTATACATGTATGATGTAACACTGCCACAAACACAACACATGTATGATGTAGCACTATCTCGGAGACAGTACATGTAAGGTGTAACACATGTGTCCACACAACACATGTATGGTGTAACACTGTCAGATAAACACATGTAAGGTGTAACACATGTGACACGCAACGCACGTATGATGTAACCTTCTCACATAACACATGTAAGGTGTAACACCTGTGACCATGCAACACATGGCTTATGTAACACTGTCGCAGACAGCACAAGTATGATGTAGCACTGTCATAGACACAACATATCTTATGTTTAACTTTGTTACAGACACAACACATATATGATGTACCACTGTCACAGAGACAACACATATATGATGTACCACTGTCACAGACACATCAAATGTATGATGTAACACTGTCACAGACACAACACATGCAATGTGTAACACCTGCGACACACAACACATGTATGGTGTAACACTGTCACAGATAAACACACGTAAGGTGTACCACCTGTGACACGCAACACATGTATGGTGTAACACTCCCACACAGACACAACATATATAAGGTGTAACACCTGTGATATGCAACACATGTATTATGTTACGCAAACACAACACAAGTATGGTGTATCACAGTCACAGAATCAACACATGTATGATATACCACTGTGTCACAGACACAACACATGTATTATTTACCACTGTTACATACACAACACATGCATAGTGTAACAACACATGCATAGTGTAACACTGCCACAGACACAACCTGTGTAAGATGTAACAATGTCACAGACACAGTACATGTGAGGTATAACCACTGTGACACACACGCATGTATGATGTAACACTGTCACAGACACAATACGTGTAAGGTGTAACCACTGTGACACCCAATACACGTATGGTGTAACACTATCCCAGATACATGTAATCACATGTTAAGTGTAACACCTGTGACACGCAACACATGTATGATGTAACACTCTCACAAAACACGTGTAATGTGTAACACCTGTGACATGCAACACATGTATGATGTAACACTGTGACAGACAGCACAAGTATGATGTAACACTGTCACTAAAACAACACATGTATGATGTAACACTGTCATAGACACAACACATCCATGTGTAACATTGTCACAGCCACAACATGTATGATGTACCGCTGTCCCAGAGACAACACATATATATTGTACCACTGTCAGACACAACACAAGCATGATGTAACGCTGTCACAGACACAACACATGTAAGGTGTAACACCTGTGACACACAACACATGTATGGTGTAACACTGTCACTTATAAACACTCGTAAGGTGCAACACAAGTGACACGCAACACATGTATGATGTAACACTCTCACATACACAACATATGTAAGGTGTAACACCTGACATGTTACACGCGTATGATGTAACACTGTCACAGACACAACACAAGTATGGTGTAACACTGTCACAGAAACAATACATGTATGATGTAACACTGTCATAAACACAACACATGTAATGCGTAACACTGTCACAGACACAACACATGTATGATTTACCACTGTGTTACAGACACGACAAGTGTATGATGTACCACTGTCTCAGACACAACACATGTACATGTATGATGTAACACTGTCATAAACACAACACATGTAATATGTAACACTGTCACAGACACAACACATGTATGATTTACCACTGTGTTACAGACACGACACTTGTATGATGTACCACTGTCACAGACACAATACGTGTAAGGTGACACACAACACATGTATGGTGCATCACTGTCACAGACACAATACGTGTAAGGTGTTACACGTGTGACACACAACACATGTATGGTGTAACACTGTTTTGGTCCTGAGGAGACGCTGCTTTACTCAGCGTCCCAACTGTTTGCAAAGATTACCACGGTTGTAAAACTGTTTCCTTTTGGCAGCCATGACAACCGGAGTTCCACATGGACTTCGATTATTTAAACAGAAATCAGTCAAGAAGACACTCTCTACAAGGTACTATGAACTGTTGTCACAATTTGCTCAAATGTTTCAGAGATGTTGTTCAATGAAAATTTGTTTGTGGTAGACATTCTGACAACGGACAAAACATTATCACAGCAGTTCAACTAGAGAAATTCCTGCTAAGGTGAGTTTTCACGATAACCAAATTAGAAACACGACCCTCCCTATCGGCCATGATTTCATGTATAAGAAGAAGGGTAAATGCCAAAACAAGAGGGTAATGAAAGGCATATATATCTCACCTCAAACGTAATGCAATGTTTCACAGAGGTTAATTTTTAAGGGTGTACCTGTACAGGTATGGGTAATATTATCTGTGTGCACTACGTCATCCGGGTATGAGCAGAATACTGTGCATGTACAAGTTTTGCCTTTATACCAGCGGATCGAGGGGAAAACCATACACTTTGTCCACGATAACGTAACAACAATTGCTAAAATGCACGTGTTACAGTGCGGAAACCAAATAAGAACTATATTTGTATTCTCTCAGATTCGCTTCTCACGCTCACCTGCAAACGTATGGCTTTTGTCTGTCATCATGTATCATTGGCCGCCCATTAGGCTTTATATTGCCGTGCGAAACATACACCCTCTCATTCGTCTAACCGGTTGAGGTTAAAGACAGGTATATAAACAAATGAGTGTATGTTGTGTTTTACATAATCCAGGCGTATGTTACTACAGAACAGCAGCATTCATCATGACCATTTCGTCTTAGTTTCAAAGCCTCGGCTTAAAGTCTGGTAAAAAATATTGGTATAATAGATGAAAAAATAAGAACATCCAAAAGGCTGACAAAATGAGCAAAATACGTTAAATGCTAAATATGTACAAGAAAATATGATAGTAAAAGCTTAACTTATATTCTGCTATAAAGATACGAGTGATAAGAATATTCTTGATATTCATGTAAGAAATGATAACGTCATGAATATTAATTAGATTCGTATTATTAATAAGATTTTATAATGACATATTAACACAGGATATTTTGACCATGGCAGACACTGTAGTGCTACATTATCATCTCTACATTATCATCTCTACATTATCATCTCTACATTATCATCTCTACATTATCATCTCTACATTATCATCTCTACATTTATTATCACTACATTATCATCTCTACATTTATCATCTCTATATTATCATCTCTACATTTATCATCTCTACATTTATTATCACGACATTATCATCGCTACATTATCATCTCTATATTATCATCTCTATATTATCATCTCTATATT
Organism: Azorinus chamasolen; assembly: GCA_963576725.1. Lineage (NCBI taxonomy): Eukaryota > Metazoa > Mollusca > Bivalvia > Cardiida > Solecurtidae > Azorinus > Azorinus chamasolen. The sequence continues at coordinate 1,368,841 of OY755246.1, forward strand.
ATCATCTCTATATTATCATCTCTACATTTATCATCTCTACATTTATTATCACTACATTATCATCTCTATATTATCATCTCTACATTATCATCTCTATATTATCATCTCTACATTTATTATCACTACATTATCATCTCTACATTATCACCTCTACATTATTATCTCTACATTGTCATCTCTACATTTATCATCTCTACATTATCATCTCTACATTTATCATCTCTACATTTATCATCTCTACATTATCATCTCTATATTATCATCTCTACATTTATCATCTCTACATTATCATCTTTACATTATTATCTCTACATTATTATCACTACATTATTATCTCTATATTATTATCTCATTATTATTATTACTACATTATTATCACGACATTATTATCACTACATTATCATATCTACATTATTATCTCTACATTATTATCTCTACATTATTATCACTACATTATTATCTCTACATTTATTATCACTACATTGTCATCTCTACATTATTATCTCTACATTATCATCTCTACATTATCATCGCTACATTATCATCTCTACATTATCATCTCTATATTATCATCTCTATATTATCATCTCTATATTATCATCTCTACATTTATCATCTCTACATTTATTATCACTACATTATCATCTCTACATTATCATCTCTATATTATCATCTCTACATTTATTATCACTACATTATCATCTCTACATTATCACCTCTACATTATTATCTATACATTGTCATCTCTACATTTATCATCTCTACATTATCATCTCTACATTTATCATCTCTACATTATCACCTCTACATTATCATCTCTATATTATCATCTCTACATTTATCATCTCTACATTATCATCTTTACATTATTATCTCTACATTATTATCACTACATTATTATCTCTATATTATTATCTCATTATTATTATTACTACATTATTATCACGACATTATTATCACTACATTATCATATCTACATTATTATCTCTACATTATTATCTCTACATTATTATCACTACATTATTATCTCTACATTTATTATCACTACATTGTCATCTCTACATTATTATCTGTACATTATTATCACTACATTATTATCTCTATCTCTACATTATTATCTCTACATTATTATCACTACATTACTATCTCTACATTTATTATCACTACATTATCATCTCTACATTATCATCTCTACATTATTATCACTACATTATCATCTCTACATTATTATCTCTACATTATTATCACTACATTATTATCTCTACATTATCATCTCCACATTATTATCACTACATTATTATCACTACATTATTATCTCTACATTATTATCACTACATTATTATCTCTACATTATCACCTCTACATTATCATCTCTATATTATCATCTCTACATTTATCATCTCTACATTATCATCTTTACATTATTATCTCTACATTATTATCACTACATTATTATCACGACATTATTATCACTACATTATCATATCTACATTATTATCTCTACATTATTATCTCTACATTATTATCACTACATTATTATCTCTACATTTATTATCACTACATTGTCATCTCTACATTATTATCTGTACATTATTATCACTACATTATTATCTCTATCTCTACATTATTATCTCTACATTATTATCACTACATTACTATCTCTACATTTATTATCACTACATTATCATCTCTACATTATCATCTCTACATTATTATCACTACATTATCATCTCTACATTATTATCTCTACATTATTATCACTACATTATTATCTCTACATTATCATCTCCACATTATTATCACTACATTATTATCACTACATTATTATCTCTACATTATTATCACTACATTATTATCTCTACATTATTATCTCTACATTATTATCACTACATTATTATATCTCTACATTATTATCTCTACATTATTTCTACATTATTTCTTTAGCAAACAGATAATATCCTGATCAGACGGTCCTACAGGAACAGTCTATATCTGGATCTAGTCTGTTTTCAAATGTGTAGAAAGGCGTACCTATGGAGTAAAGACTTATATTCTAAGTACATGCATGTACAATATGTGAGGTGTGAAAATAAAAGTTTAAGCTATATTCCTGTATACATTACAAATGATAAACTTCTATGACTTTAGTTCGTACCTAAGTACAACATTAATATTCCAAGGATAACAAGTGTTCTTTGGCTTTATATTTCAAAACTAACCATATGACTATACAGTAAAACCTCTCTATAACGGCCACAAAAATGTGTTAATTATTGGTGTTTAGGACAGGTGGCTGCTTAAAGCAAGGTGAAAGTGAAACAGAACGCTCCTATAGGAGCGTTCTGTTTCACTTTCACCTTGCTTTAAGCAGTCACCTGCCTTTAACCCTTTCCCTGTTCTATGTTTATTTCATATTTTGATACCAACAGAATATTCATAGGCAAAATAGTTATAAGGAAATATTGAAGGTGGAACATTGTATCCATTTTAGAAAGTAAAGAAACAGATCTATCAAATTCCATTAGCAAACAGAGCAGACCCTGATCAGACGGCTCCTCTAGGAGCCATCTGATCTGGGTCTACTCTGTTTGCAGATGCGTGAAAACACGTTTATATGAGGGAAGGGGTTAACACAAAATAATTGATGTAATTTAGTGGCCGTTATATGGAGAGGTTTTACTGTATATTTTATATCTGTCGTGGTAAACTGTTTCAACGCCAACCTTTGTGTCTAAAATGATTTATTCAAAGCCGCGGAAGAATCTAAGGCTGGTAGGATGACTCACAGCAAAATGAAAAGCACTATTTATCATGATAGGTGGGGCATTATTCAATCAGAACTTAAAAAGATAAAGAATAGTTTTATCAATCATTCATGTAACTGGTAGTCAAGTTAAGCGAGAGAACTTCGAGATTTTAAATTCAACATTTTTATCATTCTAATCTTTTTCCAAACAAATACTAAAATTGCCATTTCTCCTTCAAACCCTATGGTGTGACCACAAAGCTACAGTTAAAGGTGCGTACTCAAGTACTAAAATGGTCATTTCTCTACCACCCCCTATATTGTGACCACTTTTTAGAACCACAACACAGGGTTTGGTGGAGAAATAAAGAAGTTATTCTTGAAAATGTTTTAATTTCTGAATCATCTTATCTTGACCTCTGCAGAAGGAAAACGAAGTTGCATACTGAAAGGGACATTGCGCCAACAACACACTATGCACTTTCGTTGTAAGCATGTATGCAAAGAAACTTCAATCTGCTTCTAGTGTTAACTTTATTAATACCGGTAACCGAGGTAGCTATTTGCTGAAAAGTTTAATGAAGTGTAGCGCCAATATATTTGGTTTGGTTTTGTTTGGTTTCGGTTTTTATCGGGTTTACGTCGTTTTAACAGTATTTCAGTCATATCACGACGTCCAGCTAATTACAGGTGAAGGAAGACCCCAGAGGTTCTTCTGTGCACGGAACAAATTGCATTGTTTCGTGCACAGAAGCCAATTTATTTGACTGATGCTTTAGGTATAATTTGTTGTAACCTTGGCAATTGATACCCAGTTTGTTTTTACTTTGATTGTATTATTTGTATTCGGATAAGGGCCAACAACAGTTTATTGTCAAACAGCTATTTATTAATGATAAACAAAGTTTCACCCGAAATGCCTATTCTTAATTTTAAAATTATTTTTTCATTCAGAAACTAACTTGACACATATAAAAATGGATGTCTGTGGGACACCAAAGGATATCATAGCTGGGTTAGATATTGCTCCAGAAAGATCAGATAGCTGATGCTTTTCAGAAGGATTAGATTTAATCCTTTCCCTGTTCTATGTTTATTCCAAATTTCAATACCTACTGAATATTCATGGACAAAATAGTTATATGGAAAATTGTAAGCATATTGGAAAGTAAAGAAACAGATATTTCAAATTCCATTAGCAAACAGAGCAGACCCTGATCAGACGGCTCCTCTAGGAGCCATCTGAACTGGGTCTATTCTGTTTGCAAATGCGTGAAAACACGTTTATATGATAGAAATGGCTAAGTAATCTGACTGCCAATTCTGCAAAGCTAGTTGTTTTTAGTTTCATTCAAAACGTATGAGGTAGAAAGTAAGAAAATACCGTTGCCCTTGATTGTAAGGTTTCACATATCCCTCAAATTGCAAATTGCAGGTTAACGTGCTCCATTTCTGTCAGGCGTGAACCATACTCTGAACGCTTGACAAAGTCATCCATGTATTCTAGCAGACCAACTGAACCAAGATACCCTAACAACAGTTTTAAATCACTATTCATTACAATTACTGGGTTACTATGATAGTGACTGGGTTACTATGACAGTCACAGGGTTACTATGACAGTGACTGGGTTACTATGACAGTGACTGGGTTACTATGACAATTATTAGGTTACTATGACAGTGACTGTGCTACTATAACAGTGACTATGTTACTATGACAGTGAATGTGTTACTATAACAGTGACCGGAATACTCTAACAGTGACTGGGTAATGTTAACAGACTGTACTACTGTAACTGTGATTTGGTTACTATGACTTTGATTGGGTTACTATAACAATGACTGGGTTACTATGGCTTTGGCTGCGTTACTATAACACTAACTGAGTTACTATGATTTTGATTGGGTTACTATAACAGTTACAAAGCATAAAATGGACATTTGCTGAAGAATATCCTAAACAAATAAACAATCCATACAGCCTTCAGAAAGGTTGAATGATGTACAGACGGTGCACAAGTTCAGTCATCAGTACCTACTGTCTATTTTCGTGTATTTACATTCGTTTTTCGTTATCTTATTCGATGTGCAAGCTTCACGAAAACGATAACTCCTGTTAATTGTTGACGACTAAAGAGTTATAGTTGTCTTTCTTCTTAGGTTAAAAACGCTTGGAATTTTCGGAATCTTCCGCCGTCTATCGGGAAGAGTTAACTTTTGAATTACAATGGCCAAAGTGTGTTTCCTTTTTTAACATCATTATACCCGAGTTATAAGTGAGAAGTTTACATTTGATCTGTCGCACGAAATCGGTGCTAAGACCATTAGAAAGATATCTGGAAGAACAGACGACAATTTACGAACCTGGCGGAAACTACCGAATGGTATTGCACAACACACTGACATGTTTATAAACCAATACAGTACCGTTGTATACGTACTGGCTTAGTCATGTGGCTACTTCGCAATCTTTTCAATCGATGAAAATTCGTGGGTTCAAATCCCATAAGATCCACAGACGCTATTCAGTACATTTTTTTTTCGTTTTGAAAACCACGATACGATATAAAGAAAACCCGATAAGATGGTATTAATATATTTCAGTTTTTATTGCGTTGCGAGTCGTGCTATCAGGGTCATGTTACTGAAATGGCTGTTACCGGGGTTATATTTGAGGGTTTGTTGTGTTACTATGACCATTGGCCTGAAATGGTTGCTGTTTAAAACGGGTTCAGAATGAGACTGAAAAGGTTATTTTGTTGTTAGGGCCATGTACCTTAAATCATTTTAATGGTTGCTGTTTAAAACGGGTTCAGAATGAGACTGAAAAAGTTATTTTGTTGTTAGGGCCATGTACCTTAAATCATTTTAATGGGTGTTGTTTTGAGAGTACCTGGGTGAGAATGAAAGCATTTTGTTACTAGGACCTTCAGACTGAAATGACTGTCGTTTTAAAACTAGGCCCTGGTGAGACTGAAATGATTATTGTGTTACTAGGGCTATCAGGCTGAAATGGCTGTTGTCAAACCATTACCCTCATATAAACACATTTAAAGTATGTGCAAACAAAGTGGATCCAGATCATATATGGTCCTAAAGGAACAGTCTGATCAGGATTGTGAACTTATAATAGATCTGACTCTACAGTTTCTACAAATATAAAATATATTGTTAACACATCCCTTACAATAAATAAATATGCATGGCGCCATTGTTTTTTACATGAATGTTCAACAGGGAATTCAAAGAGAGCAGACCCACATCAGACGTACGGCTCCTATATGAACCATCTGATCAGGGTCTGTCCTGTTTACAAATGCGTAAAGGGGAATAGTTTTGGAGTAAATTGTTACATGTAATACGTAAACCAAGAGGTTATCGGCCTCGTGATTTAATTAATACGCATCTCAACTCCTACCAGTGTTCGATTGCACGATAAAACACTGGTATGAATTTATTATTTCTTAAATGATTAAACGGGGTCCGAGTGAGACTGAAACAGTTACAAAATGTATGTTGTTATTAGGATTATCCGACAGATTGGAATGGCTGTTGTTTTAAGGGGACACGGGCAATACTGAAAGGTTTATTGTGTTACCGATGCCACCATACTGAAAAAAATGACTAATAGTAAACGGGGCCCGGGATGAGACTGAACCGATTGTTGTGTTACTAGGTTCATCCGTTTAAAATGCATTTTGTTTTAGTAGGCCCGGGATGAACTGTACATAGCGTTTGCTGTGTCACTAGATCATCCTGCCTGGAATGGCTGATGTTTGAAAGATCCCCGGTGCGAGACTGAAACAGAGGTCGTATTGAAAAGAATGTTGTTTAGAGGCTAACGCATACAACGTAATTTATTGCATTTCCTTATTAACACTTCCGATTATTATTCACTATTCAGTATTAGGCACCCTTTGATGCTTCTTATCAATGTTTTTCTTGTATTGTGTCAACGACAATAAAATGGTTAATATACACAAGAGGACCACGATGGCCCTGCATCGCTCACCTAAGACGACATGTCATGTGCTCTAAATAGTGTTTAGATAAGAATACTGGTCTAATTATTAAACCCTTTACTCAATAAATACGCATTTCTACACCTTTGCAAACAGAGCACACCCAGATCAGACGGTTCCTGTTGGAGCCATCTGATCAGAGTCTACTCTGTTTGCTTATGCCACAATATAGAAATGATTCTACAGTTTCTGCAATGGCCAAAATTCCTGTTTATATGCCATTATGAAAATGAATCTAATTAATATTCATGACGTCATGAGTTCTTACATGAATATTCACCGAGTAAAAGGGTTAAAACAGCAACAAGCGTACCACCTGGCAGTCATGGTTTTAATTAATTCCAGTAGTTTTAGCATCCTTGGCAAAAGGGTCGTCTAAGGAATACTCCTCAAAAACTATCTCCTGAAACCATATGTAGAAAGTTAGCCTCATCCGTGATAATTAGTTTGTTTGTGGACAATAAATGGCAGCGGAATGCCAGCGACCCATTGCAAATACAGTAGAACCTCTCTATAACGGCCACTAAAGTGTGTTAATTAGTTGGTATTTTAGGGCAGGTGGCTGCTTAAAGCAAGGTGAAAGTAAAACAGAACGCTCCTATAGGAGCGTTCTGTTTTACTTTCACCTTGCTTTAACCCATTCCCTCATATGGACGACTTTTGACGACTCTGTAGAAGTCACTTTGTGAAACCATTGTGATAAATAGAGCATTTGCTCCTATAGGAGCAAATGCTTTATTTATCACAATGGTTTCAAACTACGAAAATCTAAAATTGTCCTTTTCTCTTGTTAATGCTCCTTTTTGGTAGATTTATTCAAAGAGGTTGTTTCTAAAAATAGCCTATTAGGTAAAGGGTTAAGCAGCCACCTGCATTTAACACAGAATAATTGATGTAATTTAGTGGCCGTTATAGAGAGGTTTTAGTGTAGTGTGGTGTAGATGATGAGTCGAGTAATGGTTAACGCTGAGAATTGCAGCAAATGACAAAGTTTGTAAACTGCAATTACTAACGTGTACATTTAGGGTATTTGTTTTGCAATTAAACAGCGCGTGCTGCAACTTTACCTTAACCCTTTCCTTCATATATTTAAAAACGTCTTTTCACACATTTGCAAACAGATCCCTGTTTGCTTTTGACATATAGATATGATTCTACAACCTTTTTCAAAGCAAAGATATCATTCAAAAACTTACGTCATAAAAACGCAACTAATAAATATTCATGTTGTCATTATTTCTTATTTGAATATTAAATGGGGATTGAGTTAAGGTTACAACACAGGGGTCTGGACCGCTTCATGGGGGTCTACATGTACTATATAATAACAAGGGTTCCAACTAGCAGAACGGACATCCGTGTACCACAAGTACAAATATGAATGTAACTCTTTCAATTTCAATGATAATTTTGTAATTATTTCGGCTATTGAAAGGCAATATATTTTACTATCAAATAAATATAATCTTCTCACGGTAACTTACGCGCAATTATCAATCCAACAACGATTTTCTCAAAATTTCACGTGTTTTCTGGGTCATTGACAAACGTCCGTTCACCCCGGTTTCACTATATCACAGCCATAACCTGGCGATTTTCAGTTCAAAAGATGGTGTGGTTCAATAAAACAACCCAATTATATCACCAATCTCCATTTGTTTTGTCCTCTAAATAAGTAAGCAACTAGCAACAGCGGCCTTTCCGTCTGTCGTTATGTTTCTATTTCGGATGCTGCCATTTTGCAACAAATTTGAATGGAGCCATTTCATGGGACGAGCGAAGGAAAAGTTGGGAAATCCGTGACGTCACGTACAATGGCTCCTTCCTCGACGATTTGAAGCAAACTGACAAAACTCGCTAATTTTACATCATTCTTTTGATGCTGGGTACTAAAAATTGGAGGTGGGTGATAGAATTGATTCGTTTTATTGAACCACGCCATTTTTTAAACTGCAAATTGCCGGGTTATTGCTGTGATATAGTGAAACCGGGGTGAACGAACGTTTGTCAATGACCCAAAAAACACGTGAAATTTTGAGAAAATCATTGTTGGATTGATACTTGTTCATAAGTTACCGTTATAAGATTATATTCATTTGATATAAAAAATATATTGGCTTTCAATAGCCGAAAGACTTACGAAATTATCATTTAGATTGTAAGAGTTACAGTCATATTTGTACTCGTGGTACACGGATATTCGTTCTGCTAGTTGGAACCCTTGTTATTATATATAGTACATAGAGACCCCAATGAAGCGGTACAGGCCCCTATGGGTTACAATATAAAATGTTCAATTGCTGAAGAATATCCTTTAGAAACAATAAATATCTACAGTAATCACTCACTAATCAGAAAAGTTGAACGATGTACAGAAGGTGGGAAAAAAGGTCAGTCATCAATGCATACTGTTTATTTTTTGTATATTTGATATCGTAGCTTCACGAAAACGATAACTCGTGTTAACCGTTGACGACAAAAACTTATAGTTATCTTTCTTCTTAGGGTACACACAGAGTCACTCGGAACACCTCGGCTATTTCTATCGAAATAAGACCTATTCCGAACTCTGACGGAATACGGCGAGTAGTTACGATTGACACAGAGTTTACGGAGTGTTCCGTCGTCTATCGGGAGGCGTTATGTTTTGAATTACAATAGCCAATTTGTGTTTACATTCTTAACATAATTATACACGAGTTATTAGTAGGAAGTTCACACACACACACACACACACTTGATCTGACTCACAAAATCAGTGTTTTTAGACCATTAGATAGGTGTTTGGAAATACAGACGACAATGTACGGACATGGCGGAAACTACCGAATGGTATTGCACAACACACTGACATGTTTATAAACCAATACAATACGCGATACTCTGTACTGGCTCAGTCATGTGGTTACTTCGCCAATATTTCACTGAGAAAATTATTCCGTGGGTTCAAATCCCATAAGCTCCACAGACGCTATTCAGTACATTTTTCTTCTTTTTTCTTTTCTTTTTGAAAATATCACGATACGATTAAGAAAAATGGTATGATTTATTTTAGCAGTACATTGTATAAATTTATAAAAAAAAGTTTTTAGATCTATATCGGGGGTTGGGAGTTGTGTTAGGACAATGCAACTGAAATGGGTTTTGTTTTGAGGGGATCCGGAATGAGATTGGCGAGTTTACTGTGTTAAGTATGACCACTGAACTGAAATGGCTGCTGTTTAAAACGGGTTCAGGATAAGACTGAAGTTAGGGTCATACGTACATGAAATGGGTGTTGTTTTGAGGGGACCCGGGGTGAGAATGAAAGTATTTTGTTACTATAGTATAGGTCCTTCAGACTGAAATGGCTGTCATTTAAACGGGACCCTGGTGAGACTGAATGTGTTACTAGAGCTATCAGACTAAAATAACTGCTGATTAACCCTTTCCACGTATTAACACCTTTCAAAGCCTTTGCAGAGTAGATCCAGATCAGACGGCTCCTAAAGGAACCGCCTGATCAGGGTTTGTGTCCGTTCTGTTTGCTTATGAAATTATAATTGATCTGACTCTACAGTTTCTACCAATACAAAAATATCCTGTGAACATATCCCATTATGATTCAGCTAATAAATATGCATGAGCATGATGTCATTATTTCTTACATGGATGTTTAACCCATTACCTCATAGGCTATTTTTAGATACAACCTCTTTGAATTAATCTACCGAAAAGGAGCATTAATTAGAGAAAAGGAAACTTTTAGAATTTTGTAGTTTGAAACCATTGTGATAAATAGAGCATTTGCTCCTATAGGAGCAAATGCTCTATTTATCACAATGGTTTCACAAAGTGACTTTTACAGAGTCGTCGAAATGAGGGAAAGGGTTAAGAGGCAAATGGTTGAACGGGATCGGGGATTAACAGGACCCGGGTGAGACTGTACAAACGGTTGTTGTGTTACTATGTTTATCCAACTAAAATGACAGTTGTTATAATGGGCCCGGTGTGAACTGTATATATGTTGTGTTACTAGGTCATGCGACTGAAACAGTTGTCTGAATGGACGTTATTTAGGGATTCGACTTGTTCATATTGCATTTCCGTGTTTACATTTCTGATTATTATTCACTGTAACAGGTGCCCGTTGATACTTCGTATCAATGTTTTTCATGTAGTGTATTAAAGAGTGTCGATGACAATAAAATGATTAATATACACAAGAGGACCGCGAATATTGTGGGGGTCATGTGTTTTAACGCATCTCAACGGCTTTCAACAAACAATTAATCCATAGTGCACTGAAACCTGGCCACTGTTTTCAGAGGAAATGATTAGCATCATGCCTAGTTGTGCATATTTTATGTAAAGAGAGTCCACAATAGCAATGTAAGGCAAATTAGTCCAGCTCCTGGCGACATTGTTTTAAACTAATCAAAATCGTTTAGGAAAGGGTTACCCAAGGCTAATATTTCTTCCAAATTATATTGATATCTACGCAGATGTTTCAGAGAAGATATTTCATTTGAAATGTCCGCTATAGCCATGAAAGGAAATTTAGCCCGGCCCATTCCGCGGACGAGTTTCTTGACGAATGTAAATCGTTCATCCTCTTTTGGAGTGAAAATCCTGCACATCGTCATGTTGATTCGAACATTTGTGCCAAAGCATTCTGAAGTCCTATCATGTTTGAGAGATATGGAGCGGACACGAGTGTGACAGACAGACGGACAGACAACTCGACCAAAAACAATATGTCTTCCCATTATAAATGAGGAATACATAATTATGCACCCGGGGTCAAAATTGACCATGCCCCAGGAGTGCCTTGATTTATATAGAAACATATTGTGAAAACTTTGAAAATCTTCTCCACTGAAACTGAAAGATTCTCAGCTTTCAAATTTGGCACATAGCATCATCTTGAAGTCCTCTTGAAAACATCTATCAATTATGCCCCTGGGGTCAAATGTGGGAATGAGTAAAAGCAACAACTTGTCTATCAGACCCAAAAGTAGACCTCTTTTTAATGTCCATTTATGATAGGTTGTGCTGTAGACCGATGATTACGATAAATGGCGAGCGCGTTTCCGTGCCTATGCAATTTGCTAATCTTAATGACACAAATAACGCTTTGTTTCAACTCGAATAGATTCCGATCCAACGATGTTTTGAACAAAATAACAGAATAAACAAGCATCGTAAAAATCTAACCCAGATCCTGGAGGACATTTTTTCTATCAATTTGTACAATCATTATAGAGTAACGTGATGCACGTTCTACAGTACTGCCTGTGGTCTCGAGAGAGACGTGGCAATACTACCGGAACAAAGTTAGTTATTGTGAAAATAGCCACCGGAAACCTAGGTTCACAAAACAAATCTATGATCTTGAGGGAAATCCAAGGTTTTCGTCGGAAATCAAGTTTCTCATAAATCCCTATAATTCCTAAACATAGATCGCAGTAATCCGCCAGGAACCTTGGATCTCATCCAAGAACTTCGGATCTCAGAATTATTGTACAAACGGTACAATACACCTTGACGAAAATGTAATCAAACCTTCCTCTTCTTGCAAGCTATCCGGACAGTTTCATCAACATCATTTTAAGTTTTCCCAGAAAACAACAAACCAAAAGTTGACCGACAAAGCAACGAACGCACAAAGTTAATTTTCCATAACTTTAAACCCGCACTATAATGTGAAAAACCATATTAACCCTTCGCCTGCTGAATTTTAAAATACATTTCTCCTTCTTTACCCATGCCCTGTAGTATAATTACATATATCTTCACTGTGTACACATAGTTCGCTGTGCAATCACTGATGTGGAGTGCACTGGTTGCACAATCAACTTGTAAATAGTGCAGACCCTGATGAGACAGCTCCTGCAGGAGCTGTCTCATCTGGGTCTTCACTATTTACAGGTAGGTATATTGACGTGAATAGCAAGCGAAGGGTTAAGGTCATATTATATTATATAAAAATAATTGAAGTAAATATCATTTAAAAAAAATAAATAATGCAAGGGCCATAACTCCGTACCGACAAATCAAATGAACATCAGAATCGACCGTTTCAGATCTTGATGCATTAAAGATTTGTGACATTTCATTACTATCCGTCAAATAGTTTCCGAGTAAATGGCGGACAAAGAAAATGTTGACTGACGAACGGACGGACAGGCCCACACCAATATACGACCACCTTTATTAGGTGGGCGTATAAAAAATTAAAGGACCATAGTTCCAAAATTTTGAAATTAAGCGAGTTATGGTTCTTATGCCTTCCCCTCAATGAGATCCACTTCATAGGCTATGAAGTTTAATGTTGATACCTCTTATACTTTTTGAGTAATGAGCTTTTTTCAAGGTTTTGCACACCGCCGCCGACGACCCAGTGATCACAATAGCTCGACTTTTCTTCGAAACAGACAAGCTAAAATGGGGAATCAATTCAAAAAATATTAAAGTTGTGAGTTAAAGAATATATGAGTTATGGATCTTGTGCATAACACTTCCTCTTATTGTGCTTAACTCTGTATTTGAAGTTTCAGATCCGCTGCATCAGTAGAAAGGGAGTAATTGTCCTGACAAATCTCGTGTCTACGGACGGACAACCTGGTTCCAGTATACCTTCCTCAATTTTAGGGGAGTATAAAAATGTTGACAACAAAAACAAGAGGGCCATTGGCCCTATATCGTTCACCTGAGTTACAGTAATATATTGACAATGTTAATTTTTCAGTGGACATTTCTAGCAGATGACAGAAACTTAGTGCACTGCTTTCACTGCTGAATCAACTTGAACTGGATTCAGATCTAATACAAAGTAACTGTCTGACCAAGGTCTAAACTGTTTACAACTTGTGACAATTTTGCCTTAGGTCAAAATGCCTAAAACTGATCTTTTAGAAATTCAAATGACGTCAATAAAGTTATGCAATTATACCTTGATCCAAATAGATAGGCAAATCAAGTGCTAGGCAGTACATAATGCCAGTTTTTGTGTGAAATGACCAATAAAAATATTACCCACATGTAATAGCAAGGAGAAAAGTCTATCAAACACCTAAATTTCAACTAAATGCAATTAATAGTCTATATTACATGACTCGCATAATACAATTTATTAAAATAAATGATCATAATGAAACTAAATACTTTTTTTCCCAATCACATAAATTAACTGCAGAAACAAACACAACATTGTGCAAAGACTTATGATAACATCTAGCTGTGAAATTCCCTGTGTGGCACCACAAATCACCCACAATACACAGCATGGGGTTAATGGGTCAACATTCCTTTCGAAATGCCTTTAATTTTTCGTCTGCTTCAATTCTTAAACTAAACTTTTTCATTTTTTTGCAAAAATATGGTCAAGATGACAAACAGTTTGGATCCTGATAAGACGCCGCATTATGCGGTCTCTCATCTGGATCCAAACTGTTTGCATAGGTAATCACAGTTTTGCCACTTGTGTGCAAAGACCTGCATTGACCTGGAGATATTTTACTGGCCAGTGCTGTAACCTTTTAACTGTAGTTTCTGATGTGAAGAAGTCTTATTTAACCCTTAATTTCCCTAATATAAACTTGTTTCCACGCATCTGCAAACAGTGTAGACCCAGATAAGGCGGCTCCTATAGGATCAGGGTCTGCTCCGTTTGCTAATGGAATTTGAAAGATCTGTTTCTATGCATTCTAAATCAGCTACACTGATCCACCTTCCATTATAAAAAGTTTGTCCAGAACTATTCAGGAGGTACCAGAATTTGTAATAAACCTCCAATGCAGTTATCTCCCCTTGTCCCTTAATGGCTTTGCTGATGAGACAAGGGAAATAACTGAGGAAATCTTTTAACTGTAGTTTTTGATGTTAAGAAGTCTAAAGCCCCTGGGTGAGACCATTTTTGGCCCAGGGGCCATTATAACAAACTTGATAGTGGTATATAAGGCGATGCTTCATACCAAATATCTTAGCTCTAGATTATGTGGTTTCAGACAAGAAGATTTTTATAGGTTTCCTATATAAGTATGTAAAAATACAAGCCTGAGGCAGGGCCATTTTTGGCCGGGGGTGGGGTGGGGGTTTCATCAGTTGAACAAACTTGGTAAAGGATCATTAGATGATGCTATATACCAAATATCAAAGCTATAGGAATTGTGGTTTCAGTGAATATTTTAAAAGATTTAAAAAAACCAAAAAAAAAAAACCTTTAAAAGTAGTGGGTCGGGCCATTTTTTGCCCGGGGGTGATGATTTGAACAAACTTGATGGAGGACACCCTAAGGTACATTTCTGTGAAATTTGGTTGAAATCCTCCAAGTGGTTTAGGAGAAGAAGTCATTTGAAACAAAAGTGAACGGACAGACGGACGACGGGCGGTCACAATAGCTCACCTTGAGCCTTTAGCTCAGGTGAGCTAAAAAACAGTGGAGATGAGGTGAATAATAATAACTGATTTTCTTTTTTTCTTTTTTTTTAATTTCCAGCCTGCCCAATTTATGCAACAAGAACACATGCACCGCCAACTTTTCTGATTCGCTCTTGTGCCAATCGACTGAAGAACTTGGCCTTTACGATCATAGGCTGTTTGGGAAGATGGCCCTTGCCCAACACTTTAAAGTATCCCTGAAAATAGAAAACAAGACATTACATATATTTTGTCAGCATTTCAAATGGTAAGAACAATGTAAAGAAAATGTTTGTAAAGTGTCCAAAGTTTTGACTAGTGTTTTTTCTATAGATACTCAAAGAGGTTTTACTTGGTTGCCAAAGTAACAATATTATAATACTACAAAAATGGCAAGAATTTAAAACAAGAGGACAACAATGGCTAAGAAGTGGTCACCTGAGCTTACAAATCGAATAAGACATGGACTGGAGAAAATAAGCTTTTGAACTTTCAATTCTTCCAAATGTTTATGTTGTTTTGTATGTATTAACATGAACAGTCACACCGACTGTATGTGTTTTAAGTAAATAAACGGACCATTGTACTTTGGTTCCAAAAAGAAACAGGATCTGTTTGTGAAACACTATGCCCCCCTATCCCCAATATGACATTTGACCCTGAAGGATGACCATGACATGTCATCCCTCAAAATGTGCAGCTTCATGAGATACACATGCATGCCAAATATCAAGTTTGCATGTGTACTGGTTCAAAAGCTATGGCCAATGCTAAAGTTGTTGAGTTGACCTATATATTTGACCTCTGACCTTGAAGGATGACCTTATATATTCTGAAAATGTCATCCCTCAAAATTTGTGACTTTATGAGATACATATGCATGCCAAATATCAAGTCTCTATCTCTAGATTTAAAAGTTATGCCCAATGTTAAAGTTGCTGACAAACATGACCTTTGACCCTGAAGAATGACCTTGACATGTCACCCCTCAAAATATGCAGCTTCATGAGATACACATTCATGCCAAATAGCAAGTTTCTATCTCTACTGGTTCAAAAGTTATGGGCAATGTTAAAGTCGGTGATTTGACCTACATATATGACCTCTGACCTTGACATGTCATCCCTTAAAATGTGCGGCTTTATGAGATGCACATGCATGCCAAATGACTATCTGTACTGGCTCAAAAGTTATGACCAAAGTTGAAGTTGCTGACAAACAAACAGGGCAAAAACAATATGCACCCCCCCCCCCCAGATCTGATCCGCGGGTGGGGACGGACATGGACTTGTTTACATCATATAAGGATCAAGACATGGACTAGTTCGAGTATAAGGATCCCAAATTAATGAATGTGGTTGGGTGTTTCAATTATTCAAATTATCTGATGTACATGCTGATAAACATTCATGTGAAGTTTCATGGCTCTTACTTTAGGACACATGTGAGATTTTCAATTTCAAACCATTTCATTCCAACCACATCACCGTCTGTTCTTCTTGTGTTACTGGGCTTTAGAAACAAGAGGGCCATGATCGCCCTGCATCGCTCACCTATTGATCTATTAATGTTTTAGGTACCTCTACCCACTGTATTTCACTGAAAACACTGGCAGCACATTTTGTAAAACAAAATTATCAATTTGTGCAGCTCTCTTTACCTACTTTTGCAGCAGCTTAAAACATATCAACATAGGATCATTACTGTACAGTTAGAACAGTGGTTAAGATGTTATATATGGTATCGATTCTTAAAGTGATAGTCTCTTACTCGCAATGCATGCCTAAAAATTACATAAATCCTTTGTTTATATGCGGAAAACAAGTACCTTGCAAATCAAACACAAGAGTGTTCGGAGGAACACATGTGTCACCTGCTCACAATGGACACAAAACTTATTATTAATATGAAAAAGGGGAATAACTAAAAAAAATATTGATTCTACAGTTGTGGCCCTTGTGCATGACACTTCCTCTCATCCTGCTTGTTCCATGTGTGAAATTTGAAAGCTCTATAATGATTAGTTTAGAAATGACAGCCAAAAAAAGGGAAAGTGTGACGGACAGACAGACAGACGACGGAAAAGTGATCCCTAAGTGACACACTGCCTCTCGGCAGGTGACACAAAAATTGTTAAAATTCTATTTTTTTTAGCTTCTGTGAAAGCCGAAAGTAAAGATACTTATGACATGTGATTTAAAAAAATATATATATATATTTGTGATGGAGTTGTTGCATGCGAAGAGCACCTGTTGAGTAAATATGCTAATTATTCTTCATAAACACTTACAGCCTTGACAACATCAATGACAGGTGCTTTATCAGTGTCCTTGGCATACTTGAGCCGAGTCTGTTCGCTAACGAGTGACCATAATTTGTCCAGGTTCACTGAGGGGCAGTGGTACTGGTTGTTGGTTCTGTGGAAGTACCTCATACCGACCTTACCAAAGTAACCGGGATGGCTAAAAAATATAAACATGAAATTGTCAGAATCGTGAGAAATGGATACGACTTTACTCACCTTATGGATTTACTCATCTTACCCATCTTACACAATGTTAATATCTTTGCAAACCTGAGTTTCACATACAACTTCAATTATGTCTCTCAAAACTGAGACTCAGACTGGTGATGAATGAAACCACGGAAGCCCTATATAATATATAATTTTTATTAAATTACACCCGATATAAATGGTCACCTGCCTAATGCGGCCAGTTTATTTCATCCCAAATGGCATATACACACCGACGTAAGCAGCCAGGTGTTCTACAAATGCAAAGCGTGAAAACAATTTTCATGGCCATCGATTGGTAACAGCATGTTATTATTATTATATTATTATATACCATATTTATATAGCACTTTTTTCATACATTATAATACGTTCAAAAGTGCTTTACAATTATATAAAAAACAAGATGTGTTTGTGAAACACTATGCCCCCTCATATATTTGACCTCTGACCTTGACCTCTGACCTTGACCTTGACATGTCACCCCTCAAAATGTGCAGCCTCATGAGATACACAAGCATGCCAAATATCAAGTCTCTATCTCTACTGGTCCAAAAGTTATGGCCAATGTTAAAGTCGGCGATTTGACCCATATATTTGACCTCTGACCTTGAAGGATGACCTTGACCTTGACACGTCACCCCTAAAAATGTGTGGCTTCATGAGATACATATGTATGCCAAATATCAAGTCTCTATCTATACTGGCTCAAAAGTTATGACCAATGTTAAAGTTGCTGACAAACAAACAGACAAACAGACAAACAGACAGACAGACAGACAGGGCAAAAACAATATGCCCCCGACTATCGTCTATGGGGGCATAAAAATAACATCCACACAACAAAACACACACACATAAATGTGATATAAGAGTAACAAGTAAAATAAGTACGTTATAAGAACCTACAGTTTACAACATGATAATGTTAAAGGTGCCTTAAATCAAAGTACACAGACATAATTACACGTAAAATGGGCATCTCTGCATTTATCTAAAAATAAAACTCTATCCAGTTAAGAAATAAAACTGATAATTTATATATATTAAAAAAAACACCAACACTCAGTGTCCATGTATCTGTATGAAGAAGTGTGTTTTCAATGCCCTTTTAAAACTGTCTAATGATTTAGAGTCTCTGATTCCTTCAGGCAGCGCATTCCAGAGTCTGGGAGCAGCAGCTGCAAAGCTCCTGTCACCGAACATGACTTTACTGTTTCTTGGTACAATGAGTGTAATGGCATTGTTCTTGGATCTCAAGTTTCTTGCTGGTGTGTACACGTGTACAAGATTTCTGACATATACAGGACACTGGTCATGCAAAGCTTTATATGTCAACACAAGTATCTTAAACTGAAATCTAAATTGGACTGGTAGCCAGTGAAGCTCCTTCAAGATAGGAGTTATATGACTATGGCGAGCAGTCCTGCTAATAAGTCGAGCAGCTGTGTTTTGAACATTTTGTAGTTTGCTCAATATTATTTTTGGGACGCCTTGTAGAAGGGAGTTACAGTAATCCAGGCGTGATGTTACTAAGGAGTGCACCAGTGACTTTGTGGCATCAGCGTCTAAGTACTTTCTAATGTGGCCAATTTGTCTAAGTTGCATATAACAAGAGGGCCAAGATGGCCCTTAATCGCTCACCTGATTACCATAGATTTAAGATTTTTGCAGGGTAGCCCATGGGAAGGGTCAATATTGACCTTAGGGACAATATATGAACAATGTTGATAGTGGATCAGAGCAATGGATCATGAGCAGTGGTTCTGCAGAACAAGATTTTCAAAGATTTAGTATATTGATTTTATCAAGACAATGATTCTGACCAATGGAGATTGGGCTAAAAATGTGCTCTCTAAAGTAATTTTTCTAAGATTTAACCTAGTGACTTACTTTTTATTCCCACCCAACCCATGATCACACTCAACCTTGATAAAAATGTGGCCACTGGAGTGTAAACTAGATTTCTCTAAGATATGACCCAGTGACCTACTTTTTGACCTCAGATAACCCATTTTCAAATGTGTCCAAGGTTTTATTAGGACAATCATTCTGACCAACTTTCATAAAGATTTGGCTATAAATGTGACCTCTTGAGTGTTCACAAGGTTTTCGTACTATTCGACCTAGTGACCTAGTTTTTAACCCGACATAACTCACTTTCAAACTCGTTTGAGATTTTATCAAGACAATCATTATGACTAAGTTTCATGAAGATTGGACTAAAATTGCGACCACTAGAGTGTTCACAAGGTTTTTCTACTGTTTGACCTAGTGACCTAGTTTTTAACTCCACTTGACCCACTTTCGAAATCATCCGAGATTTTATCAAGACATTTATTCTGACCAAGTTTCATGAAGATTGGACTAAAATTGTGACCACTAGAGTGTTCACAAGGTTTTTCTACTGTTTGACCTAGTGACCTAGTTTTTAACTCCACTTGACCCACTTTCGAATTCATCCGAGATTTTATCAAGACATTCGTTCTGACCAAGTTTCATGAAAATTGGACTAAAATTGTGACCACTAGAGTGTTCACAAGGTTTTTCTACTGTTTGACCTAGTGACCTAGTTTTCAACTCCACTTGACCCACTTTCAAACTCGTCCGAGATTTTATCAAGACATTTATTCTGACCAAGTTTCATGAAGATTGGACTA
This sequence comes from Azorinus chamasolen, assembly GCA_963576725.1. Lineage (NCBI taxonomy): Eukaryota > Metazoa > Mollusca > Bivalvia > Cardiida > Solecurtidae > Azorinus > Azorinus chamasolen. Next base: position 1,389,186 of record OY755246.1, read on the forward strand.
AAATTGTGACCACTAGAGTGTTCACAAGGTTTTTATACTGTTTGACCTAGTGACCTAGTTTTTAACTCCACTTGACCCACTTTCGAATTCATCCGAGATTTTATCAAGACATTCGTTCTGACCACGATTCATGAAAATTGGACTAAAATTGTGACCACTAGAGTGTTCACAAGGTTTTTCTACTGTTTGACCTAGTGACCTAGTTTTCAACTCCACTTGACCCACTTTCGAACTCGTTCGAGATTTTATCAAGACATTTATTCTGACCAAGTTTCATGAAGATTGGACTAAAATTGTGACCACTAGAGTGTTCACAAGGTTTTTCTACTGCTTGACCTAGTGACCTAGTTTTTTACCTCACATTACCCATTTTTCAAACTCCTCCGAGATTTTATCAAGACAATCATTCTGACCAAGTTTCATGAAAATTGGGCTAAAAATGTGACCTTTAGAGGGTTCACAAGGTTTTCCTACTATTTGACCTAGTGACCTAGTTTTTGACCCAACTTTACCCACTTTCGAACTCGTCCGAGATTTTATCAAGACATTCATTCTGACCAAGTTTCATGAAGATTAGACTACAATTGTGACCACTAGAGTGTTCACAAGCAAATTGTTGACGACGCACGACGGACGACGCACACCGCACGACGGACATTCAAGTCTCCCAAAAGCTCACCCTGAGCTTTGCTCAGGTGAGCTAACAAGACCTGCAGACTGAGTTAACATGTTGTTCCATGGTCATTTTTGAGTCCAACCAGGCACCTAGATTTTTAACACAGTTTGATGGTTTTATGTTTTCACCCCCGACATTTATTGATATATCAGAAGTAAATTTAGCATTGCTGTTTGAGGAAAATAGTATGACTTCAGTTTTGTCAGCATTTAGTTTAAGCATGTTTTCATGCATCCATGACACAATGTGATTGAGACAACCTTCGACAATTTTCAATGCATCACTTACTGTCGTACAATCAGTTGGTTTGAACGAAAGGTACAGCTGGGAGTGATCCGCGTAGAAATGGTGATTCAGTCCATGATTACGACATATAGCACCCATCGGCTTTGTGTACATAGTGTAGCTTTTGGGACCTAGAACTTTTATTGTTTTAAATGTTGTTGACTTTTAAAAGTCATGACCCATTATGGACCCCTTATTTACTCATCAGTTTCTTTTGTTCGTTTGCAAAGCGTGTTGGTTGTTCACACTATTTAAATTGTGGAATACCTCCCTCGGATTCACTGGAAATTCTAAATCATGCATGAACGATGTGATTCCAGCTGGTTCCTGATTTCCGCTTTACAAATTATTCGATTAAAAAGTATCTGACAAACTTCTATTGAGTAACTGCTCAAATGACATATACATTTAATATACATATACATTTAATTTAGTATCTGTTCCTGTGGAAATGTCTTCAAGGGTGCCAGTTAGCTAAGTAAACAGTTCATTTATGAATTAATTTTTCTGCACAAAAAGGCTAATTTTTGCCCCAAATTTCAGTTTCATGAGCAACATTTAGTGTATAATTTACTGCCATTTTTCAAAACTTGTGAATTGTTCACAAATAATGTTTACACAAACTACAACCCCTTACTTCATATAAACAGCTTTTCATCACTTTGCAAACAGGGTAGACCCACATCAGACGGCTCCATCAGATCTGGGTCTGCTCTATTTTATGTTTCTGTCATGGCAAAATATGCCCATGGTCATTAAGCCATTATTAAAATTCAGCTAATTAATATTCATGATGTTTATTTCTTACAAAATGTTCACGAGGCAAAAAGTTAATTCTACATAAAGTTGAAAACAACAAATCATTCCCCATATGGTGATGTATATTTACATGATCATCACAAATGAACTGAAGAACTGTTATTTAATCCTAAACCTCACAGAAAATCATTTTTACACCTTGCAAAGAGAGATCAGGCGGCTCCTGCAGAGCTCAAGCTGGAGCTCTCCATCAGGGGGAAGTTTAGTGGGATTCAGGGAGAAGTTTTGATCCTGTTCTGTATCTCCCTAGATATGTTCTATATATTTTATTTCTTCTTCTGCTCAAAACTAGAACACTGACAAAGTCAGAAAGGGCCCCACATGGTGATCAAACTTGGCCAAGACCGTTTACCTATAAACATTCTCAGCATGTATGGTGTATAGCAGATGAGAAATGTTTCAGTAAGAGCAGACAAGGCTGAAATGGCAAATTTTGACTTATTCAAGGGCCATAACTCAGGTGTCACATGCAGTTTAGCTGGTAATTGACCTTGGCAAAGATGTTATAGCTATGAACATTCTCTGCAGGTTTGGTGAAGATCAGTTGAAAACTATTTGAGTTAGCAGTCAAGGCTAAAATGACAAATTTTGACTGAAGCAAGGGCCACAACTCAAAGGTGTCTTATGCGATTTGACTGGTAATTGAACTTGGTCAATATTTTGCACCTATAAACACTCTCCAAAGTTTGGTAAAGATCAGATTAAGACTATTTGAGTTAGAGAGCGGACATGGCTAAAACGGACAATTTTGATTGAATCAAGGGCCATAACTCAGAGGTGTTTAATGTGATTTAGGTGGCAATCGAACGTGGTCAAGATTATACACTTATAAACATTCTCTGTAAGTTTGGTGAAGATAAGATGAAAACTATTTGAGTTAGAGAGCCGACAAAAAAAGTGACTGACGGACAGGGGGATTACTATAGGACACCCATACCAAGATGCGGGCCCAAACAAGGAGAGGTTGGCAGGGTTAGGGAGACTTTTTCTCCCAAAATACAGGACAGGGCCTGTCTTGTAGGAGCTGTGTGATCAGGGTCTGCTCTGCTTGTTCACAAAATATGGATCTGAATGTACTACCGTATAAGTGGATTTTTTCGCGAGAAGGAAATTTTCGCTATGTTCGCGTTTTCAATCAAACACGCGTAAATATAATCTGCTAAAAATTCCTTCTCCTCTCTCCCCATACAACAGACAACTTTCTACAAACGGTGAAACGTAAACATCCTTCGCCCCCATCTGACACATGTATATTCGTAGTTTATGTGGTGTGCATGATTACGTAATATAGAAACGGGTATCGAAAGAGAATTTGTTCCAATTTGGTAATCGAGTGTTCAAAGATACCGTTGTAAATTAATCGCAATAGCAGTGATTGTAGCTGACTAGTTTTTCTTTCTATTTATTCTTTATAATGTAAGTTTTAGTTTTAAGACGAGGTCGAACTGGCTGCGTTTTCGGTAAGTCGAAGTTAGTTTTGTATGTAATTTAAGAGTGTTTGTATTGAAGTCACACCTATATAGGCTATCAGTCCGATGTGTGAATTGGATGTTTGATCCGAATCTAACAACGTACACCCAGTGATTGTGACACAGGTAAATCAGTGTTATGTGGGTGAACAATCACTAGTGTCAGATAATTATTCAAATTGTTTAAACAAACATGCCCAAATGAGTGAATGTTATTCGTTTATAAAACGTCATGTAAATTGAAATATTTCTCTCTGATTATCAGTTACTTCGAGTTACTTCCCTTATTTCAGAATACGCCATTTGCAATGGCTGTTATACTAAAAAGATACAAAACAACATGGTAGGATAAGAACGATTTTTATTTCATTTCCGTGAAAAATTAATTTTCACCCAGTTTCCGCGAATAATAAAATAAAGACATGAAAATTTGATTTGAGGTAGATTCGTGAAATTTGCGTCCCGCGTAAAAAACCACTTATACGGTATCTGCCATGGCAAAAGTTTACTTTGTTCAGGTCTTTTATTCATTAAATTAATAGCTAATTCTTACAAGAATAGTCATCAGGCAGAATTAAAAAAAATAAAAAGATGCATACTTACTACTTATCAAAATTGATTCTGTGGTGATGCTGACCACCAGCATTTCCACGTCCACCAGGGTGCTTCCTGTGTTTCCCTGAAAAACATATGGTAATCTCTTTATATTATACAAACAGTAACATTACACGATCATTTGTATGTGAAATGAGTGTAGTTTGCGTTCCAATCCTGTGACCTAATTATGCAGTGGATTGGAATGATTTAAATAAATCTGATAACGGGTCACCTGCAAATAATTTTTATGTGTAATTGGTGGATATCCATCTGCACTTTAAGAGATGACAGTTAACTGTTAAATCATTTCTTGATTCCATCACCCTCAAATGCACCAGACCACATCACTATGGTTTGAATCCTAACCTCAGTATTTTCATGCACGGATGTCTTCCAACTTCCATAATGTAAATGCCTACCAAGCATCTGCAAAGTAGACCCAGATCAGGCGGCTCCGATCCGGGTCTGTTCTGTTTACTTTTGACATGATATAGATATGTTTCTATATTTTTTGTCAAAGCCAAAATTCTCTTGAAATGTTTACAGCTAATAAATATTCATGATATCATCAGGGGTGTAAAAAATATTTCATAAGCTACTTGCCCTGCAGGACTAGTGACCACTGAAATCCGCTCGACATTATGCAACTTTCACTCGCCTTGAACTTTCATACATAATCAGGGTTGCCACAAACCAGAGGAAACAAAATTCCCTGACAATTCCCTGACATTTCCCTGACATAATTTCAAATTTCCCTGACACATTTCATCGCGAAATTTGGGTCTTTCTGTCATAATTTCTGGAATACGTAATGGATTTTTAAAATATATAACATTCATTCTCATGTATTCAAAATTCCCTGACAATTCCCTGATATTTGCCTATATTTTCAAAATTCCCTGACAGTTCTCAAAATTCCCTGACAATTCCCTGACCTTGAAAAAATTTAAATTTCCCTGACTTTTCCCTGACGCGTGGCAACCCTGATAATATTATGTACATGTACCAACTCTTTAGCCAATTCAAACTCTTTGAACCGTTTTCTTGTTCTCTTTATCATACTGTTTCTGTGGTTCTTTCTTCCTTTTCTTTCTTTTTCCCTTTTGTCATGGTCTCCAATCTATGCTCCCCCCCCCCCCCCCCCCAAAGAATGACTAAGCTTATTTGTTTAGACATTTTGACATATAGCGGGGAAAACTAATGGCATTTCCGTTTGTTTAGGCCTCTAAAATCTTTCCTTGTTCAAATAAGGTACGAAAGCGTCGAAGGTTTAAATCAAGAAGATTTGCAGTTTGGCTGATTAATGTACAAAAGCATGTTATTGCACTGTTATGCATATTTTAATTTCATAATTCGATGGAGTATTTGAATATAGCTCGAAAATTTTAACACAAATAAACTTTCTTTGGCAAAACATTGTACTTGGGCCGAATATGTGTCGCTGGTAACACTGTGAGGTCAGGTGTGCGTGAAATCGGAATACCTCTAAATTCTTTGTAGATAATAGTCAAGTGTGTGACAGAGTAGAAATTTATGTCTTCGATCCGACACATGCAGAGAATTTAATTTGCAATTTAAGGTACATGTATTTTACTCAAGGTTATCAATTGGGAAAATACCAGATAAAAAATCTACTCGCATAATTATATTTTAAAGCACTCAACCGACTTCAAAACCTACTCGCATTGGCGAGTGGATTTTTACACCCCTTATTCATTATCTCTTATATGAATATTGAACAAGAGAGCCAAGATGGTCCTTAATCGCTCATCTGATTACTATAGATTTAAGATTTTTGCTGGGTAGCCCATGGTAGGGCCAATATTGATATTAGGGACAATATTTGAACAATGTTGATAGTGGACCATGAGCAGTGTTTCAACAGAACAAGATTTTCAAAGATTTAGAATTTTGACTTTATCCAGACAATGATTCTGACCAATGAAGATTGGGCTAAAAATTTGCCCTCTAGAGTATTTTTTCTAAAATTTGACCAAGTGACCTACTTTTTATTCCCACCCCACCCATGATCACACTCAACCTTGATATCACCAAGACAAACACTCTGAGCGAGTTTGAGGAAGATTGGGCTAAAAATGTCGCCTCTGGAGTGTAAACAAGATTTTTCTAAGATATGACCCAGAGATCTACTTTTTGAACACACCTAACCCACTTTCAAACTTGTCCAAGATTTTATTAGAACAATCATTCTGACCAATTTTCATGAAGATTTGGCTATTAATGTGACCTCTAGAGTGTTCACAAGGTTTTCCTACTATTTGACCTAATGACCTAGTGTTCAACCCCACTTGACCCACTTTCGAACTCGTCCGAGATTTTATCAAGACATTCGTTCTGACCAAGTTTCATGAAGATTGGACTACAATTGTGACCACTAGAGTGTTCACAAGCAAATTGTTGACGACGCACGACGGACATTCAAGTCTCCCAAAAGCTCACCCTGAGCTTTGCTCAGGTGAGCTAAAAAGGAAAGGGTTAATGAAGTTATTGATGATTCACGACAATGGACACAGGGCACATATTGTGACAGGTGAGTAAGAAAAGCTTGTGCTGTTTCTATGTGGACATCAGGGTACCAATTCAATCTTACCTATACGGCCATGCCCATGACTGACGTGACCACGTAGCTTCCTAGTCTTCTTGTTCTTTGTGGTCTAAAATAAATAAATACAAACCTAGAAAAACAGTCACAAAACATTGTATTTGTATTCAAGCTGTTCTGTGTTTACTTTTATAGGGCTCAAGCAAGAGGACAATTTGGGAGAAAAAATCTCCCCGACCTTACTGACTGCAATTTGTATGAAAATTTGATTTTTATTTGAAATAAATAACCTCTTTATCTTAATAAGCAGAATAGCATCCTGTGATAGCAAATATGCATTTTTAGTAATACTTGTACGTTTGTAAATCTTATTCTGTATTACACACTCTAGATATGACTTTTTAGCAAATTCTTGTGTATTTTACCAATACTTAATTTTTCTGATTTTAATTTTATAATGTGTATTACACATGCTTTGAAAACACATCTTTTAATTCCACAGGTTGCTATGTTAAACTGTTATTATCTGTTATATAGTCGGTAAATAGCTTATTGTAGCTAATGTTATATCTGTTGTACAACCAACCCAAAATAAAGATTCATGTATCTCCTCGGTTTCAGCTGAAGGAGAAGTTTTAATATAAATAGAACATATATTTGGGAGGTACAAAATCAGGACCAAAACTTCTCCCTCAATTAGTCAATACCACAAAACTTCTCGACTAGATAGCTCCAGCTTGAGCCCTGGTTAATTCAAGGTGCGTAACGAAATGTGGAAGGTGGAAAATTGTTGCAATGCCATTTTATTAAGTAAAGAAACAGATCTTTCAAATCATATTAGCAAAGAGAGCAGACCCTGATCAGACGGCTCCTATAGGAGCTATTAGTCCCATAAATAAGACCCGACGTAGCTATTTCACATTTTTGCATTTTCTGGTATGTTACGTGCACGATAAATAAACATTATAAAGTGTCCGACAAATTTATTTTTTTGTTGGTAGCCCACTGGGCTACCAGATTTTTTTTGTACTAGCCCAGTGACTACCAGAAAAAAAATCTAGTAGCCCAGAGATTTTTTATTCACTTTCCAGATGGTAAGACCTTGCATCCGTGTTTGGTGTATGTACTCATTCTGCCATTCTTCCGCTTGTTTTAACTGCTAGGGGTGCTAGCTATGACATATTTTGAAGCGACTCTGACAAAATGTGTTCCATCAGATGATGAACTTGCACTGTCAGACTGTGAACATATGTTATACTAACATTCCACTAGATGTTGAAATGAGTAAATAAACACAATTTTTACTGGCAATTTATTACTATTTTGTCTAATACTCTGTCATTACCATTGTCATTAATTAAATAAAATTTCATACTGACAGGTCTTGTCATAACATGTGTGAAATGGCTTGAAATGGAAAATCTACTTTCATCATTCTAGGTAATGCAGAATTAAATAATTGAATTCAGAACATTGATTTTAGGTCCTTTGCACTTGTTTTAACCTTTCAGTGTGTGTCAGATGTTAATAAGACATTTTCAAATACAAATGTAGTGTAGCCCTTTTATCTGCGTACCGGTATGCATTGTAACCCATATACAAGACGATATTGTAGAAGTCATCCATCCTTTTTACCCGATAGAAAATCGGGTCTAAATAGATCGAGGTTTCATTCTTACCTCATATAACATAATCACGTAACGTTAGTTAATAGAGCCAAACATCGTCAATCTTGAAGAAATAATGATGGTGAAAAAAATCAAGTTTCTCAAATTGAGTAGTGAGAGAAAATTTGTAGATTTTCGGAAATTGATCCAATTTATTAGTCAACTGAAACTGTCACACACGATGGGCGGAGCTTAAATCTAGATTCATTGGTGCGTGTGTTATTGGTTGAGATTACGTATGGAATGTTCTTGCTCTGCGGGATTCGGAGATTAAACATTTCGACGAACAAGTGTCAGTCATGCATCACTTGGGCGGAGATTTATATGACTTGATAGCCAATACATGGCCAGCATCAGTGGTTGACTCGCTCTATGGGTTAACAACAAGACACGCGTCAGACATTGTATGTATACAAACCCCAACTCTGGGAAATTAACATGTCATCATTAATTGCCCTACGTTCTAGATTATCTGTTATAGCTGGGCTATTGATCTTTGCTTTTACTCTTAGCCTGGGGGGCTTGTTTTGAAATTCTTTAACAGCCCGACAAGATTTTCTGGTAGCCCGCGGGCTCCGGGCAATGGATTTGTCGGACACTGCATTATATTAGGGCATGTAGATACGTCTAAATGTTTGGACTATAGGAGCTATCTGATCTGGATCTTCTGTTTGCAAATGCGTGAAAACATGCTTATAAGAGGGAAAGGGTTAAGGACATATTTGAGGTATTTGTGATTCAAACAAATGTGCCAGCTCAAAAGATTCAAATATTTACATCTATAACTATGGAGGAAGATACGCATGCGCAACGTCAACGACTTCTTCCGCTTTTGCTCTCTCTGAAATCTTTATTTTCTTAATTGCAATAGAAGACAGTGAGGAACAAACCTTACCAAAACTCAGAGCAAGGGATACAGCAGACCTTTTCATTCATCACTTCATTCTTTGTGTGGTATTGCACTTAGTTCTCAAAAATTTCTCAGTACCGCCAAAACCGGAAGTAAACTATTTACTACCCCACCTCTCTCATGTACATTGTATCAAACTTCCGGCGTAATGTTCAGGTTAGCTCAAATTTGTGTTGTTGCTTTTCTATGTACATTTGTTGTTCTTAGACATGACATACGAAACTGTGTAGCCGGGTCATGGCATGAAGTAAAATTGCAACTGCTGCTCTTAATCCAAACATGGAAAAAATATGCAATTTTTAGAAACAAACGGGATAAAGGTAAGGACGTTGTCCAATGTATGACATTCTTATGTCTCCTTCTCTTGGCCCTCTCCCTAGATGTTGAGAGCAATCCTGGTCCTGCACAGACTAATGTATATTTAGAGGGAAATTCCACCGTTTTCCCATGTGGCATCTGCCAAAACCCTGTTACATGGACATGTAAAGGAACACAGTGTGACATGTGCATGGTCTGGTTTCATGCTGATTGCCAAAACATCAATGACTCAATGTACGACAGGCTCGGAGATTCAACCGGAGTTTGGAAATGCTCACTCTGTGAAAATCTAAATATCTCGCATAGCCTAATGCAAAGCCTTGATTCTTTTGAAATGCCAAACCAATTTGAAAGTCTAAATTCCTCAAGCAGCTGCATTCATAATCTGTCATCTTCACTGATCCAAACATCTACACCATTAAAAACAAATACACATACAGCCAAAAGAACAAACTTGAAAACCAACAAGAAAAATAACATAAAGAGAACACTGAAAGTCCAGGTCATAAACTGCAGGTCAATTGTAGACAAAAAACTAGAGTTTAGTAACTTGGTAACGTCTTCAAGACCTGATATTGTCATTGGTACGGAGTCATGGTTGAAACCAAAACACCATACCAGTGAGATATTCAGTCCTGATCTAGGCTATACCATTTTTCGAAGAGATAGGTTGGCAAAGGCTGGTGGGGGTGTTTTTATTGCCATTAAAGAAAATATTATAGCCCAAGAAATGTCAGACTTTCAGTCAGATTGTGAGGACATCTGGGTAAAAGTTGATCTGGTAGGTAATAAGGCTCTGGTCATAGGAGCCTATTATAAACCACATGAACTTGACCTTGATAGCTTCCAGCAATTCCAAAATTCTCTTGAAAAAGTATCAAAGCTACATACAAATATCTGGGTTGCAGGGGATTTTAACCTACCGAAAATGGACTGGGATAACATGAACCCTCAATCTGACTGTAAGCATCCTTCTTTTTACAGAAATGTTGTTGAAACTTTTAAAGATGTAAATCTGTCCCAGATGGTAAACCTGCCAACAAGAGAAAATGCAATTCTAGATTTATTTCTAACAACAAACCCAACCCTTGTTAATCAGATAAATATTCTGCCTGGCATAAGTGACCACAACATTGTTGAAGCAAGGGTACACACTTCTGCAAAAATCACTCATCAAAAACCACGGAAAATCCAACTATACAAAAAAGCAAACTGGACCGCCATCAAAGAGTCTCTCTTGGAATACCACGCGTATATGATAGCCCAAAACATGTATGTAAACCTCAATACTGAACAACTCTGGCAACGTTTTAAAGCAAAATTATATGAACTGACAGATAAATTTGTACCATCAAAGCTTTCCTCTATACGTAACCATCTCCCTTGGATAAATCAACACATGAAAAGACTAATAAGAAAAAGAAATCGTGCATTTTGCAAATTCAGACAGACAAACCACTCCCATGACCGAAAGAAATTCCTTGACCTTAAACATCTCATTAGAAAAGAAATTAAACAGGCTTATAATAACTATATAGAAGAAATTTTGAACATGACCAACACAGATATCAACACAACACGCAGACCAAATACAAAAAGACTTTTCTCTCTACTCAAACATTCTAAACAGGACTCTAACACCGTTCCTCCATTAAAAAGTCATAACAAGTTCCACCATGATGATATCTCCAAAGCCGAAGCATTGAATACCCAGTTTCAGTCTGTCTTTAGCCCTAAATCCCCCCTCTCTCTCTGGCCTTTGTAAAATGAAGCTCAATGATCTGACTGACCAGTCTGACTCTGTAAGTGGTGATTCACCCTCCAGAATGCCAGACATACATATCTCTTCAAGAGGCATTGAAAAACTCCTGTCAAACTTGAATCCCCACAAGGCAAGCGGTCCTGACCAAATCAAACCGTTACTTCTCAAAATGCTGTCGCAGGAACTGTCGCCTATCTTAGAAGTGCTATTTCAAAAATCTTTAAATGAAGGAACTCTGCCAGCTGAGTGGAAAACAGCAAATATTGCTCCAGTCTTCAAGAAAGGCGACAAGTCCTGTCCTGCAAACTACAGACCTATCTCTTTAACATGTGTTCTCTGTAAGACCCTTGAGCATATTGTCTCTTCTTCCATTATTAAACATTTCACAAATCAAGGCTCACTCTATCATCTTCAACATGGCTTTCGGGAGAAAAGGTCCTGTGTCACCCAGCTTGTCATGCTTGTAAATGATCTTGTCACTGCAGTATACAACAAAAAACAGGTTGACCTTATATTGCTTGATTTTAGTAAAGCCTTTGATAAGGTCAACCATGAGAAGGTCATTTACAAGCTACACAACCTTGGTGTCCGTGGGCAGACTCTCACATGGATTAAGAACTTCCTGGATAATAGATCTCAATCAGTTGTTCTCAATGGCTCTTCCTCAGACTCTATCTCTGTTCCTTCTGGTGTCCCACAGGGATCTGTACTTGGACCACTGCTTTTCCTTGCCTATATTAATGACCTGCCAGAAAATATCAACTCCAAAATCCGTCTCTTTGCGGATGATACTGCTATCTATCTCACACTCAACTCACATGGCCAATCCTCTATTCTTCAAAATGATCTCAATACCCTAGAAAAGTGGGAAACTGACTGGGACATGGAGTTCAACCCTAGCAAATGTCAGGTTATCAATGTCACTAGAAGAAAACTTCCGATTCCATCCCAATACTTTCTTCATGGAATTCTTCTAGAATCTGTCTCTTCTGCCAAATACCTTGGAGCTGATATTTCATCCGACCTTTCTTGGGACACACATGCTCACAGAATCTCTAATAAAGCAAACCAAACTCTCGGCTTTCTCCGACGTAACATTAAAGTTAAATCTGAACCCCTAAGATCTCTTGCATATCAAACTCTTGTCAGACCCCAATTAGAATATGGTTCAGAGATCTGGTCTCCTCACACCCAAATTCTTATAGACCAAGTTGAAGCAGTGCAAAGACGTGCAGCCAGATGGATTAAGTCAGACTATTGTAGAACTTCTAGTGTCACAGATATGCTCCACTCCCTGAATCTCCGGAGGCTTGATTTAAGACGTATTGACAGCAGACTCTCCTTATTTTATAAAATTGTGAACAACCTTGTTGAAATTCCAATAGAAAACCTTCTCATCCCACTAACACGCAGGTCACGACAAAACCACCTACTTTCATTCAGATTAATAACAGCAACTACAGACTATTATAAGTTCTCTTTTTTCCCCAGAACCATCTATCACTGGAACGGTCTGCCTCCTGATGTCCCTACTCTGACAAGTGTGGAACAGTTCAATGCGGCGGTTTGTCGTATTGATCATGTTTCTCCTTAATCCAGATCACCCACTGTTTTTAGTGATTTTAAACCTTGTAACATGCCTTATACTTTTTATCCTTCTTCATTCTTTTTACTTTCCTTTTATATTAACATTCTGTCGTTAGACGCGCATAACATGTCTACGTCCCCAATAGGGGTTTGACATTAATGGAAGATAGATAGATAGATAGATAGGGGCCAGGGCCTCATCTGAAATTCAGCTATTTCTAATTACTAGTCTTATCAGACTGTGAAAAGTTGAAACTTAAAATAGAATGTTATGACAGCAAATATAATGCGACCTACTAGTTCAAACTTGTTGCGTTGGATACGCAAGAAATTCTAATGTACTTTGTAACACTTTAGAAGAGTGTAAGGCGGTGTGCACAAGTAACTTTATGCTGGATCATGAATTTATTTTGCAATCATATGTACATAACCCCCTATCGTTACATTTCTATTACAAATAGCAGGTGTCTGCCTTTCAGATTAGTTGAGTTTCAACAGAAAAATATGTGTGAACGTTAAAGACATCAAATAACTTTTCTAACACGAAGCGAATAGACTGATGTTTGTGGATTTGTCTAGTATTTTACTCCATGTTCAGCTAACGATACATACCATCTTGAAGCCGGAAGTGAAGAGACCGGAACTTGTATTTACCGGTGTTGAAGTAAAATATGACAGACGAAAAGAGGAAGTGATTTGTAGTTGAAACTGTGGTTTGCCGGTTAATTAAAGGTTAGCAATAAGACTCAGGTAAAGCAAACAAGAATGCCAATACACCAGATCAAAGCACAATCATATATAAAAGTAAGGTGTAAAAATACGCATATTCAACAATCCTTGCAAGCAAGTTGTGCATTTGCAAAACAGACCACATCTAGTCACTGTCTTTCTGATTTTATATGATGGTTGAGTCTTAATGTACACCATACAAGTCAGTACACCATTTAAGTTAGGTGGCAGTCATACCGTAAGCCCCGCCTTTAGGCGAAGTCCTGCCCACCTGCCTTTATTGTATATGCCACTATATGGGCCCGAAAAACTTGCACACCATTTAAGTCGGGTGACCAGGTAGACCTAGAATCAGCCCCAAAGCACCAAAAAACTTGTACACCATTTAAGTAAGGTGACAAGAGAGACCTAGAATAGCTTTATAGGACCGAAAATATTGCACACCATTTATGTCAGGTGACCAGGTAGACCTAGAATCAGCTCCACAGGACCGAAAAACTTGTACACCATTTAAGTAAGGTGACAAAAGAGACCTAGACTAGCTTTATAGGACCGAAAATATTGTACACCATTTAAGTCAGGTGACCAGGTAGACCTAGAATCAGCTCCACAGGACCAAAACACTTGTACTTTTAATTCAGGGGACCAGAGAGACCTAGAATAGCTCCATAGGGCAAAAAAAGGTGTACACCATTTAAGTCAAGTGACCGGGGATATATAGAATAGCTCCATAGGACCGAAAAACTTGTACACCATTTAAGCCAGGTGACCAGGGAGACCTAGAAAAGCTAGGACCGAAAAAACTTGTACACCATTTAAGTCAGGTGACCAGAGAGACCTAGAATAGCTCCATTAAATCGAAAATATTGTTCACCATTTAAGTCATGTGACCAGGGGTGCCTAGAATAGCTCCACAGGACCAAAATAAATGTACACCATTTAAGTCAGGTGACCAGGGAGACCTAGAATAGCTTTATAGGACCGAAAATATTGTACACCATTTAAGTCAGGTGACCAGGTAGACCTAGAATCAGCTCCACAGGACCAAAACACTTGTACTTTTAATTCAGGGGACCAGAGAGACCTAGAATAGCTCCATAGGGCAAAAAAAGGTGTACACCATTTAAGTCAAGTGACCGGGGATATATAGAATAGCTCCATAGGACCGAAAAACTTGTACACCATTTAAGCCAGGTGACCAGGGAGACCTAGAAAAGCTTTATAGGACCGAAAAAACTTGTACACCATTTAAGTCAGGTGACCAGAGAGACCTAGAATAGCTCCATTAAATCGAAAATATTGTTCACCATTTAAGTCATGTGACCAGGGGTGCCTAGAATAGCTCCACAGGACCAAAATAAATGTACACCATTTAAGTCAGGTGACCAGGGAGACCTAGAATAGCTTTATAGGACCGAAAATATTGTACACCATTTAAGTCAGGTGACCATGTAGACCTAGAATCAGCTCCAAAGCACCAAAAAACTTGTACACCATTTAAGTCAGGTGATAGGAGAGACCTAGAATTGCTCCATTGGACTGAAAAACTTGTACACCATTTAAGTCAGGTGACCAGAGATACCTAGACAATTTGCATTCCATTTAATAGCAGGTGACCAGAGAGACCTAGAATAGCTCCATAGGGCCGAAAAACATTTACACCATTTAAGTCAGGTGACCTGGGATGCCTAGAATAGCTCCACATGACCAAAATAAATATACACCATTTAAGTCAGGTGACCAGAGAGACCTAGAATAGCTTTATAGGACCGAAAACATTGTACACCATTTAAGTCAGGTGATCAGGTAGACCTAGAATCAGCTCCACATGACCAAAAAACGTGTACACCATTTAAGTCAGGTGATAGGAGAGACCTAGAATTGCTCCATAGGACCGAAAAACTTGTACACCATTTAAGTCAGGTGACCAGAGAGACATAGACAATTTGCACTCCATTTAATTCAGGTGACCAGAGAGACCTAGAATAGCCCCATGGGACCGAAAAGCGTGTACACCATTTAAGTCAGGTGACCAGAGTGACCTAGAATAGCTCCATTAAACCAAAACTTTTGTACACCATTTAAGTCAGGTGACCAGGGAGACCTAGAATAGCTTTATAGGACCGAAAATATTGTACACCATTTAAGTCAGGTGACCAGGTAGACCTAGAATCAGCTCCAAAGCACCAAAAACTTGTACACCATTTAAGTCAGGTGATAGGAGAGACCTAGGATTGCTCCATTGGACCGAAAAACTTGTACACCATTTAAGTCAGGTGACCAGAGATACCTAGACAATTTGCATTCCATTTAATATCAGGTGACCAGAGAGACCTAGAATAGCTCCATAGGACCGAAAAACATTTACACCATTTAAGTCAGGTGACCTGGGATGCCTAGAATAGCTACACAGGACAAAACATGTACACCATTTAAGTCAGGTGACCAGAGAGACCTAGAATAGCTTTATAGGACCGAAAACATTGTACACCATTTAAGTCAGGTGATCAGGTAGACCTAGAATCAGCTCCACATGACCAAAAAACGTGTACACCATTTAAGTCAGGTGATAGGAGAGACCTAGAATTGCTCCATAGAACCGAAAAACTTGTACACCATTTAAGTCAGGTGACCAGAGAGACGTAGACAATTTGCACTCCATTTAATTCAGGTGACCAGAGAGACCTAGAATAGCCCCATGGGACCGAAAAGCGGGTACACCATTTAAGTCAGGTAACCAGAGTGACATAGAATAGCTCCATTTAACCAAAACTATTGTACACCATTTAAGTCAGGTGACCAGGGAGACCTAGAATAGCTTTATAGGACCGAAAACATTGTACACCATTTAAGTCAGGTGACCAGGTAGACCTAGAATCAGCTCCACGGGACCAAAATCTTGTACACCATTTAAGACAGGTGACCAGGGAGATCTAGAATAGAACCATAGGACCGAAAAACTTGTACACCATTTAAGTCAGATGACAAGGGAGATCTAGTCAATTTGTACACCATTTAAGTCAAGTGACCAGGGAGATCTAGAATAGTTCCATAGGACCGAAAAACTTGTACACCATTTAAGTCAGGTGACCAGGGAGTTCTAGAATAGCTTTATAGGACCGAAAATATTGTACACCATTTAAGTCAGGTGACCAGGGAGACATAGAATAGCTCCGTAGGGCCGAAAAAACGTGTACAACAATTAAGTCAGGTGACCAGGGAGATCTATAATAGCTCCATAGGACCGAAAAACTTGTACACCATTTAAGTCAGGTGATAGGAGAGACATAGAATTGCTCCATAGGACCGAAAAACTTATACACCATTTAAGTCAGGTGACCAGAGAGGCGTAGACAATTTGCATTCCATTTAATTCAGGTGACCAGAGAGACCTAGAATAGCCCCATTAAACCGACAATATTGTACACCATTTAAGTCAGGTGACCAAGGATGACCAGAATAGCTACATAGGACCAAAATAAATATGCACCATTTAAGTTAGGTGACCAGGGAGACCTAGAATCAGCTCTACATGACCAAAAAACTTGTACACGATTTAAGTCAGGTGATCAGAGAAACCTAAAATAGCTCTAAAAATCTAAAATCTTGTACACCATTTAAGTCACGTGACTAGGCATACCTAGAATAGCTTCATAGGACCGAAAAATCTATACACCGTTTAAGTCAGGTGACCAGGGAGACCTAGAATAGCTTGAAAATACAACACAATTTGCACTTCATTTAAGTCAGGTGACACGGGAGACCTAGACAACTTGCACACAATTTTAGTCAGTTGACCAGAGAGGTATAGAATATTGCCATAGGACCGGATAATTTGTACACCATGTAAGTCAGGTGGCCAGAGAGACCTAGAATAAATCCATAGGACCGAAACACATATACACCATTTAAGTCAGGTGACCAGAGAGACCTACACAAATCGCATACCATTTAAGTCAGGTGACCAGGGAGAACTAGAATAGCTCCACAGGTCCGAAAAACTTGTACACCATTTAAGACAGGGAGATCTAGAATAGAACCATAGGACCGAAAAACTTGTACACCATTTTAAGTCAGATGACAAGGCAGACCTAGGCAATTTGTACACCATTTAATTCAGGTTACCAGAGAGACCTAGAATAGCTCGATAGGACCGAAAAACATGTACACCATTTAAGTCGGGTAACTAGAGAAACATAGAATAGCTCCATGGGATCTAAAAACGTGTACATCATTTAAGTCAGGAGAGCAGGGAGACCTAGAATAGCTTAATAGGACCGAAACAACTTGTACACCATTTAAGTCAGGTGACCAGGTAGACCTAGAATAGCTCTATAGTACAACACCATTTGCACACCATTTAAGGCAGGTGAATAGAGAAACCTAGAATAGCTCCATAGGATGTAAAACCTTGTACACCATTTAAGTCTGATGAGCAGGGAGACCTAGAATAACTCTATAGTACAAAATTTGCACACCAGTTAAAGCAGGTGACAATGGAGACCTAGAATAGCTTCATAGAACCGGAAAACTTGTACAACATTTAAGTCAGGTGACCAGAGAGGCCTAGAATAGCGTCACAAGACCGAAAACTTGTACACCATTTAAGTCAGGTGACCGTGACCAGAGAGACCTACTGTACAATAGCTCCACAGGACCACTTTTTTCGGGTGACCTGATAGACATAGAATAACTCTACAGGATAAAACAACCTGTACACCATATGACCGAAAAACATGTACATGTACACCATTGATAGGCTTGGTCATAATCATGGTTACCGTAGCACCCCACCCTAGACTTTTTTTCATTGGTACCAAATTGTTTGTTGTGGTCCTTTACAGCATAGTGATCATAAAAAGAAAATAAACTATCTTTATTTTAGGTAATATTTCTATAAAGCATATATATTTAAGGTAATTTGCATATAACTTGCGTAAATGAATTGGCAATTTTATATGAACATTATATTCAGTAGTGTTTGATTATACTATCCAATAGCCTCATTTATCAGAGACCCTCTCTCTCTCTCTCTCTCTCTCTCTCTCTCTCTCTCTCTCTTTCTCTCCCTCTCTCTCTCTGTGTGTGTCTCTCTCTCTGTCTCTCTCTCTCTCTGTCTCTCTGTCTCTCTGTGTCTCTGTGTCTCTGTGTCTCTGTCTCTGTCTCTGTCTCTCTTTCTCTGTCTCTCTCTCTGTCTCTCTCTGTCTCTCTCCTCTCTCTCTCTGTCTGTCTCTCTCTGTCTGTCTCTCTGTCTATCTGTCTGTCTCTCTCTCTCTGTCTCTCTCTCTGTCTCTCTCTCTCTCTGTCTCTCTCTCTCTCTCTATCTCTCTCTATCAAGGCCAAAGACATGAAAATAGCCATCTGATAGATCCATTGAATATGGCCCATTTGTTTGATAGCTAGTTGAATGGAAGCGATGCTCTCCATTTTGAAATGTTCGACCTCTACATACTTGTTGAGAGTAGAGAGGTCGATGATAGGTCGAACTGCGCCGTTTTTCTTTGGAATGAGAAATTGACGGCTGTAAAAGCCCGTCGATTTCTCGTTCAGTACCCTTTCTACCGCCCCTTAAGGCACTGTTAAGTTAAGGCACCGCGTCTTGCATATTCGAGTGATCCGATGACAAATGAATCGGGACCCCGGAGAAATGAGGCTGTCGACCCAGATGGATACTACAATAGGGAGGGTCCACGGGTCCTGAGTGATATTGTGACAAGCTGCGACAAGGTAAAGCAGCCTGGCGCCCACGGGAATGCAGGGTCGGATCGGAAGGGGGTGGGACAGAAAGAGCGAGCCCCAAGGGCATAGAATGCCCAGAACCAACCCCTAGGTCGGGGAGGGAAGGAACCCTGAGACGCCAACCCCGAGGTATTGGGAGCAGGGAAGGGTCCTTACCGGCTTTTTGCCGGGTCCCGCTGAGGGGAAGAAGATGGCTTGGTTTTCTTACCTTTCTTCCCCTGGATCATTGGGAGTTCCCGTATGAGGCTTACGTTTAGCAGCCGGGACCTTAGCGATTTTCAGGAACCTAGACTGGAAGGGTTCATGGGAGAAGCACTGTCTGCGAGCTCTTTCTCCTTAACTTTGCCTCCGAAAAGCAGTTCGGAGGCAAAGGGAGACGCCCGCAGCTCGTCCTGTGACTTGTCCTGCAGGGCATTTGCAGACTGGAGGAAGGTGTCACGGCGACAGCGGAGCATTTCCGCTGTCGATGTGAGCCCTAGACCCAATGCCAGTTGGGCCCGAACGGTCCAGCTGGTATGAAAGGCACTTAGTCGCTTCGGAAGACGTGTTCTCCGATTAAAGCCCAAAAGAGAGGGCCGCAGAAAGGAGGTCGATGTTTGAAGCTACCCACCATCTGTTGGCGCTGACACAACTCCCAACGCTAAAAAATGAGAGAGAGACATTGGGAGAGGAAGCTCTCATGCCCACCTGAGGCTGTCGGAATCCAGTGAGGCGATCCCATCAAACATCCCAGGGCTTTGTCAATTGAAGCCGGAGGCCTAGGAGATGCCGAGGGAGCCATTGTCCGTAAAAGTCTCTGGTCCCCTAACTTAAATGGTGTACGCGGTGTTAGGTCCTTTGGGAACTGTTGCAGGTTTCTCTGGTCACCTGACTTAATTGGTGTACAAGTAGTTTTTTTGGTCCTATGGAGCTATTCTAAGTCTCTCTGATTTCAAGTTGCCTTGTCCTATAGAGCTATTCTATGTCTCTGGTCACCTGACTATGGTGTACATATTTATCGATCCTATAGATGTATTCTAGGTCTTTCTGGTCACCTGACTTAAATGGTGTACAAATGTTTCGTTCGGTCCCATGGAGCTATTGTAGGTCTCTCTAGTCACCTGGCTTAAATAGTGTACACGCTTTTCGGTCCTATGGAGGTATTCGAGGTCACTCTGGTCACCTGAATTAAATTGTGTACAAGGTTTTCGGCCCCATGGAGCTATTATAGGCCTCGCTGGTCACCTGATTTAATTGGTGTGCAAGTTGTCTAGGTATCCCTGGTCACCCGACTTAAATGGTGTGCAAATTATTTTGTACTATAGAGCTATTCTAGGTCTTCCTGGTCACCTGATTTAAAATGTGTACAAGTTTTTTCGGTCCTATGAAGATATTCTAGGTCTCCCTGCTCACCTGACTTAAATGGTGTACAGGTTTTTAGATCCTATGGAGCTATTCTAGGTTTCTCTAATCCCCTAACTTAAATGGTGTACACGTTTTTTGGTCCTGTGGAGCTTTTCTATGTGGCCCTGGTCACCTGACTTAAATGGTGTGCAAGTTGTCTAGGTCTCTCTGGTCACCTGTCTTAAATGGTGTACAAGTATTCGGTCCTATGGAGCTATTGTTGGTCAACTGACTTAAATAGTGTACAAGTCTTTCGGTCCTATGCAGGTATTCGGGTTCTCTCTGGTCACCTGACTTAAATGGTGTGCAAGTTTTTCGGTCCTATTGAGCTATTCTAGGCCTCTCTGGTCACCTGACTTCAATGGTGTACAAGTGTTTCGGTCTTATGGAGGTATTCGAGGTCTCTCTGGTCACCTGACATAAATGGTGTACATGTTTTTCGGTCCCATGGAGCTATTCTATGCCTTTCTGGTCACCTGACTTCAATGGTGAACAAATTGATTTGTACTATAGAGCTATTCTAGGTCTTCCTGGTCACCTGACTTAAACGGTGTACAAGTTTGTCGGTCCTATGAAGGTATTCTAGCTCTCCCTGCTCACCTGACTTAAATGGTGTGCAAGTTTTTAGATCCTATGGAGCTATTCTAGGTTTCTCTAGTCAACTAACTTAAATGGTGTACAAGTTTTTCGGTCCTGTGGAGCTTTTCTATGTGATAGACTTAAATGGTGTGCAAGTTGTCTAGGTCTCTCTGGTCACCTGCTTAAGTGGTGTACAAATATTCGGTCCTATGGAGCTATTGTTGGTCAGCTGACTTAAATAGTGTACAAGTCATTCGGTACTGTGCAGGTATTCGGTGTCTCTCTGGTCACCTGACTTAAATGGTGTACAAGTTTTTCGGTCCTATTGAACTATTCTAGGCCCCTCTGGTCACCTGACTTCAATGGTGTACAAGTTTTTTGGTCCTATGGAGCTATTGTAGGTCACCAGACTTAAAGAGTGTACAAGTCTTTCGGTCCTATGCAGGTATTCGGGTTCTCTCTGGTCACCTGACTTAAATGGTGTGCAAGTTTTTCGGTCCTATTGAGCTATTCTAGGCCTCTCTAGTAACCTGACTTAAATGGTGTACAAGTGTTTCGGTCCTATTGAGCTATTCTAGGCCTCTCTGGTCACCTGACTTAAATGGTGTACAAGTGTTTCGGTCCTATGGAGCTATTGTAGGTCTCTCTAGTCACCTGACTTCAATGGTGTACAAGTTTTTCGGTCTTATGGAGGTATTCGAGGTCTCTCTGGTCACCTGACATAATGGTGTACATGTTTTTCGGTCCCATGGAGCTATTCTATGCCTTTCTGGTCACCTGACTTCAATGGTGAACAAATTGTTTTGTACTATAGAGCTATTCTAGGTCTTCCTGGTCACCGGACTTAAACGGTGTACAAGTTTGTCGGTCCTATGAAGGTATTCTAGCTCTCCCTGCTCACCTGACTTAAATGGTGTACAAGTTTTTAGATCCTATGGAGCTATTCTAGGTTTCTCTAGTCAACTAACTTAAATGGTGTACAAGTTTTTCGGTCCTGTGGAGCTTTTCTATGTGTCCTTGGTCACCTGACTTAAATGGTGTGCAAATTGTCTAGGTCTTTCTGGTCACCTGACTTAAATGGTGTACAAGTTTTTCGGTCGTATGGAGCTATTGTAGGTCACCTGACGTAAATAGTGTACAAGGTTTTCGGTTCTATGGAGCTATTCTAGGTCTCTCTAGTCACCTGACTTAAACGGTGTACAAGTTTGTCGGTCCTATGAAGGTATTCTAGGTCTCGATCCCTGCTCACCTGACTTAAATGGTGTACACGTTTTAGATAGTCTATGTTTCTCTAATCACATAACTTAAATGGTGTACAAGATGTTCGGTCCTATGGAGCTATTCTATGTCTCTTTGGTCGCCTGACTTAGATGCGTGCAAATTGTCTAGGTCTCTCTGGTCGTGCACCTGACTTAAATAGTGTACACGTTTTTCGGTCCTATGGAGCTATTCTAAGTCTCTCTGCTCACTAGATTTAAATGGTGTACACATTTTACGGTCCTACCTAGCTATTCTAGGTCTCTCTAGTCACCTAACTTAAATGGTGTGCAACGTTTTCATTCCTTTAGAGCTATTCAAGGTCTCTCTGGTCACCTAACATAAATGGTGTACAAGTTTTTCGGTCCCATGGAGCTATTCTAGGCCTCTCTGGTCACCTGATTTAAATGGTATGCAAGTTGTCTAGGCCTCTCTGGTCACCTGACTTAAATGGTGAGCAAATTGATTTGTACTATAGAGCTATTCTAGGTCTTCCTGGTCACCGGACTTAAACGGTGTACAAGTTTGTCGGTCCTATGAAGGCATTCTAGGTCTCCCTGCTCACCTGACTTAAATGGTGTACAAGTTTTTAGATCCTATGGAGCTATTCTAGGAATCTCTAATCAACTAACTTAAATGGTGTACAAGTTTTTCGGTCCTGTGGAGCTTTTCTATGTGTCCTTGGTCACCTGACTTAAATGGTGTGCAAGTTGTCTAGGTCTCTCTTGTCACCTGTCTTAAATGGTTTACAAGTTTTTCGGTCGTATGGAGCTATTGTAGGTCACCTGACTTAAATAGTGTACAAGTTTTTTGGTTCTATGGAGCTATTCTAGGTCTCTCTGGCCACCTGACTTAAATGGTGTACAAGTGTTTCGGTCCTATGGAGCTACTGTATGTCTCTCTATTCACCTGACTTAAATACATGTAGTGTACATGTGTTTCGGTCCCATGGAGCTATTCTAGGCCTCTCTTGTCACCTGGCTTAAATAGTGTGCAAGTTGTCTAGGTCTCTCTGGTCACCTGACCTAAATGGTGTACAAGTGTTTCGGTCCTATGGAGCTATTGTATGTCTCTCTGGTCACCTGACTTAAATAGTGTACACGTTTTTGGTCTTATGGAGGTATTCGAGGTCTCTCTGGTCACCTGACTTAAATGGTGCACAGGTTTTTCGGTCCCATGGAGCTATTCTAGGCCTCTCTGGTCACCTGACTTAAATGGTATGCAAGTTGTCTAGGTATCCCTGGTCACCTGACTTAAATGGTGTGCAAATTGGTTTGTACTATAGAGCTATTCTAGGTCTTCCTGGTCACCGGACTTAAACGGTGTACAAGTTTGTCGGTCCTATGAAGGTATTCTAGGTCTCCCTGCTCATCTGACTTAAATGGTGTACACGTTTTTAGATCAGGACTATGGAGCTATTCTAGGTTTCTCTAGTCACCTAACTTAAATGGTGTACAAGTGTTTTTGTCTTATGGAGCTATTCTATGTCTCTCTGGTCAACTGACTTAAATGATGTACAAGTTTGTCGGTCCTATGAAGGTATTCTAGGTCACCCTGCTCACCTGATTTAAATGGTGTACACGTTTTTATATATTCTAGGTTTCTCTAGTCACCTAACTTAAATAGTGTACAAGGTTTTTGGGTACTATGAAGCTATTCTAGGTTTCTCTGGTCACCTGACTTTAATGGTGTATAATTTTTTCGGTCCTATCGGGCTATTCTAGGCCTCTCTGGTCATCTGACTTAAATGGTGTGCAAGTTGTCTAGGTCTCTCTGGTCCCCTGACTTAAATGGTGTACACGTTTTTCGGTTCTATGGAGCTATATTGGTCTCTCTGGTCACCTGACTTAAATGGTGTACAAGTTTTTCGGTCCTATTTGGCTATTCTAGGCCTCTCTGGTCACCTGACTTAAATGGTATGCAAGTCGTCTAGGTCTCCCTGGTCATCTGACTTAAATGGTGTGCAAATTGGTTTGTATTACAGAGCTATTCTAGGTCTTCCTGGTCACCTGACTTAAACGGTGTACAAGTTTGTCGGTCCTATGAAGGTATTCTAGGTCTCCCTGCTCACCTGATTTAAATGGTGTACACGTTTTTATATATTCTAGGTTTCTCTAGTCACCTAACTTAAATGGTGTACAAGATGTTCGGTCCTATGGAGCTATTCTATGAATCCCTGGTCACCTGACTTAAATGGTGTACAAGTTTTCGGTCCTATGGGGCTATTCTATGTCTCTTTGGTCGCCTGACTTAAATGGCTAGCAAGTTGTCTAGGTCTATCTGGTCACCTGACTTGAATGGTGTGCAAATTGTTTTGTACTGTATAGAGCTATTCTAGGTCTTCCTGGTCACCTGACTTAAACGGTCTACAACTTTGTCGATCCTATGAAGGTATTCTAGATCTCGATCCCTGCTCATCTGACTAAAATGGTGTGTACACACGTTTTTAGATATTCTATGTTTCTCTAGTCACCTAACTTAAATGGTGTACAAGATGTTCGGTCCTATGAAGCTATTCTATGTCTCTTTGGTCCCCTGACTTAGATGCGTGCAACTTGTCTAGGTCTCTCTGGTCGTGCACCTGACTTAAATAGTATACACGTTTTTCGGTTCTATGGGGCTATTCTAAGTCTCTCTGCTCACTAGACTTAAATGGTGTACACATTTTACGGTCCTACCTAGATATTCTAGGTCTCTCTGGTCACCTAACTTAAATGGTGTGCAACGTTTTCATTCCTTTGGAGCTATTCAAGTTCTCTCTGGTCACCTGACTTAAATGGTGTACAAGTTAATTGTTCGATCCTAATATTGGAACAAAAGCAACATCATTTTTAAATATTTCCCTCCACTTTCCCCCCCTTCTCTTTTGAATTAAATTAAATGTTATTGAAAAATCAGCGTTTTCCTTCTTTATCTATGTGTATTCGGCAAACCACTTCAAAGGATCCCATGTATGTATCTCCGTGCTTGGCAGTGGGCAGGACTTCGTCTGAAGGCGGGACTACGTGTATTACTGACACCTAACTTAAATGGTGTACTGACTTGTATGGTGTACATTAAGACTCAACCTTTATAATACTGTTTCAATTTTTATTATTAAAAATACCGGTACGCATTTGATTAACTAAAATGAATGTCATTGTAGATGGCGTGCAATGATAAAGTTTTACAAGTGAAAGTGCAATAATTGTGAATTGCATATATGAATTAATTGTCCTGTTAATCTTGCTATATCGTCGACGCACCTACTCTCGAACCCCGTCTGCTTTCGAAACTTTCAATTTATTGTGCATGCCCAAGTGCTCACTACGTCATCAATTTTCATGAGTACCGATGCTTTGTTTGTAAACAACACGTTCGTAGCTTTAAAAATGAAACAGGCGTCATAAATGGGTAATTACAGTCTACTTTTCCTTCGACTATGCTCAACATTCAGAGGTTTGAAAGACCACGCTATATAAGAAAGGGTATGACTAAAACACGAAAGGAGGATTTTTTGGCGAAAGGAGGCGAAAGGAGGATTAAAAATTAATATTGGCTATTTATTAGTTATTAATAAGTAAGTTAAATGATATGGACATATATTTTAAATGTATTTGGCACTAATATACTGATTTAAGCCTGAATATATGAACACATCATTAATATATTGATGACATTTACAGGGAAATGTATTACTTGCTCCTTTCGCCACAGTAAATACCACGAAAGGAGCTCTTAAGTAATGTAATTGAATGTAGAACTGCGGGTTATTAATAATATGTAATACTTAGTGTTTTTAATTAATATATACACATATTTTAAGTATAGTTGGCACTAAAATTAGGAAATAAGCCTGAATATATTACCACATCGTTAATATAGTGATGACATTTATGGGGGAAACGGTTTACTTGCTCCTTACGCCAGCTTTAAATCCCGCGAAAGGAGTTCTTGATATAATCGAATGAAGAACTGTGGGTTACTTCATGTAAGTTGGTTGGATAAAGCTCCATCCGCTGAAAATCCACGGTCTACTGTTGTCCAGTTATAAATTCCGTTAAAGGAGCTCTTAATATAATTGGATGAAGAATTGTGGATTACTTCAGGTAATTTAAGCTGGTTTGAAAAAGCTCCTTTCGCTGAAAATCCTTGGTCTACAATTGGCGAAAGGAGGCTCCTTTCGCCTACTGTAAATCCCGTGAAAGGAACTCATATGTAGTGCATGTATAACTGAATGTAGAACTGTTGGTTACTACATGTAAGTGAGTGAAAAGGGCTTCTTTTGCTAAAAATCCATGTCCTACAGTTGACCAGTTATAAATTCCGTTAAAGGAGCTCTTAATATATTTGGATGAAGAATTGTGGGTTACTGCAGGTAAGTTGGTTTGAAAAAGCTCCTTTCGCTAATTTAAATCCTTGGTCTGCAGTTGGCGAAAGGAGGCTACTTTAAATTGGCCAGCTGTAAATCCCGCGAAAGGAGCTCTTAATATAATTGAATGAAAAACTGTGGGTTACTACAGGTAAGTTGGTTTGATAAAGCTCCTTTAGCTAAACATCCTTGGTCTGAAGTTGGCGAAAGGAGGCTCCTTTCGCCAGCTGTAAATCCCGTGAAAGGAGCTCTTAATACAATTGAATGTAGAATTGTGGGTTACTACAGGTAAGTTGGTTTGATAAAGCTCCTTTTGCTAAAAATCCTTGGTCTACAGTTTTCCATACATGTATATATTTTAGACACGTATACATCTATGAAAAACATAATTTTACAAATATGCTCAATCTTTTCAACCTTGCAAACATCGTGATGTCCCTATTTCTGATATGAATATTCTTAGAATAAAGGTTTAATTGCCTACACGCATGTAGTATGTTAAAGGTTAATATAACTTAATAATGAATCGGGCACTAGAAGTTTCACTGATTGGATAATGACCCATCAAGGATCTTTAATGGATTGTGGCACGTGTATACAATAGCGGTTTTTTAGTTTGTCCAAAGTATTTTATAGCGAAAGGAGCTTTATCAAACCAAATTACCTCAAGTAACCCACAGTTCTTCATTCAATTACATTAAGAGCTCCTTGCGCAGGATTTACAGCTGGCGAAAGGAGCCTCATTTTCCAACTGCAGACCATGGAATTTCATCGAAAGGACCTTTATTAACCCTTTCCCTGTTCTGTTTTTATTCCAAATTTCAATACCTACTCAATATTAATGGACAAAATAGTTAAAATGAAATATGGAAGGCGGAACATTGTAGCCATTTTAGAAAGTAAAGAAACAGATTTATCAAATTCTATTAGCAAACAGAGTAGACTCTGATCATATGGCTCCTCTAGGAACCGTCTGATCTGGATCTACTCTGTTTGCAAATGCGTGAAAACACGTTTATTTGAGGGAAAGGGTTAAACCAACTTTTCTCAAGTAACCCACAATTCTTCATTCAAATACATTAAGGGCTCCTTTCGCGGGATTTACAGCTGGCGAAAGGAGCATCCTTTACCCAACTGTACACCATAGATTTTCAGCGAAAGGAGCTTTATTAAACCAACTTTTCTCAAGTAACCCACAATTCTTCATACATTAAGGGCCCCTTTCGCGGGAATTACAGCTGGCGAAAGGAGACTCCTTTCCAAAACTGTACACCATGGATTTTCAGCGAAAGGAGCTTTATCAAACCAAGTTACCCCAAGTAACCCACATTTCTTCATTCAATTTAACTACCAAACATACTTAAAATATGTGTATATATTAATTAAAAACACTAGTTATTACATATTATTAATAACCGACTTAACTAAGAACTCCTTTCGCGGGATTTACTGTGGCGAAAGGAGCAAGTAATCCGTTGTCCCTGTAAATGTTATCAATATATTAATGATGTGTTAATATATTCAGTCTTATATCATTATATTAGTGCTAAATATATTGAAATTATATGTCCATATCATTTATAATGACTAATCAATAGCCAATATTGATTTTTAATCCTCCTTTCGCCTCCTTTCGCCAAAAAATCCTCCTTTCGTGTTTTAGTCATACCGATATAAGAAATATTACATGAAGTGACGATATGAAGGGTTGTATCACATGAGTGGTTGTTTCGTCGTAGTGTTCTCAAGAGCCGCGGAGCCGTGTAATATTCTATTTATTATATACCGGTTTTAATAAAAGAACACAAAAGAACATCAGTACTCTAACTCTTTTTATTCAGAAACAGAAAACATAGGTCATTCATAAATTTATATGAAAGGTTCTATTGCATGATCACAATCGTATTCAGAAACTGATACTGAATGAATGAATTATTTTTGTATAAGATCTGCATGTGCTGTGTGGAAATTGTAAAATATTATTTATGTTTGAATAATGAAATGTTTTTCTTGTATAATCTGCGAAGAATGGCAGTGTATAAGAGGTAAACATGAGCTGTCAACTGAAAAAGGAAGTTTTCTTTTATTCTGAGTTTCACAATTGTAGACTTTTGATTTAATATTTTACAAAGACAGACCTTTCAAGAAACTTTCTGGAATTTTAGATTGTTAAAGTCAAACGGATGATCTGGAAGTTTGCCTGATTAGTCCACAAATGTGATATCAAGCTACTTTCAGTTTGCAAATCCAAGCCTCATCATTTAGCTGTTAACCCTTTCCCTGTTTGATATTCATGTAAGGAATAATGACATCATTGAATGTTTATCAGCTAAGTTTAATGATGGCATGTATTACAAGATGTTTTAGCTCATACAGAAACTGTAATACAAATACATGTGCTAAAAACACAATTTCTCCACCAAACCCTATAGTGTACAGTATGTGACCACTCTTTAGGACAATTCTAAAGAGTGGTCACAATATAGGGTTTGATGGAGAAATAAAGGAGCTATTCTTGAAAATGTTTTAGTTTACGCATCTCTGGAGCTCTGGTCTGCCAAAGTCATATGAATGGTTTTCCTCTTTTGTATATACCGTAAGCAGTTCACAGGAGCTAAAAAATAGATTTTTAACAATTTCTTGAAACAACATCTCTTAACTTTGGAATATGACCAACCTTCTTAGAAAATAATAAGTGAAAGTGCAATTAAAAAGTAGGTCACAGGAGCTTAATGTAATTTTTAATGAAGGCAAAAACTTTTTGTCTTAAACTGCTGGCTCAATACAATGTATAATAGTATCATGTAGAAGTGATCAAATGCTAACCCCTGTTTAGTTGTTGAAGGTGAATATTTGTTTGATTTTATAATTTTAGCTCACCTGGCACAAAGTGCCAAGGTAAGTTATTGGGATCACCGGTCCCATCAACATATGAATTTGTTAAGCTAAGATATTTTTTGTCAGTATATCTGTCCATCCTATGGTCTGTGCATCAGTTCTTCACAAAAATCGAGTCTCAATAACAAGCATTATTAGTGTTTACAGGAGAAATGGAGGCTGGTGAGACATATGTGTTTTCTGATAACAATCTTCCCTTTTTATACCTCCGCAAACTTGTTTGAGGGGGTATACTGGAATCACCCTGTCCGGCAGTCGGTCGGTACGCCCGCCCGCCCAACAACACAATTTTCATTTGTTTACTGCTGGCCATTGCAGAATTATCTCCCCATGAATTTTGAGTTTTTTTGTCATTTTTGCATGAAACATGGTAGTTGGTGTTGCAAACTCCTTCTTCAATCTGAAGTTATTCAGTCTATATTTGGTATACATGTATATAATAACAATGAATGGTAGATGTGCAAGACATAATATTCATGTGTTCAGCACTGGCCATTGCAGAATTATCTCCCCTTGAACTTTGTGGTTTTATTGGTCATTTTTGCATGAAACATGGGAAGTTTGTGTCGCAAACTTCTCCTTCAGTTTTTAAGTTATTAATTTAATATGGTGCTCTTAATAACCACCTGATTGGTAGATGCGCAAGACATAGTTTTCATGTGTTTAGCGCTTGCTATTGCAGAATTATCTTCCCCTGAACTTTGAATATTTTTTGTCATTTAGGCATAACACATGGGGAGTTGGTGTCACAACCTCCTCCTTCAATTTGAAACTTATTGACTTGATACATGCCATACTTACTAAACACGAATAGAACATATGCAAGACATAATTTTCCTGTGTTTGGTGGCAGCCATTACAGAATTATCTCCACTTAAACTTTGAGTATTTTTGTCATTTGGTCCTGTTGCATTGGTAGTTGGTGTCACAAACTAGGATTTGCAATGAAGGCTGCCATCAGTACCATGTGGGGGTATTCATCACCTTTAGTGATAGTTCTAGTTTAAGATATTTTGGTTTGATTTGTGTATGCTCTCTTGCAGACATCCATGGACACAAGCACCGTGTTTTCAAGAAGATATTTGAAAATTCTGTGGGAAATGTACAATACAGGCTTTCTTGAAATCAACAAAAATGGTGTTCTTAGCTAGAGAGGACAGAGAAATCTAATGAAAGGCAGTGTACGCAGTCTTCCTCCAAAGCGAATGCAGGACATTCGTAAGATATTTGAACCCTCTCAATCTCTTGGAAAAACCAACATGCAGGAGGAAACAGATTCTTATGTGAGAGCAGCTCAATCAAAATTTGAGACCAAAGAACAAAATGTGGGCACTCCATCAACAAGGTGGAGACAGCATATAACTCCTTCAAGGGAGGCCTTTGATAATCAAACATCTCCAACTAAAATACAAAGACAGAATAAATCACCATCAAGGCAAACAGAGGTACAGTCAGGATATCCCATCCCTTCTCCAAGAAATAGTTTGAAAAAACGTAGGTCAGTTGAGGATGAGTCTGTTCATGAAATTTCTGATTTGCCAGTTGCTAAATTTAGTGTGGCAGATACAGGACAAGATTCAGGTGGACAAAGAGTGTCTAGATTGATTGGTCAACTGCAAGGAAATGAAAATGAACCTGCTGCCAAAAGCACCGAGAACAATATGAGAGATTCTAGTCCTAAAAAAATCCCATTAGCTCCACCTCAAATAGTAAACAGAAGAATGAAAAGTCCAGAGAAGTCAAAGTTTACTAGTGATGGTTTAATTAAGGATAAAGTGTTTTGGAAAGACTCTGAAACTAAGGCAAATGTTGGCAATTTAAGTATTCCAAGTCATTTAGACAATCAAAGGCCAGTAAGTGTGTCAGAAAGATCAAAATTGTTTGAGAACATTTCATCACAGAAACCTGTCAAGCCACCTCCCCCAACTCGCCAGAGATCCTTGAGTGGGGGTAAAACTGATGCTGATAAAATATCACCAAAGAGACCACCTTTGAGACAACGGTCATTTGCTGAAAGTGATAAGAACGTCAATGCTGAAATATACCAGACCACTGAAGATACACATGCAAAAGTAGAGAATAAGTTATCTAAAGTGCCAATGAAGCCACCGCCACCATCAAAACCACAGAGAACATTTGCACATGATGATTATGTTAAAGTGAAATTAGAAAGAGAAGCTGAGAAAGCAATGAGTCAATCTGCACATCCAGATTTGCATGTAATTTCTGACTCTGACGAATCAAAAGATAATGTGGAGACTGTTATAATTAGTGATCCAGGAAATGTCAAGAAACATAAACCAATGAGACCTCCTCCACCTAGAAAGAAACAGCGTCCATTCTCTATTGCAACGGATATAGCAGAATTTGGAACAAGTGATTGTTCTGACACAGATGCTTCTAAAAATGGCAGTGAAAGCAGTATGTTCTATGAATCTCTTTCATTGAGAAGATCTGGGTCACATGACACAAATGATGCAATTAAGCATTGGGATTTACCAAGGATGTCACATCCAGAGCCAATCAGAAGGAGTCTTAGTGACGATTGTATACACAAAGGTGTGGACACTGATGGTAAGTGCAATTTATAAATGTTACAAAAATGTGTAATTATATTACATGTATATTTTCAGTATAACGTATAGTTACAAAGTCATTGACTAGCTATCGAATAATCAGCACTGGAAATACCAACTCTAAACCCTTTCCTCCATAGGCTATTTTTAGATTCAATCTCTTTGAATGAATCTACCGAAAAGGAGCATTAACTAGAGAAAAGGAAAATTTTAGAATTTTGTACTTTGAAACCATTGTGATAAATAGAGCATTTGCTCCTATAGGAGCAAATGCTTTATTTATCACAATTGTTTCAATAGGTGATTTTTACAGAGGCGTAGAAAGGCGTATTTATGGAGGAAGGGGTTAATATACAATGTACCATTTCAGTGACTTGTTAACTCTTTGCACACTTAACCCTTTTCTCCATGGATATTTATGTAAGAAATAATGGCATCATGAATATTAATCCACGATTTTTTTATAATGGTACATGTACTAGCTATGAACAAAATATTTCTTTATCATGACAGAAACTGTAGAATCAGATCCATATTATATCAAAAGCAAAGGCGTGGAAAGGCATATTTATGGAGTAAAGGGTTAACCTCTGGTTCAATTCACATAATTACTACAATGTACCAGTAATTTGATTATTGGTTGTCTAGTTGTGACAGTGGTTAGCAAAAAAGTTATTATTACACTGCTAACCTTGGATCATTGGCTCCAGACAGTTTCGTCGACTGTCAGCCGACTTGGTAAATACAACCCTTTGTTCGCTGCCAAGTCCTGCGGCGAAAAGGGGAAGCAATCCCAGAGCACATCTCACAGTTCACCAGTGACCAATTTTTCGACTGATATAGGACCATTTTTAACTTGCAAAAGGTTACTATTTATAGGAACAAATTTAATAAGCATTATTACATCACTTTCTCCAGTCTGGTCAAAAAGTTTGAAGACTAAACAGACACATTGATGTATAAGATGCAGATTTATTTCATTTGTTACTATAAATAGTAAGTCTTGCCGCTAGTTCCATCGCCCATTATTCGAATAGTGTAAAACGTTCATCCAAATGATGTCAGGATAGCGCCATTCCCTCAATTGAGTTTTTAAAACCATTTTCATGCTGAGAAATAGTGTCTGCTCTATCTCCGATCTGCTGAAATGTTTGTCAATGTTTTACAGTTTTAAGGTGGCGGTCCATATCACTCTGCGGCCCTAGTCACCCGTGTAATAACCTCTATGTAGTATGCAGTCACTTGACCCTTTCCCTAAAATGAATATAATATACGTATACATGTATAAAATTGTATATACATGTATAATAAATTATGACTTCATGAATATTCATTAACCCTTCCCTATACTCCATAAATATGCCTTTGCAAATAGAGTACCCAATATCCTGTAGGATATTTTTATGCATTTATCTGTCGATCTTATATGAGACAATTTTTCAACGTGTCGATCATGTTTTTTGGTTCCGTGGTATTGATCCGGTGGATTTTTGATCTGCCTGTGTACAAAGGTAATGTCCTCGGGGTGTTTTCACACTAGTTAACATTCGCGAGTCGCAACTGACCAGAATAGATCTGTGCAGGTTTTATACCTTATGCATGTAAATGCAGGATCAAGGGCCACCGACATCTTTAATCCATATGTTGGAATAATGGTGTGTTTTGATTGAACAATTTATCATAATTAGGTGAGCACACAGCTACACACTGCCTTCATCTTCATCTTGCATTGTAGTATTTTTAAGTTGAAAACCATCCTTAACTCATTTTGTTCCTAAATAATGTCGAGAAACTCAAAAATTGGCATAACAAGTGTGTAATTGCGGTTGTTTATGATGAAAGAATTAGTTTCGCACATTGTTACGAACAACCAGAAACAAAAGCCTGAAGTTTATGTGTGCTATCATAGAAAATGGCATTGTGTTGATATTTAATGTTTCTTTGCAATTTGTGTTTTTACCGGGTTTTCCACGGAAAACTCCGGTTATTGAAATGCTGATGTACGGCGGGCGGGCGGCTGCCAGTTTTGTCCGGACGATTACTCCTAAATGGCTCATGCCATTGGATTGAAACTTCATACATAGAAAGATAATGATAAGAGGAAGTGTCATGCACAAGGTCCATAACTCTGGCTTCACTAATATTGGAATTATGCCCCTTTGAACTTAAAAATGTGTCAGTCCATATGTGCGTCCGTCCGGTCTTGTCCGGGCTGTAACTTAGAACTCCATGGATGGATTGTGAAATCACTTGGCATAAATGTTCCTCTAGACGGTACGGCGTGTCGCATGAAAAAACCATGTCAATAGCTGAAATGTCAAGGTCATACTTAGAGGTCAAAGGTCAAAATCATGTATATTTTTAACTGGATTAACAGATTTTGCTTGTCCGAAGCATATCTCCTACAGTACACTACTCTGGCTAGGATCACCAAACATGGTGTGTGAGTACATCTTGGGATGGCGGAGTGTCGCATACTATTTATAGGTTTATGTGACCTTGACCATGACCTTGGGCTTCATTTACAAGAAAAACTTGTCCGGAGCATAACTCCTATACGGAATCAGCTAGGATCACCAAATATGGTGTGTGAGTTCATCTTGGGATGGCGGAGTGTCACATACTATTTTTAGGTCAATATGACCTTGACCTTGAACTTTGACCTCATTTACAAAAAAAGCTTGTCCGGAGCATATCTCCTACACTACTTCAGCTAGGATCACCAAATATGGTGTGTTAGTACATCTTGGGATGGCGGAGTGTTGCATACTATATATAGGTCAATGTGACCTTGACCTTGGGCTTCATTTACAAGAAAAACTTGTCCGGAGCATACCTCCTATACAGAATCAGCTAGGATCACCAAATATGGTGTATGAGTTCATCTTGGGTTGGCGGAGTATCACATACTTTTTTTAGGTCAATGTGACCTTGAACTTTGACCTCATTGCAAAAAAACCTTGTCCGAAGCATATCTCCTACACTACTTCAACTAGGATCACCAAATTTGGTGTGTGAGTACATTTTGGGATGGGGGAGTGTTGCATGCTATTCATAGGTCAATGTGACCTTGACCTTGGGTCTTTTTTTTTTACAAAAACACTTGTCTGGAGCATACCTCCTATACGGAATCAGCTAGGATCACCAAATATGGTGTGTGAGTTCATCTTGGGTTGGCAGAGTGTCACATACTATTTTTAGGTCAATGTGACCTTGACCTTGAACTTTGACCTCATTTGCAAAAAATTTTTGTCAGAAGCATATCTCCTACACTACTTCAGCTAGGATCACCAAATGTGGTGTGTGAGTACATTTTGGGATGGTGGAGTGTCACATACTATTTAAAGGTCAATGTGACCTTGACCTTGGGCTTTATTTACAAAAACAC
This sequence comes from Azorinus chamasolen, assembly GCA_963576725.1. Classification (NCBI taxonomy): domain Eukaryota; kingdom Metazoa; phylum Mollusca; class Bivalvia; order Cardiida; family Solecurtidae; genus Azorinus; species Azorinus chamasolen. The sequence continues at coordinate 1,424,739 of OY755246.1, forward strand.
TTGTCTGGAGCATACCTCCTATATGGAATCAGCTAGGATCACCAAATATGGTGTGTGAATTAATCTTGGGTTGGCGGAGTGTCACATACTATTTTTAGGTCAGTATGACCTTGACCTTTGACCTCATTTGCAAAAAAAGCTTGTCCGAAGCATATCTCCTACTCTACTTCAGCTAGGATCACCAAATGTGGTGTATGAGTACATTTTGGGATAGCTGAGTGTCACATACTTTTTATAGGTCAATGTGACCTTGACCTTGGGCTTTATTTACAAAAACACTTGTTTGGAGAATACCTCCTATACGGAATCAGCTAGGAACACCAAATATGGTGTGCGAGTTCATCTTGGGATGGCGGATGTTGCATACTATTTTTAGGTCAATGTGACTTTGACCTTTGACCTCAGTTACAAAAAAAGCTTGTCCTCAGCATATCTCCTACACTACTTCAGCTAAGATAACCAAATTTGGTGTGTGAGTACATCTTGGGACGGCGGAGTGTCACATACTATTTATAGGTCAAGGTGACCTTGACCTTTGACCTTATTTACAAAAAAAGCTTGTCTGGAAAATGTCTCCTACATCATTTCAACTATGATCACCAAATATTATGTGTGAGTACATCTTGGGATGGCAGAGTGTCGCATACTATTTATAGGTCAATGTGACCTTGGGCTTTATTTACAAAAGAAATTTTGTCCGAAGCATGTACCTCCTTTACCGAATTAGCTAGGATCGCCAAATATAGCATGTGAGTTTGTCTTGGGATGGCGGAGTGTTGCATACTAATTTTAGGTTAATGTGACCTTGGCCCTTATTTACAAATAAAAGCCTGTCCTGAGCATATATTCTACACTACTTCAGCTAAGATCACCAAAAAAAATTTGTCTTATTGGCTTACCTCCTACACTGAATCAGCTAGGTTCATCAAATGTGGTGGGTGAGTTTGTCTTGGGATCACATACTAGTTATAGGTTAATGTGACCATTACTTTGACCTTTGACCTCATTTAAAAAATGGCTTGTCCAGAGCATATCTTCTACACTACTTCAGCTAGGATCACGAAATAGGGTTTGTGAGTAGATCCTGGGATAGCAGTGTCGCATACTGTTTAAAGATCAGTGTGAACATGACCTTGACCTTTGACTTCATTTACAAAAAAGCTTGTCATCCCTACACCGAATCAGCTAGGATCACTAAATATGGTGTATGAGTTCATCTTCGGATGCTGGAATATTGCATACTTTTTGTAGGTCATGTGGCCATGACCTTGACCTTTGACCTCAAATATGAAAAAAAGATTGTCATTTAGGGTAACTTGAGTTCAAATTGTGGTCTTACTATGCAATCTTTACTCTCATTTTGCAGTTGCATATTGCAGGCCTGCTTACAAAACGCATATTGTCAGACTGAGTGCTTTGCTTTGGGGGCATTTATCACGTACTGTGACACATTTCTTGTTCTGGGAGTTATGCCCCTTTGAACTTAGAAATCACCAGTTAATACTGAAGGAAAACCCGGTTTGATGTCGTGTCGACATTTCTTGTTTAATTGTTTGACATATAATATGGATTTAGATGATGTACAGATGTATCTTGTGGTTTTCATTCAATTGCCTCAAATTTCTAGAAAGAATATCATGTAGACTTAACACGCGTTCAGGCATGCATGCACTTCTGAGATTGAAACCGAAACTCATGTACATGTTTGTAGATATAGATCTACTTTGTTAGAGTCGACCTCTCGATAAGTCACATTTTCAGGGGTGACATGTCATGATGTCAAGGTCAAGGTCATCTTTCTAGGTCAAAGGCCAGATACATGTATATAGGTCAAATCACTTACTTTCAAACCAATAGAGATTGAGACTTGATATTTGGCATGCGTAACTCCTATAGGCCTGATGGCAGTTTTTTGAAACTTAATTTATGGAAAGAGCATAATGAGAGGAAGTGACATGCACAAGGTCCATAACTGTAGCTTCAATAGTATTTGGGTTATTGCACCTTGTACATTTTTCTTCACACTTTCTCGTCTAGACTATAACTCCTATATGGCTTTTGCCATTGGATTCAATCTTCATACATAGAAAGAGCATGATGAACAAGAAATATCTTTTAAAAAGATATTCAGCGGCTCTCAAATATTGACACAATGTACAAAACAATCTCTGCAATATTTATTTCAATGTTTGGAGATTCTACCAGTACAGAGAACTAGATCTATGAAGGATTGCTTGTTATTATACTAGCAGAGAAGCATGCAATGAAAATGACTTGGAGTAGAAGAAATATTTATTGAAATATTTCAAGTTGCTTTTATAGGAAATCACTTTTAAAATGTACGATGTCAAAGTAATGTTTTAAAACTATCTCCAGTTAGTTCTTTAGTATAAAGCATTTATTATAAAATGTTATAAATTATTATAAATATAAAGCATTTATTATAAAATATTTAGCATTTATTATAAAATGTGCATGAAAGCGCTTATATTTGTATCGATATAAAGATAAGAAATTGAATACACTCACGAAGTAAATACAGATCTGTATTTACTTCGTGATACACTTTAAAGCATAAAGTTTTTGTTTGTGCAGAGTCTGTAATTCTTTAAAGAACGGTATTTATTTAGCCTAGATCAACACTTTAATCGACTTGTGTGCATCATCATTAATGACATCATTAACTGAATCTACATGTAGTTTTAAAACAATATAACCTACTCTATGAGCCCAGGCCCCATGTGATAGAGCCATAGCAGTAGCCTTCAGTAAGTAGCTTTATATCAAAGAGAGCCAACAACCAGAGCCTCGGTGCTTTGGTCGGGGACAGTAATAAATACTATTAATACCACTACTCTAATATACTAAACAACCCTTCTTCTTTATTTCCTATAGCACTGCCTGTGAATTATGGTGGTTTCGGCAAACTACCTGTTCGTCAAAGTGGACTTTATGATCAAATGTTATATTAATTGATAGCAAAATGATAGTAAAAGTTTGAAAGTTTAATAGAGGTTTCGACAAACTGGTAATATTGCTCAGCAACCATTACCATGAGGTGATAAATATCAGTACATCAGTACTTTGATTTTATGGGAATTTCCAGGTCTTAAAATCTATTTTAAGAACAGAACTTTCGACAGTCGACAGTCTTCGGTCCCATGCTAAATATCTGCTTAAATAATGATTTTCTGAACTATATGGTCTTTTGACTGAACTCTAAGAAGTTTATAGAATATGTATGTGTAACAAGGTGCCTTACATGTGTTGTGATTATGTTAATTATTGCATTGAATTCAATTTGCGAGGTCGAAACAGCTAATTATCATAAAACATGGTGTTTGAAATAACTGCAATATCGTAATAATTACCCCAGGAAATTCGACACGTTAGCAGACTGTATATCAGAATTTTACATAGTTTGGCAATGTGTAGAGGCATATAAAAAGGTTGTATGCCAGTCAAGGTATTTCACTAATGAAAATACAGTTTACTATAAATACTCCTAGGTCATATGCAAATTACAATGTAACATAGTTTCTCATTGGTGGAAAACTAGAACAAAAGTGAAAATAGACAGCTAGCCGCTGAAAAAAGTGGCATGTACAAGGGCCTCACTCTGGCTTCAATACTAAGTATCTTAGTAACTTTTGGAGTTATTTCCCTTTGTTACAATCTGTCACACGCTAACTCCTATATATGCCTGATGGCATTTGGTTGAAACTTCATTTATGGAAAGAGCATGATGAGAGGAAGTGTCATGCACAAGGTCCATAACCCAGGTTTCAATAATATTGGAGTTATTGCCCCTTGTACATTTTTTTCTCTCAAATTTTCTTGTCCGGACGGTAACTCCTATATGGCTCATGCCATTGGATTGAAACTTCACACATGGAAAGAGCATGATTAGAGGAATTGTCATGTACATGGGCCATAACTCTGGCTTCAATACTTTTGGAGTTATTGTCCTTTACATTTTTTTGTCTGATCAATAACTCCTGTTCTACTGATGCTATTGGAATGACATGTCATTTGTGCATGGGAAGAAGTGTCATGCACAAGTTCCATAACTCTGGCTTCAATAATATTGAAGTTATTGCCCCTTGTACATTTTTTCACACTTTCTTGTCCCGACGATAACTCCAATATGACTCATGCCATTTGATTGAAACTTCATACATGGAAAGAGCATAATGCAATGAAGTGTCATGTACAAGGGCCATAACTCTGGCTTCAATACTTTTGGAGTCATTGCCCTTTGTTACATTTTTTTTAGTCTGATCAATAACTGCTGTTCTACTGATGCTATTGGAATGACATTTCATTTATGGAAAGAGCATGATGAAAGGAAGTGTCATGCACAAGGGCCAGAACTCTGGTATCAGTCGGGCAGGCGGTCAGGTGGGCGCCTCGATTCGTTTCCGGACGATAACTTTAGTTCATTATGTCCGATCTCCATGAAACTTTGCATGTGCATTGAAATCAATCAGAGAAGGAACCCTATTGATTATGGGCTTTACCAGACCAAGGTTAAGGTCACTTTTTCTAAAAATAGATTGTTTTTTCAGTAGTATTTTTCCGTTTCCGGACGATAACTTTAGTTCTGTATGCTCGATCTACATGAAACTCCACATGTGCATTGATATCAGTGAGGGCAGGAATTCTATTGAATATGGGCTTTGTCCGACCAAGGTCAGGTTATTTATTTTCTAAAAATTTTGTTTTTCTGTAGAATTTTCCCTTTCCGGACGATAACTTTAGTTAGAACTGTATGTCCGATCTTCATGAAACTTCACATGTGCATTGATATCAGTGAGGGCAAGAACCCTATTGAATATGGGCTTTGCCCAACCAAGGTCACGCTCACTTTTTCTAAAAATAGATTGTTTTTCAGTAGTATATTTCCGTTTCTGGAAGATAACTTAAGTTCTGTATGCCCGATCTTCATTAAACGCCACATGTACATTGAGGGAAGGAACCTTATTGAATATGGGCTTAGCCGGACCAAGGTCAAAGTCATTTGTTTTCTAAAAATAGATTGTTTTTCTGTAGAATTTCCTGTTTAGTTCTGTTTGTCTGATCTTCATGAAACTTCACATGTGCATTGATATCAATGAGGGCAGGAACCCTAATGAATATGGGCTTTGCCTGACCAAGGTCAAGGTCATTTTGTTCTAAAAATATATTGTTTTTCTGTAGAATTTTCCCGTTTCCGGACAATAACTTTAGTTCTGTATGTCCGATCTTCCTGAAACTTCATATGTGCATTGATATCAGTAAGGGCAGAAACCCTATTGAATATGCGCTTTACCAGGCCAAGGTTAAGGTCACCTTTCCTAAAAGTAGATTGTTTTTCAGTAGTATTTTTCTGTTTCCGGACAATAACTTTAATTCTGTATGCCCAATCTTCGTTAAACTCCACATGTGCATTGATATCAGTGAGGGCAGGAACTCTGTTGAATAAGGGCTTTGCCTGACCAAGGTCAAGGTCGTTTTTTAAAATATAGTGTTTTTCTGTAGAATTTTCCTATTTCCAGACGATAACTTAAGTTTTGTATGTCGGATTTTCATGAAATTTCAAATGTGCATTGATATCAATGTGAGCAGGAACCATATTGAATATGGTCTTTGCCTGACCAAGGTCAAACTCACTTTTCCTAAAAATAGATTGTTTTTCAGTAGAATTTTTCCGTTTCCATTTGATAACTTTAGTTCTGTATATCCAATCTTCACAGAAGTTTACATGTGCATTGATATCGATGAGGGCAAGAACCCTACTGAATATGGGCTTTGCCCAACCAAGGTCAAGGTCACTTTTCCTTAAAATTGATTGTTTTTCCTTTTTCGTTTAGGGACTTATATAGATTAAACGTAAAAAATTATTAATTTCCGTGAACTATTGCCACCTGATATGGAGTAATGGCCTTTCAACTGAAGACATTTGACGGGCGTATTTTGTGACATTTTGGCACTCTTGTTTAAGTTATTCCCTGTTATCATTAATTTTTTTCTTGAAAAAATGTGGTGTGGAAAGCGCATGATGAGGGGAAGTATCATTCATCAATTCCATTACTATGGTAGCAACATTTTGAGTATTTCCTTTTACATATTGTTTTTGTTAGAGTTGTTTGTCTGTCTGTCAGTCTGTCCATCACACATCTTGTTCAATCAAGTTTTCATGTGCATGTACATAAATGTGCAAAAATGTGACAATGTGTCATAGTACATGTATGTATGTGTGTTGGTGTGAGGGGTGACATCCGTTTTGTGACAAAAACCTCTAGTTATTTCTGACATTAATATTCATGGAGTAAAGTGTTGAACTAACTTTTATTCTGGCATATGAACACAGGAAGTTTTGATAATGGCAGAAACTGTAAAATTAGATGTATGTTATATCATAAGCAAACAGAGCAGACCCTGGTTCTGTGCTGTTTGCATTTAGGCATAGAAAGGCTTATGTATGGGGTAAAGGGTTAGATGGGGTCAGATATATGTTGATGTATTATACAGATATACACATAGTATGCAGTCACTTAATGTGTGACATTGTTAAAGCCATGAGAAATGAACTTGGAATGTGAGGAGTTAAAACAGCAAGAGTCTTCTGATCAGTGATGGTCTCCAGGGGAATGCTAATGGATAGTAAATAGTTGCAGCCACCACACCTCAAAGAATACAAATTTGTGAGTTTACTCTGTAGATATTCATGTAAGAAATAATGGTGTCATGCATTTTAATTAAATAACTTTGATAATGTTTAATGAACTCAAGAAAAGTTGGCTGTGGTAGAAATTGTAGAATCATATCTATATATTATTCCATAAGTAGCCCCTGATCAGATGGTTTCTGCAGGAGCCATTTGATCTGGGTCTACTGAATTGTTTACAGAGTATATTTATGGAATACAGGGCTCCATCTAAGCCTGGTTCAACCCTTTACTCCATAATAAAGATCAGTAAATAAAAGAACAACAGATTATTTCACATAAGGAAAATTGGAAGAAATTTCAAGATTTGAAGTAGAATTTAGTTTAGTGAAATAAATATTATAATATAGATATGATGCTACAGTTTCTGCCTTGGCCAAAATTTCCTGTGTTCATGTGTCATTATAAAAAAAATTAAAAATTGATATGCATATATTTCATACATGCATATTCATGGAGTAAAGTGTTAAACTGATCTTCTCATGCTTGACCCTAACACTGATATAAACGTGTTTTCACGCATCTGCAAACAGAGTAGACCCAGATCAGACGGCTCCTATAGGAGCCATCTGATCAGCGTTTGCTCTGTTTGCAGATTGAATTTGATAGATATGTTTCTATACTTTCTTAATTGGCTACAAAGAAATTTGCAGCATAGTGACATCATTAGCTCCACTCTTTCAAAAAGTGGAGGTATTGTCATGACCTTCTTGTCGGTGTCAGAGTTGGTTAACCTTTTTGTTAAGGTCCATTTCTTACAAACCATCAAAGATATTTGGTTCACATTTGATATGCATATTTACGTACACAAAGGGAACCCATTTCACAAGGGCAGGTAACCCTAAACTTAATTTTGCCATAGTTATGCCCCTTTTTCGACTTAGAATTTTCATTGTTGGTTAAGTTTCGTCATCATGTTAAACTGCATTTGAAGTTATTTTCTGATATTTGTAGGATAAAAAAATGAAAGGTTTACGTTATTTCTATACTTTTTAGCTCACCTGGCACTTTGTGCCAAGGTGAGCTATTGGGATGATCCTATGTCCGGCGTCGTGCGTCGTGCGTATGTGCGGGCGTCAACAATTTACTTAAACATCTTCTTCTCTGGAACTACAAAGCCAAGAGCTTTGATATTTGGTATGTAGTATGATGTAATGGTCCTCTACAAAGATTGTTCAAATTATGTCCCCCGGGCCAAAAATGGCCCCGCCCCAGGGCTTATCAGTTTTTCATAGGAAAATCTTTAAAAATCTTCTTCTCTGAAAGTGTAAGGCATAGACATTTGATATTTGGTATGTAGCATCATCTAATGGTCCTCTACTAAGATTGTACAAATTATGACCCCTGGGCCAAAAATGGCCCCGCCCCGGGGCTTATCAGTTTTTCATAGGAAAATCTTTAAAAATCTTCTTCTCTGAAACTGTCAGGCATAGACCTTTGGTATTTGGTATGTAGCATCAGCTAATGGTCCTCTACTAAGATTGTTCAAATTATGACCCCTGGGCCAAAAATGGCCCCGCCCCAGGGCTTATCAGTTTTTCATAGGAAAATCTTTAAAAATCTTCTTCTCTGAAACTGTCAGGCATAGACCTTTGGTATTTGGTATGTAGCATCATCTAATGGTCCTCTACTAAGATTGTTCAAATTATGACCCCTGGGCCAAAAATGGCCCCGCCCCAGGGCTTATCAATTTTTCATAGGAAAATCTTTAAAAATCATCTTCTCTGAAACTGTAAGGCATAGACCTTTGATATTTGGTATGTAGCATGATCTAATGGTCCTCTACTAAGATTGTTCAAATTATGACCCCTGGGCCAAAAATGGCCCCACCCCGGGGCTTATCAGTTTTTAGCTCACCTGAGCCGAAGGCTCAAGGTGAGCTATTGTGACCGCCTGTCGTCCGTCGTCCGTCTGTCCGTCTGTCCGTCTGTCCGTCCGTCCGTCCGTCTGTCCGTTCACTTTTATTTCAAATGACTTCTTCTCCTAAACCACTGGGAGGATTTCAACCAAATTTCACAGAAATGTACCTTAGGGTGTCCTCTATCAAGTTTGTTAAAATCATGACCCCCGGGCAAAAAATGGCCCCGCCCCACTACTTTTAAAGGTTTTTTTTTTAAATCTTTAAAAATCTTCTTCTCTGAAACCACAATTTCTAGAGCTTTGATATTTGGGATATAGCATCATCTAATGGTCCTTTACCAAGTTTGTTCAAATGATGACCCCCGGGCTAAAAATGGCCCTGCCCTGGGGCTTGTAGTTTTTCCATAGACTTATATAGGGAAACCTTTAACAATTTTTTTTCTGAAACCACATAATCTAGAGCTAAGATATTTGGTATGAAGCATCACCTAATGTATCACTACCAAGTATGTTCAAATAATGACCCCTGGGCCAAAAATGGCCTCACCCTGGGGTTTTATATTACTTTAACATCAGGAAGCTAGTTAAAAAAATTCCTCACAGTTATTTCCCTTGTCCCATCAGCATAGCCATAATGGACAAAGGGAGATAACTGCATTGGAATTCTAGTACTTCCAGAATAGTGATTCTATTTGTAACTACTTATAATAAAATGTGGAAGGTGGAACAGTGTAGCTGTTTTAGAAGGCATAGAAACAGATATATCAAATTCCATTTGCAAACAGCAGACCCTGATCCTATAGGAGCCACCTTATCTGGGTCTACTCTGTTTGCAGATGCATGAAAACAAGTTTATATGATGGAAATTAAGGGTTAAACAGGCTTTTCTGCAGTTAAAGGGTTATAGCTCTGGGCAGTAAAATCTCTCCAGGTCAATGCATGACTCTTAACCCTTTGCACGCTAGTGGTGAAACTGTGATTACCTATGCAAACAGTTTGGATCCAGATGAGAGGCTGCATAATGCAGCATCTCATCAGGATCCAAACTGTTTGTCATCTTAACCATATTTTTGAAAAAAAATGAAAGTAAGTTTATTTTAAGAATTGAAGCAGATGACAATAACTTTTTGTTGCAGACGAAACATTAAAGGGATTTGGAAAGGAATGTTGACCTATTAACCCCATAGTGTGAGTGCTGTACAGCTAGATGTTACCAATGTCTCTCAAATTAGATGTGGGAGATATTGGAAATCCTAAGCTAAGAAAACATGATCATGCATATGCCCCCCCCCCCCCCCCCCCCTTGTTTGCATCCTGATGAGACGCTGCATTATCATCTGGATCCACACTGTTTGCATAGGTAATCAAGATGATTATGATGAGAATCATGAGACGCCACATTATGTGCAAAGAGTTAAATATTTAGGAAAATAATAGGTATTTCTTAAATTAGATAATACCAACAATAGATTCATTTTAATACTTTTAATTAACTAAAAAATTGTCATTTTAGGAAAAAAATAGGCATTATGCTAGTTACCATATTTAGAATATTAAATATTAAGGAAACTATTAGGTATTTCTTAAATTTAAATACATAACAAACAGTTTGAATCCAAATCACACACCACCTTATGCAGTGTCTGATCTGGAGCCAAACTGTTAGCAATGTGAAATACATCAAACTGTTCAGGATTTCGTGTACATATGTATTGAAACCTTTCACAAAGCATCTCATCGGGATCAAAACTGCTTGAAACAGTCATAATTTAACAAGTTCCTTCACATAAACGTGTTTTCATGCATTTGCAAACAGTAGACCAAGATCAGATGGAATTTAACAGAATTTAATAGATATGTTTTTCCTTCATAACATTACTCAACATCTCATCAAGAATAGACGGATTTTAAGATATAAACTGCTGGAAACAGTCAATAAACAGGTTTTCACGCATTTGCAAAGTTTACCAGAGTAGACCAAGATCAGACAGACTTTAATAGAATTTATTTTTTCGATTGCATCAAAGACAATATTTTAATATGACTTTGATTATGTGATTTATGTGATTTATACAATTACAAACAATACTAAGTGTCTATTAATTAAGCAATCTGACTTAATTACATGTTATACTTAAATTACATTCAACCCTCAACTTTTTCCATCATCTTGTTTGAGTCATTAACTGTAATTATCAGTTTTCTGCATATATTTGTTCTCTTTCTATAGGTAGGCCAGTTCAAGCAACCTATAAAGCAATCAATTGATACTGACTATAGTCTAATGCATGCTCCATTGAATTACCTGTCTGGCTTGATTCTGGGACTTATTGGAATTTTGTCAACCAAAATGTGGGAGACATTGGAATAAACCGTTAACATTTTAGTTTCACAGGTCTTTGCACAATGTTATGTTTGTTTCTGCAGTTAATTTATGTGATTGGAAAAAAATAGTTTCATTATGATCATTTATTCTAACAAATTTTATTATGCAACTCTTGTTTAATTGCATTTAGTTGAAATTTAGGTGTTTAATAATGTCTTTTCTCCTTGCTACTAATTGTATTTGTTTTAATTTGATTTTTAAAAAAAATAATGTCTTTAAGTTAATCAAAATTATTGTCGATCAATAATTAATGTTACTCAAAAAATTAGTAACTCTTCTCAATTTCAATTGTTAAAAAAACTAATGACCCTTTTAATTGACTTATCATCAGATATTCACACCTAGAGCTAGAATTATTTCTAAACACCTATTAACCCCTTACCTGTTTGCTTTGACAAAAAATTATCTGGGACTACTCTGTTTGCTAATGCGTAAAAAATTATTTCCATAAAGAGAAGTTTTAGCTTTGATAAAACCTGTAAAATCAAATCTATATCTTGTCAAATGCAAACAGAGCAGACCCTGATCAGACAGCTTCTATAGCAGCCGTCTAATCTAGTCTACTCTTATTTTTAATGCGTAAAACACATTATTTTTGTGAAGAGAAGTTTTTGCTTTGATAAAAACTGTAGAATCAGATCTATATTCCATAGGTGTCGTTTGATCTGGGTCTACTCTGTTTGCTAATGCGTAAAAACAGCTTTATATGAGGGAAAGGGTTAGAAGATTTTTAAAGATATTTTTATTGGTCATTTCACACAAAAACTGGCATTATGTACTGCCTAGCACTTTATTTGCCTATATACCTGGATCAAGGTATAATTGCATAGCTTTATTGACGTCATTTGAATTTCTCAAAGACCAGTTTTAGGCATTTTGAGCTAAGGCAAAAATGGCACAAGTTGTAAACAGTTTAGATCTTGGTCAACCAGTCACTTGGTATTAGATCTGAATCCAGTTCAAGTTTATTCAGCAGTGAAAGGGTGAAAGCAGTGGACTAAGCTTCTTTCATCTGCTAGAAATGTTGTCCACTGAAAAATGTCAATATATTACTGTAACTCAGGTGAGCGATATAGGGCCAATGGCCCTCTTGTTCATAGGAAAATCTTTAAAAATCTTCTTCTCTGAAAATGTAAGGAATAGACCTTTGGTATTTGGTATGTAGCATCATCTAATGGTCCTCTACTAAGATTGTTCAAATTATGACCCCCAGGACAAAAATGGCCCCGCCCCAGGGCTTATCAGTTTTTCATAGGAAAATCTTGAAGAAATCATCTTCTCTGAAACTGTAAGGCATAGACCTTTGATATTTGGTATGTAGCATGATCTAATGGTCCTCTACTAAGATTGTTCAAATTATGACCCCTGGGCCAAAAATGGCCCCGCCCCGGGGCTTATCAGTTTTTCATAGGAAAATCTTTAAATATATTCTTCTCTAAAATTATAAAGTATAGACCTTTGATATTTGGTATGTAGCATTATTTAATCGTCCTCTACTAAGATTAATCAAAATATAACCCCCTGACCAAAAATGGCCCCGCCCAAGGGCTTATCAGTTTTTCATAGGAAAATCTTTAAAAATCTTCTCCTCCAGAACTGTAAGGTCTAGGCCCTTGATATTTGGTATGTAGCATCATCTAATGGTTTTCTACCAAGATTATTCAAATTATTACCCCTGGGTCAAAAATGGCCCGCCCTGGGGCTTATCAGTTTTTCATATGAAAAGCTTTAAGAATCTTCTTCTCCAAAACTGTATGTCAGAGACCTTTAATATTTGGTATGTAGCGCTATCTAATAGTTTTCTACCAAGATTGTTCAAATTATGTCCCCTGGGTTGAAAACTTCCCCGCCCAGGGGCATATCAGTTTTTTATAGGAAAGTTTTTAAAAATCTTCTCTTAAAAATCTTTAAAAGTCTTCTCTGAACTTGTAAGGCATAGGCCTTAGATATTTGGTATGTTGCATTATCTAATAGTCCTCTACCAAGATTTTCAAATTATGAACCCCGGATCAAAATTGACCCCGCCCTGGGGCTTAACAGTTTTTCATAGGAAAATCTTTAAGGTCTAGACTCGTTATATTTAGTATGTAGCATCATCTGATGGTTTTCTACCAAGATTTTTCAAATTATGCAATCTGTCATTGAAATCATTAATCTGTTACGAACAGGTGAGCGATTAAGGGCCATCATGGCCCTCTTGTTTTACTATTTTTAATGTTCTCATTAATATTCATGAGTATGCAAATAAGGTAATTTAAAAAAACAAGTTAGAAATAAAAGCACAATGTCTTATCTTCCATTTGGTACCAGTTTTATAGTTTTAGGACAAAAACTGGCTGTGATATGGGCGAACTTGTAGGTATGGGTCATCATTACGAAAACTGGGGGGTTGCCATGGAAACGGTTAAAATACACAATCATAGCCTAAAATAATTTAAGTTTGAGTACATTCGCGATTCTGATTCAGGACACTTTTCTGAACATTTTGGTACCCATGAGAAAAAGTCTAGTGGGGGGGGGGGGGGGGGGGGTTGCACGGTAGGCACTATAGACTACTATTGGCTCCCTGAGTAATGTACATTGTGCAAAACGTAATGTTCATGTGTTTACCGCTGGACATTGCAGATTTAACTCCCCATGAATTTTGAGTATTTTTTTGTCATTTTGGCATGAAACATGGGGAGTCGGTGTCGCAAACTGCCAAATTTAACTCCTCCTTCAGTTTGAAAGTTATTATCCCCCACCGCATAGCGGAGGGGGGTTATAGGAATGGCCTTCGTCTGTCCGTCTGTCCGTCCGTCTGTCCGTCCACACTCACCAATGGGTAGTTGTGTGACTTTTTCTAACTAGTCGCACAAGTAAAATCATTAACCTGGCCATCTCTTGTGACATTAACCTGGCCATTTCTTGTGACATTAACCTGGCCAGTTGTGGGACATAGGGTTAGGGTTAGGGTTAGCTTCCAGATCATTCTTTTCCAAAGTTAGAGCCAAAAATAGTTTTTCTTGTGGGACTAGTCCCACAAGAAAAGATCAAAGGAAAAAGTCACACAACTACCCATTTGTTAGTGTGTCCGTCCGTCCGTCTGTCCGTCTGTCCGTAACAATTTCGTGTCCGCTCCATATCTCCTATACCCCTTGAAGGATTTTCAAGAAACTTGCCTCAAATGTTAACCAAGTTGAGACGATGTGCAGAACATATGTGGCAGATATGTCGGCTCAAGGTCAAGGTCACATTTGAAGGTCAAGGGTTTTAACCTTCAATTTCCATTGCATTTTTGTGTCCGCTCCATATCTTCTAAACCCTTTGAAGGATTTTCATGAAACTTGAGTCAAATGTTAACCAAATTAAGATGATGTGCAGAACACATGTGGCAGTCATGTCGGCTCAAGTTCAAGGTCACATTTGAAGGTCAAGTGTTTAAACCTTCAGTTGCAATTACAGTTTCGTGTCCGCTCCATATCTTCTAAACCCTTTGAAGGATTTTCATAAAACTTGAGTCAAATATTAAATGAATTGAGACGATGTGCAGAACCCATGCGGCAGTCATGTTGGCTCAAGGTCAAGGTCACGTTTGAAGGTCAAGTGTTCTAACCTTTAATTTCTGTTACATTTTCATGTCCGCTCCATATCTTCTAAAGCCTTTGAAGGATTTTCACACATGTGCCAGTCATGTCGGCTCAAGGTCAAGGTTAAGGCCACATTTGAAGATCAAGTGTTCTTACCTTCAATTTCCATTATAGTTTCATTATCTCCTATACCCCTTGAAGGATTTTCAAGAAACTTGCCTCAAATGTTAACCACATTGAGACAATGTGCAGAACATATGTGGCAGTCATGTCAGGTCAAGGTCACATTTGAAGGCCAAGTGATTTAATTTTCAATTTCCATTACATTTCGTGTCCGCTCCATATCTTCTAAACCATTTGAAGGATTTTCATAAAACTTGAGTCAAATATTAACCAAATTAAGACGATGTGCAGAACACATGTGGCAGTCATGTCGGCTCAAGTTCAAGGTCACATTTGAAGGTCAAGTGTTTAAACCTTCAGTTGCCATTACAGTTTCGTGTCCGCTCCATATCTTCTAAACCCTTTGAAGGATTTTCATAAAACTTGAGTCAAATATTAAATGAATTGAGACGATGTGCAGAACCAATGCGGCAGTCATGTTGGCTCAAGGTCAAGGTCACGTTTGAAGGTCAAGTGTTCTAACCTTTAATTTCCGTTACATTTTCATGTCCGCTCCATATCTTCTAAAGCCTTTGAAGGATTTTCATAAAAGTTTAGTTAAATGTTAGCTAAATTGAGAAGATGTGCAGAACACATGTGCCAGTCATGTCGGCTCAAGGTCAAGGTCACATTTGAAGATCAAGTGTTCTTACCTTCAATTTCCATTATAGTTTCGTATCTCCTATACTCCTTGAAGGATTTTCAAGAAACTTGCCTCAAATGTTAACCACGTTGAGACAATGTGCAGAACATATGTGGCAGTCATGTCAGCTCAAGGTCAAGGTCACATTTGAAGGCCAAGTGATTTAATCTTCAATTTCCATTACATTTCGTGTCCGCTCCATATCTTCTAAACCATTTGAAGGATTTTCATAAAACTTGAGTCAAATATTAACCGAATTGAGATGATGTGCAGAACACATGTGGCAGTCATGTTGGCTCAAGGTCAAGGTCACATTTGAAAGTCGTGTTCTTACCTTCAGTTTCCATTATATTTGTTTCCGCGTCCTATTTTCTTAACAACTGGAATGTTGAATGTCAACCACGTTAAAACCCATTGTATCACCTTAAGGTCAATGTCTTAATTTAGGTGGCGGCGGTGGGGGATATAGCTGTCCTTTGGACTGCCTTGTTCAGTTTATATTTGGTAAAAATAATAACCATGAATAGTAGATTTTGAAGAAGCCATATTCATGTGTTTAGCAGTGGGCATTGCAGAATTATCTCCCCTTGAACTTTGATGTGGGTTTTTTTTCATTTTGGCATGAAACATGGGAAGTTGGTGTAGCGAACCCCTCCTTCAGTTTGAAAATTATTCACTTGTATATTATGAGGTATACATAATAACCATCAATAGCAGACATGCAAGACACAATTTTCATGCGCATTGCAGAATTATCTCCCTTCGAACTTTAAGTATTTTTTGTCATTTTGGCATGATTCAAACATGGGGAGTTGGTGTTGCGAACTCCTTCTTCAAATTGAAAGTTATTGAATTGATACTTGCCATACACAATAACCACGAATAGCAGATGTGCAAAACGCAATTTTCATATGTTTATTTGCAAGCATTACAAAATTATCTCCCTTTTAACTTTTAGTATTTTTTGTCTTTCGGTCCTGTTACATGGGTAGTTGGTGTTGCAAACTTGGATTTGCAATCAAAGCGGCCGTGCGAGGGTATATATCACCTTTAGTGGTAGTTCTAGTTATAATTATTTTGGCCATGAATATTCAGTAGATATTGAAATTTGGACTATATGTAGAACAGGGAAAGGGTTAAACTGTAGAATGGAATTTGATCAGACTTCACAGGATGATTCTTGGATAGTTCTCTATCAAAGAGAAGTACAGTACATAATAGCTCTGACCGCTTAACCTATTAACCAGGTGAGTGATACAGAGCCATCATTACTTAGCGTGCAAAAAGGTCAACAAAGATAATTCACTGCCAAATTTTAATAACGAGTGTCATACAAAACTTTGTGTAGGGACATGTTGCCATATATTCAGGAGTCTTGAACCCTTTCCCTGCTGTATATTTATGTCAGAAAAAATGATGTCATGAATATTTATTGGCTGAATTTTTACAATGGCATATATGAAAAAGAATTTTTGGTATTGGTAGAAACTATAAAGTCAGATCTGTTACAGTTTCATAAGCAAACATACAGCAGACCCTTATCAGATGGCTCCTACAGGAGCTGTCTGAGCTGCGTCTATTCTAGATCAGTTTGAAAATGTGTGAAAAGGTTTTTATACGAACGTATAGTTAACCTTTCGCTTGCTATTCATGTCAATATACCTACCTGTAAATAGTGAAAACCCAGATGAGACAGCTCCTGCAGGAGCTGTCTCATCAGGGTCTGCACTATTTACAAGTTGATTGTGCAACCAGTGCACTCCACAGCAGTGATTGCACAGCAAAATACTTGTACACAGTGAAGATATATGTAATTATACAACAGGGCATGGGTAAAGAAGGAGAAATGTATTTTAAAATTCAGCAAGCGAAGGGTTAATTAGCAACTGGAACAGACCCATAACAGGTAGCTCCTACTGGAGCTGTCTGACCTGGGTCTACTATGTTTGTAAAAGCATGAAAAGCCAAAAGTGTCTCTATGAGGTAAAGGGTTAATCTCCACCTCTAATAACTTATAAATTCACATACTGACTCAGGTGAGAAAATTAGAGCCAGCATGGCTCTTATGATAAAGGTAATATTTTATTTGGTTCCTCAAAATCCAAACTTTAGTCAAATATCCTCATCTATTGGTGAATAGCATGATAAATGAAAATTCATTCTTGGGTTATTGCCAGATGTAGATAGTGCTAGATCCTCAAAACCAGTTACATGTACATTGTATAGAGTTAACCCTTTTCCTCATAAAAACGTTGTTTTTTTTTCATGCATTTGCAAACAGAAGACCCAGATCAAATGGCTCCTATAAGAGCAGTCTGATCAGGGTCTGCTTTAATTGTTTCAAATTGTTTGCTTATGTCATTATAAAAAATCAGCTAATAAATATTCATGATGTCATTATTTCTTTCATGAATATGCAACAGGGAAAGAGTTATTAAGTGTACCAGTTACATGTGTATATTAGAGTAAAGTGACAGGAAACAAATAATATATGAAGTGTTGTCCTAATTTATTTGAATGGATTTGTCATCTTATAACCCCATACCTGTGGTTTCAATAGAGGGTGTACTTTTATTGGGGGCTATGGCTATGAGTCATTTAGAAATGGGAAATCTACAATTACCTGTAATCTCTCATGTGTGTGAATGGGGCAAAACTATTTGTCCAGATTGCGGTGACATAATTGTGCCTAGTGCTTGTAAATATTGGAGCAAGTTGACCCATAATTCTAGATGTGTTGTAGTTTGTTGATAGATAGGATATACGCGTGTAGGAATAATGTGTTAACACAGTGTGAATTAGCGGCTAAGCCATTAGATTGGTAGACAACCTTTTACTACATGAATATTCATACAAGGCCTATAGGGATAATTATGAATAGTAATTAGATTAATTTTTATAGTGCTAAGAAAATTTGGCCATGGCAAAAACTGTAGAAATCAGACCTTTATCATTTGTAAAAGCAAACCAAGTAGACCCTGCTCAAATGTCTCCTATAGGAGTCACCCGATCAGGATCTACTGTTTGCAAAGGCATTTATGACAAGTTTTTGACATGGCAGAAACTGTAGAATCATATATAGATTATATCCTAAATAAACAGAGCAGACCCTGATCAGACGGCTCATACAGCAGCCGTCTCATCTTGGTCTACTCAGTTTGCAAAGGCATATAGAAGAGCGTATTTATGGAGTAAAGGTTTTAATAGCACAATTAAGAGTTATATACTTAGTAGAATTTTTACATTTTAGTGTTCAGTGATATATGAGAGTGAGCCCTTGGGATAACTTTGGTTATTATAGATATCTGATATGTAACAGCAAGTTTGACAAAAGAGCTAGATAATAGTGAAACTTAGTTATCTAATATATGTTAAGACTGGCACAAATGTGAAATGTTTTGTTGTGCTGTCGGTACTAGTAATTAAGATTACTTGCGGGGTGATCACTGGATATGAATTTCTTGTTAGAAATCTAGCCCATTACAGTATTGACTCCAGCTGTTTTGTTTGTGGTCTGTGCTTGAGGTGGGAGCAAAATGAGGAGGAATAAAAATAAGGCTAAGAACAGCCCGTACCGACATTCTTTCCCAGTATGGTCAGAACAGGTCATGTATATGGCACCTGGATTTGAAGGTAATCATGCATGCATTCATAAATAGACTTTCTCAAAACAAAGAAGATAAAGGGAGAAGGTGATGGAGTAATTGGAGTTAGAGATGGTGCAATAAGCCAATTCTCAATTATCCTCAAGTTTTAGCAAGTTATGATTAATTAAATATTTGACATTTGTAAATACATGTACTTACTTGTTAATGGACCTCAAGCTTCAGTTTCTGATCCGCCCTCTCTGTCTGTCTGTCTGTTTATCTCTCTGTCACTCTATCTCTGTCACACATGTCTGTCTGTCTGTCTTGCTCTGTCTTGCTCTGTCTGTCTGTCACTGTGTGTGTGTGTGTGTGTGTGTATGTTTGTGTGTGTGTGTGTCTCTCTCTCCTTCTCTCAGTCTGTCTGTCTTTCTGTCTCTGCTCTCTGTCTGTCTCTATAACTGTGTAGCTGTCTCTCTCCTCTGTGTGTGTGTGTGTATGTGTGTGTGTGTGTCTCTCTCTCTCTTTGCCCCCCTCTCTCTCTCTCTCTCTCTCCCCCCCCTCTATTCTCATATCCTCTTGTTTCATCTTGTCTCCTTTTGTCACCTATCCTGTATCCCCCCCCCCTTACCCTCCCTGACACAACTGGAAATGGATCTAAGTGAGGCTTGTACATGTAGTTTAAAAGAGTTCAGAATGCTGAACTAATAGTTACTGTACTTACCCCATTCTTCAGTACCCTCTCAATGACTGGTAGCGAGTTTCCTGTGCTCTCAGTACCCTCTCAATGACTGGTAGCGAGTTTCCTGTGCTCTCAGTACCCTCTCAATGACTGGTAGCGAGTTTCCTGTGCTCTCAGTACCCTCTCAATGACTGGTAGCGAGTTTCCTGTGCTCTCAGTACCCTCTCAATGACTGGTAGCGAGTTTCCTGTGCTCTCAGTACCCTCTCAATGACTGGTAGCGAGTTTCCTGTGCTCTCAGTACCCTCTCAATGACTGGTAGCGAGTTTCCTGTGCTCTCAGTACCCTCTCAATGACTGGTAGCGAGTTTCCTGTGCTCTCAGTACCCTCTCAATGACTGGTAGCGAGTTTCCTGTGCTCTCAGTACCCTCTCAATGACTGGTAGCGAGTTTCCTGTGCTCTCAGTACCCTCTCAATGACTGGTAGCGAGTTTCCTGTGCTCTCAGTACCCTCTCAATGACTGGTAGCGAGTTTCCTGTGCTCTCAGTACCCTCTCAATGACTGGTAGCGAGTTTCCTGTGCTCTCAGTACCCTCTCAATGACTGGTAGCGAGTTTCCTGTGCTCTCAGTACCCTCTCAATGACTGGTAGAAAGCTCAACAAGGCATTTCCTTGTATCCAAGTACATGTATTCAGTCCTTAGTCCTCTACACCACTTGATGCATTCATCAAATATTACTTCCTTTTAAAAACCTTTAAATGATTTATTTCGATCAATAGATTTTAAAATACTTTTCCCCTTTACTCTAAGAAAGTTCATGTAAAAAATAATGACGTCATGAACAATATGAATTATTAGCTATTTTTTTATAATGGCAATTGAAATGGATATGCACATGTGCAGGACTGGAAGTGACAGAGCCTGAGAGGGAATAAAGAAATTGGAAAAAATATGTCTTCATATTCAACATGATTACATGTAAGAAAACCAGCATTGAATTGTTTGCAAACAGAGTTAGGGAAAAAATAGTTGTAGCTTAGTTGTATTATGGTATGGCGCACACTGTCCATTTGTCAGTCTGTTAGCAATTTCTTGTGTGGGTAACTTCATTATTATGAAATGGAATTTCCTCATTCTTTCATGGGATGATTGATATTGATGTGCATTTATGCTTTATGCTGGTTAGAAATTTTGGATTGCATTAATTATCCATTCTTAAACCACCTGGCAGATTTCGATAAAAATAATTTTCAGAAACGAACTATAGATGACCCTCTACCAACATTGTTCAAATCATTGCTGTCCTTGTACATGTAAGGTATCTTTATAACATTTACTGTCTGTGTACATGTAAGGTACACACCCTCAACATTCATTGTAAAATACCTTAATTTGTATATTAATATGCATAATCAAAATTTGAAAAATTGTTAACCATGGTACTTGTCTTTTATCTTTTTCAGGAAATGTAGTTTATATGGATCCAGAACATCTGTGCATCCAAGGAAACTCGGGTTATGACATCTATGTAGACACAGAGGGATATGCAGTGCCAAACAAACTGGTCAAACGAAACAAATCTAACCCAGTTGAAGAAATTGAGGTATGACAACGAGACACAATATGCAAGCCTAATAATTTACAACATACAGTATAACCTGTCTTAAATGGCCATCAAAAACGACAAAAAGAGGTCTAATAATGAGTCTGTAAAGCAGGTGGTAGGTGCAGGTCAAAAGTAATGCAAAAAGCTCCAATTTGAGCTTTCTGCATTACTTTTGACCTGCATTAAGCAATCACCTGCTTTTTATTATGCCCCCAAAGCTAGGCTTTGGGGCATATAGTGATTGAACCGTCCATGTGTGTGTGTTAGTGTGTTTCATAGTGTATTTTAAGGTCAGTCTGACCTTAACCTTTGACTTCATTTACAAATAAAGCTTGTCCACAGCATATCTCCTACACTACTTCAGCTAGGATCATCAAATATGGTGTGTGAGTATATCTTGGGATGACGAAGTGGCACATACTATTTATAGTTCAATTTGACCCTGGGCTTCATTTTCTATAAAAACTTGACCTTAGGCTTCATTTACACAAAAAACTTGTCTTAAATATTGTTTTACATTAAACGATTTTGAAATAACTTAGCACAAACAGAATGCGATAGCTTCCGGGCATTCACATGACCCGGGCTTTAGTGTCGGGGATACGCTTTGGGGGCATTTGTCACATGACTGTGACAGCTCTTGTTAACATTCCTACGTTCAATAAATGAATGTCCGCTTAAGACAGGTTCTACTGTATCCCTGTAATCAGGACAATACAGTAAAACCCCGCTAATGCGACCACCTAAAAGAGGTAGAACTCTGGGTGTTATATGCAGGTGGTAGCTTAATGCAGGACAAAAGTAATGCAGAAAGCTCCTCTAGGAGCTTTCTGCATTACTTTTGTCCTGCATTAAGCAACCACCTGCTTTTAAAGACAGCCATGTTTATTCATTAAGTGGTCGCATTAGAGGGGTTCTACTGTATTATTTGTAAGTAAACAGATTGTAGCATTTCAGTAAAACAACTTATTCTAGGTCTTGAATTTGCCAAGGCATTTGTTTTTAAAAAATAAGGACCAGCAGTTGACACAGCATGGATTGGACAGGTTCTCCATATATGGCTGTAGACTGAAACTTTCAAGGATCCTTCTTTTCAAAAGTTGCTGGTCCAATTTAATTTTAATTTTAGTGAAATGTTTCTTGATTGATCATCTACCAAAGGCCATGGAATTATGATGAAAATAAAAGCCACTATGAGCTTGGTTAGTTTTCCATGAATAACTATATAGTGAAACTAAAAATATTCTCAGAAACTACCAGTCCAATTCCAAAATAAGTTTACAGAAATCTTCCAAATTGTTATTTTCATACTATAATAAACATGACCACCATAGGTGGGATGAGTCTTTCCATTTATGGCTGTATACCAGAAGTCACATAAAATAATGTTACTAGAAAAATTCAGAATAAAGTGTGTCTGCGTCTTGATGTTCTCATTTTCACACCTCCATTAAGATGTCTGATGATTATTGATGAATTATTGTTAATCAGTAAAAACCGCACTAATCTGGAATTCTAGTAGAGAAGAATTTAGACACTTTAAGGCAGGTGGCTGATTAATGCAGGTTGAAAGTCATGCAGAAAGCTCCTAGAGCTCCACCCTACATTAAGCTGCCACCTGTTCCTTGGTAGAAGGGTATACATAGACTTCTTAGGAATCACATCTCTGTTGTCTGTGTTGCTTTATTTATCATGCTTTTTTTAAAATTTAATTTGCCATTACACTGTTATCATTTATATTTTTGAAGCGAGACTTGACTTCAAGCTTGGAACACATGTATATAGCAAATGTGCAAGAAAAAAAGAGTCACAGTTTTTATGATTTCTGTAGTTAGAGTTATTCTCCTGTTCATGTCCCTGCATTAAGGTACATGTAGTATTGTTCCTGACCTAAATGCTCAAACATCCTGCCTGTTGATCTGTTCCAAGACCCTTTGGTGGGTTGGCCATCTTGGATATTGCAATTTCCTTGGAGAGAGAACTAATTTTACAGTCTTCGATCAAATTCAAGGTGGCAAACTGTTTGTACAATCTTTTTGCAAAGACTATTCATCTATTGGCTGGAATTTAACTTTAAACCCTTTACTCCATAAATATGCCTCTCTACACCTATGCAAACAGAGTAGACCAAGATCAGATGGCTCTGTTTGCTTATGATATCATAGAGATATGATTCTACAGTTTCTGTCATTGCCAAAAATTCACGTCCATGTGCTATTATAACAATTGATTTAATTAATATTCATGATGTCATTATTTCTTCTATGAATATTCATAGAATAAAGGGTTATTGATCAAATCAGATTGGCATATTATCTGAATATTTTGATTTGGGGAGCATCTATAGGTTTTACAGATATTCTTATTGGCTTTTGTTTTGTGTTTTCACTCTAGGATTTGCCAGTGACCTTCTTCCTTGTAATGAGACTCACATGCGTGCAAGCTGGCAGGACCATTTCTCAGCTGTAGGCACTGAAAACTTCCCAGTCGCATCCTAGGGTGTTTTTTTTCTGGAAAATGTCTTGTAGTTCTTACTTTCATTTTCTGGCAGGCACACTCCTGCAGCAAATAGTTGTCTAGTATTGATTGTAGATTTCTAGGAACGTAGAAGTACTTTGGTGCAGGATCTATCACAAGACTTGTGGCAGGCAAAAGTTGTGCTTTAGAAGGAATATAGTGGTGTCTATAAATAGATCTTTAACCTTTATTACATGATGTTTCTGTTTCTATGAAATCCGATATACTCAAGGATGTTTAAAAAGGATAACCACAGAAAATTGAAGGTATATTGTATTTTGTCTGAGATGATTCTTTGTTACTGTTAACCCTTTACCTGTTGAATATTCATGTAAGAAATAATTACTGTTTAGTTTAGTTTTTGTAACTAATGGCATATGAACACAAGACTTTGACTCAGGCAGAAACTGTAACAATCAGATCTATAATATACCATGAGCATACAGAGCAGACACTGATCAGATGGCTCCTACAGGAGCTGTCTAATCTGGGTCTACCCTGCTTACAAAGGTGTGAAAAAGGATTAGTATGAGGGAAAGGGTTAACACACTTTTCAACCTTTTTTCAGATATGGGAGGGGGTGTATTATGTTACAGCGCATGGATCTCTCTGCCTGTAACTCTCCCATGATTTGTCTGACCTCTGCTGTCTTAAAGATTAAGATGAAGGGCTGATACAGATATTAATTCAAATCCTTTCCACTCAAATTCTCTATGATGCTTTTTCTGATTTTCAAATAATTTCATACAGATATTATCAATAACCTGTTGTTATGGTGCACATAATTATGGCCTGTCCGTGGTCTATAATTACTGCAGATGCATGTCGACATCAATATTAATGTTAATTCTGTTTAATTATGTCTTCCCCCCTCCCCTCCCCTCCCTTCCCCTCCTCACCCCCACCCCACACACACATAAACGCACACATAGTGGGAAGGGATACATATTGATTTTGTTCTGTCTGTCTGTCTCTCTGTCTGTCTGTATTTGACAGGGTTATACATAAAGCTTTCAGACACATTGAAGGTGTTCACCACTATTTGACAGGGTTGTAACACAAAGCTTTCTGACACATTGGCAGTATTAAACACTATGATGCAAAGCAGAGACAATAAATGTTTATGACTGTCTGCAACTGTATAAAAATAACAAAAATAAATGAACAAAAACTTGTACTGGAAATACAGCAGTGGTAATGATGGCGAACCCATTGTTTAATAATACCTCCTTTTTATGCCTTTGCAAACAGAGTAGACCCAGATCAGACAACTCCATCTGGAGTACATGTGTATCAACTGTTATTCAAAGGTGTGCCAGGTCCTGTAGGAACCATCTGACCAGGGTCTGCTCTGTTTGCTTAATTTGGTATGATATAGGTCTAACTCTACAATTTCTGCCAGAGCCAAAATGTAGTTTTCATATACCATTATAAAGCATAATCTAATTAATGTTCATGATGTCATTATTTCTAACATGAATATTCAACAGGGAAATTAAGTATAAGTGTGTAGGATTAAGGATTGACTCCAAACATGCGAAAAATGCTGTCTGCTTTTAGAATGAAAGTTTTGGTTTTTCTTTTTGTAGGTTTAACTGAGTTCAAATTGACGTCAAACATTGCTGCATCTCATCGAGATTCAAAATGGTTTGGTTTTGCTCCCTGTTAATTTTTTAGGGCATTAACCTATATTCCCTCATATTGACGCCTTTTGATGCCTCTGTAAAAGTCACTTTTTTTTAAACCATTGTGTTTATCACAATGGTTTCAAGACTACACAATTCTAAAAATTTACCTTTTTTAGCTCACCTGAGCAAAGCTCAGGGTCCAAGGTTATAAAACTTCTGAGTCTGAGGTCATTCTAAAGTATCTGATTGGTCAGATGCTTGAGAATGATCCCAGACTCAAGCAAAAAGCTTTATTATACTGCAAAGTAAATTCCTCACTTCTGATTGGTTAACTAGCTGTGTACGTGAATCCATGTACCCTGTGAGCTGACAGGGTACATAGAAATTCCCCATGACAGGCCCCACATATTTATGGTCAGAAACAAAATGACCGATTCTAGACTCGGCTAAACAGTAGCAAAATTCATAATTGTTATGACAGCAAATATAAATGCGACCTACTAGTTCAATACTTTAATAGAGACTGGTTTTCAAAGAATAAACATAATACAACAGATGTGACGTCCACGTAACAGGTCTACGACGTGACGTCATGGAATACTTACGTTGACGTTCGCGCCATAAGATATGCAGAAATGAATTAAAAAACACAATTGTTTGAAATGATCAATAAAACAGTTTTTAGATGAATTATTATCATTCAGTCATCTATTATAACACGAACGCCAATGAAATACAATACACACCACTTCGGATACCTTCGGGTAGAAATAAGGTATTGGGGCGCTTTTAGGAGAATTAGCGTGTTTAGTGATTCAACGTGCCAAAATAGATTTATATGAATTATCCAAACCGTAAAACTTTGCATTATAATAAATTCGTTATACAGTTCTTTCCCAGGGTACATGACGATTTATTCCCGGCTGGTAAAATCATGTAACCCTCACCTGACAGCTCGGGCAATATGATTTTCCTCAGCCGGGAATAAATCGTCATGTATCTGGGAAAGAACTGTATAACTGTATAACCTCGGGGCCAGGGTGAGCTTTTGGGAGACTTGCATGTCAGGTGTCCGCCGTGCATCATGCATCATCCGTCGTCAACAATTTGTTTGTGAACTATCTAGTGGTCACAATTTTAGTCCAATTTTCATGAAACTTGTTTATGATGATTGGTTTATAAAAATCCGGACAAATTTGAAAGTGGGTCATGTGGCATTAAATCTAGGTCAATAGGTCAAATATTAGGAAAACCCTGTGAACACTCTAGAAGTCACATTCTTAGTCTAATCTTCATGAAACTTAGTCAGAATGAATGTATTGATTAAATCTCGGATGAGTTTGAAAGTGGGTCATGTGGAGTCAAACACTAGGTCATATAGTAGGAAAACCTTGTGAACACTATAGAGGTCACATTTTTAACTGAATCTTCATGAACCACTGCTCATGATCCATTACCATCATTGTTCAAATATTGTCCCTTAGGTCAATATTGGCCCCATCTTGGGGCTACCCAGCTTTAATCTTAAATCGATGGTACCGGTAATCAGATGAGCGATTAAGGGCCATCTTGGCCCTCTTGTTCTAATTAATGCGCCGTTTAGATAGATTTGTTGAAATAGATTGGGTCTAAAAAAAAAGCCTATGAGGGAATGGGTTAAAGATGCTTTTGGCAGGTTACATTTATAGCCTTACTGTCAGTTTAGATCCAAATGAGACGCTTTGGAATTCTGGTGTTTCATCTGGAGGTAAGCTGTTTGTCACACTCTGTGTGAAGGTATGGGTTTTTCTGCTCCTGACCATGCCCACTTAGCCACAAATTTGGTTGACATCAGTGCAACATGAGTTACACAATGTTGATGGCGTTTCAGTGTGGGTTTTTAGCTCACCTGAGCCAAAGGCTCAGGATGAGCTATTGTGACCGCTATTTGTCCGTCGTCCGGCGTCCGGCGTCCGGTGTCCGGCGTCCGGCGTCCGTCGTCCGGCGTCCGTCCACATTTTCAAACGACATCTCCTCTGAAACTGCTGACCCGATTTTAACCAAATTTTGTCAGAAGCATCAGTGGCTAGGGGGAACGAAACGTTGTTCACATTATGACCCCCGGGCCAAAAATGGCCCCGCCCAAGGGCTTATCAGTTTTTCAAAGGAAAATCTTTAAAAATCTTCTTCTCTGAAACTGTAAGGCCTAGATCTTTGATATTTGGCATGTAGCATGATCTAATGGTCCTCTACAAAAATTGTTCAAATTATGACCCCCGGGCGAAAAATGGCCCCGCCCAAGGGCTTATCAGTTTTTCATAGGAAACTCTTTAACATTCTTCTTCTCTGAAACTGTAAGGCCTAGATCTTTGATATTTGGCATGTGGCATGATCTAATGGTCCTCTACAAAGATTGTTCAATTTTTGACCCCAGGGCCAAAAATGGCCCCGCCCAAGGGCTTATCAGTTTTTCATAGGAAAATCTTTAAAAATCTTCTTCTCTGAAACTGTAAGGCCTAAATCTTTGATATTTGGCATGTAGCATGATCTAATGGTCCTCTACAAAAATTGTTCAAATTATGACCCCCGGGCCAAAAATGGCCCCGCCCAAGGGCTTATCAGTTTTTCATAGGAAAATCTTTAACATTCTTCTTCTCTGAAACTGTAAGGCCTAGATCTTTGACATTTGGCATGTAGCATGATCTAATGGTCCTCTACAAAAATTGTTCAAATTATGACCCCCGGGCCAAAAATGGCCCCGCCCAAGGGCTTATCAGTTTTTCATAGGAAAATCTTTAACATTCTTCTTCTCTGAAACTGTAAGGCCTAGATCTTTGACATTTGGCATGTAGCATGATCTAATGGTCCTCTACAAAGATTGTTCAAATTATGACCCCAGGGCCAGAAATTGCCCCGCCCAAGGGCCAGAAATTGCCCCGCCCAAGGGCTGATTAGTTTTTCATAGGAAAATCTTTAAAAATCTTCTTCTCTGAAACTGTAAGGCCTAGACCTTTGATATTTAGCATGTAGCATGATCTTATGGTCCTCTACAAAGATTGTTCAAATTATGACCCCCCGGGCCAAGAATGGCCCAGCCCAAGGGCTTATCAGTTTTTCATAGGAAAATCTTTAACATTCTCCTTCTCTGAAATTGTAAGGCCTAGACCTTTGATATTTGGCATTTAGCATGATCTAATGGTCCTCTACAAAGGTTGTTCAAATTATGACCCCGGGCCAAAAATGGCCCCGCCCAAGGGCTTATCAGTTTTTCATAGGAAAATCTTTAACATTCTTCTTCTCTGAAACTGTAAGGCCTAGACCTTTGATATTTGGCATGTGGCATGATTTAATGGTCCTCTACAAAGATTGTTCAAATTATGACCCACAGGCCAAAAATGGCCCGCCCAAGGGCTTATCAGTTTTTCATTGGAAAATCTTTAAAAATCTTCTTCTCTGAAACTGTAAGGCCTAGACCTTTGATATTTTATAATTTGGCATGTAGCATGATCTAATGGTCCTCTACAAAGATTGTTCAACTTACAACCATGACCTCTGGGCAAAACTTGGCCCTGGCTTATCAGTTTTTCATGGGGAAAAATATTATTTTTCTCTGAAGCCATAAGGCTTAGATCTTTAATTAATGGCATACTGCTTTGCCTTGTGGTTCTCTACCAAGGTTGTACAAATGATGGGCCCGCCCCTGGGGTATCTCAGGTGAGCGCTTCAGGGCCTCATGGCCCTCTTGTTTGGTAGTTATTTGAGCTCAATGGATAAGTTAGTTTTACATTTAGTCATTCTTTTTTTACAGGCTTACAGTGAATTTGTTGTTGTCTATACAAATAGTTTGGATCCAGATGGAACACCAAGTTGGTTGGTGTCTCATAAGGATCCAAGCTGTTTAACCCTTTACTCCATAACTACGCCTTTCTACACCTTTCACAGCTTTGCAACCAGAGCAGACCCAGATCAGACAGCTCCTGTAGAAGCCATCTGATCAGGGTCTGCTATGTTTGCTTGTGATATAATATAGACATGGTTCTACAGTTTCTGCTATGACCAAAGAGCCTGTGTCTATTGTGCTTTTTCAAAATTTAATCTTAATTAATATTCACAAGGTCATTATTTCTTACATGAATATTCATGGAGTAAAGGGTTAACATTCTAAATTTTTTTAGACAAATTGAAGGAATATTCACTGAATTGTAACAGATGACATTTGTTTGCAGACAAAATATTGCTCAATGCACAGTGTTCAATGGAACTTTACAAGCATGTCTTTGTTGTACTATATTGATGGATGGCAAGTTGTGCAATCAGTCTAGCTTTAACATTCTAATACATTTTCCATTGGGAACTGCATGGAAGACAATGTCAGTTAGAGATTACAGCAGTTATTGCAAATGGGGGGGGGGGGGGGGTATTTGGTGCTGAAAGGTCAACCCATTACTCCATGAATATTTCTGTATTCTGAAGTTTGAGCTCCACTTATGTCCTAAATAAATTCTTTTTATTACTATTCTTATCTATATATAAGTATTAAATATATGTTCTATAATTTACGCATTATTGTACATAAAATGTATCTTTGTGAAGCGCTTTTGAATGCACATAACCTGTATGAAAAGAGCGCTATATAAATGTGGTATAATAATAATAATAATAATATTGTCATGACCCTCTTGTCGGCGTTGGTTAACCTTTTTGTTAAGGTCCATTTCTTACAAACCATCAAAGATATTTGGTTCACATGTGGTATGCATGTTAACTATCACAAAGGGAAGCCATTTCAAGGGTAGGTAACCCTAAAATTAATTTTGCCATAATTTTATGCCCCTTTCTCGACTTAGAATTTTCATTGTTGGTTAAGTTTTATGTTCAGGTCCATGTCTCAGAAACTGTCCAAGATATTTGGTTCAAATTTGGTAGACATTTTAACTGTTATAAGGGGGACCCATTTCACAAGGACAGGTAACCTTAAAATTAATTTTGCTATAGTTATTTCCCCTTTCCGACTTAGACTTCCACTACACTATCCAACACTAAAGAAAGTGGAGCGCGCTGTCTGCGGACAGCTCTTGTTATATTGGTACTATGAACAAGGGATTTTTTTTTATCACAGGAACTGTACATCAGATTAGCAGATATATTATGACATAAGCAAACACAGGTGCTGTCTTATCTGTGTCATCTCTGTTTGCATAGGCATAAAAAGGTGTGAACTGAAGAGTTAAGGCCAGACAG
Organism: Azorinus chamasolen; assembly: GCA_963576725.1. Taxonomy (NCBI): domain Eukaryota; kingdom Metazoa; phylum Mollusca; class Bivalvia; order Cardiida; family Solecurtidae; genus Azorinus; species Azorinus chamasolen. Next base: position 1,455,304 of record OY755246.1, read on the forward strand.
TCTTGATATAAATCGCAGTGTGTCTGTTATGAATGATCATCATATAGTGGATTAGACATGCTGTCAGTATTTTCTGAGAGAGAGGGAGGGAGGGGGACCTTAGGAAGAGAAGGGGGGGGACTGAAAGACAGAGAGAGATTTCTGTAATGAAAGACAACCAGACATACAATGATACAAGTATCAACATATTAGAGTTAAAATTTCCTTGTGATATCAAGATGGGTGACCAAGCGATTTATTTTAAAAACTGGTGCGTGTTTTATAATGAAGTAGATTTGAAAGATGTTTACACAATAAACACTAATTTTACAATATAAAGCATCATAAAGATTATAGCAGAATATTTAAAACTAAAAATGTGCAGCTACCAAAAAGATGCTGAACTTTAGTATCTCATTCTCAAGTTTGGTATTGAGTAAAAAAGGCACAAAATATAGTTACAAAATATTCAATAAAAATGAAGAAATAGTCACAGCTTAGCTTAATTTCTTTTCCAATTGCATTCAAGATGGCCTACTGGAGGCCTTCTTAGAATGTTTAACCAGTTACTTCTACATTTTTAGATGTATTTACATTGAACTTCACAAAAACTGGAGGGATATTATTAATCACTATCAGTAATAGCTATAGTTGACCTTGACCTAGTGGTATCATGCTAGTACATGTATGTACATGTTTGAAATGTATTTTGTTTATAGTAAATAATAGTTTTAACATTGCTTACAATAAAATGTTTCAAAGGTCATATATTATATGACAGACGTTTTTTCTTTATTTCAGCCCACTCGGCCAATAGGAGATCGAGTGAAATCAAAATTTCGGAGGTTTAAAAACCTGTTTTCAGAGCAAGAGAAAACACCACCAATGAGTAAAGGGCCAGTGGACCGTGGAAGCCAGAAGAAAAAACTAGATATTGTATGTATGAGTTTGTGCAATAAAAACCCATTGATAAATTCCATTGTCCCGGCTAGATTGAAGAGCTGTATCATTCATCGATCAACATCTTTTTGTCTCCTAGTCTGAGAGCTAGCATCGAAAAGCATCCTCTGTAATATCAATATGACACTTGCTTTTAACCAACACTAGTTAATTGCCTACCTTTGAAGGACAGGTTAACCCTTTTCCTGTTGAATATTCATGTTAGAAATAATGACATCAGGAATACTTATTAGCTGAATTTTTATAATGGCATATGTACGCAGGACATTTTTGGTATTTATAGATTCTGTAGTCGGATCTATTATAATTTCGTAAACAAACAGAACAGATCCTGATCAGATGGCTCCTACTCTGTTTGCAAAGATGTTTTTTATGAGAGAAAGGGAGTGGTTATGGTGACAGTAGGTTTGTGATGTTCCATCCATCTGTGTATCTATACAGTAGGTTTGTGATGTTCCATCCATCTGTGTATCTATACAGTAGGTTTGTGATGTTCCATCCATCCGTGTATCTATACAATAGGTATGTAATGTCCCATTCATACGTGTATCTATACATCTGAAATTTCATGACGTATTTGATTCTTCCATATGCATGAAAGGATTTTGGTTGCCACAATGAGTCGTCTGTACATCACACTCTCACTCTCTCCCCAGGTCATACAAATGATTCAAATACAAAAACAAAACTGTCTAAATTTTCATGTCTACTCTTTATCGTCCAAATTCATGAATAGATCGATATTGATATAGTTTGACTCGACTGTTACCTTTACCACAGACGTGTGTCACATAGAACACCCACCTATCTACTTCCATTGTCTATACCCAGTGGGTGTGTCATATGGAATACAGCTACCCACCTACTCCCAATGTCTGTACTCTAAGGATGTGTCACATTGAGCACCCATCTGTCTACTCCCATTGTCTATACTCTAAGGATGTGTCACATAGAGCACCCATCTGTCTACTCCCATTGTCTATACTCTAAGGATGTGTCACATAGAACACCCATCTGTCTACTCCCATTGTCTATACTCTAAGGATGTGTCACATAGAACAACCATCTGTCTACTCCCATTGTCTATATTCTAAGGATGTGTCACATAGAGCACCCATCTGTCTACTCCCGTTGTCTATACTCTAAGGATGTGTCACATAGAACACCCACCTATCTACTCCTATTGTTTATGCCCTAAGGATGTGTCAAATAGAACACCCATCTATCTACTCCCATTGTCTATACCCAGTGGGTGGGTCACATGGAGCACAGCCCACCTATCTACTCCCATTGTCTGTACCCACTTGGTGTGTCATATAGAACACATACCCACATATCTACTCCCATTGTCTATACCCAGTGGGTGTTTCACATGGAACACATACCCAGTTATGTACTCCCATTGTCTATACCTAGTGGGTGTGTCACATAGGACACAACCCACCTATCTACTCCTATTGTCTATACCTAGTGTATCACATAAAACACCCACATATCTATGCCTGTTGTCTATACCCTGATGTGTGTGTGTCATGTAGAACACAACTCACCCTATCTTCTCCCATTGTCTATACCCTGAGGATGTGTCAATACCCAGTGGGCCGGCGTGTCACATAGGACACATACCCACCTATCTACTCCCATTGTCTCTACTTGGTGGGTGTGTCACATAGAACACATACGCACCTATCTACTTCCATTGTCTATACCCAGTGGGAGTGACACATAGAACAAAGCCCACCTATCTACTCCCATTGTCTATACCCAGTGTGTATATGTGACATAGAACACATACCCACCTATCTACTCCCATTGGTTATACCCAGTGGGTGTGTCACATAGAACACAACCCACCTATCTACTACCATTGTCTATACCTAGTAGATATGTGACATAGAACACATACCCACCTATCTACTCCCATTGTCTGTACCCAGTTGGTGTGTCACATAAAACACATACAAACCTTAGTCCTATCTACTTGCATTGTATGTACCCAGTGGGTGTGTCACATAGAACACAACCCACCTATCTACACCCATTGTCTATACCCAGTGGATGTGTCACATAGAACACAGTCATGATCTAGGATCTTAGATTACTTATACTCAAATTAGGAAAACAATTTCTTGACAATAACTTTAGTAAGAAAAGACAGATAACTGGTATGGAAGCAAAGGTAAGAAATGCATTTGTGGAATATTGAAAGAATGTTAAATATCAATAGATAATCATTTGGGATAATAGTGTTTGGGGTGCAGATAGCTTGCTTTAAGACATAAATGTTGGACTTACATATGATATCTGATGATCAAGGGCATCTTCACTGTTATTTATACTTCTGAAAGATTTTTAGATTTTCAACTTCATTTAGGTAGGACATATAGTAAGCAAGTTTGGTATACATGTAGCTTGCATGGAAGCAAAGGTTATAAACCTGTGGACTATCTGGGAACATGGTTGATCATTTTCTCCATAAATATGCCTTTCTACACTTTTGCAAACAGAGTAGTCCCAGGTCAGACGGCTCCTGTAGGAGATGTCTGGTCAGGGTCGGCTCTGTTAGCTTATGATATGATAAAGATATGATTCTGCAGTTTTTGCCATGGGCCAAAAATTCCTGTATCCATGTGCTATTATAACAATTAACATTCATGGAATAAAGGGTTAAGGTCAATTATACAAAACAAATACATATAATGTAGATACACAGACAAAGGGGGTGTTCTGGGGTGATGACCATATTTTCACACTTTGGTTTTTAGATTTGGGTCTAATATGTCCATGTCAAGGTTACCATCATTACAATTAAGACAAACAGTTTTGTTTTTGTGACAATGCTACATTCCTTGTTTTGGTATGCCCCCACATAGTGGTGGGATATAGGGTTGCCCTTGTCCGTTCGTCCATCTGTACGTCAGTCCATACGCACATCTAGAAGAGTTTGTCCGGGCTCTTTCTTGGAAAGTGTTATTCAATCCACACCAAATGTTACACACATGTTTGTGGCCATTATATCTTGGTCAAGTTCGATAGCCATGTAAACCGCTACAGTCGTTTAGGAGTTGCGGCCCTTTATTTGCAAAAATTGCTTTGAAAATATATTGTCCGGATTACTTCTTGGAAAGTATTTGTCCAATCCACATCAAACTTTACACACATGTTTGTTGTGCTTATATGTTGGTCAAGTTCTATAGCCATGTAAATTGCTTTTAATAGTCGTTTAGGAGCTGTGGCCCTTTATTTGCAAAAAATGACTTCAAAAATATCTTGTCCGGACTCTTTCTTGGAAAGTATTTGTTCAATCCACATCAAACTTAACACATGTGTGTGGCGATAGCCATGTAAATTGCTTCAGTCATTTAGGAGTTGTGGCCCTTTATTTGCAAAAATGACTTAAAAAATATCTTGTCCGGACCTTTACTTTCTGTGACAAAAAGTCTGTAGTGGGGGCGTCAGTGTCCTATGGATACATTTCAAGTTTTTGTTGCTTCACTCCGCTTGTTGAACCAGGAGTGCATTATGGCCTCTTACTTGGGAAAGAATGCTTGATTTTCGGCTAATTTTAGCTCCTGGATAGGACATTGTTAAATGCTCCTGTTTCCTTAGTTAAAAAAAAGCACCTTCTTTCCAGCCCTTTTGTTGTACTTGATGTAGGACAGTTTAGGATAGGCTTAGTGAAGACATGTAAGGGTAGAAAAAAATTGATAAAATAGTTAAAACTATTTAAATTTCAAATATTGTAGTACTAGATAAGAGGTATTTCCTATGAACTCCAGGTCAATGTCTCACCTGGATGTCAAATATATATCTTTCTGGCATATTGTTTCAAAAATGTATGGTGTTTGTTTCCAGATCAAGCAGAAAGTCAGTCAAGCTTTTGAGGTGCTTGGAGCGAGATTTCACAAAGACTCAGAGGTGGATGAGGAAGAATCTGATGAGGAGAAAGACACTACCCCAGGTAGTTACACAATACTGGAAAACAAGAGGGCCATAGGTCTGTGTGTATCACTCGCCTGGCTAATCCTTTACTTCATGAATATTCATATAAAAAAAAAGAGTAAAGTACCTAGTTATAGTCTACTCTCAGTCCGAATGACCGCTCAGCCGACTGTACATTTACTCCCAGACCCCTGGTCATTGGCCTACAATATTGAGCACTGCTAACATATGGCGCAATCATGCAGCCGCAGTACCGGTGAGAGACCCTCACAGGTACCCATTTTAACCCCTGGGTGAAGAGGATGTGCGGGTGGGAGACACAGAAAAGCATCTCTGAAATTTCCGGTGGGACCGGGGTTTGAACCCCGGACCTCCGGACTGATAGTCAAGCGCGTTACTACTAGACCACCATGAATATTAAGTAGATGATTTTTTGTAATGATACATGAACTTAGGCTGTTTTAGTCATTGTGGAAAAGATATAATCAGATCTATATTATATTAAAAGCAAACAGAGGAGACCCAGATCAGACGGCTCCTATAGGAGCTGTCTGATCTGGGTCCACTGTGTTTGTAAATGTATATAAAAGCGTGTTTATGGAGTAAAGGTATTATGAGCCAAGTGATCTATTATCTACCAATATTGTTGGGACCACTGTATTTCACTAGGATTTATGACCATCTAATCATCATTCTTATGAAGTCTGATCAATCTCCATTCTGCAGTTGATAAGATAAGATAAGATATTGTTTGAAAAAAATTATTCATTGAAATCAGAGGTCCAAGTAAGATACTTAGATTTGACCATTTTCTAGAACAGCTCCTTTATTTCTCCACCAAACCCTATACTGTGACCACCCTTTAGAATTGTCTCAAAGAGATGATTCTAAAGATTGGTCACAGTATAGGGTTTGGTGGAGAAATGAGGATTTTAGCATTTGGTTACAAACCTTTATCTGTAGCTTGTTTGAAATCTAGCTTCAACTCGTGACATACTTATACAGCCATTCAAAACTTTGATAGATGACCATCTAACCACCATTCCTGTGAAGATGGGTCAATTCCCATTCAGTGGTTTAGGAGAAGAAATTGTTTGATAAAATCTGTCGTTAGCTACTGTGTCTTACTTATGCAGTAGATCAGAAACATTTATATAATTTAAGTAGAATGTCACTTGAAGATCATTCCTTTGAAATTTTGTGGAACTCCATTAAGCAGTTAAGGAGAAGACATCATTTAAAGAAATTTCATTCATTAAAATCTATTTTAGTTTTGACCTACTTATGCAGCAGACAGGAACATTTTGATAGATGGTCACCTGTATATCATTCATGTAACATTTGGTGCAAACCCAACCATGTGCTCCTTTAACCCATTCCCTCATAGGCTATTTTTAGATCCAACCTCTTTGAATAAATCTACTGAAAAGGAGCATTAACTAGAGAAAAGGAAACTTTACGAATTTTGTAGTTCTGAAACCATTGTGATAAATAGAGCATTTGCTCCTAGGAGCAAATGCTCTTTTTATCACAATGGTTTCAGAAAGTGACTTGGAGGAAAGGGTTAATATTTATGTAGGTAAAATGACATTATCAATAGTAAGCATATAAATTGTAATAGCACATGGACACCGGAATGTTGGGCCATGGCAGAAACTCTATAATCCTATCTATATTATATCATAAGCCAACAGAGCAGAGACTGATCAGATGGTTCCTACAGGAGCTGTCTGATCTGGGTCTACTCTGTTTGCAAAGTCATATTTATGGAGTAAAGGGTTAAAGAAATTGTTCAATAAAATCTATTTTTGATTCCTATGGCCTTGTTATGCAACGGACTGAAACCATTTAACTTTGATAGAGGACCTCCTGTCAGAGTAAAAAAAAAGTTACCTGTCAGAGTAAAAAAAAATGTTAGTAAAATCTAGTTAAAGCTACTGAGACCTACTTATGCAAAGGACTGAAACCATCTGTATATTGTTTTATATAATACCCCCTGAGTATCATTTCTATAATACCCCCTGAGTATCATTTCTATGGAGTTTGGTCATGTTCAATTAAACAGTTTATGAAAAGAAGCTGTTTAAAGAAACTGGGAACCACTTACATGTATATCATTTTGAAAGAGGGTCCCTTGAAAATCAAATCCTGTAAATTTGGTGGAAATCCACTGCAGAGGAGATGTCGTTTAAAGAAATTATCAGTAAAAATATATTCTCAATTCTTAATTCTGAAACTTTGCAGTATTTTAGTATAGTTTTGCAGGAATGTTTATAAGGTGACTCTCTATCAGATTTGTTCAAGCTTTTTCCTATTTTTTTTTTGCATTTACACACAATAACTCTTACAAGCTGTTGACTCAGGTGAGTTATCATTGCTATCTTGTTATTTTTTAGCCCCCGCCAAAGGCGGAGGGATATAGTTTTGGTGTTGTCCATCCGTCCATCTGTCCGTGCGTCCCGGAGTGATATCTCAGAAACGGGGTTGAGTTTTTCATCAAAATTTTGTGTATGTTAAGTACAATGTTAAGTATTATTCACATTGACCTTAGAACACCGGAGTTAGGACCCTTTGTAAATGCCAAAAATGTTACATGTTTGTGTGTCTGGAGCAATTTCTCAGACATTTTATGAAGTTTTTCTATGAAACTTTATGTAACTGTTAAGTTATTAAAGTAGCATAAGAACATGTGACTCTGCAAGTGTCATTCATGTTGACCCGGGAAAACACCAGAATTATGGCCCTTTGTATGCAAAAAATGTAACTGTTTTGTCTGTCCAGAGCCATTTCTCAGAAACAGATTAGATTTTTTTCTATGAAACTTTGTGAAATGTTTAGTAGGGTAAGGACATGTGGCTCTGCAAGTATCATTTATATTGACCTTGGAAAACTAGAGATATGGCCCTTTTTGCAAAAAATGTAACATTTTTGTCTGTCCGGAGCCATATCTCAGAAACTGACTATGGAACTCTGTGTAAATGTTTAGTACGATGAGGAAATGGGGCCCTGCATGTATCACTCACATTTACCTTGGAACACCAGAGTTAAGGCACTTTGTTTGTGAAAACCTTTTTGCCACTTTGTTCAATAAATCAGTTAAATACTGAGGTTTGTTTGGTGAGAATATCAGTTCAGCAAATTTGTTTGCTCTTTTGCAGTAGACGCAGGAAGTCGAGTAGATCCAAATGATAGAAAAAAAAGAGTGGAATATTCACGGAGTGTTCGACTCAAAACGGTAAGTTTAATAAACTTTTCCATGAAAATGTACTCTGAACTGAAATTTCATCTTCACAAGCCGAAGTCTCAGGTCAGAGTACTTTATCAGAGATAAGTGTAACCTCAGACCAGTCACAGTTTTGTTTATTGTTGTGTGAGATCAGTTGTCTTGGTTTTACACTCGTTGACATTTACAGTAATTAATTATTTAGAGTAGTAGACCTTGATCTGATGTTGTTTGTTACACAGCTGCTAATTCTGGAGTTTCCGAAGCTTTAACCGGGCCTTACTATATGAATATTTGTGTAAGAAGTAATGACATTGTGAGTATTAACCCATTCCTTCATAGGCTATATTTAGATCCAACCTCTTTCAGTGAATCTACCGAAAAGGAGCATTATTTAGAGAAAAGGAAAATTTGAGAATTTTGTAGTTTGAAACCATTGTGATAAATAGAGCATCTACTCCCATAGGAGCAAATGCTCTATTTATCAAAATGGTTTCAAGAAGTGACTATTACAGAGGCGTAGAAAGGCATAATTATGGAGGAAAGGGTTAAATTAATTTTTATAATGGCATAGAATTGTTTTTACTATTGTAGAAACTGTAGAATCATTATCTGTATTCTTTCATAAGCATTGAATTCTTTCATAAGCATTGAAGCAACAGAGCAGGCCCTGATCACATGGCTCCTACATTTCTTATTTTATTTATTAACCCATTCCTCCATACGCTATTTTTAGACCCAACCTCTTTGAATGAATCTACCCAAAAGGAGCATTTACTAGAGAAAATGAAAATGCTAGAATTTTGTAGTTTGAAACCATTGTGATAAAAAGAGCAAAAAATTAAATTTCTCTTATTTCTTTGCAAAAATATAGTCAAAGTGTCACAGTTTGGATCCTGATCAGATGTCACATTTTGCTGCCTCTCATCTGGATCCAAACTAGTGTGTACAGAGTTAAGCAAAATAGTAAAAAAAAACTTTTGTGGCTTTTGCTGAGGTATCAATATGAGGGACTGGGTTAATAAGCAAATTTAGAAAAATCATATCTCTAGCCAAAGAATTATTATTTTCATGACCAATACTTATTACATAATGTAGTGTAACACTTTATTTAACCCTTTCCCTGTTTAATATTCATATAAGAAATAATGACATCATGAATATTTATTAGCTGAATTGTTAAAATATAAACTGTTCATTGGATTTTTTTGCACTGAAAAAAACTGTTGAATCAGATCTATACCATGTCAAAAGCATACAGAACAGACCCAGATCAGACGGCTCCTACTGTGTTTGTAAATGCATGAAAATGTGTTCACCGGTATATGAAGGAAAGGGTTAACCCTTTACTTCATGAATATTCATGCATGAAAAAATGATGTCATGAATATTAATTAGATCTAATGTTGTCATAGCACATGGACACAGAAAATTTAGTCATGGTAGAAACTGTAGAATCAAATCTATATTGTATCATAAGCAAACAGAGCAGGCCCTGATCAGATGGCTCCTATAGGAGCCATCTGATCTGGGTCTTCTCTGTTTGCAAAGGTGTAGAAAGGCGTATTTATGGAGTAAAGGGTTAAAACATTTCTATAAGCTAGCTATTCTCATGCTTAGTGTGATTTGACCGACATTTGCTGACCAAGTTACTCAGCCTCTCATCAGGAACCAAACTGTGTGCCACTAGGCCAATAATTTCCTAAATGTTAGTTGATTGGATACATTTAAAAACGATTGCAGTGCAATTTTCAGTCGACGTCATTTTTTATAGCATGAGAGGGATTAAAACTTGACTGATGTTTACAGTGCAATTATGGCTGTCTTGTTTACATTTTTAGTCAAAAAGCATCCGGGAGTCAAGGAAGTACACACAGAAGATTTATCCCCAGTTATTCGAACATGCAATGATAGTTGGACTTCAACAATCTGAGACTGGGGAATACGAGCCCTTCATCAAGTACAAATTCCCAGAAATTGTAAGTCAACTTTTCTGCAGTGCATTGATACCTTATAAAGATAGAGTGTAATCTGTTCTTACTGAAAGTTTGGGTATTTTATTTGGTCTTTTTAATTAATTTCGTTTAGTACACAAAAGTTCATATGACCCTTTTATTGACCACAAAGCTTCTTCTTCGTGTGGGAAAGTACAAACATAGAAAAACATTTTCTTGCAGACTTTGGTATAAATAGGTTGCACTCTATTTGGTTAGATGAATTTCTAATCTATTCAAGTAAATAATCTACACAAGTTATGATCTACTTAATTTATATAATCTACTCACATTATTGTCTACTCACATTAACCCTTTCCTTCATATAAACGTCTTTTCACACATCTTCAAACAGAGTAGATCCAGATCAGACTGTTCCTATAGGAGCCATCTAATCTAGAGTCTGCTCTGTTTGCTTATGGTATAATATAGATCTGATCCTAGTTTCTGCTGGAGCCAAAACATCCTGTGTATATATACAAAATGTATATGTATATAAGCTGACATAAAAAATCAGCTAATAAATATTCATGATGTTATTATTTCTTTCATGAATATTAACAATGAAAGGGTTAATTACATGCAGTTTGAAATTTCTTGACCCGGGCAAGAGAAATTTCGGCAGATCATCAAATTTGTCCGATTTTTGAGTTGCCAGGACCATTTTTTTTTATCTGTGCAACTTATTTAACACTTTCCTCCATAATATGCCTTTCTACGCCTCTGTAATGACCACTTCTTGGAACCATTGTGATAAATAGAGCATTTGCTCCTATAGGAGCAAATGCTCTATTTATCACAATGGTTTCAAATTACAAAATTCTAAAATTTTACTTTCTCCAGTAAATGCTCCTTTTGGGTAGATTTATTTAAAGGGATTGGGTCTAAAAATACCCTATGGAGGAAAGGGTTAAGAAATGTTTGAGATGGATGTAGGTACCTGTAGTCTAACCCTGTAGCAAACACTTGTAGCTTTGTATTGTTAGTTCATCTGGTACATACTGGGAGTGCTATGGTGAGCTATCAAGAGATTGCACTGTGTCTGTTGTGCATTGTCAACAGTTCTGTATAAAAAAAAAAAAAACCCTCCAAAATACTGAATTGATAAAATGACCAGATTTCGCAGACATGCTCCTTAGGTGACTATCTATCAGAAATGTATAAATTGCTTAAGTCAGCTGAAAAAGTAGGTCAAAGAAAATATATATTTTAAACTCCAGAAATATGCCTTTCTATGCCTTTGCAAACAGAGTAGACCCAAATCAGACCACTCCTATAGGAGCCATCTGATCAAGGTCTGCTCTGTTTGCTTGTGATGTAATACAGATGTGATTCTACAGTTTCTGTCATGGCCAAAATTGCCTGTGTCCATGTGCTGTTTTAAAAAATTACTGTAATTAATATAACTGTAGAATCATATCTATATTATATTCAAAGCAAACAGAGCAGACCCTGATGAGACGACTCTTATAGGAGCCCTCTGATCTGGGTCCACACAGTGACTCTGTTTGCAAATGTGTAGAAAGGCGTATTTACTGAGGGCTGTTCCAGGAAAAAAGGCCAGGGGGGGTCGGAACGGCGATGAATTAAAATTTTGTGGGTGGGGGGTAATAAAGAGTTAAATTTGTGTTGGTTGTGGCGATTTTTTCAATTGTAATTGTGTTGTATTGGGGGTTATTGAAAATTCCAATTCAGAGGGGGGGGGGGGGGGGGGGGGCTTTAAGCACGGTAATTCTGTTTAAAATTTCCCAAATAAGAAAAACTCGTCGCCGATATTCTTTCCCGTTTTCAAGTAAATCCACGTTAATAATGTTTATCACGCCAACAGCGAGATTTCGGTTCGGCTAATCGAATAACGAGACTCTTGTCCTACAGCCAATCAAAACGCTCGTATTATCGAATGTTCGTTCAAGAATTCCAATATGATTGCACGAATATAGAATATCACAGTAGGAGACTGATTTACTCACTTCACACGGCTAGGTATAGGATGCTAGGAAATATTATGACTAGAAATAGAAAGGGCAGGGGCAGGAGGATCGACTGTGGTGCAGCAGCATAGTGGTTTATATTCACAGTAACTGCGATTTCAATTAAGAAGCAACTAGGTGTATATATGAAACTTGTGAATATTGTGCAAAATAATCAGTGATGGTGATTGGATAATTCAACACTGGTGGTGGATGTAAATAGTTACCGATCCAATAGTTCTACTCGACGACTTGTCATCGAGGTTCGTCTATATAGACGGGAAAGATCCAACAACAACAACAACAACAATATGGCGTCCGTTTATGAAAATCGGTATCTGTACCTGCCAATTAATGTGAATATAAGACAAAAATGAGAAGCACAGACCGAGATTACGATAAGAGTGTGAAAAATAAGTTCAGTCCAAGATGACTAGAGTAAGAAATGACGTTGACATTGAGTAAAGAAACCAGAAAAGGGATAGTTGGCGATTTCGTGAAAGTGAAAGTAAACCGTCCCGGGAGAGAGTTCCTTGTTTAATACTGTAAACAAACAAATTAATTACGGAAAACGCGGCTGTGTAGACTTTGGGAACCATCTGAAAACCGCTAGACATGTCCAGTTATTGAAACAGCGTGTTCAAGTCACAGGTAAAACTCTGTAATATTGAGTAGTCACCAGAAATTTGTGTCTGTCAATATAGCTTTTGTTAAAGGAACTAGTCAACATGTACCGATTCAGAAAAATTATAAAACAGTTTAATGGATTAGAACTGAAGATGGTTTATAATGACATAAAGAGTTTGAGTTTGAAGGTAAATGTGATTAGAAATTGTGACTATAAATGTGTATAAAAAGGTGAACTATGTCTAGTAAGTTAACTTATGTTTTACAAGAAATTAATCTGGCAATATTGAATAGATCCAGGATAAACTGAATGTAAATTGTATGAACAGGTACTGCAACCAGTTTGTTTGAAATACAGCTAATGTATGACTTGCAACTGGAGTATAATTGTAAAAAAAACCCACATGAATGTCCATTCAATGAAAGACCCAAGTTAAAATGCAGGAGAAAACTCCTGAACTCAGAAAAGCTATACCGGTATTACATGTGTCCAGACGACGGGGGGGGGGGGGGGGGGGGGGGGGGGCTTAACCCCCATACAGGCAGGCTCCCTTTGACCCCATCAAATTTCATCTTTTTTCACAAACAGCTGTTCTCACCCATTTTACTGGTGTTCTTGTAATATTTGCCTCCCTTATTTAAGACCTGCTAGGGGATATCCAACCAGAGGGCTGTGCAAACAGTGTAGACACAGGTCAGCTGTTGCATATAAATGAGGTATCTGATCAGGATCTTCCCAATTGCTTTCCAGACAAATTGGCAAACTAGAGATGGTGTTGGTAATTTGCAACCAGTGTAGATCAGATCAGATTTTCATTGCACCAGCTGATCTAGGTCAACACTGTAACAATCTCTTGTGATTTGATTTCTGTATATACCGATAAAAGAAATTTAGTAATCATGTAATTCAATGTAATGTGATTGTCTTAATATTCAATTTCTGCCATACAAATAGTCAACGCAGGAAAGTTAAATTTCACAGATTGGACCAACAGTGGCTATCAAAAAGTGGTTATATTAGATATAAAGTTATTAACAGTGATTAAATTACTAACTTTGATGATTCAAAGAAATTAAAAGTGAAAAGATGTTTTCAATTTGTAGAGTCATGGCCCATATTTGCAAAATTAATGTCTGCTATGTTCTTACACCTTAGAAAGGGTTAAATTTAATGTTCATATTATTGAATGTCTTGTGTCAAGGTAAAAGATGTTTACATACTAGGAAATAAAAGTAGGAATGGGGAAAAAAGCATTCCACACTAGAAACAAGATGGCAAATAGTTTATTGTTTCAGCATGCCAATGTAATGTGTACAAACTCAACAAAAAGCAGATGATTTTAATATTTAGCACATGGCTTGGAGCTCTCGGCCAATCAGATGCCTCAACTAGTGTTGACTATATCGTTTAGTTCGACGCTTTTTGAAAAAAACATGGACTAACTAACAAACTGTTTATTTAGTCAATGGTTCCTGTCGACCAATCATTATAATGTTTTTTTGAAGTCACATCCTAGGCTTTCACGTAATATTTCATTGTAGCCTTGATCAGCTGGTTACACTGAAATACAGTAAAACTTAGGTTAATCGACAAATAAGGGAAATGAATATGCAATTTTAAATTCAGGTGACAGTTTAATGCATTACCAAAGGTATATAGAAAGCTCCTATTTTGAGCGTTATGTGTTACTTTTAACCTGCTTTCAAGCATAAAAAGTTGTCTTTAAAAAGCGGCACAATGCATAGTGTATTCTTTTATTGACCATTGTACATAGGTTTTACTGTATACAATCTAATCAATGCGTGAAATGTTGAAAACAATCTGTATTAAGAAATTATACAAATAAGATAATAAACATCTTAATAAAATGATTTAGATCTAGATCGAATTAATTCAACATTTAAAAGTAACTTTTATTTCGAATGCATCATATTGAAATTGAAATCATCATTGAATATTTAATTGTACACAATTTTAAAATCTTGCCTTTAAATATCCAGCTTGTCGTTTTTCCTTCCTCTTCTTCCAAAATATTAATGGATTCAGGCGCAATCATGGTTTTCAATCTTGTGCGAAGAGAAGTGAGGGAAAATAGCACGCGCCCGATGATGTGAAATTGCGAATTTGATGACGTTTATTTCTTGTTTTTCCTCGAGCCCAAGCTAGTGCTAAATAGGTTAACCAATGGTTGAGCGTGACTAAACTACATAGTTCTTGGGGGCTACGCCCCCTTGAACTATATTGTTTAGTCACGCTCAACCATGGTCTTACCTATACATAAAAATTTCATGCAAGTATTTCTATGACCTAAATAATTTTGTCATCAAATTACATATAATAGAATAACAATTTATGCTGTCAATATGATTTGCATTCAGAAAGCAGCACATTCATAGTAAAACTTGTCAAGCTTTGAGTGGTAAAGAAATCTAGAAAGTACTATTGAATCTGAAATTTCAGTTTTCTTGGTGGTGGGTGGCAAGTTAAATATAAATCTAGTGGTTGTGGGTATCTGACCTATCTTAATTCTCTTGTTTGTGGGGGTAAAAAAAATAAAATTGTGTTGGTGGTACCCCTATTTTTGGCTGGCGTTCCTACCCCCCCCCGGCCTTTTTTCCTGGAACAGCCCTGAGTAAAGGGTTAAACCAGATGACTGTATTAGAACATATTACTCTAGGGTGTCTTCCATCACTGCAACAATGGGTGACATGTAGACACAGAATAGGTAGAGATACTGATAGGTACTGATGCCATAGAATACTGCGAATTACTCCTTTAAATATCATGACTAAATATAGAATCGAGCTTTCCAGTTCAACTCCCTTTACAAAATAGAATGATGTCCATGATAATAAAAACAAAATGTATTTGAATGAAATTAATACATCAAAGATAACTCTCTATATGTTTTAAAGACTCTGGTTAGAGGCAGACACAAAATACTAATTCTGTCTATTTTGGTTATGGAACCTTTAATAGACTTTAATCACATTTAATTTAAATGATTCTTAGGTGATCATCTTTCAAGTTTACATGAATTGTTGGGTCTACTGTGATGATAAATACTTGGGTTACAGGAGCTTAAAAGAGGTCTTGAATAAAACTGCTGGATGTATTATGAGCAAACATCACTGAAAAGATTTGTAAGTGACTCTTTGTCAAAGTTTTATAAATGGTTGTAATTGGCTACATAAGTCTTTCCAGTATATTGCTATAGTAAACTCTTTTCACAAATTCACACTGACTTGTTGACCCAGGTGAGCAATTAAGGGCCATCATGACTCTATTGTTTGTTTTAGCGAAACTATAAGCTCACCATGGAAGGCAAGCTTTTCCCTTGCTCAGAGTCGGTAAGGGTGCCCATGTCTGTAGTATAGTATTTCCTTGCTTAGTTCTGTGAGCCAGTCTCCAGAGGCTTTGTATGAAACCATTGTTACACCGTTTCAATGAGGATTTTTCAAATGAACTGCAGTAGAACCTGTCCCTAAGTGACCATTCATTTATTGAACAATGTAGTATTAAAAAGCAGTTGGTTGCTTAATGGAGTGCAAAAGTAATACAAAAAGTGCCTATAGGAGCTTTTTGCATTACTTTTGACCTGAATTAAGTTACCTCATGCCTTACAGGCCCATAATTAGACCTCTTTTTGATGGCCATGTAAGACAGGTTCTTCTATATAACCTGAAGAGATGCAAAGTTACCAGATGTCTGAATGAGATCCTATGAGATCCAAATTTAAACTTAAGGTGTCCTTGCCATGGTTTCATACTAAGCCCTCTGTGCATAATTTTATGTTTGTTTTTTAAATTTTATCTGCAATATCCTTTCAAAATTATTTGCGTTAAATGCTAGTTATAATGGACAGATTTGCTGCTTTCAAAACATCTATAATCAATATGCAATTTTTTATGCCCTATATGAGGGGAGTTTAAAGCATGCTGTTTTGTGCATCCATTTTGTCTGTATGTCCATTACTCATTTAGTCTGGAGTATATCTGTAAAACTATTCAAAGGTACTACAGAAATACTCAAATAGCTCTTATCTAATATTTTGACCACTACAAGCCTTTATCAAAGATTATCATGTTTAAAGGTAAACCAATGAAAACTTGATAAACTAATAGAGCAGGATATGAGGTAGAACAGTATACAAGGGGCTACATTTATTAACTATAACCCCGTTTTAACTCTTTGCCTGTTCAATATTCATATAAGAAATAATTATGTCATGAATATTTATTTGCTGAATTTTTATAATTAATACAGGATATTTTTACCTCGACAGAAGCTCTAAAATAATTTTATAGCAGATTCTCTATAATGCCATAGGCAAAACAGAACAGACTCTGATCAGACGTCTCCTACAGGAGTTGTCTGATCTTGGTCTACTCTGTTTGCAAATGCGTAAAAAGGCTTTTTTTATGGGGGAAAGGGTTCATGTTTGCATATTTATTTCTAGTCCTGGTTATATCTAGATCCTTGGAACAGAATTTGATGTATGTAAAGAGCATGACATAGGGAAGTTCAATATACAATAGCAGTAACTCTGTATTGTTCCATTATTGAATTATCTCCCTTTGTTTTATCTAGTTATTTTGTTATTGTTTTGTCTTCCAAACTGTTAACAGTAAACAAATCAAACATGATTTACTAATATTTATGCATGATCTGAGGATGTCAAGGGAATGGAGGACATTTCTCTCCTTGTGGAAATATCTTCCTGTTGATAAATTTGCATTTCTTTTTTTATCCAAAGATTCCAAACCATAACTGCTTAACCTGTTATCAGAAGCTAATCAACTCTTTACTCTAAAAATATTCCTTGTTACAACAGAATAGACCGAGATCAGCCAGCTACAGTACTGTAGGAGCCCTCTGATCAGGGTCTTCTCTGTTTGCTTATGATATAATATAGATATGATTCTACAGGTTCTGCATTGGCCAAAAAATTCTGTCTATGTACTATTATAAATATTAATCTAATTAATACTCATGGTGTCATTATTTCTTACATGAATATTCATGGAGTAAAGGTTAAACGCAGTCGGCATGTAGAGCATGAGGAAGTATGGTGTACATGGTCAACAACTCTGCAGCATTGCATTATTGAATGATCTCCCTTTGTTAGCCTAATATTCTTCCATTCTTTTTATTTTTGTTCTCAGTACTTATATAGTAGATATAACACTGTCGTATACCATGATGGAATTACAATCTTATCTCAATAATTTAACCCTTTCCCTCATACAAATGCCTTTTCACACATTTGCAAACAGAGTAGACCCAGATCAAATGGCTCCTGTAGGAGCCATCTGATTAGGGTCTGCTCTGTTTGCTTTTGACATGATATAGATCTGATTCTATACTTCTTGTCAAAGCATTAGAACATTTCCTTGAAAAGTTTATATTATAAAAATTCTGCCAATAAATATTCATGATGTCATTATTTCTGATATGAATATTGAACAGGGACAGGGTTAACAGCCACCTACTTTTAAACCTGGTATATGCTACTTGAAATAGCCCTCAAGTCTTCCTGAGTTCTTTCCTTCTATATACATGTATACATCCGAACAAGCATGGCTTATCAGGATAGTGTTTGTTGAAATATATAAACTATTTTGAAATGATTTTGCAGGTCAAGTAAATGTGTTTGTGCTGAATTTGTGCTGAATTTCGCATCTTTACCCAAAAAATTGTTGACCTGCATAAACCAGCTTGCATAATTGTCACCGTTTTGAATATCACATGACAAACAATGGAAAGATGCAAACTCGATACAATTACTCACAGTGAGAAAACTGGCCATGGACTCATACTTGTTTGTTTGATAAGTTATTGTATTGAGTCTTTAGCTGCTAGTTGTGAAACCATGAATACAGATGCAAACAGTTTGGATCAAAAATAAAATTGAAGTAAGGCAGGAAATTTGAAAATGACACATGGCAGTGCATGGCAACAACAGAAGCACAAATGACACATGACAGTGCACAGCAATAAAGCACAAATGACACAAGACAGTGCACAGCAACAACAGAAGCACAAATGACACATGACAGTGCACAGCAATAAAGCACAAATGACACAAGACAGTGCACAGCAACAAAGCACAAATGAAACATTACAACAGAAGCTCAAATGACACATGACAGTAATCAACTACAACAGAAGCACAAATGACACATGACATTGCACAGCAACAACAGAAGCACAAAATGACACATGACAGTGCATGGCAACAACAGAAGCACAAAATGACACATGACAGTGCATGGCAACAACAGAAGCACAAAATGACACATGGCAGTGCATGGCAACAACAGAAGCACAAAATGACACATGACAGTGCACAGCAATAAAGCACAAATGACACAAGACAGTGCACAGCAACAACAGAAGCACAAATGACACATGACAGTGCACAGCAACTACAGAAGCACAAATGACACATGACAGTGCACAGCAATAAAGCACATATGACACATGTCAGTGCACAGCAACAGCAGAAGCACAAATGACACATAACAGTGCTCAGCATCAACACAAGCACAAATGACACATAACAGTGCTCAGCATCAACACAAGCACAAATGACACATAACAGTGCTCAGCATCAACACAAGCACAAATGACACATAACAGTGCTCAGCATCAACACAAGCACAAATGACAGTGCACAGCAATAACAGAAGCACAAATGACACATGTCGTTGCACAGCAACAACAGAAGCACCAATGATACATGGTAGTGCATAGCGACAGCAGAAGCACAAATGACACATGGCAGTGTTCAGCATCAACCCAAGCACAAATGACACATGACGGTGCACAGCAACAACAGAAGTTTAAATGACACATGACAGTGCTCAGCATCAGCACAAACACAAATGACACATGACAGTGCACAACATCAACACAAGCACAAATGACACATGGCAGGACACATGATAGTACACATCATCAACACAAGCACAAATGACATATGACAGTGCATAGCAACAACAGAAGTTTAAATGACACATGACAGTACACAGCAACAACAGAAGCACAATTGACAAATGACAGTGCACAACAACAACAGAAGCACAAATGACACATGACAGTGCTAAGTATCAACACAAATGACACATGAAAGTCCACAGCAACAACAGAATCAGAAATGACACATGACAGTGCACAACAACAGCACAAATGACACATGACAGTGCATAGCAACAATAGCACAAATGACACATGACAGTGCATGGCAACAACAGAAGCACAAATGGAGTGTCTCACCAGTATCCAAACTGTTTTACCATACATGTATTTTTGCCAAAAACTGAGAGAAATTTTATTTTAAGAATTAAAGCAGACAAAAACTGTTGCTAATGAAAAAACACTGCTTAGCATGCATGAGTTAAAACTTTTATTACGTTGAATATTTTGTATTTGGTTCCATGTCTTGTAGAGTTATATTACTCAAATGAGTAAAGCAATTTTTTATTCCATTAAAATTGTAATTAGGCCTAAGTTTAACACACCTCATAACAAATCAAGAAAGTTGACTGTATCTGAGCATATTATAGCTTAAAATGTATAATTTGTTAGTTGTTACATTTTTAGCTTGTCTGTTACAAAGAAACTTTGAGCTATTGTGATCAATTGGTCATAGACGTTGTCATAGTTGTAAGTGGCGTTCAAATACTAATGTATCTCATCACTCGAAAGTATAAGAGGTATCAACATGAAACTTCATAGGTTTGTAGATCCCATTGAGGAGAAGGGCCTACATAAAAACTATAACTCTTGATTTCAAACTGTATGCGTTATTGCCCTTTATTTTTTTAAGATTTGGACAAGCACCAAATCAGACAAGTACCAGATCACTCGACTCTTGTTGTATTGTCTGTTACGACATTACAGCTGTATAGTTTGTGAATGGTTCTGGTTTTATCTGTTACGGCATTACAAATGAATAATTTTTGTGAATGGTTCTGTTTTTGTCTATTACGACATTACAAATGTAGAATTTGTGAATGGTTCTGTTTTTGTCTATTACGACATTACAAATGTAGAATTTGTGAATGGTTCTGTTTTTGTCTGTTATGACATTACAAATGTAGAATTTGTGTATGGTTCTGTTTTTGTCTGTTACGACATTACAAATGTAGAATTTGTGAATGGTTCTGTATTTATTGTTTGTATCGGCAATACAAATAGTTGTTCATTGTGGTATCATAAATATATATAAATTTTGAGTAAGGATAGAGATGTAAATAGAATAAATACATATACTGTTTTTATGCCCCTGCCTTTAGGCAATGGGGGCATTAAATTTTACTCTTGTCCATAGGTCTGTCTGTACATCTGTCTTGTAAAATGTTCGCCAAAGATTTCTTGCTTGTGTATGCTGGAATGATTTGATATTTGGTCTGAAGAATCATAGTGAGTTGTACCATGTCTCCCCTTTCCAGATCTGTCGTTCATGGATTATCTTCAATAAAACTAAAGCAAGGTATTGACCTCTGTGAACATTTGATAATACAGTAAAATCTGACCATAAAAAAGGACAAATATTGGCAGATGATAGCTTAATGGAGGTCAGAAGTAATGCAGAAAGCTGCAGGAGCTTTTTTTGCATTACTTATACCCTGTATTAAATTAATCCTTTATAAGTAATAATGAAGCCATGAATATAAATTCTTGTCCATGGCAGAAACTTTAGAATCATACTTATACGTACTGTTTCATAAGCAAACAGAGCAGACCCTAATCAGACATCTTTTACAGAGGAACAACTTTGATTTAAACATTACTGTTAAGAAAAACAACACCTTTCTATAATGCCCCCATGACGACAGTTAATTACATGAGAACAAAAGATCTTTTGTTTTCATCGGTTTTATGTGGCTTTTTTTCAGTTTATGTGGCTATTTCGAACAAAACAATAGCCACATACACTCAATCCGTTAGAACGTCTGTCTGTCCATCCGTGCGTCAGTAATTTCTACACTTATACACATTAAACTTCACATACACATTAATAATCATCTGTGCTATCATTTGGCACCCCACCCATGCTGCCCGCAAGCCCAAGGTCAAGGTCAAATGACTTGGAAATTTTATGTGCAGTTGGTTGTCACATTTACGTACAGTTGGTTGTGACAGTTTTTTCATCGTCTTATATCTCCCTAACCACTGTAGCTATTCGCATGGATTGCATAATTATACACATTCAGTACCATCTATACTTTCATTGCACACCCAACCCATGCTGCCCGCAAGCCCAAGGTCAAGGTCAAATTACTTAGGAATTTTAAGTGCAGTAGATTGTCACATTTACCTGCAGTTGGTTGTCACAGTTTTTTCATCGTCTTATATCTCACTAACCACTATAGCTATTGGCATGGAATTGCATATACAAATTAACCACCGTCCATACTTTCAGTGTTAAAAAAGCCCTCAGCACATAAATATGTTGTTTTTATGCCCCCATTGATGATAGTCAAGGAGCATTATGTTTTGCACCTGTCTGTCCGTCTGTCCATCCATCATGCTTTTACGTGCAGTTGGTATGTGCAGTTGGTTGTCACAGTTTTTTCATTGTCCTATATCTCACTAACCACAACAGCTATTGGTATGGAATTACATATACACATAAACCACCATCCATACTTTCATAGCGCACCCGGCCCATGCTGTCCGCAAGCCTAAGGTCAAGGGCATCGCTGTGTGTTACAGACGCAATTTTCTAGTTTATGAAAGAGAGCAATATAAAAAAACACAGTTCTGTTTCAGAAAGTAAGCAATATATGTATTTACACTACCATTCTGTTTCAGAAGGACAGCAATATATCTGTAGCACTGTTCAGTTTCAGAAGGACATCAAAGTATTTATACCACTGTTGTTGGTTTTTCAGAAGAACAGCAATGTGTCAATACCATTATTCTGTTTCAGAAGGACAGCTATATGTGTATACCACTGTTGTGTTTTAGAAGGACAGTAATGTGTCTGTACCACTGTTGTGTTTCACCAGGACAGTAATGTGTCTGTACCACTGTTGTGTTTTAGAAGGACAGCAATGTGTCTGTACCACTGTTGTGTTTTAGAAGGACAGTAATGTTTTTATACCACTGTTCTGTTTCAGAAGGACAGCAATGTGTCTGTACCATTGTTCTGTTTCCCAGATGCAGCTAACTTCAAACCATCCTCATCCAGTTCTAAAAGGTAAACACTTCTGTTTTTATTTAACCCTTTCCTCCATAAATACACCTTTCTAACCTCTGTAAAAATCACCTATTGAAACCATTGTGATAAATAGAGTATTTGTTTCTATAGAAGCAAATGCTCTATATATCACAATGGTTTCAAACTACAAAATTCTTAAATTTTCCTTTTCTCTAGTTAATTCTCCTTTTCGGTACATTTATTCAAAGAGATCTAAAAATAGCCAATGAGGGAATGGGTTAATGTACCCAAAAATTAGGCATGTGGTTATATTACTACCATTTGTTTGGTTTAACTATTCATACTATTCTACACCAGAATCGTCTTTAGTATACAATATAATTGCAACCAAAAGAAAGAGTTCTAACAACCATCAGGTCTGAAATAGCTAGGTGAATTTTAATACAATTTGGCAAAAGTGATCCATAGGTAACCATCTCCCCCAAATTGTTCAAGCATTTGCAGAGATACTTATTTTTCTTGTACATGTATGCCTGTTGTAAAATTTTGTACGAAGGTTTATTAGGAGACTATTTTTGGAAATTGTTGAAACCATTTTTAGCTCATCTATTTCGAAGAAAATTTGAGCTATTGTGATTTCTGGGCCGTAGGCGTTGTCGTTGTCGTCAGTGTGCAAAAACTTTAATGTATCTCACTACTCGAAAAGTATAAGAGGTATCAACATGAAACTTCATAGGTAAGTAGATCTCATGGAGGGGAAGGCCCCTATATAAGAACCTTAACTCTTGATCATAACTTTGGAGTTATGGCCCTTTATATTTTTCAAAAATGTTTAATTTAGCTAGACAAGCACCAAATCAGACGAGTGTTGGTGCCGCACACGGCTCTTGTTATTTGTTAAAACACATGGCCACCGAGGCAGGGGATACATGTAGTTCTCTTTATTGTTCCTAGACAAATAAAGTCTTAAGGGATATATAGGAGTCACGATATGGGTTGATCTGTCTGTCAGTTGGTCTGTTGATATTTCTGTCCACACCACTGACAGGACTTCAATCTTCAATGAAACTTTATGGGAAGAATAATGCTTAAGAAGACTCGTGCAAATTATTTCAACATTCTTATGGGATGAACTTTCACAGAGTTATTCATAATAATCACATACTCTGTCAAGCTCTTTTGTTGTGGTATTAATCACATTCCGTGAGTATTCTACTATGGCTCATACAATGTCACTGGAGCTATTGCTCATGGTGACAGGGATTTTTCTCTCTTAATTGGGAAGGGGCCTTAGCCTGGTGATTTTGGGAAGAATTATCTCTAAAATTGCTGATTTGGGAAACAAAAATGCTGGTGTAAGTTTGGATTTTTGGGAAAACTGCATGATTTTAAAGAAATTTTCAATTGGGAAGGGGCCTTTTACAGGCCTCTGTTATAGAAGGTAAAAAACCCCTGGGTGAGCTATTGTTGTTTCTACTCACCTTCCATTGTCAGTTCAATTATTTGACATAAATCTGCCCTTTCATTCAAAATGTATCTCTAAAGGTACTAGTTAGAAGTTCATGATACCTGGCAGGGTTGTTCTTGGATGGTTATCTACCAAAGTTAGTTTAACCCATTCCCTCATATTGACGCCTTTTAACGCCTCTCTTAAAGTCACTTTTTGAAACCATTGTTTATAATAGACAACCATTGTTTACAATAGAGCATTTGCTATTTATCACAATGGTTTCATAACTACACAATTCTTAAGTTTTCCTTTTCTCTAGTACATGCTCCTTTTTGGTAGATTTATTAAAAGAGGTTAGATCTAAAAATAGCCTAAGAGGGAACGGGTTAAGAATTACATTCAACTGTGAACTTTTTCAACCAATAGAGAATTAGTCTTAACCCATTACCTCATAGGCTAATTTTAGATACAACCTCTTTGATTAAATCTACCGAAAAGGAGCATTAACTAGAGAAAAGGATTTTTTTTAGAATTTTGTAATTTGAAACCATTGTGATAAATAGAGCATTTGATCTAAAGGAGCTGTGATATTTGGTATGTAGCATCATCTAATGGTTCTCTACAAAGATTGTTTAAATTATGACAACCCCCCCCCCCCCACACACACACACACACACACACACCCCACCCCCCACCCCGGGCTTATCAGTTTTTCATAGGAAAATCTTCCTCTCCAAAACTGTAAGGCCTAGACCTTTGATATTTGGTATGTAGCATCATCTTATGATTTCCTACCAAGATTGTTCAAATTGTGACCCCAGGGCCAAAAATGGCCCCGCCCCATGGCTTATCAGTTTTTTATAGGTAAATCTTTAAAAATCATCTTCTCCGAAACTGTAAGCCCTAAACATTTGAAATTTGGTATGTAGTATCATTTAATGATTTTCTACCAACATTGTTCAAATTATTACCCCTGAATCAAAATGGCACCGCCCCTGGCTTATCAGTTTTTCATAGGAAAATCTTTAAAAATCTCCTTCTGTGAAATCTAATGTTCCTTTATTAAGATTGTTCAAATTTTAACCTCCAGGCCTAAATTTATGGCCTTGTGTTTCATATTGGCCCCAATCTGAAGCTGACTTATTTTTACATAGAAATACAGTGTATGCATAAGTCTATAGTAACCAGGTGAGCGATTAAGGGCCATCATGGCCCTCTTGTATTGTTAAACATTTGAACCAATGTTCTTATGTTCCTACTTTATCACTTGACCAATTGTTAGTTGTCAACAATTTAAGGTGATAATGGCCCTCTTGTTTCACAATTATGCAAAATATTTTGATAACAGAAATAATAATCAGTAAAGTATCATAATATAAGCAAATTATGCAGTCACAGTGATCTGTTAGAATGGTTCCACATCATGTGTCCTTCCATGTGTTATTGCATAATTATCTTAACTCATACTTTTTGTTGTTATTTATTTTCAGCCAGTCCTATCACTTTGTTCTCACTAACTTTGATGGAGGGCGTGTGTATGGATACTGTCGCAGACTAGTGGTGCGTATATTCATTATCATGTATGAGTTGTGCACAGAGATGAGGTGTCATCAGGTGCAACTACAGCTGCCTATTGAAAGTTTCAAGTCTAATCATGGTGTATAGAGTTTGAAAATAAACTTCTGCAGATTCTGTTATAGAGAATATTTGGTTCCTAGCTTTGAATGAGAAATGTTATCTGGCTCGGCTTCTGAATATATCAGGTTCGCCTTCGGCTCACCTGATATATTCATCCGCCTTGCCAGATAACATTTCTCATTCAAAGCTAGGAACCAAATATTCTATTTATCCTTGTCACGACAGCAAAATATAAAATTATTTTATTTTGTACCGAATGTACCACAAAATGCACCGCAAAGTAAACCCGACTCTACTTGCTCTAGACTGTTGATGACGTCACTATAAAGGCGTTATTACGTCACTGGAATTCCACTGAAAAAATGCTCAAAACAAAACCGTTGCCCCAGTTGGTTATGTGAGAAAAAGAACCTGTCACTTGATGTTTGAGACAAGCTGATCTAAACCTCGTCTAGAATAGAAAAGTCAAGGCTAGCTTAATAACATTTCAATTCTAGACTCGGTTGAGATAGACGCCGATAGAATTAAAATAGAACTGACTATAGAATACAGGATCTAGACGATTTATGATTCTTGATGTGGATTTATCTAAACACGGTAATTTCGCGACAGACAACTAGATCTAGTCTAGATCTAGATCTACTATGTCTAAGAATATAAGTTTGAGAGAATGAAGTGAAAGAATTATTTAGTCTAGTCAGAGACATGTAATATAGGTCTCTGGTCTAGTTTAACGGGTATCAATTGAAATCAATTCGCTTTGTTAAAAAAAATTTATTCAGTAGATCTAGATCTACTAGGGTAGACGTAAATTTGTGTATTCACGAAATAAGCGTCTCGGTAAAAAACTCTTTTTTTTAAAAAAAGTAGTTTTAGCTACAGGTCATGTGACCAACTGACATATTAACATCGGTCATGTGACCTACTGACATAATAACAAAAAGTTTATCAGGCACCTTGTTATCCGTCAGGAAAATAGGCACGTGACAGGATAAAACCTTTTACTCCATGAATACTCATGTAAGAAGTAATGATATCATGTACATTAATTAGCTGTATTTTTATCATATCATAATTATGAGCACAGGAATATCTAACCAAGGCAGAAAGTATAGAGTCAAATTTATATTATATCATAAGCAAACAGAGCAAACCCTGATCAGACAGCTCCTATAGGAGCCATCTGATATGGGTCTACTCTCTTTGCAAAGGCATAGCAAAGCATATTTATGGAGTAAATGGTTAAATAATGTACATGTGTCATCCTAAAGGAATGCTGTGTCTCTTGTGTAGTGGCAGATTATGGTCTACACTGTTTGCAATACTTTAACCCTTCGCTTGCTGAATTTTAAAATACATTTCTCCTTCTTTACCCATGCCCTGTCGTATAATTACATATATCTTCACTGTGTACAAGTATTTCACTGTGCAATGACAGCTGCGGAGTGCACTGGTTGCAAAATCAATTTGTAAATGATGCAGACCCTGATGAGACAGCTCCTGCAGGTACATTTGTAGGTATATTGACGTGAATAGCAAGCGAAGGGTTAAAGTACATTGTCTCATACCATGACTCATGTCATTTAGATAGCATGGTAAACTATGGTCAAAATCAGGGCTTTTTGTGTGATTTAATTTTAACATCATAAAAGTCTCAAATTATTAAATCTCCTGAGAGGAAATTTAGCCCTTTCCTTCATATAAACGTGTTTTCACGCATTTGCAAACAGAGTAGACCAAGATCAGACAGCTCCTATAGGAGCCATCTGTTCAGGGTCTGCTCTGTTTGATAATGGAATTTGATAGATATGTTCCTTGCTTTCTAAAATGGCTATAATGTTCCACCTTCCATATTTCATTATAACTATTTTGTCCATGAATATTCAGTAGGTATTGAAATGTGGAATCAACATAGAACAGGGAAACCCATTCCCTCATACAATCTCTTTCACGCCTTTGCACACAGAGCAGACCCAGATCAGATGGCTCCTGTAGGAGCCATCTGGTCAGGGTTTTGCTCTGCTTGCCTATGAAATTATATAGATCTGATCTTACATTTTGCAATTAAGCTAAAAATGTCCTGAAAATTTGACCATATAAAAATTATGTTTAATAGTGTACATTGTATATTCATGAAGTAACCGATTTATTCAAAAATTGGAAAGAGTTAACCCTTTCCCTCATATAAACGCCTTTTCACGCATCTGCAAACAGTGTAGACTCAGATCAGACAGATCCTAGAGGAACTGTCTGATTAGGGTCTGCTCTGTTTGCTAATGAAATTCGAGAGATCTTTTTCTTTAAATTTCTAAAATGGCTGTAATGTTCCACCTTCCATATTTGATTATTACTGTTTTGTTTATGAATATTAAGTAAGTATTGAAACTAAGACTAAATATAAAACAAGGAAAGGGTTGAAATTGAAGCACACAACAGAATAAGCAGTAATATAAGGTTTACAATGATTTTTCTGCTCTGATGTATGCTTATTGATATATTCCAGCCTCCAAAATCTACCAATAAACTGTCTGAAGTACCTCAAAAGTCTACAAACAAAATGCCTGAAGTCCTCTGTATTATCAGTCCTGTAGATGCATTTTCCATGTATAACAGTGTAAGTGATCGATTTATACCAATACAGTAAAACCCCTCTAAACCAGAGTTTTAGTATAGAAGAATTGAGATACTTATAGGCTCCTCTAGGAGCTTTCTGTGTGACTTTCGCTCTGCATTAATCTGCCACCTGTCTTCAAGACCGATGTTTATACTAAATTGAATGTCCGGTTTAGAGAGGTTTTACTGTACATGTATCTTGCGAGCTCAATATGTGACCAATCAAATATTTGAGAATGATCTCAGACTCAGACCCAGGAGTTTTATAACCTCTAAGCTTGGTCACAGAAACAAACTGCATGTATATCGTAAGCATAGATTGACATAATAGTAGATGTAGTGATAGCTGTGTATTGTATTGTTATTATACCCCAAGCAATGAAGTTGCACAGGGTATATAGTCTTTGACATGTCAGTCTGTCAGTCCGTCCATGCGTTAGTCAGTTTGTATCATAATTCATTGTTGCTCATCTAGTGCTTCCATTTATTGACCAATTTTTCTGAAATTTGCTTTCTCTGACCATGTGGCAGCGTGGGATATGTGGGGTACTGAAGTTCTTTATTTAGTCACTGTGTTACCTAAATAACAGAAGTATATGTTTGCAGAACACATTCAGTCACTAACCTTTAACCCTTTACTCCATAAATACTCCTTTCTTTGCCTTTGCAATCAGAGAAGACCTAAATCAGACAGCTCCTGTAGGAGCTGTCTGATCAGAGTCTGCTGTTTGCTTATGAAATAATATAGATATGATTAAACATTTTCTGCCATGGACAAAAATTCCTGTGTTCACGTGTCGTCATAAAGATGAAACTAATTAATATTCACTGTAGCATTATTTCTTACATGAGTATTCATGGAGTACAGGGTAAAGCATTAATCTGTTCAAATGTATATTCCAAACTTTAAATAACTCTAAATCATAAATTTACTGTTTATCCTGGTTTATCTAGATATATTTAATTGTTAGCTCACCAGAGCACTTTTGTGCTCAGGGTGAGCTTTTGTGATCACTTGATGTCCGTCGTTGTCCGTCGTACGTCGTGCGGTGTGCGTCGTCCGTCGTCGGGCGTCAACAATTTGAACCTTTAAAAATCTTCTCCTCTGAATCTACAGGGTTCTCAGCTTTCATCTTTGGTACATAGCATCATCTTTAGGTCCTCTACAAAAGTTTTATAAATTTTGCCCCTGGGGTCAAAATTGGCTCCGCCCCAGGGGTGCCTTGTTTTCTATTGAAATATATAGTAAAACTTTGAATATCTTCTCCTCTGAATCTACAGCGTTCTCAGCTTTCATATTTGGCACATAGCATCATGTTCAGGTCCTCTACAAAAGTTATATAAATTATGCCCCTGGGGTCAAAATTGGCCCCGCCCCAGTGGTAGCCAGTTTTGAATAGAAACATATAGTGACAACTTTGAAAATCTTCTCCTCTGAATCTACAGGGTTCTCAGCTTTCATATTTGGCACATAGCATCATGTTCAGGTCCTCTACAAAATTTGTATAAATTATGGCCCTGGGGTCAAAATTGGCCCCGCCCCAGGGGTAGCCAGATTTCATTAGAAACATATAGTGACAACTTTGAAAATCTTCTCCTCTGAATCTACAGTGTTCTCAGCTTAAATATTTGGCACATAGCATCATGTTCAGGTCCTCTACAAAAGTTATATAAATTATGCCCCTGGGGTCAAAATTGGCCCCGCCCCAGGGGTAGCCAGTTTTAAATAGAAACATATAGTGACAACTTTGAAAATCTTTTCTTCTGAATCTACAGGGTTCTCAGCTTTCATATTTGGCACATAGCATCATGTTCAGGTCCTCTACAAAATTTGTATAAATCATGCCCCTGGGGTCAAAATTGGCCCTGCCCCAGGGGTGGTCAGTTTTCAATAGAAACATATAGCGAAACTTTGAAAATCTTCTCCTCTGAAACTGGAAGGTTCTCAGCTTTCATATTTGGCACATAGCATCATGTTCAGGTTCTCTACAAATGTTTTATAAATTATGCCCCTGGGGGTCAAAATTGGCCCCGCCCCAGGGGTAGCCAGTTTTCAATAGAAATATATGGTAAAACTTTGAATATATTCTTCTCTGAAACTGAAAGGTTCTCAGCTTTCATATTTGGCACATAGCATCATGTTCAGGTCCTCTACAAAAGTTATGTATATTATGCCCCTGGGGTCAAAATTGACCCTGGGGGTGGCCAGTTTTCAATAGAAACATATAGTGACAACTTTGAAAATCTTCTCCTCTAAATCTACAGGGTTCTTAGCTTTCATATTTGGCACATACGATCATATTCAGGTCCTCTACAAAAGTTATATAAATTATGCCCCAGGGGTCAAAATTGGCCCCGCCCCAGGGGTAGCCATGACTCAATAGAAACATATAGTGACAACTTTGAAAGTCTTCTCCTCAGAAACTGGAAGGTTCTCAGCTTTCATATTTGACACATAACATCATGTTCAGGTCCTCTACAAGAGTTATATAAATTATGCCCCCGGGGTCAAAATTGGCCCCGCCCCAGGGGTAGCCAGTTTGCAATAGAAACATATAGTGTCAAATTTGAAAATATTTTCCTCAGAAACTGGAAGGTTCTCAGCTTTCATATTTGGCACATAGCATCATGTTCAGGTCCTCTACAAAAGTTGTATAAATTATGCCCCTTGGATCAAAATTGGCCCGCCCCAGGGGTGGCTAGTTTTCTCTAGAAACATATAGTGAAAACTTTGAACATCTTCTCCTCTGATTGCCTGGTGAGCGATGTCAGGGCCATTCTGGCCCTCTTGTTTTTCAAAAGGTACACTCATATATGCCACTTTATGTCATTTTGATTTGTCAGTTGTTAGAAGAAATTGAGCGGAAGCGGTTACAGTCCCAGGATGCAGCCCAAGAACTGATCGCTGCATCATTTGGCCGTCCTTTGCCCTCACCTGGTATGGCAGAAACAATAAGAACATTGGTGAGTATGAAATTCTGCTGATAGATATGGTGATCAATTACATTTACAAAATAATGACATCCAACTGTTAGTGTGAAGATGTTCTTTACCTCTAACCATTTACTCCATGAATATTCATGTAAGAAATTCCATCATGAATATTAATTTACTTAATTTTATAGTGACAGATGAATAAGAGAAATTGGCCATGACAAACAATGTAGAATCAGATCTATACTATCCCATAAGCAAACAGAGTAGACACTGATTAGATTGCTCCTTTAGGAGACATCTGACCTTTTTCAGCTCTGTTTGAAAAAGCGTTAAAAGGTGTATTTATTGAGTAAATGGTTAGAAAACAAAATGTTTTGACTACTCTTGAATTCAGAAATTGAATTAATAAGTGAAAGAAACGATCATACTTTGTACAGTTATTGCCGATATTTATTAATTATTAACATTCCTTTGTGCAAAATATGTTGCTTAAAGAATAAATACCATGTAAAAAGAATTTCAGATGTTATCTGAGTTTATAATTCTACCTTCAGGATGAGCATGGAGACATGGAAACGTTTTTTATTAACAGGGAAACTGATAACAGGGTGGATAATGTAAGTGAATACATTTTTTTGCCCCCGTTGACGATAGTCGGGGCATCATGTTTTGCACCTGTCCGTCTGTCTGTCTGTCCGTGTGTCACATCTGTCTGTCCGTGTGTCACACTTTGCTATAAAGTGTTATATGTGAGTTATTTCTACACTTATACACATGAAACTTCACATACACATTAATCACTATCTGTGCTATCATTTGGCACCCCACCCATGCTGCCCGCAAACCCAAGGTCAGGGTCAAATGACTTGGAAGTTTACGTGCAGTTGGTTGTCACATTTACATGCAGTTGTCACAGTTTTTTCATTATCTTATATCTCACTAACCACTATAGCTATTGGCATTGAATTGCATATACACATTAAAGACCATCCATACTTACATTGCGCACCCAGCCCATGCTGCCCGCAAGCCGAAGGTCAAGGTCAAATTACCTAGGAATTTTAAATGCAGCTAGACAAGGACCCCCACGGGGGCATCGCTGTGTCGTACAAACACAATTTTCTAGTTTAGCTCTTAGCTAATAGATTTAGGATAAATTCCTTAAAAAATGAATTTCAAAATGTTTTCACTGATGAAAGGTTCTAGGTTGACCAGTGATAGATCTACTAATTCCATCCCAAAATTACTCTTATGAAATAAAACAATCAAAAGTTACTTCTGTTAAAGATTTATTATGCACATTTTTCGTATTAATCAATAATCACCATAAGTTGTACACGTATAAATATATAAGAATTACTATGCTAGTAGGTTCGAAGTTCAGCTGTATTTTGGTGAGTTAGAAAAGTTGTTAAATGCGAGCCTTGGCGAGCATTTAACTACTTTTCTGACGAGCCAAAATACAGCTGAACTTCCAACCTACTAGCATAGTAATTCTTTTATCATGCAACTCCAAGAAAAAAGGAGAAAATGAAGAAAAAGAAAGATTGCTAAAGTGGTTTCGTCCCCTGAATGAAAATACATGCAAGTACGTATTACGTGACGTCATGTTGGCATGCAGTGACGTCATCAACTTTTACAACATAAACAAACTTGATTTAATCCTTTTATATGGACAAATAGTTGAGACAAAGGTGAGCAAATATGTTAATTTGATGTTTATGTTTAATAATGCCTTTTTCCTCCTTCTGTTTTCCTCCTATTGGCTGAACAAAACTTGCATTCCAGTGGGGTCAGTACACATGCACTATACCTCACAAAATACAGCGTCTACGTGGAAAATATTATGTTAGTAGGAAGTGACTGTATTTCGTGACGTTGCATGATAAAATGAAAATAATGCATAGAACCCATTTTCTGACAGGATATATTTGTTCAGCTAAATATTATTGCTATCTGAACACTGCGAAATCCGAAGGTTGACCTACATATACATCGAATGAGTACTTCCGGTATGCAAATTTGAATCTTACGACAGATTCTGGTCAATGGCAAACACTGTTCAGTTATACATACACACATACATATATATACCCATACATACACACATGCATACACATACATGCTCATACACATATGTACATAGATATACAGAATACATATATGTACACACAGGTGTACATGTACACATGGAAGAATAGTACTCTTTAGGTAATTACTAAACTAATCAAACTCTCAAGGCATATCCAACTTATATGACAAAATTTGCAGACATAATTATAGTAATGAAATGATTCAAGTTTAATCAATCAAGTTCACAGTATAATATCATCCTAAAATAGTCAAAGACAGGTTATAATTATAATATTTCATTTTGCTTTTATTCATAGAACATATTTGTATCAAATGAATATTAAATTCTTCCATTTAAAAACTCAGTTCTTGCTTCAAATGCATTATACAAATACGTTGCAAGGTTATGTATAATGGTTTCATTTGAAGATGACATAAGTCTACAAAACTTTTTTTTGGACAAGTTTAACCTTCCCCCATATAAACATGTTTTAACATATTTGCAAACAGAGTAGACCCGGATCAGATGGCTCCTGTAGGAGCCAACTGATCAGGGTCTGCTCTGTTTGCTTATGGAATTTGATAGATCTGCTTCTTTAATTTCTAAAATGGCTACAGTGTTAAATCTTCCATAATTCATTTAAACTATTTTGTCCATGAATATTCAGTAGGCATCGAAATTTGGAATAAACACAGAACGGGGAAAAGTTAAGAAAAGTTTTTTCTCAAATGAAAATGGATGTCAGATTCTTTTTTAATATCGCATAACTCCAATGCTTGTGATTTAAATGTACAGGTGTTGTTTTTTTTCCCATGAATGGGAATCGTGTGACGTTAATCTTGTGACATTAATCATCGTGTGACGTCATATCTTATACTACACATGTTAGATATAAACAAACATGTGATGGTTATATTAACCCGGAGATAATAAAAAATATTTCCTTTATATATTTCAATTGTATGTCACTGTATAAAGGGAAAATTAAAACAAAGTGGCATTCGTCCTCCAGGAAGCATTCTCAGTATCCACAATATCTGTCACAGTATTATGGTATCTATCTTTTACAGTTTTTAAATTATGACATATTTATAACAAAGGCATTTCATTTTTTGCACTCCTTTTGCCAGGATTTTGTCAGATATCACTCGCTTGAGCTACTAATATGTCAATGAATATTTTTCAGGTGAATTGTGAGTGTGTGCTAAGTACACTTGGATCTGACAAATTTTTGAAAGTATTTGCTTCAATCCTACTTGAGAGAAGTGTTCTGTTTTGTTCTAAACAGCTGGGGTAAATATGTCAAATTATTAGTTAACCCTTTCCCTCATGTAAGAAGTAATGTCATCATGCATATGTATTAGCTGAATTTATATAATGACATATGTACACAGTACTTTTTAGTATTTGCATAAACTGTAATGTCAGATCTATCATAAACTGTAGTGTCAGATCTATCATAAACTGTAGTGTCAGATCTATCATAAACTGTAATGTCAGATCTATCATAAACTGTAGTGTCAGATCTATCATAAACTGTAATGTCAGATCTATCATAAACTGTAGTGTCAGATCTATCATAAACTGTAGTGTCAGATCTATCATAAACTGTAGTGTCAGATCTATCATAAACTGTAGTGTCAGATCTATCATAAACTGTAGTGTCAGATCTATCATAAACTGTAGTGTCAGATCTATCATAAACTGTAGTGTCAGATCTATCATAAACTGTAGTGTCAGATCTATCATAAACTGTAGTGTCAGATCTATCATAAACTGTAGTGTCAGATCTATCATAAACTGTAGTGTCAGATCTATCATAAACTGCAGTGTCAGATCTATCATAAACTGTAGTGTCAGATCTATCATAAACTGTAGTGTCAGATCTATCATAAACTGTAGTGTCAGATCTATCATAAACTGTAGTGTCAGATCTATCATAAACTGTAGTGTCAGATCTATCATAAACTGTAGTGTCAGATCTATCATAAACTGTAGTGTCAGATCTATCATAAACTGTAGTGTCAGATCTATCATAAACTGTAGTGTCAGATCTATCATAAACTGTAGTGTCAGATCTATCATAAACTGCAGTGTCAGATCTATCATAAACTGTAGTGTCAGATCTATCATAAACTCATAATCAAACAGAGCACACCCTGATCAGATGGCTCTTACAGGAACTGTCTGATCTGGGTCTACTCTGTTTGCATTGGTGTGAAAAAGTATTATAATGAAGAAATGGGTTGAGTGTGTAACCATAGATACTTGAATCAGGTTGTGTGTCTGTCCATCTATCCATCCAACCCTCTGTCCATCCATCTATCTTTCCACCGTAGGCACACTATTGTCTGTGCTTCTTTTTCTAGAGTATTTGGTCAATGTTATTAAAAGTTAACAGTTATTTTTCCTACTATGGGATCCTGTGCACCTGCAGTTTTTATTTTGATCTGTCAGACCACTATTGTGGGAATTTTCACTTCTTTTCAAGGTCATAGGGCCGTAAAACACCATTCATTCATTCATTCATTCAAGGTCATAGTCTTAATTTTATTTGCACTTCTTTGTCTAGAGTTTTGCATCAGTTTTGTTGAAAGTTTGCAGTTATTCTTCTTACAATGCATACATCCTGCATTAGACTGTCACCTGACTTTAACCCTTCACTTGCTATTCACATCAATATACCTACCTGTAAATAGTGAAGACCCAGATGAGACAGCTCCTGCAGGAGCTGTCTCATCAGGGTCTGCACTATTTACAAGTTGATTGTGCAACCAGTGCACTCCACAGCAGTGATTGCACAGCGAAATACTTGTACACAGTGAAGATATATGTAATTATACAACAGGGCATGGGTAAAGAAGGAGAAATGTATTTTAAAATTCAGCAAAAGAAGGGTTAAGATCCAGAATTAAACATATTTTTGTTAGTCACCATAGAGAGGTTCTACTGTATATGTTCACTCTGCTTGTCGTGCTATTATTAAAATGTATAAGCATACCTGTAGTAAATCTGGTGTTAATTTCAGAACCTTGTCGTCAACTATCCACGCTCTTACCTCACTGCTGTATCCATTCTCATGGCAACACACATTCATTCCTGTACTACCAGCCACCATGGTGGATGTAGTTTGCTCACCTACTCCATTTATTATTGGAATTACCACGACTTTAATAAGTAAAGCCATGACATTACCACTTGATGAGGTATGGGAGATTTTTTCTGTTCAGGTGTTATCTCTTTGCATGCTATCAGTTAAACCGCGATTAATTATACAGTTTGGATGCCGATGAGACGCCACATTGTCTCATCAGGATCCAAACCGTTTGACACTTTGACCATATTTTAGCAAAGAAATGAGATTTTTTTATTTAACCCATTCCGTCATAGGTTATTTTTAGATCCAACCTCTTTTAATAAATCTACCCAAAAGTAGCAATAACTAGAGAAAAGGATTTTTTTTAGAATTTTGTAGTTTAAAACCATTGTGATAAATAGAGCATTTGCTCCTATAGGAGCAAATGCTCTATTTATCACAATGGTTTCAACAGGTGATTTTTGTAGAGGCGTCAAAAGGCGTCAGTATGAGAGAACGGGTTAAGAATTGAACAGTTGGCAATTGTTGCAGATGAAAAACTACTTAGTGTGCAAAGAGTTAAGGTTGTCTTTTCAAATATAAATAGAATATGGATAGAAAAATTGACTAAAACATGAAGTTACAGATTTGTGCTAAAAACAGCCTATGAATATTTTCAAACAGTGTTGAAGAGATCAATGTAATGACTGATCTTGATCTACACAGTTTGTGATTAACCAAATGACAATGGCAGAAACTGTAGAATCAGGTCTATATTATTTCTATTGTCTAGCATTTTTATCAAACTCGAATACAATGTCAATTGCCATGATATCTCTGCCAACTTGATTATTGTTAACCCATTCCCCCATATTGACACCTTTTGACGCCTCTGTGAAACTATTGTGATAAATAGAGCATTTGCTGCTGTATTTATCAGAATGGTTTCAAAACAACACAATTCTAAAATTTTCCTTTTCTCTAGTAAATGCTCCTTTTTGGTAGATTTTTTCCGAAGAGGTTGAGTCTAATAATAGCCTATGAGGTAATGGGTTAAAGTGCTAATGTGATGTAGGGTCAACTTGATCGAGTTGGTCAAGAGTTATAAGTAACTAATCTACATAGCAGGGAACATGGTATGTCATGAAACACTTGTATACTGTACAGTTAAATTTTAATTCTCTGCACGCTATAGACTAAACAGTGGTTACCTATGCAAACAGTTTAGATCCAGATCAGACAAGGCA
Source organism: Azorinus chamasolen (assembly GCA_963576725.1). Lineage (NCBI taxonomy): Eukaryota > Metazoa > Mollusca > Bivalvia > Cardiida > Solecurtidae > Azorinus > Azorinus chamasolen. Next base: position 1,493,206 of record OY755246.1, read on the forward strand.
TAAACTGGTGTCTCATCAGGATCCAAACTCTTTGACACTTTGACCTTATTTATGAAAAAAAAAATGAGAGAAATGAAGCAGACGACAATTGTTGCAGGTGAATAAATTACTTAGCGTGCAAAAAGTTAACAGTTGTTAATTACTTCTTTCAGAATGTTTTAGTAGTGGACCTTGATAAACGGTCATTTATGAAGAGCCAAGGTGATGAAGGAACCCTCCTGCCACCAAAAATAGAAAAGGCACTAAAGACTTCATTAAACATGTGTCGGGTAGACTCAGGTCAGTCATGCACATTTGTTTATATCTTCTAGTTTCTAGATACATGCCTTCACAACAATGTATACTTTTTACGGAAATGAAGTACCAGATTTTGTAGCTTCAGCTGTTCAATTTTCACCCAACATGCATTGGCCCGTGTGATAGACTAGTGATAGCTCTTTTACACCTCAATTGGATGAAGACAATGTAATTGTGTTCCAGATGTTTGTTAACCCTTTCCCTGTTCTATGATTTAGTCCAAATTTCAATACCTACTAAATATTCATGGACAACTACATGTATCTATAATGAAATACGGAAGGTGGAACGTTATAGCCATTTTAGAAACAAAAGAAACAGATCTATCAAATTCAATTAGCAAACAGAGCAGACTCTGATCAGACGGCTCCTAAAGGAGTCGTCTGATCAGAGTGTACTATGTTTGTAAATGCGTGAAAAAGTGTTTATATCAAGCAAGGGTTAATTCTCTGTTTGACATTCCTTATCCCATTTTATTTATACATATATTCATGTTGGATGAATAGATACATTACACGACATACCCTCTTCTGCAATGATAAAATTCATTATAACAACATTTTTCAGACAACAAACATGTTCTATCGAGAGTTGACTCTAAACATGTGTATAAACCAAATATCATTTACGGTTGATTCTTCATCAAAATGGGGAAGTAAGTCGAGATTTATAAAATCTAATGCCAATTTTTTAGAGTCTTTATCCTTCAACACATTTTTTCCTTGACACCCATTCATATTTTACAGAATGTGTCATTGTCAAGTTAGGCGTTTGGTTTAATTGAACCAGAGCGTTCACACTTGTTAATTACATTATTGAATTTATCTTCATATATGTTGTAATGAGTTTGAAATTGGCCAATATATGTGTATATTTGTCAAGGGATATGAGTTTTTATCTAAAATGTGTTTGTTATTTTTTTGTCAGATGCAAATATATGTCCAGACTTATGTTTCAAATATATGTCCAGACTTATGTTTCAAATATATGTCCAGACTTATGTTTCAAATATATGTCCAGACTTACGTTTCAAATATATGTCCAGACTTACGTTTCAAATATATGTCCAGACTTATGCTTCAAGTATATGTCCAGACTTATGCTTCAAGAATATGTCCAGACTTTATGCTTCTAGTACAGTGATGTCTCGTTAATCCGGAAACGTTCGTTCCCGGCGAAATTTCCGGATTAACGAATTTTCCGGATTAACAAATCACTGACGTATGCTGCAAAATATCAACTCAATCATAAACATTGTATATGTACACATTTACTTTCGCATCAAGAAGTCTTTTCTTGTAACGTTCATGTGTGCATATGCCCGTAATAATAAGTCATGTCAAGTTAATTGCCTTGTTTGTCGTTCTAAATGCTTTTTGCACCCTATCCATAAGTGTCAGTTCTCTCATTTGAGTAATACAATGTGGATTATCGAATTTGCCTGCAGGCAAATTTTGTAAAATCGACGTAGGTCTCCATGTTTGACATGACTGGTTTCCCGAATATTCCATCCGCGTACATGTACTTGTAAGTCGGAAGTCGGGAACCAGCCAGCTCACGCGTGAGTTAGAATCTTAGGGAATCCCTATCGGGAATCCCCAATTAATATAGCCTCGTAATTTCTGAATTAGCAAATCATTTAAGGTGATTAACAGTTTAACGATGGCAGTGCGGTTTTAACGTAACAAATTAATTGGGCAAGTTTTCATCTCATTAAGGAACATTAATGAATATCAAACATCACTACCCACATGCCATATGCAACGCTTTGATAAATAGCCAGTTTGCACACAGTCGGGGTTTTTTTTACCCATGCCCGTGATTGTAAACAGAAGAATTCGCACCTCCGCGGTGCACTATTGTTAAGTGTCAGGGGTGGGCAATTAAGCCCCAGGGCTACTGACCCGGCCGGATTAACGAGTCACAAATACAGGTAAATACATAGATTGGTTACCGGAAATCTATGTCCGGTTCCAGAACGCGAATTTCCGGATGTAACGAGTCAATTTACTGCACAAAAAATCTGTTCCCCACGACTTTTGTCCGGATCGCGAGTTTTCCGGATTAACGAATTCCGGATTTATGAGACATCACTGTATATGTCCTGACTTTATGCTTTAATGTATTTTATCCTTCAACAATATGTCCAGAATTTATGCTGTTATATTTGTCTAATTTTAGATGCCAAATCATCCCCAAATTTGATGATTTCTGAAGCATTCCTGAGGTTTTTTGTAGAGGCTATTGGTCACTATGGAAACCACATCATTACTCAATCAAATGGACAAAGACACTTCCAGAAGGAGGAATTTCTGAAAGGTTCAAATTTCAAATTATGAACAATTTATTCTGTCCTTCATTCTCTCTGTCTTCTGTTTTATATCTTAAATTTTAAAAGGTTGGTCATTTAGATGTATGCTGATCACCATATCAGCAGTCCATTCATCTGTCTATAAGTCTGTCTGTCCATCAGACCTACCCTCTGTCTATCTGACCAGCTATCCATCCATCTGTCTGTTTGTTCATTCAACTTTTTGTGTCTGCATAGTATTTGAGTCATGAAACTTGTAGTATGTTTTTATCCCTTCAAAGGAAGTTTGGATGGAGTATATAGGAGTGAGCTTGTCTGTTTTTGTTGTTGTCATTCTGCTACTGCAGTCTGCAAAGGTTGGTGTAAAACTTCACAGTCGTGTATTATAATTTGTTTTTCCTAATTGAATTTAAGATGGCCAACTGGCAATCGAATTGGATTTGTAGTTTGTTTGTTGAGTGGACTACTTCTACAGTTTTAGCTGCATTTGTTTGAAAAAAATCGCAAAAGTTATAGACATGTTGAGGTGCAGTGAATGACTTAATTTGTTTTTCTAGCCTGATTCAAGATGGCTGACTGGCAACCATTTGGATAAAACAATTTACTTGTGGAACAAACTTCTATATGATGCATTGCACTAACGCGAAATGTACCTCACTGCCTCACTGAAATAAACCAGTGCACATGATTAACAGTTAATTCCATGATTATTCATGTAAGAAATAATGTATTATGATTACTACTAGTAATTAGCTGAATGTTTGTAATGGCATATGAATGAGAATTCGTGGCCAGTGCAGAAACTGTAGAATCAGGTCTTCTCCAAACCCTTTTCTGTGACCACTCTGTAGAACCGTCTTGAAGAGATGATTCTAAAGAGTAGTCACAGTATAGGGTTTGGCGGAGAAATAAAGAAGTTATTCTGTAAAATGTTTTAATCTACACATCTTATCTGGACTTCTGATACATGTACTCTCCCAAAAGATAGTGGTGTTTCCACTCCATAGATACCTGCGCTTTAGGTCCTAGTAATATAACCAGGTCTCATTATAGGATACCGGTCTAAGACAGAAATGGTCTCGGTTTCTATTATATCTGCTAAACCCTTTCCCTGTTCTGTGTTTACTACAAATTTCAATACCTACTGAATGTACATGGACAAAATAGTTATAATGAGATATGGAAGTTGGAACATTGTAGCCCTTTTAGAAAGAAAAGAAAGAGATCTATCAAATTCCATTAGCAAACAGAGCAGACCCTGATCAGACGGCTCCTGTAGGTGCATGAAAACACGTTTATATGAGGGAAAGGGTTAACAGAGATACACTCTTTGCTTTTCTGATTGCCTTTTCATATCTTCAGTTAGCACAAAACCTTAACTGTTCTACTTTCAGACCTTCATTCCAAGTCACTGGAGGATCTTCTTGAGTGGTTCGTGGAGACCCAAATGTTTGAAGTTTTTGTCAGTACTCAGCTAGAGAAAAAAGAATGGGGAAACACTATAGGTAGAAACTTACTTACATTATCATCACATAGAATATGTGGGTAGTTCTTTACAAAAGGAGAAACAGAAGAATTTTAACAAAATTTGTCAATGTCAAGAGCACAAACCTTTCTCGTTTTTATGAGACGCTGATAGCTTGCATGGAAACTTTACTTTGAATTGCACAGGGAGGTTGTCCTAGTTCATTTGCAATGAAATAGAAATATAGTTTCCATTCATTAACCCGTTACCTGTTCAGTATTCATTTAAAAAATAAATGACGTCAATATTAACTGCATTTTTATAATGTAATGGATTTTTTTGCTTTGACAAAAACTTTGGAATCCGATCTATATCATGTTAAAAGCAAACAGAGTGGCCCTTGATCAGACAATCTGGGTCTTCTCTGTTTGCAATTGTGTGAAAAGGTTAACAAAGAATTAGCAAAGACATATTGTATACATAAAATTAGCAAAATATTGGCATAGGCATAATTAAGAATGGGCCATTGATAATCTTGTTTTGTAGCTTAGATTTGTAATGTTGTTTTCAAGAAAAAATCTTTTTATTTCAGAATTCTTCCAGAGTAGAGTTCAGGAGTATAACTATTTAGGAAGTAAGAATTTCAAGCGGGGAGTAGCCAAAAAGGTGACCTAGATAGTGCAGTCCAATTATTGGAACAGATCTTATAGTCCAGGAGATCACTACAGATTTATAGTGACTGTTAGTTCTTCTCCATCACTCGATCATGTGAGGCTGTTCAGTATCCATGCTTATAAAACTTTTAGTTGAGTCTGAGTTCGTTCTCAAGTGTTTGATTGGTCAGATTTGACCAATCAAAAGCTTGAGAACTCAAATCTGACCAATCAAAAGCTTGAGAACAAACTCAGACTCAACTAAAAAGCTTTATAAGCATGGACCCAGGTTCATTTACAGCAATAGCTATTGTCTCCATATGGCTATATGTCTTAGAGTGCAAGACTTCGACACAAGCCCAACATGAAAGACATTTTTCCATGAGCCTGATGGGGGTAATCAATGGAAGGAAGATATTTTGACAACTGGGACAGTATGTAAAGTCTCAAAGCCTTTTACTATAATTGTTTTTCTGAGTGCTCAGAATCTGCTTCTTAACTCTTTCCCTCATATAAATGTTTATAACATCTTTGTAAACAGAGTAGACCCAGATCAGATGGCTCCTGTAGGATCAGGGATTGCTCTGTTTGCTGATGGAATTTGATAGATCTTTCCTTTAGTTTCTAAAATGACTAAAGTGTTTCACCTTCCATATATCATTATAACTATTGAAAATAACCATGAAAATTCATTAGGTATTGAAAGGGAAAGGGTTAAATCAATATAGCAGGTATTGTATTCCGAAGATGCCAACACATATATCAACTACTATATGATTTTTATTGTGTTGCATGAATTATTCTGTGCAATATTATGTTTTATTTGAAAAACCTTCTAGTTGAGTGCTTTGCTGGTGCAAAATGAAAACGTACTGATATTTGCCATCAGTGCCGACCATGTACTTTTTTATTTGCTCAGTTTCATTGTCACTCTCTTATATCAGTTAGTATTTAATTCGTCATCATCATCATCATCATCATCATCATCATCATCATCATCATCATCATCATCATCACCATAATCATCATCATCATCATCATCACTTTATCATTCATTGGCGCTGTTCTACCTATTCTGTGCTGTAGTACAGTTATCCATACATGTGCTCATCTATCCAATAGCAAATATAAAAGATGTTTTCTTGTACTTAATGATTTCCACTTACAGTTTAAATTTTTATATTAACCCTTTCCTTCATAGTACATGTAATGCCTTTTCACACTGATGCAAACAGAGTAAACCCTGATCAGATATCTTCTGTAGGAGCTGTCTGATCAGGGTCTGCTCTGTTTGCTTATGGAATTATATAAATGTGATTCCAGTTTTTGTCAAAGCCAAAACATCCTTTGAAAATATTACATTATGAAAAATAAGTTTATGAATATTCATGAATGATAAATACATGCATAAATGTTCATAAGGGAAAGGCAAAGAAGTATTCACAGAAGTAGGATCGAGCCTTTACTCCATGAATATTCACGTAAGAAACAACAACATTATGAAGATCTACTTTAACTGAATTTTTATAATGGCGTATGAAAAAAGGAATATTTTATCACGACAGAAACTTTAGAATCAGATCTATATATTTCAGAAGCAACACAGTAGACCCTGATCAGACATATCCTACAGAAGCCGTCTGATCTGTGTCTTCTCTGTTTGCAAAAGCATGGAAAGGCTTATTTATGGAGTAAAGGGTTAATACTAGGCATTTACTGTCACAATCATTTTGACTCAGAAGTGTAATATTATACTGATATACATAGATTACATTATCAACTTTTATATTTATCCTGACTTACCTAAGCCATGAAATGGTTTGATATTCTATAAATAGAATAGTACATTAACCCTTTCCTCCATAAATACGCCTTTCCATGCCTCTGTAGTCACTTCTTGAAACCATTGTGATAAATAGAGCATTTGCTCCATGGGAGCACATGCTCTATTTATCACAATGGTTTCAATACTACACAATTCTAACATTTTCCTTTTCTCTAGTAAATGCTTCTTTTCGGTAGATTTATTCAAGGAGGTTGGCTCTAATAGCCTATGAGGGAATAGGTTAAAGACTTGGTGCATGAAATTGATTTATTTGAGCTGAAATATTTATTGCTATGCTTTGTTACCACCAAGTGTCAGAACCCTTTATTCCATAGATATCCTTTTTTACCCATTTGAAAACAAAGTAGACCCAGATCAGAGGTTCCTGTTGGATCGATGTTATCAGGGTTTGCTTATGGAATGATATATATCTGAGTCTACAGATTTAGTTAACACATTTCTTATTGATATGTCATTGTAAATATTAAGCTAATTAACCCTTTCCTCCATAAATACACTTTTCTACACCTCTGTAAAAGTCCCCATTTGAAACCATTGTAATAAATAGAGCATTTGCTCCTAAGGAGCAAAAGCTCTATTTATCACAATAGTTTCAGAACTACAAAATTCTAAAATGTTCCTTTCCTCTTGTTAATGCTCCTTTTCGGTAGATTTATTTAAAGAGGTTGGATCTAAAGATAACATATAGGGGAATGGGTTATATTAATATTTAACTTATTTAGGGAATAAAAGGTTAAATAGGGAGCCATCTGATCTGGGTCTACTCTGTTTACAAAGGCATGAAAAGGTGTTCATATGAGAGAAAGGAGTTAAAGGCTCTTCACCTGGGAGACCTGGGTTTGGTTCCCAATATGGACAGAAATATTTATTGCAGTGTTTTGTTTTGGCCAAGTGTCATAAGAGCATTATCATTAGCAGTGACAGTATTAGTAGAAGTAGTATGCTAAATATTTATGAAACTATTAACACTTGTTTTTTGAATATTTTAACTTTAATACAAAGAAGAAAAAAAAGGATAAAAGTGATAACAGGAACCTTCCATACGTTTCAGCATTGAAGACCCAGTGATGCTGTCAGTCTTACAGGGTCTACATTGTATGAAATTAATCAGCACCTACAGTAGTTAATTTACAACAGGTTAAGGCTTTCACCACCATATATCATCATCAAACATTATCATCTGGTTTAAGCTTGCCTAAGTTTTTGTAAAGAGAAAAGTCAATGTATTGCCATAGCCTTGTTGTTGTCATCATTGAAGGCATCATTGTCAGTTTGTTGTTATGCAAAGCCGCAGACACTTTGTTGTAGTTGAACTTCCTGTCAGGCTTCACTAAGTTGTTTATCATCATCAGGGCAACAATCTTATAAGTATTAACCCTTTCCTTGTTCTATATTAATTCCAAATTTCAATACCTACTGAAGATTAAGAAAATAACTATAATGGCAGGTGGAACATTGTAGACACGTAAGAAACAGATCTATCACATGCCATTAACAAACAGAGCAGATGCATATGAAGAAAAGGGTTAAAAGATTTATTGCCCTTTATAACAGATTCATACTGACAGATAAGTGTTGGCATCATCTTGCTGTGTTCGTGTCTTCAATCTCTTTTCAAAAATATATTCAGTATGTTAACCCTTTACTCCATGAATATTTAGGCAAAAAATGATATCATGAATATTAACCTTTAGACTGCTATGGGCGGATGAGTGAATACCTATGCAAACAGTTTGGATCCAGATGAGACGCCAAGTAACTCAGCATCTCATCAGGATCCAAACTGTTTGGCACCCTGATTGCATTTTGATAGAAAAATTGATTATAGCTTGAAATTGGAAACTGTAGTAGGTGAACAATTCTGTAAAAATAATTTGCTCAGCAGGCTAAAGGTTAATTAGATTAATTGTTATAATGCTGCATGAAAATGGGAAATTTTGGCATTAACAGAATCTGTAGAATCGTATCTATAGCAAACAGAGTAGACCCTGATTATACGTCTCCTAAAGGAGATGTCTGATTTTGGTCTACTCTGCAAAGGCGTATTTATGGAGTAAAGGCTTATTTGGTGTGATTTTATACCGATTAGATGTCTTAATATTAAGAGTCCCAGGAGCTGAGGGCCATTTATACAATTTTTGGCCAAGCGTAAAATGAGTCAATAATTATTTGAATTTGCATGTGTGCAGATTCAAAAATCTATTTCTTAAAAAGTATCTCTTTCCCATGTATGGCAAAATTTACCTCACTCACTTTTAGGCTGGTTCAGTGTATTTATTTTATAGCAAAACAAACAGAAACACTCAAAACACACAAAAAACAACAACAATTCAGTGAAAGAGAATTTTTTAAGGATTTTGGAAATTTGTATTGGATCCAAACTGTTTACAAAGTCTATCACTGTTTCACTTGTGGTGGTGAAAGTGTTAATAGGAAAATATCTTGATCAGAAGTTTTATGAATGTAACTTTTCTTCAATGTAGCTAATCAATTTGACTTTACATCCCAACTTAACCCTTTCCCTGTTCTATGTTTATTCCAAATTTTAATATACATGTATACTGAATGTTCATGGACAAAATAGTTATGATGAAATATGGAAGGTGGAACACTGTAGCCACTTTAGAAAGTAAAGACACAGATCTTTCAATTTCATTAACAAACAGAGCAGACCCTGATTATGTGGCTCCTATAGGAGCTGTCTGATCTGGGTCTGCTCTGTTTGCAGATGTGTAAAAAGGCATTTATGTGAGGGAAAGAGTTGATAGGAAATATCCTGATCAGACGTTTTATGATGTGGGATGCACCTTTTCTTTAGATAGATAGATAGATAGATTCATTTCAATAGATTTATTTCAAATATTGTGCAAGTAATATGGTTACAATAGCAATACACTGAAAAAAAGCAATGCATATACAGTAAAGCCTCTCTATAACGACCACTAAATTGTGTTAATTAATTGGTATTTAGAGCAGGTGGCTGCTTAAATCAAGGTGAAAGTAAAACAGAACGCTCCTATAGGAGCGTTCTGTTTTACTTTCATCTTGATTTAAGCAGCCACCTGCCTTTAACACAAAATACTTAGTGTAATTTAGTGGTCATTATAGAGAGGTTTTACTGTATAAACATCATGAAATATTAATGAACCGTGTCAGTCACATCAATATCAAGGATGACACAAAAAAGAGAATATGATCTCTTATTTCCATTGCGGTCCTTGATAGTTATGGTCTGACATAGAGAGGCATGAAAATGATATAAAATGAAATGAATTGAACCAGTTTGGTTAAGAAATCTATAGTCAGTACAAATTTTATCATGTTTACTGTATGTGTGACGTAGCAACAGAAAGTCGCCATGTCATCGTTCTTGTTTAGTGCGTCTGTTACTGACGTTAGTTTGTGTTAAAGGTGCAGGTTCAGCAAATTACAAATAAATCTAGAGTTAACCCATTATTCCATAAATACACCTTTCTACGCCTTTGCAATCAGAGTAGACCCAGATCAAACGGAGCCGTCTAATCAGGGTCTGCTATGTTTGCTTATGGTATAATACGAATATGATTCTACAGTTTCTGCATGGCCAAAATGCCTGTGTCAATAGGCTATTATACAAATTAATCTAGATCTAATTAATATTCATGACATCGGTATTTATCATTCAGATATTCATGGAGGAAAGGGTTAAACTACAGAGGGTTATTTAACCTTTTAAAAAACGATCTTTGAAAGCCCTTTCAAATGTAACAAGGTTTGTCAGTTTCCAAGTATGAGAAGCTAGTGAGTTCCATAGTTTACACCCCTGGAATGAGAAAGATTTCAGACCACAACCTTTGACTTTAGGAAGAATAAAAGATCCGCTTTCTCTGGATCTAGTACTATAAGAATGAATAGAATTTTGAGATACAAAATGTTGATCCATATATTCAGGAGATTGACCACTTATAATTTTAAAAACATGACACAGGGTAATCTGTTCCACTCTTTTGCCAACTGGTAACCAATCAAGGGAAATAAAATGTGCATGCTCAATATGTGACATTTTCTCTACATTGACTACGAATCTGACTAATTTGTTTTGAGTAACCTGCAGTTTCCAAAATTTGGGCAGACCATTATACCAGAAGGAACAAGCATAATCAAAATGACATTGGATAAGAGATAGTGTAGCTTATCTATTTAACTTTACATCCTGACACAACCATTTCCTGATGAATATTCATGTAAGAAATAATGACATCATGAATATTAAATCGATGAATGCTGGATTTTTTTATCATGAAAAAACTATAGAATCAGATCTATATAATTCCATAAGCAAAAGATCAGACCCTGATCACACACCTTCTATGGGAATTAACTGATCTGGGTTTTCTCTGTTAGCAAAGTGTCAATGTGGTAAAGGGTTAAAAGTGATATATTTAAATTATGTGTTATAAAGTCAAATGGATTTAAATTTAAACCCTTCTCCTGTTAGAGACACCTTTCCACAGATTGTTCCTGTTGGAGTTTGATAGAGACACCTTTCCAGACTGAGTATACCTAGATCAGATGGTTCGTGTAGGAGCCTGATAGAGACCACACAGAGTATACCTAGATCAGATGGTTCCTGTAGGAGCCTGATAGAGACACCTTTCCACACAGAATAAACCTAGATCAGATGGTTCCTGTAGGAGCCTGATAGAGACCACACAGAGTATACCTAGATCAGATGGTTCCTGTAGGAGCCTGATAGAGACCACACAGAGTATACCTAGATCAGATGGTTCCTGTAGGAGCCTGATAGAGACCACACTGGGTATACCTAGATCAGATGGTTCCTGTAGGAGCCTGATAGAGACCACACAGAATAAACCTAGATCAGATGGTTCCTGTAGGAGCCTGATAGAGACCACATAGAATATACCTAGATCAGATGGTTCCTGTAGGAGCCTGATAGAGACCACACTGAGTATACCTAGATCAGATGGTTCCTGTAGGAGCCTGATAGAGAACACACAGAGTATACCAAGATCAGATGGTTCCTGTAGGAGCCTGATAGAGACCACACTGAGTATACCTAGATAAGATGGTTCCTGTAGGAGCCTGATAGAGAACACACAGAGTATACCTAGATCAGATGGTTCCTGTAGGAGCCTGATAGAGACACCTTTCCACACAGAATAAACCTAGATCAGATGGTTCCTGTTGGAGCCTGATAGAGAACACACAGAGTATACCTAGATCAGATGGCTCCTGTAGGAGCCTGATAGAGACCACACAGAGTATACCTAGATCAGATGGTTTCTGTAGGAGCCTAATAGAGACACCTTTCCACACAGAATAAACCTAGATTAGATGGTTCGTGTAGGAGACTGATAGAGACCACACAGAGTATACCTAGATCAGATGGCTTCTGTAGGAGCCTGATAGAGACACCTTTCCACACAGAGTACTCTATTTGCTTATGGAATTACATATGATTCTACACTTTCTGCCATGGCCAAAACACAATCATTTTTTTCATATACCATTTAAAAAATTCAACTACTTGTAATAAATATTCTTGGTGTCAGTATTTCTAAGGTGACTATTTAAGAGGTAAAGAGTTAAAACATAAAATGTATTACACATGACACAACACAAAGATGGAGGAATTGCATAATGGATGCCTATAGGGTATAGCTTTAAGTTTCATAGGTAATACCCGTTCTTAACCCTTTATTCAAGAAATACACATGTCTTTGTCTTTGCAAACAGAGTAGACACAGATCAGACGGCTACTATATGTCTACTCTGTTTGCTTAGGATATAATACAGATATGATTTTACAGTTTCTGCCATGAACAAACGTTCCTGTGTCCATGTGCTATTATAACACACAATCCAATTCATATTGATGATTTCATTATGCCTTACATGAATATTCATGAGAGTAAAGGGTTAAAGTAAATGTGTATTGTATTCTTAAATGATTCTTATGGTAGTTTGTTTGTTTATATGTTTGAATATATAAAATATTTGTTATATGTTTAAAAGCTGTGTTAACTATATTTTCCTTCTGTTTACATTACATTGTAAACTTTATAATGTTTTATAATAACACTTTTCTTATGACATATCTAGAACTATTTTAATTGGTTCTGAATAGAATGTGGTATTATAGTGATAAACTATCTAATGAATCTGTTTAATGATTTTTATGCCCCCCAACGGCGGGCATATAGTAATCGCATTGTCCCTCCTTCCGTCTATCCATCTATCTGTCTGTCTGTCGTTCCATCTGCCGTCCGTCCGTCCCAAATTTTGTGTCCCTTCTATAACTTTTTTATCTGTGAATGGATTTCAAAATAGCATGGCACAAATGTTCACCACACAAAGACAATGTGTCGCGTTCAACTCCCAGGTCCATGGGTCAAAGGTCAAGGTCATCCTTCTGGGTCAAAGGTCGGGGCATGAGTGTTTCACAAACACACTCTTGTTGTTTTTGTACTTATGATTAATTATCAGTGCTTTGACTGAAAAAAATATTTATTGGTTGTTTATATTTAACCCTTAACTCCAAGAATACTCATGGAAGAATTGATGGCATCATGAATAATATATATATATATATATATTATCATAAGCAAACAGAGCAGATCCCGGTCAGATGATTCCTTTAGGAGCCATCTGATCTGGGTCTACTCTGTTTGCAAAGCTGCAGAAATGCGCATTTATGGAGTAAAGGGTTAAATTTATGCCCAAATGTATATGCCTATAAGCAAGGGAACTTTTGCAGTTGATAGAGACTTGCTTAGCCAGATCTTTTCAATACAGCTTCTAAGCAGTGGCTACATGTTTAATACATATACTGTTGTCCGGTTTTTTTTTTTTGATCACCTGAGCCCGAAGTCAGTATATGAGCTCTTTGAGATTATTGATTGTCTGTTGTTGATCAATTTGTACACCCACAATGCTGAAGTGGCCTTAACCCTTTCCTCCATAGGCTATTTTTAGATACAACCTTTTTGAATGAATCTACCCAAAAGGAGCATTTACATTGTACTAGAGAAAAGTAAAAGTTTAGAATTTTGTAGTTTGAAACCATTGTGATAAATAGAGCATTAGCTCCTATAGGAGCAAATGCTCTACTTATCACAATGGTTTCTAGAAGTGACTATTACAGAGGCGTAGAAAGGCGTATTTATGGAGGAAAGGGTTAATCATTTGCTTCATATAAATGCTTTTTCACATCTTTGCATAAAGAGTTGACCCAGATCAGATGGCACCTGTAGGAGCTGTAGGATCAGGGTCTGCTCTGTTTGCTGATTAACTTATAGAGTAGCTAAAAAGTGTCTACTGATACCAAAATTTCTTGTCAACATACGCCATTATCCCATTCCCACATATCGACGCCTTGCGACGCCTCTGCAGAATTCACCTGTTGAAACCATTGTGATATATTCTCTAGTTAATGCTCCTTTTCGGTAGATTTATTCAAAGAGGTTTGATCTAAAAATAGCCTATGAGGTAATGGGTTATAAAGAATTTTAATAAACATTCATGATGTCATTATGTCTTACATGAATATTCAACAAGGAAAGTTTTAAATACATTTTTAACTTGGTAGTCATGTGTATGTCAACATGATCTCATCCAAGTTCGATTATGGGCACAATTGGAGGAAAAGGTTAGAGTTATGTGCCCCTTGATTCACCAGAAAAAGGCCTATTTAGTTTGTGAACACTCTAGTAGCCATAGTTCTCATGCAATCTTAATGCAGATTGGTAGCGTGTTTGGCCACAAGATGTTAACCAAGTGTGGTTAAAATGGGACTTTAGGTCTAGCTGTTTTGTTTCTCTATGAATTATCATACTTAGAAATAATGTATATGACCACAAGGTCTAAACTTAGTTCAGTTATAGACAAAATTGAACTATTCGGTCTGAAATAATGCATACTTGACTTAACCCAAAACAATGTATGGTTTGATATGAGTTGAATAGGACCAGTAGTTCAAGAATTGCATAAAATAAAATTGTATAAAATAGCATAGTTTGCTATGTTAATCCCTTCCCAGTTCATGTTAGAAATACTGTTATCATGAATATTTATTAGCTTTATATTTATAATGGCATATGTTGGCAGTATGTTTTGGGTATTGGTAGAAACTGCAGAATCATAAATCATAAAAGCAAATGGAGCAGACCCTGATCAGACAGCTCCTACAGGAGCCATCTGATCTGACTATGCTTTATTTGCTTAGATGTGAAAAAGGCATTTATATAAAAGAAAGCGGAAAACACTCAAAACGGGTTTAATATTTCTCAGATCCTGATCATATTCAGACATAAGTTTTTATCTCTGTTAAGATCAATTGAAAGGAAAGTCAAACCTGTTATTCAGTGGTTATATTCCCATCGTCTTTGAAAACAAGTATTAATCCAATTAAATAATGTTGTCAGCATCTTTTCAAGCAAATTTATGATTGTATAGTATCTGAGATTACTTAATGGTTACTCACGTGAGTGATACATGGCCATTTCGGCCCTCTTGTTTTACTGTGCATGTTCACAGAGTGTAGACGTTGATCAGAGGCTGTGTCTTAAATGCAGGTTTACTTGTATTGGCCTTGAATTACATTTCTTCCTTTATGCAGCCTTTTCAGCTCCCCTGAACATGCAGTGCTCAAGGTGAGCTATTGTTTCTGTCAACAATTTACTTCAAACAGCATCTTCCCTATAACACCAGGGTCAGTCATGACTAAATTTAACAGATTCTCTTGAATAGTTAGCTCACCTGAGCACAAAATACTCACGGTGGGCTATTGTGATAGTGCATCCATAGTCAACAACTTCCTTAAACAACATTTCCTCCAAATAATAAGGGTCAGTTGTGTCCAAAGCTCACAGAAACAGTCCTTGTGTGGTCCTCTGACATTATTGTTCAAGAATTAAAATCGGTGTGGAACTTGGGTTGCCATGACTATCAAAAGGAAAACTTTTGGCAATGCTTATTGCCTGGAATTGTTTGGCTGATTTCAGTGTAATCTGTAGAAATGATAATTGGGTGACCTCTTACCAAAATTGTTCAAACAATTGATGTTCATTGGAAAACATTGGAAAAAATGACATTGCTCATAATTATCCTTTTTTGGCAATGACGATTTTTAAAAAATGTCATCTCTGAAACAGCTGGATTTCAGTAAATGTTTGCAAGAGTGTTCCGTACCAAACTTGTTCAAGCCATTATTTATTTTAAAAAAAGCACGGTCATCGTGGATGAGGCTTACTTTCTGTATTACTGAAATTATTGTTATACCCCCCACAATAAAGTGTTGGGGGAATATACTGGAATCACTCCGTCCGTCCGTCTGTCCATCCGGCTGTAGACTGTGCCATCCTTCAATGGAACAGTTTGAAATTATGCAGCATTGTTGATCACCATCTGAAGTTGTGCAACTGCGATATCAGTTTTGATTCTGCATTTTGTTATTGAATTATCTCCCTTTTTGTAATTTTAATATATGAAATTTAGTCCTGAGCTTTACCCTGTCATGCCTCAACAGAACTTTTTTAAATTTTACAGTGTCTTTGAACACCATCTGAATTTGTGCACCTGTGATTACAGTTTGATTTGTCTCTTCCTTCTTGAGTTATCTTCCTTTTTGGAATTTTAACAAATGAAATATTGTCCACAGTTTTATTCTGCCATGCCTCGACAGAATTTTTTTTAAATTGTGTAGTATTGTTGAACATCATCTGAAATTTGTACCTGCAGTTGCGGTTTTGATTTGATTCTTCATTCATGAATTATCTCCCTTTTATTAATTTTAATAAATGAAATTTTGTCTGGAGCTTTTCTCTGTCATACCTCAACAGAACTTTTTTAAATTTTGCAGTATTGTTGAACACCATCTGAAGTTGTGCACACTTTTAGGTTTGTCGCTTCATGCATGAATGAATTATCTCCTTTTTCATAATTTAACAAATAAAATTTAGCGTTTCGGAGCTTTACTCTGTTATACCTCAACAGTTCATTCTCATATTAGGTCAACATCAGATTTATTTCTATAACCCCATCTCTGTGTCAAATGTGCTAGTTGGGGTGTATTAATCACCTTTAGTGATAGTTCTAGTTATTTCTGAAACACTGTGGCTGTCAGGCGGTAAGCCTGTTGCTATATATTAAACAATTGGACCAATATTCTTATATAATTATGCAATAAAGTACATGACCTGTTGTCTTAGTTGAGCATTACATGGCTGTCACGGCTATCTTGTTGTTTAAAAAAATGAAAGGCAGCCTAAATGAAAAACAGCAATGACAGGGTGGTTATCATTATTGTTAAATGTTAACTCATTCCCTCATATTGATGCCTTTTGATGCCTCTGTAAAAGTCACTTTTTGAAAACATTGTGATATTAAATAGAGTATTTGCTGAATAGGTGCAAATGCTCTATTTATCACAATGGTTTCAAAACTACTCAGTTCTAAAATTTACATTTTTTCTAGTAAATGCTCCTTTTCAGTAGATTTATTCAAAGTGGTTGGGTTTAAAAATAGCCTATGAGGGAATGGGTTAAGTAACCTGCTATCAAAATTATTTAATCATAATTCAAAACAATTTTACTGACATGTTTATTGATCGGTCATCTACCAAATTATGTTTTATTTAAGTTTCATGCAATAAGCAATATAATTTTTGACCATGATAAAAACTTGAATCAGATCTATACTATTTCATTCGTGCGAACAGAGCAAGTTCATATCATATCAAAGCAGACCCTGATCTTGGTCTCCTCTGTGTTTGCCAAGGTGTCATATCTATGAGGTAAAGTGTTAAAAAGCAAAACTGTCATGGCATGCAGCTAGTTTTCCATATATGGCTTAATAGCAGATATTTAAATAGACTTAGTCTACACGTATTTAATTTCAAAACCCTGAATGCTATTGAAGGAGCTTGTTTTTGATACATGTCACGGTACGATAGTGAATATATAATGGTCTGATTTTAATATAACTTGACCAGAATGTATCTTGCCAAGTTGATCATCTACCAAAATCTGTAAAATTGTTTTTATACAATGCAAAACTTGTCCATCATGAGCTAGGCTAGTTTTCTATATATCGCAAATATTTAAAAAAAAAAAAAAAAAAATTCTCAGAAATAACAAATCAGATTTCAAAATAATTTTACAGAAATGTTGCTAGGTTGACCAACTACTGCATTACTTAACCCATTACCTCATATGCTATTTTTAGACCCAATCTCTTTGAATAAATATACTGAAAAGGAGCATTCACTAGAAAAAAGGACATTTTATTGTGTTTGTTTATGTTAACATCTGTTCCTGGTCAATATGGGCTAATTGGACATCCCAGAGAGAGGGGAGAGGATACAGAGAAACCCAGGTGTGATGCCCTACTCTAATTATCGAAAGAGTTTCTCTGGTTCTTTCAGATGCCCAGTGTAAAGCACTGGTACATCGGACCTCGATTTATGGTCTCGCACGAAGAACTTTGTGCAGTTGGGTAATATGGAGTAATTTGCTCATATGGAGCAAATGCTCTTTTTTTCATCATTCAAAACATTTATTTTCTATTAATCAATTCTAATAATGTAATCAACACCTATCCTCCAAATGTAAATCTGGACTTCTGGTAACTCAGTACATGTATAGGGTCATCATGAACTTCTGGTTTCTTTATTCACTCTGCATAATATTTGTACTGATTGACAAGTTCCCTGCCGCAGTGTATTGTTACTTTTTCTGATATTTTGTTAGATATTGACAAGAATAAAAGATACTAAACCTACCATGTTTGCTTTTCATGTTATCCATAAATGCATTAATTTACACGTAAACTGAGACACAAAAGAAGGTGTATAGCTTGTGTTAGTTTTCATCTGACTAAAAGTTCTGCAAAATATATTTATACTAGATCTACAATAATACAGGATCGCAAAATTGAATGACTCAGCAAGAATTACTTCAGTAAGACAGGTTGATAATGATTTCATCTAACACAGAACTTTCTTAAGGCTTACATAGATTAACCCATTATCTCATAGGCTATTTTTAGACCAAACCTCTGAATAAATCTACCGAAAAGGAGCATTAACCAGAGAATTTTTGTTTAAAAAAAATTTGCAGTTTGAAACAATTGTGATAAATAGAGCATTTGCTCCTATAGGAGCAAATGCTCTATTTATCACAATTGTTTCAACAGGTGACTTTTTACAGAGGCGTCAAAAGGTGTCAATATGAGGGGATGGGTTGAGGATGCAGCATGATTAGCTATATTTTAAAGAACACTAGGGGAAGACAATATTTGTAAGAAAGCAGGATAAGGTGAAATTTGATTGGGTGTGTGAACCCTAGGGGGTTTTTGTGTTGGATGAAGTCATCATCAACCTTTGCCTTACTAAAGTAAGTCTCCCTTTATCATTCATTTTAATACTCCTTTAGGGTCTCGCGAATCGGTACCCATCAAAAAGGTAGATTATGCGGAAATAGTAATGCTTGGTTAGCGACACTACAGGCAAATGTTGATTTTGCATCTTCAAATACTGCTTTAACCCATTCCTTTATAGATGTGCCTTTTCAAACCTTTGCAAACAGAGTAGACCCAGATCAAATGGTTCCTACAGGGGCTGTTCAATTAGGGTCTGCTCTGTTTGCTTATGAAATTATAAAGATCTGATCCTACACTATTTACCTAAGTCAACAACTCCCTTTTTAAAGTTTTACCTTATAATAATTAAGTTAATGAATATTCATGAAGTGATAAATTCTTGTATAAATGTTCATTAGGGAAACGGTTAGATTAGATTAGACTAAATATACATTTGAGCTATCCAATTCAATGCCCTTCACGAAATAGAATAATGTCCACGGTAATAAAGCAGAATGTGTTTGGATGAAATTAATGTGTCAAAGATGTGTTGCAGACTCTTGTTGGTGTTGGATACAAAATAAACTAGAATTATGTCCATAGGATATGGATGCCCCCATCTAGCCATTTTCACTAAGTGTGTAACTTGTGACAGCAATTATATATATTGGAAAAACGTGAAGGTGCATTAACTCTTTACTCCATGAATATTTATGAAACAAATAATGACAAGATGAATATTCACCAATTGATTTTTTATAATGATACATGGACACAGGAATATTTGTCCATAGTAGAAACTCTAGAATCATATCTCTATTATTTCTAAGCAAACAGCAGACTCTGATCAGACGGCTCCTATAGGAGCCATTTGATCTGGCTCTACTCTGTTTGCAAATGTGGATAGGTGTATTTATGGAGTAAAGGGTTAAGAGGCCAAAGAGCATCTTTTACGGAAAAAGGACCATGACTCTGTAATTCTACCATCTATGCACATCTGTGCATCAAGGCTGACCATCTGTAAAAGTCTGAAACAATTCCGATCAAAGATGTCTCAGGAATGTGTTCCAAAAGATTTTGGGGATGTATGTACAGATGTATGGACAAATGTAAGTCCTCCTAAACATCTTTTTAGCTCACCTGAGCCAAAGGCTCAAGATGAGCTATTGTGACCGCGATGTGTCCGGCGTCCGTCCATATTTTCAAATGACATCTCCTCTGAAACTGCTGACCCGATTTTAACGAAATTTTGTCAGAAGCATCAGTGGCTAGGGGGAACGAAACGTTCACATTATGACACCCGGACCAAAAATGGCCCTGCCCAAGGGCTTATCAGTTTTTCATAGGAAAATCTTTAAAAATCTTCTCTGAAACTGTAAGGCCTAGACCTTTGATATTTGGTATGTAGCATGATCTTATGGTCCTCTACGAAGATTGTTCAAAGTATGACCCGGGCAAAAAATGGCCCCGCCCAAGGGCTTATCAGTTTTTCATAGGAAAATCTTTAAAAATCTTCATCTCTGTAACTGTAAGGCCTAGAACTTTGATATTTGGTATGTAGCATGATCTTATGGTCCTCTACAAAGATTGTTCAAATTATGACCCCCGGGCCAAAAATGGCCCCGCCCAAGGGCTTATCAGTTTTTCATAGGAAAATCTTTAAAAATCTTCTTCTCTGAAACTGTAAGGCCTAGACCTTTGATATTTGGTATGTAGCATGATCTTATGGTCCTCTACAAAGATTGTTCAAATTATGACCCCCGGGCCAAAAATGGCCCCGCCCAAGGGCTTATCAATTTTTTATAGGAAAATCTTTAAAAATATTCTTCTCTGAAACTGTAAGGCCTAGACCTTTGATTTTTGGTATGTAGCATTATCTTATGGTCCTCCACAAAGATTGTTCAAATTATGACCCCTGGGCCGAAAATGGCCCTGCCCAAGGGCTTATCAGTTTTTCATAGGAAAATCTTTAAAAATATTCTTCTCTGAAACTGTAAGGCCTAGACCTTTGATTTTTGGTATGTAGCATTATCTTATGGTCCTACACAATGGTTGTTCAAATTATGACCCCGGGCCAAAAATGGCCCGCTCAAGGGCTTATCAGGTTTTCATAGGCAAATCTTTAATAATGTTCTTCTCTGAAACTGTAAGGCCTAGACCTTTGATATTTGGACTGTAGCATAATCATATGGTCCTCTACAAAGATTGTTCAAATTATGACCCCCGGATCAAAAATGGCCCTGCCCAAGGGCTTATCAGTTTTTCATAGGAAAATCTTTAAAAATCTACTGAAACTGTAAGGCCTAGACCTTTTATGTTTGGTACGTAACATGATCTTTATATGGTCCTCTACAAATATGTAGCTGTGGCTTGTGGTCCTCTGCCAAGAATGTTCTACTGATGACCCCGACCACTGGGCGAAACTTCGCCCTGTCTCAGGGCTTATCAGTTTTTCATGAGAAAAATATAAAATATTTTTCTTCTCTGAAACCATAAGGCTTAGACCTTTAATTAATGGCATACTGCTTTGCCTTGTGGTTCTCTACCAAGGTTGTACAAATGATTTCTTGTGGTCAAAAATGGCCCCGCCCCTGGGGTTATCTCAGGTGAGCGCTTCAGGGCCTCATGGCCCTCTTGTTTGGATATGGAATGCCATCCAGAGTATAGTGTGCAATTGTAACTGATAATTGAACTTCTGGTATAATGAAAACACAACAACTATGTTTAAGTAGTACATGGCCTTTATTTACTGTTGACTCTGCTTTGTTCATGCAGTGTTAACAGATATACCATAATCACATAAGACTTGGACAAGTTCAAAAGAACAAACTGATGTCTTTATTGATAGTCAAGTTCAAAAGAACAAACTGATGTCTTTATTGATAGTCCAATGATCTACTTTAGCCTTTTGTTTAACAGCCGCACTCCTTTCACACATTTGCAGACAGAATAGATCAAGATCAGGAACTGTCCGATCAGGATCTGCTCTGTTTGCTTATATAATTATGTTCCCTACTGTTTGCCATGACAATACATTTCTTCATTTTATATTTTCATACAAGAATTAAAGTTTTAACCCTTTACTCCATGAATATTTATATAAGAAATAATAATGTCCTGAATATTAATAATTTATATTAATTGTTATGGTGACACATAAACCGACAAATTCTTGGCTATGGCAGAAACTATAGAATCATATCTATATTATTTCATAAGTGAACAGAGCAGACCCTGCTTAGACAACACCTATAGCGTCTAATCAGCGTCTACTCTGTTTGCAAAGGCATATTTATGGAATAAAGGGTTAAATTAATATTCATAATGAGCAGAGTCTTGCATAAATATTCATAAAAGAAAAGGTTAAAAGTGTGCCCAAGATATTTTTACCCTGCAAATTATTGAGCAAAACACCTCATGAAATATTACTATGCTAATGAAGACAAGAGTAGGGCTTCAGATAAAGGTGGGTACTCAAAAAATAAAATCACCATTTCTCCACCAAAACTTGTACACAAGTCGTGTACTGTGATCACTCTTTAGAATCATCTCAAAGAGACCAAACCCTATACTAAGACCACTCTTTAGAATCGTCTTAAAGATATAGTGTTTGTCAGAGAAATAAAGGAGCTATTCTTGAAAATGTTTAAATGTATGCTCCTTATCTGGACCTCTGTTAAACCATGCTGTTATAATATTAAATTATTACATTATTACATTTAGTTTGGGTTTTTTCTAATTTCTGTACAGCAATACCTCTCTATAGCAACCAATTAATGAATAAACATTTGAGCAGGTGTTTTTAATGCAGAACAAATATAATGCAGATAGCCAAGGGAGAAACAACTTAATTAAAGAACCCCTCCCCCCCCCCCCCCCCCCCCCAATTAGATATCTTTAATTGGTCGTTGTAGAGAGGTTTAAATGTACTTTTAATTTTTTTTAAAACAAGTGAACAGTTTAAGTTCAAATCAGCCCAATGCCCAGTAGTACAAAAATGTTTTATACAACTTCCAAAGCTGTTGCAGCTGTAACAGTAACATACATAGTACCGCAACCGTAACATACATAGTACTACAGCTGTAACATACATAGTACTGCAGCTATAACATACATAGTACTACAGCTGTAACATACATAGTACTGCAGCTATAACACATAGTACTGCAGCTGTAACATACATATGTAAAACTGCAGTTGTAGCATACATAATACTGCAGCTGTAACATACATAGTACTGCAGATGCAACACACATATAATACTACAACTGTAACATACATAATTACTGCAGCTGTAACATATATAGTACTGCAGCTGCAACACACAAAATACTACAGCTGTAACATACATAAAATTACTGCAGCTGTAACATACATAAATACTGCAGCTGCAACATACATAGTACTGCAGCTTCAACACACCTATAATACTACAGCTGCAACATACATATTTACTGCAGCTGTAACATTCATAGTATTGCAGCTGCAACATACATAGTACTGCAGCTGCAACACTCATAATACTACAGCTGCATATACATAATTACTACAGCTGTAATATACATAGTACTGCAGCTGCAACAGACATAGTACTGAAGCTGCAACACACATAATACTACAGCTGTAACATACATAATTACTGCAGCTGTAACATACATAGTACTGCAGCTGCAACATACATTAGTATTGCAGCTGTAACACATAAAAGTGCAGCTGTGGCATACATATTACTGCAGCTGTAACATACAGAGTATTGCAGCTGTAACATACATGGTTACTGCAGCTGTCAAATACATAGTACTGCGGCTGTAACATACATCAGTACTGCAACTGTAACAAACATAATACTGCAGCTATAACATACATAATACTACAGCTGCTATTGAATGACACAAATTGCAGATGTCTAGTTTGATACAATGACTGATGTGGGACTACACTAGCTGTTTGTATATGTCTTGTCCATGTGTCCAATAGCATGTGACATAACATGCAAAAGTAATATGGCTAATTATATGTAGTGCCTAGTTACATAGCTAGTTACTCCCTAGTTACTTAGTTTCTAAAATGGTTACAATGTTTCACTTAACACATTTCATTATAACTATTTTGTTCCTGAATATTCAGTAAGGTGGAACATTGTAATCATTTTAGAAACTAAAGAAACAGATCTATCAAATTCCATTAGCAAACAGAGCAGACCCTGATCAGACGGCTCCTACTGGAGCCATTTCATCTGGGTCTACTATGTTTACAAATGCGTGAATATGAAGGAAACAGTTAAGATAATCACGATCTTACCCACGAAATCATAAAAGTAGACTAATACAAGTAAGTATTGAATTATTCAAACGATAGTAGATCTTGATGGGTTCGATTTCTCAGTAGAATATAACACTAAATGTTCAGTTTAATCATCATCCGAGTCATCATCGCTGTCGTCTGAACTTTCGTCTGAACTTATAACCTTTCTACGAGTTCGAGGGACAGATGCCTGATTCAAGCGAGGATTATTTCTAGTCCTTGACAGTGATCTTGACCTGATTTGGGAAGCGGCTGGTTTGCCTAGCTGATTCTGTGTCTGGGGAGGAGGTGAAACCACATCTTGTATGCCAGTACTTCCGGATGTCTCACTCTTCTTCGATGCGGGTAACCTAGAGGAGACCAAACATTTGACATTTTACATGCGAAATATATACCATACCTCACTGTCAAGACCACAACTAATCTCATGTATAACTTTATCCCAATTAGTACTAAGCAAGATAAATACTCAATAGAACTAACAAAACTTACACTTGAAGTTTGCATACTGCAATCAGCTTGACAGGACTTTTTTTTACAGAAGATAAGGAACAAAACCAGTGATCAAAGCAGGATATGGTAAACTAGATTTTATTTCGACCTACATTTCAACTAAACAATAGTGTTCATCAGGGTCTTATTTTAGTACAACATACATACATTACCCCTTTTCCTGTTAATATTCATGTAAGAAATATTGACATCATTAATATTTATCAGCTGAATTTTATAACAGCAAATGTAAACAGGAGTTTTTAGCATTGTTAGAAACTGTAGTCGGATCTTTTACTATTTCATAAGCTAACAGAGAAGACCCTGATCAGATGGCTCCCAATCTGGTTCTATTCTGCTAGCAAAGACCTAAATATGTGTATTTATGAAGGAAAGGGTTAACGGAGTCAAATAATGCAAACATGTCCAATGTATAGCATCTGATGAAGATCTACATCATTTTGTCAAGCTGGGTAATAGTCTTACAGGTGTAACTGAGAGTTAACTCTTTCCCTCATATAAATGTCATTTCACACATTTGCAAACAGGGTCCAAACTGTCCTGTTTACATAGGTCATTATAAAAAGTTCAGCTCATGAATATTCCTGTTTTCATTATTTCTTATATGAAAATTGAACGAGGAAACATTTAAAATAATACATTTTCACACTGAAATCAACCTTTTTACGTTGATATGCATGGCTGAAAAATAAAGACAAATTAAAGTTTGAAAAGATCTCTCAATTCAACTCTTATTAATTGGTACAGTCTGTTCCTAATTCAACTCTTAGTAATTGGTACAGTCTGTTCCTATCTCCAATTCTCAGATCCCTTTCAATGCTGAACTTTCCAATGGACAGCTCCAAAATTCAACAAGAGGGCCAAGATGGCCCTTAATCGCTCACCTGATTACCATAGATTTAAGATTTTTGCTGGGTAGCCCATGGGTAGGGCCAATATTGACCTTAGGGACAATATTTGAACAATGTTGATAGAGGATCATGAGCAGTGGTTCTGCAGAACAAGATTTTCAAAGATTTAGAATACTGATTTTATCAAGACAATGATTCTGACCAATGAAGATTGGGCTAAAAATGTGCCCTCTAGAGTAATTTTTCTAAGATTTGACCTAGTGACCTACTTTTTATTCCCATCCCACCCATGATCACACTCAACCTTGATATCACCAAGACAAACACTCTGAGCAAGTTTGAAGATTGGGCTAAAAAGGTGGCCGCTGGAGTGTAAACAAGATTTTTCTAAGACATGACCCAGTAACTTTTTGACCACATGTAACCCACTTTCAAACTTGTCCAAGATTTTATTAGGACAATCATTCTGACCAATTTTCATGAAGATTTGGCTATAAATGTGACCTCTAGAGTGTTCACAAGGTTTTCCTACTATTTGACCTAATGACCTAGTTTTTAACCCCACATAACCCACTTTCATCCTCGTTCGAGATTTTATCAAGACAATCATTATGACTAAGTTTCGTGAAGATTGGACTGTTTGACCTAGTCTGTAACCCCACTTGACCCACTTTTGAACTTGTCCGAGATTTTATCAAGACATTCATTCTGACCAAGTTTCATGAAGATTGGACTAAAATTGTGACCACTAGAGTGTTCACAAGGTTTTTTTACTGTTTGACCTAGTGACCTAGTTTTTTACCCCACGTAACCCACTTTTCAAACTCCTCTGAGATTTTATCAAGACAATCATTCTGACCAAGTTTCATGAAAATTGGGCTAAAATGTGACCTCTAGAGGGTTCACAAGGTTTTCCTACTATTTGACCTAGTTTTTCACCCAACTTGACCCACTGTCGAACTTGTCCGAGATTTTATCAAGATATTCATTCTGACCAAGTTTCATGAAGATTGGACTAAAATTGTGACCACTAGTGTGTTCACAAGCAAATTGTTGACGACGCACGCCGGACGCCGGACATTCAAGAGTCTCCCAAAAGCTCACCCTGAGCTTTGCTCAGGCGAGCTAAAAAGGTAAAGATTACTGTGAATATTCAGGGATATTTTTCAAGAAAAGTGTAATATATAACAAAGCCCTTTTATCTTGGTCTACACTGCTTGCAAATGATTTTAGTGGATCTACACTACTTGAAAATGATTTGAGTGGGTCTACACTTCTCGCAAATGACTTGTCACATTGTGTCCAGCACTGAAAGGGTTAACTTTTACACTGCTATAAAACTGTCAAAAACCCTTAGTACTTTACTCCAAGAATAACTATGTCAGAAATAATGACATTATGAATATTAATTAACTTAATTTGCATACAAATGTAGTTACATACGTATAAGGGAATTCAACTGTACAATTATATCTATAGTGTGCCATTAGTAACATAGCAGATCCTGACCAGATGGCTCCTAAATGAGCTGTGTGATCTGGGTCTACTCTGTTTGCAAAAATGTGTATTTATAGAGTAAAGGGTTAATTGTCTCCTTCAAATTCTAACTCCCCCAACAAAAGCATTTACAAGATGAGTAAATTTAACTTTTTGTTTCAAGAATTATTTTCTCAACCAAACACTATAGTTTAGAAGATTTTAACGACTGGTCACAACTTAGTGTTCAGTGGAGTAATAAACTATTTGATATACGCCCCTTTCTCCATGGCTTTAAGGTCTATGGTGAACACGTCTTAAGTTTTCGACTCACAGCCTGTATCATTATCAGATGAAACAATACTTGTGGTCTGATCAAGATCAAAGCTGTCTGTAAATATTACTCAATTAGCAGGTAACAATTAAATTGTATTTTTCAGCTGCATCCAAAGTGTGTGCTATGTTATCAATGGATCCACCAATAGCACACCAAACAAGATAATATAATATAGTGCATGTACCATAGTAATCCAAAATAGTCAGACACCACATCTCCCCTTCCACCACTATATATAAATATATAAAGTATGTTTTTTGGAATGGGCCGGAGGCCTAATAACAAATAAAGAACTGAACTGAAAGCTGAATAAGTCAATTTCGCAGTGTTTTTACCTCTTTCCCTGTTCCACGTTTATTCCAAATTTCATTACCTACTGAATATTCATGGAAAAAATAGTTATTTATAATGAAATATGGAAGGATCGTGGGACATTGTAGCCAGTTTAGAAAGTAAAGAAACAGATCTTTTAAATTCCATGAGCAAACACAGCAGACCCTGGTCAGATGGCTCCTATATTCTGTTTGCATATGCGTGAAAACATATGTCTATATGAATATTTAGGCAAGAAATAATGACATTATGAATATTAAACTAACTGAAAATATATAATGGCACCATGAACACAAACTCAATTTTTGCCATGGCAGAAACTGTAGAATCAGATCTATATATCATTAACAGAGTAGACCCTGATCAGACGGCGCCTACAGGAGCCATCTGAACTGGTTCTACTCTGTTTGCATACTGATAGGCATAAAAAGGTGTATATATGGAGTAATGGGTAAAAACTACTGGTATAAATGGAAGTAATGGTGTAGGAAACAGTGCAGACCCCGAACAAATTATATGAGAATATGATCTGGGTCTGCACTATTAGCCCAAACATGTCCAAACCGTAAGGATAATTATGGTATACATTAGTTATATGAGAGACTGATAATGAAGTTATATGACAGACTGGTAATGAAGTTATATGACAGACTGATAATGAAGTTATCTAAGCCTCTGATTCTACAAAAAGTTGAAATCATATTTATGATATAACCTTGTCCCTTCAACTAAAGCATATAAAGTATATATAAACAAACCAATTGATGTTAATCCTTTCCCTAATGAACATTTATACAAGAATCCATGACTTCATGAATTTTCATCAATTGAATTTTTATAATGGCCACGGAATAAGGGAATGTTATATCATGGTACATGTAGTATCTAGAATCAGATCTATATCATATAAGCAGGACAGATCCTTATCAGACTGCTCCTGCAAAAACTGTCTGATCTAGGTTTACCCTGTTTGCAAAGGCATGAAAAAGAGTTTAATATACATATATGAGGGAAAGGATTAAAGTGGGATCTGCTATTATAAATACAATAAAGATAAATACATGCACTAAGCCCTTTATTTGCTAATTACTACATGACTGGATTTGCAGTTATTTGACTCTAAATAAACTGTTTTACTGATTTGCCTTGTGAAATCATAATCATTTACTCATTGTCTTTTTATATAAACAGTGGCCCTGTATCACTTTCCTGAAGCAATAGGCCATGAGCTATAGTGAGTATATATAAACAATGTTCCACTTGTTTCAAATTTAGCACTATATAGTGTATTGCCCAGTAGCCATATTTGTTTTTAAGGAATTACAACAATACCCTTGGCAAGGGGTCACCTTAGGTATATTGCTACTAAATTATCCCTTATAGCCATATAAGGAATAGTATTAGCCTCATTTGTGGCGGTAATGCTCCTGATTTGAACAGTTTTGCTAAAGAACCATCTAAGGAACATAAGCACAAGATTACTGAAATCCTAGCAGATATTTGAAATTTTCACCAAAGCCGTATAAGGAAAATTAGCCCCGCACCTGGAGGCAATATTTTCAAAGAATCTGGTAAAGGGCTACATAAGCAACATTCTTGCAAATCATTTTGAAATTAGCCAGGGGTTTCAGACAAGAAGATTTTTAAATTTTAACTATATATGTATAATAGTAGCTATATAAGGAAAATTAGTTCCACCCCTGGTAGCCATGTTTTGTAACAAACCACTAAAGTTTGAGCAACTGGTAGAGGGTCACCTCACCACTATTCAGGTAAAATGATATTGAAATCTGCCAAGCGGTTTCAGAAAAGGGCAGTTTCGAAATCTATACATGGAAAGTTAGCCTTGCCATTGGTGTTCATGATTTTTATCAAATCACAGTGATGTGTACAAGTTGGGTAGACGGTCACCGACAGATTAGTTTTTAAATTATACTGAAATCTTTCCTGTGGTTCCAGTCAAAAAGATTGTCAACAAGAAACCGCCAATGTCGGTATGGCCGGATTGCCGATTAAAGTGATATAGATGAACAGTCAATCATTATACATTTCTGCATCAGCAGATGCTGAAGGCATAATAAATGAAATATTAGATCAGAGCAGTTCAAGTATTTATGCATAATAAATATTTAAACATATTCCAATTGCATGTAATGAGGTCCTCAATATGACTCCACATGTTAAAAAAACAAGAGATGTCTGTAAAACATGTATACCCCCAGACCCCCTGACCTTTGATCTAGTGACCTCAACTATAGAGGTCATCTAGTGGTCATGACTAATCACCACAGCAACTTTGACGATCCTAAGCCAAACCACTAATCATTTATTGATCTGAAAACATTTCACAAGTTAAGGTAATGGTGACCTTGACCTTTGACCTAGTGACCTCAACAAATATAGTGGTCACGACCAACCACCACAGGAAGTTTGAAGATCCCCAACCAAACCATTGAGCAGTTATTAATCGGAAACCATTTCATCAGTTAAGGTCATGGTGACCTTAATCTTTGACTTAGTGACCTCAAAAGCAATAGGGGTCATCTAGTTGTCATGACCAACCACCACAGCAAATTTGAAGATCCTAAGCCAAACCCTTGAGCAGTTATTGATCAAAAACCATTTTACTAGTTAAGGTCATGGTGACCTTGACCTTTGACCTCAAAAACAATAGGAGTCATCCAGTGGTCATGACCAACTACCACAGCAAGTTTAAAGATTCTAAGCCAAACCCTTGAGCAGTTATTGATCGGAAACCATTTAACCAGTTAAGGTCATGGTGACCTTGACCTTTGACCCAGTGTCCAAAAAACTATAGGGGTCATCTAGTAGTCATGACGAACCATCACAGCAAGTTTGAAGATCCCAAGCCAAACCCATGAGCAGTTATTGATCGGAAACTATTTCACCAGTTAAGGTCATTGTGACCTTGACCTTTGACCTAGTGACCTCAAAAACAATAGGGGTCATCTAGTTGTCATGACCAACCACCACAGCAAGTTTGAAGATTCTAGGCCAAGTCGTTTATTAGTTATTGATCGGAAACAAGAAGGTCAACCTGGAAATTCTCTAAGTCAATGAAGCGTAAAAACTATGTCAAAAAGGGGTCATAGTAACCTATGACATGTAATGTGACCCTCATTCTGAACCAACATGCCAAGTTTGGTTACTGTAGGTATTATACTTTGGCTATAACTAACACAAACAAAAAGGTCAACCTGGAAATTCTCTAAGTCATTGAAGCGTAAAAACTAGGTCACGAAGGGTTCATAATAACCTACTAACCTATGACATGTAATGTGACCCTCATTATGAACCCACATGCCAAGTTTGGTTACTGTAGGTGTTATACTTTGGCTATAACTAACACAAACAAAAAGGTCAACCTGGAAATTCTCTAAGTCAATGAAGCGTAAAAACTAGGTCAAAAAGGGGTCAAAGTAACCAGCTAACCTATGACATGTAATGTGACCCTCATTATGAACCCACATGCCAAGTTTGGTTACTGTAGGTATTATACTTTGGCTATAACTAACTCAAACAAAAAGGTCAACCTGGAAATTCTCTAAGTCAATGAAGCGTAAATCTAGGTCAAAAAGGGGTCATAGTAACCTGCTAACCTATGACATGTAATGTGACCCTCATTCTGAACCTACATGCCAAGTTTGGTTACTGTAGGTATTATACTTTGGCTATAACTAACTCAAACAAAAAGGTCAACCGGACGGACAGCATTCGCCAATCTATAAGCCTGGATTGCGAGCAATCCGGCCAAAAATGTTAAATATATTTCAGTTGAAATGGCAACCAGATTTCTACACAGATTTTAATTCTTTGAAGAAAAATGAAAGAGAGACCTCACAAGAACAATTTCAGTCATAATTGGCCAAGGTGTTTTAGAAATGTTGTTTTAAGTAATTTTTTTATGACTAATACCGGACAACGATGGACAAAGTACTAATCACAATAGCTCACATTGAACACTTCATGCTCAGCTGAGTTAAAATTGATAAATCTGGCTATTTGCTGTTTCCTGTACACTTTCACAAGAAGTTATATAAGTGAGCTCTGCACAGCATGCTAAACAGTTCCTAAATTATGTTAAACATATTCAATTGTTTTTTAATTCATCTAATCGTTTCATCATTCATACTCATGGGACACAGTTTATCAACAATAAGTATCCAAACAATTAATATCCAAACCATGTCACTCAGTGGTGACCTGTTTGTATTCAGGTTAAGTTCAAAGAGAAAATATGTACAAAACGAGTCAACCCTGTCCTTCATATAAATGCCTTGTCACACTTTTGCAAACAGAGTAGACCTAGATCAAACAGTTTCTTTAGGAACTGTCTGATCAGGGTCTGCTCTATTTGCTTATGACATGATATAGATCTGATTCCATAGTTCTTGTCAAAGCAAACTGTGGGTGTGAAAATTTGCATTATAAAAATTCAGCTGATAAATATTCATGATGTCATTATTTCTTACAAGATTATTGAACAGGGAAAGGGTATAAAGTAGCAGGTATTGCTACACAAAGTGTAGTGAAGTATTGCATCATGCCACTGAGAGACATTTTAAAGTAGCAGGTATTGCTACACAAATTGTAGTGAAGTATTGCACCATGCCACTGAGAGACATTTTAAAGTAGCAGGTATTGCTACACAAAGTGTAGTGAAGTATTGCACCATGCCACTGAGAGACATTTTAAAGTAGCAGGTATTGCTACACAAATTGTAGTGAAGTATTGCACCATGCCACTGAGAGACATTTTAAAGTAGCAGGTATTGCTACACAAATTGTAGTGAAGTATTGCACCATGCCACAGAGACATTTTAAAGTAGCAGGTATTGCTACACAAATTGTAGTGAAGTATTGCACCATGCCACTGAGAGACATTTCAAAGTAGCAGGTATTGCTACACAAAGTGTAGTGAAGTATTGCACCATGCCACTGAGAGACATTTTAAAGTAGCAGGTATTGCTACACAAATTGTAGTGAAGTATTGCACCATGCCACTGAGAGACATTTTAAAGTAGCAGGTATTGCTACACAAATTGTAGTGAAGTATTGCACCATGCCACTGAGAGACATTTTAAAGTAGCAGGTATTGCTGCACAAAGTGTAGTGAAGTATTGCACCATGCCACTGAGAGACATTTTAAAGTAGCAGGTATTGCTACACAAATTGTAGTGAAGTATTGCACCGTGCCACTGAGAGACATTTTCCTGATGTATTTACATTACCACACAGGGACACAGTCCAGATAAACTATAAAATATTCTAAAGTTGTTCTAAATTTGTCAAACATAAACAAGAAAAGTAAAACTTAAAAAGTCAATTGAAAATTAGATATAGATTGAAAAATACTCCATAACCTGCTGCAAAAAATATAGGAAAAATTAGAAAATTAAAAATAATTCCTCAATCTCTTGTGTGCATCTGTCACCATAAAATGTACTGAGCCATGTCGAAGGTACCCTTTGGGTTTTGTAAATAATGTAGTCTATAATAAGCCTCAATTCTGATTAAAGTCTACCCTGTTTGCCATGGTGTTTAACAAACAACTGAAAACTGCTGATAGGTATCAAACCCTGATCAGACAATGTCCTACATTGTGTTTATGTACAGTAGAATCTGAAGTGGCCATTAACATGAGGTCTAATTATGGGTCTGTAAGGCAGGTGGTAGCTTAATGCAAGTCAAAAGTAATGCAGAAAGCTCCTACAAGAGCTTTCTGCATTACTTTTGCCTTGCATTAAGCAACCACCTGCTTTTTAACACTCCTATATTCAATTAATGAATAAACCCTTAACCCATTCCCTCATATTGACAACTTTTGACGACTCTGTAAAAGTCATTTTGTGAAACCATTGTGATAAATAGAGCATTTGTTCCTATAGGAGCAAATGCTCTATTTATCACAATGGTTTC
Organism: Azorinus chamasolen; assembly: GCA_963576725.1. Lineage (NCBI taxonomy): Eukaryota > Metazoa > Mollusca > Bivalvia > Cardiida > Solecurtidae > Azorinus > Azorinus chamasolen. The sequence goes on from OY755246.1 coordinate 1,526,891, forward strand.
AAACTACAAAATTATAAAAAAAATCCTTTTCTCTAGTTAATGCTCCTTTTCGGAAGGTTTATTCAAAGAGGTTGTATCTAAAAATAGCCTATGAGGGAATGGGTTAAGACCGGTTCTACTATAGCTTTCAAAAGATACCTTTCAATTTGGCTCTATTTATGTATATATAAGAGTAAATGAAAACCATCAGACCAGCAGATAATTTCTCCAGTCACCTTGTGCATGTGCAATAACTTACAAACATTTTTCCTCTGAGGCATGCAGGCATTACATGGTTGTGCTGCAAATTACCAAATACACAAGTTACAAATACAAAAGCCACACCATAAAAATACCTGGCATCACAAACAGTACAGACCCAGATCAGTTACTGTATTCTGATCATGGTTTATACTGACCAGCTACCATGTCCGATCACTGTTTATACTAATTGTCATTCCAGCTACCATGTCTGATCATTGTTTATACTGTTTGTCAGACCAGCTACCATGTCTGATCATTGTTTATACTATTTGTCAGACCAGACCAGCTGCTGAACTTGATCACTGTCTGTATCTTTTGGTAAAACCAACTGCTGTGTCTGATCACTGTTAATACTATTTGTCAGACCAGCTGCTGTGTCTGATCACTGCATGTAAATACTATTTGTCAGACCAGCGGTCATGTCTAATCACTGTTTATGCTATTTGTCAGACCAGCTGCTGTGTCTAATCACTGTATATACTATTGGTCAGACCAGCTGTCATGACTAACCACTGTTTATACTATTTGTTAGACCAGCTGTCATGTCTAATCATTGTATATACTATTTGCGAGACCAGCTGTCATGATTAAACACAGTTTATACTATTTGTCAGACCAGCAGCTGTGTCTGACCACTGTATATACTATTTGTCAGACCAGCTGCTGTGTCTGATCACTGTTTATACTATTTGTCAGACCAGCAGCTGTGTCTGACCACTGTATATTCTATTTGTCAGACCAGCTGCTGTGTCTGATCACTGTTTATACTATTTGTCAGACCAGCAGCTGTGTCTGACCACTGTATATTCTATTTGTCAGACCAGCTGCTGTGTCTGATCACTGTTTATATCATTTGTCAGACCAGTAGCTGTGTCTGACCACTGTATATACTATTTGTCAGACCAGCTGCTGTGTCTGATCACTGTTTATCATATTTGTCAGACCAGCAGTTGTGTCTGACCACTGTATATAGTATTTGTCAGGCCAGCTGCTGTGTCTGATCACTGTATATACTATTTGTCAGACCAGCAGTTGTGTCTGACCACTGTATATTCTATTTGTCAGACCAGCTGACATGTCTTATCACTGTTTATTATATTTGGCAGACCAGACCAGCTGTTGTATCTGATCACTGTTTTTACTATTTGTCAGACCAGCTGACATGTCTGATTACAGTCTACTACTGTTCATCAGACCAGTTGCAGTGTCTGACCACTCTATATTTTTATTCATCAGACCAGCTGCCATGATCACATTTAATACTGTTTGCAGGACAAACTGCCTTGTTTGATCATGGTCTACACTATTTGTCAGACTAGCTGTCATATCTGACTGTAGTCTATATTTTTTACTGCTTGTCAGACCAACATTTATGCCTGATTATGATCTAATACTGTCTGTCCGACCAGCTGCCATGTGTGATCATGGTCTAAACTGTTTATCAGACTAGCTATCATGTCTGATCAGGTTTATATGGTTTGTCATACTGGAAGATAAAAACACATCAGGTGCTGGCTAGTGTCAAATAGTGTAGATCCTGGTCAAATGCCATACTTTCACCTTGGTTACTGATTTAGATACATACTGCAGACCCCAACCATACCCTTTCCTGAAGAGCTTTAATATATAAAACTGATAAACAAATTACTTGTAAACAATTGTATATATTATCCTCCCAATTTGACCTGAGACTCGATTAAATTTCGGTGTGTTTATCTGGATTGTTCGTAATACTCTGTGATAAAAAATAGCAAACCAAAAGCCGGTAATAACCATGTTCCTCGAGGATTTTACAGTAAAATCCCTCTAATGCGACCACTTAATGAATAAACATGGCTGTCTTTATAAGCAGATGGTTGCTTAATGCAGGACAAAAGTTATACAGAAAGCTCCTATAGGAGCTTTCTGCATAACTTTCGTCCTGTATTAAGTTACCACCTGCCTTTGCTACGGTGAATTATGCCCCCTTTTGCTGGTCGCAATAGAGGGGGTTTACTGTATTCTTTTAGCGCATTCTTATACCTTTGGAAATTTATCCGAAGATTGCCGACGATAATACACGGAATATGCATGAGTCTCAAATTGGTAGGATAATAACTGATAAATATAACTGGCTGTAAACAATTGTATATAATTGACTAATGAAATGGCTGTAAAATGAATTGTACATAAATGATAAAAAAGCTGTAAACAATTACATAACACTTATAAATGATTTGGTTGTAAAAAAAATGTTTATACATTAACTGATAAATTAATTACCTGTAAACAGTTGCATATATTTGATAAATTAATTGGCTGTAAACAACTATATATTTGATAAATAATTTCTCTGTAAACAATATTGTATATATATATATAATGGACAAATGAATTAGCTATAAACATGTATATAACTTGTAATAAGAATTGGCTGTAAACGATTGTCTATAACTAATTAATGAATTGGCTGTACACAAATGTATATAACTGATGAATGAATTGGCTGTAAACAATTGTACATAACTAATGAATGAATTGGCTGTAAACAAATGTATATATAACTGATAAATGAATTGGCTGTAAACAATTGTCTATAACTGATAAATGAATTGGTTGTAAACAATATTGTATATAACTAATAAATGAACTGACTGTAATAATTATATACAACTGAGAAATGAATTGGATGTAAACAATTGTATACAACTAATGAATGAATTGGCTGTAAACAATTGTATATAACTAATGAATGAATTGGCTGTAAACAAATGTATAATATTGTAAAATATTGCTCACTTTGAACAATTTTGAAAACATTGGATCCGGACAAGACAATGAGTAATCATGTTCTGGAAAGAAATAGAAAAACGTTTGCTTACAAATCGAAGCAAATAATAATATTGCTATTGTGCCTACTGTAATAGCTACAGAAGCTGCTAGTACACTGTCCTTACAGAATGTAGACCATATTGAAAATTGGTCATGGACAATATTGAAAATTGGTCTTGTACCAAATATGTAATCCACTTAAAATAAAGTCATTATTATTATTATGGTACTACACTGTCGCTCTAAGTCATTATGTAACATGTGTGGTGGTGTCACACTAAGCCACTACAGTAGGTGGTACTATGCTGATGATGGTACCACAATATTGCACTAAATCATTACAGAAGGTGTTACCAAACTGTCATCCTAACCCTTTAAAGTAGGTAGTGTTATACTAAGTCCTTACAAAAGGTACTGTCACACTGTCATCCTGTCATCCTAAGCCGTTACTGAGGATGGTACTATATGTCACACTAAACCATAAATGAAGGTGGTGCCACAATGTCACACTAAGCTGTTACAGAAATTGGTATAACAATTCTGCACTAGCCATAACAGAAGCGGTACCACAATGCCACACTTAAAACTCTTACAAAAGGTGATACCACAATGTCACACTAAACTGTTATAGAAGGTGATACCAACATGTCACACTAAACTATTACAGAAGGTCATACCACAATGTCACACTAAACTGTTACAGAAGGTGGTATCACAATGCCACACTAAACTGTTACAGAGGGTGATACCACAATGTCACATTAAACTGTTACAGAAGGTGGTATCACAATGTTGAACTAAACTACATGTATTACTGTTTGTGGTACCAAAATGTCACACTAATATGTTACAGAAGGTGGTGCCATACTGTTGCACTAAAACACTACTGAAGGTGGTATCACACTGTTGCACAAACCACTACTGAAGGTGGTGCCATACTGTTGCACTAAACCACTACTGAAGGTGGTACCACACTATTGCACTAAACCACTACTGAAGGTGGTAACACACTGTTGCTTAGTGGTTTATTACAAATCAATACATATTATTAATCAATACATCATTCAAACACACCATGAAATAAAACAAATGTTCCACTAGCACTTGCACATCACATCAAACACATGTGCCAAAAAGGCCACAGGAAAAACACCAGTTAAGCTTCGGGCATTACAAACAAATTTCCATGCATCACACAATTTGCATTAACCCTTTACTCCTTAAATACATCTTTAAGTTTTTAACGCCTTTGGGAACATAGTAGACCCAGATCAGATGGCTCCTGCAGTAGTAGCCATTTGATCAGGGTCTGCATTGTTTGCTCATAGAATAATATAGATCTGATTCTGTAGTTTCTGTCATGGCAAAAAGAAATTGTGTTAATATGCCATTTTCAAAATTCATCTAATTCATAAAATAATTCTTAATCAAATATTCACGGAGTAACAGGTTAAATCAAGTTTATACAAATAATTTATCTGACGATTTTTGAAGTTTTGATAAGAGTGTATAGCTGCAATGATATCGTTGACACATCAATGTATCATGATATTTTACCTTACGATATCGTATCATGATACAGATGGGTGTTTGTGGTTAAATTTGCTCCTGTGACTTGTGTATGTCACAATGAAAAGAAATTAGCTCAAGTACTGTGCTAAACCTTTACCCCATGAATATTCATGAAATAAATTATGACATCATGAATATTAATTAGATCTATTTTTAAAATGGCATATTAAAACATGAAATAGTTGCCAAAGCAGAAACTGTAGAATCAGATCTATATTATTCTATAAGCGAACAGAGCAGACCCTGATCAGACAACTCCTATAGGAACCGTCTGATCTGGGTCTACTCTGTTTGCAAAGGCTAGAAAACAGTTTCTATGGAGTAAAGGGTTTCATTTCATTTGCCTTATTGTGACATACCGTAACTGTCATTTGCAAACAACTGAATTCACAATTAATACAAAGGAACTCTCGGCCATGTTTGATAAGGACTGAATGTTCCTGTCGGTTGTTTTCAAACCTGTTGTAGGATTTGAACATGACTGGGCAGAAAGCAGTTTTCAAAGGAGAACAAGGAAGAGCATATGGCAGAGCTGTGTTCAACAATAACAGAACAGTTCAAGTACAAACAATCTCTAGAAAGAAGGGATCAGACAATTATTTTACATCTTCTACAAGAACCCTCTGGCAAGAAAAAAGTTGCACTTTAGCAGGTGATGGGGAATAATTCTTTTGACAACTGCAAGGCAACATAGCACATGGGTAGCCTCCGGAGAGTGGATAAACATTGCAGACAATGGCTGAATGTTGCAGTTTACGAGCATTGCAGACAGTGGATAAACATTGCAGATAGATTATATGGGTAGACATTGCAGACAATGGGTAAAAATTACAGACAATGGACAGACATTGCAGACAAGTGATAGACATTGCAGACAATGGATAGTCATTGCAGACAATGGATAGACATTGCAGACGATAGATAAACACTGTAGACAATGGACAAACATTTCAAACAATGACCAGGCATTGCAGAAATGGATAAACATTGCTGACATTGCATGTAGAGATAGTGACAGAGACAGTAGATGAGGACAGTTGACAGAAAGCTGCCTGAAACTAAACATAAGCATAAGCAGGAATTGCAGGACTAGCCCTATCACCTGTGCATACTTGCATACTGGTCGTGGACATAAGCACAAGTAGGAACTGCAGGACTAGCTCTACCACCTCTGAACACTTGCATATTGGACATAAGCACAAGTATGAACTGCATGACTAGCTCTACCACCTGTGAACACTTGTATACTGGACATAAACACAAGTAGGAACAGCATGACTAGTTCTATCATCTCTGAACACTTGTATACTGGACATAAGCACAAGTAGGAACAGCATGACTAGTTCTATCACCTGTGAACACTTGCATATTGGACATAAGCACAAGTAGGAACTGCATGACTAGTTCTACCACCTCTGAACACTTGCATATTGGACATAAGCACAAGTATGAACTGCATGACTAGTTCTATCATCTCTGAACACTTGTATACTGGACATAAGCACAAGTAGTAACTGCATGACTAGCTCCATCAACACCTGTGAACACTTGTATACTGGACATAAGCACAAGTAGTAACTGCATGACTAGTTCTACCACCTCTGAACACTTGCATATTGGACATAAGCACAAGTAGTAACTGCATGACTAGTTCTATCATCTCTGAACACTTGTATACTGGACATAAGCACAAGTAGGAACAGCATGACTAGTTCTACCACCTCTGAACACTTGTATACTGGACATAAACACAAGTAGGAACTGCATGACTAGTTCTACCACCTCTGAACACTTGTATACTGGACATAAACACAAGTAGGAACTGCATGACTAGTTCTACCACCTCTGAACACTTGTATACTGGACATAAACACAAGTAGGAACTGCATGACTAGTTCTACCACCTCTGAACACTTGTATACTGGACATAAGCACAAGTAGGAACAGCATGACTAGTTCTATCATCTCTGAACACTTGTATACTGGACATAAGCACAAGTAGGAACTGCAGGACTAACTCTACCACCTCTGAACACTTGCATATTGGACATGGACATAAGCACAAGTAGTAACTGCATGACTAGTTCTACCATCTCTGAACACTTGCATATTGGACATGGACATAAGCACAAGTAGTAACTGCAGGACTAACTCTACCACCTCTGAACACTTGCATATTGGACATGGACATAAGCACAAGTAGTAACTGCATGACTAGTTCTACCATCTCTGAACACTTGCATATTGGACATGGACATAAGCACAAGTAGTAACTGCATGACTAGTTCTACCATCTCTGAACACTTGCATATTGGACATGGACATAAGCACAAGTAGTAACTGCATGACTAGTTCTACCATCTCTGAACACTTGTATACTGGACATAAACACAAGTAGGAACAGCATGACTAGTTCTACCATCTCTGAACACTTGTATACTGGACATAAACACAAGTAGGAACAGCATGACTAGTTCTACCATCTCTGAACACTTGTATACTGGACATAAACACAAGTAGGAACAGCATGACTAGTTCTATCATCTCTGAACACTTGTATACTGGACATAAGCACAAGTAGAAACTGCAGGATTAGTTCTATCATCTCTGAACACTTGCATATTGGACATAAGCACAAGTAGGAACTGCAGGACTAGCTCTACCACCTCTGAACACTTGCATATTGGACATGGACATAAGCACAAGTAGTAACTGCATGACTAGTTCTACCATCTCTGAACACTTGCATATTGGACATGGACATAAGCACAAGTAGTAACTGCAGGACTAGTTCTACCATCTCTGAACACTTGTATATTGGACATAAGCACAAGTAGGAACTGCAGGACTAGCTCTATCATCTCTGAACACTTGTATACTGGACATAAGCACAAGTAGGAACTGCAGGACTAGCTCTATCATCTGTGCACACTTGCATATTGGACATAAGCACAAGTAGGAACTGCAGGACTAGCTCTACCACCTCTGAACACTTGCATATTGGACATGGACATAAGCACAAGTAGGAACTGCATAACTAACTCTACCACCTCTGAACACTTGCATATTGGACATAAGCACAAGTAGAAACTGCATGACTAGCTCCATCACCACCTGTGAACACTTGGCATACTCCTACCTTTTCTTTGATAGTGTGTTGTGTTTCGACACATTCCCAGAGGATGTGTCCCCACCACGTCGCTCATCAACAGACTGATGACTGGAAAATAGGTCACCTAAAACTTGGGATTATGTCTATATGTACAAAGTATACAGTGGTTTTCATAAAGGTCCCGGTATACTTTTATATCTTTATGCTTCAAAATAGCAGTAATATACATAAGTATCAGTCAAATTTATGGTTGAACATGATTTAGTAATCTTCTGTAAAGTCCTAAGAAAAATCTTCACAGCAGACTTTATGTTCATATCATCAACTTAGCTTCAGAGTCTCGTTAACCCTTCACTCCATATACATGTAGTAAAGAAAATTTCTAAGTCACATAACTCTGGTAAAAATGGTCTGTGCAAAAATCCCAGACACACAAGAGCAAGGCTGTATGCCTCCCATCTTGTGGGGTGCATAATAGGCTATATATCTGCCAGCAATTTACATATTCAAACATACGTAGTCATGATTAGTGTTTTTATCATCTTGGCCCTTATGATGATTACTGACTGAGTAAAACCTTAAAGCTCTCAATATATCTTTACCACTCCAAGCAAAATTTTGTCAGCATAAAATACCATCAACAACAATTGTCATGAAATCGGTAAAACATTTGTGATCCTGATCTTAACCCAGTCCCTCATATTGACGACTTCTGATGACTCTGTTAAAGTCACTTTGTGAAACCATTGTGATAAATAGAGCATTTGCTCCTATTGGAGCAAATGCTTTATTTATCACAATGGTTTCAAACTACAAAATTCTAAAAGTTTCCTTTTCTCTAGTTAATGCTACTTTTCGGTAGATTTATACAAAGAGGTTGTATCTTAAAATAGCCTATGAGGTAAAAGGTTAATCCTGAGTAACTCAGTATCTCACCTAGATCTACTGTTTGCTTACTACAAATGTTATCTAGCATTTGTGCAAAACAAGCCAAAGCTTACCTAGCATTTGTGCATGTAGAGCCAAAGCTTTCCTAGCATTTGTACATGTAGAGCCAAAGGTTATGCAGCATTATCGTATAAAGAGCCAGATATAAAAGTATAACCTCTCCCTTTTGTTGCCAGTGGCAAATCTGTGATCACCTTTGATACTGTGATTATAGATTTGAAACAAAAAGAAAATTCAGCAAGAGCACTGCATGTGGGTGTTAATGCTTGTCTGTTTAATTGTAACCCTTTTGATGGTGAACATGTGTGTTAATTTTCGTAAGATTTACATGAATAGTAAAGAAGTAATAGTCAATGTTAAAGTTTTTGAGTGACAATGACAACAACGATGACAACAACAACTAGGACACCGGAGTTACGACAATTGCTTGTTATTTTCTGATCTGTGTCTATTCTGCTTGATATGATATATGAGGAAAACAGTTAAGGTAAGTTAACAGAATAATAGTGGTTTGCCTTACATAACTAAACTGTTGGCAAACAGTCTGAAATCAGTTTAGATTCCCTGTTCTATGTTTATTAAGTTTTAATACCTACAGCTGCAATATTTTTCATTGTGCTCACTAATGCCAAGAACTATTTCATATGTGATGTGTTGTTAACATTGTGCAGATCATTTCCTGTCCAGCATAATGTACTCAATTTCAAAATACCTTCTGCACTCTGAGCAATTAATGTCTGCAAATATTGTCATCTGCAGCAAATTTAAAAATACTTATTTCTTCCATATCTTTTCAAAAACAAATATCAGAGTGACAAACAGTTTGGACCCTGATGAGGTGCCAAGTTACTCGGCATCTCATCTGGATCCAGACAGTTTACAAAGGTTATTTTAAATGCTATAAACTAAAGCAATAGCAGCTCGAATAAAAATCATACCTGTTTAGAGGAACAGTTGCTTATTTCATAAGTCAGTTGATGGTCTTTGGTCAGAACTTGGTATGTCCTTGCATGAAATTTCTTATAAAAATGCATATCAACTGAAAGTTTTGTATCAGAAATAAGAAAAGATTCTTTAATTACAGCTACTCACTTTAAAAGACATTTCAAAGCATGCTTTAACTTATGCCTTTCTACTGTCAAAAGGTTGTATCAGTGCCTGAAACATCACATGAGAAAGAAGTTCACATCCCTTTCTTTAACCCTTTCCCTCATATAAACGCCTTTTCGCGCATTTGCAAACAGAGTAGACCCAGATCAGACAGCTCCTATAGGAGCTGTCTGATCAGGGTCTGCTCTGTTTGCTTATGGAATAGTATGGATTGGATTTTACTGTTTCTGCCAAGAGAAAAGATCCTGTGTTCATGCTCCATTATAAAAGAATCAGTGAATAAATATTAAAGCATTGTCTTCATTCTTCAATCATTCTAAAAATTCCCATGTATCTGTATCTCTTAATCAAAATTACTAAATGATATTGCTATCTGTATTCTTCTGTCCTGCTGAATCCATTCCCGCATATTGACGCCTCTGTAAAAGTCACTTTTTGAAACCATTGCGATAAATAGAGCATTTGCTCCATAGGAGCAAATGCTCTATTTATCACAATGGTTTCAAAACTACACAATTCTGAAAATTTCTCTTTCTCTAGTAAATGATCCTTTTTGGTAGATTTTAAAGATGTTTTACGCAGTCATTTTTCGCTTGCGTAAAACCTCGCTTGTTGATATTTGGGATGTCATTAATTTTTACATTAATATTTACTGAATAATAGGTTCAGAAACACGTAGTAGGAAAATGTAGAGAGAAAATAGCCCCTAAGAAACACTCCATAGGAATATACATAGAAAACAGTCCTGAAGAAACACTCCATAGGAATATAGAGAAAATAGTCCTGAAGAAGAACTGGATAACACTATATAGAGAAAATAAAGCTGAAACAAAACTGGATAGGAATATATAGAGAAAACACTAGATAGGAACAACAGAAACACTAGATAGGAATATATAGAAGTTCTGAAAGTAGGAGATCCATGGAAAGCAAAAGCAACAATGCAAAATGAGAAAATTGCAGACTCAGTTTCACGGAGTCTGTTCATGAGCAATTAATAAAAGTGCAACACTACTCATGCCCCCTCGCACTGGCTTAAGTGGTATTCAATTTTCAAAATGAATAACATCGAAAGTAATGATCCTGAAGGACCAAAAAATATAACATCACTGAGAATGAAAAAAAATAGTCCTGAGGAAACACTGGTCAGGAAAATATAGAAACAATAGTCCTGAGGAAAAACTGGTTAGGAATATATAGAAATAATAGTCCTGAGGAAAAAATGGTTAGGAAAATATTGAGAAAATAGTACTGAAGAAACACTGGTTAGGAATATGTGGAGAGAAAATGGTCCTGAACAAACACCGGTTAGGAATATATAGAGAAAATAGTCCTGAAGAAACATCGGTCAGGAATATATAAAGATAATAGTCCTGAAGAAACACCGGTTAGGAGTATATAGAGAAAACAGTCCTGAAGAAACACTCCTTTTCATTTAGGATGTGACAAATCAGGAAATGGGTTATCAAAAAAGAAAAACTTTGGATAAAATGTCAGGAAAAGAAAATTTCTAAATTGCATTTTGGATTGGAAACAACATCTGTTAAATTAATTTCTATGTGTCTCTCATCAGTGAAAGATATCACAAATATGAACAAAGGTAAAAAACTTTCTTAACAAAAGATAAAACAGTTAATAGAATATAAATGACATAAATAGAGAAGTCTAGTACACAAAATGTCTGTTGTGTCTTTATTAAAGTAGAATAACTCTCAAAAGAAATAATGATTTCAAATAATCCATATCATGCAGTAAAACAGTATGTCTTCTCAAACTCTATCTGCAGAATTCTTTTACTGATAACTAATTCGGTCAAACAGCTTGGATCATGATGAGACAACCATTCAGCATCTCACCTGGATCCAAGTTGTTTGGAAATGAAAGTCAGGTGGCATTTAGCGGGATCAGGAATAACCCTTTCCCACAGAGCTATCAAATTCTATTAGCAAACAGAGGTAGACTCTGATCAGACATCTCCTCTAGGAGCCGTCTGATCTGGGTCTACTCTGTTTGCAAATGGGTGAAAGCATGTTTATATGAGGGAAAGGGTTAACCCTTTCCCTCATATAAACACCTTTTCATACCCTTGCAAACAGAGCTGATCCAGATCAGATGGCTACTACAGGGTCTACTCTGTTTGCTTTTGACATGATATAGATCTGATTCTACAGTTGTTCTTTTTTTCAAGGCGAAAATTCCCTTTACATTATAAAAAAATCAGCTTATAAATATTCATGACGTCATTATTTCTTAGATAAATATTAAACAGGGAAATGGTTAACGAGTGAACTTCTTACAGCTAAGCAGTACTAGCTCGAATATTTCTACACATGTATATGTGGAGATGGTATGGGTTACATGATCTATCTGTTTAATCTGGATCCAAACTGTGGCAATCTCAATAAGAACTCATTAAAAAACTTAATCGTAAATGATAGTCAGATGTCCAGATAAGATGCATAAATTTAAATATTTTCAAGAATAGCTCCTTTGTTTCTCTACCACACTGTGACCACTGTTTAGAATAGTCTTTTCAAGGTGATTCTAAAGAGTGGTTACAGTATAGGGTAACAGTATAGGGTTTGGCGGAGAAATGATGATTTTGGTAATTTGGAACGCACCTTTATTTGTAGCTCTGGAGAGTTTCATTGAAATTCTAACATAACCTGTCTGTTTCTGTATATAAACAAAGCTCCTGCTACACTGTAGATAAATTCACAATAAAACACAGCACATGCCACATTCCATTTAGCTGTTACTTAAAGTGACACAGCCAAGTGCAACATCAAATACCTGTTTTGTCCTTTTGATGACTAAAAATGCCTCTGAATGTTGTAGACGTACCTCGTGCAAGAAATGCATAATTTACAGATGTGTTAGAATTGAAATAATGTGATTTATGGTGTATTAGATAATGTATTGTTATTGAGATGTTGATTATTTGATCACTCAGCCTAAAGGTCTCATGTTCTAAATTATAACCCATCTCCTACCAGTGATCTAATACCCAATAAATCACTGTTGTATACTCTATGTGTTGTACATCAATTAACCCTTTACCTCATATAAACATCCCTTGTGAACAGAGTAGACCAAGATCTGACGGCTCCTGTAGCATCAGGGTCTGCTTTGTTTGCTTATGGAATTATATAGATCTGTTGCTACAGTTTCTATCATTTCCAAAATTTCCTGTGTCCATAATTTATGCCAGTATAAAAATTCATGAAGTCTTGTATAAACTGAGCTACAGATAAAGGTGCGTACTCAAATACTAAAATCGTCATTTCTCCACCAAATCCTGTACTGTGACCACTCTTTAGAATCGTCTCGATGAGATGATTCTAAAGAGTGGTCACAGTATAGGGCTTGGTGGAGAAATAAATGACTTATTCTTGAAAATATTTTAATCTAGGCATTTTATCTGGAGCTCTGTATAAATGTTCATGAGGCAAAGGGTTAGTATAAAAAACGAAAAACAAACAGTTATACAAACAAATAGAGCATGTCTATACATTATCTATGAGATGTTTTGCTGAATATTCATGTACATGTAAGGAATAATGACATCATGAATATTTATTAGATTAATTTTTACAAAAGCATAATTATATACACAGGATATTTCGGTATTTGAAGAAACTGTATAATCAGATAAGCAAAAAGAGTAGAACCTGATCAGAAGGCACCTACAACAGCCATCTGATCAGGGTCTACTCTGCGTGCAGAGCTGTGAAAAAGCATTTATATGAAGGAAAGGGTGAACAAATCAGCAGTGAGGTATCAATACACCATAACATACAAAATTCAGAATGTAAACTCTTCACCTCGTGGATATTTACCTGGATATTTTTAACTATTTAATTCATAGGATCTGCTCCGTTTGCTTATGAATTACATGTATATAGATCTGATTCTTATGTTTCTGTCATGGCGAAAAATTCCCATGTTTCGGTACAATTATGTAAAATTAGTCCATGAATATTAAGGAATGCAAGATTCATGCATAATTCTCCATGAGTTAAATGGTAAAGAAAAATATTAGTTACTTATAATATAAAAAAGATGTGTTTGTGAAACACTATGCCCCTGCTATGACCTTTGACCTTGATGTATAACCTTGACCTTAATAAGTCACCCCTGAAAATGTTCGCCTCAGTAAGTTGCACATGCATGCCAAGTTTGAAGGATGTATGTTGAATGGCTACAAAATTATCACCAATGTTAAAGTTGGGGCCAAACCAACATACCAACCAACAGACAGGACAAAAACAATATGGGGGTGCATAAAAAACCCTGTTTACAATGGAATTAACTCTTTGCATGTTAGTGGCGAAATATGATTACCTATGCAAACAGTTTGGATCCAGATGAGACACTGCATAAATGATACAGTCCATTCAGTTTGAAAGGGTATAATTGAATGATAAATAGTGCAGACCCTGATCAGAGTTCTTATAGGAGATTTCTGATCTGAGTATACATGTTTCCAACATTCCAAGGTAACTCTGTAAGCTTACTGTGAGAGAACTGGTGATTACTATTGTATACAAACTTGGAATTGTTCCATCAGTATCCAAGCCATTTGAAAACACAGATTCTAGTTTAGGATAAAGGATAATACAAATTGAACAGAAGAACCTGTTTAACCCTTTCCCTGTTCTATGTTTCTTCCACCTACCGAATAATTATGGACAAATTAGTTATAATGAAATATGGAAGGTGGAATATTGTAGCCATTTAAGAAAGTAAAGAAACAAATCTATCAAATTCAATTAGCAAACAGAGCAGACCCTGATCAGACGGCTCCTATAGGAGCAGTCTGATCTGGGTCTACTCTGTTTGCAAATATGTGAAAATTCGTTTATAAAACCACCATTGAATAATTCTTAGAAACATAATTCTTTTAAGACCCCTGAAATCTTGCCTCCATCTTCACTTCTTTTTATGTTAGACGATCGAAGAAATATATCAAAAAGTGAGCTTACAGATTTACCTTGGAATGTTGGAAACATGTGTACTGTAGACAGAGTACTCAGATCAGAAAGCTCCTATAAGAACTCTGATCAGGGTCTGCACTGTTTATCATTCAATTAACCCTTTCAAAATGGGACATGCATGCCCCGTCATTTGCAAACAGTGTTGACCCAGAGGACCCCTCTGATAACGAACCGTCTGATCAGGGTCTGTTCTGTTTGTTTATGGTATAATATAGATCTGATTCTACAGTTTCTGCCTGCCTGAGTCAAAACATCCTGTGTACATAAGCTTTCATAAATGTTCATCATACAGTATTCATGATATTATTATTCCTTACATGAATATCAAACAGGGAAAGGGAAAAACACTAATAAGTGTCAATAATTCTATGAAACACCATATAAACCAGAATGTTAATTGTTACGATATGGTCATCTCTTATCAATGATGAAGTTTCCTGTGAAGTTCATTGATATTTGGTTAGTACATGTAGTTGCTGAGAAATAATCTGGATAAGACCTAAAACCAACAGACAGACTGATAATAGATGGACAGACCAACCAACCGACAGGGTGACTTCTATATAAATCACCCTCTAAAACCTGTATTTGTTGGAATACAAATATTATTATTAGACTTTTACCTCTACCAGAAGTTGTTTAGTGAGGATAATTAAAGTATAGACAAGACTTTAACCAATGAAATATATACCGCTACTAAGTTAGGGGTTTAGTTTATACCGAGTTAAAACTGCTTTAAACAGCGCTTACTTTGATGCTGTCTGTTCTGTAACAAAAGTGCTGCATCTACAAAATTAACAGTTCCAGATAATAACTGTATCAAGGACTATTTCTTATTTCACTGCCACACACTACCTTGTTGTATTAACTAACTGAGGCCATTCTAATTGAACCAAAAACAGAGAGATTTGGATAGAATGGTACACTTCTTTATACAGTTCTGAGGTTCAAACTGGACTGCTTCAAGTCATCAATGGGCATCATGCATTCTGATCAATAGGAAAGCTAATGCTGTCAAGAAATCAATAACAAGGACTTAAGTTATTTTACCTTAACTTTCGTTAATATGATATATGTGTACACTTTTGACACCTCTGTAAAAGCCACCTTTTGAAACCATTGTGGTAAAAATACAGAATGAAAGCAATGCAGAGATGCATTGATAGAACTTTCTGCATTGTTTTCATTCTGCATTAAGTAGCAACCTGTATACAAAATGCAAGCTCTTTTTAAATATGTAACACCCCTGGAGGATTTATTAGAGATAATGTTGTAGTTTTATGGTTGATATGGGTTAGTAGTCTCAACCATGTAATACAAACTGATCATATGATCATATGGGTGTTGATCAGTCAACACTGTTCTTCCCATGGGAGTTAACCCTCGGCACGCTACTGGTGAATGTGTGATAACCCCTGCAAACAGTTTACATCCAGAAGAGATGCACAGTAACCCAGCCTCCAAACAGTGCGTCACTCTGGTCATGTTTTTGGCAAGATATGTCAGAATAATTCTAGTTCAACCCATTCCAACATAGGCTATTTTTAGATCCAACCACTTTGAATAAATCTACCGAAAAGGAGCATTAACTTGAGAAAACGATATTTTTTTAATTTTGTAGTTTGAAACCATTGTGATAAAAAGAGCATTTGCTCCAATAGGAGCAAATGCTCTATTTATCACAATGGTTTCAACAGGTGACTTGTAGAGGCGTCAAAAGGCGTCAATATGAGGGAATGGGTTAACATTGAAGCAGAAGACAATATTTGCTGACGACAACTGCTCAGAAAGCAGGGGGTTAAGTTTCATTGTGTAGGCCATATCTATATCTTTTGCATGATTCTCTCTATAATAATAAATGGAGTTGTTCCAACCCTTGGTTTTGATAAGGTCATATATTATATTTCACTAAGAGAGCCATGATGGTCCTTTATTGCTCACCTGAGAATTATGGGGGGGTTTTCTGGTCCATAGAACAACCAAAGTTTTATTGTATGCTCTTTTAATGTAAATTGGAATTGTGGAGAAAATGTTTCAAAGCTTGTTAAATAGTGAAATACATATCCTTTAACCCTTTCCCTGTTCTACATTTACTCCAAATTTCATTACTTACTGAATATTCATGGACAAAATAGTTATAATGAAATATGGAAGGTGGAATATTGTAGACATTTTGGAAAGCAAAGAAACAGATCTATCAAATTCTATTAGCAAACAGAGCAGACCCTGATCAGACGGATCCTCTAGGAGCCGTCTGATCTGGGTCTACTCTGTTTGCAAGTGCGTGAAAACACGTTTATATGAGGGAAAGGGTTTAAGATCAAGAGCAAATGTGTTCAAGCTGGTTCTACATAAAATGTGACCACAACATTTACATTAATTCTTTCCTCCATAAATACGCCTTTCTATGCCTCTGTAAAAGTCACTTAATGAAACCATTGTGATAAATAGAGCATTTGCTCCTATAGGAGCAAATGCTCTATTTATCACAATGGTTTCAAACTACAAAATTCTAAAAGATTCCTTTTCTCTAGTTAATGCTCCTTTTGGGTAGATTTATTCAAAGAGGTTTGATCTATAAATAGCCTATGATGGAATGTGTTAACCCATTCCCGCATATTGACGCCTTTTGACGCTTCTGTAAAAATCACTTTATGAAACCATTGTGATAAATAGAGCATTTGCTCCACAGGAGCAAATGCTCTATTTATCGCAATGGTTTCAAAACTACTGAAAATTTCCTTTTCTCTAGTTAATGCTCCTTTTCGGTAGATTCAATCAAAGAGGTTAGGTCTAAAAATAGCCTAAGTGGGAATGGGTTAAGTAAAGGGTTCAATGTACTGAAAAAAACTGTAAGTAGAGGGGTGACTAATATTGGATGAACAAACATCAACAATACTTTAAGCTCATTTTGAGCATTTCATCCTTAACTCTTTATGCCATAAACATGCCTCTCTATGCTTTTGCAAACAAAGTAGACCCAGATCAGATGACTAGACCCAGATCAGATGACTACTGTAAGAGTTGTCTGACCAGGGTCTGTTGTTTGCTTATGATATAATATAGATAATATAGATATGATTCAACATGTTCTGCCTTGGCCAAATGCCTGTGTCCGTTGCTATTACATGTCTGATCTGATCAATATTCATGGTGTTATTATTTTTTGCATGAATATTCATAGAGTAAAGGTTTAACCCTTTCCTCCATGAATATTTCTGTAAGAAATAATGATGTTATGAACATTAATTAGATTAATGTGTTATAATATCACATTGACACAGGAAGTTTTGGCCATGGCAGAAACTGTAGAATCATATGTATATGATATCATAAGCAAACAGAGCAGACCCTGATCAAATGGCTCCTATTGCAGCCTCCTGATCTGGGTCTACTCTGTTTGCAAAGGTGTAGAGAGGTGTATTTATGGAGTAAAGGGTTAAGAGAAAAACATGATAATGAATGAAATATAAGACAAAGGTGATACCACATCTCACATTCATTAGTATAACTAATGTATTAATGACAGTAAATCATCATGTGTATTATATTATGCACAAGCCATTTTAAGTGACAGTGTCCCTTATATAACATGGACTACTAGTATACACAGTGTAACAGAGCAGTGTTAAAACATCAACAGACACATTTACTTGCTAACAAGGCAATAGATTTATAGTCAGAAAAAAAAGAGAAACATATCTCATAAACATGGCGATCAATCTCATAAATAGGACCTATTATCTTAAACAGATGGATGTATCTCATAAATGGAGGAACCTACCTTATGGCAGATTGGCTCATCTAATAGCAGAGGTACCTATCTCATAGCAAATAGACATATCTCATAAACAAAGGTACCTATCTCATAGCAGAGGAACCTAACTCAAAAACAGACAGACCTATCTCATAGCACTGGAACTTATCTCAAAAACAGAGGGGCCTAACTCATAAACTGACAGACCTATCTCATAGCACTGGAATTTATCTCAAAAACAGAGGGACCTAACTCACAAACTGACAGACCTATCTCATAGCACTGGAACTTATCTAAACAAGAGGGCCATGATGGCCCTAAATCGCTCACCTGGCCTTACGGTTTCAGAGAAGAAGATTTTTAAAGATTTTCCTATTAAAAACTGATAAGCTCAATGGGCGGGCCATATTTGGTCCAGGGGTCATAATTTACATAATATTTGTAGAGGACCATTAGATAATGCTACATACCAAATGTCAATGGTCTAGGCCTTACAGTTTCAGAGAAGAAGATTTTTAAAGATTTTCCTCTGAAAAGCTGATAAGCCCCGGGGCTGGGCCATTTTTGGTCCGGGGGTCATAATTTGAACAATCTTTGTAGAGGACCATTAGATGATGCTACATACTAAATACCAAAGGTCTAGGCCTTACGGTTTCAGAGAAGAAGATTTTAAAGATTTTCCTATGAGAAACTGATAAGCCCTAGGGCGGGGCCATAATGGTCCTGTGGTCATAATTTGAAATATCTTTGTAGAGGACAATTAGATAATGCTACATACCAAATATCAAAGGTCTAGGCCTTACGATTTCAGAGGAGAAGATTTTTAAAGATTTTCCTAAGAAAAACTGATAAGCCCCGGGGCGGGGACATTTTTGGTCCGGGGGACATAATTTGAACAATCTTTGTAGAGGACCATAAGATAATGCTACATACTAAATATCAAATGCCTAGGCCTTACAGTTTCAGAGAAGAAGATTTTTTCAAGATTTTCCTATGAAAAACTGATAAGCCCCGGGACGGGGCCATTTTTGGCCCGGGGGTCATAATTTGAACAATCTTTGTAGAGGACCATAAGATGATGCTACATACTAAATACCAAAAGTCTAGGCCTTACAGTTTCAGAGAAGAAGATTTTTAAAGATTTTCCTATGAGAAACTGATAAGCCCTGGGGCGGGGCCATTTTTGGCCAAGGGGTCATAATTTGAACAATCTCTGTAGAGGACCGTTAGATGATGCTACATACCAAATATCAAAGGTCTAGGCCTTACGGTTTCAGAGGAGAAGATTTTTAAAGATTTTCCTAAAAAAAACTGATAAGCCCCAGGGGGGGGCCATTTTTGGTCCGGGGGACATAATTTGAACAATCTTTGTAGAGGACCATTAGATAATGCTACATACCAAATATCAAATGTCTAGGCCTTACGGTTTCAGAGAAGAAGATTTTTAAAGATTTTCCTATGAGAAACAGATAAGCCCCGGGGCGGGGCCATTTTTGGCCCGGGGGTCATAATTTGAACAATCTTTGTAGAGGACCATTAGATGATGCTACATACTAAATACCAAAGGTCTAGGCCTTACAGTTTCAGAGAAGAAGATTTTTAAAGATTTTCCTATGAAAAACTGATAAGCCCCGGGGCGGGGCCATTTTTGGTCCGGGGGTCATAATTTCAACAATCTTTGTAGAGGAACATTAGATGATGCTACATACCAAATATCAAAGGTCTAGGCCTTACGGTTTCAGAGGAGAAGATTTTTAAAGATTTTTCTAAGAAAAACTGATAAGCCCCAGGGCGGGGCCATTTTTGGTCCAGGGGACATAATTTGAACAATCTTTGTAGAGGACCATTAGATGATTCTACATACCAAATATCAAAGCTCTAGGGTTTGTGGTTTCAGAGAAGAAGATGTTTAAGTAAATTGTTGACGACGCACGACGCACGACGCACACCGCACGACGCACGACGCACATACGCACGACGCACGACGCACGACGACGGACGCCGGACACTGCCCCCTCACAATACCTCACCTGGCACTTTGTGCCAGGTGAGCTAAAAACAGAGGGATCTAACTCAGAAACAGATGGACATATCTCATAAGTAGATGAACCTATCTCATAAACAGAGGGAACTATCTCATTAACAATGGGACTTATCCCTTAAGTATACATATGTTCAATAGTTTCATATTCATCGTCCCTCAAAGTACATTATTAGATTATTTGAGACAAATTTTCAGCCCGATTCAGACTAAAAGAATGAAATCCTTGTTGTCTACAAGATATATAATTGTTTTAATTATTCATCCATATTTTCCATTAATATATCTTCAAAATAAACCAAAATGCCCATCAATATTGATCGTGATTAGACTGATATGATATATCATTATAATCCTAACTACATCCTGATTAGACTGATATGATATCATTATGATCTTAACTACATCCTGATTAGACTGATATGATATATCATTATGATCCTAACTATATCCTGATTAGACTGGTATGATATATCATTATGATCCTAACTAATGCCCATCAATATTGACCCTGATTAGACTGATATGATATATCATTATGAACCTAATTACATGTTTCAGTAATTCTCGTCTGGTACATGTTATGACCTTAACATTACCACATTGATCAAGTAATGACCCAGCTGTCACTTAAATGTGACCTTCACCTTCAACAACAGCTGAAAAATCTTAAAGTTTGAAATTGGGTTTAATCTGAAATTCAGTAAAGATGTCTCAAACTTATGCTTGAAAAACATATTACAAGTATGGGACAACAACTGACAAAAAGACCCAGCCAAACTTCCAGTGTGTAGTCCCCAAATATATATGTATACTGTATATATAAAATTTGGTGGGGGATAACCCCATTTGTAGGAGAATTGCCTTGTAAGCAAGTAAATATGGTACAGTATAACCCATTAAAACAGCCACTCAATGAATAAACACAGAGAACTTTAACCCTTTACGCCATAAATAAGCCTTTCTACGCCTTTGCAGAGTAGACCCAGATCAGATGGATCCTGTAGGAGCTGTCTGATCAGGGACTGCTCTGTTTGCTTATGAATTATAATAGGTCTGACTCTATTCTTTCTACCAATACCAGAAATTCATGTGTACATATGCCACTATAAAACATCAGCTAAAATGGCATTATTTCTTACATAAATAATCATGGAGTAAAGGGTTAACCCTTTCCGCCATAAATACGCCTTTCTATGCCTCTGTAAAAATCACTTATTGAAACCATTGTGATAAATAGAGCATTTGCTCCTAGGAGCAAATGCTCTATTTATCACAATGGTTTCAAACTACAAAATTCTAAAATGTTCCTTTTTCTCTAGTAAATGCTCCTTTTGGGAAGATTCATTCAGAGGTTGAGTCTAAAAATAGCCTATGGAGGAAAGGGTTAAATCATGTAGCTGCTTTAAAATACCAGCTGTCTTAACTCTTTCCCTGTTAAAAGTACATGTGAGAAATAATGACATCATGAATATTTATTAGCTGATTTTTTATAATTGCATATGTACATAGGATTTTTTGGAATTAGTAGAAACTGTAGAGTCCGATCTACACGTATTATTATCCATAAGCAAACAAAGCAGATCCTGATTAAACAGGAGCTGTCTGATCTGGATTTACTCTGTTTGTAAAGAAGTAAAAAAGCGTTTATATAAAGGAAATGGTTAAAGACCTGAAATCAGACTAATTTTTGTGGCCACTTTAAAGAGGTTTTACAGTAAATAAAATCTGAGATGGTGATGGTTAAGACAAAACAGCAGCTAAGTCTAACAGGAACAAGAACTCTGTGCGAATATCTAATCTAAAAACATGCTTTGTCTCGAGACACCTACTGAGAACGTGATGAGGTACAAGCATCAGTTATCTCCCTGGAATACCCTCTTAACCCTTTACCTTATGAATATTTATGTAAGGAATAATGACATCATGAATATTAATTAGCTGAATTTTCATATAAAAGAATAGCATATGTACAAATGAAATTTTGGACTTGGGTAAAAACTGAATAATCAGACTTTTCCTCCATAGGCTATTTTTAGCCCCAACCTCTGTGAATGAATCTACCCAAAAGGAGCATTTACTACAGAAAAGTAAAATTTTTAGAATTTTGTAGTTTGAAACCATTGTGATAAATAGAGCATTTGCTCCTATAGGAGCAAATGCTCTATTTATCACAACGGTTTCATAAAGTGAATTTTACAGAGGCGTAGAAAGGTGTATTTATGGAGGAAAGGGTTAAATTCTATAAGCAAACAGGGTATACCCTAATCAGACAGATCCACCAGGGTCTATGCTGTTTGCAAAGGGATGAAAAGGCATCTCTATTAGGTAACGGGTCAATGGAGATGGTTTAACTCATTCTCTCCTATGCTATTTTAGACCCAACCTCTTTGAATGTATCTGCCGAAAAGGAGCATTAACTAGAAGAAAGGAAAAAATAGAATTTTGTAGTTTGAAACCATCGTGATAAATAGAGCATTTTCTCCTATAGGAGCAAATGTCTATTTATCACAATGGTTTCATAAAGTGACTTTTATAGATGGGCAAAAATGCGTCACTAGGGGATAATGTGCTTATTTATCACAATGGTTTCTTGTATCTTCATCATTGAACTCATTGCACTGTATCCGTTTACTTGACCGAACATACCTCAGATCAAAATTATCAAAATATCATAAAAGTTTATCTTTTTAGCTTAAATTTTACAAACTATTATAAATTATAGTTTTCTCAAAACATCTTTATGAGACATTGAGATAAAAACCAAGAATTCTACATTCAGTGTTACAGGACATTGCTACAGGTCTGGAGACACAAGCATGGTTATAAGGATAAGGAGCACTCAAACATTGCATACAGTGTAGACCCATATCAGCTGATACATTGAAATATTGCCATCTCATCTTTAGCTTCTCTATATGAAATAATTAAAACATTGCCAGCTTTAACAAGTGAAAGACAGTGCTAACCCATATCTGACGCTGCTTTTCACAAAAACCACTGATATTCAGGGTCTACGCTAATTGCATTGTACATAATTATTCCCTTTTACAGATGGCACAATAACATGTACATTATTAGTAACTTGTCCACATTTCTGTCTGACCCATGAACATTTTCAAAGTATTTTTTAATCAGAACAGTTTGTCTGTAAAGTGTTTAAAAAGTATTTCAGTCGTATCACAAAAAAATGTCCAGCTAATTACAGGTGAAGGAAGACCCAGAGGCGTTTTCTCTGCACAGAACAAATTGCATTGATTCATGCACAAAACAACTGGGTAGAACCATTGACCTACCACCAGCCAGCTGGAAGGCTTCCTCACAAGAAAAATCGGAATGCCCAGACTAGGATTCAAACCAAAGAGGTGATGTAATCAGAACTGTTCATCAACCTAGTGCTCACAATGATGTGCTATAGTATGGTATAGACAGTACTCTAAACATCAGCTCTTTACACTGCCTTATTTTACAAATGCAATTTCAAGACTTATTCAAGGTAATTTCTGTTTGTTAATTTATTTCTTTTTTTTAAAAAAAGTACAGCACTTCAGAAGTTTCCCTTCAAAACTGAATGAGTCTTACTGGTATAGTCAAGGTGTATTATACTACATGTACTGAGTTTCGTGAAAATGTGTCCAAAATGTTTATGAAGTATTTGTAGACAGAAAGGTAGAGCAAGAAACAAGCCAACTTCTGTGCAGTTCTTGACCTCTGGTTGCAAATGTTTAGAAACAAAATGACAAAAACTTCTTTCTGGATAGAGTTCTTGCAGAGCATAGCCTGTGAGTCACAAGACAAAGGACTGAAGTGTGTACAGCAAATGTGTGCCAAGAAAAAAGTGCTTACGAAGTGATTTCAGTGTCTGGTCCCTCAAGTAGTTCTGACTTTGGAGGCAGTCGACCTAGGTGGAAAAGAAATAAACCAGTAGGCCTGAGAATAAGTGTGTGAGATCAAATAGTATCACTTGTCAGTTCACAAAAAATCTAAGTATTAATTAGATTGATTTTATAATGGCACATGAACAATGAAAAGTTTTGCCATGGCAACAATTTTAGAATATAATTCCAGGCCCTGATCAGATGGCTCCTATAGGAGCAGGCCGATCTAGGTCTACACTGTTTGCAAAAGTATTAAAAAGGCATATTTATGGAGTAAAGGGTTAAATTTTGACCTGTAGGATGGCAGAGTAAGTTGTGATGTTTTGTGTTCAAACTAATAGCAATTAATGCATGCTATATAACTAAGTCCTGATGTAGGACAGTACTATAACCTTTTGTCTGACTGGCAGTTGAAGTGAAATGGTGAAAGAGCAGGTGAAAAATTGTAGGTGCACTTGTTCCAAATTGAAGCTGTATAAAGTTAATGGTTTTGCACAGTGCTTACATTTATCATGTATTTACAAATAGCTTACATACCCTCAGTAACAACTACAGAAGAACCACTTTAAGGTGACCATAAAACCCTTTCCCTGTTCAGTATTCATGTAAGAAATAATGATAACATGAATATGTATTAACTCATTTTTTATAATACATGTATAAACTTTTCAAGGGATTTTTTGGCTTGATCTATATCATGTCAAAAGCAAACAGAGCAGACCCTGATCTGACCTATTATACAGGAGCCATCTGATCTGGGTCTAGACTACTCTGTTTGCAAATAAATAATGCACTTATATGAGGGAAAGGGTTAATAATTAAACATAGGCATCTTTAAAATCAAGTGGTTGCTAAATGCAGGACAAAAGAAATGCAGAAAATGAAGCTACCATCTGTCTCCATGAGCCAGAATTAGACCTCCATTTTGAGAGGGGTTTTACTGTATAATGAGATTATTTGTAACATAAAAATAAATACTGTACAACATTTTCTGATGGTTAATACATGAGGTTTTGTTCCAAGGAAATGCTCCTACAACCTCTTTAAAGCTGCATATTAACCCTTTACTCCACAGATATGCCTTTAATAATGAGTTTGCAAACAGAGTAGACTCCCCCATGATAAAGTATTTCCTTGTCCTTGATACCATTATTAAAATTCAGCTACTTAGCATCTTAACCCATTCCCGCATATTGAATTTGACGCCTTTTGACACTTCTGTAAAAGTCACTTTGTGAAACCATTGTGATAAATAGAGCATTTGCTCCTGTGGAGCAAATGCTCTATTATCACAATGGTTTCAAAACTACATAATTCTGAAAATTTCCTTTTCTCTAGTTAATGCTCCTTTTCGGTAGATTTAATCAAAGAGGTAAGGTCTAAAAATTGCCTAAGTGGGAATGGGTTAAACCGTTACCTGTTCACTATTTATGTAAGAAATAATGACATCATTAACATTAATTACCGTAGATTAATTTTTATAATGGTATATAAACACATGACATTTTTTAACAGGAAGAAAATGTAGAATCAGATCTATTTTGTACCATAAGCAAGCAGAGCATATCCTGATCAGACAGCTCCTATGGGTCTACTCTGTTTGCAAATGTGTGGAAAGGTTTTCATATGAGGGAAAGGGTTAGCATTCATATACATGTACATGTAGTTATTTTTCTGAATGAATAATCATGGGGCCAAGGGTTAATAAATATACATCGAGTATATGAATATTTAGTAGGTATTGAAATTTGGAATAAATATAGAACAGGGAAAGGATTAAATGTAGAGCTTTTATATATTCAATAGTTATTACAATTGTTTGCAAACAGTCTCAGCTTATGATCCTTTTAAAGAGAAAACAAAATTAAAAAATTTAAGTAAGCCATATGAGCTCGCGTAAGATGTTCTATTCATTAAAAATGCTTACCTATATGTTCATTAATTGCGTCACTTTTTGCTATGGACATCAGAAATCCATAGAATGAAACTCGTGGTGAGTTAAACAGGATCTCCTTCAGAGCATCTGCAGGTGGTGTGCTAGGAAATGACATGAACCAAAGGTCAGTTCAGAATAGAAGACATACCAGTATCAAATCTGCAGGTGATGTGCTAGGAAATGACATGAACCAAAGGTCAGTTCAGAATAGAAGACATACCAGTATAAAAGCTGCAGGTGGTATGCTAGGAAAGGACATGAACCAAAGGTCAGTTCAGAATAGAAGACATACCAGTATAAAAGCTGCAGGCAGTGTGCTAGGAAAGGACATGAACCAAAGGTCAGTTCAGAATAGAAGACATACCAGTATCAAATCTGCAGGTGGTGTGCTAGGAAATGACATGAACCAAAGGTCAGTTCAGAATAGAAGACATACCAGTATCAAATCTGCTAAGGTTAGGCAAGCTGAGTGAACTGTTGTATGCAGAACTTTTATATAGTTTTACATTAGGTGTTTCTTCAAACTCACAACCTGTACACCAAATACTTTGGATCTGATTGAGATGTAACATTACTTGATCTCTCCATGACCACTCTGTCATAAATCTACACTGTTTGCAGCAACAATTATAAGCTGAATTTACAATTGCATATGTTCAAAGGAATTTTTCTGTACTAGGGGAAACTTTAGAGTCATATCTATTATAGATTTCGCACATAAACGGAATAGACCCTGTAAGGAGCCATTTGATCTGGGTCTATTTTGTTTGCATAGGCATGAAAAGGTTTTTGTATAAAGCAAAGGATTAAGAAAGATCATTGCAAACAGAGGTGAGAGACATTATTTACTAAGTGAGAGAGGGTCTTTACCAGGTGAGAGAGGGTCTTAACTAGGTGAAAGAGAGTCTTTCTAGGTGAGAGAGGGTTTTAAACAAGGTGAGAGAGGGTCTTTACTAGTTGAGAGAGGGTCTTAACTAGATGAGAGAGGGCCTTTTCTACACGTTTGTCACAAACCAGAGAAAACTAAATTCCCTGACATCATTTCAAATTTCCCAGAGAGGTTACATTGAGACATTCGGTCATATTTTATGTCATATTTTTGAGATAGTTTAACCCTTTCTATCCTGAATTATCAGAGTGGAATAACCCATCTGTGTTCTACTACAGAGTCTACTCAGTATGAAAGCTTAAACTTGCATGACAAACAGTGCAGACCCTGATCAGAGGGTTCCTCAAGTAGCCCTCTGACCTAGGTCTACACCGTTTGCAAATAACAGTGCATGGGTCTCTCAGGTTGAAATGGTTAAAATATATGCCCTTGAATCTCAGTTTTGTCAAAATTCCCATACACTTGTCTATAATTTCAAAATTCCCTGACAGTTTTCAAAATCCCTGACAGTTCCCTGATCTTGATAAAAAATAATTTCCCCTGATTTTTTCCTGGTACATGGCAACCCTGTTCTAGGTGAGAGAGGGTCTTGACTAGGAGAGAGGGAGTTTACTAAGATTTTCACCTGTAGTGCATCCTATCACACAATGGATAGACAGCTCTGAAGAACTGCATGGCATCTACACCATCTCCAGGATGATGGCTGTTGGTGTGAATCTTTGTCTCTTCGGTCCCTGATGGCACCACCACTGGGTTCCTAGGGCTGGACTGGGTTTGAATCATGGACTGATAGATCTCAAGACACTTGTCAAGAAACTCTGCAACAGAGACAAGATATATTAACCCTTTACATCATGAATATTCAAATTAAAATTTATAACTTCATGAAAATCAATTAAGTGAAACAAGAAAATTTGCCATGGCAAACAGTACAAAATCAGATCTGTCACATTGTTTAACCCTTTACTTCACGTAAACACATTTTCATGCATTTACAAACATGCTAGACTCAGATCAGACGGCTTCTTTAAGAGCCATCTGATCAGGGTCTGCTGTTTGCTTTGGACATGACATAGATCTGATTCTTTAGTTTTAGTCATTTTCTTGAAAAATTTACATTATAGAAATACAGCTAATAAATAGTCATGATGTCATAATTTTTTACATGAAAATTGTTGAACAGGTAAAGAGCACACCCTGATCAGGCAAAACGAGCAGATGGTGATCAGACAACTCATACAATAGCTGTACACTCTGGGTCTACTACGTTGCAAAGGCATAAAAAAGTGGGAATTTCAAGTGAAAAGACAACAAGAGTTTTCAAAGGATCATGTGTGTCACCTGTCAACAGAATTATGACAAACAATGTGATAAAAAAAAGTGCAAAGAAAAAAGTGTGACAGATAGACAGATGGGCAGACAGACAAAAGAGAAATGATATCTGCGTCACCTTGCAAGTGACACAAAAAACTAGCCCCATCTAAAGCTTTCATGTTGTTTTTTTAGAATAAAGGATACATGTAACCCTATCCCTGTTATACTTAGTCCAAATTTCAAGACCTACTGAATAATGAAATATGGAAGGTGGAACATAGTAGCCATTTTAGAAGCAGATGTATCAAATTTCATTAGCAAACAGAGCAGGCCCTGGTCAGACGACTCCTATAGGAGTCATCCAGTCTGGGTCTACTCTGTTTGCAAAGGCCCAGAGAGACCTAGACAGTCTTTCAATAACTAACAGTGGAGACCCTGAGGATCCCTCTGATATGGGTCTTCATTGTTTGTAAATGCCAGCAGGCATGGGGTTGGTACTGATAGTTAGTAGTTTCAAGAGTAAGTACAGAGTACTCACTTCTGTCCTGGTACCTGAATATACATGTACAGATATGCATAATAACTGAGAATACAGTCTCCACTTACCTTCATAATAAAATTGTACTTGGAATGCATATATGAAGTCTGGGAAGGAGATGAGGTAATCCAAGGCATCATCCATAAGAATTATTCTGGAATGCAAATGAGACACAGAATAGCTAGGTCAAAGGAAAAAAGTAACTAGATATGTAAATGACTTTGCAAAGAGTGTACACTACTACCAGTCACAACATCCCTGATACAACATTGGATCATGCTCCACATGTGCCTAGTATTTAACCCTTTACTCCATGAATATTCATGCAAGAAATATTGACATACATCATGAATATTAATTAGATTAATTACTATGACACATGAACACAGGGATATTTTACAATGAAAGAAACTGTAAAATCATATCTACATGTACATGTATATTATTTCATAAATGATAAGCAAACAGAGCAGACCCTGATCAGACAGCTCCTATAGGGGCTGTCTGATCTGGGTCTATTCTGTTATCAAAGGTGTAGAAAGGCGTATTAACTGTTTATGGAGTAAAAGGTTAAGATATGACCAGATGCCACATTGAAATATACTGCCACTGCCCTGTATATGATATATAGAGGTGTGATAATGGCGTGGGCTCAGATTCAGTTGTGAGCCTACCAGACTTCACATAATACTGAAAAAATGACCTTCCAATCAAGCAGTGCCCTTTCCAATTATCAAAACTTTACGGTACTAACACAACCATAAGAAGGAAAAGGTTCTGAACTCAGACTAAATTAGCTCATATACACAGTCGCTCATTTGAATTATTTCAAAATACTTAACCCTTATGCCTTTCCCTGTTTATTATTCATGAAAGAAATAACATCATGAATATCTATATGCTTTATTTTTATGATGTCATATGTACACAGGATGTTTTGGCTCTGGCAGAGACTGTAGAACCAGATCTATTTTATACCATAATCAAATAGTGCAGACCCCGTAAGATGGCTCCTATAAGAGCCATCTGATCTGGGTTTACTCTGTTTGCAAATGTGTGAAAAGAGGAAGGAAAGAGTTAAATATGCAAGAATCTATCACTACATGGATATTCATAGACTGCATTTCTATAATGGTAAATAATCAAGGGAACATACCAGAAACTTCAAAATCAGTCCTACATAGTTCAATAAGTAAACATGGCAGACCCTGATCAGACTGCTCCTACAGTAGTCATCTGATCTGGGTCTACTCTGTTTGCAGAAGAGTGAAAAGTCATCTATATCAGGCAATGTGTTAAAGTACCTTTTATTGTGAAATACTATTATAAAATCTGTTAAGGTTTATCTGACCATAGAGTGAATCTATAAATACCGTAAGTCCATAGGACACAGATTTCAGCCTTATCCCCTCTAAACTTTATGTCAGGACAGGGAAGCATTTCCCCTCTAAAATGTTGCCGAAACCTGACCACAGGGGCAAATCTCAAGCAGACAGGTATAACAAGGATATAACCCCCCCCCCCCCCCCCCATTTTTATCCCAACAAGATGTGTCTTCCTGTCAGAGCTGTCTGATCTAGGTCTACTCTCAGCGATTTTTTTCCTAGGATTGTGAATGGGTCCGGTACCCCTTGATTTGTGAAAAATTAGCGTCGTTTTGGCAAAAATTGTGAAAAAAGTATCGGTGTTTTTACAAAAATTGTGAAAATTTGGATAGGTAGTTAAATTTAGCTGTTGAAAGAATTTTCGTCCGAATATAAATTTGCGGACCAAGACACATATGTTTTATTCATATTCTTGTAAAAGCGTCCGAGACGTGCAAAGAAAAGCGATACAAAATTTGAATACCTCGGACTTTATCCCGAGAAACGGTTTGAGATACAAAACTTTGCAAAGGAGAATATAGCGATGTAAATATTGGTAAAAAAATTGGTGTAAGTACAAAGTAAAAGGCCGATTGTGAAATAATTCAACAGCTTTGTGAATGGGTCCGACGGACCCTGCTTCTAAATTGTGAAGGTCCATTTCAAATTGTGACAGGGTCCGTTTTACCATACCAGTTATATAGGGGAAAAAATCGCTGACTCTATTTACAAAATAGGATTATTAGTTACAGTGTTAACACCTGCTTACCTTGCAGTTTTCTGTACAAGCTCAAATGGAAAATCTTGACAAATGAGAGTAACAAGTGAATGATACTCCTGAATACTCAGCAGGTCTGAAATATACAGTAAAATACAAAACTGAAAATAATGAATGCTCCATAAAGACTATCTAGGCATACATCTAAATGTATTACATTTAGAAAATTAATTTATGGCAGCAAACAGTTAATATGATTTTTGTGAAACAGACTTAACCCCTTCCTTCATACAAACGCCTTTTCCCGCATCTGCAAACAGAGTAGACCCAGATCAGATGGCTCCTATAGGAGCCATCTGATCAGGGTCGGCTCTGTTTGCTAATGGAAATTGATAGATCTGTTTCTTTACTTTATAAAAAGTGGTACAATGTTCCATCTTCCATTATAATTATTTTGTCCATGAATATTCAGTAGGTATTGAAATTCGGAATAAACAGAACAGGGAAAGGGATAAACTACACTTAACTAGCTTATAAATGTTTATAACAGATTTATAACAAGGCCATGCATACATTGAAAGTGATTTTTTCATGATAAATGCTCACTAACTAAACTTGAAATACAGTTTAGACAAAACTTTAGACAAAAATTATCACTAAATGTTATGAGCTCTGCATATTTTCTGCTGAACAGTCGTCTGCAATTTTTTTAGAAACAATCGATTTTCTGTCTGATTTCTGACAGAAGCTATGCTTGAGTAATAAACATTTTGGATCTTAGATCAGGCTCATGATTTGTGGGGCCTGATCTGGATCCAAACTGTTTAAATAGGTCATAAATGACAGGAGAATCCACCAATAGCATGCAAAGAATTAAAATTAAAAAACAAGCACTTGTATGTGATATTTTTAATAGTCAGGGGGCCATAACTCTGTAAAAAGCCAACCAGAATGTTGTTAGTGTATGTACATCTCCTCTTAAAAATGAAGTGTTGTTGAAATCTGGCCAGTACATGCAGTTGCTGAGAAATAGCACAAGCAAGAAAAAACATCTGACTGACTGACAGATTGACTGAATGACCAACTGATTAACCAAAAGAAATATCTTGAAAATTGTACAAAAATTCAGCTAATAAATATTCAAGATGTCATTTTTTCTCACATGAATATTGACCAGGTAAAGGGTTAATAGTAACCCCTCTCAATATGTTCCACTATAGGTACAGAGTCTAAATATCTCACCTCCCTTCTTGCCAATTTGCCTGTAGCATTTCCAAAACAGTTTCACAAAGGATGCTCTGTTATGAGATGTCATATGGATAAACTGGTATTCCCTGAACATAGTATGATTGCCATCCCTCAAACTGGTGAAACTGAAAATCAATACATGTAAATCTATGACAGACATCCAGAAAATATTTGGAGATCATAGGAAATTCATATCTGTAGTCCTGATAGAATCACTACAAGGTTATAAAACTTTTTGCTTGAGTCAGACCATTCAGATACTCGAGAATGAACTCAAGACTCAGAGGTTTTACAACCCAGACCATTTTGTTGAGACTTGAAATCTAATAAATGACATCATAAAATTTGCATATTATTAAATTACTAGATCCGGAGCAATAGGTAAAGATGCATATACAAGGTTCTAAAATCATCATTTCTCCACCAAACCCTAAGTTGTGACTACTCATTAGAATTGTCTTATAGAGTTGTCACAACACAGGGTTTGGTAGAGAAATGAAGGAGCTATTCTTGAAAATGTTTCAACCCTTTAATCCATAAGAATGCCTTTCTAGGCATTCGCAAACAGAGTAGACCAGATCGGATGGCTCCTATAGGAGTCCTCTGATCAGGGTATGCTCTGTTTGCTTACGAAATATTATAGAAATGATTTCTACAGTTCTTAAATTTTAACCTGAAAAAGCAGGTGAATGCTTACTGCATGACAAAAGTAATGCAGAAAGTTTGTGTAGGAGATTTCTGCATTAGTTTTGACTGGCATTAATCTACCACCTGCCTTACTGGCCCATAATTAGATCTCTGTTTGAAGGTGGCTGAAACATTTACTCCATAAATACACCTTTTTATCATACATGCATATGCCTTTGCAAACAGAGTAGACCCAGATCAGACAGCTCTTGTAGGAGCTGTCTGATCAGGATCTGCTCTGTTTGTTTATGGGTTAATATAGATCTACAATGTTTGCCATGGCCAAAAGCCTGTGTTCACTTGCCATTATAAACACTCAGATAATTAATATTCATGATGTCATTTTGTCATACACAAATATTCACAGAGTAGATGGTTAAGTAAGGTTTCCCTGTATGTGTCAGTAGGATGAGGATACTCATATTTATTATACAGCTATACATAAAATTGCACATGAAACACAATTTTCTTGACCTAAACTGCTGCAAATTTCAAGCACTCTGTTCCCATTTATCCATACACTATCAGTCTGAGAATTTTCTTGCCATTTATAACCTATTTGAAATTTTACAGATGACAAATGTACAGATGATAAAAATACTGGGTATGCAAGGATTTAATTTTCAGAAATATTCTTCTAATGTGATGATGCTAATGAGATAAATCTGTAACAGATTAAGATCCTTAATGAGTACTATTAATGTTATGTGACAATTTGTGGTAACTTTTCTCAGTTTCATTCCACATGAGATCCACAGTCACTTGTTCCCATCTGATAAAATTTGATAAATCTGTTGACACTATAAGGGAAGAAAGCTGGTCTCCAACAATCGAGCAGAAAACAATTTTTTGAGAGGGTTTAACCCTTTCCACCATAAATACGCCTTTCTAGCCTCTGTAAATTTCACTTCTTGAAACCATTGTGATAAATAGAACATTTGCTCTATAGGAGCAAATGCTCTATTTATCACAATGGTTTAAGAATTACGCAATTTTCCAATTTTGCTTTTCTCTATATAATGCTGCTTTTCAGTAGATTTATTCAAAGGTGCTGGATCTAAAAATAGCCTATGAGGTAATGGGTTCACTACAAATCCTAATGCCAACCTTCTGTGTGACTGAAGCTTCTTAGAAGCTTACTAATATGGTAGAATCTGTCTACAGCGACTTATTATGAATAAACATTGAGGTCTGCAAGGGCAGGTGGTTGTTTAATGCAGGACAACAGTCATGCAGAAAGCTCCTCTAGGTCTTTCTACATGACTTTTGCCCTGCATTATCCCTTTCCCTGTTCTATATTTTTTCTGAATTTCAATACCTACTGAATATTCATTGACAAAATATTATAATGAAATATGGAAGATGAAACATTGTAGCTGTTTTAGAAACTATAGAACAGATGTCAAATTCCAATAGGAAACAGAGCAGACCATGAACAGATGGCTCCTATATGACTAAGGAGTCGTCTTATCTAGGTCTATCCTGTTTGCAGATAGGTGCAAAAGCGTTTATATGATAGAAAGGGTTAAGCTACCACCTGTCTAAAAAGTCCAGAATTAGACTTACTTTGTGGCTGAAGACAGGTGTCACTGTAGTTTTATACTTACTATTCACTCAATATCTTGATTGGGTTGATTTTGGGATTTTCTTCTCTATATTCTAACAACTGGGCAATGCTGTCCTCCACATATACTAATACATGATGCTTAGCTGAAACAAAAATGCCAGTTACATGAAGTTATACATATGGCTAGAAGTGTATGTTTATACTTAATGCCAATAAAGATTTGTATTGTATTGTATATTCAAAAGTGTTTTATGACTTTAATCATTTGGATTTAATTATTTAATTTTCTTTTACTGCCCACAGTACCTGATGAATCAAATTTAAAATACAGGCATGACATTAACTGTACATAGTTTAACAAATGTTCTGAAATTTGGAAGAGCTATCTAATATTAGGCATTTTGAGGCAAAAACACCTACCTAGATACCGCTCAGCTGTCATGGAGAACCTGTCTTCATTAGTATACACTGACATTTTGAAATTGGTTAATTCAATGTAGAACCGCAATATACCACCAAGCTGTAAAGTTCCATTCAGTAATCTATCCGAAATTTGTCGTCCGAATATTGGGCTAGCACGCAGTCAAAGTACCTATTCAATAAAGCGTCCTTGACAACATGCAAAGCAGGATAGTTTAAATCTGAATATCTGAGATATTAAACAGATAAGCATTTTACAAAGGTAATGATATCACTGACAAGAGAGCAAGAGTATCAAGTTTCGCTGAAAGTGCATTTATCGCGTTTACATTTTACTTTTAGTTGAAGTCGCGAAATGTTTTCTTCCTGTATGTATATGCATAGCCGCGGTTTCGCATTAAACGTTTAGGCTATTGGAACGGCAGACGTAAACATTGGATGTAGAAGCCAAAATCAGCCTAGGTAGGCGAACAGCATATTCACTCCTAGGAGCTGGGTTCCATGGAAGAAATGGGCTAAAGCAAGACGTGAAAGCACATATTTGGCAGACATATGCTGTACCCAGACTGCTATTTGGCATCGAGACTCTGCCATACACACAAAGCGATTTAAATAAATTGGACAGATACCAGAACAAAACATTGAAGCAAATCCAGCATCTACCTGATAGAGTAGCAAATGTGGCCGCAAATGCTCTGCTTGGTGTTCTTCCTCTCTCGGCTCAAATTCATAAAAACACCTTGAACCTCTTCTACAATGCCATCCAGGACAGAGAATCGATTGTGTACAGTGTGGTCGAACGCCAATTAGCAGTTAAACCATTGGACGACATCAGCCTCTTCTCCAGAATCAGGAAACTACTTATATCTTATGGACTCCCTGATGCGTACAGCCTACTTAACTCTACACCGAACAAAGATACTTGGAAGAAAACTTTGACAGAAGCTATAAACTCTAATGTGGAAACCCAATGGGCCAGAGATATTGCAGGAAAGACATCCTTAAAGTATCTGAATCCAAAGTCGGTTAGTGTCGGGTCCGTGCACCCTATTTACTCGACAGTTAGACCAAATTTAGAAGATGTTAAAAGAGCAGAAATCAAAGCCAGACTCCTGACAGGTACCTATACCCTTCAGTCCAACAGAGCAGTTTTCAATCAGCACAGGGTTGACTCGACTTGCAGACTATGCAATGCTGAAGCAGAAACTAGAATCCACTTCATAGCCTGCTGTGCCTCCACAGATCCAATCAGAGTGAAATATAAGTCGAGATTTGCAGAAATCTTGCATCCTAATTCAGGCCGAGCAATGAAGGAAATTTTAATTAATGCTGAGTACTTTACTCAGCTTGTGCTCGATTGCACACATCCTGCCTGTGATCTCAGCAACCCTGATCTGACAGAAATTGAGAAGATTGAGATGCTCTCCAGACAGTTCTTAGCGAAGCTGCACCGCAGTAGATGCTACCTACTTGCACAACTTGACTTATAATGCTGAAAGGGCCTTTACTTTCTTGATATAATATAATCTAATAATAAAAAAAACCAAAAACAAACAAACAAATACTGATATATATATAATATAATCTAACCTACTTGCACAGTTTGACTTATAATGCTGAAAGGGCTCTTACTTTCATGCTTTAATATAGGCTAACCCTGGTGTATACATAGGCTTATTGGGTTGAATCCTTCCCCCCCCCCCCCCAATCAGCCTCTCCAGACAGTTTTTAGCGAAGCTGCACCGCAGTTGATGCTACCTACTTGCGCAACTTGACTTATAATGCTGAAAGGGCCTTTACTTTCGTGATATAACATAATCTAATAGTAAAAAAAATAAAAAAAATATTGATATATATATAATATAATCTAACCTACTTGAACAGTTTGACTTATAATTCTGAAAGGGCTCTTACTTTCATGCTTTAATATAGGCTAACCCTGTTGTATACATAGGCTTATTGGGTTGAATCCTTCCCCCTAAAAGAGCCTTTTGCTTTGCCACATTCTGACCTTAAGCATTACTTATAATACAATTGCATTAGAATGAGATGCACCCTAAGATAGTGAGGAGAGACGTTCAAATTCTTTTCTCAAATTGTACACCCAATGTTCATTCATTCGAGTGCCCTCTGAATGCGTCTCGCCCTTTCCCATCCGTAGCGCATTGAACCAGCGTTTATAGCGCACACTGTAAACCAATAGATGAAAGTAAACCAGAGGGCCGCATAATCCCGCTGATTTGCTCTCATCTAACCGAGGTAAACATATTGCCTGCAGCACAAATGGATGTGGGTGACTTGCACCTGTGGCATGGGAGATGGTGGTTAAGCTTAATATCCTCCTCCAACCAACTATTTGGTCAATACATGAGTGCCTTCAAATACCTCAAAACACATGCATCTATATTTAGTTGCATACTATGGGAGGAAAGTAGAGTGGAAAACTCCAGACCGGAGGCTTCCCCTCTCCATTCATCCCACCTTGAGCCTGATCAACCCTACACCCGAACTGGATGTGTGAGACTTGCACTCAGATAAATACATATGGAGGAGGGGGTTAACCCTAGTATCCTACTCTGTATAATTTGTCCTTTGTTGATGTTATTTTTTTCTCTTTTTTTTTCTCTTCTATTTTACCGATACCCGATATCAAGTATGTATATATATATAACTAAGCTAGAGATCAATATTAATGTAAAGGAATCGGTTATAGGTGTTGCTTAATAATAGTATTAACATTGGAGACATGAGATAATACATAAACTGTGATCTAAGGATCTGATAGCAGGCAAGACTCATACAAACTTTGATAGTATAATGTAAATAGTTAGGTGGATCAAGTGTTATTTTTTTTTTTTTCCTGTGCTGGGAACTAATCCAGCAAGAATTGTGACATTGAACTTAAAGGAAGCCATATTCACCAGGACCAATAGTTACTGGGTGCTCCGTCAAGACATCGGAGGAATTTACAACAACAACAACAACAACAACAACATCGCGGGGGCCATCCACCCTTTTTTTTTTGGGGGGGGGGGGGGCGTTACATCTTTTCGTTCGTCCATTCTTCCTTCCAACAACCACTTTTGGGCCATGTTTCCTTGCTTATAATATAATACTATATGCATGCTTCACTACTAAAGACATGCTAAAATATACACCATTTTTTGGAAGGGCTTGCATGTTTAGCGTACCAACAGAAGGACGCTGTGACCTTGACCCCTAGCTCATGCAACCCTTTTTCATGTTGAAAATTTCATGTCAGAAATAATGACACCGTGGATATATATTGGCTGAAATTTCATAATGACAGGAATTTTTGGTATTGGCAGAAACTGTAGAATCATATCTATATATAATTATAGGATATATATATATACGTACAACAGTATACAGAGCAGACTAGATAATCAGACTCAGGACTACAGGAACAATCTGGATCTACTCAATTTGCAAATGCTTGAAAAATGTTTGTATGAAGAAAAGGGTTAACAGAGAGGAATGTTTTGTCATATTTCTTATAAATGAACAAAACAAGTTATACGCATTTATAAATACAACTCGTGAAGCCGGTGTCGCACATTGATCAGTGGTGGGTCGCTGTGACCTTGACCTTTGTCATTCCTAAAAGAAAAGTTTGTTTTCGCGGTCACATTCTAATCTGAAACTTGTTCTTGAGCTGTTTTAACAATTCAAGTTTGACTTTGACCACTAGCTGTTGACTTACTTTTGCAAGATTTATATAATTATGCACCTAGCTTGTCCAAAAACTTTGTTTTCAGACTTTTCTTCCAATGTTAAAGTGAAACTTGTAGAATTTCCTTAAATATTTAGATGTACATGTACTAAAATGTTAGTTCAAAGCTGATCTACTTTTACTTTTAAGTTGAAAATCAGTGTTCAGACGTGCCTGCTTTGCTTTGATCGAGATACCAGACTGAAACTTCGTGTGGAATTTACAGATCGCGATTGCTTTTGGTAATTGTTGCTTTTACAAAAGTTGTTGAACTTTTTTGCAATTTAGTGTTCTGATTTTTTTGGTATTAAATCTGATGTAAGGCTTAAAATTTATATGAATTTTACTTTTGTGTTGGTGCAGATTAGCATCTTGCGTTGGTCAGTTTAAAGGCGTTTGACTTCGATGAAAATCAGTTTTCCAAACAAGTATGTTTGTAGATTTGGTTGGAGCTTCTTTTTGACTAGTTACAGATAATATTAGACCTACTTCTACAGGATTTCTTCGGCTATTGAGCCGAAATAATACAAGTATTGGTCGATATACAAATACTGCTTAACAACTTTTTACAACTAGAAGTATTATCTTTCATTGATATATATACATGTATCAATCCCTCCTGTGTGCCCCTCAAAATGCAAAATATAATGAATGTAATCAAGCACCTTGCTCTGGTAATAAAACAAAACAGCAATAAGAGGACTATGATGGCGTATATCGCTAACCTGAAATAATATTAGTAGTTTTGAATCTGAAGAAAACATTAACTACATTACTACAACTCCAAATACTAATTTCAATACAATTTCAAAACCCGTTTTGAAAGATGAAGGTTCAACATTGAAGAAACTAGAGGCGCTAGAGTGTAAACACAATAAAACATTAAATTTCTATAATTTAAGGGCACATAACACGGATTTTGATCATAATCGAAATTGGCCGAAATATGGCATTGCACATTATTTCTTAACCCTTTCCCTTATGTTAGCGCATTTTGACACATCTGCAAATAGAGTAGACCCAGATCAGACGGCTCCTAAAGGAGCCGTCTGATCAGGGTCTGCTGTTTGCTTATGGTGTAATATAAATCAGATTCTACAGTTTCTTCCTGAGCCAAAATGCCATGTGTTCCACAGGTGTTTAAATATATGTATATATTTATATATACATGTACATGTATATGACCCTTTGATTTATTCTGTGTAAGATACACCTACACTGTGACTTTACATTATGTATATATGGTACACATCTTGTGTGTCAAACTCCTCCTACACTGTTGATGGGAGTCGTTTAATACCTTCACAGATGAACATTGATATGAAATTTTGATTTCATTTACTGCCCCGTTGTTTCTTTTGCTCTATAAGGTGCCGTTAGGCCACTTGGATTTTCAGCTTTGATAATTTTTGACTGAACTATGGCCCTTTTCTGTTAACCAACAAAATATTATGTATACCAGATGAAAATTGTGCTAGGATTTGTTTGAAATTTTC
Organism: Azorinus chamasolen; assembly: GCA_963576725.1. NCBI lineage: Eukaryota > Metazoa > Mollusca > Bivalvia > Cardiida > Solecurtidae > Azorinus > Azorinus chamasolen. The sequence goes on from OY755246.1 coordinate 1,567,270, forward strand.
ACAAACATGTTTGATATGTAGATGTGCATAAGATAAGGAATTCCTGCTGTGATCATTCTGAACAGAGTTATGACACTTGAGTTACACACCATGACTTAGTGATAGCAGCAAAGTGGGGACATCCATGTCCTAATGACATAATAGTGGTCGATAAATCAAAGGCACATTACTCTAGACTTACAGAAACTCATCATTGATTATATAGGCCGTGAGGCATGTTTCCCACCAGATTTTCGCGCTCTTGAATTTTTGACCGAGACTAAAATTGTCAAATATTGATATGCAGATACTTTTAAAAGTCTTACATTTTATAATCAAATTTGATTTGATAATGGCAATATTTGCAAATATCTTGGATCCAGAGTTACATATACAAGCTACTTGCTACTCAGCCAATAGGACAGAATCACAAAACATTATGTTCCAACATAACAATTACTGATACCATAATTTATGTCTTTCATTTTTCTTATTAAGTTAATCCCCAAGGGAACAGCTAAAGTGACACTAATAAAAGTTAAATAGGTCTATTATTACCCAATCCGAACAAACTGTCGTCTGCAGAAGTGGTAATCTGCCTCATCATTCAAAGTTTCTGTTCATGTCGTTTTAACCCTTTCCTTCATTTAAGCGTGTTTTCATGCATTTGCAAACAGAGTAGACCCAGATCAGACGGATCCTATAGGAGCCATCTGATCGGGGTCTACTCTGTTTGCCAATGGAATTTGAAATATGTGTTTCTTTACTTTCTAACATGGCTACAATTTTCCACCTTCCATATTTTGTTATTACAGTACTTTTTGTCCATGAATATTCAGTAGGTATTGAAATTTGAAATAAATATAGAACAGGGAAAGGGTTAAATTATTTAAGAGTGACAGTTGGGATATTTCTAGGCACCAAGTTGCACTTGTATGCATACATTGTTAATTTCTCAGTCATTGCTTTACTGAGATCGCATTCCGGTGGGTGAAAAACAGTACAGACATGTAATCATTTGTATTTTATTTTACAAAGGCATTTGCTTGTACATTGTACAATATATGTAAAATTATTGATGAAATTGTAAAGCATCACATTTACATTTATAAAATGTAGTAAGTGAAATTGATAAAAGTACAGTAAAATTGATAAAAGTACAAATACACTTTAGGTTTCTATATACATTGTAAAGTGAAAAATCTGCCTGCTAACACAAGTACATTTGTATTCTGTAATTATGCTCTTCAAAGAAATTAGCCAGTTCAATCAAAGCATCATGTCAATGGAAAATAAGAGTCACCTAGTTGAGGTGATTGCCAGAAGCTCATTCTATGTAAGTCGTGATCTACATTGTTTGATATACCAACTAGTTTCTAAGATATACCGATACCCTCCAAAACAGAACAAGCATTTGTTACAGGAACACACAACCAATTAGATATGTTCATAACCTCTATCATTAGTATAAGAAGTAATATCATAATATAGCTGCTATAAGTTTACAACGCATGATTCACAACCACTTTGGTATAAATGTCAATTGACATTATTGGGACAATAAAACAGCTCCAGAAAAGATATTTTCTCACAGAGTAACATGCAATTACCTTCACCATTGGACAATAGGTCACCTAGCTTCACCCTCAATGCATACAAGTTGTCAATACATTAAAATAAGTTTCCAGAGTGATCTAAAACTGCTCAAGTTTGGAATAAGTTGTTTTTCACTATAATGGCAGATATTATCAACATAAGAAATTCTTCAATATAAAGTGTATCAGATGATTATTTTGAAGGTTGAAGAAGTACATAAACACATAAAAGATAATTCATTAAAGCAAACTTTACCTGTTTATGTTCCATATATTGATTAAATGGATTTCAATATTGGATTGAACATTGAATCTCTTTGCTTAGTTTCAGTTTTATACAGTCACACAGAATTAATGATGCACACATTGCTCTTGGATTAGTAGTTGAATGTACTAACAACACATCAGATTGGAAACAGAGGCTATGAGAATGCTTTCAAATGATTATGGGTAATGCAAATAACACTATGGAAAACTATCAATTAGTACTTTAAATCTTAAGAGAAGTGTATTATTGCATGGAATCAAAATATATGATCCAAAGGCACTGGATTGAAGTGAATATTCTCTTTGGGTGTGAGCTGAATAAACAGAGGAAAGACATACCATTTACTGACTGCAAAGAGGCAGATCACATTACTTTGTGGATGAGCAGTCTAAACCCTTTCCTTCATATAAACTTCTATTCACGCCGTTGCAAACAAAGTAAATCCGGATTAGACAGCTCTTGCAGGAACCATCTGATGTGAGTCAGCTCTGTTTGCTCAAGAAATTATAATAGATCGGACTACAGTTTCTACCAATACCAAAAATTCCTGTTTACATGTGTCATTATAAAAATTCAGTTAATAAATATTCATGATGTCATTTATTTTTTACATGAATACTCAACATGGAAAGGGTTAAATACAGCAGGTATGACCAGAATGCATTACACCCAAAGACATTGGAAAATGATAGTAATGGTGGCTAAAAAGTTAAGTATATCATGTTTGAATTCTGACTGGTTCATATAAGGTTATCATAAGCTGGAAGGAAATCCACATAGTAACTTGAATAAGTTTGATTAACCTCTTCCCTCATATAAACACTTTTTAATGCCTTTGTAAACAGAGCAGACCCAGATCAGATGGCTCCTGTAGGAGTAGTCTGATCTGGGTCTGTTCAGTTTGCTTATGAAATTACAGTAGATTTGACACTACAGTTTCTACCAATACCAAGTATTTCTGTGTACATATGCCATTATAAAACCTCAGCTAATAAATATTCATGATTAACCAATTACCTCATAGGCTATTTTTAGATCCAACCTCATTGAATAAATCTACCGAAAAGGAACATTAACTAAAGAAAAGGAAAATTTTAGAATTTTGTAGTTTGAAACCGTTGTGATAAATAGAGCATTTGCTCCTATAGGAGCAAATGCTCTATTTATCACAATGGTTTCAAGAAGTGACTATTACAGAGGCGTAGAAAGGCGTATTTATGGAGGAAAGGGTTAAATATTCATTATTACTTACATGAGTATGCAACAGGGAAAGGGCCAAGACTGCTTGAGAATTGTGAGTGACCAAGTGTAAAGAGTGACCGAGTGTAAATAAACTAAATGTGGACAAATGACAGACATTCAACAATCCTAAAAACTCATAACTGAGCACTCAGGAAACTTAAAATACTAACATAGATACAACATGAAATATGCAAAACTGTAAAAAATATATAATTATCAGTTATTTTCAATAATCTAAAACACAGTTGCATATTTACCTGTGCAAAACTCTCAGGTGAATTTGCTATGTTGCAGATGAAAAATGATGTCATATTCCCAGAATTACAATCGGTAATGCACACAAATATAAAAATCACAATAACTGGGTGTTTAAGATAGACAGAGAAGTAATTGGCCCCACTGCAGAGGAGCATTCATCATTGTATATTTTGGATATTCATAACTTTTATCCAGACAAGATCAGGTACAGATACAAGTATTTGCTGTATGGAACTCAACTACATCACAAATCAAGTACATGGCTTTAGAACCCTATGTTAAATTTTCAAGTTCTTAACCCATTACTCTATGAATATTCATGTAAGAAATGACAACATCATGAATATTAATTATATGATTTTTGATGGCATATGAACGTTTTGGCCACGGCAGAAACTGTAGAATCAGGTTTTCCATCAGCGGACAGATCAGGCTGCTCCTACAGACACCTTCTTATCTAGGAATGCTCTATTTGCAAAGACATAGAAAGGTATAGCTATGGAGTAAAGACTTAAACAAGAGCCCTAGAGCACATGCCAATACTCATTCAACAGGAAAACGTGTTTGTTTCATTTTTTCAAAGGAACATAACCTCTGTCAATCTGCATATTACAGTTATAGCACATTGTGGTCTGTAATGATAAACATGTGAGTTTCATGAGGCTCAAAAGACTCCATAATTAATGCCAAAGTTAAAAGTTTTGCAGTTACCAAGTCTAACTACCTCCCCCCGAATGTCAACGTCTTTGTGTTTTCCTTTAAGAAACTGAAACATTACACAACTATTAAAACAGTAAAAATATACAGTATATTACAATATCTAATGTTATATAATTATTATGCTTAGCTATAATCCCAGCTCAACTACAGTAGCAGCTCTATAAGGCAACCCATTAACCCTTTCCCTCATAAAAAAGCCTTTTGACATCTTTGCAAAAAGCAGGTGTTTGCTTAATGTGTGACTAAAGTAATGCAAAAAGCTCTTGTAGGAGCCAACAGCATCTTTATTTGTCCTGCCTTAACCCTTTTCTCCATAAATACGCCTTTCTACGCCTCTGTGAAAGTCACTTTTTGAAACCATTGTGATAAATAGAGCATTTGCTCCTTAGGAGCAAATGCTCTATTTATAACAATGGTTTCAAAACTAAAAAATTCTGAAAGTTAATGCTCCTTTTCTGTAGATTTATTCAAAGTGGTTGGATCTAAAAATAGTCTATGAGGAAATGGGTTAAGTTACCACCTGGCTATAAGACCCAGAATGAAGCCTCTATTAGGTGGTCACTTCATAGAGGTTTTACTGTACATGTATAAAAACAATACATGTACAATCATATAAAAAGTCATGTAGGCACATGTGTGGTACAAAGTATGCAAAAATATATTTTTATACACGAGTGCATGATATGGTCCTCTTAAAAAACAATAAAAATGATCAGACAAATGTGTCTACAGGTCAAGGACTCTTAATCCTTTACCTCATGAATATTTAAATATTATCCCTGAATTCAGGAACAAAAATTAGAATCATTTTAATTCTGGCACATGGACCCAGGAATTTTGGCCACGAAAGAAACTGCACAATTTATCATTTCATAAGCAAACAGAGCATACCCTTATCAATGGCTCCTAAAGGAGCCAGCTAATTTGGGTCTACTCTGTTTGCAAAGGTGTGAAAAGACACCTCTATCAGGTAAAGGGTTAAGAACTATAGATGTGATTAGTATTAAAATGAGGACAGTGCAAGATGACAGAAATAGCACTGTCATAATATTTTGTGATCTAACTAGTAGTGGTTTTTATCCAATATCAAATTTGACCCACTGTATGTACTCATATCATTCAGACATTCAGTCTCTTCTCTCTGTCTTTTTGCTTCAGTCTGGGATCATTCTCAAGTATCTGACTGGTCAGATTCTGAACAACCTCAGAATCTGACCAATCAGATGCTTCAGAACAATCTCAGTTTTATAACCTCAGACCCTGGCAGGATGACCACTCTGATGGATAGATGAACACAAGAAACATGTTTGGTCCCCAGTCTGGAGATATAAAACATCTTTAGTTTACAAGTAGTGTCTACACTGAGATGTGTTTGTATTTCCGTTTTATAGCCTATGTAAATTGTACTTGTTTCAAAATGGATTAATGGAATAAAAGTCTTTAGTTTACAAGTAGTGTCTACACTGAGAAGTGTTTGTATTTCCGTTTTATAGCCAGTAAATTGTACTTGTTTCAAAATGGATTAATGGACACAAAGTGCTCATCTAGATATTAGCTAAGAGGGCAATGATGGATATTTGTTGTTCACTGTAGTACTATCATTTCAGATATTATCGATGAGGCAACAGTTTTAATCCATTGGTGTCCTGTGTCAATAAAGGACATAGGCAAACAGTGTAGACACAAATCAGAGGGCTCCTGAAGGGGTTCTCTGAACAGGGTCTGCACTATTTCTTGAACCTGTCAATGTCTTATACCAGCATATATTTTGTTTGCTATGACCCCTCAACATAAGGAATAGACAGGTTCGAACATAAGATCCTTAACTAATATGGTAATAAATGGGTTAGAATGGCTCAGATGAAGTAAACGTGTCAACTATTTGTGTCAGTAGATAAAGTGATACACCTACAGCTAGATCACACTACTAGTTAACTAATGCTTCCTCCCTCAGCACACAAAATATGGTTAGACTAGTTAACATTTTGAATACCAGAAATGAATACAATTGTACTAGCATTTGCTAACAGTATAGACTCATAAAGGAACCTTCTGATCAGTGTCAGCACTGTTTGTCATTCAAAATCCTCTTACAAATTCAAGCTGTTCATACTGAATGGACTCTCTTGTTAAAAGTGACAGTCCATTCCACTTTGAATAATAATAATAATCAATGGGTTATGGAATCAATAAAATGGACGGTCTGATTTAGAACCTATAGCATGATTAATCCTTTACTCCATAAATATGCCTTTTAATGCCTTTGCCAACAGAATAGACCCCAATCAGACAGCTCCCCATAGGAGCAGTCTCATCAGAGCCTGCTCTGTTTGCTTTGTGAATTATACAGATATGATCCTACAGTTTCTGCAATGACCAAAACTTCACATATGCATGTGATTTTATAAAAAAAAATCGACACTCATGGTGTAATTATTTCTTACATATATATACATGGTGTAAAGGGCTAACCCGAAATTTCTGACATCATTGTAAAGTGTCTAGATCAAGATGAGACACTTACTACTTAGTGGACTAAAACTATATGACAATGACACAACCTTGTAACAGAATATAAAGTAATTCTTCTCTTTAAAATGAAAATATATTGACTTATACACATACTAAAAGTACAGTAGGTTTTCCCAGCTTCATACATTTCCCAGAAACCCTCTAAAACAACCACTTAATGAATTAACATGGGCATTTTTAAAAAATATGTGGCTGTTTAATGCAGGATGGAGGTAATGCATAAAGCTCCTCTTTGAGCTTTCTGCATAACATTTGTCCTGCTTTCAGCTATCACCTGCTAGACCCAGGATTATAGTAAAACCTCTCTAAAATGGCCACTAAATTACATCAAGTATTTTGTGTTAAAGGCAGATGGCTGCTTAAAGCAAGGTGAAAGTAAATCAGAACGCTCCTATAGGAGCGTTTTGTTTTACTTTCACCTTGCTTTAAACAGCCACCTGCCCTTAATACCAACTAATTAACACAATTTAGTGGCCGTTATGGAGAGGTTTTACTGTATATCTATTTTGGTGGTCGCTTTAGAGGGTTTTTATGTAACCAATGAGCCTGATAATACCATAGTACAAACAGTCTGATAGAAAAAATTTATCACAAGTAGATCCATACAATCTGTCTTCAAATCAATGATATTACATGATGATGCTTGATTTCAAGACAAATATAGCTACATTATATGTTATGTATTATATAACAGGATATTGATACAAATGCTTCTTCACACTTTTGCAAACAGGAGCCATCTGATCAGGGTCTGCTCTATTTGCTCATGATATATATAGATCTGATTATTCATAGGCAAACAGAGCAGACCCTGTTCCTAATTAATGACAATTGCTACCACTCAGATAGCATTCTAGCGTGCATCAATAAAGGCTAACTTTGTATGTCAGGAAATAATATTGTAAGGTCTAACATACGATGATCCCAACTCCTAGATGCAATTGTTGTATTTTAGTATTTACAACAATTTCTGTTGTATGATCTTTTTAATAGTAAAACGGGTCCCTGGATGATATGATTATGTAAATATAATGTCCATTTACATTTCTATTCCAAGATTACAACTACACATGTTACATACAAATGAAATTTTATGTATTTAATTGCTCTGCCCTGGTCAGTAATAGTGTGACCTGCCCCTGGATGGGTAGGCCGACTTTTCCTGAGTTCTTGCCATTTCATACACAACATCCTCTTCCCTTGGTAATGGACTCTTCCGCAAATAAAACACCAGAAGAGCTACGAAGATTATAGTTAGGCCCTGAAATTACATATATATGTATTAATGTGTTAATACACAAGTCTGTTTCATTTATAACCTCGATTAATAACTATAAAAAATAATCTGTAATACATTTAGAACGTATAAAAAAACCAGCTTTAGTTTCAGAAAAAATCCAATTCTCTGTAAATGATTGTCATGAATGAAGGTCAAAATTAGAGCCTTTTATGTACTACCCTGCACAAATTAAGTCCCCCAGTTTAGATTCTGACAACAAACTGTTTGATAAGGATTCAAGATACAGTAAAGATTTGATAGAACATTTTTCTTAAAACGTTTCCTTGGATAAAAAGCTCCAATTGACGAGTCCTGACCAAATGCCTTCTATATTGCAAAAGATCAGATACAACATTCTTGTTTTGAACATTTCCTTGCTGTGAACGTTCACTCCAAACCGCTAATAGCTGTAACTACACTGTATAACTTTTTCCCTAGTGTAGCGACACCATCGGTCATGGGTTGGAATGGATTAACTGTGAAAATTGCTCAAAAGGCGAGTTGGTAAACACATTATCGAATACGCAAACTTATAAGTCATTACTTCAGACCTAATTGTTATGGCACCTTTCATAAATGGAGAGACAAACAGTTTGGATCCTGATGAGACACTAAGTTACCTGGCGTCTCATCTGGATCCAAACTGTTTGCAAAGGTAATAACAGATTAGCCCATTGCAGCAAGCCCAAGTATCTTATTGGTCAGTCAATGAGTTACACAGATTAGCCCATTGCAGCAAACCCAAGAATCTTGTTGGTCAGTCCACGAGTTAAACTCCAAATCTAATCAGGTCAGATGTTATAAAGCTTTTTGCTCGAGTCTGAGATCATTCTCAAGCATCTGATAGAGGATTTAAGAATGTTTATTCATTTGTTTCACTTCTCACTTTTTGTACAGAGTGGAGAATTGGAGTTTTCTGTATCACTTTCAATCTACATTAAACGTCTGCATTTGAAGATTTCCATGTTTACTTATTAGCCCTTTCCTTTATATGAACACCTTTTCATGCCTTTGTAAACAGAGTAGACCAATCAGATGGCTCCTGTAGGAGCCATCTGATCAGGATCTGTTGTGTTTGCTGATCCTACAGTTTTTGTCTAAAGTCAACAATTCCCTTGAACAAGAATGTTCAATGGAACACATGTGTCACCTGCTGGGAGAAGTGTGATGGACAGACAGACAGAATGACAGGCAGACAGATGGACAAACAATGAAAATGTGATCCCTATGTGACACACTGCCTCTGGGCAGGTGACACAAAAATTTACCATATAAAATTAAGTTAATGAATATTCATGAAGTGATCAATTCATGCAAGAATTTTCATTAGAGAAAGGGTTAAATCCCGGTCCCTCCCGGAAATTTCAGAGATGCTTTTCCGTGTCTCCCAACCGCACATCCTCTCCACCCAGGGGTTAAAATGGGTACCTGTGAGGGTCACTCGCCGGTACTGCGGCTGCATGATTGCGCCATATATTAGCAGTGCTCAATATTGTAGGCCAATGACTCAATGACCAGGGGAGTAAATGTACAGTCGGGTGAGCGGTCATTCGGACTGAACGTAGACTATAACTAGGTACTTTACTTTTTAAATGGTGGTTTTGGATAGGTTCTACTGTGATCAATCTGCGTTCTGATACTTACTGTTAAAGGAACAAGACTGAATGCAATGGACGTCACAATAGAGATATGTTTCTGGAAAAACTCCACCAAAGCTTCACCGCAACCCTGTGGACACCAACAAACAATACTGCTTAGTAATTATAGTGAGTCAGACTGGTGTTGCTGTGGACACCAACAAACTGCTGCCTAGTAATTACAGTGAGTCAAACTGGTGTTGCTGTGGACACCAACAAACAATGCAGCAAGTAATTACAGTGTATCAGACTGGTGTTGCTGTGGACACCAACAATGCTGCCTGGTAATTATAGTGATTCAAACTGGTGTTGCTGTGGACACCAACACACTGCTGCCTAGTAATTACAGTGAGTCAGACTGGTGTTGCTGTGGACACCAACAAACAATGCTGCCTAGTAATTACAGTGAGTCAGACCGGTGTTGCTGTGGACACCAACAAACTGCTGCCTAGTAATTACAGTGAGTCAGACCGGTGTTGCTGTGGACACCATCAAACTGCTACCTAGTAATTACAGTGTATCAGACTGGTGTCCTGTGGACACAAACAAACAATGCTGCCTAGTAATTACAGTGCATCAGACTGTCTGATTAGGATCTGGACACCAACAAACAATGCTGCCTAGTAATTATAGTGAGCCAGACTACTGTTTTGTACATCTATATATATATGATCTCTGTCTAGTGGAAGCATAAGAAAAATCACTGTAGACACAGACCAAAGACCACATCAGATAAGGCTTTAATTGTCCAAGATCAAAACCATGTACAGGTATCTTTTTTCCTTGATGCAGCTCTCACATACAAAAGTTCATTTAGTATTTTCTGTAAAAAAACCCCTCTAAAACGACCACCAAAAAAGGTCTACTTACATTTGGGTCTGAAATGCAGATAGTAGTTTAATGCATGACAAACTAATGTAGAAAGCTCCTGATGGAGATTACCGCAATATTTTCAATCTGTATTAAGCAAACGTCTGCTTTTAAAGACATCAATGCTTATTCATATAGAGGTTGCTTTAGAGGGTTTTTACTCTACATATAAAATAGTAAGTACAATCTGCTTTCACCCTTTAGACACTATAAGCTTTCTTATTGTATTGTGTCATATCAGCTGAGGCATTGACATATCAGGAAATATTATACGGTTTGTTCTCAGAACATTACTTAACCCATTCCCGCACATTGACGTCTTTTGATGCTTTTGTAAAAGTCACTTTATGAAACATTGTGATAAATAGAACAATTGCTCCATAGGTCATTTTAGGAGCAAATGCTCTTTTATCACAATGATTTCAAAACTACACAATTCTAAAAGTTTCCTTTTCTCTAGTTAAAGCTCCTTTTTTGGTAGATTTAATCAAAGAGGTTAGGTCTAAAAATAGCCTAAGTGGGATTGGGTTAACCCTTTTCTTATTGAATATTCATGCATAAAGAAATAAGGACATTTATCAGCTGATCATTTATAATGGCATATATATGTACACAGGATTGTTCAGCTCAGAATAAGATATAATTATACCATAAGCAAACAGAGCAGACCCTGATAGGATGGCTCTTACATGAGGTGTCTGATCTGGGTGTACTCTGTTTGCAAAGGAAGTTTATATGAGGGGAAAGGGTTACCAGAGATTAATTCAGAGAGATTTCATTTTACCTCTGATAACTTATATTCAGTTTGAAAATTGGCAATTATGGCTATAGAGGTGTACTGATCTATTCAAATCTTTTACTTCGCAGAATGGTGATTCTAAGTACCAACAAGACCGCATTTGGTGGAGAAATATAGATACAGTAGAACCTCGCTTAAGCAACCATTAAAAACTCTCTAATTATTGATCTGTAAGGCAGGTTGTAGCTTAATGCAGGTCAAAACTAATGCAGAAAGCTCCTGTAGGAGCATTTTGCATTACTTTTGCCCTTCATTAATTAACCACCTGCTTTTTAAGACTCTTATGTTCATTAAATGAATGGCCGCTTAGGACAGGTTCTACTATATTTCCTAGAGTACTCCTCTTATGCAGAACTCTGGCAATCAGCTACAGATATGTGTTGGCACATCATTTATAAAACATTTGTTTTGGTTCCCCTTGATGATGTCACATCTTATCACTTGCTGAAGCATCTGATCAAAGTCCACAATAGTTTTCAAGATGGCAAACAATGTCCAACAATTTAACCCCTCCCCTTGCTTGTTCATGTCTTTGCAAACAGAGTAGATCCAGATGTGACAGCTCCAGTTGGAGACATGTGATCAGGATCTGCTCTGTTGGCTAATGAAATTACGATAGATTTGACTCTACCATTTCTACCAATACTAAAGAATCATGTATACATATGCCATTACAAAATTAAAGCTGATTAATATTCAATTTTACTCATTAACCCTTTCCCTCATATAAATGCTTTTTCATGCATTTGCAAACAGAGAAGACCTTGATCAGATGGCTCTACACGAGCCATCTGATCAGGTCTGCTCTGTTTGCTAAAGGGTTTTGACAGATATGTTTCTTTAGCTACTCAAATGGTTAGTGTTCCACCTTCCATATTTCATTATAACTATTTTGTGCATGAATATCCAGTAGGTATTGAAATTTGGGCTAAATATTGAACAAGGAAAGGGTTATATGACTATTCAGCAGGGACTGGGTTAGATATGATAGTTAGTCTGGTTCTACACTGTTCTAAAAGCCCCATCATTATCATATGGTACTTCTCAAATAAACTCACCTTTCTGTAGATTTTGCCATTTATATCTGGGAGGGGATTGCCATCCTGTATGCCACCTTCTATGTACATAGAGCAGTACTTGTACTCCACTGGGTTGTCTTTATATAACCAAAAGTCATTACAGCAGGACAATGGAGCCTTGTTTACTCGGTACTGCAGGTACAGTGTCTCCTGACTCCATAAGGAATTTTTGTAGTCTGTAAAGGACCTCCCTCCACAACAGTGTAACTGCAAGATGACATACAGACACTGTTCAGTAAGACAAACTGATATTGACTGAACTGAACAATTCACCTGAGAACCAACAGTTCAGATACCTTACTAAAAGTACAGGACTTTAGAGAACAAGCCCTAATCATACAAGAATAAATAATTAGTTAATATTCAAAATAATATTCAAAATGGGTGTCAAAGTCAATCAACATGCATCCATTTGGAACCTCTCAGCCATGTCCACAAAGTCACACATTCCAGAATTACACAAGGATTTCCAATTGGACCAACATTTCATGGCCATAATTTTGCACATATCATAATAATTGCATTCAGCTTTATAGTGGAATTTTCATCCAATAAGTAAGGCAATTATGTAACAATGCTAGTGATAGGCTATTGATTTCACTGAGAGACATGCAAATAAATACTGCAAATTAACACTCTCCGATACACTGTGATACGTAGAAACGTACAGACGGACGGACAAGTGCAACACTGTGTGTTCCTTTCCAATACACTGTGGTGATATTTAACACCTAGTACAGCAGTGCAATGTTATATTTGAGGGATGTCTACCCTTTACTCTATGAATATTTACGTAAGAAGTAATGACATCATGAATTTTAATTAGATTAATTGTTATGATTGCACATGGACACAGGAACTTTTGGCGATGGCAGAAACTGTAGAACCATATCTATATTATATCATAAACAAATAGAGCAGACCATGATAAGACAGCTCCTATAAGAGCTGTCTGATCTGGGTCTACTCTGTTTGCAAAGGCATAGAAAGGCATATTTATGATTGAAGTAGAGGATTAACTGATCTGTCCATAGAGTGTAGATTCCGGCTTTGCTGGTAGCATACTGACCATTTGGATATTATAAGTGACATGTACACACACACACACCTCTGACAGGCGCTGTAAATACCCAAAACACCAAAAAGACATTCCTTACTAAGAATGCAAATACACTGAATCTTGAAAAACACGGCTGCTATGTTTATGTACCTTACCTTACCTGTCTAGACAAAAACAGTTTACTGTGGTTATCAATAGTTCTTAAGATTACAGATATACAACCCACATGTCTTTTAATCATTTCCTTCAACTAAACGCTTTTTCACACCTTTGCAAACAGAGTAGACCCAGATAAGATGGGTCCTGTAGGAGCCATCTGATCAGGGTCTGCTCTATTTGCTTACGGAATTATAACAGATCTGACCCTACAGTATCTATCAACACCAAAAGATTCCGTGTACAAATTTTTTTTAATGCCGTTATAAAAATTCATCAAATAAATATTCATTATGTCATTATTTCTTTCATGGAAATTCAACAGGAAAAGAGTTAAATCTGTTGAATTCCTGAAGAAAGATTGATTTTATAAACAACAGGGACAGTTTTGAGCTGTACAATGTGACTTTAAATTTGAAGTCCGACTTCGCCATCGAACAGGTACACATTACCCACAGGGGAACTAATATTTTCCTGATATTTTGCCCTAAAAAGCAGGTGCTAATTATACACAGGTGCATATGATGCATGGTAAAATACAGTTTATGCTATTTAACCATTTCCTCCATGAATATTCACGTAAGAAATAATGACATCATGAATATTAGATTAATTTGTTATAATAGCACATGGACACAGGAATTTTTTTAGCCATGGCAGAAACTGTAAATTCATATCTATATTATATCATCAGCAAACAGAGCAGACCCTGATCAATCAACTCCTATAGGAGCCATCTGATTTGGGTATACTCTGTTTGCAAAAGAGTAGATAGACACATTTATGGAGTAAAGTTCAGCCATGAATTCACCTCTAGTGAGAAGAGTTTACTTACCTCCCTTTGCATGTAGTCTATTGATACTGTCTGTTCTGCCGTAGTCCCGTAACTCTGCTGCACAACCGGTACCAGAATATGGGCATTTTGTACCGTGTTCTCTATCTATAGCAAAGAACCAAATATTCACTGAGCATTATGAAACTTTCCTAATCCAGAATGTAACTCAGACTATATTGAGCAACCCAAATAATGATACAAAATCTGATCCAAGATCTGGGTCCATGCTTATAAAACGTTAAGTTGAGTCTGAGTTCGTTCTCAAGTTTTTGATTGGTCAGATTTGAGCCTTTGGCTCAAATCTGACCAATCAAAAGCTTGAGAACTCAAATCTGACCAATCAAAAGCTTGAGAACTCAAATCTGACTCAACTAAAAGTTTTATAAGCATGGACCCAGATCTGGGTCTACACTTTATACACATGTCTTAAGAAGTCTTTGTACACTGGCAGTGAATTCTTATAACCAAACAGTTTGGACCAAGATGAGAGCAAACCCTGATCAAACAGCTCCTACAGCAGCAATCTGATCTTAGTCTACTTGGTTTACATGGACATCAAAAGGTGTCTGTCTTTTAAAGGGTTACTGTAAATAACTCTTCACAACCAATGCATGTATATACATATGCTCTGACTTATGATTATGTAAATACAGTAAAACCTCTCTATAACGGCCACTTAATTACATCAAGTATTTTGTGTTAACCCTTTCCCTGTTCTATGTTTATTCCAAATTTCAATACCTACTGAATATTCATTAACAAAAGTTACAAAGAAATATGGGAGGTGAAACGTCGTAGATATTTTAGAAGGCAAAGAAACAGATCTATCAAATTCTATTAGCGAACAGAGCAGACCCTGATCAGACGGCTCCTCTAGGAGCCGTATGATCTGGGTCTACTCTGTTTGCAAATGCGTGAAAACACTTTTACATGAGGGAAAGGGTTAAAGGCAGGTGGTTGGTTAATGCAAGGTGAAAGTAAAACAGAAGGCTGCTATGGGAGCATTCTGTTTTACTTTCACCTTGCTTTAAGCAGCCACCTGTCCTAAATACAGTGGACGAAAATTCACTCGTCCGCTCGTCCTGCATGTAATTTTCTCTTCTTTGTCTATGGTGCAGGACTAGTGAGTATTTTGCGTTGCCTTCTTTGTCAATATTGCAGGACGAGTGAAAATTTTGAGAATTTTTGTGCCCTGAAATACCAACTAATTAACACAATTTAGTAACCGTTATAGAGAGGTTTTATTGTACTCCTTCCCTATAAATATGATATATGTACATATGAATGATCTGCCTTCTGTTTATGAAAATGCTCCTTCCATATAGATACATGTATATACATATGTTCTACCTTCTGTTAAAAGTACCTAAATACTCCTTCCATATAAATATGTACATAAAAAATTACGCTCTGCCTTCTGTTTATGAAAATACTCCTTCCATATAAATATGTACATATGCTCTGCCTTCTGTTTATGAAAATACTCCTATATAAATATATACATATACTCTACCTTCTGTTAACCCTTTCCTTCATGTAAACGCATTTTCACATATTTGCAAACAGAGTAGACCCAGATCAGACGGCTCCTATAGGATCCATCTGATCAGGGTCTACTCTGTTTGCTAATGATATAATATAGATCTGAGTCTTCGGTTGCTGTCTGAGCCAAAATGTCCTGTGTTCATATGCATTTATAAAAAAAATCTAATTCATATTCATGATGTTATTATTTATTACATGAATACATGTATTCAAACAGGGAAAGGGTTAATGTATATACGGTACTCCTTCCATATAAATACATACATATGCTCTACCTTCTGTTAATACATATACCCAGTTCAGTATAAATATGCTCTACCTTCTGCTAATGTAAATACACAGTCTCCTATAAATATAGGCACACATCTCAAATCTTCTTTTCTGCTCTTACCTCTTCCCTATAAATATAAGCATACACTCCACCTCCGATCAAGATTCCAAAAATAAAAGGGAGAGCTGCCAAATACTGAAACACAAAGCAAATACGCTATTAATTTGTTGGATTCTTGCTCATTTTTAAACCTTTATTTAAAACATTTATACTTTTTTCGACGTTGTTGGGGGCATAATAAAACTGGAACAAGCTCAAGCAAACACATTGGAACTCTTTATATTAAACATATCCTCCATAAATACGCATTTCTACGCCTCTTATAGTCACTTCTTTGAAACCATTGCGATAAACAGGGCATTTGCTCCATTAGGAGCAAATGCTCTATTTATCCCAATGGTTTCAAAACTAAACAATTCTAACATTTTCCTTTTCTCTGGTAAATGTTCCTTTTCGGTAGATTTACTCAAAGAGGTTGGGTCTAAAAATAGCCTATGACAGGCTATGAGGGAATGGGTTAAACCAACGCTTTGACCTGTACTAGGTCTTCTTCAGACATGGTGACATTGGATTTTTTACAAAATATAATGTACATATAGTCCAAGCCTTGGACTACTCCAAGCTACATTGAGGCTGCGATTAGATTAATGAAAATTCATGAAGTGATAAATTCAAGCATAAATGTTCATTTGGCAATTTAGGGAACGATCGAGTTAAGAAAACTTTTTCTGTTGTTATACTCACAACAACCAGGGCAAGTCTGTCTTTTCTAACAGCTCCATAAATTCCAGCCAGGGTGAAGAGGATAATACAGATGCCTGCTGCGATGAAAATGTACACAGGAATGAAGTAATTCCTAAGCTCTTCATGGGCATTCACATAATTGTTTGTCCAGTAATCAACTCGCATGTACATAGCATATCCAAATAAGGCAACACCATCCAGCTGTAAAATATCAAGTAAGACTCATTTAACAGTGAGTGAGTTGGATTTTACGGCACTGTGACATTAAATACAATCAACTCAATACGCATTTAACATTTAGCATGCAGCGGGCAAACTATTAAGTTTGGCTCTGAATTTTTTACCTTCTGAAAGTCATTTCTAACAAAAAGATTAACCCTTTACTCCATAAATACCCCTTTCTATATTTTTGCAAACAGTTACAAGACTCAAACAGCAATGCTTTCAATCATCATGATTCAGATAAGTGTGAATATCTATAATCTATATATCAAATGTGACATTGATAAAGTTTTGTATGCCATGAATAGTTACCGAAAATGATACAGTTGAGCAAACCAGTGATAAACTTGTTAACTAATTCAATGAATGAATTATTTAACCCTTTCCTCCATAAATATGCCTTCTACGCCTCTGTAAAAGTCATGCACTTTTTGAAACCATTGTGATAGAAAGAGCATTTGCTCCTAAGGAGGCTCCGAGCAAATGCTCTATTTATCACAATGGTTTCAGAACGGGTGCTGGTGAATTCGCCTAATGACCAACTCGCCTACAATTAGATATATAGTAACCCGAATGGTGAATTCGCCTAGAAAGCAATTATATAGTATTTCACACCTTATATTACAGGTAGATCTGCAAGTAACATGCCGATGAAATAGAGCAAGAATAACTTGCATTGGATTTTTTTTATCCAGATGTCTTTTAACCCTTTCCCTGTTCTATATGTATTCCAAATTTCAATACCTGCTGAATATTCATGGCCAAAATAGTTATAACGAAATATGGAAGGTGGAACATAGTAGACATTTTAGAAAGTGATGAAACATATCTATCAAATTCCATTAGCAAACAGAGCAGACCCTGATCAGACGTCTGATCTGGGTCTACTCTGTTTGCAGATATGAGAGAAATGGTTAAACATTTGCACAAAGTAAACAACTATTAACGCCCCCTCCACTCACAAACTTGTGTGCTTTCAAATAGGGCTGTCACGGTTACTCGGTTAATCGTTGACGGTTCGGTTCGTTGTTCTAACCGGTTCAAAATTTCACTAACCGTGAACCGTCTGTAATAATTTGGGAAAGTAAATTACGCTAAAAATATTATTTTATACTGTCATATCTCATTTAAGTCATTTTGTTTCCCTTCGACATGCTATGATGGAGAAAAGTGCAGGTATCTGACTATTCGGGGCTGTACACCATATACATATCATCTTCGGTAAACATTTCTTATTTCATTTAAATCACGTCGAGCTACGTATCACTTTTACATGCTAATTGTAATTTTAAAAGAACTGTCTCTAGTTCTCAAATCTAATTGAAAGGTAACACAGTCTTCCACTTGCCAAACGGTGGTTTAACTTGTCTACCAATAAACCAATGTTCGTTCGTTCTCAATTTTATCCAGTTTTCCTCATCTCTGTGTAGTGTGTACTATTACTTTTACAAGCATTACAGTAAAGTGAAAGGGCATTCGAACCTGCACTTTTAGTCAGTACACATTCATAACGGAAGTTGATAATTTTACAGTAGACCAGTCTAGCGGAAGTTGAGACTCGAAAGGTAAACACGATTCTTACTTTCACTTTCGTCATAAATCTATAAGATTGAAATGAATGGTTATATGATTTTGGTCAACAAATGAGTCAAGCAGGAGGTCAACAACTTTTTCAAGACTTATATCGACCCAAATAGGATTTAATTTCCGAATATATAGCGCCCCATGCTTTATCCTATATACAGTCAGACACGGATGATAAACATGGCGGTTAACCGGTTACGGTTCCGCCTTCCCGATTAACCGGTTCAAGAATTGTCTAACCGTGACAGCCCTACTTTCAAATGCATATGATGATCAGGGGCTACACTCAAAGTTCAATCTTGGTCAACACCGTGACTACCTGAAAACATGTTTTGTTATGTTTGCGATACCTTACAATAGGTGCGAAATACAATCACTATATAATTGCTTTCTTGGCGAATTCACCATTCGGGTTACTATATATCTAATTGTAGGCAAGTTGGTCATTAGGCGAATTCACCATAAACCTTCAGAACTACACAATTCTAAAATTTTCCTTTTCTCTAGTTAATGCTCCTTTTCTGTAGATTTATTCAAAGAGGTAGGATCTGGGTTCATTGGTCAAATGAACTCCAATAAATCATGAGACACAGTGTTCCCGTTTACGGCGTAATCATATCTAAATACGCACCGAAAATCGTTGGAACGCAAAATAGTCAAGTACGTTGCGTCCATGGGACGCAAGATCAATGATTGAAATTTTACCGATTTAAATGAATCCAGGTAAAATAACAACTGAAACTCGGTCTTACATCAATCCGGATCAATAAACAAAGTGATTCTCACTCCGTTTTCTTGACATTTTTTCCGAAATTGCAACGCATCTATTAATATCGAGTCCTGGGTTATTCCAGGTACGTAGGAGGGCACCTGCATTGACTGGTTACGATTTCCACCCTAATGTCAACATCTAAAATTATGTAATTCTACGAGAACCGTTCTGTCGCTTAGTAAATGACATTTGGGTGCTGAAAAAAGATGGCGTCTACTAGTAAAAAGTTGAATACTCCAGGAACTTTAAAGCATTATGGGTGCAAGATCGAGAGTTTAAAGACTTGTAAGTAAATGATTTTAGCCCTGAAAACAATAGAATTACCATGTGATGCTTTGTATGCACTGAAAATGAAGTGAAAACTGCTTTTACGTACCAGCGGATACAGTGATTCTCAGCTCAGTTCACAATGCTCGTCGTCGTGCACTTCAAATCAAAGCATCAAGAAATACCTTATTATACAGTGCGTGTATCACTTATCTTTTTGATGTTAAATGATACATCAGTGCAAGTCTTAAATAATTTTACCCCTTTACATTTAATGGGGCAAAAAATCACCATTACAGAAACAGGAGTGAAATTATCTGGGACTCAGTTGTATTTGCCTGGGACGCAACTTTTGCTGATGCCCTGGGTCCCAGGGACTCGGTAAAATTCAATCCTAATGAGAACACTGAGACATCACATGTGACCTTTCACTTTTTGAAACAAATGACACCCATCTTTGTTGGGTTTATGGTGAATTCGCCTAATGACCAACTCGCCTACAATTAGATATATAGTAACCCGAATGGTGAATTCGCCTAGAAAGCAATTATATAGTGATTGTATTTCGCACCTATTGTAAGGTATCGCAAACATAACAAAACATGTTTTCAGGTACATGTAGTAGTCACAGTGTTGACCAAGATTGAACTTTGAGTGTAGCCCCTGATCATCATATGCATTTGAAAGCACACAATGGAAGAGTTTGTGAGGGGAGGGGGCGTTAATAGTTGTTTACTTTGTGCAAATGTTTAACCATTTCCCTAATATCTGCAAACAGAGTAGACCCAGATCAGACGGCTCCTTAAGGAGCCGTCCGATCAGGGTCTGCTCCGTTTGCTAATGGAATTTGATAGATAATTTTGGAATACATATAAAACAGCATACATGTGATAACTACCGACGGTAGGTGAATTCTACCGTTTTCAGAGGTGGTTTACCGTTCTACTTCAACGATCTACCGTTTTGGAATTTTACCAAGGCAATTTTTCAGTGACATATATTTTCCTCCCTGGTGGAGTTTATCAGTTAGTTCTCTACACACACAGAACACCTTTAGCTTGCTATCATGCTGTGATCCACGCTTGGTCCGTTTTGGTAGGAACCAATCAATGGAATCCCCTGTGGGGACCGTGGAGAACTTCCAAATTACATAATCACGAGGTGGTTCCGGTTTTCACTCTACTACTTTACCAAATAAATTGTTCGGGAACCAGTCGTTTCAAACGTCTACCACAAATATATATTCAGCAGGTTTAATACTCAAGCGAGGCGACATGGGAGTGTCATGACCCTATAATAGGAATTATATTCTCATAATTAAGTTATTAGACATAGAAATGTTTCTCTGCTTCATTGTCAAAGACAGTTGTGCTTGGCCTCGTTGTTGCAATGGGCCGAAACACTTCGAAAATAAGCCTGCTTGGACTGATAATCATGAATTTGATTTGTACACTAAATTATTTTGTCATTAGTATAATAAGTGGTAATGACACTAAAGAAGTAATTGAAAACACCATGAATTATTATCTACCATTGCAAACTCTTCAAAAAATAACTATATTTATAAGTTGAAATGTCATCAGTTTTCGCGACGATTGTAGATACGGGCTAAAACACGGACTCTGGACCTGATGGGATTTCAACATTTCTGTGACTGCTCAATGTTTGCAGTAACTAACTTGAACTGAGTAAAGGTTTAACTAAATTGAACTGAGTAAAGGTTGTCCTTTGGGAGTATAGCTAAATAAGGGCTATACAATAAGCAAAAAACACCCTAAAAATGTTAATTATAAAATAAGATAAAATGGAATATCTTTTTCATTATATGATAAAACTAATAAATCTTGATTTTTTTCATGACATTATTTAATAAGGAACCCAGTGTTCTGGGCTTGAGACCTATTGATTTCAAAGAGTCCTTTTGACACATGAAAAAAATCTAGAATTATTACTGCATGTCAATTACTAGTATTTGTTTTTAACTCTTTCCCTGTTCCATTTTTATTCCAAATTCCAGTCCCTACTGAATATTCTTAAACAAAGTAGTTATAAAGAAATTTGGAGATTGAAACTTTATAGGCATTTTAGAAAGTACAGAAACATTTTTAAAATTTCAAAAGCAAACAGAGCAGACCCTGGTCAGATGGCTCCTATAGGAGCTGTCGGATCTGGGTCTACTCTGTTTGCAAATGCATGAAACCTTTGTTTATATGAAGGAAAGGCTTAATGGGGGTTTTAACACCACATTGGATTTTTTTTTGCCAAACCAGAAAGTGTAGAATCATTCCTATATCATAAGCAAACAGAGCAGACCCTGACCAGACAGCTCCTGTAGGAGCCATCTGATCTTGGTCTATTCTCTTTGCAAATTTATGTGTGAAAAAGGTGTTTATATGAGGGAAAGGATTAAGTGTGTAAATGTTATGCGTGTAATGTAAGGTTTATAATGGTATGGTATGCATTTATGGTAAAGTATGAATGATAATATGAAAAAGTATAACAAACATAGGTATCAAGCAAATTTCTTTTTTCTCCTCCATATATTTGGTCGCGTCAGTAAAATCTACCTGACAAAAGTCAAATCTACCTGACAAATTTCCTAAATCTACCTGACATGCCTCAGCAGGTTATCACATGTATGAAACAGGGAAAGGGCTAAAAGACATCTGGATAAAGAAATCCATTGCAAGTTATTCTTGTTACAAACAGCTCTATTTCATCGGCATGTTACTTGCAGATCTACCTGTAATATAAGGTGTGAAATACTATATAATTGCTTTCTAGGCGAATTCACCATTCGGGTTACTATTTATCTAATTGTAGGCGAGTTGGTCATTAGGCGAATTCACCAGCACCCGTAAAACCCCTTTGTTGTTTTAACCCAGCAGGGAAATCTCACAATTTTGATGGGATTAGGGCTTTTGGCCGAGTCAGAACGGCAATAACCCCCCCCCCCCCCCCACACACACACAATTCATTCCCTTTCAATCAAGAGATTGTCAACTTGTCTTTTATGAAAATATAAGTTTTCACCAGATGTTACAGACCGGTGACCAAGGAATCATTTCGAATACCCGTGACTCGGTTCACTCAGATTATTAAAAAAATGATATGTCGCACATGAGCCTTACCCATATTAAAACGCTGATAACAAATGTCAATATTCTGAAACAAGCTGCTTTGGTGGATGTATTCATCTTTCTTTATTTTCACCTGTTGTTATAATTTTAACAACTTTTCTCGATATCGTGTATTTCTCTTCAGATCATTTGGTAGCAGCGGCATCCAGCATCATAGAGTTATTTTATAAACACACATTAAAAGGACATTTTATAAATAAGAAATAATTCTTAAAGCCACTCCCCATTACAAACCAATTAATTACGAAAATTTGTCAGGTGAATACAATTTGTTTATGTTCCGCTTTTACTATTTCCGGTGGCAGAGTAGGTGCGGTATAAATAGCGGACCTGTATTTTACGAGTTCGAATACGGGTCAAAACGGCCCAGTTCCAAAACGGTCGGGTCCATGACGGCCCGGTCCAAAACGGCCCACTTTATCCCCAGGCCAAATTTTGCCAATGTAACGATGTAAAATGACCCCCATAGAATACTGAAAAGTATTTTGACACCCTCATCCCCGGTCATAGTGTTTTGACCCGTCATAATATTACGAACCCTGCACACGGAGAAAACTGACCCCTTACGAAGAATTGTGAGCCCCATAGAAATAATGACTCCCTGTCATTGTTTCAACAATGCGAACGCATGCATGCACATATACCGGTACACGCATCCACATATACTGGTACTTACCCAAACACTTAGAAACACTCACATACATGCAAGCACACAAACACTCATGCATGCACTCACATGCACGTGGGAGCACATGTACCACTCCAGCATGCATATAAAGAGATCGCTTAATCAATTGTAAAATGTACTGACTTCTATCTTACGCTTTACAAAAAGTAAATAGCTGTTAAAATTTCAATAATCTAAGTTCTAGCTTAAAAGTTTGCGGATGGAAAATTGTGTCAATCACTGTAAAAGTGAACTTCATTTTCGTATGTGGTTAATGGTGTGTGCATATGCCATATAACATATCCATATTTTAAGGGCATTTGTAATTTATCACGTGTTGAAATTAATTGAAATAAATCTCATCTAAGTGAGGCAACATAGGGGTTCGACATCATGACCTTTGACTGATTTTAGAGGAGTGGGAAATAGTATTTGTTGTTGCTGTGTTTGCTTCGTCTACCACCACCATCACTGCCATTACTATTACTGCTACTACTACTACTACATGTACTCATATTCCTACTACCATTAGTCCTACTACTACTCCTCCTTCTCCTACTATTACTACTCCTACTACCCCTCCTTCTCCTACTACTACTATTCTACTCCTACTACTACTATTACTACTACTACTACTACTATTCCTACTACTCCTCCTTCTCCTACCACCATTACTACTCCTCCTCCTACTACTACAACTACTACCACTACTCCTATTCCTCCTCCTTCTCCTGCTACTACTACTACTCCTCCTGCTACTACTACTACTCCTCCTCCTACTACTACTACTACTCCTACTACTACTACTACTACTCCTCCTACTACTACTACTCCTACTACTACTACTCCTCCTACTACTACTACTCCTACTACTCCTACTCCTCCTACTACTACTACTACTACTACTACTACTACTCCTACTCCTACTACTACTACTCCTACTACTACTACTACTCCTACTACTACTACTCCTACTCCTACTACTCCTACTCCTACTACTACTACTACTCCTACTACTACTACTACTACTACTACTACTACTACTACTACTCCTACTCCTACTACTACTACTACTACTACTACTACTCCTCCTACTACTACTACTACTACTACTACTCCTACTACTACTACTACTACTCCTACTACTACCCCTACTACTACTCCTACTACTACTCCTACTACTACTACTACTCCTACTCCTACTACTACTACTACTACTACTACTACTACTCCTACTCCTTCTACTACTACTACTACTACTCCTACTACTACTCCTACTACTCCTACTACTACTCCTACTACTACTCCTACTACTACTCCTACTACTACTACTACTACTACTACTACTACTACTACTCCTACTACTACTCCTACTACTACTACTACTCCTACTACTACTCCTACTCCTACTACTACTCCTACTACTACTCCTACTACTCCTACTACTACTACTCCTACTACTACTACTACTACTCCTACTACTACTCCTACTACTACTACTACTCCTACTACTACTACTCCTACTACTACTACTCCTACTCCTACTACTACTACTACTACTACTACTCCTACTACTACTCCTACTACTACTCCTACTACTCCTACTACTACTACTACTACTCCTACTCCTACTACTCCTACTACTACTACTACTCCTACTCCTACTACTACTCCTCCTACTACTACTACTACTACTACTACTACTCCTACTACTACTCCTACTACTACTACTCCTACTACTACTCCTACTACTACTACTACTACTACTACTACTACTACTACTACTACTACTGCTGCTACTACTACTACTACTACTACTACTACTACTACTACTACTACTACTACTACTACTACTACTACTACTACTACTCCTACTACTACTACTACTCCTACTACTACTACTACTACTACTACTACTACTACTACTCCTACTACTACTACTACTACTACTACTACTACTACTACTACTACTCCTACTACTACTCCTACTACTACTACTACTACTACTACTACTACTACTACTACTACTACTACTACTACTACTACTACTACTACTCCTACTACTACTACTACTACTATCCTACTACTACTACTACTACTACTACTACTACTACTACTACTCCTACTACTACTCCTACTACTACTACTACTACTACTACTACTACTACTACTACTACTACTACTACTACTACTACTCCTACTACTACTACTACTACTACTACTACTACTACTACTACTACTCCTACTACTACTCCTACTCCTACTACTACTACTACTACTACTACTACTACTACTACTACTAATGGGGATGGCATAAAAGTAAGACATAAAGCAAGATGTAGTAAAGATCATTATTTATTAGATGTTTGTACGAAATATACAAATACAATAATTCTACAAAAATGTATTTGAATCCTTTCCATGCTGGCTTTCTAATGTTCATCCATTTTGCCTGTACTTCTAAAATGTCCATGTTACAGCATATGAGTTAACCCATTCCATTCAATATTCATGTAAAAAATAATGACGTCATGAATATTTATTAGCTGATTTTTTATAATGGCATATGAATACAGGATATTTTCGTATTGGTAGAAATCAAAGAGTCAGATGTATTTAAATTTCATAAACGAACAGAGCAGGCCATGATCAGACGGCTCCTATAGGAGTCGTCTGATCTTGGTCTGCTCTGTTTGCATAGGCGTGAAAAGACGAGTATATGAAAGAAAAGGTTAACCTGATATACCCATCTTTTTATGTCAGGGTGAGGCCAAGATAAGTCAAGATTTGACTGCTCCTGTAGCAGCTGTCTGATCTGGGTCTACTCTGTATGCTTATATGATACAGATGTAACTCTTTACTGGTTGTCAAGACACAAAATTCAATATTTCATATTTTCAAAACAAAAATTAAATTACTATTTATAATAGGCACAGTCTGGCGTGAATATTCATCAGGTAACGTTTCAAGCATGTAGTTTTGTTTACTTGTTTTTATTGGGTTTTACGTCGTTTTAACAGTATTTCAGTCATATCACAAGATCCAGCTAATTACAGGTGGAGGAAGGCCCAAGAGGTTCTTCTGTGCACAGAACAAATTGCATTGTTTTCATGCACAGAAAGAACATCCAGGTAGAATCACCGATCTACTGCAAGCCAGCTGGAAGGCTTCCTCACATGAAAAATACAAATGCCCAGACCGGGATTCGAACCCTCAGTGATGTGGGGTTAAGCGATTGTCAGTCGAAAACCATAACCACTCGGCCACGGAGGCCCCCAAGCATGTAGAGCCAGATGAGATGACTTCCACAGGAGCTAAGCTTGAGTTACAACAGTTTTACAGTGACAATAGTTTTACTGTTACAATAGTTTTCTGCTAAGCCTTTGGACTTCTCTGCTGATGGTGTGCACATTGATGAAAGTCAGCATGGATAGGGTTGATAATGGACTAGTTGAAAAATGCTCACAAAACATGGTATACCATACACAGCACAAAGTCACAAACAATACCAGTAAACAGCGTACACAACATAGAACAGTACATATGCACTATTAAAGTTTGTTCAACTATGTAAAACTTGAACTTGACATGGATGTTCAAAGGAAAAAGTTTTCAACAGTTAACCCTTTACTCCATGAATATTCATGTAAGAAATAATAACATCATGAATAACATTTACATTATTTTTTATTATGGAACATGAACACGGGAATGTTCGGCTCTGGAGACACTGTCACTGTAGAATAATGTCCATATTATTTTATAAGAAAACAGAGAAAACCAGATAACACAACTCCTGCTGGGGTCGTCTAATCTGGGTCTACTCTGTTTGCAAAGGCATAGAAAGGCATATTTATGGAGTAAAGGCTTAAAAGGGCCATAAATTATCTGCTGACTATTAGGAACTGTTGGTTTGATTCACTATACAATACACTTTATGCCTAAAACACACAGGTATGATTACATTCTACTGATACTAAAAGTCTTTACAGATCAAATGTCAAATCAACCCTCACATGTTACAAACATGATGTAAATGCTAAAGATGAACTTGTAAAAAAGCTAACACTATTTGTTCATACATACAAATTGGATGACCACAAATTCAGTCAATGTACATTGATAAAAATATGATGGAGTCTGTAGCTTTGTAGGACTGACACAATCATAATAACATCTATGCAAATATTTCTCAGAGAATGAGTCAATACAATTTAACACATTACCCCCTAGTGACACATTTGTGCGCCTCTATAAAATTCACGTTGTGAAACCATTGTGATAAATAGAGCATTTGCTCCAAAGGAGCAAATGCTCTATTAAAATATCACAATGGTTTCAATACTACACAATTCTAAAACTCTCCTTTTCTATAGTTAATGCTCCTTTTCGGTAGATTAATTAGAACAGGTTTGGTCTAAAAAATAGCCTAGGAGAGAATGAGTTAACTCTTTACTCCATGAATGTTCATGTTGGAAATACTGATTGCATAAATCATGAACAAGGGAATTTGTACCATGGCAGAATCTGTAGAAATAGATCAATGTTAGTCCATAGGCAAATAGAGCTGAACCTGATCAGTTCCTACAGCAGCCATCTGATATGGTCTACTTTGTTAACTCTTTTCCTTATGTAAGCACATTTTCGTGCATCTGCAAACAGAGCTGACACAGATCAGATGGCTCCTATAGGAACAGTCTGATCAGGGTCTGCTCTGTTTGCTTATGGTGTAATATAGATATGATTCTACAGATTCTTCCTGAGCCAAAATGTCATGTGTTCATAAACCATTATAAAAAATAATCTTATTAATATTCATGACGTCATTATTTCCTACATGAATATTAATCAGGGGAGGAATTAAAGTCTGTTTGCAAAGGCATTCAAAGGTATATCTATGGAGTAAAGAGTAAACTAAAAAAAATGTGTCTTTTTAAAATCTGCTTTGTTGTAATGTTTACTTGTATTTCATTCAAAGTTTTGGTAGATTACTGGTAATAACTTAGTGGCAAACAGCTTGGATCCTCATCAATCACTCATTTACTCAGCATCTAATCTGCATCCAAAAACTGTTTTAACTCTTTGCACGCTAAGTAATTTTTCATCTGCAACCATTGCCGTCCGATTCAATTCTTAAAATAAACTTTCTCTCATTTTTTTGCAAAAAATATTGTCAAGATGACAAACAGTTTGGATCCTGATGAGATGCCACATTATGCGGCGTATCATCTGGATCCAAACTGTTTGCATAGGTAATCACAGTTTTGCAGCTAGCTTGAAAAGAGTTACATTTGCAAAGGCCTGTCAGGTCGCACTTAGATAAATTACAAATACACCAAATAAAAATATATAGAGGTCTCACCAAGTTACCCTCTTTGAAGTTTTGCAAACTGCAAAGCCATGCATCACCAGAAAAGTGATTTTATTCATCAGAGACAAAACAGAAATGAGCCAATTCTACACTGCTTGCAATGCGCTACTACAGATTTTGTAATGGAAGTGCTAAGATTTTGGTGTGAATGAGCATCATTATGAGTGGAATCAGCACCCATTAGAATGGGATTAGTTTGGTTGTGTTGGAATGTTAGGATTGATCTAATTGGTCAGTACACCGAGCTAGAAAAGACAGTGTGCAAGCCAGTTTCTATTACAGTAGAACTTGTCTTAAGCTACAATTACAAATAGGTCTAAACCCTGGTCTTTAAGACAGTTGGTAGCTTAATGCAGGTCAAAAATAATGCAGAAAGCTCCTATTGGAGCTTCCTGCATTACTTTTGCTCTGCATTAAGCAACTACACGCATTTTAAGACTCCAGTCAATGAATTGTAAGTGGCTTTACCATAACAGCAACACTGAAACACTGAATATTTTATGGCGAAAGCCTGTATCAAGATCTGTACTGTTTGAAGAGGTTATGAACAAATTTTGGCTCTGATCAGTGATAATGTAATCTTAATCAGAAAACACATTTACAACACAGAAGCTCATACTAGTGTTTCAGATATTATTGGACTGGACCATCTTAAATCAGAACATTCCACTTTCCAAAGGAGGAGGATTTAAAAGTATCATTAAATACCGTACACAATTTATACAACAGAGCTACAGATAAAGGTGCGAACCAAAATACTAAAACTATCCTTTCTCCACCAAACCCTATACTGTGACCACCCTTCAAGACGATTCTAAAGAGTGGTCACAGTATAGAGTTTGGTGGAGAAATAAAGGAGTTCTTCTTGAAAATATTTAAATTTACGCATCTTATCTGGACCTCTGTATCCATGCTTATAAAACTTTCTAGTTGAGTCCGAGTTCGTTCTCAAGTTTTTGATTGGTCAGATTTGAGTCTTTGGCTCAAATCTGACCAATCAAAAGCTTGAGAACGAACTCGGACTCAACTAAAAAGCTTTATAAGCACGGACCCAGATCTCTGTTTGAAAAAATGGTATGCTTTGTTCTATTTATATAGACAAAAGGTCAAATAATATGGCTAATAAACTTATTTTAAAGTTTGCATGCCATTTGATGACTGACTGTCAGCCATTTGATGACTGACTGACCAAATGTGTTGTGAACCACAAGTTTGTACTACTAGGAGCTGTCTGATCTGGGTATACTCTGTTTGCAAAGGCATACTTATGGATGAAGGGTTAAAAAATTTCACTACTATTCATGAAGAGTTGATGCCCTTGGTCACAGCTACTCATTGTGATGGCGAATTTGACAGTGAAAGTTCAAAATGTACTGAAGTGAAATAAATGTATAGTAGAACTTCTCTAAAACGACCACTTAGCTAGAGGTTTTTGTCATAAAAACAGATGCTCTTTCCATGTACAGTAGAACCCCTCTAATGCGACCACTTAAAGAATAACCAAAGCTGCCTTTATAAGCAGGTGGTTGCTTAATGCAGGATAAAAGTAATGCAGAAAGCTCCTCTAGGAGCTTTCTGCATTACTTTTGTCCTGCATTAAGCTACCACCTGCATTTAGCAGCCAAAATTATACCTGTTTTAGGTGGTCACATTAGCGGGGTTTTACTGTAGTTTCAATCCAATGGCATGATCCATATAGGAGTTATCGTCTGGACAAAAAAGGTGTGAACAAATGTACAAGGGGCAATAACTCCGATATTAGTGAAGCCAGAGTTATGGACCTTGTGCATGACATTTCCTCTTATCATGCTCTTTCCATGTATGAATTTTCAATCCAATGGCATAAGCCATATATGAGTTATCGTCCGTACAAAAAAGTGTGAAAAAAATGTACAAGGGCAATAACTACAATATTAGTGAAGCCAGAGTTATGGACCTTGTGCATGACATTCCCTCTCATTATGCTCTTTCCATATATGAAGTTTCAACCAACTGGCATGAGGCTGGACAGACGGACAAACGGAACGACAGACAGACAACTCTCACAAAACCAATATGTCTCCCCATATAAATATGGGGGGAGACATAATAAAGAGACATTGTTGTCTTTAAAAGCAAGTGGTTGCCTAATACAGGGTGAAAGTAATCCTGTCGGAGCTTTTTGCATAACTTTCATCCTGCATAAATTTTCAGCTGGTTTTAAGACTCAGCATTCTGCCCCTGTTAGGTGGTCACTTCAGACAGATTTCACTGTACAATGATACACAGCAATACTGTATGTTTCTCCCGCTTTGCAGCATTATAACATTTTCTTCAGTGAATGAAAAGTTGTTATGACCATTCAATTGTCATAAACATACAAATGTAGTTTTACGAAGACAGAATGTATTGGCATATATTTTATGGTTAGTAAGCACAGTGTATGATACAATAAAGGATCATACAGTTTAGTTGGCACTGCTACACTGGTAAAAGTTTAGGCCAATAGTTGACGTAAATTTATCAAAAATATCACTATGATGTTTGCACATTGCCATGGTAACCACAACCATTTGCCTTCACAACATTTCACATTAGAACATCATTCTATAAAGTAAGCATACATTAAAGGTAAAACCAATACTGACTAATGTTACCATATTAACTACTGACACTATTGGACCAACACTAAATATCATTGATCTAAGCTTCCCTCACCCCCTTTCCTTCCCCCCCAAAAAACCGAAACAAAAAATCACCCCAAACACACAAACTTTCAAAATGTTGCAAAATGAGCCTTGATGGCTAACC
This sequence comes from Azorinus chamasolen, assembly GCA_963576725.1. NCBI lineage: Eukaryota > Metazoa > Mollusca > Bivalvia > Cardiida > Solecurtidae > Azorinus > Azorinus chamasolen. Next base: position 1,599,012 of record OY755246.1, read on the forward strand.
AGGAATGGCAGCCATGCTTTTCAACACAAAGAACAATGATGTAAAAGAAAGAAGGTATATATCATGCTGTTATTGAAATAACTGTCACAAGGTGGCTATGGGCATATGTGAAAATACTGTATCCCTTAACCCTTTACTCCATACATACACCTTTTAATGTCTTTGCAAACAGAGCAGACCTACAACAGACGGCTCCTGTAGAAGCCCTGTAAGCTCCTGTAGAAGCCATCTGATTAGGTCTGCTCTGTTTGCTTATGGAATAACAGATCTGATTATACAATTTCTACCATGGACACATTTCGTGTTCATTTACCATTATATAATTACAGTAAAACCTCTCTATAACGACCGCTAAATTACATCGAAGATTTTGTGTTAAATGCAGGTGGCTACTTAAAGCAAAGTGAAAGTAAAACAGAACGCTCCTATAGGAGCGTTCTGTTTTACTTTCACCTTGCTTTAAGCAGCCACCTGCCCTATATACCAACTTATTAACACAATTTAGTGGCCGTTATAGAGAGGTTTTACTGTAATGTATTTAATATTCAAGATATCACGACTTCTTACATGAACATTCATGGAGTACAAGGTTAAGACAATTATGTTCTTGTAAGATGAATGCTATATAAGAATACTTTCTTCCCTGTTGTCATAGCAACCAGAGTTCTACATTCAATTATTTGCATAAAAACTGGAAAAGGTCCTAATAAAAGAACATTCTGGTGAAGTTCGTGTTTTTAGAGGATAATCCTTTGCAGTTGACAGTGCAGACTACAAGACACAAAGGACTTTCATGAAAGCTGACTTTCAGTACTTCATACACACAACAATAGCAGAGACTCAAGACAGTAAATAGGGACATACGAGCTTGAAAATATCTACAAAACATGAATCAAAATGCATTTCAATATGTTTAAAAATATCCACAACCAAAACTCAGCTTAACCATTTCCTCCATGAATATTCATGTAAGAAATAATGATGTTATGAATATTAATTAGATTAATTTGTTATAATAGCACACTTTCTGGCCATGGCATATCTATATTATATAAGCAAACAGAGCAGACCCTGATCAGACAGCTCCTACAGGAGCAGTCTGATTCTGATCTGGGTCTACTTTCCCAGAAAACATGTCCATATGGGTCCCATATGGGCTATATCTTGGCAAACCCATATGGGCTTGTCCACACCCACACCCACATAGGCTTGATCTGGGCATGTCCATATGGATCAAACCATATATTGTCCATCTGGGTCCCATATACTTTGTTATCTAGGTTGTTCGCAAACATGTAATTATGAAGGAAAGAATTAAAGGATACACTTTAAAGGCAGACATTGGAGTTTAAAATTATTTTATTACATTACACTCATAAAATACTGAAGTATGTTAAAATATTACGATTATCACAAGAAATTCTTTTTATAAAACTTGAGTTTTACAATATTACATACATGTACCTATGTTTGGTTCTTTAATTTGGCTCAAAATTTCAAGTGCAGATTTCAGCACCCTATAAGATTTGTCCAAGACAAAAATTAAAGTCAAATATTGATATGAATATACAGTGCTCCCTCTCTACAAAGACACCCTTTGGGATACGAAGATTGTATGTGTTGTTCAGAGGGAGTTGTTATAGGGAGGGAAAATCAAACATAATTAGCTTGTTTGCAGATCCCCAAATAAGGTGTATTTCGAGAACTAAAACCATTATGCCTCAATCAAACCCTATGTTGTGACCACTCTTTAGAATCGTCACAAAGTGATGATTCTAAAGAGTGGTCACAACATAGGGTTTGATGGAGGCATAAAGAAAATACGATGGAAAAAAGTTGTTTCTGGAGCCTTGTTGTTTCGGAAACAGTGACATGTGTTGTTGTAAGGAGGGGATCATTATTGAGAGGGCCGTTGTAGGGAGGGAGCACTGTAACTATAAATATTTTATAATCAAATTTAAAAGTGGTAGTAGTAATGATTTAACATGCTTTGCATTTCATGATTATAAATTATTCAGTAATATTGCAACAATAAGCATCTATGTCTGCATTTAAAATAATTTATAACCTGTTTAGGAATTTTTTTCAGCTCGATGCATTGCATTTGTTGACATCACATAAGTATTGTATTAATGTCTTGGCAACAATAATCTAATGGCACATGTATAGAAGAAAAGTTGTTTACTCTCTTCAACTGTCAGTTCAACGAATTTCAATTAAAGCAAAATCTGCAAGCTCCTATCATTCCATTTCTTTCAATAGTGCCAAATTGCTATATACATTTCATGCTTGTTTTATATACATTTAAGTCAAAATTAAAATTCCCTTATTTTATGACCAGAGCTGTAGAGGAGCATCTCAAAACTAAGTAAAATATTTTCTCTGCTAAAACGTCTTGGTAGTGTCCATGAGAATTGCATCTCTGAAGCATTCAACAAAATGAGGTTTGTCTGAGTGACAGAATATTTAGCATGTCAATACTCTTCATATTTACAGCTCTGGACTTGACACAAATTGAATACAGGTTGGAGGTAAGGCTCATGGTTTTGAATGTTTATTGCCTTGAATCCATGCAAACAGTTTTGTCATCAGTTATCCCTTTTCCTGTTCTGTATTCATGTAAGAAATAATGACAACATGAATATTTATTAACTAAATATACTTTATACTTTTCAATAGAATTTTTTGGCTTTGACAAAAACTGTAGAATCAGATCTATATGTCAAAAGCAAACAGAGCAGACCCTGGTTAGATAGCTCCTTGTCTGATCTTGGTCTACTCTGTTTGCAAATGTGTGAAAAGTTGTTTCATGTATATGAGAGAAAGGGTTATATTCATTGCATTGTTTGATCCAAATGGGTTACTAGATGATTATGCATGACAGAAATACTCCATTCATGAATATATATATGTATATATTATATATAAAAACAAGCACTGGTCTTTGTTTTAAATTTACATGTTGGTTGTAAGTTATGTACACGCATACTGAATGACAAAGACAATGGTTTACAAGCATAAAAACTTATATACAAATATAAATGCACAATATATATAAATAAAACTTTTGTGTACATAACTATGAAAGTGACTAGTTTTACAGTATATTTTGGAGAGGGAAATCCAAGGGAGCCTGGCTCTTTACAAGCAACATGTACACTGACAGGATAACTGAGGAAAAGGGTACTGGTCAGCAGGGCACTGTTAACCAATTCCCTCATAGGCTATTTTTAGACCCAACCTCTTTGAATAAATCTACCGAAAAGGTGCATTTACTAGAGAAAAAAGGAAAATGTTAGAATTGTGTAGTATTGGAAACCATTGTGATAAATAGAGCATTTGCTCCTATGGAGCAAATGCTCTATTTACCACAATGGTTTCAAGAAGTGACTATGCCAGAGGTGTAGAAAGCTGTATTTATGGAGGAAAGGGTTAAGCAAACAGAGCAGACCCTGATCAGATGACTCTTACAGGAACCATCTGATCTAGGCCTCATCTGATTGCAAAGGTGTGAAAAACACATACATGAGGCAGAGGATTAAATAACACATTTCTTTTTAATTCAGGTACTAGTATTTCTTATTGTATTTTATCTATTTGATAAACACATCCTTGTTTTGTCCTCTCCAATACATACCATGTATATTATGACATGATTTTCATGTAAAATAACTGATTTTCAGGTATAAAATCTAAATAACTGTCATTCATATGGCATGCAGTCCCACACCATTGTGTTCTCGAAGCAATCTCGGGTCTCTGGCTATGTCAAATTAACAAATTATTAGAGTAGCAATAAAACTCTGTCATTATGGTTAAAAGAAACTGGGCCAATAAAACCTGTATCAGTATTATTTACTAACAAAGGATACTATCTATAGCAGATAGAGTAAAACCCCGCTAATGCGACCATCTAAAAGAGGTATAATTATGGGTGCTATATGGAGGTGGTAGCTTAATGCAGGGCAAAAGTAATGCAGAAAGCTCCTAGAGGAGCTTTCTGCATTACTTTTGCCCTGCATTAAGCAGCCACCTGTTTGTAAAGACCACCATGTTTACTCATTAAGTGGTCGCATTAGCGGGGTTCTACTTTATATGTTGAGGGTTTACATGTAAGTTGTTTCTTTTACACCATCAACATTCATGTAAGGAATAATGACATCACGAATATTAATTAGATTTACTGTTATATTCTTATAAGTGACTTTGTGATAATCTTTGCAAATAGTGTTGTTCTAAATGAGATGAAAAGTATCTCTTAGGATCCGAACTGTTTGACAGTAAATTAGCAAAGAAAAAAGTAAAACTAAAGCAAACAACCATTTCTGTTAACAACAATTTGCTCCACACAGTCAAAATATTTCTCATCTCTGAGAGCCTGGATTTCTGCCTCCGTCTTTGTACAATACAGTAAAACCACTCTATACCGGAATTCTAAGAGAGAAGAATTTAGATACTTTTAGGCAGGTGGTTGCTTAATGAAGGGTGATTTTAGGCAGGTGGCTGCTTAATGCAGGTTGGAAGTCATGCAGTAAGCTCCTAAATTAAGTTGCCACCTGTCTCCAAGACAGATATTTATACTAAATTAAACGTCCTGTTTAGAGGGGTTTTACTGTACTCCTTCAGGTCTAACTGGCTTCTGTTGATGATATATGGCCAGCATCGTGGAAAGAATATTACTTGGACCTAGCAAACAGTGTTGACCCAGATCAGCTGATACACTAGACACGCAACTGGTCATCAGAGTCTGCAATATTTGCAGCAGTGTTGGATGATTTACTAAAATGTTTGCTAATATCCCAGTGTCCTTTTTACAGTTCATATCTGAATGGTCACAGCACTTGGTTGAAGAAATACCGCTGTTTTGAAAACTAATATCTTCACAGTTCTGATAATAATCCAATATGGTTCAACTTTGGTATAAGTTTGCGTAAGGCCCTCCTCTAGCTGGATAAGGTGATTTTTCCTGAGTTCTCGCCATTTCATACACTACATCATCTTGTCTTGGTAATGGACTCTTTCGCAAATAAAACAGTAGAAGGGCTACAAATATTATGGCCAAAATCTGAAACAAACAATAAGCCAGCCATTTAATACTACTAGCTGCTAAATATAAAGGAGCTGTCTGATCAGGGTCTGCTCTGCTTGCAAATGGAATTTGAAAGATCTGTTTCTTAAGTTTCTAAAATAGCTAAAATATTCCGCTTTCCATATTTCATTATAACTATTTTATCCTTGAATATTCAGTAGATATTGAAATTTGGAATAAACATAGAACAGGCAAAGGGTTAAGCTGGTAATGGAGTACATGTACTTAGGCTATTGTGATAGAGCATTTGCTCCACAGATCTAAAATTGTCCTTTCCTCTAGAAAATGCTCCTTTTCGGTAGATTTATTCAAATAGGTTGGGTCTAAAAATAGCTTATGAGGGAATGGGTTAAAAGCTCAACTTGACACTTTGTGGAAGGTGTGCTTAACACTTAAAGTGTGGGAACCAAGTATGTAACACCTTTGCAAAGCAGGGCTGCTGGCAGACTAGGATCAAACTAGAGGTTTTTGTCAAAAAAACGGATGTCTCCCCTCTAATAAAAACAATATGTAAAGGGAAATCACTAAAAATGTTATGGTCTTGATGAATGATACTTCCCCTCATTATGCGTTTTCCACACTACATTTTTCAAGAAGAAAATGATAACAGCTAATAACTCCAAAAATACTGATACCAGATTTATGGCCCTTGTGCATGACACTTACTTTCATCATGTTCTTTCCAAAAATAAAATGTCATTCCAATAGCATCAGTCGAACAGGAGTTATTGATCGGCCAAAAAATGTAACAAAGGGCAATAACTCCAAAAGTATTGAAGCCAGAATTATGGCCCTTGTTCATGACACTTTCTCTCATTATGCTCTTTCCATGTATGAAGTTTCAATACGATGGCAAGAGCCATGTAGGAGTTATTGTCGGGACAAGAAAGAATTAAACAAATGTACAAGGGGCAATAACTCTAAATTTATTGAAGCTCGAGTTAAGGATCTTATGCATGACACTTTCTCTTATCATGATTGTTCCATGTATGAAGTTTCACTCCAATGGCATGTGTCACATAGGAGTAATCATCCGGACAAAAAATTGTGATTTTTTTTACAAAGGGCAATAACTCCAATATTAGTGAAGCCAGAGTTATGGACCTTGTGCATGACACTTCCTCTCGTTATGATCTTTCCATATATGAAGTTTCAAACCAATGGCATGAGCCATATAGAAGTTATCGTCTGGACAAAAAAGTGTGATTTTTTTACAAAGGGCAATAACTCCTATATTAGTGAAGCCAGAGTTATGTACCTTGTGCATGACACTTCCTCTCATTATGCTCTTTCCATATATGAAGTTTCAATCAACTGGCATCAGGCATATTGAAGTTATTGTCCGGACAAAAAATTATATTTTTTACAAAGGGCAATAACTCCAATATTAGTGAAGCCAGAGTTATGGACCTTGTGCATGACACTTCCTCTCGTCATGATCTTTCCATATATGAAGTTTCAATCCAATGGCATGAGCCATATAGGAGTTATCGTCCGGACAAAAAAGTGTGATTTTTTTTTACAAAGGGCAATAACTCCAATATTAGTGAAGCCAGAGTTATGGACCTTGTGCATGACACTTCCTCTCATTATGCTCTTTCCATATATGAAGTTTCAATCAACTGGCATCAGGCATATTGAAGTTATCGTCCGGACAAAAAGTGTGACAGACAGACGGACAGACGGACGGACAGACAGACAACTCTCACGAAAACAATATGTCTCCCCCATATAAATATGGGGGGAGACATAATGATAATGAGGGAGCGCTTTGGTCAGGGTGTGCACTGCTGGTCATAAAAATCCGTTTCTTCAGTGCTAAATTTTGATAAAAGATTTTGTTCAATTAATATTTAGAAAGGGAGGAGTCACTTTTAATGATTCAGCAGGTTACAGGTTAAAGCCCCTAGCTGACATGAACGCTACTCACCAATAGAGCCACTATGCTGAAGGCTATGGATGCTGCAATGGCTATATGCTTCTGGAAAAACTTCACCAGGGCCTCCCCACATCCCTGCAGAAAACAACCACTGGCATTATCTCATTGTAATTTTTCATCTGCAGCAATTGTTGTCTGCTTCAATTCTTAAATAAACTTTCTCTCATTTTTTTTTACAAAAATATGGTCAAAGTGTCAAACAGTTTGGATCCTAATGAGACGCTGCCTTATGTAGTGTATCATCTGGATCCAGCCTGTTTGCATAGCTAATCACAGAATGAGATTCGCCTTTTTCTCCATACAGACACCTTTCTACCCCTTTACAAACAGAGCAGACTCAGAAGAGGGTCAGGGTCTACTCTGTTTGCTCATTTATAGATCAGATACTACATGTATAGTTTCTGCTATGTTTTGTACATAGGATGTAATTATTTCTTACATGAATATTCAACAGGGAAAGGTTTAACCTTTTACTCAATGACATTCATGTAAGAAATAATATGTATGAATAATAATTTCTGACATTCAAACACATCATTCTATAAAGGTAGACTCTGATCAGGGGAAGTATCTTTATCTACAATACTGAGCCTAAAGCCACTGTCCTTTTTTTGTGATGCAGTTTGTAAACTTCACTGGAAATATAATGTAGTTTTTTTTTTGTACATGGATGCTCCAACATATGATTGTGTAGCTGTGTCATGTCTGATTGTGTAGCTGTGGCGTGTCTGAGTGTGTAGCTGTGGCATGTCTATGACAATGACTTTAACTCTTTGCACGCTAGCGGCGATTATCTATGCACAGTTTGGATCCAGATCAGATGCTGCACCGTGCATTGTCACATCAGGATCCAAACTGTTTGACACTTTGACCATTTAATTTTACTTTTTCTGCCAGGGTAAAAACTTTTCTTGTTCTTATAATCTAATTAATTAAGCTAATCAATATTCATACGTACATGTATTAAGTTTTTCATAAATATTCATGGAGTACAGGGTTAAGCACACATAAAAACTATACGGTAACCCCTAGTGCACAAGTTCACATAATCTACCACTCTATAAAGTTTCATGAAGTTTGACGGATGGACAGACTTGACTGAATAATGGATGGATGGGTGGAGTATAGTGTTTATTAAGAGAGAATTTAACGATTAAGAAGCCAGAACAAGCACAGCGAGTGACAGCTTCTTAATCGTTAAATTCTCTCTTAATAAACACTAACTATTACTTAGAATATGTCAATCTTAACTAAAGTAATTACAGTAAATGAATACCATGAGTTGGACACTGATTGCTCATCCAAACAGCTCATCCAAACAATGACATTCACTAATCTAATTCAAATAGGTCAAAATATGGCTTATAATTCAAGGATATTACAATTAATATTTTTCAATAAGAAACTGAGATTTTCAAAGGTTTTTATCTGCCGGTGAATGAAAATATTATTGGTTCATGAGTGTTACACTTACTGTGTCATAAATCTTTCTGTTGATGTCTGTCTCCGAATCATCCACGTACATGGAGCAGTACTTGTATTTGTCTGTGCTGCCCTCTTTGAAGTCACTACAACAAGTCAGGGGTGTCTTTTTCTGCCGAAACTCGCTGTACTTGTCCCCTGTGCTCCACTGTGAGCCATTGTAGTCCAGAAAAGACTTCCCACCACAGCATTTTAACTGAAAACAACAAAATAGCCTCAACACAAGTTCGTTTTAAAGGCGTATAAAGGCATATTTATGGAGTAAAGGGTTAAAAAAGATCTCCTCCACTACAGGCTCAGACTAATTTCATACAAATCCATTCTTAGCTGTTGATATTGAAATCTGGACAGTGATTTCTAGCAAGGTTTTCTTTTGTTTTTAACCCTGTATTTCATATATACTCCTGAATAGGCAGCTCCTGTAAGAACCATCTGATCAGGGTCTGCTCTGTTTTCTTATGAAATTGTAATAGATATGACTCTACAATTTCTACCAATACCAAAACAATCCTGTGTACATAATTATGCCATTATAAAAATTCTGCTACTGGGTAATCAATATTCATGACGTCATTATTTCTTACATGAATATTCAACAAGGAAAGAGCCAACTCTTCACTTGATACAGATACCTTTAGAGTTTAGAAGCCCTTTACAAACACAGTAGATTTAGATCAGATAGCTCATCTAGGCACCATCTGATCAGTGTCTGCTCTCTTTGTTTATATGTTACAGATCCTGTATCATTTGTCATGGCAACACATTTCCTTGTTTTAAATTTTAACCCTTTTCTCCATAAATACGTCTTTCTATGCTTTTGCAAAAAGTGTAGACCCAGATCAGACAGTTCCTTTTGGAGCCCTCTTATCAGGGTCTGTTCTTTAAGCTTATGGAATTATATAGATATATGATCTTACAGGTTATGCCATGGCAAAAAATTGTCTTGTTAAATACGCTATTATAAACTTTAAAATAATTATTATTCATATATACATGTATATTACTTGTTACATGAATATTCATGCAGTAAAGTGTTATATAATTATTAAAAATTCATAATGACGGAGACATGCATGAATATTCATCTTAAAACGTGTTGCAGGTTTTTGGTTTCATGGCAGAACTGACTTCTGTATGCACTACTTGAGTAAAATCTATAAAAGATTTCATCAACGTGTATTTGCAATACAGTAAAATCTTGATTATTCGAACACTAAATTGCGTATTGTTATCGATCTTAATTACAGGTGGCAGCTTAATGCATGGTGAAAGTCATGCTGAAAGCTCCTAGAGGAGCTTTCTGCATGACTTTCACGATGCATTAAGCAGCCACCTGCCTAAAAGGGTCTAAATTCTTTTATACAGAAGATTCGAATAATCGAGATTTTACAGTATTTGGAGATGTTTGACGAAAGTTTAACTATTTCACTGCCAATGTCAGGTCTTTGATTACCCATACAAACAGACTGGATCCAGACAAGACGCCGAGTTACTGGGCATCTCACCAGGATACAAACTGTTTGGTATCATGATGTTTATTGAAACAACTCTTTGAATCAATCTACCGTAAAGGAGAATTTACTAGAGAAAAGGAAATTTTTTAGAATTTTATACTAATGAAACCATTGTGATAACTAGAACATTTGCTCCTATGGAGCAAATGCTCTAGTTATCACAATGGTTTCAAAAAGTGACTTTTACAGAGGCATCAAAATGCGCCAATATGAAGGAATGGGCTAAGTGAGCTAAAACCTCTTTTAAAACAATTTGTATTACAACCTTTTTCCTTATGAATATTCATGTATGAAATAATAACATCATGAATATTTATTCCCTGAAATGTTTATAATTGTGAATACAGGTCTTTTGGGTCATTGCAGAAACTGTAGACCCTGATCAGACTGTTCCTACAGGAGCCACCTTGTCTGGGTGAAAATTTACTCTGCTGAAAATGTGTTAAATGTATCTCTATGAGAAAACAGGGTTAACCCATTCCCACTTAGGCTATTTTTAGACCTAGCCTCTTTGAAAAAATCTACCCAAAAGGAGCATTTACTAGAGAAAAGAAAATATTTAGAATTGTGTAGTATTGAAATTTATCAAAATGGTTTCAAAAAGTGACTTTTACAAAGGCGTCAAAAGGCGCCAATATGCAGGAATGGGTTAAGGTTGATCTGGAAAGAAACAGTGTGGTGAACTTTCTGTACACATACATAGTATTATTTCAATCAATCAATTAGTCAAAATATCTTGCACACTCAGTTTTATGGAAACTCAATTAATCAATGGTATATTAAGTATAAAGTAAGTCTGTCTTATACTTATTAAAAGTTTAATACTTATTAAAAGTTATTACTGACACTTGATTGAGCTCTTAACCAGCAGAATGACTAAGGTTGCTTGGTATACAAAACTGACAGGTAGATAATTATTACAGCCATAATTAGTCAATCAATGATGGATCATAACATTTGAAGTTATTCCCACCAGTAGTATTATTCAAAGAAAAAATAATCTTTTGAATGTAGTGAAAGAGTTTGATACAGGTAAATAGCAACACATAAAGGACAAATGTCAATACATACATGACAAATGTCAACACATACAGGACAAATGTCAAAATGTACAGGAAAATGTCAACACATACAGACCAAGGCAACTGTCAACTCATACAGGACAAATGTCAACATGTACAGGAAAATGTCAACATATATACAGGACAAATGTCAATATGTACAGGACAAATGTCAAACAACACATACAGGGAAAAATGTTAACACATACAGGACAAATGTCAACCAACACACACAGGACAAATGTCACCATGTACTGGACAAATGCCACCATGTACTGGACAAATGTCAACATTTACAGGACAAATGTCAACACATGCCAATATGTACAGGACAAATGTCAAAACATACAGGACAAATGTCATTATGTACAGGACAAGACTAGTGTCAACATTTACAGGACAAATGTTAAAATGTACTGGACAAATGTCAACACATACTTGACAAATGTCAACACATACTGGACACATGTAAACATATACAGGACACATGTCAACATGTGCAGGGCAAATATCAACACATACAGGACAAATGTCTATATGTACAGGGCAAAAGTCAACATCACTTACCTCCCTTTGAATGTAGTCCATAGCACTAGTTGGTCTATCCTCAATCCCATATCGTTTCTGGACAACACCTACAAGGAGTTGAGAATTTTTCACTGTACTCTCAATCTGAAAATGTACACAAAAACAGCAGATGTAAAAATGTGTTTCAGACAAAGAAAATCATTTGCATGCTGGTGCAATATGCAATAAATGATAACCTAGACAATATGCCAAGAAATAATATTTTTTCATCCTGAATCCTTTTATCATTCTAGGCTAATCTAGGCCAAATTCTTTTTCATTCATAATTTTTTATCATTTGTTGCTAATCTACAACCTTCGACCAAAACCTAATACAGTAAAACCTCTCTATAACGGCCATTAAATTGCATTAATTAGATGGTATTTAAGGCAGGTGGCTGCTTAAAGCAAAGTGAAAGTAAAACAGAATGCTCCTGTAGGAGCGTTCTGTTTTACGTTCACCTTGCTTTAAGCTACCACCTGCCTTTAACACAAAATACTTGATGTAATTTAGTGGCTGTTATAGAGAGGTTTTACTGTACTTCCAATATCCAGTGAGACAATTTTTACCAGTCTGGCTTTATTGTTGTAATGCAAAATTATTCAAACTAAAATGTTTTAATTATCAGACAAATGGCTAATCCAGAAAAAATAGTACATGTACTATGGTATTTGTAAACACTGAAGAGCTTGAACAAGGAACTTCTGGTGTAGCTTACCAAGCATGGCCTGCACTATTTGTTATTATACAACTGTAACTCTTTACGCTATAAATATTCCTGTCTATGCATTTGCAAACAGAGCAGACCCAGATCAGACAGCTCCTAAGGGGGGGGGGGGCAAAAATATAATTAACAACTATAATTTTCAATATATTCATACATAGCAATACTCTTACATATATTTACTATTTTCTTCTTTTAGTCATGCAGTAAATATACATTTGTAGCTTTTTCTGAGGTTTAGATTTCTATTAATGGTACACATTACTTCATATGCTATTTTCAGAGCTTTGAATATATCTAATGAAAAGGAGCATTTATTGGAAGAAAGGATAATTGTATAATTGTGTAATTTTGAAACCATTGTGATCATTTGAACAGTTGTTCCAATGGGGTAAATGCTCTGTTTATCACAGTGGTAGGGGTGTCAAAAGGATGTCAATTTGAGGGAAAGGGTTAACTCATGTCAGCTGATAATTTTGAACTACATGTACTTTAACTCTCTACATGCTAAGAACTTTTTTGTCTGCAACAATTGTTGTCTGCTTTTCTTTTTTAATAAAAGTATTCTCAATTTTTAAAATAAAAGAATTCTCATTTCATTGCATAAAATAAGGACAAAGTGTCAAACAGTTTGGATCCTGATGAGACATCAATTATGAGACATCTCTGATCTCATCTGGACTGAAACACGTACAGTTAGGGAGCAAAGAGTTATACTTCAACTGAAGAAATGTGTCAAAAACAAGTGGAAATCATACAATTTACCTTAATGCTACCATCAATAAGACAACAATATTTAGTATAGATCCTGACAAAATGGCTCATCTTGCAGCACTCTATCTGGATTAGGTTGTAAGCCAAATATCAGGATCCACTGCATAAATGAGTTAACCAATGAATATGTATACAAGAATTCATGACTTCATGAATATTCATTCCCTGAATTTTTAATAATGGCCCATGAACTATGTTTTTTTGCCATTTCAGAAATTGTGAAATCAAATCTGTATTATTTCATAACCAAACAGAACAGGCCCTGACCAGAAAGCTCCTTCTGAAGCCATCTGATCTACTCTGTTTGCAAAGGCAAAGGAGGGAGTTTATATGGAGTAAAGGGTTAAATAGTTTTGTGCAGAAGGGTATTCTGTAGACTGTCCATATTTCAAATTCTTCCACTTTAATCATGGCAAAATCAACATAAATAAAATTACTAAAACAGCACAATATAAACCCAACCCTTCTCATGCTAAGCATGTATTGACTGGTATTTGTAAACAGCTTGGATCCTGATGAAATGATGAGTAAGTCATCAGGATCCATGCTGTCTACAACTAGGGCAAATGTTTCTCAAAAGCCAATGCCAGGTGGATAACTTTTAATTATAACTGCAAGGAAAGCTTCAGCTGATATCATTTTTATAGCATGAGATGGGTTAACAGGTTTTTGATCTAAGAAAGTTAAAGGATATCATATCAGTGTCAATCTCTCAGCTCTCGTTCAAATTATTCTGTTAGTCTCTCCTCCCCCCCCCCTCTCTCTCTCTCTCTCTCTCTCTCTCTCTCTCTCTCTCTCACACACATGTGTGTGCATGTGTATGTGTGTGCATGAGCACATGTGTGTGCATGCATGTCTGTGTGTGGGAGGAAATAAGTGTTAATATATATGTCTGACTTATCATTCAGGTATTTCAAAACAGTGCCATAATCAGATGTATCATCAGCACTATCAGTGTTTTCACATGAACCTAGAAGACCCTACCTGGTCTGGGACTACACTGTTTGTGATCAGGAATAAACATGAGTACATGGCGAGGAAAAGTAGGTGGGGTGTGTGTATATTAAACAATGAAAATTAAACAATTCAAAGGAAGTATGAAGACTGTTCCGTCCTATCTTTATGTACACACATTTAAGATACAAAGGAAGATAAGCCCTGTAAGCATGACCTTTAGTGCACTGAAAAAACTGCAGACACTACAGTCATCCAAAACAGGTCAATACTTCTATTGACATAAAAGCCTGAATCTATATCTCTACAAAAATGTTAACATGAAGTCAAACAGTTTGTATTCCAATGAGATGCCCAATTACTGAGTGTCTCATTTTGATCCCAGCTCTTTTCAAATACCACCATCAACCTGCATGACTGTCTAAAGGGGAACAAACTGAGTAACTCATCATGGCTGGTTTGCCGACTTTATCAATTTTACCTTTAACAATTACGTTACAAAACTACAGATTTTAACAAATGGTTAAAATTCAAATACAGTACTTTCGTTTCATATTTTTCACATGCCAGAAAGAATAATCCTGTATGGATATAAGACAACTAAGTATACAGCAAGTAGAAGTCTTCAAGAAATATGTAAAAACAGTAAATCAAGTTGGCTAAGGACTGCAGGAAGGATTTCACTGAAAATGAAATAAGCTACTGAAAACACAGATGCAATGGAGACATGGCTTGCAGGGAAAGATATGTTTTTTTTGGTTACATGACTGCAGATTCAAATGAGGAATCTGTACATTCTGCAGATATTTTAAACACAAAACATCATTGGCTGGCTATTTCACAGCTCCTTCATTAACTACATGTAGTTCATTTAACCATTTCCCTGTTCTAATTTGTTTTATTGCAAATTTCAATACCTTCTGAATATTCATGGACAAAATACTTATTTAAAAGGTGGAACAATGTAGCAATTTTAGAAATTAAAGAAACAGATCTATCAAATTTCATTAGCAAACAGTGCATACCCTGATCAGACGGTCTGACCTGGGTCTCCTCTGTTTGCAAATGCATGAAAAGGCATTTATATGAAGGAAGTTAGGGTTAACTAGTTCATTTACCACTTTCCTTGTTGAAAGAAATAATTACATCATGAACACATTTTTAGCTGAATTTCTCTAATAGTACATGCACACAGGATTTTTAAAAAAAAAAAAAAGGGGGGGGGGGGGTATTGGTAGAAAAGAAATGTAGTCGGGTCTATCATAATTTCATATGCAAACAGAGCAGACCCTATATGAACCTATTACCTGATAGACGCCTTTGCAAAAAGAGAAGAGGAATATGTTACAATTGTGTAACATTGAAACCATTGTGATAAAAAAGAGCATTTGCATCTATGGAGCAAATGCTCTATTTATCACAATGGTTTCAAGGATTGACTATAACAGAGGCGTAGAAAGGCATATTCATGGAGGAAAGGGTTAAAACAAATGCAGTATTCTCTATTGTTAACTCTTAACTTCTTTGCAAACAGTACAGGTCCAGATGAGATGACTCCTGTTACTGTAAGAGCAACTCATCTGAATCAGCTGTATTTCTTATAAAATATTATACAGTAAAACCTCTCTATAGCAGCCATTAAATTTCTTCAAGTAGTTTGTGTTAAAGACAGGTGGCTGCTTAAAGCAAGATGAAAGTAAAACAGAACGCTCCTGTAGGAGAGTTCTGTTTCACTTTCACCTTGCTTTAAGCTGCCACCTGCCATAAATAACAACTAATTAACACAATTTAGTGGCTGTTATAGAGAGGTTTTACTGTACATCCGATTGTACAGTTTCTGTCATGGCAAAAAAATTCATAACATCATTAATTTTTTTTATTTAATTATTATTAAAATTTTATAATGTCAGTATTTCTTACATTAATAATTTAATATTCATGAGGGAAAGGGTAAACTAAGAATTACTGCAAAACTTCTCATAAGCTTTCATTTACATTTCTGAATTTCCCTCATTTAACGGCGTTTATCACAATAGTTAGTGCGCATCATTTTCGGGCATGTGTATGTTTTAACAGACAGCTTTTTTGCGTACACCGATAAATTCAAACTTCATTCATATAGAGGGGTCATAAAGATGACCCGGTAGACCAAGCCCCTTAACTCTGCACTGAACTTAGACCAACTTAGACCTGTTTTTTTACTTTGAGTTTCTGGTTAAAGTTTTTGGGTCGAAGTATTTTTCAGGAAAACTCTGTATGTTAGTGCCTTCAAACATAACAAAAATATCAGATGACCCTGTAGGCCATGTCCAATAACTTGGTGGGATGAATTAACATTTACAAGACTTTGTGATATAGACCATTAATTGTGTCCCTTTATAGACTTAGATTTTTTTTAACCGCAGAATCACAGTAACTATTGCAGAAAAGATTGTCAAATAGCGTTAATAGTCAAGCGTGCTGTCTTTGGGCAACTCTTGTATTAGAGTACATGTAATTCTCGTTTTACTTATTTTCTCCAGTACAATGGTAGATCTACATGTAAATGGTACTATGTTAAATGAAAAAGAGATTGGATCTAAAAATAGCCAATGAGGTAAAGGGTTAAACACTGAGGTCATTTTACTTTGAATACTCGGCATTCAAAGGGTTGCTCACTAACTTTCTCATCCCCCACACACAAATATAAAACTTTACCTCTTCTCGATACATGTAAGCATAGACTCCTCCAGCTATCAGCAAACCCAGGATCAGTGGCAAAAATATCAAATACTGAAAAATAGAAAATGCAAAACTATTGCATCATACATCCTGACTTGGCGTATTAACCCATTCCCTCATATTGACGACTTTTGACAACTCTGTAAAAGTGAAACCATTGTGATATAGGAGCAAATGCTCTATTTATCACAATGGTTTCAAACTACAAAATTCTAAAATTTTCCTTTTCTCTAGTTAATGCTCCTTTTCGGTAGCTTTATTTAAAGAGGTAGGATCTAAAAATAGCCTATGAGGTAATGGGTTAAGACCAGATGTAGTGGTTAAAAGTGTGTGGACTGTGAAACAGTGAAGATCAAGACCAACTGCAGTCAGACACCATACCTGATTTAACCCTTCCCTTCTTTAACCCATTCCCTCATAGGTTTTTTAGACTTTGAATAAATCTACCGAAAAGGAGCATTAACTAGAGAAAAGGAAAATTTTAGAATTTTGTAGTTTGAAACCATTGTGATAAATAGAGCGTTTGCTCCTATAGGAGCAAATGCTCTATTTATCACAATGGTTTCAACAGGTGACTTTTGCAGAGCTAGGCGTTAAAAGGCGTCAATATGAGGGAATGGGTTAACCCTTTACTCCATGAACATTAATGTAATAAAATAATGACATCATAAATATTTATTGGATTAATTGTTATAATATAGGGTTAACCCTACTGTAATTTGAAATTTGCGACGGTATATGAGGTTTTTAACGGTCGCAAATTATTTTAATGGCGACGCCGAAGGCGGACAATAATTTAAGACCGTTAAAAACCTCATATACCGTCGCAAATTTCAAATTACAGTAGGATTAACCCTATTCTAACGCAATCTTAACACGAAAAACGACAAATTGTTGAGCCGATTTTAACTCAAGTAATATCCTTTGCGCGCGGATGATTAAATGAGTGATGAGGCAAGAAATAGTGCACCAATTTCTCTCAGATTTCTTAAAGTAACTGTGTTTTCACCCTGGTTTATATATATATACATTTCATTAGTCATGAATAATTGTGCGATAGCTATTCAACATGCTCAATACATACATTCAATACACATTTTGGTAAAGTAACGTCATCTTAGTCTTTGGCGCCATACGGGAAAACGTCGCCTGTAACAATGACGTCACGTTAAAACTTATAACGTTATGTTTGAACGATATAATAAATAAGGCCTAACCTGGATCCCAACGCTTAGAGTATCTCAATAATTCTCCACATGACACATGTGCATATAAGAGACCGTTCAAGTCGTGACAAAGTAAACAATGGAAACTAACTTGAAATAACGGGCCAAACTGGAATAGATCTAGATTTATATGTCGAAGTATGCATACGGATTTATCATTGCTTATAAACAACGCGCATTGATATATTTACATGCACATGGTGTTATTCGGCCGTTTTCGATTGGTTGAATTTGCGACATATAAAACACTTTTTATATGCTGCAAATTTGGTCACATGAGCCAATCAGATTGAGGAAATTGACAGATTGCGTTAGAATAGCAATTTTTGGTCATGGCAGAAACTAGAATCAGATCTGTATTATTCCATAAGGAAGCAGAGCAGACCCTGATCAGTTGGTACCTATAGGAATGTCTGATCTGGGTCTCCCCTGTTTGCAAAGGCATAGAAAGGGGTATTTATGGAGTAAAGGGTTAATATTCGTGTAAGAGATAATGAGTATATGACATCATGAATACTAATTACAGGAATATTTATGATGGCATATGACCAAAGGAAATTTTGGCCATGGCAGAAACTAAAGAATCAGATCTATATTATTTCATTTATTGGCAAATAGACATACTCTGATCAGACTGATCCTTCAAGCGCTGTCTGATCTGGGTCTACTCTATTGCCAAATGGGTGAAAGGCATGTGTATGGAGTAAAGGGTTATCATTACTGTACAGAGTATTCATCAAGTAAAGGCTTAAAAAATACTTCAACATACAATGAAACTAAACCCTGATGTAGAAGAACATACTCTATTTTATGACTGCTATCTGCAAAGATATCTGAAACTAAAACAGCATGGATTCACCCAGGTATGTTCATGTACAAAATGATACACTTAAACAGTAACTGTTTAACTCCTGGCTTAGAGTAGCAACTGTTTAATTCCTGGCTTAGAGTAGTAACTGTTTAATTCCCAGCTTGCGATAGTAACTGTTTAACTCCAGGATGAGAGTAGTAACTGTTTAATTCCTGACTTAGAGTATTAACTGTTTAATTCCTGGCTTGCGATAGTAACTGTTTAACTCCTGGCTTAGAGTAGTTGAACTGTTTAATGCCTGACTTAGAGTAGTATCTGTTTAATTCCTGACTTAGAGTAGTAACTGTTTAACTCCTGGTTTACAGTAGTAACTGTTTAACTCCTGACTTAGAGTATCGACTGTTTAATTTTTGGTTTAGAGAAGTAACTATTTAACTCCTTGAATGCTCAAAGTAATCTTTGCAACCAATTTGGACCAAAATGGAACATGAAGTAACTTGAATAATAAAAAACTCAATAATTATGGTACATTTTGCATGCATTTATGTGCCAGTCTTACTTTACTGTTCAAGTCTGACAGGATGTTATTGCTATTGCATGTTTTTGGACCTGAACATGCTAGAGATTTTCGACCTCAAGTACCTACATGTACATGTAGCAGCACCTCTCTCATGCGGCCACTCAAAAATGTCTACTTGTTAGATGGTGCACATATATGCCCATTCTGAATAATAAGCTAACTTCTGATTATAGGCATTGACCTTTCAATCTGCTGTAAACGACAGCCCTGTTGTAAATAGTCAAATGTCAACTCTTTAACTCTTTATTCCATGAATATTCATGTAAGAAATAACTACATCATGAATATTAATTAGATTAATTGTTATAATGGCACATAGACACAGAATTTGGTGATGGCAGAAACTGTAGAATCATATCTATATCATATCATAAGCAAACAGAGTAGACCCTGATCAGATGGCTGCAACATGGGTCTACTCTGTTTGCAAAGACATTGACAGGTGTAATTATAGAGTAACAGGTTAAAAGCTGAATTCTCTATCTATCTTCCATAAAGTCAAACCCCTTACATGCATCATGACATATTGTTAGAAGGAAAAAAAAAATAACTAGAAAATTGTGTCTGTAAGACAGCGATCCCCCCGTGGTGGTGCTTGCCTAGCTGCACGTAAAATTCCTAAGTCATTTGACCTTGACTTTGGGCATGCGGGCAGCATGGGCTGGGTGCGTAATGAAAGTATGGATGGTGTTTAATGTGTACATGAAATTCCATGCCAATAGCTATAGTAGCTAGTGAGATATAAGACAATGAAAAAACTGTGACAACCAACTGCATGTAAATGTGACAACCAACTGCACATAAATTTCTAAGTCAATTGACCTTGACCTTGGGCTTGTGGGCAGCATGGTGGGGTGCAAAAATGACAACACAGATAGTGATTAATGTGTATGTGAAGTTTCATGTGTATAAGTGTAGAAATTACTGACATATAACACTTTATAGCAAAGTGTGACACATGGACAGACAGATGTGACACATGGACAGACAGACAGACGGACAGGTGCAAAACATAATGCCCCCTGACTATCGTCAACAAGGGCATAAAAAGTGTGTATCTACAGTGTTAGTAAAGATTAAAAGAATTCTCCATTTGTTTATGGCGAGGCATGATCATCTTGACTGACAGCAAAGCTGAATGATGCTTTTGGGAGATCAATAATATCTGGTGGAAATACATTCCAGCATACTAGTGTGCAGGGGGGAAAAAAGAAAATTTGTAGTAATCTGAGTTTGATTGGATCAGTCTATATGCTTGATGGTGTGATCTTACTTGTCTTGGTTTTAGAGTGAGGTAATTTTGATGTGGTATTGCTACATTGAAGTCTACTATGTTATAGAACATGATGAGTCTCTGGTCAATTCTACGGAGGTCAATACAGCTCCACTGAAGTGATAGAAGCATGTCAGTGACACTTGCAGTTCTGATGTAGTTTTTTGTCACCCATCGTGCAGATCGCCTCTGGACAGCTTCTAGCTGGTGTATACCCGACTCTGTGTGTGGAGCACATACTGCTAAACAATATTCTAGTTGTGGTCTGATTAATTTTTGTAAGCCTGTGATTTTATTTGCTGGGAGTTGACTTTGATATTTCGTCTTAGGAAACCAAGTGTCTGATTTGCCTTTTTTGTTGTTATCTATGCATGTATTCCATGTCAAGTCATTAGAAATGGTTATACCAAGATATTTTTCTGCAGAAACAGACTCTAGTACTGTGTTGTGGAGAATGTATGAAGTGTTCAAAGGTTGTTTATGTCTGGTGACATGGATGACTTTGCACTTGGATGGATTGAAGTGTGTATCCCATTTCTCCTCCCAGTCGTCAAGTCATGTGAGGTCATTTTGTAGGGTCTGGGCTAACAGTGGGCTTGTTGTGCTGTTGACAGTGAGAGATAGATAGCAGTGTCATCTGCGAAAAGGCGTACATTTGAGGCAATGTTATTTGGAAGGTCATTTATATAGATAAGAAATATGAGATGACCCAGCACCAAGCCCTGTAGTACTCCAGAGGTGACAGAGATGGCAGGCATTAGGGTACACTAGTACACAGTACAGTCTGTGATCTGTTGTCAAGAAAACATTTAATATTAAGTGGACTCGAAAATCAGTATTTAACAATAAAGTCCATTCATTAATTAACACATTATCCCCTAGCGATGCATTTTTGCGCATCTATAAAAATTCATTTTATGAAACCATTGTGATAAATAGAGCATTTTCTCCTATAGGAGCAAATGCTCTATTTATCACAATGGTCTCAAACTACAAAATTCTAATTTTGTCCTTTCCTCTAGTTAATGCTCCTTTTCGATACATTCAAAGAGGTTGGGTCTAACAAGAGCTGTCTGCAGACAGCGCGCTCCACTTTCTTTAGTGCTGGATAGTGTAGAGGAAGTCTAAGTCAGAAAGGGGAAATAACTAAAGCAAAATTATTTTTAGGGTTACCTGCCCTTGTGGAATGGGTCCCCCTTGTAATAGTTAACATGCATACCAAATTTGAACCACATATCTTGGACAGTTTCTGAGACATGGACCTTAACATAAAACTTAACCAACAATGAAAATACTAAGTCGAAAAAGGGGCATAACTATGGCAAAATTAATTTTAGGGTTACCTACCCTTGTGAAATGGGTTCCCCTTGTGATAGTAAACATACATACCAAGTATGAACCAAGTATCTTTGACGGTTTCTGAGAAATGGACCTTAACAAAAAGGTTAACCCAAGCCTGGAAAATTCCACTCTTCCGCTTGCCATGACGAGTAACTTTCTTGCAGGACAAGTGGAATTTCAGAAAGTTTAACAATGAATTTAAGTAAAATAAGACAAAAGCAGTTGGCAGGACGAGTAAAAGTTTTAGGATTTTTCCAGCCCTGTAACCAACGCCGACGTTGACGCCGACAAGAGGGTCATGCCAATAGCTCCACTTTTTGAAAAAGTGGAGCTAATAAAAATAGCCTAGGAGAGAATGGGTTAAGAAAGGCTTCAAATTGCTGGAGGATTGTTGGTGACAAACAGTGCAGCCCTCTAATCTGGGTCCACACAGTTTGCAAATGACAGTGCATTCGTTTACTACATTCAAAGGGTGCCTGTAGCATTGAATAAATGAGACTAGTCTCTACAACAGGTGAGAGTTTGATGCATAATGAAGGAAAGATCCCAATATCTTTACTGTTATATTAACCCTTTCCCTCATATAAACGTTATTTTCACGCATCTGCAAACAGAGTAGACCCAGATCAGACGGCTCCTCTAGGAGCCGTCTGATCAGGGTCTGCTCTGTTTGCTAATAGAATTTTATAGATCTGTTTCTTTGCTTCTAAGCTGTCTACAATGTTCCACCTTCCATATTTCTTTATAACTATTTTGTTAATGAATATTCAGTAGGTATTGAAATTTGGCCTAAATATAGAACAGGGAAAGGGTTAAAACACACAGACAGTGCATGTGCATGTCATCCTTCATTATGTTAAGCCATGAACAAATACTACACTTTTCACACAAAATGCCTGGTGAAGCCTCAGACTGCGCCATAGCTCACATTCCTGCTACTGCCTCTGAGAAGATTCCATGCATTAATCGTCAGTAGTCTCTGCTGTTCCTGTAGCCCATTTGATGTTAATTACATTGCCTGACACTTTTCAGAAACATGAGAAATAAGGGTGTCAATTAATAAACCAGCAGCAAACACTAATTGATTTAGCTGAATTCAAGTTTTGCTCTGTGTAAAGTTGTGATTATCTTTGTATAACAATGAAGCAATGATGGATCCAAACAATTTGACAAACTAATCTTGGATGGCAAGAAATGGAGGAAAACATTTTATGTTGATATAACTGTCACAAATGGCCATTTTTTACAGATTGTAAATGCTTTGCAGGTGCATAATTGCCTCTCAATGTAAGTTTATTGTGTTACAAGTGGGTGCCAACGCTCGTCTGTCGTCATTGTCAAGATGAACATGCATACCAAAAATGAAGGTTGTAAAAAATTGAAGAAGTTAATGGTCAATGTTAAGATTTCAGATGACGACAACGACGCCAGAGTTACGACATTAGCTCACAATTTCTTCGAAACAGACGAGCTAAAAATGGTTGTCTTCATGAATTTATACATGTATATCATAACAGATTTTATAATACTAAGTGGTTCGTCATGAATTTATACATCATAACAGTGTTGTTTTCATAAATTCATATAGTACAATGTTCAGTGGTTGTCTTCATAAATTCATATAATTCATCATAACAGTGGTGGTTTTCATGAATTTATGTATCACAACAATAGCTGTCCTCATGAATCCATATCCATTTTATCATAAATTTATAACAGTGATTCTCTTTATTAACCCATTCCCCCATATTGATGCCTTTTGACGCCTCTGCAAAAGTCACCTGTTGAAACCATTGTGATAAATAGAGCATTTGCTCCTATAGGAGCAAATGCTCTATTTATCACAATGGTTTTAAACTACAAAATTCTAAAATAAATCCTTTTCTCTGGTTAATGCTCCTTATCGGTCAATTTATTCAAAGAGGTTGGATCTAAATATAGCCTATGAGGGAATGGGTTAACAGTGGTTGTCTTCATGAATCCATATACATTGTATCATAAATTCATAACAGTGGTTCTCTTTATTAATTCATATATCATAGCAGTGGTTGTCTTCATAATCTATATAAGTCATAATATAGTGGTTGTCCCCAGCCCCTACTGTAAGGTCGGTTGGTTGCGTTAATTAACATCCGTTTTTGCCAACTATGGGCTGGACTGGATGCCCTAAAGAGAGGGGAGCGGATACAGAGAAACCTGGGCACTATGCCCTACTCTTGTTATCGATTGAGTTCCTCTGGTTCTTTTAGATGCCCTGTGTAAAGCACTGATACATCAGATATTGGTTTATAAAGTCTGGTCAGAGGGACTTGGGGATCTGAAGTAGGGTGGCATTTATTAGATTGGGGGTGTTTATTTGGGAGAATACTGTATATGGGATGAATGATGTTAGCACTTTGGTGTCCACAGAGTCCAGAGAACACGGTATATGGGATGATGTTAGTATGTTAGTGCCCACAGAGTCCACCGTTCATTTGTATGGAGTGTTTGCACTAGCGGTCAGGAGAACATCAATGGATCACAGGGAACAAACCAAACCACAATGTCTGCAGACTTGAAATTAGTAATTAATTCTTTGCATACTTGTGGCAAACACCACGATTACCTATGCAAACAGTTTGGATCCATAATGCGATGTCTGATCAGGATCCAAACTATTTGACACATTGATCATATTTTTTCAAAGAAATGATAGAAGTGTTATTTTAAGTATGGATGCAGATGACAATTATTGCATATGAAAGATTACTTAGTGTGCAAAGAGTTAACAAGAATAAGACCCTAAGTACTTACTGGTCCATCATGTTTCACAATTAGATGATATGGGCACTTATGGACATACTTATATAACCTCTTGACACTCAAGAAATCATTTCCCTGCTGATATAACACAGGATATTTTGGTATTGGTAGAAACTGTAATCAGATCTATTATAGCTTCATAAGCAAACAGAGCAGAACTTGATCAAAGGGCTCTTACAGGAGCCATCTGATCTGGGTCTAATTCGTTTTGACTAGAGTGAAAAGGCATTTATAATTTAATGAAACATTTGAAACATGATTCTTAAAAAATCAATGAAACATTCTCATTAACCCTTCGCTTGCTATTCACGTCAATATACCTACCTGTAAATTAAAATAGTGGATACCCAGATGAGACAGCTCCTGCAGGAGCTGTCTCATCAGGGTCTGCACTATTTACAAGTTGATTGTGCAACCAGTGTACTCCACAGCAGTGATTGCACAGCGAAAAACATGTACACAGTGAAGATATATGTAATTATACAACAGGGCATGGGTAAAGAAGGAGAAAAGTATTTTAAAATTCAGCAAGAGAAGGGTTAATTGTCAACCTGTTTGGATCATGATCACACAATTGATTTAACCCTTTCCTCCATAAATAAACCCTTCTACGCCTCTGTAATAGTCACTTCTTCAAACCATTCTGATAAATAGAGCATATTCTCCATAGGAGCAAATGCTCTATTTATCACAATAGTTTCATAACCGCACAATTCTTATAATGTCCCTCTTCTCTAGTAAAAGCTCCTTTTCAGCAGATTTATTAAAAAAGGTAGGATCTAAAAATGAGCCTATGATGTAATGGGTTAACCTTTTCTATGCTGAATTTTCAAATGGACTATTTCAAAATTCAAACAGGTCAAGCTTACAGTGAAAATTCAGGATGTTTTTGAACATGACAAACAGTGCAGACCCGTATGAGAGGGCTTTTCTAGGAGCCCTCTCATCTGGGTTGACACTGTTTGTAAAGGGCATTAGAGAGTTGATAGGGTAAATGCAGCCTATGGAGTTTGTCATTATGAGGGGTTAAGTATAAATTGTTGCAATTTTATAAAGTTAAGTTGAATACAAATGCCAATTTCCGGTTACACTTGAGAGGTTTTTGCAACAGCTTGTGAACTCTGTATCAAAGCTGAACTCAAAGCTGTGTCACAGCTACAGCTTGTGCACTCTGCATCAAAGCCGAACTCAGAGCTGTGTCAATGTCAGACACAAATGAATGAAATTTGAATACAGATCCAGCTTTACTGCTTCCTCATCTCAGTTTAGACGCAACAAGATTTTTTTTTACAAATAAACTTAAAATACTGGTTTACATCTTACATATAGATAATAAGACAGTCATGATGGATTTGTTGTGCTCATGAATCCAAACTAACCCCTTCCCTGTTGAATATTCATGTAAGAAATAATGACATCATCAATACTAATTAGAAGGAATATACCGGTAATAGCATATGTAGTATTATGTACACAGAATGATTTGGTATTGGCAGAAACTGTAGAGTCACATGACATCAATACAATTCCATAAGTAAACAGATCAGACCTAGAATAGATGCCTCCTACAGTGTCACCCTGCTTAAAGCTGTTGAAACAACAAAGAATGGTACATGTAGTATAATGGAGCAGAAAGCCAGAAACTGAATTTCAGAAAAAGTCCATATCAACTTGAACATGAAAATACGAGGGGTGTTCCAAAAATAATGTCACTTGCATCGGTGCTCATATAGCGGAAGTGCTTTTGTTCATTTTAATTTGCTCTGCCCTTCAAAATACTCTCCGCCAGCCAGAATACACCTTTTTAGCCGGTCAATCCATTTTTGGAAGCATTTTTCATACTCTTCAATGGGGACACCCATCAGGCACTGATAAACAGCAGATCCAAGGGCATTTCTCGAATTGTATCTCCTTCCAGATAAATGATATTTAAGTTTTGGAAAGAGAAAATAGTCGCAGGGGGCCAAGTCTGGCGAATACGGAGGGTGCGGAAGGACGGTAACCTTCTCTGACTCCAAAAAGTCAGTCACAATACGTGCCTTGTGAGCGGGTGCATTATCATGCAAAAGTCGGACATACTTAAGTCCTGTTTTGGGGTGGCTACTTTTGTAGTAGTTCTTCAATTTTCTCAGAACAACGTTTTTATAGAACTTGCCTGTGACCGTTCTGCCTTTTGGCACCGGGATTTGAATAGCTGGACCCTTATTAGTGAAAAAAATAGCATACAAAACCTTCTTTACCGTTCGTATTCGTTTGGCAATACTTGGGCGTCTGGCATTTTTAGTGGCCCATATTCGGTTGGAAACCTTCCGCTTTGGTTCAAAATAATACACCCAGGTCTCATCACCAGTGACTATATTATCAAAAGCCTTTTTACTATATTTTGGGTACATTTTGAGAAGTTTTTTTGCCATTGTTACACGCGTCTTCTTTTGCTCATCCGTTAACAAATGGGGTATCCATCTTGCATTTATCTTTCTAACTTTTAGGTGTTTCTTCAAAATTGCATGAACTCTTGCTAACGACAAGTTTGTCATTCAAGCCAATTGTCTTACGGTGAATCGAGCATCAGTTTTGAGGATATTTCGGATTTTTTCTATGTTACCTTTGGTCGTAGTTGTTGCAGGACAACCTGGGCGAGCAGCATCTTTCAGTTGCTGCTGCCCAGCACTAAATTTAGCTACCCACCTACAAACAGTCCTGTGGGACATTTGGCCCTCCCCATAAATGTCACACACCTCGCGGTGAATATCTACAGCCTTTATGCCGAGTAATGACCTACCTTTTATATAGGCCCTAATTTCAAGAACATTTTCAGCTCGTTTTCCTGTCATTTTGTGTATAGTCTAACGAATAGGCTATGAAACGATGTACACTGTACCGAGGCAAGTGAACGTGTCACGAGCCAGTGATCACTCAATCGACACGAGGTGGTTTTGTGCATGAATTGCACGATTTCCGCGAAATAAAGCACAGATGACATTATTTATGGAACACCCCTCGTATCAGTCCCAATAATATACCCAACACATTTTCTGGTACTGGTTAACATTTGAGTAAAACATTTGAAATTTGAAATCAAACGAAGTTATGGAAACAAAATTGCATGAATATAATATATAAACCTCTGCTGTGATAGGCTGGGTCATATACATGACACTGAATTAACTTAAAGTTATGGTTAACATTTATGTGCAGTCATTTGAAAATATTACAAAGCCTTGAATAGTTATGGAGCAGAAACGAAATAGCTAACAGTTGGATGAGTGAACGACACGAGCGATTACGACGACAACATATGCTCCTTTGGGTGTATTAATATTGAACCCGATTTCAAAGACTACAGTGCACAATAACCTTTTCGCTGCTATAGGCAACACTGTGATGACCTTTGCAAACAGTTTGGGCCCAAATGTTGAAATGAGATGCCAAGTAAGTTGACATCTCAACAGGACCCAGACTGTTTTCACATTCTTTTTTTTTTTCAATGAATCTACCCAAAAGGAGCATTTACTAGAGAAAAGGAAACTTTTAGAATTTGTAGTTTGAAACCATTGTGATAAAAAGAGCATTTGCTCCTATAGGAGCAAATGCTCTATTTATCACAATGGTTTCATAAAGTGACTTTTACAGAGGCGTAGAAAGGCGTATTTGTGGAGGAAAGGGTTAACCCTTCCCCTGTTGAATACTCATGTATCGGTATATGAATATTTATTAGCTGAATTTCTATGATGGCATATGTACACAGGATGTTTTGGTACTGGAAGAAACTGTATAGTCAGATCTGTTATAATTTCATAAGCAAACACAGCAGACCCTGACCAGATGGCTCCAACAGGAGCTGTCTCATCCGGTCTACTCTGTTTGCAAAGGTGTGAAAAGGCGTTTGCATGAGGGAAAGGGTTAAATCAGTTTCAGGCCTGTAGTTTTTATGGGTAAATAACTTGAACCATTTGATAGGCATCAGTCATATAACTGTGAAAACAGACACCATATGGTACATAAACAGTTTGTATGTAAATATAAACACAGTGTTGTTTTTTTTTCTCTAACTTCGTGGCCAAGATGTGTTCTGCTATACATTCTTTGTCAATGTAAAAGTAAAAAAAAAGTACCTAGTTATAGTCTACTTTCAGTCCGAATGATCGCTCAGCCGACTGTACATTTACTCCCCTGGTCATTGAGTCATTGGCCTACAATATTGAGCAATGCTAACATATGGCGCAATCATGCAGCCGCAGTACCGGCGAGTGACCCTCACAGGTACCCATTTTAACCCCTGTGTGGAGAGGAGGTGCGAGTGGGAGACACGGAAAAGCGTTTCTGAAATTTCCGGGAGGGGCCAGGATTTGAACCCCAGACCTCCGGACTGATAGTCAAGCACGTAACCACTAGACCACGCACACCACAAGACCACCACACAAGATGTAAATTCTTTCCTTCTTATAAATGCCTTTTCACGTCATTGCAAAGAGTAGACACAGATATGATGATTCCTTTAGGAGCCATCCAACCAGAGTCCGCTCTGTTTGGTTATAAACTATAATTGGTCTGACTACAGTTTCTACCAAAAATTCCTGTGTAAATAATTACAGTAAAACCTCTCTATAACGGCCACTAAATTACATTAAGTATTTTGTATCAAAGGCAGGTGACTGCTTAAAGCAAGGTGAAAGTAAAACAGAACGCTCCTATTGGAGCATTCTGTTTTACTTTCATCTTGCTTTAAGCAGCCACCTGCCCTAAATACCAACTAATTAACACAATTTAGTGGCCGTTATAGAGAGGTTTTACTGTATGTCATTGTAAAATTTCAGCTAATAAATGTTCATGATGTCATAATTTCTTACATGAATATTCAACAGGAAAACCGTTAATTCTTTATACATTTAAAATTACGCTCGGGTAATTCTTACATTTTGATACTGAGGTCATTTTCTCAGATAAACCCTTGTTAAATGATTATGGAATAACATTTTGCAGTATAAAATCTCTCAAAATTTGTAAATTTGGTAAATTAAAAATACATCTGGAGCATAACTATGAAAACCAAGTTTGGTAAATACAGAACTCAGCCAAATATTGAAACAAGATGTGTTTGTGAAACACTGTGCCCCAACCTTTGATCCTGAAGGATGACCATGACCTTTGACCCATGGACCAGGGAGTTGAACGTGACAGATCGCCTTTGTGTGGTGAACATTTGTGCCAGGTTATTTTGAAATCCATTCACAGACAAAAAGGTTATAGGAGAGACAAGAAATTTGGGACAGATGGATGGAAGGACAGACGGAAGGATGGACAATGTGATTACTATATGCCCACCATTGGGGGGCATAAACAAGTTTAGTAATGATTTGATAACAAGATACCACAATTGCCCTGTATCACTCACCTGGTTAATAGGACAAGTGTAGTATGTACATCTAACAGCCTATACTAGCCTATGAATTCACAAGTCCTTGCCCTGTGTGGCTTCTTCTTATTCTCATTTAACACAAAAGGTTGTTAGCTGGGTTAACAGTATACCTGTTTCAGACTACCAAAACTGTTTTAACTCATCTGTAAACAAAGTAGACCCAGATCAGACAACTCTTCTGATCAGGGTCTGCTCTGTTTGCTAATGGAATTTGATGGATATGTGTCTATACTTTCTACAATGGCTACAATGTTCTACCTTTCATATTTCATTATAACTATTTTGCCCATGCATATTCAGTAGGTATTAAAACTTGGAATAAACATAGATCAGGAAAAGGGTTAAAGATATTCAAGAATATCTCCTTTATTTCTCCACTAAACTCTATACTGTGATGACGATTCTAAAGAGTGGCCACAGTACAGGGTTTGGTGGAGAAATGACAATTTGAGTATTTGGGTACGCACCTTTATATGAAGCGAGTTAACCCATTACCTCATAGGCTATTTTAAGATCCAACCTCTTTAAATAAATCTACCGAAAAGGAGCACTAACTAGAGAAAAGGAAAAGTTTAGAATTTTGTACTTTGAAACCATTGTGATAAATAGAGCATTTGCTCCTATAGGAGCAAATGCTCTATTTATCACAATGGTTTCACAAAGTGACTTTTACAGATCGAGTCGTCAAAAGTCGTCAATATGAGGGAATGGGTTAATGGAGTAACATATAGTGCAGACCCTGCTTCAGAATGATCAGTTTTGATTGATCTCAGTCTATCTGAAACATGTACATGTATAGTATTTGTATTTGCTTCGTAAAAACTAAAGTTAAATAAATTTAAACAGCTTGCTGAGTGTCCCACTAGACTTACCACAATCAGAGCTATTTTATCTGGTCTTGCAGCTCCATAGATACCAACTAAGCAGAAAAGGACAATGCAGGCTCCTGTGGCAATGAAGACGTACACCGAAATTGTGTATTTAGTGAGCTCATCACTCGCCTGAACATAATGGTTCATCCAGTAGTCAAAACGCATGTACAACGAAAACCCAAACACTCCTGCCCCAACAAGCTGAAAGTAAAGAAAATGAACTTCAGTTTACATATATATATATACTGACATACTTCTCTGAAAATACATATATGTATAGGAGACTTGTTGGCTTTTTACCATACATCTGTGCTTAGGGTTCATGCAGGACTCAAGCTATCTGATCTCGATCTACACTGTTTGCAAATCCATTTCCCAGATTCAAGAGATCAATAGAGCTATCTTTTCTCAAGATGTTGAAACCATTTGCGATGATTGACCCTTTACCTGATGAATATTAACCCTTTCCTCCAAAAATACGCCTTTCTACGCCTCTGTAATAGTCACTTCTTGAAACCATTGTGATAAATAGAGCATTTGCTCCTATAGGAGCAAATGCTCTATTTATCACAATGGTTTCAAACTACAAAATTCTATAATTTTCCCTTTCTCTGGTTAATGCTCCATTTCAGTAAATGTATTCAAAGAGGTTGGATCTAAAAATAGCCTGTGAGGGAAAGGGTTAACCCTTTACTCCATGAATATTTATGTAAGAAATAAGGACTCCTTACTTCTTATATAACCTGGACACCATGAATATTAATTAGATTCATTGTTATAATGGACACAGAAACTTTTGGTCACAGCAGAAACTGTAGACTCATGTCAAATTATCAATATCATATCATCAGCAAACAGAGCAGACCCTGATCTGGGTCTACTCTGTTTGCAAAGTTGTAGAAATGTGTGTTTATGGAGTAAAGGGTTAATGTAAGAAATAATGACATCATGAATATATATTTGCTGAAATTTTATGATAGCATGGTCAGTCCCTAAGCTGTAAGGTATAACATGGTCAGACACTACATGTAAGGTATAACATGGTCAGACACTACATGTAAGCTGTAAGGTATAACATGGTCAGACACTACATATAACATGGTCAGACACTACAATTGTCAGCTGTAAGGTATAACATGGTCAGACGCTACATGTAAGCTGTAAGGTATAGCATGGTCAGACACTACATGTAAGGTGTAAGGTATAACATGGTCAGACACTACATGTAAGCTGTAAGGTATATCATGGTCAGACACTACATGTAAGCTGTAAGGTATAACATGGTCAGACACTACATGTAAGGTATAACATGGTCAGACACTACATGTAAGGTGTAAGGTATAACATGGTCAGACACTACATGTAAGGTATAACATGGTCAGACACTACATGTAAGGTATAACATGGTCAGACACTACATGTAAGGTATAACATGGTCAGACACTACATGTAAGGTGTAAGGTATAACATGGTCAGACACTACATGTAAGGTGTAAGGTATAACATGGTCAGACACTACATGTAAGGTATAACATGATCAGACACTACAATTCTAAGCTGCAAGGTATAACATGGTCAGACACTACATGTAAGCTGCATGGTACATGTATAACATGGTCAGATTCCAAGCTGTACTGTGGATTCCTGTATTGTGGATACATGTATGGTATATGATGGATGTCTAGGCCGCTGTCTTAGGCTGATCCAGTCAGTGATTTCTGGACATATATACAGTAGGTGACCATCAAGGTCTAAGTATGAGTCTGCATTGCAGGTAGTAGCTTAATGCATGAATTTGCTGAATTTTAAAATACATTTCTCCTTCTTTACACATGCCTTGTTGTATAATTACATATATCTTCACTGTGTACGAGTATTTCACTGTGCAATCACTGCTGTGGAGTGCACTGGTTGCACAATCAACTTGTAAATAGTGCAGACTCAGATGAGACAGCTCCTACAGGAGCTGTCTCATCTGGGTCTTCACTATTTACAGGTAGGTATATTGACGCGAATAGCAAGCCAAGGGTTAAAAGTAATGCAGAAAGCTCCAATATTGCCCTGTATTAAGTAGCCCACCTGCTTTTCAAGAGTCCAGTGTCTGATCAATATAAGAACACTTAACCCTTTCCTTTATAGGCTATTTTTAGATCCAACCTCTTTGAATAAATCTACCGAAAAGGAGCATTAACTAGAGAAAAGGAAAACTTTAGAATTTGTAGTTTGAAACCATTGTGATATATAGAGCATTTGCTCCTATAGGAGCAAATGCTCTATTTATCACAATGGTTTAAATAGGTGATTTTTACAGAGGCGCAGAAAGGTGTTTTTATGGAGGAAAGGGTTAAGGCAGGTTCTACTGCAGATAAATGTTGTATAATGAATATATAGTGAGGATGAAATTTCTAGGCAAGTATCATATTATCCTTGTTACCATGGTGATTAATTAATCATGAAATACAAGTTCCAATTCTTTTGTGTGAATCATTTTCATTAATCACCTGGTACATCAATATTTTATCAGGTCTGTTCCTATTGATTACCCTATAGCCAACACTGAACAAACATTGGTCTGCTTCTTTTCTCTAAATACAGTAAAACCTCTCTATAACAGCCACTAAATTACATAAAGTATTTCATGTTAAAGGCAGGTGGCTGCTTAAAGCACGGTGAAAGGAGCTTTCTGTTTTACTTTCGCCTTGCTTTAAGCAGCCACCTGCCCATAATACCAACTAATTAACACAAGTTAGTGGCCTTTATAGAGAGGTTTTACTGTATACAAACTAATAATCCTCTTTTCCCAGGCAATTTGATTTGAGTCTCAAACAGTTTGAATCCTAATAAGAAGTTCCAACTGTCCATGTATACAGAGCATCTCATCTGGATCCAATTGTATGCAAATGTAATCAGTGTGTGTTTCAAGGTTAACTGTTTAACCCTTTCCCTCATATAAACGTGTTTTCACGCATTTGCAAACAGAGTAGACCCAAATCAGACGGCTCCTAGAGGAGCCGTCTGATCAGGGTCTGCTCTGTTTGCTAATAGAATTTGATAGATCTGTTTCATTACTTTCTAATATGGCTACAATGTTCCACCTTCAATATTTCTTTATAACTGATAATTTTGTCCATGAATATTCAGTAGGTATTGAAATTTGTAATAAACATAGAACAGGGAAAGGGTTAACACATCATGGGAATTGATTTACAGCTTAACCCTTTACTCCATGAATATTCATGTAAGACATGATAACACATTATGAATATTCATGTAAGACATGATAACACATTATGAATATTCACACATTATGAATATTCATGTAAGACATGATAACACATTATGAATATTCATGTAAGACATGATAACACATTATGAATATTTAATTGTTTTAATTATTAATTGAACTTTTACAGCAGGATATGAACAGGACAATTTTGACCATGGTAGAAATTGTAGAACTAGATCTGCATTATTTCATATGCAAACAGAACAGACCCTGACCAGACAGTTCCTATAAGAGCCATCTAATCTGAGTCTACCCTGTTCGCAGGGACATTAAAAGTCATATACATGTTGATGTATGAGGTAAAGGGTTAACCCATTCCCGCATAAAGACGCCTTTTGACACTTCTGTAAAAGTCACTTCGTGAAACCATTGTGATAAATAGAGCATGTGCTCCATAGGAGCACATGCTCTATTTATCACAATGGTTTCAACTCTACACAGTTCTATAATTTTCCTTTTCAGTAGTAAATGCTCCTTTTCGGTAGATTTGTTCAAAGAGGTTGGATCTAAAAATAGCCTAAACGGGAATGGGTTAAACAACCACACTTTCTAAAATCAGATCTATACCCATCTAGTTTTACCTGTAATATTGTTATTGATTCAATAGTTGTGTTTGCCCAGGATTTTATGCCAATGCACATCCTCAATTACGGATACAGTAACAGTGTCATGTGAATTTAACCCATTTCCTCATATCGACACCTATTTGATGCTTCTGTAAAAGTCACTGTTTGAAACCATTGTAATAAATAGAGCATTTGCAAATGCTCTATTTATTACAATGGTTTCAAAACTACAATTCTAAAATTTTCCTTTTCTCTAGTAAATACGTGTACTCCTTTTCGGTAGATCTATTGAAAGAGTTGGGTCTAAAAATAGCTTATGTAGGAACTAGGAAGCCACCTTGTATTGATCCGACACAGGAATCTTGAAAAGCAAGTGGTTTGCTTAATACAGGGCAAAAGTTATGTAGGAAGCTCCTATTGGAGCTTTCTGCATTATTCTTTTGGGTTAAGATTCTTCAGGTGAGCATTTCAATATAAAGGATAGATAAGCTACATACCGGTAATTATCTCATTACCTGTTGAATATTCCTACAACAAAATAATGACTTCATGAATATTCATTAGCTGAATATCTATAATAGCATATGTACATAGGAGCTTTTGGTATTGGTAGAAACTGTCAGACCCTACATATGCCATTTTATCATGCAACGTCACGAAATACAGTCACTTCCTACTAGCATAATATTTTCCACGTCGACGCTGTATTTTGTGAGGTATAGTGCACGTGTACTGACCCCACTGGAATGCAAGTTTTGTTCAGCCAATAGGAGGAAAACAGAAGGACGAAAAAGGCATTATTAAACATAAACATCAAATTAACATATTTGCTCACCTTTGTCTCAACTATTTGTCCATATAAAAGGATTAAATCAAGTTTGTTTATGTTGTAAAAGTCGATGACGTCACTGCATGCCAACATGACGTCACGTAATACGTACTTGCATGTATTTTCATTCAGGGGACGAAACCGCTATAGCAATCTTTCTTTTTCTTCATTTTCTCCTTTTTTCTTGGAGTTGCATGATAAAAGAATTACTATGCTAGTAGGTTGGAAGTTCAGCTGTATTTTGGCTCGTCAGAAAAGTAGTTAAATGCTCACCAAGGCTCGCATTTAACAACTTTTCTAACTCACCAAAATACAGCTGAACTTCCAACCTACTAGCATAGTAATTCTTATGTATTTAAAAAAAATGAAATATAATTAATAATAATGATATAATTATTTCTTGCATGAATATTCAAACACATCTTCAAACAGTCTGGATACCAAGTCACCTGTTGTCTAATCTTGAACTAAAATTTACATTATTCTCACCTCAAATTAAATTGGTCAAATCATTTTGAAAATAGATACAATGTAACTATGTCTTCATTCATGTACACATTATTAACCCTTTACTCCATAAATAGTTTATAATACATCTTTCAACGCCTTTGCAAACAGAGTAGACCCACATCAGACGGCTCCTGTAGGATCAGACGGCTCCTGTAGGAATCGTCTAATCAGGGTCTGCTCTATTTGCTTATGAAATACTATACATATGACTACATTTTCTGCCATAACCAAAATTTCCTGTGTTTATAATATATGCCATTTTAAAAATGAACTTTATTAAAATTCAGGACATTGTTATTTCTTACATGAATATTCATGGAGTAAAGGGTTTTAAAATAACCACTTGTGGGAATTACAGTGAAAACTTAAATTTAAGCTTGTCTAATCCATAGTGTCAAAAGTCTAATCCATTGTGTCAAGAGATTTAACCCTTTCCTTCAAATAAACACCTTTTCACACATTTGCAAACAGAGTAGACCCAGATCAAACAGTTCCTATCTATAGGAGCCAGACTGATCAGGGTCTGCACTGTTTGCTCATGAACTTATTAAAGATATGACTCTTCAGTTTCCACCTATACCAAAACTCACATATTATAGCTAATAAATATTCATGATGGCATTATTTCTTTCACAAATATTCAACAGGGAAGGATTTAACACGATGTTAAATGCCTGGTATGTGTACTCTTTATAACCACAGACCACATACCGTACATGTATGGTACATGTTAGTGATGTTACTGTACCATGTTTTCGCTAGTACATACCATTAGTGGTTAAAACTATTTCTGTTAACTCTTTCCTTGTTCTGTCTTTTCCAAATTTCAATACCTACTAATAGTTATGAAATATAGAATGTGGAAAATTGTAGCCATTTTAAAAAGTAAAGAAACAGATCTATCAAATTCCATAAGCAAATAGAAGTTAAGAACAGACCCTGATCAGATGCTATCTAATCTTGGTCTACTCTGTTTGCAAATGTGTGGAAAGGCATTTTTATGAAGAAAGGCTTAACCCATTCCCCCATATGCTTAATTTTAGACCCAACCTCTTTGAATGATCTACAGAAAAGTTGCATTAACTAGAGACTTTTTTTTAGAATTTTGTAGTTTGAAACCATTGTGATAAATAGAGCATTTGCTCCTATAGGCTTAACCCATTCCTCCATATGCTTAATTTTAGACCCAACCTCTTTGAACGAATCTACCGAAAAGTTGCATTAACTAGAGAATTTTTTTAGAATTTTGTAGTTTGAAACCATTGTGATAAATAGAGCATTTGCTCCTATAGGAGCAAATGCTCTATTTATCACAATGGTTTCAAAAAGTGACTGTTACATAGGCGTAGAAAGGCATATTTATGGAGGAAAGGGTTAAGGGGAAATTGTAAATAGTTTGGATCCAGATGAGGCCATCAGTAATTTAAGATCTCATCAAGATCCAAATTGTCTGATATTCAGTCTGCAGTTTCTCAAAAGCTTATACATGTATAAATCCAAAGTATTTTCAAAACAAGAGATTATGTCAATACGAAAAGAGAACAAGAGGGCCAGAATGGCCCTGAAGCGCCCACCAGACAATCAGAGGAGAAGATTTTCAAAGTTTTCACTATATGTTTCTATAGAAAATTAGCTGGCCTTGGGGAGGGCCAATTTTGACCCAAAGGGCACAATTTATATAACTTTTGTAGAAGGACCTGAACATGATACTATGTGCCAAATATGAAAGCTGAGAACCCAATAGATTCAGAGGAGAAGATTTTCAAAGTTTACACTATATGCTTCTATTCAAAACTGGCTACCCCTGGGGTGGGGCCAATTTTGACCCCAGGGTCATAATTTATATAACTTTTGTAGAGGACCGGAACATGATTTTATGTGCCAAATATGAAAGCTGAGAACCTTCCAGTTTCAGAGAAGAAAATATTCAAAGTTTTACTATATGTTTCTACAGAAAACAAGGCACCCCTAGGGCGGGGCCAATTTTGACCCTAAGGGCAGCATTTATATAACTTTTGTAGAGGACCTGAACATGATGCTACGTGCAAAATATGAAAGCTAAGAACCTTCAAGTTTCAGACGAGAAGATTTTCAAAGTTTTCACAATATGTTTCTATTGAAAACTGTCCATCCTTGGGGCGGGGCCAATTATGACCCCAGGGGCATAATTTATATAACTTTGTAAAGGACCTGAACATGATGATATGTGCCAAATATGAAAGCTGAGAACCTTACAGTTTCAGAGGAGAAGATTTTCAAAGTTTTCACTATGCGTTTCTATTGAAAACTGGCTAACCCTTGGGCGGGGCCAATTTTGACCCCAGGGGCATAATTTATATAACTTTTGTAGAGGACCTGAATATGATGCTATATGCAAAATATGAAAGCTGAGAACCTTCCAGTTTCAGAGGAGAAGATTTTCAAAGTTTTCACAATATGTTTCTATTGAAACTGACCACCCCTGGGGTGGGGCCAATTTTGATCCCAGGGGCATAATTCATATAACTTTTGTAGTGGACCTGAACATGATGCTATGTGCCAAATATGAAAGCTGAGAACCTTACAGTTTCAGAGGAGAAGATTTTCAAAGTTTTCTCTATTTGTTTCTATTGAAAATTAGCCACCCCTGGGGCGGGGCCAATTTTGACCCCAGGGGCATTATTTATATAACTTTTGTAGTGGACCTGAACATGATGCTATGTGACAAATATAAAAGCTGAGAACCTTCCAGTTTCAGAGGAGAAGATTTTCAAAGTTTTACTATATGTTTCTATTGAAAACAAGGCACCCCTGGAGCGGGGCCAATTTTGACTCCAGGGGCATAATTTATATAACTTTTGTAGAGGACCTGAATATGATGCTATATGCCAAAGATGAAAGCTGAGAATCCTGTAGATTCGGAGGAGAAGATTTTTAAAGGTTCAAATTGTTGACGACGGACGACGAATGACGTACGACGAACGCCGACGTACATCAGGTGATCACAAAAGCTCATCCTGAGCACTTTGTGCTCCAGAAGATGGTGAGCTAAAAAATGAAAGACCCTTAACTCCATCAAAATTCATCCAATGAAAATGAGCTGAAGATATGTACAAATACCCTTTGTAGAAACCATTACTAGGAAGTTAACCTATTCCCGCATATTGATGCCTCTTGGCGCCTTTGTACAAGTCACTTTGTGAAACCATTGTGATACATAGAGCATTTGCTCCTATGGAGCAAATGCTCTATTTATCACAATGGTTTCAAAATTATACAATTGTAAAGTTTTCCTTTTTCTCTGGTAAATGCTTCTTTTCGGTAGATTTATTCAAAGAGGTTGGATCTAAAAATAGCCTATGAGGTAATGGGTTAAGTTAAACTTCATCTCATAGTTAAAAGATACAGAACAGACATATCAACATTTGCAAACAATATACTAACTTGTCTTCGAAGTGGGACACGTAATTACAGCAGATCATGCTTTTATCAGACATAATTATTACATCATAAGGGAAACAAAAGCAAACCACATTTCGAAATGTTACAAACTGATATAATTATGCCAATGCTAACATTTCCCCCCTCAAACCTCAAGCCATTTACCATTGTAAATTACACTAGATAATTTGAAAGAGTTCTCTTTGACCCTGAACTCCTAGATAGCATGCTAAATTTCTGTCTGCAACAAAATTAACGTTGTCTGCTTCAATTCTTAAAATCAAATTTCTTTCACACTGCCTTATACTCTGTACGTCTCATCTGGATCCAAACTGTTTGAATAGATAATCACACTTTCACTGCTAGCGTGCAAAGAGCTAAAGTCCTTAGTTATATTAACCCTAAATTACTCCGTTAATATGCTTTTCTGTGCCTTTGCAAACAGAGTAGACCCAGATCAGATGGCTCCTTGTAGGAGGCATCTGATCAGGGTCTGCTCTGTTTGCTTATGATATGATATAGATATGAGTCTAATGGTCAAATTTTAATTTGCTGTGTTCATAATTAAGCCATTATAAAAATAATCCAATCGATACTCATCATGTCAATACTTCTTACTGATCTTTTGAGAAAATTATTAACCATCCTTCAAGCAAACGGTTTTACACATCTGCAAACAGAGTACCGGTAGACCCAGATCAGACAGCTCCTATAGGAGCTGTCTGATCAGAGTCTGCTTTGTTTGCTTTTGACATCATACAAATGTATTAAAGATCCGATTCTACAGTTTTAGTCAAAGCAAAACATTTCCTTGAAATATGTACAGAATCAGCATACAAACATTCACAATGTCATTATTTCTTACATGAATATTGAACAGAGACAGCTAGCTGGGGTTAACCCTTACAGTGCGGGACCCGAGTCACTAATGTTCTTTGCAAAAAGTGTAGACCCAGATGAGAGGGCTCCTAAGGGAGCCCTCTCATCAGGGTCTGCACTGTTTGTCATATTACACTTTTCTTCAGAAAACATCCCTAAATATTCACTATAAGCTTGACCTATTTGAATTTTGGAATATTCCATTTGAAAATTCAGCGTTGTAAGGGTTAAATCATGACCAAAGTCAGTTCTCTCCTAATCTGATCAAGCTGGATTTTTTTTCAGCATCCTGTTCCTTAACTCTTTCATTAGCCACATACATGTATTGTTGTTTAAAATGCAAAATTTGTCAGCTGCTTCAATTTTTTCCTTCCGATTCTTTAACCCTTTCCTCCATAAATACGCCTTTCTACCCCTCTGTAAAAATCACCTATTGAAACCATTGTGATAAATTGAGCATTTGCTCATATAGGAGCAATTGCCTTATTTATCACAATGGTTTCAAACTACAAGATTCTAAATTTTTCCTTTTCTCTAGTTTATGTTCCTTTTTTGTTGATTTATTGAAAGTGGTTGGATCTAAAAATAGCCTATGAGGGAATGGGTTAAAAAAACATATTCACAGTAGCAAACTGTTTGGATCCTGATGAGACTCTGAGTACTTTGGCATATCTCATCTGATTCCAAACTGTTTAATTTAGGTACTCAAAGAGTTAAACCATGGCCAGATCAAGACCAGACAGTGCTGTGTTTATCACACAGTGTACACTCAGATCAGACCATCTTGAGTTACACAGTACATGTAGACCAAGATCAGACCATTTTGTGTTACACAGTACATGTACACCCAGATCAGACCATTTTGTGTTTATCACACAGTGCAGACCTAGATCAGACTATTTTGTGCTTGTCACTGTAGACCCAGATCAGACCATTTTTGTGTCTATCACAGTGTAGA
Organism: Azorinus chamasolen; assembly: GCA_963576725.1. Lineage (NCBI taxonomy): Eukaryota > Metazoa > Mollusca > Bivalvia > Cardiida > Solecurtidae > Azorinus > Azorinus chamasolen. Next base: position 1,640,610 of record OY755246.1, read on the forward strand.
CCCAGATCAGACCATTTTTGTGTCTATCACAGTGTAGACCCAGATCAGACCATTTTTGTGTTCATCACAGTGTAGACCTAGATCAGACCATTTTGTGTTTATAAAAGTGTAGACTCAGATCAGACCATTTTGTGTTTATCACACAATGTACACCAAGATCAGACCATTTTGTGTTTATTAAAAAATATACACCAAGATCAGACCATTTTGTGTTTATTAAAAAATGTACACCAAGATCAGACCATTTTGTGTTTATTAAAAAATGTACACCAAGATCAGACCATTTTGTGTTTATCACACAATGTACACCAAGAATCCAAGATTATACCATTAATAAAGATTAACAATCCAATCTTTACCCAGTTATCTGAGATAGACACTTTCTGACACCTTTACAAACAGAGTAGCTCCAGACCAGATGTTGTAGCCATCTGATTATGGTCTGCTCTGTTTGCTTGTGGAATTAAACTGTGCTGTTTAAAACATACTGTATAAAGATTTAATTCTAGTTTCTGCCAAAGCAAAAAATCCTGTTTTCATATACCATTATAAAAGTTTAGCTAACAAATATTCATGATGTTATTATTTCTTGCATGAATATTCATCAGGTAAAGGAATGCCATACCAAAAGCAGACGTTGTGTGTGTCACTTAAATGTTGACTATATGACACATTTGTGATCATCTTTGCAAGCAGATCAGTGCAGGTTTCAAAACTACATAATTCTAAAATTTTCCTTTTCTCTAGTAAATGCTCCTTTTTGGTAGATTTATTCAAAGAGCTTGGGTCTAAAAATAGCCTATGAGGGAATGGGTTAATAATGTATGAAACTGTAAATGCCATACTGGGGAGGGAAAGTTACTGTGTTTCAACAAACATGTCTTAATCTTGAGCTTGCACCAATCATCCCAATCCCCAGTGGCAAAATAATATAATAGAGAACATTTCGAGGGCTTGGTGCAAAACTATTCTAACTCCTTCACTCTGATAGGAGTCATCTTATCTAGGTCTACTCTGTTTGCAAAGATGTTAACCCTTTCCCTGTTCTATATTTAGTCCAAATTTTAATACCTACTGAATATTCATTAACAAAATAGTTAATAGAAATATGGAAGGTGGGACATTGTAGCCATTTCAAAAACTAAAGAAACATGTCTATCAAATTCTATTAGCAAACAGAGAAGACCCTGATCAGACGGCTCCTCTAGGAGCCGTCTGATCTGGGTCTACTCTGTTTGCAAATGCCTGAAAACACGCTTATATGAGGGAAAGGGTTAAAAGGCATTTACATGTACATATATAATTTATATGAAGGAAAGGGTTTAAGAATTTGCTAACATGGCACCATAGCAATGGTCTCAGATAAGGAATAATTTGTCTAGAAATTTTTTTTTCTCTTACAACATTTTTTATTTCTACAGGAGATGATAGAGATAGGAATTTGATAGACAGTCCATATCAAATTCATGCAAAACAATTTTTAAAGTTTGCAAATAGCAAAACATTTCTTGAGAAGATTCTATCTTTTTAAGTTTTCCACACAAATAAATTTGAGCAGTCTCAACAGACCAATAGATTAAAGTGCAAATTCAAGTACAAGTACTAAAATTGTCAGTTCTCTCCTACAAACCCAATATTATAAACAATCTTTAGATTATAATAGAATCACAGCAATTGGAGAAATAAAGGAGCTATTTTTGAAAATGTAAAACTTGCTCCTCTCCAACTCAACTGCCATGCATTTTCACTTATAAATGCATTTGTTTGATTTACAGAAAGGGGTGGATATTGAACACTTCAACAGAACATTTTGAAATCAAGACCATTTTCATTTCTCAATCTTCTCTGGTTTTCATGGTGCAGGCATTTTTTCTGGCAATCTTGGGAAAAATACATTTTAATAATTGAGAATTTTTTCGTGGGTAATACTCAATGAATTGGAAAGCATTTTGGTCCCATTTAAACTTTTTTAGAATTGTAATCAATATTTGGTCTCTATTGGGATTTTTTCTCTCCAATTTGAAAATATGTTATATGTATATATCTCTATTTGGCATTGGGAGCGGGTCCTTTTAAAGGACCCGTGCAAATGCCAGAAAAAAGGTCTGTGGGGCAAAGAATTCTGTATGGATGATTGGAGAATAAATCTTAAGGGTGTTAACACCCTTCTGGTACTGCATAAACATGTTAACCCTTTACTCCAGAATATTTGTGTAAGATATAATGACATCATGAATATTAATTAAGACTATAATTTTATTTGATAATGGAAAATGTAGACATGACATTTTGGCTTGGACAGAAACTGTAAAATTAAATGTACATGTATATTATATCATAAGCAAACAGAGCAGACCCTGATCAGATGGCTCATACAGGAGCCATCTGATCTGGATCTACTCTGTTTGCAAAGGCGTAGAAAGGTGTATTAATGGAGTAAAGGGTTAAAGAACGTTTAATACATAACAGAGTAACAGTTTCTCAACAGATTATAGCTGTTATGATAGTGAACAAATGTGTGAAGTTTGATAGGGATGCTGTACTGATTGACAATACCCGGGAAGCAGGGATGCTGTACTGATTGACAATACCCGGGAAGCAGGGATGCTACACTGATTGACCAATACCCGGGAAGCAGGGATGCTACACTGATTGACCAATACCCGGGAAGCAGGGATGCTACACTGATTGACCAATACCCGGGAAGCAGGGATGCTACACTGATTGACAATGCCCGGCAGGCAGGGATGCTGAACTGATTAACAATGCCCAGGAGGTGGCGGATAAGGATGAAACATGATTCTGAGGATGAAACAATCAGGCAATATTGACTTCAAAAAGCAGACAAGCTGAAAATCACTTCAAAAAGCAGACAAGCTATTAATGACTCTGAAAAGCAGACAAGCTAAAAATGACTAATCCTACGAAGTCTGGATGAAATATAAATGGTTGACAAAAACATTATAAATTCCAATACCCCTAACCCACCAATATCACTATGTGATACATATATCACAAACACTAGCTCCACATGTGGTTGTAATTCTACATAATTCTCATGTGGCCAAAGAATTTCCCTGTCTCTGAAAAACCCATTACATGTACATGTTCAGTATGTTGTGAAAACTGAATGTGCATAATTATAGTTTAACCCTTTCCTTCATATAAACCCCTTTTCATGCTTTTGCAAATAGAGAAGACCCCAGGTCAGACAGCTCCTGTAGGAGCCATCTAGACTAATCAAGGTCTGCTCTGTTTGCTTATGAAATTATATACACTGTACATGTAGATCTGATCCTACAGTTCTTGTCAAAAGTAGCAATTCAGTTTCAATGTTTACCTTTAAGGCTTATAAAAAGAAAGTTCATGAATATTCATCAAGTGATCAATTCATACACAAATCTTCATTAAAAGAAGAGATTAACCCTTTCCTTCATAAATACTCCTTTCTATGCCTCTGTAATAGTCACTTCTTTATTGGAACCATTGTGCTAAATAGAGCATTTTGCTCCATAGTAAATGCTCCTTTTTGGTAGATTTATTCAAAGAGGTTGGGTCTAAAAATAGCCAATGAATTCATGCATAACTCTTCATTAAAGAAGAGATTAAAGATGATAGTTATGTTTAGTTGTTAACTGCAAGTTATTGAAACAAGAGGGCCAGAATGGCCCTGAAGCGCTCACCAGACAATAAGAGGAGAAGATTTTCAAAGTTTTCACTATATGTTTCTATAGAGAACTAGCCGGCCCTGGGGCGGGCCAATTTTGACCCCAGGGGAATAATTAGAAAAACTTGTAGGGGACCTGAACATGATGCTATGAGCCAAATATGAATGCTGAGATTAACCTTCCAGTTTCAGAGAAGAAGATTTTCAAAGTTTTCTCAATATGTTTCTATTGAAAACTGTCTACTACCCCTGTGGCAGGGCCAATTTTGACCCCAGGGTCATAATTTATATAACTTTTGTAGAGGACCTGAACATGATGCTCTGTGCCAAATATGAAAGCTGAGAGCCTTCCAGTTTCAGAGAAGAAGATTTTCAGAGATTTCACAATGTGTTTCCATTGAAAACTGCCCACCCCTGGGGCGGAGCCAATTTTGACCCCAGGGCCCCATTATTTATATAACTTTTGTAGAGGACCTGAACATGATGCTATGTGCCAAATATGAGAGCTGAGAGCCTTCCAGTTTCAGAGACAAAGATTTTCAAAGATTTCACTATTTGTTTCTATTGAAAAATGCCCACCCCTGGGGCGGGGCCAATTTTGACCCTAGGGCCATACTTTATATAACTTTTGTAGAGGACCTGAACATGATGCTATGTGCCAAATATGAAAGCTGAGAGCCTTCCAGTTTCAGAGAAGAAGATTTTCAAAGATTTCACTATTTGTTTCTATTGAAAACTGCCCACCCCTGGGGCGGGGCCAATTTTGACCCTGGGGCCATAATTTATATAACTTTTGTAGAGGACCTGAACATGATGCTCTGTGCCAAATATGAAAGCTGAGAGCCTTCCAGTTTCAGAGAAGAAGATTTTCAAAGATTTCACTATTTGTTTCTATTGAAAACTGCCCACCCCTGGGGCGGGGCCAATTTTGACCCCTGGGCCATAAATAATATAACTTTTGTAGAGGACCTGAACATGATGATATGTGCCAAATATGAGAGCTGAGAGCCTTCCAGTTTCAGAGAAGAAGATTTTCAAAGATTTCACTATTTGTTTCTATTGAAAACTGCCCACCCCTGGGGCGGGCCAATTTTGACCCCGGGGCCATTATTTATATAACTTTTGTAGAGGACCTGAACATGATGCTCTGTGCCAAATATGAAAGCTGAGAGCCTTCCAGTTTCAGAGAAGAAGATTTTCAAAGATTTCACTATTTGTTTCTATTGAAAACTGCCCACCCCTGGGGCGGGGCCAATTTTGACCCCGGCCCCATAAATAATATAACTTTTGTAGAGGACCTGAACATGATGCTATGTGCCAAATATGAAAGCTGAGAACCTTCCAGTTTAAGAGGAGAAGATTTTCAAAGTTTGCACTATATGATTCTATTGAAAACTGCCCACCCCTGGGGCGGGGCCAATTTTGACCCTAGGGCCATAACTTATATAACTTTTGTAGAGGACCTGAACATGATGCTATGTGCCAATTATGAAAGCTGAGAAGCTTCTGGTTTCAGAGGAGAAGATTTTCAAAGTTTTACTATATGTTTCTATTGAAAACAAGGCACCCCTGGGGCGGGGCCAATTTTGACCCCAGGGGCATAATTTATATAACTTTTGTAGAGGACCTGAATATGATGCTATGTGCCAAAGATGAAAGTTGAGATCCCTGTAGATTCAGAGGAGAAGATTTTTGAAGGTTCAAATTGTTGACGACTGACGACGAACGACGGACGACGCACGACGCACGCCGACGGACAACTGGTGATCACAAAAGCTCACCCTGAGCACTTTGTGCTCTGGTGAGCTAAAAATCTACAACAGACACACATGTATATCAAAAACAGTAAAATGATGCAAGACGCAGCAAGAGTGCCACAAGGGTACTACATGTACATGATGTATGTATTCATTGTGGTGTGGTGGTAATTGAGGTGTTGGCTTGGCCTAGTGGTTGAACATTGAGCTGGTAACCCAGGAGTCCAGGGATCGAAAAAATCCCGACTGGATCAGCTCAAAATTTCAGGGACCCCTTTCAGTGTCTCCCACCCACACGAGGTTACCTCCTCCCCACCCAGAGGTTAAAATGGGTACCTGTGAGGGTGACACCGGTCATTAGCCGATACTGTGGCTGCATAATCTTGCCATAAAAAAATGTTAGCAGTGCTTAATATTGTAGGCAAATGACCAGGGGAGTAAATATCCACAAAATTTACAGTTGACTGAGCGGTTATTCAAACTGAAACTAGACTATAATAACTACCAATAGGTATGTTACTCTTTTTTTTTTATTCCCGCTGAAGCCATCAAGAAGTTTAGTGGGATTAAGGAAGAAATTGCATCTCTTTATAATTATGTTCTCTTTACATTTTAACTTCTTCCTCAGCTCACAAGGAGTGGTCAGCGGGGTTAGGAAGACTATTTCACTCAAATTGCCATTTAGTATGAGCCCTGTATACTGCTCAGGTCTGTCTATATTGAATTTTAGTCATGGTATTAACCCTGTCCCTTGTATTTATAAACATGTTTTCATGTGCGTTGCAAACAGAGTAGACCCAGATCAGATGGATCCTATAGGAGCAGTCTTATCAAGGTCTGCTTTGATTGCTTATGAAATTAAATAAATCTGATTCCAATACAGAAACATCCTGTGTGCATATGTTATTATAAAACTTCAGCTAATAAATATCCATGATGTCAGTATTTCATCCATGAATATTCAACAGGTACAGAGTTGATGAGGATATCATGAACAAAGCCCTTGTCATTTGATGATTTGACATCTTGCATAAATTGACATGTGCAATACATGTACATACGTGTTTGTTCATTTTATACCCGTAGAAACATGTGCATGTACATATTCATTAAAAACGGGCAAAAAACATGTCCCTACAATGAATGCATATTTTCAACAATATCATAATACAGGTACATGTACTTATTATTTGTTATGCTCAATCATTTTTATGAAGATTGTCAATTTAAACTTATATTGAAAATGTGATACAAAATAAACCGATTTCTTCAATACTTATAATTTATGTTCTACAACAAAGTATTATCAGCCATTTCCGTTCAAATTTTCCACTTTTGCCGATGATCACCCGATTCCTTCATTGTTTACATAAGAGTTTTCCTCGGAAGTGGTCGGAGAGACATGAATACCGCGAATAGAAACGAAACTTAAAACCCAACCCGAATAAAACTGAAACATCGGTGAATAAAACCAGAATCGTTGATATCCAACACATGGATGTTTCGCCATTTTCAACGTTTATTGGATAGGTTTTCTTGCTTTATAAAAAGAGCAGTATTATAAACAAATGAGTTTTGTATATTTTAGGTATTTTTGAAACGTGTCAAATGTAGGGACTTCTCCTTTAAACATGTGCATGTGCTTATTGACTTAAAACTGGTAAAAACATGTGCATGTATTTATAGACTTAAAACTGGTAAAAAACATGTGCATGTAAAAAGTCATTCTTTTTAATACTGTTAAAAAAACAACATGTGCATGTAGATATTCTTTTTAATACTGGTAAAACAAAATGTGTGCATTTACTACATGATCATCTGATACTGGTAGAAATACTGGAGCATTTTCTCCAACTGACAGGTGAAACATTTCACTTCACTGATTACCCATTGTATGTACATGTATATATACAAGTAACAGTTCAATGCTTCAAGAAAGGTAACCATCCCGTTGCTTATACCCGGTCACTTGCATCATTAGTAACATCATCATAATTTGCAGATAGGATTTCACTTTCGCAACAAGTTTTTGCCACTCATGATTTTTTTTCACCAACTTGCAAGTCAATAATTTTTTTTGCACATTATAAGTTTCATGAGCTGTATTCATACATGTACATGTACCGCTAAAACTTTCCCTCATATAATCACCTTTTCACCCATTTACAAACACAATAGACCCAGGGCTCAAGCTGGAGCTCTTGATCAGGGAGAAGTTCAGATGTATTTGTTGGGGGGGGGGGGGGGTTCCTTATTTCGTATCTCCCTATACATGTACATTGTATATTCTACATTGTATATACATTTTTGTACATGTATTAAAACTTTCCCTCAGCTCAAAACAGGGAAAAGTAAGCTGGGTTAGGGAGACTTTTTCTCCCAAATCGCCCACTTGCTTGAGCCCTGAGAACCAGATCAGATGGCTCCTGTTAGTCCTGTAAGAGCCATCTGATCAGGGAGTGCTCTTTTTGCTTATGCCATGGTATAAATCTGATTCTACAATTCTTACAAAGCAAAACATTTCTTTAATTTTTTTAACAGTATTGAATAAATATTCATGATGTTATTATTTCTTGTCACAAGACAGCATGCTTGACTATTCTCAGAATTGTTAGTGTAAAATGCCTTCATATAAATGCCTTTAATGCATTTGCAAACAGAGTAAGCCAGGATCAGACTGCTCCTGTAGGAGCCATCTGATCAAGGTCTGCTGTTTACTCTTGAAATTATAAATAGATCTGATTTTACTGTTTCTATGATATCAAAACCAAACATTTCTGTTATAAAAAAAAGACAGACATAGTTGAAGCACTTGAATATAATACCAGGGGTCCTTGGTTTGATCTCCTGTCGGACCAAGTCCTTTGTAAACTGAGGTCTGATGTACATGTATCAGTGCTTTACAAACTACATGTACATTTGTACACTGGGCATCTAACGCTAGGAGTCCACTGGGCCGGTGCCAGTTCGCGCCAAAGAGTATGTGATTGGTGCATAGTGGCTCGCTGTGGCGCCGAATTTATGTCCGCTCAACACGTGTCGCCAAGTGGAATAAACTGGGTGCCATATGGCATGCGCAAAATGCCACATGGCTTGCTCCAAAATGTTGCACCAGTTCGCGCCATTACACGACCATTTAATTCCAAAATTCACCCTGTTGGCGCCATTTGCGTCGATAGACTTTGCGCCACTTGGTGATTAGTTTGTGCCAAAGGTCGCCAAATTGGTTTCAACTTGCCGCCACTTGGCGCTACTTGCCGACTATATAAATATCAGACATCGGCTACCTGGTTCAGACCCTCCTTAGCTGCTGTATGAACATCTCTACTAAATATTTACAATTTTGATATGTCTGAGGCTTTTGATAATGTTGGAGTGATGATGCTGCTCCATCAGAAGATGGTGAGAGATGCTGAGGTGGCCACTGCCTCATCAACGAAAATTTCAAATTTCACCCCTTGGCATGCGCCATTACATTCCAGTGGATTCCAATAGGCGGAATGTTTGCGCCAAAGGGCGATATGTTTGTGCCATTTTGGTGCCACTTGGCGCTGATTGCTCGATGTAAGTGGCGCGATGATAATTGCAAACATGTTGAAATTTTCTTGACGCAAAATTCAAATTTGGTGCCGTTACCGGCCACCACGAGCCAGTTTGAGCAACTACATGCCACTAGGCACCTTATTGGCTACACTAGGCGCCACAGCAAATTGCATTGGCGCAAACTGGCACCAACTGGCGCCGGCCCAGTAAACTCCTAGCATAAAAGAACCAGAGAAACTCTATCGATAATAAGAGTGGGGTATCGCGCCAGGGTTTCTCTGTATCCGCTCCCCACTCAGGGACATCCAATAAGCCTGTAGTTGGCAGAAATGGATATTAATCAACACAAACAATCACCCATTATAAAAAAAATCTGCTAAGAAATATTCATGATGTCATTATTTCTTTACATGAACATGGAAAGGTTAATCAACCACTGAGCTACATGTACCAAGTCACATGATCTGGACTTGCTGATTTTCCACTAATTACATTTGTATGTGCACCTAACATAACTAGTGGTGTAACAATACATCAAACTATCGAACTATCGTGATAGTTCTCTTTCCCAGTTGCACTATCGATAGTTATTTCCAATTGACGATAGACTATTGCGATAGTTGCTCTGACTATCGATAGTTTCGATAGTTCTTTCATATAATTGGCATTGTGTTTTCAAGATGGCGTCGACCATCGCGGAGATCCAGTTTGTTAAAAACAAAAGCGGTAAAACACAAGTGCAAAGCCCAATTCATTTTGAATCATTTCCACAAACATTTTTAGTAAGTATTTACAGCAAAGTTATATCTTACACTGTGCAAATTTGCATTTACAAGTTTTCAAATCTTGGCAATAACTATTGCAATAGTATTGCAATAGTTTCCAGCAATAGCAATAGTATCGCAATAGTACTTTCAGCAATAGCAATAGTATTGCAATAGTCAAAACTGGCCCCAATAGTCAGCCCTAAACATAACCCATGTCCTATATAGGAGCTGTCTGATCTGGGTCTGTTCTGTTTGCTTATGACATGATATAGATATGATTCTACAGTTTTTGTCAAAGTAAAAATTGTCTTTAAAAAGTTTACATTATAAAAATCAGCTAATAAATATTCATGAAGTAGATATTCTTAAATGAATACTGAACAGGGAAAGGGTTAAAGTTTGTTAGTAAAAGGAAGTTAAATGTGACAATGACTGTGCTTTATTAATTTTTTAAAAATATTTGGAATAAAAGCCTTCCTTTATTTGCCCTGCATGAAACATATTATTAACCCTTCGCTTGCTATTCGCGTCAATATATGTACCTGTAAATAGTGAAGACCCAGATGAGACAGCTCCTGCAGGAGCTGTCTCATCAGGGTCTGCACTATTTACAAGTTGATTGTGCAACCAGTGCACTCCACAGCAGTGATTGCACAGCGAAATACTTGTACACAGTGAAGGTATATGTAATTATACAATAGGGCATGGGTAAAGAAGGAGAAATGTGTTTTAAAATTCAGCAAGAGAAGGGTTAATCCTCAGTGTTTGAAATTAACCTTTTTCCCTGGTGGCAATTACTTGCCACCTGATCTGAAAGCTGGTGGCAAAATGCTCTTACCTGGTGGCAAAATATGAAAATAGAAATCAATGTATGGAAATTTTCAGCATGCAAGAAAAACAAACAGTGGTCTGATAATTCTTGAAGTATTTTCTGATTGTTTTGATTTCCACCCAATTATTTCTGGTGGCAAGATTTTGTCACTGACTTTAATATCAGATGGCAAGTTGGGCATTTCTGGTGGCAAAACTGCCACTTACCACTGTTAATTTTGAACCCTGATCCTTTCCTTCATATTTATATAAACACCTTTTCAAACATTTGCAAACAGAGTAGATCCAGGTCTGATGGCTCCTGTAGGGTCTGCTTTGTTTGCTTATAGATTAGATGGACTTACATACATGTAGATCAGATTCTGCAGATTTTGCCAGAGACAAAACATCCTGTTGTATTCATTCAATATACAATAACATGTAGTAAAAAAAAATCAGCTAATATATAGTCATGATGTCTTATTATTTACACGAATATTCAGCATGGAAAGGGTTAACAAACTGGGTTTTATTTTTGTCTTGATAAAAAAAATAAAGATCTACAAATGTCTGTCGTAAAAATTGTCAATTTTACACATGAAAAATAACGTCTATTTCTAAAAATATTGAGAACTTTTTCTGAGAAATTATATTAATCTTAATTGTAATTACATGTCAATCTGCCATTTCCCATTTGCATGAAGAGTTATTATTGTTAACCTGGCTATTCTAAGTTTTCAATTCATCTTTTCTAACATTAGCGGCCTGGTCATCTTTGAGACATTAACCCATTCCTCCATAGGCTATTTTTAGACCCAACCTCTTTGAATGAATCTACCCAAAAGGAGCATTTACTTGAGAAAAGTAAAATTTAAGAATTTCGTAGTTTGAAACCATTGTGATCAATACAGCATTTGCTCCTATAGGAGCAAATGCTCTATTGATCACAATGGTTTCAAGAAGTGGCTTTTACAGAGGTGTAGAAAGGCGTATTTATGGAGGAAAGCGTTAACCTGGTGATTTTACTGACATTGATCTGCTAAAAGCTGCTTGGCCATATTTCATAGCCACCATTAGGGTTTCATCCATGGGCAAACCATCTGTAAAACATTTCCTTTTTTGTTTCCATGACGACCGATTCTATGCTCTAGTACCCTGAAAATGACTTGGATAATGACAAAACACAGCCAGGTTAACAGTGTTCTCAATAAGAACCGGCCGGCTGCCAAAATAGTCGCTTCAAAACAGATTTCGGCCGGTTCAAATTCGTCAAAAAATGAAAAAATGAAAGTTGAAAAATCGCCGATTGTTTACACCCATTTCTCAAAGTTTGTTCATGTTTGGAGTTGAAGTTTACATGCATGCAGTTTATAAATGGCTTTGAACTCCCGATGTTTCGGACCCTCTTCTTCCACTTCCAAAGCATTCCATGTTTAGCGACGAGTCCTCTCAGTCTGACTCTGAATGTCACTAACAATTAATCTAAAAACGTCATTTCTTAACCCTTTCCCTGTTATATATTTATTCCAATTTTCAATACCTGCGGATTGTTGTGTTCTGCATCCAGTTTTGTTATGCGTCCTCTTTCGCATAACACTCAAACCTCTGACATAAAATCACATAATCTTCAACTTGCATAAGATGATCACTTATCATCAGTATTATTTAGATGTAGAAGTCAAATAAATAGTTATAATGAAATGTTGAAGGTTGAATATTGTGGCCAAAAACTAAAGAAAAAGATCTATCAAATTCCATTAGCAAACAGCACACCCTGATCAGATGGCTCCTATAGAAGCTGTCTGATCAGGATCTACTCTGTTTGCAGATGCGTGAAAAGGTGTTTATATGAGGGAAAGGGTTAAAAAAGTAAATAGCGAGCAACCACCTATCTTTTTATATCTTGTTTATCTACATTTATTTGTCTGGATCATGATGTCAGAGGGTAAACTTGAGTTTAAGTAGAATTCAAGTAGATAGTGGCCTGAGTTAGTATTCATAAAAGTACCCTCAGAACTGCCCAGAATGCAGGAAATGCGATGTAGATTTCAAAATGTTCAGGGGGGAGAACCCCCCCAGACCTCCCTCAAAAATAAGTTGGCCTGCTACTTTGTTAATTTAGCCTGTTCAACTGAATCTTATTGAGAACACTGGGTTAATGACACAACACAGCCAGGTACATGTAAAATGACCTGGATAGTGACACAGAATTCAATGGCCAGGTACAATGACCTGGATAATGACACAGCACAGCCAGGTACAATGGCCTGGATATGGCATGACACAGCCAGGGACAATGACCTGGAAAATGACACAACACAGCCAGGTACAATGACCTGGATAATGACACAACACAGCCAGGTACAATGACTTAGATAATGACACGACACCGCTGGGTTAATGACCTGGATAATGACACAACACAACCAGATACAATTACTTGGATAATGACATGACAAGGCCAGGTTAATGACCTGGATAATAACACACCACAGTCAGGTACAATGACCTGGATAATGAACCAACACAGTCAAGTACAATGACCTGGATGATGACATGACACAGCCAGGTTAATGATACAACTCAGCTAGGTACAATGACCTGGATATTGACATGATACAGTTGGTTTAATGAACCTGATAATGACACAACACAGCCAGATACAATGACTTGGATAGTGACATGATAGAAAATTGACACAGCCAGGTTAATGACCTGGATAATGACACAATACATGTACAGTCAGGTACAATGGCCTGGATAATGACACAACACAGCCAGGTTAAGGCCAAGTTAGCACTAGACTTAATAACATTTTTTGCAAATGTAAAAAAAGACACTTCTTTTTCAACCCTTTCCCTCTATAAACGTGTTTTCATGCAATTACAAACAGAGTATACCAAGATCTGACGGCTCCTATAGAGCCGTCTGATCAGGGTTTGCTCTGTTTGCTAATGGAATTTGATGCATCTGTTTCTTTACTTTTTAAAATGGCTACAATGTCTCACCTTATGGAGGTAAAAACATCATTATCTAAAATGTCTGACCAACTGTAAAGTCTAACCATCTGTGTTTGTCACATGAATGAAATAAGCACACAGGGGCACTGATGTGTCTATTAGAAAATATACAATGTACAGCATAGGTAATCCCTTTAAGATACTGGTCAATCCTTTTGAGATATTATTGGTGAATACCGTTTGAAGATAATTATGAAATTATAATACATTGTACATATATTGCTCTACAATTTCCACCAATACCAACATTTCGTGTGTACATATAGCCTATAAGCCAATTAATGTAGTGATCCTGGTGTGTGGATCTTGTATAGCAGCCCGGGTAGCTCAGTTGGTAACTTGTTAGAGCACTTGTCCTGTAAGCGAGGGGTCTCTGGTTTGAGTCCTGCTCCGGGCTGCATTTTTCCTCCTGTTACTTTATTATATATAGATCTATGGTATCAGAAGTGTTTGACGGGAAGCATGGGTCCGAGAGCTGGTGCAGCTTTAAAAAGTAAAGGGGAAGAAGTGTAACGGTTCTGTGTGTGGATCTCGTATAGCAGCCCAGGTCGCTCAGTTGGTAGGGCACTCGCCCTGTAATTTAAGTGAGGGGTCCCGGGTTCGAGTCCCGCTCCAGGCTGCACAGGGAAACAGTTAATTGTCTGAGGTAAATGCATATACCATACATACTTCTAGTGTCAAAGACTGTGTTTATCAGGATTCTACTAATTCAAATGTTGCAGACAACTTTCTGGCATTATCTACATGTATGCAGCAGGTCCCTAGTAGGCAGATCTTGTTCATCTGCACTTAGCGCTTGCAGGGGAGAACATACTTGTCTTCAACATGAAGGGGCCTTTGATTTCAAAGTTTGCGTATCAATATGACGAGTAAAGAAATGAAGCTGTAAAAAACATTTTGCAACAATCATTTTAACAAACATAAACATCGTCATGGTTGTTCAATAAACATAATTTAACATGAACATATTTTAGCATAAACTTAGAAGACACACACACGCTGCAGGATCTTACCCATATCAAAATGCTGATGATAATTGTAAGGATTCTAAAACAAAGCACTTTTCTAGTTGTATTCATCCTGCTAAATTGGAAATTCCACTAAAAGCACATTGCACAGTACGCATCCAATTATTCATTCATCCGTGCTGTTAATCATCCGTCTTTCTGCTCCTTTCAGATACGACACGATTCGTCAAATCGGAACTCCTCGGCAATATTCGTCTACGTTATACGGATTTACCCGGAAATAGTCGAATGTCTTCGACTTGGTCTTTTCCGGCAGATGTCGCCAAATGAAACGGTGTCAATGTAAACAAAGGTACATTGACAGGAAGCACGTTCTTTCCTTTCCCTCCTGTAAACATCTGTACTTTATCGGTTACGGATTACACCGTTTTATATCACTTGAAATTTGAATGTGATCATTTTAGTTAAAACTTTACTATATAGATACAGTATACGTGAATGTCAAAGTTTTAGGTCTTTGTTTGCAAATGCAAGAAATTTGTGTAAACGGTGTTAATAGAACTTTTGGGTCCGAACAATTAATCTGGAGTCACACTGCTGTATGTTTGATAATCTGTCGTTTAACTGTTTGATAAGTACATGAAAGAGGGCCATGGGACCCTGTTGTAGTTTCACTTTCTGTAAGCGGACTGACACCAAGGGGTCAATCTCGGTCTGTTTGTTACACCTGTTTCAGGGTTTTGTCACACTTTCTAGTTTATTCCAGTCAATAACAGTACGTTCTATTAAATAAAATGTTTAATATGTTCATTCCTACAATGCATGGATTAAAAACACCTCGCACTGCATGCTTATTGTCAAATTGCTGACTGATGTCAGATACCAATGGCTGTCTAAGTGGCCACCAACCTGGCAACCCCTAAACCACTTTGTATATCACCACAAGACAGTTTGCTAAATATGCCTCGGACCGATACTCTTTTTTAGTCTTCATCATTGACCTACCACTCCATGTCTCATCCAAAACAAGGCTATTAGCTGGTGACTGCGTCGTGTACAGAGAGATCCATGATGACCACGACTGTGCTGCAATCCAGAAAGATCTAGATCAGCTAGCTGACTGGGAGAAATGCTGGGGCATGTCTTTTCACCCGGAGAAATGCAGCATCCTACGTATACACAGGAAGAGGAAACCCATCATCTATGACTACTCCTTGAAGGGCCACAAGCTGGACACAGAGTGCCATTCCAAGTACCTCGGAGTGCATATATCAGAGAACCTCACCTGGAACTACCATATAGACAAGATGGTAAAGAAAGGGAACAGTACCCTAGGCTTTCTACGTAGAAACCTTCACTTGTGGAATGAAGAGACAAAGGGCTTTGCGTATAAGACAATAGTACGGCTAACATTTTCAGAGTACTGCTCTACGGTATGGAACCCGTACACAAAGGAGCAGACTTGGAAGATTGAAATGGTCCAACGAAGAGCCGCCCGCTACGTGACGAACAGGTACCATAACACGAGCAGCGTTATCAACATGCTGGACCACCTTGAATGGTAGTTCACATCTGTGTACTCTAAATAGTGATATCAAGCTACTTTCGGTTTTGACGCTAAGACGGCAACTGTCAAAAAAATAGCATGCTGTCTTACAGGTCATTAATGAGACTACTTGAATGGGAAACGTTGGAATCCCGACGCACAAAGGCCCAGCTCAGGATGATCTACAAGATCACATATGGACTCGTAGACATTCCAGCAGACAGGCATCTTACCCCAGGACACTCTATCGCCACTAGATCATCCCATGCCAAGACCTATCGCCAGCCATCTACTTCCACTTTGTACCACAGGAATTCATTCTTCCCGCGGACTGTTACAGCATGGAACCAGCTGCCGGCAGAACTAGTAGAGGCCCGACTTGGTAACTTTAGCTTAGGGCCCCAGCTGTAAGTAGCCACCAGTGATTCTCAGGGCTGTGCCAGCCACGGCCACCGCAACCGGAGAGGCTTGGGTTGAGGAGGTGAACATACAGCTGTAACATCTGTTCTATTTTCTATCTATCCTAAATCTGATTTCTTACTTTTTCTCTCATTTTATTTTTCTGACCAATCCAAACCTGTTGCGTAATAGTCAATAGTGACTGTGCCAACGTACGATGTAGATGTAGATGCCTGTCCTGTAGGGTTGGTAGTTTTAGATCCTCAAGCATCTTTGTGATGCTGTCTGTCTCTCAGGAAGTATAGTTCCTGATGATGAATGGGGCGTCTTTGCATTTCGTTTCTCAAGTTTATCTGTGTCCTTTGGAGGTGGGGATCGCGCACTGCCAAACTATATTCTAGGTTGATATCACTGAAGAAATTTATGCTAGTTTGGGACCGGCCAAAGGGTTGTGTTTCAGGTTTTTCTTAAGGAATTCAATTGTACAGTTGGTTTTGCATATTGTCTGATGAATATGGGTTGTCTATTTCAAATCATCTGATAGTGTTTATATAAGGTGGAAGTCACTTATTTTTAAAAGTACATTTAGCTGGTAATTAAAGTTGATTTAATGTCAATATTAATGATATAACATGTCTTTGCACTATTACAGTGCATTCCCACTTCTTGGACATAACCTCTAATTCGTCCCAAGTCCCACTGTAGGATAAGGTTGTCCTTCACACTATTTATGGTATGATTAAAAAAGCATTTGTCAGCAAATAATTGGACTGCAGAATCTGGCAAGTCATTGGTGTCACTGTGTGGCATGAGGGAGTCAATTTTAAGGACTGTGCCTCAAGGGACATCAGACTCTTCTCTGTGACTGAGTCTGAATGTTCCCCATCAGTTATGACCTGCATACATATATACATGTGTCTGTTCAGCAGAAAGCCTTCTTGTCATTTTTATGGGCCCCACCCCTGTTTTGATCGGGGGGGATATTGTTTTTGCCCTGTCTGTCTTTGTCCATTTGTTTGTTTGTCATCAACTTTAACAGTGGTCATAACTTTTGAGCCAGTACAGATAGAGATTTGATTATTTGGCATGCATGTGTATCTCATAAAGCCGCACATTTTTAGGGGTGACATGTCAAAGTCAAGGTCACCCTTCAAGATCAGAGGTCAAATGTATAGGTCAAATCACTGACTTTAACATTGGCCATAACTTTTCAACTAGTACAGACAGAGATTTGATATTTGGCATGCATTTGTATCTCATGAAGCTGCACTCTTTGAGGGGTGACATATCAAGGTCAAGGTCATCCTTCAAGGTCAGAGGTCAAATATATTAGTCAAATCACTGACTTTAACATTGGCCATAACTTTTCATCCAGTAGAGATAGAGACTTTATATTTGGCATGCATGTGTATCTTTGACATGAAGCTGCACATTTTGAGGGGTGACATGTCAAGGCCAAGGTCATCCTTCAGGGTCAAAGGTCAAATTGGGTGGGGCATAGTGTTTCACAAACTCATCTTGTTTGATGTTGCTATTAATACCATGATCAATATAATGATACTAGTCTGCAGTTTTCAGGTAGCTGTATGGGCATCCCCTTTCTTGTACACTGGAACTATGTTTGCCTTTCCCAAGTCAATTAGGAAAAATATGTTTGGACAATTTCTTTAGATATGAAATATGAGTCCAAAAACATCATGTGAGTGATTCTATAGATATATCACATGTTGGGGTACTGTCAAGTCTCTGTTACCAAATATAGAAAGCATTGTCTGACAATAGATTACATCAGCAGAGAACTTTTGTGACTTTTACTGAAAAACAAATAATACAAAAATTGAGAGACTGTTAGGGAGGAAAGTCATATTGAGATTAAACTTAGTGTACATATAGCTTGCACTGGAATTACAAACTTGTTTGAGGGGGTATACTTGAATCCCCCTATCCAGCAGTTGGTTGGTCGGTCCATCCATCCATTTAACATGGGTCGTGAACTCCTCCTTCAGTTTTAAATTTATTGATTTAATATTTGGTATACATTGGATGTCCCAGGGAGAGGGGAGCAGATACAGAGAACCCCAGGCGTAATGTCCCACTGTTACTATTGATAAGACTTGGTGCACACATAGTTACATGAAAGTGAAGTTTGTTATTGTTTGGATTGTCAGAAATCAAGGTTAAGGCTATTTTCAGAATGTAGCTTTAGTTTGGAAAGCTTATTATGACCGAACTTGGTGTACATATATGAGCTTGTATGGAGGCAAGAGTTTGGTTTGCAACAGGTGGTGTTCTTTGGGTAGTGTCATATTTTCAAACAATTGTTTTCATGTTTGGATCTCTTGTGTCCAGGTCAAGATTGATATTATCAAAAAAATAAAACCAAACAACTTGAATTTTGTGGTATTGCTATGTCTCTTGTTGCAACTTGTGTTTGATGGTAAAATAAACAGTTAAACATAATTAATTGGAAACAGAATATGATCAATTCCTGATTCTTTTGTATAGAATAAATATATTGAAATGCTTTCAGAGGTCCAGATAAGATGCGTACATTTAAACATTTTCAAGAATAACTCCTTTATTTCTCCACCAACCACTATACTGTGACCACTCTTTAGAAGCGTCACAGTATAGGGTTTTGTGGAGAAATGACAATTTTAGTATTTGGGTATGCACCTTTTTCTCACAGTAGCTCTGGCATAAATTAGAATTTCTGATTTTCTTTTCATCTAAAATTTCACACAAGTACATCTGTTTTATGGAAGATTTATCATTTATGATATGGACATGTATATAGAAGCTGTTCAAGCATTTTAGTTATGGATTACAAGTATATTTATGCAATTTTCTTAGAACAAACATTAGTGTTAACCCTTTATTCCATAGATATACTTTTCTATATCTTTTTGTAAATAGTGTAGACCCAGATCAGACAGCTCCTATAGGGACTGTTCTGTTTGCATTCTGTGTTTATCCTACCTTTCACAGAAATAATTGCCAATATATACATATCAAAGTGCTATTGGGGATAATAAATATACCAAGAGGGTGGAGTTTAATTCATAAATATTCATGTAGTAAAGGGTTAACCCTTTCCTCCATAAATACACCTTTCTACGCCTATGTAAAAATCACCTGTTGAAACCATTGTGATAAATAGAGCACTTGCTCCTATAGGAGCAAATGTTCTATTTATCACAATGGTTTCAAAGTGCAAAATTCTAAAAAAAAATCCTTTTCTCTAGTTAATGCTCCTTTTCGGTAGATTCATTCAAAGAAGTTGGGTCTTAAAATAGCCTATGGAGGAAAGTGTTAAAGAATGAACACTGGGTTTAGGAAAACTGCCTAAATTAAGCAAACAGGAAAAGAATGCTAAAATTGTTATAATACATGCCTGCTAGCAGCTACCACATTAGTTAATTGAATAAATACTGAATAGTTGGTGTGAAAATAATAAAAAGTAGTGAAGTGCAAAGTTGTGAAATTACTTCATTCTCACTTTATGTGATGAAGTTGCAGGGCCAACATGATGGCCAACACGTAGACAGGAGTTGAATAAATGCATTAATGTATTGATATTGTACTTTTCCATAGTAATGATTTTATATGCAGGGTGGCATAAAGGAGTACATTTCTGTTGTCTGTGTGTCTGTCTGTGTGTCTCTCTCACAGTCTGGCCGTCCTGTTTTGTACTTTTTCCATCAAATTTTCAGCTGGTAAATCGTTATATTTATCTTTATTTCAGGTTTTCATCCACGAACATCTAAAAGCTGTTACATTGAAATGAACACATGATAGATAGACACCTGAGAAGCAGATAATTATGGCTTTCTCATTTTCTAGACTAAGATACTTTTATATGTGCCGAAAACTTAAATATCCACAGCACCAGCAACTAGCAGAAAATAAGCAAAATACTCATGTTGGTTTGATAAGCTTTTCGACTAGTTGTAAAAGATTAACAAATGAAACATCCCCAAATGGTATTGATGTAAAAGATGATGTAAGTGCAGTAGACATAGATGAAGAACTTCAACATTTGCAGACTGTCATCTCTGATGTGAAAGCTGAAGAATCAAAAGGTGCGTACATGTATCTGGAATTCTTCGAAATTCAGATCCTTACTTAGAAACAGTTGAATAGAAGGCCTGTCAAGTTGAAATTTTGCCTGGAACTGGAAAATTATTAACTCGATCTATGTTAACATTAATGAATTTGTGTGCCGTCAAGGTTGGGATCTCAATAAAGTACTGAGGAAATCTGTATTTCTTCAGGATAAAAAATGTCTGGCTTTTTTTTGGCAAAGACAGGAAAATGAAAGAAAAATCGTGTTAGAATAAAAGAAACTATCTGTGGATGATAATTACTTAGTATATAAAGAGTTTACTAATAAAATATGCAATGAAATAGTCCGGCAGATAATAATATAAAACTTTGCATTACCATATTATCTCTAATAAGCACTCCTTGGATGTTACATTTTTTAAAAAGGAGCTTCTTGTATTTTGCACACGCTCTGTTTGTTAATGCAGTTTGAAAGATCTGTTTCTTTACTTTCTAAAATGGCTACAATGTTCCATCTATTTTGTCTGAATATTCAATAGGTATTGAAATTGGATTAGACATAGAACAGGGAAAGGGTTAATGTGGATTTCAAAATTAATGAGTCAGTTTAGTAACACTGAATTTTCTGGTCAAACAGCACAATCCAAATTCTAAACTGACTCCACCTTAATTTCCCTAAGTATTCAGACAAATCTAGCCCATTCCCTCATAGGCTATTTTTAGATCCTACCTCTTTGAATAAGTCTACTGAAAAGGAGCATTTACTAGAGAAAAGGAAACTTTTAGAATTGTGTAGTTTTGAAACCATTGTGATAAATAGAGCAGTTGCTCCTATGGAGCTATTAAATGCACTATTTATCATAATGGTTTCAGAATGTGACCTTTACTAAGGCATCAAAAGGCATCAATATGAGGGAATGGGTTAAACAAACAGTGCAGACCCATATCAAAGTTTGGAGACCTAGAGAATTTTGATCAGGATCAATACTTTTTGTTACTATAGTAGTCACTAAACTGGAAGTCTGTTTAGTATAAATATCAGTCTTGGAGGCTTAATGTATGGTGCAAGTCATGCAGAAAGCTCCTGTAAGAGCTTTCAACATAACTTTCACCCTGCATTAAGCAGCCACCTGCCTAAAAGTATCCACATTCTTCTGTACTAGAATTCTGGTTTAGTGTTTACTGTATGCCATTCCAGTTTAAAGTGATTGGTGCCAGTTTCACTTATACAGCATTACAAACCCATGGAGAGGGGAGCTGAATACTTAACCATATTCTCCATAAATATACTTGTTATGCCTTTGCAAACAGAGTAGACCCAGATTAGCACTCATGTAGCACCATCTTATCAGGGTTTTCTCTGTTTACTTACAAAAATAATATAGATCTGATTATACAGTACACTGTCTGCCATGGCCAAACATTTCTGTGTTAATGTGCCATTAAAATAATTAATTTCATTGATATTCATGATGTCATTATTTCTTACTTGAATATTCATAGAGTGAAGGGTTATGTAGATACCAATGTGTTGCCATGACCTATGCAGTTATCCATCTGCACCCAAAGTTATAAAGCTTCTGAATCTCAATTCATTTTCATGTATCTCATTGGTCAGATTTTGAGCAAGCTCAGTCAGGTGCTTCAGAATAATCTCAAAGTCAAGCAAAATATATTATACATGTCACCTCGGGGTCAGTTACATTCTTCTTCATTTTTATGTAAAAGAAAATCAATGATGGATGTCCTTTTAAAATGCCTTTCAACATGGTGTATCATAAGGATATCCTGTTGAGTTGCATTATAACATGATGTGCCATAAGGATATCCTGTGGAGTTGCTTTATAACATGATGTGCCATAAGGATATCATGTTGAGTTGCTTTATAACATTGTGTGTCATAAGGATATCCTGTGGAGCTGCTTTATAAACACAAAGTGTCATCTGGATATCCTGTTGAGATGCTTTATAACATGATGTGCCATAAGGATATCATGTTGAGATGCTTTATAACATGATGTGCCATAAGGATATCATGTTGAGATGCTTTATAGCATGTTTTGTCATCTTTATGTCATATTGAGGTGTTTTATGATATGTTGTCATCTGGATATATGTTTTATCATCTGGATATCCCATTGAGATGCTTTATAACATGTTTTATCATCTGGATATCCCATTGAGATGCTTTATAACATGTTTTATCATCTGGATATCCCATTGAGATGCTTTATAACATGTTTTATCATCTGGATATCCCATTGAGATGCTTTATAACATATTGTTTCATCTGGATATCCTGTTGAGATGCTTTATAACATGTTTTATCATCTGGATATCCCATTGAGATGCTTTATAACATGTTGTGTCATCTGGATATCCTGTTGAAATGCTTTATAGCATGTTTTATCATCTGGATATCCCATTGAGATGCTTTACAACATGTTTTATGATCTGGTATCCCATTGAGATGCTTTATAGCATGTTCTATCATCTGGATATCCCATTGAGTTGCTTTATAGCATGTTGTGTCACCTGGATATCCTGTTGAGATGCTTTATAATATGTTTTATCATCTGGGTATCCCATTGAGATGCTTTATAATATGTTTTATCATATGGATATCCCATTGAGATGCTTTATAATATGTTTTATCATCTGGTATCCCATTGAGATGCTTTATAGCATGTTTTATCATCTGGATATCCCATTGAGTTGCTTTATAGCATGTTGTGTCACCAGGATATCCTTTTGAGATGCTCTATAAACTGTTGTGTCATATGAGATGCTTTAACACTTTGTAATATGGTGTGTCATAAGGATACCATGTTGAGATGTGTTATAACATGTTCTTGAAGGAGTTCATCGTGTTGGTTATCCAATTTGAATATATATATTTTCTTCTACCACAACACAAATAAATGAATTTTCACATACGTATTGTTGGAAGTGGTCGAAACCATCAACAATAAGTATGTGAAAATTCATTTATTTGTGTTGTGGTAGAATAAAATGTATATATTCAAAGTGTTATAACATGGTTTGTCATATGAATATCCTTTTGAGATGCGTTATAACATATTGTGTCATACGGATATCCTGTCGAGATATTTTATAGCATAGTGTGTCATAAGGATATCCTGTTGAGATGCTTTTATAACATGATGTGTCATCTGAGTATGTTGGGACACTTTGTAACATGTACCATCTGGATATTCTGCTGAGATGCTTTATAATATGTTGTGTCATCTAGGTATCGTGTTTAGATGCTTTTGTAACATGGGATGTAATCTAGGTATCCTGTTTAGATGCTTTTATAACATGGGGTGTCATAAGGATATCTGTGGAGTTGCTATATACTGTATCATATTGATATCCTGTTGAGATGTTTTTACATGTTGTGTCATCTGGATTGAAACTGTTTGCAAAGGCACACCATTTATCTTATATAGTGCTAAAGATAGATTATGAAAATAAATACTTCCTAGAATGATACTAATGAAGGGAAGTACCTGTTAACCCATTCCCTCATATTGACGACTCTGTAGAAGTCACTTTGTGAAACCATTGTGATAAATAGAGCATTTGCTCCTATAGGAGCAAATGCTCTATTTATCACAATGGTTTCAAACTACAAAATTCTGAAAAAAATCCTTTTCTCTAGTTAATGCTCCTTTTCGGATGATTTATTCAAAGAGGTTGTATCTAAAAATAGCCTATGAGGTAATGGGTTAATAAGATTGGTGTACAGCATATGTTTATTTCAGATGGAAAGAGGGTAGTAAAGAGAAAAAGTGGATATGACAAATCTCAGCTGCATGTCCCAGTAATGGTCAAGGATGTATTGCATTACCTTGAAAACCATGAAGTGCAGGTACTTTTCTATACAGCTTTATATGACATTTTGAACAGAGTGGACTAAAATCAACTCACCATGATGTAAATTAGTTACACTATCATTCACTAGAGTCAACTGTTTTTTGTGTAAACTGTCATGATACCCTTGCAAACAAAGTTTTAGGGGGTATATTATACTGGAATTACTCTGGTGGCCGGGCAGTTGGTCGGGTGGTCACTCAGTTGGTCAGTCCATCCACATTTAAACATGGGTAGTTGGTATGGTAAAATCCTCCTTCAATTTGAGAGTAATTGAATTTATATTTTGCAAAAACATAATAACCAGGAATAGTAGATGTGCAAAATGCAATTTTCATGTGTTTTAGCATTTAGTGTTACAGAATTATCTCCCCTTGAACTTTGAGTAATTTTTGCCATTTTGGCATGAAACAGTTTTTTTGTCATATGAGCATGTAACATTGGTAGTTGGAGTCTTGAACTTTTCCTTCCTGATAGTTGTTGAGTTTATATTTGGCATACCTGGTAATAACAATGAATAGTTAATGTGCAAGAACCACCTTTGATGTGTTTACCGCTGTGTGGCACAGAAAAGTTGGGCCAATGTGTTTTGCATACATACATGTCATGTATATCGTTTTGTTTGAATTTTGGTAAATAAGAAAATTGCACTGAAACTTAAATGACTTGCAGTAAATTTAGATGCAAGAAGTATATATATCCATGTCAATAGGCATAATATAGCACAAAGTAAACTACTTCAGTAGACAAAAAATAATTGAATGAAACACCATTCACCAGATTATGT
This sequence comes from Azorinus chamasolen, assembly GCA_963576725.1. Lineage (NCBI taxonomy): Eukaryota > Metazoa > Mollusca > Bivalvia > Cardiida > Solecurtidae > Azorinus > Azorinus chamasolen. Next base: position 1,665,815 of record OY755246.1, read on the forward strand.
TACATGTATGTACACGATAATTAGTTGTAGTAATTGGTGATTGAAAGTGAATGACCAACACAGATGGTTTAATCTGTTTATTTCTTTACCAACATTTTGGCATTCACCAGTGCCTTCATCAGGTAAAATTGATAATAATAAGTTGTAATGAAGAAAGTACAAACTGCCCTCGTGGCCTTTTAGCAGGCTTGTGTTAGGTCTGTGGTTCTACACTGGTGTTCTTCTGTGTAGGAAACAATGCAATTTATTTCATGCACAGAAAAAACACAGTGCAGATTTTATTGTGATTTTCCAAGAATGTTAAATGTTGTTACCAAAGTCTACAAAATTAATGTGTTTCGTTAAAAAAACATGGTCTCTATTTCCCTTTACTCCATAAATACACCTTTCTAAACCTTTGCAAACAGAGTAGAGCCATCTGATCAGAGTCTTCTCTGTTTGCTTATAAGGGTATGATTCTACAGTTTTTGTCATGGCCAAATATTCTGTGTCAATGTGCTATTATAAGGATTAATCTAATTAATATTCACGATGTTATTATTTCTTCTATGAATATTCATTGAGTTAAGGGTTAAAAGGCTACAGTTGAAATTTCAAAATGTTCTCATACCACTGTACTGCAGATTTTAATGTGATTTTGCAAGAATGATAAATGTCACCAATTTTTTCAAAACCAGCATAATATATTGAAAAAAAAATATGGCCAAGAGGGTCAGGCCAGATTTTCTTTCATGGTTATGGTGAAATTTCAAAGATCTTTATTTCAATAAAACTGTACTAGGATGTTTCTTTTGTGATCCTTTACCAGAATTGTTCATGACAATGCCATTACTGTTGATAAAATGGATGAAGCTAAATTTCTGTACATGGTAATAAGGGATAATTTTGTAGGAATATTCCTTAGATGACCCTTTGCCAAGAGTGCTACGATTATTGTAATTCCTGAAAAACATTTGCTATACCTGTATTTTATATACAGTAGAACCCCTCTAATGCCACCACTTACTGAATAAACATGGCTTTCTTTATAAGAAGGTGGTTGCTTAATGCAAGGCAAAGGTAATGCAGAAAGCTCCTCTAGGAGCTTTCTGCATTACTTTTGTCCTGCATTAAGCTACCACCTGCATCTAGCACCCAGAATTGTACCTCTTTTAGGTGGTCACATTAGCGGGGTTTTACTGTAATTAGACCAATATTCTCAATCATAGATTTATTTGATCAACCTATTGATTGCCTATGCAAACAGATGGGATCAAGATTTCAATAAAAACTTGCATCTCATAAGAATTCACAATTTTATATTCTGATAAGTTTCTTTTACAGATAATAAAAGAAATAAGCAAACACATTTGTAGGTAACATGTTTCACTCCATGAATATGTCAGAATTAATGACATTATGAATATTCATGAGATAATTTTTCACAATGTCACAAGAACACATTAAATGGCAACACTGTAGAAAAAGATCTACAATAATACATGTATATAATTTTGATAGCAAACAGAGAAGACCCTGATCGTCTGATCTGGGTGTACTCTGTTTTCAAAGGACTGGTGTAGAAAGGCATATTTATGAAGTAAAGGGTTAAGATAGCTATTGGAACTTTGTGCATTTTCAGACAATACTTGACATGACATTTGGGGCAGGAGGTCATAGTAAGGCTTTGCTAGACCGTAATCCTCAGTGCCACATCCTCACATTGGACAGAGACCCCGCGGCATATGAGCTTGCATGTAATTTAGCCAAAGAAAGGTAATTGTGAGAGTTCAGAGCTTTCTTCAGCTCTGATGCCTGTATTCACAGGAATGATCTGTGCCCCTAACAGATTTTTGTAATTCGTTTTGGTCTGCTAAATAATATGGTTAAGGGACCATAAAAAAGGTTTTAACTGGCAATACCTTTAAACTGGAAGTCTTAAACAACTGAATGGATTTCCACTAAATTTCAAAATCGACATTTAAAAATTTAAATCCATTTAAATGTGCCTGTTTGAAAAATTTTAAACAGCGATTACATGGTTATCTTTCGAACTAAAGTTTTACAAATGGCTAATATATGAATCATTAACATTTCTAGGGAACTGTGTCACAGAATTTTGATAAAACCCTCGCCTTAAGAGTTATGCAATAACTAGTTTAAAGACGCCTAAAATTCTGCCTCTCACTATGTTTCCCTTGATGTTAGATGATCGAAGCAAGATATCGAAAAACTGTAACACGGATCCCTCACTGAGACAATGCTTTTTAATTTGCGGAAAAACGCATACAATTCGGACACTGATTGCAGAAGTTGAAAAAAGCTGACTCCTTTAAATTTACATCTGTCAAAAACATGAAAAAGAATAGATAGACCCCCATTGTGTTGCGTAATCTGATAATTATCTATAGCTTTCAATCACATTTATATCCAATGGAGAGCTTATAATATGTGTGACATTTTCCACTAAGTTCCTCCCCGTTTCTTCCCCCTGTCACTAATTGTTTCCATTTTTTCCTTTCAGACCAGGGCAGATAACACCATTGCTCGGAAAGTTTTCAGAATTACCTGACTTACTGTCAAAGCATGATATACTGCCTAACTCACTGGATGGGGCTTTGATGGATCTTGGCTCTTCTTCAATGCAGTTTGACCAGTCAGAGAGGGGATTTAGTATTAGTGGTGATGGACCACTGGATATGAGAATGGATGGACATAGGTTTGTCTGTTTAAAGACAAAATATACCTGTTGAAGCCATTTCTTATCATTTTATTTCTGGCATTGAAGGAGAGATCTGAAGGGAGTAGTTTTATGGTTGTCTATCTGTCCAGTCTGCCATGCTTTATCTCTATAATCAATAACATTTTATTCTTCAAAAGTATTTCTCACAATAGTTTAACCCTTTGCTCTATAAATATTCCTTTGCAAACAGAATAGACCCAGATCAGACTGATCATACTATAGGAGCCGTCTGATCAGGATCTGCTCTGTATGCAACATAATAAATACGATTCTACAGTTTCTGCCATGGCCTAAAATTCCTGTGCCCATGTGTTATTTAAACAAATTAATCTAATTAATATTGATGACGTCGTTATTTCTTACATGAATATCATTTCTTCTTGCCTCAGTTCTTTTAGCTTACCTGAGCATGAAATGCTGAATTGAGCTATTGTTATATTACTATGTCTCTGATCCGTTATCAGTCATTGTCCATCGTCATGAACAATTTATTCAAACAATGTCTTTGCAACTTGTGTGACCTAAGCTCATAGACATGTTCATTGAGAGGTCCTCTTTATCTTTTTGTTCAAATATTTGAAATCTGTTTAGAACTCAAGTTGTCATGGAAACCAGAAGGAAAAACTTAGACAATCTTCTTGACTGAAACGGCTGGACAGATTTCAGTATTATTTGACCCTGTATCAATATTGTCCAAACCATTTTGATTCATTAAAAAATATGGCTGTTAAGGATGGAGTTTATTTTCCTGATAGCTATACAGTCTAGACTGTTTTGTGTTACCTTAAGAGGGAGTCTGCAAAGATGGTCACATAAGACAGGGAGTCACATTTTTACACAGTTTTGGTTTCTTAACCCATTCCCTCATATTGACGCCTCTGCAAAGGTCACCTGTTGAAACCATTGTTATAAATAGAGCATTTGCTCCTATGAGGAGCAAATGCTCTATTTATCACAATTGTTTCAAACTACAAAATTAAAAAAAAATCCTTTTCTCTAGTTAATGCTCCTTTTGGGTAGATTTATTCAAAGAAGTTTGGTCTAAAAATAGCCTATGCGGGAATGGGTAACAGTAGGTTTCAACATAACAGATATTACATCTTTGCTATTACCAATTTCCTGCCATAAAACATTGCGTGTAGTGTAGACCTAGATCAGCTGTTGAAAATCCAGCATCTTATCGAGGTAAACACTGTTTATCAGGTTAGTCATCAAAGTAAAGTAGGAGCTTTTGAGCTGCAAACCATGCAGGTCCTGATCAGATGTCACTGTATCAATATGGCAGCTGATCTGTCTTACTCTCTTTGCATTGTCTTGTTGCTTAAATGGTCGTGGTAGGGCTAATTTTGCCAAATTTAATTTCATGTTTCTTGAAAAAACCATTTAGGATTTGAATCCGGAATTGCTGCAAAAGTAATGGCTTGGCTTTGGAACAAAGGTCCAGTGACAGGAATCTTCCTTTGCACTGCGGTCTTAAACCATTCACATGTCAAAGCATTTAATTCTTGTTACCGGTTATGTGTTGTCAGTGCTTGCTATTCCCACTGATATAATCTTTGTTTCAAAATCCACCAAAACATCTAGTTCAGGCTTTCACAAGTTCTTGAATAAGTCATTGCCATAAGCATAAGCAAAGTTCTATTTTGCAGTTTTGTGTAAATATCCGTATTCACTAGAATAATAACTATTGCCTCGCATGAAGAGAGCACAATCGGATTTACCTCTATGATTGCCGGTAATAAACTGAGCAATTTAAAGGCGAATTCAATAGTGAAAATCAGATTTGTGGTTGTATTTTATGGTCATCTATCTATCTCGATATACTGCATCACACCCTCGCGGGTAATTTTGAGCAGTTGCGCGCCTGTGCCTATTCATAGAAATAGGAAAAGGTAAAAGATAAGGAAGTAAGGATGTAAAGATGATAGGGTAAAAATATCATGTGAAAAAGATAAAACCAGGATAAAAACATCATTGCTGGACTCATGGTTTAGTATGGTAGATGTTACTGACTGTTGAATTGAAACTGTCCAAGTCCCCAGTCAGCACAACATCTGATGGCAGAGCATTCCACTGTACAATGGTAAGAGGAAAAAATGAGTATTTGTAGTAGTCTGCACCAGTGTGGATCTGCATATAGGCCGCAGAGTGGCAGACAGGACACTTTTGTATTACTCTGCATATACGCTGGTACTGGCACAGCCACCAACCTGTAAGTTATTTTGTAGAAAAGGCACAAACGTGCGTCTGCCCGCCGTTGCTCGAGAGCACGCCATCCTAATATTTCTAGCATGGCAGAGACCCCAGAGTATTCACCCAAAGTCCAGCGAGCGGCCTGACATTGTACCATCCCAATTTTGTTAATGTTGGCCTTTGTGTGAGGATCCCAGACACTACCTGCATACTCTAATTGTGGACGGACAAGGGTTTTATACATGTACTCACGGATCTTTTTGGATATGCATTTTATATTCCTCTTGAGAAATCCCAGTGTACGATTTGCTGTTGTCCACGACAAGTTGCTCGAGATGTCCACACCTAGATAGCGAGCACTACTGACAGTCTCCATAGTTTGTCTATGTAATGTATATGTGGTGGATATTGGGACCCTTGCCTTGGTGGCCTGAATTACCTGGCACTTGGAAGGGTTGAAGCTCATGTCCCATCTTTGTGACCATTCTTGTAGTTTGTTGAGGTCTGCTTGGAGAGTCGAACCGTCTCTATATTTGTCATTGATTGTCAAGTATACTGCCGTGTCATCCCCAAACAGCCGTACTTGCATTAGCCAGGGAGTCATTAATACCAGTCCCATTATACATGGGCTTGCCGCATTTAGGAGTTATTGCCCTTTTATACTAAAAAATTACATATTTTTTCCGTCCAATGCCATATCTCTGTAACAGATTGACAGAATTCAATGAAACCCGACATGAATATTTGTTATCACTGGGGCATCGTTCCCATGTATCATTCCAGATCGTTTGGGGGATTTAGGAGTTATTGCCCTTTGATACGCAAATATCAAATATTTTTATTTGTCCAATGCCATATCTCTGTAACGGATTGACAGAATTCAATAAAACTCTACATGAATATTTGTTATCGCCATGGCACTGTTCCCACGTATCATTTAGGAGTTATTCCCCTTTGATACACAAAACATGTACACTATTGTCAAAGATTGCTGAAGAAAGCAGTAATTTGGCCAAATAATTATAAAGTTGGTCAAATTATCTATTTAAGGTTTTGGTACGCATCGAAGGCAAGTAAAACTTGGTTGAGCGATCAAGGGCTGTCATAGCCCTCTTGTTTTAAATTGATTATCTAAAGATTCCCTTCCCCCACTGGGGTCTCCGTTGCTGAGTGGTTATGGTCTTCGACTGACAATCGCTTAGCCCCTAACAGCTGTGGGTTCGAATCCCGGTCTGGGCATTTGGATTTTTCATGTGAGGAAGCCTTCCAGCTGGCTTGCGGTAGGTCGGTGGTTCTACCTGGATCTTCTCTGTGCATAAAACAATGCAATTTGTTCTGGGCACAGAAGAACCTCTGCCATGGCCAACAGTTCCTGTGTCCATGTGATTTATAACAGTTAATGAAATTAATATTCATGATGTCATTATTTCTTACATGAATATTGATGGAGTAAACAGTTAAGTAGATCATGTTATGACAGTATGTTCTAAATTGTTCAGATTTCCTGATCAACCTACAGCTGCAGATGTGGTTAACACACTTGATGAAGTAGACCTTGCCAAAATTATCAAAAAGTATGGTGAAGACAGTCAGTCAAGGAAGATAGCACATGGCATTGTTGAAGCAAGGTCCAGGTGTGGAAGAATCAGATCAACAAAACAACTAGCAGAAATCATTCTTGAAATCTGTGAAGGGTAAGAATTGACATTGTCAGAATGGACAGGATCATGTACAGTAAAACCCCACTGAACTGGACATTAAAATTATTGTCAGTGCCAGTCTTTCGGACAGGTGGCAGCTTAATGCATGTTGAAAGTAATGCAGAAAGCTTTCAAAGGAGCTTTCTGCACGACTTTCACCCAGCATTAAACGGTCACCTGCCTAAAATGACTTGAATTGGTTTTAATTAAAATTCAGGTTTAGATGGGGTTTACTGTATCTTTTGAAATTATCTCTAGTGTAGTTTTAAAACCTTCATTCTAGACAGCTGTTTAACTTACCTCTTTTGGTAGGTTACCTTTTGTGCAGCTATTGTAACCATTTTGGCAACTCTGTAACTTGCTCTCTGATTGCCCATTAACGTTCATTTTGGCAGCTCACTAACTTACCCCTTCGTTATGTCTATAACTTACCCCTTTGTCAACTGTATAACTTACCCCTCTGGAAGCTGCCAAACTTTACTTTTAGCTCATTAACTTACCCCTTTATTATGTCTGTAACTTTCCCCTTGGCCAGCTGTATAACTTACCTCTGGTAGCTGTTTAATATACCTTATCTCTTTCCCTCATATAAACATGTTTTCACACACTTGCAAATAGAGTAGACCCAGATCAGAAGGCTCCTATAGGGGCCGTCTGATCAGGGTCTGCTCTGTTTGCTAATGGAATTTGAAAGATCAGTTTCTTTACTTTCTAAAATGGCCATACTATTCCACCTTCCATATTATAACACACTATTTTGTTCATGAATATTCAGTAGGTATTGAAATTTGGAATAAACATAGAACAGTGAAAGGGTTAAAGCAGCTGACTAACGTAAGTTACCTCATTATTATGTCTGTAAATTTCCCCTTTGCCAGCTGTATAACTTACCTCTCTGGTAACTGTTAAACTTTACTCTTAGCAGCTCACTAACTTACCCCTTTGTTTTGTCTGTATCTTACCCCTTGGCCAGCTGTATAGCTTACTTCTGGTAGCTGTTTAATTTACCTTATAGCAACTAACTTACCTCATTGTAATGTCTTTAACTTTCCCCTTTGCCAGCTGTATAACTTACTTCTCTGGTAGCTGTTTAATTTACCTTATAGCAGCTGACTAACTTACCTCATTGTTATGTCTGTTTACAGATTGTTTTCAAGCTCTGACGTATTTCCTAGGAAGCTCTATACAATTCTTGAACTGCTCTATATTTGAACAGCTATATTATAATAGGCAGCTCTATAAATGACTTTTTGAGAGGCTCTGTAGTCTGTAATATTCCTCATTGTTAGCTGTGTAACACACCTCTAAACCTGGTATTTAACCCTTTACTTCATGAATATTCATATTAGAAATAATTATATCATGAATATTAATTGGGTTAATTACCAAAATGGCGCATTAATACATGATTTTTTTACCAAAGCAGAAACTGTAGAAGCAGCAGATCTATATAATACCATAAGCAAACAGAGCAGACCCTGATCAGACATCTCCTATAGGAGCCATCTGATCTGGGTCTACTCTGTTTGCAAAGGTGTAGAAAGGCATATTTATGGAGTAATGGGTTAACCATGTACTCCTTAAATGCACCTATGCAATCAGAGTAAACTCAGATCAGATGGCTCCTGTAGCAGCCGTCTGATCAAAGTCTGCTCTCTTTGCATATGGAACAATGTAGATCTGATTCAGTAATTTTACAGTTTCTGTCATGGCCAAACTTGCCTATGTTCATGTGCCATTATAAAGATGCATCTACATGTAATCAATATTCATGGCATTGGTATATCTTACATGAATATTCATGGGGAAAAGGGTTAACATACCCTATTGTATTCTGTGACAGCCCACTTGGGAAGTTATATATGGATAGCTTTACACCTTATTTCTAATTCTTTGACTTACTTCTTCTTTTGGAGTAGCCCTGTCATAAGTATCCTCTAGACATAATCTTCAGGCTATTCTGTAAACAACTTTTATACATCTTGGAAGTCTATTGTATTCTGTCACAACACTCTTGTACAGTTATATATGGACAGCATTACACCTTATTTTATGTTCTATGACCAACTTCTTTTGGAGAAGTCCTGTCATAAATATCCTCATAGCAACCCTGTCATAATCTTCAGGGGCAGGATTTACTAAAGATCATACAAATTATTGTAATTTTATCAAAATTATCGTAAGCCCTCATTTAAAAACATACTTAATTCTTAGCCTCTTAATTTAGCTGAAACAGGTTGCTCAGTATCTTGAAGTCATATGTTACCTGGATATGTTGATGCTGTTTTACTTTAGCATCTGTCACTTCTTCAGCCTACTGCTATAAATGCAAGGTAAGATTCTGAAAATGGGTGATCCTTCGAAAAGCAAAAGTAGAAATGCAAGAAGAGAAAATTGCAGACTCGGTTTTATTGAGTCTGTTCATGAGTTGTAATTAAAAGTGCAACACTTCTCACGCCCCCTAGCACCGACTTAAGCAGTATTCAATTTTCAAAACTAATAACATCAAAACTAATGATCCCGAAGGACCAGAAAATATAACAACACTGAGAATGAAGTACAGGGAGACTTTTTACGGCCGCCACACAAGCACTTAACATGTTAAGATTAAGTCACAAAAAGAACCTTTCTGCTAAGCTGTTTTGTAGCTTATCAGCCTAGACTTGACTTGACTTGATCCTGATATTATTTGTCATCTGCTGTGTGTGTCCCAGCAGCTGGGGTAGGCAGCAGCTGCACTTATAAAAAATATTTAGCTGCTCATGGGTATCACAGTTTCCTAGTGTTTAATACTCTATTCTCCTAGGATTCTTGCCTTTAAAATATTTCTACTGCTAGATTTGTCTTGTTTTCTATTTTCAGTGGGTTTGGGACTGACAAACTGGGTAGATATTCACATCCTGCTACGAAGACGTTCCAAGCATTGAGAATATTTGTTAACAATGAAATGAATGAACTTAACATTGGCTTAAAACAAATATTTAATTACCTGAAAGTTGGAGGCACATGTGTAGCAATAAGTTTCCATTCGTTAGAGGACAGAATTGTCAAAAGACATTTTAAGGACATTGACTTGGATTTAGGGAAGGGGTTGACTTTATCTCAACAGAGAAAGCAAAAGACAAGCAGGAAGATATACTCCATAGACCAGCTCGAGCAGATGTCAACAAGGAAATGGAAGTTACTGAACAAAAATATTCTTGAGCCGACTGAGGAGGAGGTAGAGAGAAATCCTAGGAGTCGCTCAGCAAAATTGCGTGCTGCAACAAAAATTACACATTAACTCTTTCCCTGTTCTATGTTTATATTAACCCTTTCCCTGTTCTATGTTTATTCCAAATTTTAATACCTACTAACTGAGTATTCATGGATAAAATAGTTATAATGAAATATGGAAGGTGGAACATTGTAGCCATTTTAGAAAGTAAAGAAACAGATATTCCGTTAACAAACAGAGCAGACCCTGATCAGAAAGCTCCTATAGGAGCTGTCTGATCTGGGTCTACTCTGTTTGCCAATACATGATATGGCTTTTATATGAAGGAAAGGGGATAAATGAAGAGACACAAAATCAGGGTACCTTCAGAATGAGGGACAATGTTTATCTTTAACCCTTTCCTCCATAAATACACCTTTCTACGCCTCTGTAAAAGTCACTTTTTGAAACCATTGTGATAGATAGAGCATTTGCTCCTGTAGGAGCAAATGCTCTTTTTATCACAAGGAAATGCTCTTTTTATCACAAGGGTTTCAGCACTACACAACTCTAAAAAATTTCCTTTTCTCTAGTAAATACTCCTTTTCGGTAGATTTATTTGAAGAGGTTGGGTCTACAAATAGCCTATGGAGGAAAGGGTTAACCCTTTCCCTGTTCATGTAAGAAATAATGTAGAATCAGATCTATATTATATGATTTGCAAACAGTACAGACCCTAACTCTGTCAATTATTATGTCTCCCCTCTTTAGGGGAGGGCGACATATTGATGTTGTGCTTTCTGTCTGTCTGTCCGTCTGTCTGTTAAAATTCTTGTGCAGCTAACTCCTCCTACACCATTAGAGGGATTTCCTTCAAACTTTTACATATGAATCAGCTATATGTGAGGATGGTCATGTGGTTTGGAATTTTGGCTGCAACAATTTTGACAGAAGTTATGGCCCTTTGGAGTTTTTCCTTATATAGAATATATAGCGAAAAAATCTTGTGCAGCTAACTCCGTCTACACTATTTGAGGGATTTACTTCAAACTTTTACATATGAACCACCTATATGTGAGGATGGTCATGTGGTTTGGAATTTTAGCTGCAACTATTTTGACAGAAGTTATGACCCTTTGGAGTTTTTCCTTATATAGAGTAATAGCGAAAAAGTCTTGTGCAGCTAACTCCTCCTATACTATGTAAGAGTTTTCATTCAAACTTTTACATATGAACCAGCTATATGTGAGGATGGTCATGTGGATTGGAATATGGGCTGCAACAATTTTGACAGAAGTTTGGATTTTTTTCAAATATGAAATTTATAGGGAAAACTAGTGTTTATAGATGTCTACAAAAGTTTACAGATAACCAATCTGTATGTGATGCACAACCAATCTATATGTATCTATGTATCTCTTGGTTACAACGTTCATTCCTCTTATGGGTGCGGGGGGCGGGGTACCGGTGGGAGACGTGTTTTTCTCAAAAACAAACTCTAGTTAGCTTATGATAAGATTGAAGCTTTACAGATTATTCTAACACAATCTGTTAGCTTGCATATACATGTATAAATAAAAAACAAAGCTAGCAGTGATTAAAATAATAATAAATCACTGCTCATGCTACATTTGATTTGGTTGTTATATAATCCTTTGTGCATTTCATCAAAGGTCTGTTTACCAGATGTTTATTCATAAGCAGCGTTAATGCATCTCCTATATCATAAACATTACACATGTATTGATTTATCATTGATATGTATTGCTTGTACGGCTGATAACTAGGACTTCGGGATAACTCAAAGTAAAAGTTTGGTCCTTCCAAAATTTACAATGCAGAATTGTTCTAAAATGTATCACTCTGCATATCTGGAAACACATATGACAGCTTAATGCAGGACGAAAGTGATGCTAAAAGCTCCTACAGGAGTAATGAACATTACTTTAGACCTGCATTAAAATGTGAACTTGAGAAATGGTCCAAATTAGAAATCAGATGACTCGAACCTCTGTTATCTCGAAACAATGTGTATGGTTCCTTGATGTTTGAGATATTGAAGATCAGCTGTATGTCTTTACACTGTTTCCCATTCACTTATGGATTTGGTGTAACAGCCAAATACATAGAGATTAATAGGTTCGTGCCGTAGATTGGACGCCTTTATCCGACGAGGGGAGAAAACGTTGAGGGGAGGCTTGTGGAGCCTCAACTGTTTTCTCTCCAAGTCGGATAAAGGCATCCCATCTATGGCACTCACCTATTATTCGATTTATCAAGTCATTTAAGTTTTATCTTTATCGATATCTTGAACTTCAAGGACCATACATATTATAAACTATAACAGAGGTTTGAGTCATCTGATTTTCTAATCTGAACAATTTCACGGCTTAATACAGTTCTAAAGTAATGCTGAAAGCTCCTGCAGGAGTTTTCAGCATTACTTTAGACCTGCATTAAGCTGTCACATGCATTTCTAAATATTCATAGGGATACATTTTTAGCTCATCAGAGCACAAAGTGCTCAGGGTGAGCTTTTGTGATCGCTTGATGTCCGTCGGCGTGCATCGCATGTCATCAACTTCTTGAACCTTTAAAAATCTCCTCTGAATCAACAGGGTTCTCAGCTTTCATCTTTGACACATAGCATCATCTGTAGGTCCTCTACAAAATGTATATAAAAACCTCCTCTAAAACTGGAAGGTTCTCAGCTTTCATATTTGGCACATAGCTTCATGTTCAGATCCTCTACAAAAGTTGTATAAAATAAGCCCCTGGGGTCAAAATTGGCTCTGCCCCAGGGGTGACCAGTTTTCTATAGAAACATATAGTGAAACTTTGAAAATCTTCTCTTTTGAAACTGGAAGGTTCTTAGCTTTCATATTTGGCACATAACATCATGTTCAGGTCCTCTACAAAAGTTATATTGAAAGTCTTCTACAAAAAGTATACAAATTATGCCCCTACCTGGGGTCAAAATTGACCATGCCCAAGGGGTGCCATGTTTTATATAGAAATATATAGTGAAGACTGAAAATCTTCTCCTCTGAAACTGGAAGGTTCTCAGCTTTCTTATTTGGCACATAGCATTATCTTGAAGCCCTCTGCATAAGTTATATGAATGAGGCCGCATCCCTGGGGTGGCCAGTTTTCTATAGAAACATATAATGAAAACTTTGAAATTTTTCTCCTGATTGTCTGGTAAGCGTTATCTGGGCCGTCATGGCCATGATATAGAGTGTAGAATAAGATCTGTATAATCCCATAAACAAACAGAGCAGGTCCTACCGGAGCCGTCTGATCTGGGTCTATTCTGGTTGTCATGCACGGAAATATGTTTATATGAAGGAAAGGGTTTACCCTCTTACCTCCTTCTTCCCTGTCTCATTTGCGCTGTAGCTGCCAAAATGTACACATGCGATATTTGGAAGTGTTTGAATGACGGGACAACATGCTACACCATCAAACCGTCAACACGATGAAGGGGAAGACGGACACCTCAGACTCCGAGTCTATAATGGCTGACGACAACGATAATACAAATGATGGGGATACATTCACAGAGTACGACCCATGGGACAGTGCCATTTAAAGAGCCTTCAAAAAAGAGTCATCTTTATAGTTTGAGGAGCAAGTAGAGACGTTGGTTGAAAGGCAAACTATGGGTGAAGCTGAAACAAGAAGACGTGCGTTCCACTTACAGAACAGCGGCCATTAATATATTTACCAGGAGAATGTATCCGGTTTTAGGTCGGTTTCACACCGCGACGCCCAGCTTATGGCAGGTAGGAGAAAGACCCCATGGGATCGTCCGTGCACGGAACAAATTGCATTTTGTGCACATACGAACACCTGGGTGAAACCATCGACCTATCGCAAGCCAGCTGGAAGGCAACGAGAATGATCTGGTTTAACTTCATTCAGAAACATTCCGTTTACAAAGCCTTGAAAGGAACCCCTGTGATTTGGTGGATTTAGACTGGGACGAAACTTGTAAATACGCCACAAACGGAACACAATATAGATCACTTCAATTCAATCTTGGAAGACTACAATCAGCCTGACATGGCAACGAAGACAATGGAGACGTGAACGCCCAGTAAAGTGGACTACTGTGTGGTGGATTGCATAGTGTGTTTTCACAACACACCGTTTACGAAAGGGTGGTCCTAATTCTTTCAGTAAAACTTTCTTAACTGTGTACAGTAGATATGTGTGGAATTCAAAGACAAATAATGTTACATCTAATGGAATGCATGTATAGCTTTTTCATTCATGGGACTCACAGGTGCCAGGCGCGTGACCATTTCATCTATTACGTTTAGACATCATACGTTAACAGAAAAAAAGTTTTGAAAAAAAATTCGTATACATGTAGTATAAAATATTAAACTATATGAAACAAAATTTCAAAACTTTTTTTTTCGACTGTCAAAGTATGATGTCTAAACGTACTTGAAGATGGTTATCTAATATTTATGAAATTATCACGCGCTTGGCACCTATGCTTGGACTTACTCTAAACGGGCGCGCGTTATTGGCTAGAAAACCTCTATTTCCTGTCGAAAAATCTTCCCGTGCTCTCGTCTAATGTGCTTTTTCTTTTAGCTGTCTCTCATCTGTTAGATTTATAGAGCTTTCAAAACAAACTACTGACCTGTGATGCTCATTGACTTATTTAGCCCCCTGTCACCCCTGTAAGCCTCAAATCAATGTCACAGTACTCAACTGGTGTTTACTTCTTACGGTCAGATATACCATGATAGGACAGCGTTCAAGAACTGGGTCCATGCTTATAAAGCTTTTTAGTTGAGGTTGAGTTCGTTCTCAAGCTTTTGATTGGTCAGATTTGAGTTCTCAAGCTTTTGATTGGTCAGATTTGAGCCAAAGACTCAAATCTGACCAATGAAAAACTTGAAAACAAACTCCGACTCAACTAAAAGTTTTATAAGCATGGACCTTGATGTCAAAAATGTTTTTTCTGATATACATGTATTTAACAGAATTGGTGCTGATTTTTATACTTTCGAATTGGAAAAGAACGTACAATGCTATGGACTTGGTAGGGGCCCATACGTACGTACCTAAACCTGTCTCAACTTGAATGGCACAGGGTTCCCGGAATACTGCAAACATGCAAGAAATGGTCGCAGGCCGTTGCAATGGACTCTGGAGGGATACTAGTTGTCAAACCCCACTTTAACTCAATTGACACAGCGGATTCTGGAAATCCGCCATTGCCTCGGAATTAGCCGTAGACCGATCTAAAGGATTCGGGAGGGGCCGTAGAGGTTGAAACTGACCTTTACTCTATTGTCACCAGGGATAAAAACACAGAATGAGTCGCAATGGACTTGGGAGGGGTTAAAATCTCGAAACTGACCATAACTCAATTGGCACCGAGGTTCCAATCGGTAAATGCCTCGAAATGAGTGCAGACCACTCTAATGAACTCTGAACGGGGCCCATGTATATCTATGTCGAATGCGATCTTTACTCGGTCGGCCCCGAGGATCACTGAAGTATGCAAGGGTGATAGAAAGGGTCGCGGGCCGTTTTAATGAATTCTGAATGGGACATAGAGGCCGAAACTGACCATTACTGTACTAGGGTTCCCAGGTGTCTGCAAGTGCCTCAGAATTAGTGGCATGTCGTTTTAATGAGCTCGGGGAGGGGTCCAATGTCAAATATGTCGAAACCAACCTTTAATCTATTGGCATCGGGTATCCTAGTTGGAATTCTGTTAATGCCCCCAGAATGAGTTGCAGACGGTTTTAATGGATCCAGGAGGGGCCACGGATACCGAAACTGACCATAATTGATTTGGCACCGGGGATCCTGGAAGTCTGCGAGCGTACAAGCTGAATCCATCGTAGAAGACAGATCTACATGGATCGACTCAGGTGGGGTCACAGAAGGGGTCATACATGTATGCCGAAAATGGTCTTAAATCTATTGGCCTTGAGCTTCCTGAAAGCGGACTAAAAGTGTCGTATACGTTTCATCTACAGTTGAACTTCGATAACTTGAACTCCAAGGGACCATACAAATTAGTTCGAGATAACAGAAGTTCGAGTCATCCGACTTCTAATCTGAACAATTTCTCAAGGCCCAGGCTTAATACAGGTCTAAAGTAATGACCTGTATTAAGCTGTCACACGTGTTTCTAGATATCTGTAGAGATACATTACTGGAGCAATTCTGTATTGTAAGTTTTGGAAGGACTGAACTTTTTGTTCGAGTTATCCAGAATTTCGAGTTATCCAAGTTCGAGATATCGAAGTTCAACTGTATTTATGCATATAGTACAATCAAACTTATAATGATGTCCACGTATGGAAATCATAATTTTGATTGTACTATATTTTTATGTATTAATATTTTGTAATTTGTATGCAAATTTAGATGCTAAATAAATCTATCTATGTATCTAACTGGACGCCCCAGATACAGAGAAACCCGGTGCGATGCCCCACTCTTATTATCAACAGAGTTTCTCAAGTTCTTTTAGATGCCCAGTGTATAGTACTGATACATCGGGCCTCGGTTTATAGACTCATCCAAAGGACATGGTAAGGCAGATCGAGCAGATTTAAAGACATAGCCTACACAGAGTTGATTGCATAAATAAATGAAACGTCTGCGTCCAGTTAGATACATAGATATATTTATTTAGCATTTAAATGTTACATAGAAGCAATCAGTTATATTGAAATATTACAGTAGTGTAGTTCGACTCAATAAGATGGTATAATTAATATGTTAAAAATGATGATGATAAAGAATAGATATAAGCTGACTTCAAAATGACCGTGACTTTGAACGGTATGCCGATGCTGGGAAAGCCCAGAAAAGACCGAAGACGTATTTCCAATTTTTCCACTGGCGTCCCGAAATTAGAAAAAAATACTTATATCTTCGAAAAAAAAAAAGTAAATATGGTTCAACTGAAAAATAAAATTTATTTGAATTTTTCAACTTCAAAAATTACAAAGTGCCTATAGTTAGCCCATAGTGAGCAGAAACGGACGTTAATCAACACAAACAAACACATCTGCTACATATCTATCAGCCTGTGTCGCGGTACCGTAAAACAGTGTGTGTCAGATCAGATGTCTCCTGTTTGAGGTGTCTGATCACGGTCTCCTAAGATAAGATAAGATAAGATAATGTAACCGTCCTAGCTTTATGCTAGAAGGTTTCCCAGGTTCTATTAAAATTAACATACTTAGGCAGTAGAAATAAAAACTCAAGAGTGTCTAGGGGATACTATAATTTATTTACTTCTCTTTCAACACCTTGTTATTTCAAACCAAAATACATACAGTGGACAGCCATAGTCAATTATATGACATGCCCAATGTTGCTTTTGCACCCTAAAGATAGAAAGAAAGAAAGGGAAGAATAAAAGGGAGATAAAGTGGACCTGTTCTGACGGGAGGTAAGATATATCATTGGCTGTCCTGAAGAAAAGCCGCTGAATCTTCTAAAACAGGTCCTTATATAGGTACTTGGCTGCATTGAGCATGCTTTTGGAGCCCATGATTGTTAACAAACTATAGCAAGGAGGAGCTTTGCAAATGACATGTACATGTAAGGCTATATATAAGTATCAAAAGGTAGATTAAAGTTGAATATGTTTGAGATCAGTACTAAAATAGTAATCGTAAAATAGAGAAAAAGTTATTCCTGCTACAATAAGTTTTAATTAACGTCGGCAAGATACATGCATGCGTGCGAGCACGTGTGCGCGTGTGCTTTGGGCCGGGTGTATGTGGATGGAGTAAGTAATGGAGTTAAGCTCACTTACTCGACTGTACTACTTGTACAGTTTCTAAGTAGTATATATTTACTTTGAGTGCTAGGGCAGTCTGTGTTTATATCTTTATTTCCTCCAAATGTTGAAGAGTTAAACATACAAACAAGAAATTTAAATACACACAATTATGACAAACTATATACACAATACAAGGCAAAGTAATATGATATGAATTTAAACAAGGATCCTAATATTTATAATTATCATCCATATCATCATTGATATAAGGTACACACATGTGTATATATTCATAATGAGCACATTGAAGATAGCACCGATACAATAGTTTTCTAAGCGTAACGATAATCTTCAAACACAGACGGGCCCACAATGCAGCACGATATCACAGCTGCGACCTTCATCACGAGTCTTCAGCAATACCACCATGCTGCATTAAGCAATCACTTGTACAAAGTGCCATATATTTATACAAGTAGTCGCACAAGTCGCATTAGCAGTGCTTTATAGTATCACAGTCCACTGATAGTGGTGTAAACAAGGATCAGTACGATCTACATCTTACATTTACAATGACAAGTTTATATTCTTTTAGCTACATTAAATGAAGAATATATAAGTTTGTGTTGCATTCACCCATCTAGTGAAATAAAGAACACCACATTTTACTAACATGTATAACCCCTGCTTTAAGAAATTGAATATACTTGTCATTCAACAGAATGTAGAGTGCATCGTCCTGAGAACCAAGAAGAACTCCAATGTAAACATCATTATGAAGATTGTTTAAGTACTCTAATACAGACAAACCAAATGCATGCCCTAGATAACTCTTAAAACGAGTACGTATGCATTCTAGATACTCACATCTAAATAGACAGTGTTCTACATCATTAGTAAATATTGAACCACATTTATGACACAGTTTGTCATATTCATAAGAGTTGATACGAGATACTAGCCCTATGACGTTTTGACAATGTTGAGTACATGATGGGTCATATTTACAAAGTGACCAAATAATGCTCTCTCGATATACAGGGTGTATACACTTGAATAGTGTGAATATTTCTTCAGATAACTGTGAATACCACATATATTCCTCCCGGTGCTTAACCGACGTTTTACAGATGCGTTTCCATGTGTGTTTACCGGGGAAAACGTCATCACATTCATACTTATACAGATAACTTTCCAGACTGTAATCTGACAGAATATCAAATATATCACTAAAATAACCCATTTGATTACCACTTGTATTTAAGAATGACGACATACGCATGAGAAACACATCTTTAACACGTGATTCAGAACCAAGGTTGCATAGCTGACCAAAGAGAGTCAACTTCTTTAAGTCAATTTCTGCTTTAATCGAGAATAACCCCAGCATACCTAAAGCTATAACAGTCCTCGTTCTTGTACCTATACATTGCATAAGCTTACAACAAAAACGATGGCTCCGTTCAAGTAGCAGTAGATCAGAGTCACTCAACTGGTATATCATCTCACACCCATACAACGCTTTCGGCAATACTTTAGCTTTATATACTTTTTTAAGTGTAAAAGGGTGCAGCCCCTGATTACCAAACCCTCCCACTCCCAAAAAGGTGCGTCTTAACTTAGAGTTTACATCTTTAACAATGGCATGATTAACTAAAAACTTGCTAAATGGTATACCAAGATGAGTATATATATCACGTTCATCGATTCTTTCATTGCCTATGTACCATCGTCTACAGGTCTTCGAATACTGAGTCTTAGACTCATTGCAAACAATAACCGCACATTTCTTGGCATTGTATTCGTAACGCCATTTGCATGAATATTTGTAACACAAAGTAGTCATTCTATCCAAGCCAGATTTTGTAAGCGCCAATAAAGTCATGTCATCAGCTGAAACTACGGCAGGTACAGCTAGACCGTTTAATTTAAAACCAATGTTCAAATCATCAAATTTTCGAATAAGCCCATCGATGAAGCAGAGGTACAGGAACGGCGAGCTTACCCCGCCTTGCCTGGTCCCTACTTCTATAGGGAAGAAATCGGATTTGAATCCCTTAAACATCAGACAGCTCTCCAGATCTTCATGCAAATTCACGATTGCCTTCCATGAGAATGACGTTATACCCATTTCATGTAGCTTGAAAAACAAACCATTGTGCCACACCTTATCAAAAGCAGTCTTAACATCTAAAAAGCAGACGTACAATTTACTACTATTCTCTCTGCAAAAGTAGACACATTCTCTCAACAGAAAAGACGACATAGTACAACTCATATTTTTCTGAAAGCCACATTGCAACGGGCTAAAACAGCAATCATTTTCCGCTTTCATCCGGGAAAGCAAAAGCCTCTCATATAGCTTCAATATGGCCGAAGACAGTGTTATTGCCCTATAACTAGCCGGATCGTCCTTTCTCTTATTGCCGCCTTTGTACAGGGTTATTATTACACCACGTTTCATACGCTTTGGAATATATGAAAACTTGTACATATAATTATACAACTTTAAAAGAACAGTATAGAGTAACTCATTAGCATATATAATATGTTCATTTGAGATACGATCTAATGAACAGGCCTTCTTTGTTTTCAAGGTTTTCGACTCCTTTACAAATTCTTCAATAGAAAACGGTTCAAACCTCGACTCGTCAGGAGACCTATTCTTAAGATCTGTTACAGCTTTATCAAGTGTATCTTTAAAACAAGAGTCATAGGAAGGTCTGGAGATATCAGTGTACAAATTACGAAAATACTGACCCCATTGACATGCAATCGATTCAGCATCTCGATATACTGTATCATTAAATCTCATCTCAGTACAGTAAGTGTCAGCAGAGCGACCAGTGCGTCTTTTGATCAGTTTCCAAAAGTAGCAAGAGTCGACCTCTGCTGCCTCATCAACCTCTTCATTTAGCTGCTTTAAGTAGCTATTCGAACAATTTCTATGATATTTTCTGAAAACTCTTTTCGCCTCTTTATACTGAATGTACAGTTCATTATCGGGATTATTTGGCCTACCATTATTGATCCAAACTCTACGTTTCTGACGCATATGGTAATGTAAATTTTTCATGGCATCATCCCAGTAAGGCTTTAAATAAGGTTTAAAATCAGATATTGCAAACGAGCGATCTGACGCTATACAAATAGCATTACAAATATCATCATATAGCGTATCAATATTCATCTTATAGTCGTCAGAAGAATTCAAATCTGTAGAGCACAAGGGGCCCAACAACTCATGTAGCATTGAGTTGTAGTTGACTACTTGCTCAACAGACACTTTATTCCATTTTATTCCTCTAAAACTAGAGCCACAATTACTGGCTGTATATATACCAGCAACTAACAACGAGCAGACAATCGGTCTGTGACAAGACACATTAAGTGCATTATCATCAAGTATCTCACATGACACACACATATCACTTGCTTCCATTGGACATAAAAAATGATCAATCAGCGATTCTGCATTACCATTATATGAGACAAAACTCGAATGTGCTCCTTTACACATGGGCAAAGTGTTAACCGCTATAAAATTATTATCATTTAAGAAATCACAGAGTAGTTTGCTCCGTAAGTCAACTTCCTTAATGTAGTTCCCTCCATGCAGATGAGCATTGAAATCACCAAACAGTAACACTTTACCAACATGTGAGTAAGTAGAAATAATGTCCGCTAATTTAACAAGATACTCTTTAAATACCCGCGTACCGTTATTACTGCTAGGCAGGTATACTTGTATACAGAATAAAAAAGTACTTTTGTCGAGTTCTACCTGTAAACCTACTAATCTATCATCGTCAAACGAAATGGGGCTAACTATGTACGGAAGCTGTTTATTCCATAGAAAGGCCACACACCCTTTCCCATAACTCCTAGATTCAAGCGACAGTGAAGAGTCAGATACACAGAAGCTCGTATAGTCTCTATGTATACAGTCTAAAAAGTGACTATCACTATCTAATAGCCAGTGTTCGGACAAGCCACAAATACCTATATTGTGCGTCTGTAGAACGTTACTTAGATATGCAGCGCTTGACATTATGCCAGTCGCATTCCAAGTTAAAATGTTAATTGTAGACACTATAACAAATAAAAGATGTACAAGTTTCAGCTTGGAAGCACCAGCATAAAACATCTGAATAAATAAATCTTCGTAAATCAGTACGAATCATCACCAGTGTCTCTGAAAGATCGGCCTTTTCTGTTCTTCCTGTAAGAGTTCCAAGAAACCCAATGCCTGCAAGTGACGTTGCGAGGCCAGAACCCTTCTTCTAGAACAGAAGCACAATAATCGTCGTCCTCCACGTTTAACCTTATGGTGATACTGTTAGTGTTTTTGATAGGGAATATCGTTACCCAAGTAACAGTCACACCTCTTCTTTTCACATAGTTTCTCAGCTTATGTTCTGTCATTGAAGACTTAAAACCACCAATGTGAAAACGTTTCACTTTCCTTCTCACATAAAGTGAAAAATCCTCTTCATCTTCCGATTCATGCCGAGCGCTGTCAAATCGCGAAGAGTCGGTGTCAGCTACTCTACTTGAACCTGGTCTACTCTGTTGGACTAAGCCGTTGCAAATCACGGGTATACTGTTGGCAGGCAAAGTGTGGTGCCTACTACCTCGATCGGTGCTCCTATTTGATTGGGTAGCGGATCCAGTCGAACCACCCGGAACATTAGCTACGGTCTGAATAGCACGCTGCCACGCACTGACAGCTGTATCTCCAGACACTGTGTGCAACGTAGTACGCGTAGAAGTGTCACTGTCGGGAACACTTCGTCGGTCCCTGGCGGTAGTGTCAGTTACCTGCCCACGATCTGAAGTGTCCCTGGAGGGATCCCACGTAAAACTACTCACAAAAATTTCTTTCGAAGCACCTTGTCGGTTCACATTCACACTCACATCACTAATATCTGTTAGTTCAGAGCTTGGACTGCCAGACGAGGAATGCTGCGTTTCCTTGGCCAAACTCACTGTGCCGTTATCTTCACTCCTAGCTATACTCTCAAGTTTAGACACTCGTTTCGTCACAGTTGCAAGCTTCCTAGACTCGGACACAACTCTGTTGGGCTGATTTAGTGTTATATTATACCCACGAACTGTCCCCATGTAGTCTTGTTAATAATAATTAATATATAGGGCCTACTTGTGTTCTTGACTTTAATTGTTATAATTATGGACATAGTTTCTCTTTCATGCATTAATGTTGTTACTATTTTTGCAACCCATTGTAGTTATCTATTCTCCCTATTATTTCCATGGGTGCGTCTTAAATTTGGTTTAAAGGCTTAATTTCAGCTGAACGAGCTGGATTAGACTGTTAGATACAGTACACCTGTCCTTTTCAAATTTCACAGATGTTCACCATCATAGGGGCTACGCTCTGGAATGAGGCCATTAAGTAGTGTACTTTACCATACATATTTAAAACAATTTTGGTCATTTAAACATTTATAGCAAATGACAATTTGCAGACAACAGTACTTGGCAGTGAGAGTTAACGAAACAGTCGAATGTTGTCAGTATATATGCGGTTACAAACGTGTGACCCAATTAAGCTTGTCGATGTTTACCAAATATCACGGCGGAGTAATTGTGTGTATTCAAAGAAAACTAGTTTGGGTTACTCGGGTCTCTTCATATACATACAATACTGAAATTTATAAAACAACGAAGGTTTCACAATCTTGACGACTAACATTTTGTATTTAAACATGAATATAAATGAAAACGAAGCCGAAGACAAACGCACTATTTCCGTTACCAATTAATATCGCGCACTAATTTGGATACTTGTGTACTTCGGTTCGAGGGTATGGAAGCTGGCAGATGATAGCAAAATGAGTGTAACAACTCAAATAAGATGTTTGATTTTCGTTTTCTCCATCCTCATTTCATCTGTTAATATGAC
This sequence comes from Azorinus chamasolen, assembly GCA_963576725.1. Classification (NCBI taxonomy): domain Eukaryota; kingdom Metazoa; phylum Mollusca; class Bivalvia; order Cardiida; family Solecurtidae; genus Azorinus; species Azorinus chamasolen. The sequence continues at coordinate 1,689,329 of OY755246.1, forward strand.
AGGTAAGCAAACTTTATCTCATTACTGCAGCCTATATCGATATAGTTTATATTATGGGCATTTTGCTTATTGCTTTATCTGGCTTAAATTATCCTGTGTGTTTGCAGTTGTTCATGTGGAGAAAAATGGCGACCCAGAAGTCGTTTCGCTGTTGAAAAAGTTATTGCTAGACCGTAACGACGTAGAATTCAATACAACCAAAACAAGGATTCCTTCTATAAGGAAAGTGAAAATCGAAATTGATTTCGTGAAGGAAAACACACCATCTGATGTTCGAACACCCCCGTGGATACATGAATTGATTATGGATAGAGAGAGTGAAAAACGGACGAATAGACGGAAACGAGCCGTCCAAGGAAATACAGAGGGAACGGCGTTGATGATACCGACAGAATACATTGTTGTTGTGGTAAGCAAAACATTTCAGCCTCACTCAGAGCTCTTGATAAGAGGAGTGTTGACCCTATACCAGTTCAATATTTATACAGTACTGTACTCTATATATATTCATGTTATTGTAATTTGTAAGAAATAATGACATCATTAATATTTATTAGCTGGTTTTGTTAAATGTAAGTTTTTCAATTTTCAAACAACTCTGTAGAATCAGATATCAATTGGTAAACAGTAGAGCCTTATCAGATGGCTTCTACAGGAGCCGTCTGAGCTGGGTCTACTCTGTTTGCAAAGGTGTGGAAAAAGTGTTCATATTATGAGGGGAAGGGTTACAGAATTCTATGTACATGTATGTCTACACTTATGATAGTGTCTGGCAGAGATCAGTACATGTACTCCTATTATCAATAGCTTTGGTACTATTTATCTCTATGATATGCTTGTCAATGCAATATCTTAACCCTTTACTCCATAAATACGCCCCTGTATGCCTTTGCAAACAGAACAGACCCAGATCAGACAGTACCTGGAACCATCTGATCAGAGTTTACTCTTGTTTTCTTTTGATAAATATAGATATGATTCTTCATGCAGTTTCTGCCATTTTCAAAAATTCCTATGTCCATCATCCATGTACTAGCTATTAGTATTATAACAATTAATCCAATAAATTTATATTAATGATATCATGATTTCTTGCACGTATATATACATTAATATTCATGGAGTAAAGTGTTAACCTTTCCCTGTTGAAGTTCATGTTAGAATAATAACATCATCACAGTAGTCATAAAAATTGACTTTCAGTTGGTGATGTCCCGGACGAGTACATGTTCCTGAAGACCAAAAACAGGTTTTTTATAAACCCTAGCAGATATTGAAGTGATATTTGGTATTTAGCTTTATTATTGAATTTTGTAGCAATACATTAATTTTTCACGGAGTTACAGCAGTTTGACTTATAATGAAATTTTGACTTGGCAGATATTGAAATGATATTTGACATGTAGCTTAACCCATTCCCGCATATAGACGCCTTTTGAAGCTTCTGTAAAAGTCACTTTGTGAAACCATTGTGATAATTAATATAGAGCATTTGCTCCACAGGAGCAAATGCTCTATTTAACACAATGGTCTCAACACTACACAATTCTAAAATTTTCCTTTTTAGTAGGAAATGCTCCTTTTCGGTAGATTTGTTCAAAGAGGTTGGATCTAAAAAAAAGCCTATATGGGAATGGGTTAATTAGTTACAGATGAAGGATAAATTTTGTTATGCTACATTGATTTGCTACAGAGTTAAACCAGTGGGAAGTAAAAATGCAGCCGGTAGGGGACTATGGCATATAGCTTTCAATAACCTCCCATTACTTGTTTACATAATTTTTTATGCCGTTATAAAATGAATTTTTATAATGGTATATGAATACATGCAGGATTGTTTGACTTTGGCTGAAACTGTAGAATCAGACACTTTGTACATAATAGATCACATGCCCAGAAACTTTTTACACAACAGATAACTGATTGCATGCCTAAAAACTTTGTACATGTCTAGAGACTTTGTGCATACAGTAAAATGGCGATAATCCGAGGACTGTCAGGAACTGAGAAAATGCTCGGATTACCGCTACCCTCGGATTATCCATGAAATCATACTTTGTGGATTCAGTTGGTCAAATATATCGTATAGCGCATGCACATACATGTGCCTTTTGCCTACAGAATGCTTGACAGTTAAATTTACATGTTTACGTATTTTTAGAAAAGTCTCTTTCAGCCAAACGCTTATTACGAGAGTAAACAACCGTTATAGAGTATTTCAGACGAATAATGCCGAGTGTTATGATTATTAATTAATTCAACCCGCCCTGATTTTTCTTATCACGAAACAGTACGGGAGCGATGTTGTTTGTTAACATCCACAACTAAATGAAATGTCGACAAATGGAAAATTAGGCAAACTAAAATCCATAAGTATGAGTTTATAAGCTACGACTGTTTTATGTCTAGTAGTTTGAAACCTTATTTGGGTTTATTATGAAGGGTTCGTTGAACGGAGCAAACTACAGTGAAACTTCGGTCTCAGCTGTGAATGGTGTTTACCATTATCACTTGTATAAGTAAAGAATCCACAATTATGCCCTCAAAGTTACTGCTTACATATGTGTATACTGTTGGACCCGGTGTTATTCACACATAGTTGCAAACTAACACAGTGGCACCTCTAATTGCTTGGGCACACAGAGTCGCAAGACATCAACAATGGAGGTGTGATAAATTTACTTCGAAGTGTCCGCGATGCATGCTCGGATTAGGCAGGTAATTTGATGAAGCAGTTGATTGAAGGGGCCGAGAAACGTGCTCGAAAAATCCGATTATCGAGACTCGGATTACACTGTACATAGTTGTATTCAAATAATAGAGTTCATGTCCGGACCATACAAATTCCCTCGGATTAGACCATATACTCGGAAAATCGCTCCTCGGATTATTGCCGTTTTACTGTAATAGATCACATGTATAGATATTTTTTACATGACCGGTCACATGTATAGACACTGACTGTACATGATAGATTGCATGTTTAGACACTTTGTGCATAACAGATTGCATGTCTAAACACTGTACATGATAGATCACATGTATAGACACTTTGTACATAACAGATTGCATTTCTAGATAGTCCATACTTTGTACATAACTGATAGCATATCTAGAAACTTTGTAGATAATAGATCGCATGTCTAGACACTTTGTGCATAACAGATTGCATGTCTAGACACTTTGTACATAACATTGCATGTCTAGACACTTTGTACACAACAGATCACATGTATGGAGTATGGACACTTTGTACATAACAGGTCACATGTCTAGACACTTTGTGCATAACAGATTGCATGTCTAGACACTGTACATAATAGATCACATGTATAGACACGTTGTACATAACAGATTGCATTGCTAGATACTTTGGACATAACTGATCACATGTCTAGACACTTTGTACATAATAGATTACTTGTCTAGTGACTTTGTACAGAACAGATCACATGTCTAGATACTTTGTACATAACAGATCACATGTCTAGAGACTTTGTACATAACAGATCACATGTATAGACACTTTGTATATAACAAGAACACATGTCTACACACTTTGTACATGACAGATCACATGTCTCTAGACACTCTACATAACTGATCACATGTCTAGACATGTTGTACATAATAGATCACATGTCTAGACACTTTGTACATAATAGATTTTATTCACTCATCTCATTCCCTCATATTGACACCATATGGCACCTCAGTGAAAGCCATTGTTTCAAACCATTGTAATAAATAGAGCATTTGTTGCTCCACAGGAGCAAATTCTCTATTTGTGACAATGGTTTCAAAGCCAAGCAATTCTTAAACGTTTCCTTTTCTCTAGTAAATGCTCCTTTTCAGTAGATATATTCAAACAGGTTCAATCTGAAACTAGCCTGTGAGGTAATGGGTTAAGTGAGTGATTAGGGCCATCACTGTCCTCATTTTATGAGAGTGTATTCAGGTGTTCAACCTACTCCAACTGGACATTTTACCTGTACTTTGGTGTTTTGTGTAGAACTGACCAGGGTACATTTTGTTCTTGCAGAAGCTGGGGATTCCTGTGAACAGCTTGAACCAGAGTGGTGTGTACCAGCTCCAGTCCCAGTTTGCAGCTGCCCTCCATCTACCAGTAGAAAATGTCAAAATTGACAAAATACGGGTAAGAACTCCTTCCTAATATTTCACAAACTTCTTAATCCTTTACCTTGTATAAACGCCTTTTCACACATTAACAGATCAGATGTCTCATGTAGGAGCCGTCTTATCAGGGTCTGCTGTGTTTGCTTATGACATGGTACAAATCCGATTCTACATGTTTTGTCAAAGCAAAAAGTTTCCTTGAAAAGCTTACGTTATAAAAATTCAGCTAATAAATATTCATGACATTTTTATTTATGACATAAAATATTGAACCAGTAAAGGGTTTAATACAGGTGGAGTAGGGGCTGCTTTACAAACAGGTGGGATAGGGGCTGCTTTACAGGTGGGAGAGGGGCTGTTTTACAAACAGATAGGAGAGTGACTGCTTTACAAGCAAGTGGGTGATGAACTGTTACAAACAGGTGGGTGAGGGGCTGATTAACAAACAATTGAAGTTGGGCTGCTTTACAAATGGATTGGGAGGGGAGGTAGCATGTCTAATATTTAGTGTAATTATGGTTAAGTGGTATACAGTGATAAAGGTCATGTAACAGGGCTTTGTAGTATACAGTAAAACCTCACTAAATTGTGTTAATCAGTTGGTATTTAGGACAGATGGCTGTTTTAAGCAAGGTGAAGATAAAACAGAATGCTCCTATAGGAGCGTTCTGTTTTAGGTTCACCTTGCTTTAAGCCGCCACCTGCCTTTAACACAAAAAGCTTGATGTAATTTAGTGGCTGTTATAGAGAGGTTTTACTGTATACCTACTGGTAGCTGGAGTGCAGTTTCAGAGGGACAGTCTTCCAGGTTTGGTTCTCTAATTTGAATATAGGGACATATTGAAATGCACATTACGCAAAAGGAGGTCTAAAATCATGATCAAAACTCCTACTTGAACCTCAGTATTTGGTCTGGGGCTACACTGTTGCTATGCCAGAAAGCTTACATGTTTCATGGATCAGCTACGTTGTATGCAGCTTTTCAAAATGGATCATGTTTCGTTTCATAATGTTCCAAACAATGGCATTGAAGAGCCAGTGAGTTGTGATATACTAGTAATCAATATGTATCACCATTATTTCTATGCATTGGACAATAGTGAATATTAGATACCGGTACACTTAGTCAACCAGACACACAGTTCTGTCCATTTTGAGTTCATCTTAGCAGGCTGAACAAAATTAATGTCAGTCTGCATTTTTAACTCACCTGGCACAAAGAACCATGGTGATCTATTTGAATCACTCATCGTGCATCATCAACAATTGCTTTAAACGACATCTCCTTAACCACTGACTGACTTTCACCAAATTTCCCAGGAAGTATCTTTCCAGATCCCCCTCTATCAGATTTTTATACAGTCAGACCTGTCATGCATGTGGCCTTCAATGGGAGAAAACCAGGAGGGTCACATAAGACAGGTAGTCACGTAAGACAGTCATGCAGTTTTTTCTCCAAATAACTTCAATTTCAGTGGTTCTATGATGGATAAAAGTGAACATAATTATTCATGTGTCTTTTGAATTAACTACATATAAATGGAATAGATGTTACTTGTTCTAAATAATAACTTTGGACATTTGATATTTGATAATTCTACAACTCTAAAAAGTTTCCTTTTCTCTAATAAATGCTCCTTTTGTGTAGATTTATTCAAAGAAGTTGAATCTAAAAATAGCCTATGAGGGAAAGGGATAAACAAACAGAGCAGATGTTCAGATGATCAGACAGCTCCTACAAGAGTCTTCTGATCTGGGTCTACTTGTTTGCAAAGACATCCTTATCAGGTTAAGACCCTATCTTGTGTAACCAATTTGAACCTGTCATAGGACTTTTGTCATTTGTGAGTGGCAAGTGCTATGATTCTGTGGAGTTCTTGTTATAATTCTGTGGGGACTTCTTGTTATAATTCTGTGTAGTTCTTGTTATAAATCTATGGGGACTTCTTGTTATAATTGGTTCAACCCTTTCCTTAATATAAATGTTTTTTCACACATTTGCATACAGAGTAGTAGACCGAGATCAGATGGAGCCATCTGGTCAGGGTCTGCTCTGTTTGCTATTTGAATTTGATAGATTTGTTTCTTTACTTTCTAAAATGGCTATAATGTTCCACCTTCCGTATTTCATTCTATTTTGTCCATGAATATTCAGTAGGTGTTGAAATTTGGAATAAACATAGAATAAACCAACAAGAAAAGGATTAATTAAAGGTCCAGATAAGAAATGTAAATTAAAATATTTTTAAGAATAACTTGCTTATTTCTCCACCAAACCCTATGTTTTGACCACTCGTAAGAATCATCTCGAAGAGAGGATCCTAAAGATTGGTTTTAGTGGAGAATTGATGATTTTAGTACTTGAGTATGCACATTGAATGTTTATAAATGCACATACATTCTATCAGTTGCTCTGTTTAATATTTCAGTATCATGGGAATGACATTGAGATGTTTTTTGTGAGGTCTGGCAGGGATGCACATTACTTCATGCTTCATGACCTTTTGCTTGCAAACGACATTGTAACTCCTGAAATAATTGACCAGGTGAAGAAAAATGTGCCAGTCTTAAATATTACTTCTATATATATGCAGGTAAGTGCTTACTTCTGTACACTACACACACTATGACAGGAAAATGAACAAATACTTTACTGGATGAATATTCATTCAAGACCATGCACATGGTGAATAATTAATTTAATTATTGTATTATCCCATTCCTCTCATATAGATGCCTTTTGAAACAATTCTAAAATTTCCCTTTATAGCTCACCAGAGCACAAAGTACTCAGGGTGAGCTTTTGTGATGCCTGATGTCCGTCGTGTGTTGTCAACAATTTGAACCTTTAAAAATCTCCTCCTTTGAATCTACAGGGTTCTCAACTTTAATCTTTGGCACATAGCATCATCTGTAGGTCCTCTACAAAAGCTATAAAAATTATGCCTCTGGGGTCAAAATTGACCCGCCTCAGGGGTGGTCAGTTTTCAATAGAAACATATAGTGAAAACTTTGAAAATATTCTTCCCTGAAACTGGAAGGCTCTTAACCCTTCTCTTGCTGAATTTTAAAATACATTTCTCCTTCTTTACCCATGCCCTGTTGTATAATTACATTTATCGTCACTGTGTACAAGTATTGCGCTGTGCAATCACTGCTGTTGAGTGCACTGGTTGCACAATCAATTTGTAAATAGTGCAGACCCTGACAAGACAGCTCCTGCAGGAGCTGTCTCATCTGGGTCTTCACTATTTACAGGTAGGTATATTGACGTGAATAGCATGTGAAGGGTTAACTTTCATATTTGGCATATAGCATCATGTTTAGGTCCTCTACAAAAGTTGTATAAAATTATGACCCTTGGGTCAAAACTTGCCCCACCCCAGGGGTGGCCAGTTTTCACTAGAAACATATAGTGGAAACTTTGAAAATCTCATGAAACTGGAAGGTTTTCAGCATCATGTTCAGGTCCTCTACAAAAGTTATATAAATTATGTCACTGAGGTCAAAATTTGCCTGCCCCAGGGGTGGCCAGTTTTCTATAGAAACATATAGTGAAAACTTTGAAAATCTTATCCTATGGGGTAATGGGTTAACCCTTTCCCTGTTCTTTAATTAGTCCAAATATTAACTACTGAATAATTATGGTCAAATCAGTTACAATGAAATCTGGAAGGTGAAACATTGTAGCCATTTATATGACGAGTTCGAAATGACTGCGTTTTTGGTAAGTCGAATCAGTTTTTGTTCTAAAAGTGTCTGTTTGCATGTTATTAAGGGTGTTTGTTTTGAAGTCACAATTCACAGTCTGACAGTTCGAGGTGAATTGGACATTTGATCCGAAGCCGCTGATGTGATTGCGACACAGATAAATTACAGTGTTATGTGGGAGAACAATCACTGGTGTCAGATAATAATTCAAACTGTTTAACAAAAACAACATGTCCAAATGAGTGAATGTTATTTAGTTTATAAAATGTCATGTAAATTGATATACTTCGCTCTGATTATCAGAGTTACTTAGAGTTACATCCCTTAGTTCAGAATGGGCCATTTGCAATGGATGTTTTACTGGCTAGATACAAAACAACATGGTAAGATTAGAACGATTTTTATAATGGTTCTGCAATAAATTTTCACCCAGTTTACAGGAATAATAAGGACATAAAATGTTAATTTGAGGTGGATTAGTGAAATTTGCGGCCCATGATAAAATCCAATTACAAATGTATACGGTTAATATTAATTTTCCAAATTTATTGTGTCAATTGCATCTTGGGAAGGGCGAGTGTCACATACTACTTCAGTTTCTGTGTGACATTGACATTGACAGGGTTTGAACTTAACTTTTTTCTCCACTGGCAAATTTTCGCCAGTGCCCAAATTTCTACTGGCAAAACTAATTTATGGCTGGCATTTTTTTTTAATTCCAAAACCGAATTGCATGTGAGAATTTACATCTCCAAAGCTTTCTTGGCTTGTGTATGCAGGAAGGATTCGATATTTGGTCTGAAGCATTAATCATAGTGAGTTGTACCATGTTTCCCCTTTTCAGGTCTGTCATTTGTCTACTTCCTGTTTGCCAACACTTTGATTGAATTTTGATGATTGTTTAATGACAAAATTTTCAACAATGATTTCTTGGCTTGTGTATACTGGACTGATTTGATGTTTGGTAGAAAGCATAATCATAGTGAGGTGTACGGTGTCTCCCCTTTTCAGGTCTCTCGTTCATCTACTTCCTGCTTGCCGACACTTTGAATGAGTTTTAATGATTGTTTAATGACAAAATTTTCATCAAAGATTTCTTGGCTTGTTTATGCTGGAATGATTTGATATTTGGTCTGAAGCATAATCATAGTGAGTTGTACTGTGTCTCCCCTTTTCAGGTCTGTCATTCTTCTACTTCCTGTTTGCCAACATTGAATTTTGGTGATTTTGATGATTGTTTAACAATCTTCTTCCTGTTTATGGTTATATTATTAGTAATTTGTAATTGAAGTATATACAGTATTATCTAAATATTAGCTTGTAGTAAATTATCGTGTCTCCTGCATTTCGCAGAGGCGACATATAGGGATCACTATTCGTCTTGCATTGTCATCGTCATCACCAAGTAATTTGTCACATTTTTCTCAGAAACTCTACAGGCCAGCTTCCTGATATTCGGCACAGAGCATTAGTATGGAGAACTGTATCGTGTAAGACAGTTTCAAAAATGCTTCATGTCCACTTCCTGTTTGACGGAACTTACAATATTTTAGATATAGAAAAACATGTCTTCCTTGTAAGACATACCTCACAAAGTATTAATATTGTGTACAGTTTTATTTTCAGGTCATTAACAGAAGAATAAAACAAAATTTTGTAACCACATTATTTCAAGCCATCCTGTTTTATTTGAGAATTTGGAGAAACTTAATTTTTGAATAGAGGTAATATTAATTGATAGAAATATGCAAACATGCAAACTTTAAGTCAATCAATTTTAATGCAATTTAGAAAAAAACCTGGCGGGAGCATCTGTGTCCCATGGACACATTTTCTTTTATTGTTATTTGAAGCCATTGTATCTAACTGACTTACAATACACTTTTATCTTTTCCCTGCATATAGACGCCTTTTCTCAGTACTAGATCTATTTTTCAGTTGATATAAGCATTTATTAATGTATATGCTAAGACAAATTCAATAGAATTCATACATATTAATATATCTATATGGTCCTGTTAATTATGGACAAATATGGAGAAAAATTATTTTTATTGCAACTATTTTCAGCAAGAAGTGGTGTTTACTTCGTACCCTCAACCTATTTGGGCTCAAGTCTCGTTTCGTTATGTGATGGGGGCATGTGGTGGAGTAGTTCTTCTCTTGACAGTTTCATTGGTAAGCAGAAGTCCAGATAAGATGCATAAATTAAAACATTTTCAGGATTAAGTTATTTATTTCTCCACCAGACCTATGTTGTGATCACTCTTTGACTTTGTCTCTATGAGACGATTCTAAAGAGTCTTCACAACATAGGGTTTAGTGGAGAAATGACGATTTTAGTACTTGAGTATGCTCATTTATCTGTTGCTCTGGGTAGGTGTTAGCCATGAGCTGCTAGTAAACATCAACATGAATTCTTGCATAAAATGTGCTGTTGTAGTCCAGATACTACCTATTGTAGAAGACTCTCATGCTCACGCGCTGTTGTTGACTGGTTTTAATTGTACCTTTGCGGACTCTTACATCAACAGTAGATGCTAGTACAACAGCGTTTTAATAGTGCCCCGGTAACAGCATAAATGGAATGAACCATCAGAGAAATAGCATATAGTTTAGTATTTTGAACAGTTAAATGAACAGAGGTAAGCCGAAAAAAGGCTTTATGCAAGAATAGCGATAATACAAGAATAACAATAATACATGTTTGTTCCAAGCAATAACATCTGCAGTGTCCCTTGGGACTGTTATTGCCCTCCCCCTTTGGGTTCGGGACAACAACAGCCCCTCAGGACACTGCAGATGTTATTGCCCGAAAAAACGTGTATTAACCCTCTATTACAGTAAAAGCTATATTACCAGTCACTCGTCATAACTTCCTTTGCTTTTGAATCTATGTATAAACTTGGTTCTACAATAGTCTTGCAATGAAAAGTGTTGTTTCCATACAGTCTGTTGTTGAATGAATTCATATAATATCCCCTGGGAATCATGTGTGATTTTGAAATTTCATAAGAGCTAGTTAGAAATGTGATTGGAGCATGAATATTCATGTAAGGAAAAATGACACCATGAATATCAATTGTATTAATTGTTATAATAGTACATTGACACAAATGTTTAGCTGTGGCAGAAACAAGAGAATCATGTCAGTATTATATCATATGCAAACAGAACAGACCCTGATCAGACGGCTCCTGTTGGATCTGGGTCTACTCTGTTTGCAAAGGCAAAGGTCATTAATAAGGTTGACAATCATTGTATGTCATTGATTATGTTGTAGGTCTATGACTGCTAAACAGATGTCAGCTGCAAATTATACTTAAACATTTCCTTCATATAAACGCCTTTTCACACATTTTCAAACAGAGTAGACCTAGATTAGATGGCTGCTATAGGAGCTGTCTGATCAGGATCTGCTCTGTTTGCTAATGGAATTTGATAAATCTGTTTCTTTAATTTCTAATATGGCTACAATGTTCCACCTTCTTTATTTCATTACAACTATTGTGTCCATGAATATTGAAATTTGGAATAAACATAGAACATGTAGAATATGTATGGTATTTGTTCCATATAACAAATTGGAGAGTATGAAGAGTATGGCCCTTGAATTTTACAGAATTAGTGATTCTGCCATTCTGTAAGTAGAATAATTTTCACTCAATCTTAACCAAACGTTTTGAAAATGTTTGTGGTAATAATATCTCAACTAAGCTTGATATACAGTCATGCCGCCCTAGGCTTTCTGGAATTATGTCGCTTGAAATGTACAAATTTAGCCTTGTTGATCTTCTCCACTCTCTTTTCACCCACCTTACTTACTTAAAACTGGTTTTGGTCATATCTTGGTCAAGTTTAATTACTAGTCATATTGTCCCAGGCACTTCAGGATTATGGCCCTTGAATTGATCTTTTTCCGTTACATTTTTTGATTTCTAGAACTCCTATCACTTGTGTTACTAGATATACTGTTGCTGTAAGAAGAAAGAGAAGACTCTGAAGGAGACAGATGATGAGATTCGGGCTTCACAGACCATATTCTATCCAACAGTGAAACCGGACACAAAGAACCCACTCATGATACAGCCAGACAGCGAGTCCCCAGTCTTCATACCTACAAACTGTATCAAACCCGTGCCTGCTCAACCACTGAGGGCCTTCAAAGCTAAAGGACTTCTTGAAAGGTGAAAGGCTTTAACCCATTATCTCATAGGCTATTTTTAGATACAGCACTTTGTATAAGTCCACCGAAAAGGAGCATTAACTAGAGAAAAGGAAATTTTTAGAATTGTGTAGTTTGAAACCATTATGATAAATAGAGCATTTGCTCTATTTATCACAACGGTTTAAAAAAGTGACTTTTACAGAGTCGTCAAAAGTCATCAATATGAGGGAATGGGTTAAACTGCAATTTAAGAACTATAAACAGTACTGGTTCCTAGATTATATTGTTAGGCAGACATATTTATGGTTGAAAGGGTAGGTGTCAAACCTTTGCTGAACAATAATTTTAGGGAAGAATGACATACTGAATTTTGACCCAATTCAATTAGTAGATAGCTTGTATTGAGATGAAGTTGTGAGATATGGGTTTATGATCAATGTTACTTGAAATAGGAAAACTTTTCCACACAATATTAAATGGTACCTAACCTTTTCCCTGTTGAATATTCATATTAGAAATAATGACATCATGGATATCTATTAGCTGTATTATTATGGCAAATGTTCAAAAGAGGTTTTGATATTGGTAGAAACTGTAGGGTCAGATCTATTATAATTTTATCAGCGAATACAGTCTGTCATTAGCAAATAAAGCAGACCCTGATTAGATGGGACTTCTTTGTTTGCAAAAAGTGTGGAAAGGTGTTTATATGAAAGAAAAACAAAAGATTGAATCCTATTCTTGTGTGTGTGTGTTTTTGTTTTTTTTGGTGGGGGGGGGGGGGGGGGGTTCTAAAGTCACAGTCACTGTGACTAAAATTAGAGGAAAAAACGATAACTGGTGTAGAATTCATATAGGGCAAATAATTGAATGCAGCTTCCATAATATAAAACTTAGAATTAATTAAAGGTTGAGTAGGTTGTAACAAAAACAGATAGAAATTGATAGTATACTGGGGAGACATTTTGTGTGTGCCGTCTGTCAGGCCAGCCGGCCGTCCATTAGATTTTACTTTGTCCACGCGGTTTCTCCAAAACCTTGGGTAGCATTTTCATGAAACTTCATAGGATTAATCCCCACCATGCCTAGTTGTGCATATCGTATTTTTGTTCCTGTTCGATGATTTTCTGCAGAGTTATGGAACTTTGAAATTTTTACATGGAAAATTTTGTTAGTGCGGTTTCTCCAAATCCTATGACAAGATGTTCATGAAACTTCATAGGATTGATCAGCACCATGCCTATATGTACATATCTTATTCCTGTTCCGATTCAATGATTTTCTGCAGAGTTATGGGACTTTGAAATTTTAAATAGAAATTTTGTCCACACGGTCCGATTTTACTTTGTCCTCCCGGTTTCTCCAAAACCTTAGGTCTCATTTTCATGAAACTCAATAGGATTAATCCCCACCATGCCTATCGTATTCCTGTTCCAGTTCGATGATTTTCTGCAGCGTTATGGGACTTTGAAATTTTTACAGTGAAAATTTTGTCTGCGCGGTTTCAGATTTTCATGAAACTTCATAGGATTGAGCAGCATCATGCCTATATTTGTATGTCTGATGCCTGTTCCGATTCGAAGATTTTCTGCAGCGTTATGGGACTTTGAAATTTTAAATGGAAATTTTTGTCCACGCGATTTCTCCAAAATCCTTCTTCAGATTTTCATGAAACTTTCTAGGATTGATCAGCATTATGTCTAGTTGTACATATCTTATTCCTGTTCCGGTTTGATGATTTTGTCTCCAAAACCTTTGATCAGATTTTCATGAAACTTCATAGGATTGATCAACACCATGCCTAAGTGTGCATATCTTATTCCTGTTCCGGTTCTATGATATTTTTTAGAGTAAGGGCACTTTGAAATTTTTACATGGAAAAATTTGTTCTCTCGGTTTTCCGAAATTCTTTTTCGAATTTTGATAAACTTGGTTGGATCCATCAGCACCATGCCTAGTTGTGCATATCTTATTTCTGTTCCAGTTTGATGATATTTTTTTAGAGTTATGGCACTTTGAAAATTTTACATGAAATATTTTGTCAGCACGGTTTTACCAAAGTCTTTGCTCGGTTCCTCCAAAATCCTGGTTCGGATTTTGATAACACTTGGTAGCATTCATTGATCAGCACCATGCCTTGTTGTGCATATGTTGTTCCTGTTCCACTTCGGTGATTTTTGGCAGAGCTATGGGACTTTGAAATTTTTACATGGAAAATAACAAGTGGGGGAGACATCAGTTTTTGTATCAAAAACAATTCTAGTTTTTGGTTGTTTGAATGTGACCAAACTTTTCATACTGCATCTTGAAGCCTTAGTTATTTTAGTGTCCAATGTGTTTATATGGAAGCATCAATGGTTCAATGATGACAAATGCATTTAGTACATTATTATGCATGCAGCTAATGGGTTAAATGTAGTATTGTGTGCATATAACACATCTTTATCCCTTTACTCCATGAATATTCATGTAAGAAATAATGACATCATGCATATTAATTAGATTTTTTCTTTTAATAGCACATGGACAAAGGAATTTTTGGCCATGGCAGAAACTGTAGAATAATATCTATAATACTATATCATAAAATATCTAACAGAGCAGACCCAGATCAGACAATTCCTATAGGAGCCATCTGATCTGGGTCTTCTCTGTTTTCAAAGGCATAGAAATGCATATTTATGGAGTAAAGGGTTAACAAGATTATTCTAATACGCCACATATATTTACTGAATACTCTGTGCCTGAAAAGTGAAACTTTTTCACGGAATAATTTATCAATCCAGTTAACTAAAGTAAAGTGATTTATGACCATCAAGAACTTCTTGCTTCAATTTCAGGCGTGGTTCAAGTGCTTCCCTGAAGATTAAGCTGGGACCCCCGCCCCCTGACATCAGCAGGTGGGATGGCACCACCCCACCTAAAGAATGGTATGTTCCAGTACAAAAAGAAGTAATTTATGTCCTTATAGTTATAAAATTAACCCTTTCCCACAAATAAATGCTTTTTAAACAGGGGTGTGATTTTTCCGTGAATCAGCAGATTTCTGCAGATCCAATGATCCTTTGGTCCCATTTTTCCAAAACGTGTTTTTCCGTTACAAAAATTGGAAAGGGGGGGGGGAGGGGTCTGTGGTCCGTCCGAGAATTAGCTGCGGATTTAGCCCTCTGCCGGTACTGTACCTTACGTAGAATCCGATTGGTCAATTCTTCACGCCTAAACCAATCAAATCCCTCTTTGCAATTCGTGTCCTCCATAATCCCATCACAAACTTAGTTACTTACTAACAATTGTTTTATTTGAATAAAGTGAGATGTATTAAATCTGACAGTTGATTCAGCGGAAACCCTGGGTGTTGACATTAACAGTAGTACTAAGTCCAAGTGCAAAACGTGAGAAATAGCAGCGCATGCACACATGAACATTGCTGGTTATATGCCGATTTGCATTTAACTTTTGGTTTTTAAAATGTTGCCATAGTGATTGAATGGTGGGCTCTGATTGATCTAAATTTAGATATTGCTCTATTTTGCCGAAAATTGGTATGATGGGGGTATTTGGGTACCCCGAACTTTATCATAGGTGTTTTGAAAGAGTTGGTTACCATGGTAACAGAGTGGTGGCCTCTGATTTGTCAAATTTAGATATTAGATTTTGCTGAATATTGGTAAGTAGGGGTAAATGAGTATTCCAAACTTAATGGCAGGTGTTTCAAAAGTGTTGGTTGCCATGATAACCCGGTGATGGCCTGTGCTTGGTTAATATTTTTATATTTTGCTCATCAATACCTGTTGACTGTTTTGTTTGGGGGTCATTCTTTCATGGATTCCATTAGATCTTCTTAATATTCATGATTTCAATACTTCTTTCAAAATGGTTATCAGAAAAGGGTCCAAAGACCTCTCCTGAACTGTTTTATGCATTTCCATGAAATTTCACTGGAATGATGTTCAGGTAACACTCTAATTGAAGCTGTTTTATGCTTTGTATTTAAGTAGATCACAGTAGCTAATAATAGAATTTAATGAACAACATCACCTCCTAAACAACTGAATTGGATTTGTCCAATGTTCACAGGACTGATACTTAGATTGTATATAGCTGTATAGATTGCTTTGATTGATCTCATGTCGGAGCTAAAAATGGATTTCAATGAACAATTTCTTTGAAAGACATCTTTTCTCAAACTGCAGAATGTAATTTATCAAACTGCTGAGGTGGTCTTCTGTCAAGTTTAAATGGCCCGAACAATTTTGGTAGATGTACATAGATCACTTGGTTTATTAACCCTTTCTAACACCTTTCTACGTCTTTGCAAACAGAATAGACCCAGATCAGATGTCTCCTGTAGGAGTCGTCTGATTGTGGTCTGCTCTGTTTGCCTATGATATAATATTGGTATGATTCAAAAGCTTCTGCCATGGCCAAAGAATTTCTATCTGTGAGTGCTATTATAGTAATTAATCTACATAATATTCATGATTTTATTATTTTTTACATGACTATTCATGGAGTTGACCCTTTCCCTCATATAAACGTGTTTTCACGCATTTGCAAACAGAGTAGACCCAGATCAGACGGCTCCTAGAGGAGCCGTCTGATCAGGGTCTGCTCTGTTTGCTAATAGAATTTAAAAGATCTGTTTCTTTGCTTTCTAAAATGTCTACAATGCTCCACCTTTCATATTTATTTATAACTATTATGTTAATGAATATTCAGTAGGTATTGAAATTTGGGCTAAATATAGAACAGGGAAAGGGTTAAAGATTAAAATGATAATCTCTACTTGCAATATGTTTTGCCTGAACATTACATAAATAATTTTGTATATATGCTGAAATTGCAAGAAAATTGATCGAATAAATGCTGAAGAAGAAAAGTGTTCATGTGTATGATATCGAAGACGCTGATTTTATTCGCCGATGTATTGATATTTATTGGGTTGCAATGTTGCATTTTAGTACTGTTACTATTGGAAACAAGTCAATAATATTTTACGGTACAGCAAAAGGAGAAATGGTTTATTTTGTATCACAAAGGCATTTTTGATGCAAGTTAAAATTGACAATCTTCACAAGAGTAACTGAACATAACCAGTTCTTTATGTTTTATGATTAAATTGAAAATAATGTGTTTATTTTAGAGACTATCAGTTTAACCAGGTGAGCGTTTCAAGTCCGTGGAGAAACCTTGTTTTAAATTTGCGCATGCGTAGTATGTCAGGCAGTGGTGGTCAGCTTCAGACTTTCATTAGTTTCTTGGCTCCACTTTAATTTTAGAGACAATGTGCTTCATGTTGAATTATGTGCTGTAGTTGGTGTTTGTTTGTTACATTAAAGATTTCGGAACATATGATCCGCATGTTTGTATGTGATCGGATGTCGTTAAAATGTGCTCATACGCTACCGCAAATTTGTCTAGTTTTTGTTGATACATTTATGCTTTATATCTGGATACATGTTTAAAATGGTGAGAATTAATAATAAGAGGTTGTTGATGCTTTTGATATTTAATTTTACCCACATTTACTGTATTTTAACATGGGAAGTAATTGTTTCACTATACTGTAAATATTGGACTTCTATTTTATGCATAGGTATAATTGTATAATGTACATACAACTGTACATGTAAATATATATATTTCTAAATAAAACCTTAAATATATCATTCATCCTATGTCTAAATAAAATCAATTATAAATCTCACCGAGTTCCAGAGTAAATAGATGATAGGGCTTTCCAAAAAATTCGAACAAAGGACAAAGATGTCTGGATTTATGAGTCCTCAGTGTAAACTGTGTTGGGCTACAGGTTTCTACCGACTTATTTTATAGCCCATACTCTACAGCATATTTCATACAGAATACTGAGATAACAAATATCTTATTTTTAACTCAACAGGCACAAAGTGCCAAGGTGAGCTATTTGGATCACCATGTGCCAGGCATTCGTCTGTCATCCGTCGTTTGTCATCAGTAGTTTTTTTGACATCTCCTCTTAAACTATTTACTGGATTTTCAACATAGTTCACAGGAATAATCTGAAGGTGCCCCTTTATCTGCTTTGTATAAATTGTTCTGCTGCATCACATAATTTGGTCACAGGAGCTAAATATATATTTTAATGAACAATTTCTTTAACCCTTTCCCTCATACAAACGTGTTTTCACGCATTTGCAAACACAGTGACAGTAGACCCAGATCAGACGGCTCCTAGAGGAGCCGTCTGATCAGGGTCTACTCTGTTTGCTAATAGAATTTGATAGAACTGTTTCTTTGCTTTCTAAAATGTCTACAATGGTCCACCTTCCATATTTCTTTATAACTATTTTGTTAATGAATATTCAGTAGGTATTGAAATTTGGCCTAAATACAGAACAGGGAAAGGGTTAAAAGACATCTCCTAAACTTTGGAAAGGAATGATTTGCAGACAACTCTCTGTCTTGCCTGGTCTATGACCATTTGTAATTTTCAAAAAGTCATTTCATACAAGCCATATCTAGGATTTCATTGACCTTGTGAATGTACTAGTTGGTCATAGTTCCTTGACATTGTGATTATAGCTTTTGAATGAATGAATTAATTAATGAAATGAATGAATGAAAGACTTTATTTAACGAGGGTAGCTCAATTAGTCATAATGATTAATCTACCTTGAGGCCCTCAAACACAAGCATTTCATACAAAATACAAAACAGCAAAACATAGATCTAGATATGCACTAACAACAAATCAATTTTCAGAAACTAACTCTTTGCACGCTAAGTAATGTTGCGTCTGAAAATTTAATAACTGTCGTCTGCTTCAATTTGCAGATTCTTCAAGGATACGCATTCGGGTCCTGATAAAACACCGAGTAACTTGGCGTCTAGTCTGGATCAAATCTGTTATCATAGTTTTTATTTGCAACTAGCATCCAAAGAGTTTGAATTTACTATTTCTACAAAGAAAATTTATGGAGTTAATTTTTGGTAGTCCTGGTAAATGGTCTCTTTCGCAAAACAGGCAACAGTTTTGGTAGATGGAAATAATAGATCACTCAGCCTATTTAGCCAGGTGAGTGATACCGGGCCACCATGGTTCTTTATGTATACTTTTCAGCTTATAATACCAGATTGTCAATATAAGTGATGATTTTTACTTTTACCATATCAGAGCAACAGATAAAGATGTGTACTCAAGTACTAAAATCATCCTTTCTCTACCAAACCCTATGTTGTGATCACTCTTTAGAATCATCTCGAAGCAACATACGGTAAAACCTCTCTAAACCAGACGTTAAATTTAGCATAAATATCGGTCTTGGAAACAGGTAGCAGCTTAAAGCAGGGTGAAAGTCATGCAGAAAGCTCCTTTAGGAGCCTTTTGCATGACTTCCACCCTGCATTAAGCAGCCACTAGCTTAAAAGTATTTAAATTCTTCTTTACTAGAATTCCGGTTTAGAGGGGTTTTACTGTATCATGATATGGGTTTGGTAGAGAAAGAAAGAAGTTTTTCATGAAAATGTTTTAATTTACACATTTTTTTCTGAACCTTTGCCGTATGCATTTGGGTGTCAGGTTTTTTATAATCAAAGCGTTTGATAAGAGGAGCAATTCAGAAATCTTAATAGATTTTCTGTATTTTTCTGCACAATGATAAGATAAAGTTTGCTGAGAACTGAGATCAGTACACCTCTTATCTGCTACTCTAGAATCGATGTTTCTTGTCATTTCAGTACTGGTATAGAATACCTGTTAACGGCTGGAAACCGACTTAGTCGACAAGATCTGAGGAAAACTGTAAAGAATCCTAGAGCCATTCATCAGGAGTTTTGGGTAAGTTCCAGCATTGTGGGCCCAAAATTTCAAAAGTAGTGGTCTAGATATTATTTTGCTATAAATTTGAAAGAGTTGGTTGCCATGATAACTGTGTGGTGGCCTCAGATTGGTTATAATTTAGATATTTGAGTTTGTTTAAGACTGGTATGTAAAGTTTTTAATGGGTTCTTAATGGCAGGTGTTTCAAAAGCATTTGTTGCCATGGTAACCTATGGTGGTCTGTGATTGGTCGAAATTTAGATATTTCCTGATTTTGCTCTCATCTATACCTTTTGTCTGTTTCATTTTGGGGAACATCCTTTAACAGATCCTGTTAAGTTTAGATCTTGTTTTCTATGTTACAACAGGAGATCCCTATGAATCACCAAGACAAAAACAGTGTAGCTGGGTCAGGCATGAAAAACAGATACAGGACCATTATTCCAAGTAAGTGGCTGAATGAAATATACCAGAGTGTCAATAATTGCATTTTTCCGACGGTACCCACAAGGCCACAACCAATCTGGCCTTTAACCCTTTACTCCATAAGTATGCCTATTTATGCATTTGCAAACAGAGTAGACCAAAATCAGATCTTATCAGAGTCGTCTCTGTTTTGAATTCATCTCTGATTTGATTCTACAGTTTCTGTCATGATTAACCCTTTCCCTAATATAAACGTGTTTTCACGCATTGGCAAACAGAGTAGACCCAGATCAGACGGCTCCTAGAGGAGCCGTCTGATCAGGGTCTGATCTGTTTGCTTATGGAATTTGATAGATCTGTTTCTATACTTGCTAAAATGGCTACAATGTTCCACCCTCCATGTTTCATTATAACAAATTTGTACATGAATATTCAGTAGGTATTGAAATTTGAAATAAACATAGAATAGGGAAAGGGTTAAAATTTGGTTGTTCATAGTGCCATTGTAAACATTTAGTTAAACGTTCATGATGTCATTATTTCTTGCATGAATATTCATGGAGTATTAAAAAGGCTTAACATTTATTTGTCGATAAATGCATATTTTTATACTCGTCAGTGGTAAGACATTTGTCCCTTTACTTATCATTTCAGCATAATACTCTTTGCCATAAGATTTTGGCCATATTAGATAATGGGCAAAATCAAACTTACAAGTCTAGAGTTGTGTGTCCTTGAAATGTAAAAGAAATGGCATATTTTCTGATTTGCAGATTGTTACTTTGTATTACATAGAAAGAAAGTTAAGCTTGTATACTTAAACCATGCTTAGTTTAAATATAATGGTTGTTATAATTTCAGATGAACACTCTAGAGTTGTACTACCAAACAGCGAATGGGATCCCCTGTCATCATACATTAATGCCAACTATATAAGGGTAATGTTTAATTCAGATTTTTTACCCTGATATAAATGTCAGTGTACTGTTGTAGTTTATGTGTTATCTGCACACAAAACTTGAACATTGAGGTACCCGTTACCTTCCCACTTCATTGCCACAAATGTCACAATACCCTGCATTATGTGTCACCTCATGTGATCCATTTGTTTCAAATATGTGAGACTTCTAACTAGTTATGTCTCCAGATAAGATGTGTAAATTAAAACAAATGAAGATGACCATGACTTCTGATCAGGGGGTTGGGGATGAGTGCGGAGATGGCTGAAGAGGCTGATTCTGGCTCGAAATTGTCTATTGCAGTGTGGGCAGGGGATGCTAGGGGCTGGAGAGTAGAGTTTGTGTGTTCTTTCCTTTTCTGTTGTCTCTCTTCCTGGCCACTGATACGTATGTTCAAAGTCTGACACTCCCGACTTGACAAGAGAATGCCAGGTGAAGCACATCTTTGGCACTTGCTTCCCAGGTGGTAGATGCAATTGCACAGTATTGAGAGCCTCTTTCAGTGTGTCTCGGTATGCGTCACGCTTTTATTTGCAGTTGGTATGTGCAGTTGGTTGTGACAGTTTTTTCATTGTCTTATATCTCACTAACCACTATAGATATTGGGATGGAATTGCATACACACATAAACCACCATCCATACTTTCATTGCACACCCAGCCCATGTGCACCCAGTCCATGCTACCCGCAAGCCCAAGGTCAAATGACTTAGAAACTTACGTGCAGCTAGGCAAGCACCACCACGGGGGCATCACTGTGTCTTACAGACACAATTTTCTAGTTCTATATGCTTAAAACTTGCTTTTAACGGAACCTGCTGTATCCATTATCCGACACTGTTTGGCAGTCCCAAAGTGCTAAATGCTGCATTTTGGACACCTGCATATCTGACACAATCTTTAAGTGGGATTGTGCATGGCTGGCTGAACATCTGCTCACCCTGATTGATTGAGCAGTTATCGTGGCCCCAACATTTTGGGGACTTTATAAATACATAATTACAGGTAATTATCGTTGATGTCATACAAATGAGAAAATGTAATTGTCTGAATAATGTTAGGTATAAACTCGACCTGAATAGCGTTTACAAAATACAATTTGCTTTACTTATCCAGTCTGGTTTAGGCGATATTTTTAGTATGTATGTGTCTTTCAAAATGGAAGGATCATCTTTTGGAATAAGAAAGCCTCTTGCAAGTGAACCGGCGTGTGCACTGACTCCAAACACGCCAAAGAATAGTGTTAACTTTAGATAAAACATGGAATTAATTAACGAGTCTGAAAGCGGTTTATTGACGCAGTCCGAGTTGTCTTTGAAGTTTGGAATTAGCAGATCACCAGTGGCCAATATTCTTAAATGGGAAGAATTTTGTAGGGACCAATATTCCAGTTGAGTGTAAATAAACATCAAGAGACAATGTTTTATCCTTGTCGTATATTTCACTTCCGTTGAACTTCTAGTTTTGTGTTGGTTGATCTTCTGACCCTGACTTTCCCGACACAATGATGTATCCGACAAATTCAGTCGGTCCCGAGGGATGTCCGATAAACCAGGTTATACATGTATTAGTAAGAAAATACATCTAGTTAATATTCATGATATCAGTATTTCTTGCATGAAATTTCATGGAAGGAAATGGTTATCTCTTTTGCTGCCAAAATCGCTGGAAAGTGACTCCCATGACTTGATGCAATGGGCAAATCTGTGACTACTATTGCAAACTATTTGGATCTAGATGAGATGCCAAGCAACCTAGTGTCTCATTTGGATTCAAACTTTTCGACTTGCCACTTTAATACATGATAAAGAAGGAAGTCAAGGAAACTCCACACTAAAACACTCCATAAATATGCTTTTCTACGCCTTTGCAAATAGAGCAGACCCAGATTAGATGGCTCCTGTAGGAGCCGTCTGATCAGGGACTGCTCAGTATGCTTGATATAATATAGTTTTGATTGTACATTTTCTGCTATGCCCAAATCTTCCTGTGTCCATGTGATATTATAACATTAAATCTTATTTAGGATCAAGAGATCATTATTTCTTACGTAAATATTCATGGTGGAAAGGGTTAATGCAGAGGACATTATATTCAGTTGAAAATTATTTCGTGCCAAAAGAGTGAATGTTTGTTTATGATGATTTATGTGTATTTCAGGGTTATGAAGGGGAGACTCATGCTTACATCGCTACCCAGGGCCCACTCGCTCAGACCATTGTCGATTTCTGGCACATGGTCTGGCACCAGAAATCTCCCATCATTGTCATGATCACAAAACTAATGGAGAAAAACAAGGTACGGCCACAGACAGGCTAAGTAGGAATATTGTGTTTTAACTTTAACCTTTCATTCTTGAAGCAGACCCTGTTTCCATTTCTTTTCAAAAACAAAGATCAGGGTGTGATACTGCAGCAGTCTTGAACACACATGTTTGCCAAAGTGGAAACTGTAGAATCAGATCTATATTATTTAACCCATTCCTTCATATAAATGTGTTTTCACGCATTTGCAAACAGAGTAGAGCCAGATCAGATGGCTCCTATAGGAGTTGTCTGATCAGGGTCTGCTCTGTTTGCTAGTGGAATTTGAAAGTTATGTTTATTTACTTTCTAAAATGGCTACAATGTTCCTACTTCCATATAAAATTTATTCATGAATATTCAGTAGGTCTTAAAATTTGGAATAAACATAGAACAGGGAAAGGATTAAGAAATGTGTAGTTTTTAAACCATTGTGATAAATTGAGTATCACATAATGATGTCTATATCATTTCATAAGCAAGTCTATATCATTTCATAAGCAAACAGAGCAGACCCTCATCAGATGACCCGTACATATAAATTTCCTTATATGACTACAGGGAAACCTTTAAAAATCTTCTTCTCCAAAACCAGTTGTCCAGTTTGAGTTGAGTTTGGTAGGAATAGTTTATATAGCTTCCCGGTGACCTTTAATCAAATTTGCTAAAATCGTGCTAATATCTGAAAAAATATGGCAGCCAGGAGTGAAGCTAAATTTCCTTTAATATTTGACTACAGGGAAAACTTTAAAAATTTCTTCTCCAAACCCAGTGGTGGAATTTTATTTGTATTTCTATCAAAATTGCTAAAAAAATTAGATATGTAAAAAAGCATGGCCGCCGGGGGAAGGACTATATTTCCTTATATTAAATTTTTTAAAAATCTTCTTCAAAGTGAATGGTGCAATTTGAATGCTGTTTGGTAAGAAGTCCCCTGGTGACACTTTTGTTAAAATTTGCTAAAACCATGGTGATATCTGAAAAAAACAAACCATGACTATGGCTAAATTTCCTTATATATGACTATAGGGAAAACTTTTAAAAAATCCTCTTCTCCGAAATCAGTGTTCCACTTTGAATGGTATTTGATAGGAATAGTCTTTTGGTGACCATCTACTGAAATTGTTAAAACCAAATTGATATGCAAGAAAACATGGCCGCCAGTGATTTTAAAATCTTCTCCAAAATGAACAGTCCAGTTCAAGTGGCATTTGGCAGAAATCGCCCTGTGATGACTCTTTATTATCCCCCACCGCATAGCGGAGGGGGGTTATAGGAATGGCCTTCGTCTGTCTGTCTGTCCGTCCGTCTGTCCGTCTGTCTGTCCGTCTGTCCGTAACAATTTCGTGTCCGCTCCATATCTCCTATACCCCTTGAAGGATTTTCAAGAAACTTGCCTCAAATGTTAACCAAGGTGAGACGATGTGCAGAACATATGTGGCAGATATGTCGGCTCAAGGTCAAGGTCACATTTGAAGGTCAAGGGTTTTAACCTTCAATTTCCATTGCATTTTTGTGTCCGCTCCATATCTTCTAAACCCTTTGAAGGATTTTCATAAAACTTGAGTCAAATGTTAACCAAATTAAGACGATGTGCAGAACACATGTGGCAGTCATGTCGGCTCAAGTTCAAGGTCACATTTGAAGGTCAAGTGTTTAAACCTTCAGTTGCCATTACAGTTTCGTGTCCGCTCCATATCTTCTAAACCCTTTGAAGGAATCTCATAAAACTTGAATGAAATATTAAATGAATTGAGACGATGTGCAGAACTCATGCGGCAGTCATGTTGGCTCAAGGTCAAGGTCACGTTTGAAGGTCAAGTGTTCTAACCTTTAATTTCCGTTACATTTTCGTGTCCGCTCCATATCTTCTAAAGCCTTTGAAGGATTTTCATAAAAGTTAAGTTAAATGTTAGCTAAATTGAGGCGATGTGCAGAACACATGTGCCAGTCATATCGGCTCAAAGTCAAGGTCACATTTGAAGATCAAGTATTCTTACCTTCAATTTCCATTATAGTTTCGTTATCTCCTATACCCCTTGAGGGATTTTCAAGAAACTTGCCTCAAATGTTAACCACGTTGAGACAATGTGCAGAACATGTGTGGCAGTCATGTCGGCTCAAGGTCAAGGTCACATTTGAAGGCCAAGTGATTTAATCTTCAATTTCCATTACATTTCGTGTCCGCTCCATATCTTCTAAACCATTTGAAGGATTTTCATAAAGCTTGAGCCAAATATTGACCAAATTAAGACAATGTGCAGAACATATGTGGCAGTCATGTCGGCTCAAGTTCAAGGTCACATTTGAAGGTCAAGTGTTTAAACCTTCAGTTGCCATTACAGTTTCGTGTACGCTCCATATCTTCTAAACCCTTTGAAGGATTTTCATAAAACTTGAGTCAAATGTTAAATGAATTGAGACGATGTGCAGAACTCATGCGGCAGTCATGTTGGCTCAAGGTCAAGGTCACGTTTGAAGGTCAAGTGTTCTAACCTTTAATTTCCGTTACATTTTCGTGTCCACTCCATATCTTCTAAAGCCTTTGAAGGATTTTCATAAAAGTTTAGTTAAATGTTAGCTAAATTGAGTCGATGTGCAGAACACATGTGCCAGTCATGTCGGCTCAAGGCCAAGGTCACATTTGAAGATCAAGTGTTCTTACCTTCAATTTCCATTATAGTTTCGTTATCTCCTATACCCCTTGAGGGATTTTCAAGAAACTTGCCTCAAATGTAAACCACGTTGAGACAATGTGCAGAACATCTGTGGCAGTCATGTCGGCTCAAGGTCAAGGTCACATTTGAAGGCCAAGTGATTTAATCTTCAATTTCCATTGCATTTCGTGTCCGCTCCATATCTTCTAAACCATTTGAAGGATTTTCATAAAACTTTAGTCAAATATTAACCAAATTGAGATGATGTGCAGAACACATGTGGCAGTCATGTCGGCTCAAGGTCAAGGTCACATTTGAAAGTCGTGTTCTTACTTTCAGTTTCCATTATATTTGTTTCCGCGTCCTATTTTCTTAACAACTGGAAGGTTGAATGTCAACCACGTTAAAACCCAGGTCAATGTCTTAATTTAGGGTGGCGGCGGTGGGGGATATAGCTGTCCTTTGGACTGCCTTGTTAAAATTGCTAAAACAATGTTGTTATCTGAAAACAAAAAATGGTCGCCAGAGGCAGGGCTAATTTCCTTTTGATATATGACTATAGAGAAAATTTAAAAAATATTCTTCTCCAAAACTGATGGTCCAATTTGAATGGTATTTAGTAGGAATAGTCCATAGGAATAGTGACCATATTGAGATTAATTATAACTACTATGCATTTTTACGGACTAAGTCCTTCGGATGAGACATTATAAACTGAGGTTCAGTGTATTAGTACTTTACACTTGGCATCTATGAGAGACACTCTGTCAATAATAAGATTAGGGCATCGCACCCAGGTGTCTTTGTATCCGCTTCCCTCTGTCTAGGACATCCAAATAGCCCATAATTGGCAGAAACGGATGTTAATCAACACAAACCAAACCAAACCATTTCTAAAGATGGTTGTGTTTAGTTCATGTCTATCTAATGCTACAATTCACAGGTGAGTGATAAAGGACCATCATCGCTCTCTTGGTTTTGAAAGCATGACAGCAAATGGGGTGTGGGAATTTGTTTAAACTCTTTCACATTTATGCATGAATTGATCGAATATTCAGTTACTGAGTCAAGTCAATTTTTAAAAAGAATTTCTGGTCAATACAAAAAATATAAAATAAGCTCAATGTAATTTCAGAAGTAAAACAGACAGTTCTTACAGGAGCTGCCTGATTGGGTCTACTCCATTTACAAAGTCATGAAAAGGCATTTATATTGTAGAAAGGTTTAATATATTATTGCAGCAAAGAATTTAATCGTCTTGTTTTTGATGACTTGGCAAATGTTTATATTTGTCAGCATAATTTTGGGCTGAATTGTTCATTTTGATTGGTAAAATACTAAGTAGAAAAAAGATGGTTACCAATGGATTAGTCCCATTTTCTAATATTGTAATGCTAACAATAATCTTTGAAAGTCCTCATTTTGGAAGCCTTTTGAGCATGTCATCTATGGCTTATGGTATTGTAAATATTTATTTTTAGACATCAAAGTAATGCTAGAATTTTTCAGTGGAAGTTTATATCATTAACAGCATTTGAGGTAATTGTTTACTTGTTTCAGACAAAGTGTGAGAACTATCTGCCCGAAGACTACAGCTCTTGCACATTTGGTGATATTGAAGTAAAGGTGGAAAAGTCAATATCTGCAAATGGCTATACTATAAGAAATCTTGTACTTAAGGTAAGTTGAAAAAAAAAAGTTTTTCCCCAGACACGGTAGTCTGTGTTAACCCTTATTTCATATATACACAGGTTTTTTTGCTATTATTAGAAACTGTGTCAGACCTATTATAACTACATAATCAAACAGAGAAGACCCTGATATGACAGCTCCTCCAGAAAGCCATCTGATCTGTGTTTGCTGTTTGCAAAGGTGTGAAATAGGGTTAATAGGGAAAGTTTTGTGCGCAGACTGCAGAAATAGAGACACTGATTTGCCTCAGACTCCTGGTGATATATGTGCTTTTTTGTACATTATACACTAGTACAGTGTTCATAAAAGCTCTTGACTTTGATATATTTATGTTACAAATCTTCTATAATAATTAATCTCTAAATACATGACATATTCCTCAACCTTCAAAAATGAAATGAGCAAATCTATCTCTCAAACACACCCTGTGAAAGAGAGGACAAAACAAAATCATTACGATTTAAATCTCATGTGTTTATAACCATTTTCAATGGAGAAGCCCACATGAGTCATACAGCAGGAGTCTCGATACCATGCATCCATGTGAACTTATGTTGTAGGACCTTGTAAAACTTGATCTTTTTATCATTTTAATTGACTGTAACTTCAGAGAGTGTGTTGCCATATGAGTGTACTGTGTACAACCTGCTATTTTATAGTTATCTAGCATTCAAACAAAGCCTGGGATTGCATTGGATGATCTCAGGTCAAGGTCACTGGTACTATTAATAGAAAATCTGTTTCCACTCAATCACTTGAATTAGGAAAGACATATTGTGATTAACTTGGGTTACATATAGCTTGCATAGAGACAAAGCTTATTAAATTAGGGGAGGGGTGTTTCTTGGTTCACAGTCAAGGTGACTGATGCTAAATATAGAATCTTTGTAGTAGTAGCTCTGGTTGAATATATTTGCAGTGCAATGGGGAGTGTCATTACATACTACACTACTGGTACACAGCATGGCCTGATCACAAGCCTCCAGAATCTCCAGCAACAATTTTGGAACTTGTTAAAGAGGTGGAGGCCAGAAGATTTGCTGAAAACAGTCTATGTGTTAGAGGTCCAGTCATTGTCCACTGCAGGTAAGAGCTTTTCATATTCTCTCTATATATGTACATGTCTGCAGTTAAAAGTCTGAAATCTGAATCTAAATTTGAATTTAACTGACATAAGCAATTTATATTGCACTTACTATAGACAACAATTAGTGATTTGTTGATTGAAACTCTGCAAAATTTCTCAACAGGCATGGGTGTATGTAATAGATTTTTCCCTTTTCTCCATGAATATTATATAAAGAAATAATGACATCATCAACATTAATTATACCCCACACAACGAAGTTGCACGAAGTATGTTATACTATATAGTTATACTATATAGTTTTGACCCATCTGTTAGTCTGTCCATCTGTCTATCAGTCAGTGAGTGAGTCCCTCCATGTATTATGTCTCCCCCAGTATACTGTTTTTGTGCGTTGCATTCGTCCGTCTGTCCGATTTTAATTTTTTGTCTGCACGGTTTCTCCAAAAGCTTTGGGCGGATTTTCATGAAACTTCATTGGATTGGTCAGCACCATGCCTAGTTGTGCATATCTTATTCCTGTTACAGTTCAATGATTTTCTGCAGAGTTATGGGACTTTGAATTTTTACATGGAAATGTTTGTCTGCACGGTTTCTCCAAAACCCTTCTTCAGATTTTCATGAAACTTCAAACTTCATAGGATGGATCAGCACCATGCCTAGTTAAGCATATCTCATTTCTTTTCCGCTTCGATGATTCTCTACAGAGTTATGGGACTGTGAAATTTTTACATGGAAAATTTTGTCCACGTGGTTTCTCCAAAACCTTTGATCAGATTCTCATGAAACTTAATAGGATCATGCCTAGATGTGCAAATCTTATTCCTGTTCGGGTTCGATGATTTTCTGCAGAGTTACGGGACTTTGAATTTTTAGAAGACTTGGAAGACTTGAATGTCAGGTGTCCATTGTCTGTCATCAACAATTTGCTTGTAAACAATCTAGTTGTCCCAATTTTAGTCCAATCTTCAACTTGGTCAGAATGATTGTCTTAATAAAAATAAAAATCTCAGACGAGTTCGAAAGTAGGTCATTTGGGTTCAAAAACTAGGTCAAATAGAAAAACCTTGTGAACACTCTAGAGGTCACAAATTTTAGTCCAATCTTCATGACACTTAGTCGGAATGATTATCTGGATGAAATCTCGGATGAGTTTGAAAGTTGGTCAATTTGGGTGAAAAACTAGGTCACTAGGTCAAATAGGAAAACCTTGTGAACCCCCTAGAGGTCACATTTTCAGCTCAATTTTCATGAAACTTTGTCAGAATGATTTACTTAATAAAATCTTGAACAAGTTCGAAAGTGGGTCATGTGGGGTCAAAACTAGGTTCCTAGGTCAAATACAGTATATTGGCGATATTTCGAGCACCATCGGGAATCGGCAAATACCTCGGATTATCGCGATGCTCGAAAGAACGGAGAGTATTTTATGTCATTTCCAAGAGCATTGTTTGACGACGAGAGGAAGCGTATTTCTTCACAGTAAACTGTTTTAACATTATCATAAACTTCAGTGCATATATAATTCATCGATTCTTTCCTTATATAAGTGATAACAGAAAACACCATTCACATCGGCGACCGAAGTTTCAGTGTAATTTGTATGGGTCCGTTCAACGGACCCTTCACAATAAACTCAAAACTTGTTTCAAACCATTTAGACATATCCCTAGAACAGTCGTAGCGTATAGCGTTATGTCGTTTATTTTGCATATTTTTCCATTTGTCGACATTAATTTAGTTGTTGGTGCCGAGTTGGGTGCACAAAAAACATTTTCGTTTCGTTCTCGTGCTGTTTCGTAGTAAGGAAAATCGGGGTGAGTGACCAAATTAATTAATAACCGGAACACTCGGCTTTTTTCGTCTGACATAGTTATTCTCGTTCATCTCTCGTAGCAAGAGTCTGCATGAACGAGACTGTCTAAAAGTAGCAAAAATATTGCGAATTTCAAAGCACTACACGAAAAGCACTGCACCATTACAAAATTTAAAGCAGAAAGACGTTATATGGCACACATTCAGCGGTACCGAAAAGTCACTACACGTTTGCGAACGTATGCAAATTATGAGTGTGACTCTTTGTTTATTAAGACTTCAGTCTATTAAATTCTCATCATTATTTACACCAAAGTAAAGTCTGTTATTTACACATTTGGAAGATCTAATGCCCCATAGACGGATCTTTCAAAAGGTCACGACAACGTATCGAGA
Source organism: Azorinus chamasolen (assembly GCA_963576725.1). Lineage (NCBI taxonomy): Eukaryota > Metazoa > Mollusca > Bivalvia > Cardiida > Solecurtidae > Azorinus > Azorinus chamasolen. The sequence continues at coordinate 1,720,480 of OY755246.1, forward strand.
AGGTGTGAATAATTACCTCGGAGGTGGGAAAACACCATGCTCGAATTAAACAATCAATAAAGGGAACCAGAATGATCCGCGGGACCAGCACACATGTTCGAATTTTCGGATTATCGCTATTCGGATTAATGCAGGTATTTTCAATGAGATTTGATAGAATTTGAGCCGGGACCTCAACATTCCCTCGGAATAAGCGGGTATCTCGGAAAAACGAGTCGAAATAACGCCGTTATACTGTAGTAAAAAAAAACTCGTTTTACCCATGTAAAAATTCCAAAGTCCCATAACTCTGCAGAAAATCATCGAACCGGGAGAGGAATTTGATATGCACAACTGGACATGGTGCTGATCAATCCTAAGAGGTTTCATGAAAATCTGAAGGTTTTGGAGAAACCGCACAGACAAAAAAATGCCGTTATGGCGCTTTTGCTGTATGCCCAGCTTTGTTGCATACTGGAAAAAATATACAAGGAGTACACTTCCAACTTTGAATACATCCCATACCAGTTTTGCAGGGGTCACCAATTAACTGAAGATCCTTGTTTTTTATAGTGCAGGTATTGGGCGTACGGGATGTTTCATTGCCATCAGCGTTGGCATGCGTCAGTTACATGAGGAACATTCTGTCGACCTCCTTGGTGTTGTCTGTAGCATGAGAATTGACAGGTAAGTATTGCTAACATCATGGTTGGGATCATGAGAAGTTTCTCTGTAGGTTTATTGCACAAGTGGTCAGCAGAAGCTGTTGTGACCAGTCATTGTCTGAGATCTGACTCCAAGGTTACAAAACTTTTTTCTTGAGTCTGAGATCATTCTCAAGCATCTGACCAATCAGATACTTGAGAATAACCTCAGACTCAGATGTTATATAACTTTTGACGTCTTTGACTAAGGTCATCAACTGACGTCATATGACGCTTGCAATTTTATCAACATTTGTCATTTTGACAGTTGTTTTTGTTAAAAAAATTGAGAAATGTCGCGTTATACGACTATTTCGGAAGAGGATCTGTCAAGATTGGACAGTGAAAAGGACTCCGCCAGTACTTAACGTGTAATGAATAGAAGTGTGAAGATGTTCTGCAATTTTTAAGCACCTAGTATATCTTTTGATTCAAACTGTTTGTTGCTGTCATTGAATAAATTGAATTGAATTGTATTGTTTGTTATAATAAAATAAATATCACATCCTATGGAGAGCCACAGCACGTATTGTCAACCCTCGGTATGGTAATGAACACCTAGGCTTACGCCCCAGTGAACATTACCAACCTCAGGTTGACAATACGTGCTGTCGCTCTCCATAGAATGTGATATTTATATAATAGCACCTCTTGAGGAACTTCTTGATGACAGTTTATGTAACTTTTCATAGATGTTCCTATTAAAAGAGTCCTCTTTCAAACAGTTTTATTCCACTGAGAACATTGTTGCCATGGCAACAGAGTTCAAAATCTTCAAATATCTTCTTTTCATAAACCACTTGTCATATTTCAGTATGATTTGGCAGAAATATTTCTTTATTTACTTCTTACCAAGATTGTGCAAGCCATGATGAATAACCAAAATAATGACTGCCAGGAGTTGGGAGTTTTTACTTAACCCTTTACTCCATAAATACACTTTTCCACGCCTTTGCAAACAGGGTAGACCCAGATTAGACGGCTCCTGTAGTAGCTGTTTAATCTGAGTCAGTCCTGTTTGCTTATGATGTAATATTGATATGATTCTAACGTTTCTGCCATGGCCAAAAATTCCTGCATTCATGTGCATTCAGAAAAAATAATCTAATTAATATTCATGACATCGTTATTTCTTGTGTGAATATTCATGGGGTAAAGGGTTAAAATAAAAAAAGAAACTGGTGGCCAGACATCTATAATCTTTTGCAGATGTATCTCAATCTTTAAGGGACTGTACAAAAAAAACTTTGAGATAACAGAAGTTTGAGTCGTCTGATTTCTAAACTGGACAATGTCTCAAGTTCACAGCTTAATGCAGGTCCAAAGTAATACTGAAAGCTCCTGTAGGAGCTTTCAGCAATAATTTAGACCTGCATTAAGCTGTCACATGTGTTTCGAGATATACATAATGATACCTTTTAAAACATCAGTATTGTAATTTTTGGAAGGACCAAACTGTTACTTGGAGTTATTCCAAGGTTCATGATATCTGAGTTCAGTGTATGGAAGTTCAACTGTTTTTTAACTCTTTCCCTGTTCTTTGTTCATTCCAAATTTCAATACCTACTGAATATTCATAGATAAAATGATTATAACGAAATATGGAAGATGGAAAATTGTAGCCATTTTAGAAAGTGAAGACACAGATCTTTGAAATTCTATTAGCAAACAGAGTAGACCCAGATCAGACAGCTCCTCTAGGAGCCGTCTGATCTGGGTCTACTCTGTTTGCAAATGCGTGAAAACACGTTTATATGAGGGAAAGGGTTAAACGATTTTCTTTTAATGTCACAAGCTTAGCAGGATGACACTCACTTCTGCATTGTATGTCCGTATATCTGTCATCTTGGGACCTGAGTTCAAACTTGGAATAACTTGGAAAACATGCAGACAGCATCACGAGATAACCCTTTCCTTCATGAATATTCATGTCAGAAATAATGACATCATGACTATTGATTTGATTACTTGTTATAATAGCGCATGGGTTCAGGAATTTTTTATCAAAGCAGACACTTTAGTATCATGTCTATGTTATATCATAAGCAAACAGAGTAGACCCGGATCGGACAGCTCCTATCTGGGTCTACTCTGTTTGCAAAGGCATATTTATGGAGTAAAGGGGTGAGGGTCATAACAGTTGCATTACTATATTTTGTATTATGCCTCTTTTTAGTTCATCTTGCACAAAGTACCAGAGAGGACCTATTGAGATATTTGTCCATCTTGTTACATTGTCCATTGTTAAAAGTGTGTCGTCAACAAATTCTTTGAACAACATGTCCTAAACTGCTGAATGGAATTTGACAGAACTTCACAGGAATGATCTGGGTCTATCTGATCTGGGTCTAACTCTTTTGCAAAGGCGTAGGAAGGCATATTTATGGAGCAAATGAATTGACCAGAAATCTTCATTTTTTGTTGCAGAGGTGGAATGATACAAACACACGAACAGTATAACTTTATACACCAAGCCTTATATCAGTATGAAAAAGAACTGGAGGCGGAGCCAGAGAGATGATTCTGGACAACTCATTGGTCAACTCTAGTCACATGATCTGATTTACAGCAGGGAACAGTGAGAAGAAAAAAAGGATTACGAGTAACAGATATATATGTGAATGTGATGAATGGCATGTTTTACTGTGATGGTCAAATGGAAGAAATAACGATTGATGTAGAATAACAATGTTGGTATTGCATTTAGGACTGAAATGATCTCCTTGGCTGAATAATGGCGGTGAAGGGAATGGGATATTAATGTTTTAACCCTTTCCCTCATATAGACAACTTTTGACACTTCTACAGACAGAGTATACCCACATCAAACGGTTCCTGTAGGAGCTATCTTATCAGGGTCTACTCTGTTTGCTTTTAGAATAATAAAGATATGGTTGTACAGCTTCTGAAATGGCAAAAAAGTCCATTTTTTGTTTAGTAGTATACAGGTTCAGTAATGAATATTCATGAAATCACAAATTCTTGTATAAATATTCATGAGGATAAGAGTTACGAACTATATTCAGATCAAACAACTGTGCAACAGCTTTGGAAAAACAACAATGCAACAGTCTGATATAACTGCTCCATTGTGGTGTTTGTTTTGTAAATTTTAATTGAAAAGGAAATAACCGTTGGAAGAGCAAACTGCGCAGTAAACCAGCATAAGTGGCACAATTATAGTGAAGTACCGTATTATTTCTAATAAACGCTCCCAGGGTGATACATTTATTTAAAGGAGCTACTTGCATTTTGTGCATGGGTGGTTTGCTTAATACAGAATACAAAGAATGCATAAAGCTAATAGGGGAGCTTTCTGCTTTGCTTTCAATCTGCTTTATTAGCTCATTTGAGTTTGCTCAGGTGAGCCTTTCTGAACGCCCTACACCATGAATCTGTCGGTCCATCTGACCACAAACAATTGCTTTAAACGACATCTCTGAAATAATAAGACAGAATGTAACCAGCCTTTACATAAATGATCTTGTTATGACGCTCTTATCAAAATTGCTAAAAGAATCTGAATCCATGCAGAACTGGTTACCATGGCAAACCAAAAAAAGAAAAATCTTTATATATCTGCTTCTCAAAAACCAGTGGTCAGAATTTATTGATATTTGATAGGAATAGTCTTCTTGTGACCCTCTCCCAAGTTACTAAAATCATTTTGATATCTGAAAAAAAAATGCCTGCCAGGGTTAGGGCTAGATTTCCTTATATAAAGATATAGAAAACCTTTTAAAATCTTCTTCTCCAAAACCATTTGTCTAATTGGAACTTGTTAAAAATAGACCCCTGGTCACCCTTTATCAAAATTGCTAAAACCATGCTGATTTCTGAAAAAACATGGCTGCCAGGAAAGGGGCTAAATTTATTTTTATGATTAGAGGGAAACTATCCAAACTGGTGGTCCAATTTTTATGGTATTTTGTAGGAATATTTTTCTGGTGACCCTTTGTCAAAACTGCTTAAATTATGTTGAAATCAGAAAAAAAACATGGTCGTAAGAGGTATGGCTAAATTTCCTGATATGACCTTAGGGAACACTTTGAAAATCTTCTTCAAATTGGTTGTCCGTTTTGAATGGTATTTGGCAGGAATGGTCCTCTGATGGCCATTCACCAAATTGCTAAAACCAAGTTGATATAAAATAAACCTGGCTGCAAGGGGCAGGACTAAATTTCCTTAATATATTATGTCTATGAAAAATTAAAAAAAAAATCTTCTCCAAAATTTACAGATTCAGTTGAAATGGCATTTGGTAGGAAGAGTCCCCTGGTGACTCTTTATCAAAATTGCTAAACCATGCTACCATCTGAAAAAAAAATGCTGCAAGGGATTGGGCTGAATTTCTTTATATGACTATCTTCTCCAAAATTGGGGGTCCAATTTGAACAATATTTGGTAGTTGTTGTCCTCCGGTGACCATATTGAGAATTAATTATGACTACGTAACCATGTGTTTTGAACACATTGAATAATCCTCGGTTGAAAATTTTGAAACTACTACCGTAATGCTCTTCTTATCTTCATTAACCCATTCCCTCATATTAACGACTCTGTAAAAGTCACTTTGTGAAACCATTGTGATAAATAGAGCATTTGCTCCTATAGGAGCAAATGCTCTATTTATCACAATGGTTTCAAACTACAAAATTCTAAATATTAAAAAAAATCCTTTTCTCTAATTAATGCTCCTTTTTGGTAGATTCATTCAAAGAGGTTGTACAGTGCTCCCTCCCTACAACGATTCCCTCCTTACAACAACGCATATCACTGTTTCCGAAACAACAAGGCTCCAGAAACAACTTTTTATGCCCCCATTGACGATAGTCGGGGGCATATTGTTTTTGCCCTGTCTGTTTGTCCGTTTGTCTGTTTGTTTGTCAGCAACTTTAACATTGGTCATAACTCTTGAGCCAGTATAGATAGAGACTTGATATTTGGCATACATATGTATCTCATAAGGCCGCACATTTTGAGGGGTGACGTGTCAAGGTCAAGGTCATCCTTCAAGGTCAGAGGTCAAATATATGGGTCAAATCGCCAACTTTAACATTGGCCATAACTTTTGGACCAGTAGAGATAGAGACTTGATATTTGGCATACTTGTGTATCTCATGAGGCTGCACATTTTGAGGGGTGACATGTCAAGGTCATCCTTCAAGGTCAAAAGTCAAATATATGAGGGGGCATAGTGTTTCACAAACACATCTTGTTTCCATCGTTTACAGTCCAATTATATAGTCACTTTGCTGGAATGCAGGCCAAAGTTTGATGTGATTTGATCCAGGTGACCTGTTGGAATTCGGGGAGTGGGAAAGGGCTGTCATGACTTTTTAGTTTTAATAGTGCCTTCTGACATCCCCCTCTCTGTTTCACATATTTCTGGGACTGCCCTTTTCTGAAAATTATTTTTGACCCATTTAGTGTGGAAAACTAACATATTAGATAAATCTATTTGCTTTAAGATTTCCTTTCTACATACAAATGTATTTTAGCTGCTTTCCGTAGTACTTAGAGATAACATCATTCTAGATAAACAGTTATAATGGTGATAAAAATACTGTTGAATGTCAGACATTTACAGCCTCAGCAACTACAGCAGAAATAGATTTTGGGTTTGGAGTATGCAGCCTATCTTAACCCTTTCCCTGTTAAATATTCATGAGAGAAATAATGACATCATGAATATTCTATTTCTCACATGAATACTGAACAAGGAAAAGGTTAACCCTTTCCTCCATAAATATGCCTTTCTACGCCTCTGTAAAAATCACCTGTTGAAACCATTGTGATAAATGGAGCATTTGCTCCTATAGGAATTCTAAAATGTTCCTTTTCTCTAGTAAATGCTCCTTTTTGGTAGATTTGTTCAAAGAGATTGAGTCTAAAAATAGCCTATGGAGGAAGGTCAAGGTTAAGATCATATTTAGGGGTCCATTATTATGTGTCCACTCTATATCTCCTATATCCATTGGACAATTGTCAGGAAATTAGACTAAATGTTAACCATCATAAGGCAATTTGACTGATTTATTTGCATTCACATCACTGCATAATATGGTATACACACAAAATGATACAGTAAAACTTCGATTATTCGAACACTAAAATACGTATTATTATCGATCTTTAAGACAGGTGGCAGCTTAATGCATGGTGAAAGTCATGCAGAAAGCTCCTCTAGGAGATTTCTGCATGACTTTCACCATGCATTAAGCAGCCACCTGCCTAAAAGGGTCTAAATTCTTCTATACCGAAAATTCGAATAATCGAGGTTTTACTGTATTTACTAATTTCATTCTGTGGCAAATTACTTTCAGTTTAGTTCAGTTTCTAAGAGTTATATTCATTTCAGAAAATTTAAGTGAGTTTTTCCCCTTGGGTAATTTTAAATTATTACACGGTTGCTGTTCTTGTGCAAGTAGTACGGAGAGCATCCAATGGTTCTACCGACTCCTTGTTTGTTGTTGTTGTGCTACATTGTTTATAGTATCACATGTGATATGAAGAGAGATTTATAAAGAAATATATCACATTGTTCCTTAACCTTTTATGCCTTTGCAAGCAGAGAAGATCGGGATCAGACGGCTCCTACAGGAGCTATCTGATTTGGATCTGCTCAATTTGCTTATGATATATAGATATGATTCTATAGTTTCTGCCATTGCCATGGCAAAAACAATTTCCTGTCCATGTGCTATTATAATGATTAATCTGATGCTCAATTTTGCCCAGGTGGACATTTCGTCCCACATGTTTTTGCAAGGGTGGACATTTCGCCCCACATGTTTTTTCAAGGGTGGACATTTCGTAATGTTTGAACATTTCATCTTTTAGCCTCAAACCAGTTGTCCTTAACCATGTACTCAATAAACAAGCCTTTTTATGCCTTTGCAAACAGGGTAGACCCAGATAAGACTCTAGGAGCAGTCAGATCAGGGTTTGCTTTGTTTGCTTATGAACTTATATAGATCTTATTTTATAGTTTCTGTCAATATGTATATATCCCCTTGTTGTTGTTTTTGCCATTATAAAACTTCATCTAACTAATATCCATGATGACATTATTTCTTGCATGAATATTCATGGAGTAAAGGTTTAGTAATAATCGGCTTGAGCACTTTGTCAGTTATTGCCAAACTTTGACTGCAAACTTATTTATATGATAAATGTTAAATTAAGTGAGGGACATTTTGTCCTTAGGTCATGTGGGATGAAATCTCCACTCTTGCAAAAATTGTGGGACAAAATATCCACCCTTGCGAAAACATGTGGGACGAAATGTCCACTCTTGCAAAAACATGTGGGACGAAATGTCCACTTGGGCAAAATTGAGCATGGGACAAAATGTCCGTGGGACGAAGTGTCCTACACTTGAAGTATAAATGTAGCGGGCAGTTTGGATGATTGGGCAAGAGGGCTACTACCCATCCTTTGGTTGATGAAGCCTACTGATATCATCAGAGTCCATGCTTATAAAGCTTTTAGTTGAGTCTGAGTTTTGTTCTCAAGCTTTTGATTGGTCAGATTTGAGTTCTCAAGCTTTTGATTGGTCAGATTTGAGCCAAAGGCTCAAATCTGACCAATCAAATGCTTGAGAACGTTCTCAGACTCAACTAAAAGTTGTATAAGCATGGACCCAGAACTTTTGTGAGGTTTGACCATCTTGGCACACCAGTCAGGTGGCCTCTTCATTGATCTCTTTAGAAAATTTTAACTTTTTTCAGTGGTCATCCTACTAAAATTCTTAACGTAATGTAAAACAGACATGTAAACCTTTTTTACATCATTAAAGAAAATTCTAAATGAAAAGTGCAAATAATTTTCATTAAGTTATTGCACTTATAATGTAAAACATGTACTTGGATGTTTTTTGTACATAGAAAAGCTTGAGTAGTATATATATATATATATATGTATGTATACACCATATCCCATAGACAATGTGATGTCATAGGTTAACTTGTGATCTTTGAATTTGATCAAAGCAAAAAAGGTCACCATCTTGAACTTTATTGGAAAATGCTACAGGTTTGTCTGTAGGGTAATTCCATTTCACAAAAAAACCTGTTTATGTTCGCCAATTTATTATCTGGTAAAAAATGTTACTGGGAGTGGGAGTATACTGGAATCAGCCCGGTGGTTTGTATATTAGAATACTTCAAAAAGCTTGTAGTACAAATTTTCTGTTATAATTTCACATTAAACTTGCAACAAACATTGTGATACTGAATTGGATAGGTTGGGTTTTATGATATATAATGTGGAATGAAGTGATGATCATGAAGGTATCACAGATGCACAACAAATGGAGTGTGCACATAGACACACAGACACATATTCATACATTCAACAAGATGTGTTTGTGAAACACTTTGCCCCGACCAATTTAACCTTTGACCCTGAAGGATGACCTTGACATGTCACCCCTCAAAATGTGCAGCTTCATGAGATACACATGCATGCCAAATATCAATTCTCTGTCTCTACTGGTTCAAAAGTTATGGCCAATGTTAAAGTCGGTAATTTGACCTATATATTTGACCTCTGACCTTGAAGGATGACCTTGACATGTCACCCTTCAAAATGTGTGGCTTTATGAGATACATATGCATACCAATTATCAAGTCTCTATCTGTACTGGCTCAAAAGTTATGATCAATGTTAAAGTTGGTGACAGGCAGACAGGGCAAAAACAATATGCCCCCGAGATCTTATCTGGGGGGGCATAAAAAAGAGGAAAGATGATACAAATACAAATATAAGACTATGGTGAAGACAGGGGTACTGCCTTTGAAGATTTATCATGTAATTGTTCTAAAGTTACATGCTCCTGCACTTAGGCATTCATGTCTTTGCCCACTGTTGTCAATACATGTGTGTTTGCCCACTGTTGTCAATACATGTGTGTTTGCCCACTGTTGTCAATACATGTGTGTTTGCCCACTGTTGTCAATACATGTGTGTTTGCCCACTGTTGTCAATACATGTGTGTTTCGGTTGTAAGTTACTTCTAATCATCTGACGTAATTGTGATCAGACTTCCAACAGTCATCATAAGATATACATTAGCACTGCACATATTATGTGTCCTTCAAATCATATACACTAGCACTGCACATGGTATGTGTCCTTCAAATCATATACATTAGCACTGCACATGGTATGTGTCCGTCAAATCATATACATTTGCACTGCACATATTATGTGTCCGTCAAATCATATACATTAGCGCTGCACATGGTATGTGTGGGTCAAACCATATACATTAGCACTGCACATGGTATGTGTCTGTCAAATCATATACATTTGAACTGCACATGGTATGTGTCTGTCAAATCATATACATTTGCACTGCACATGGTATGTGTCCATGAAATCATACACATTTGCACTGCACATGGTATGTGTCCATCAAATCATATACATTTGCACTGCACATTTTAAGTGTTTGTAAAGTCGTATACATTTGCACATTTTATGTTTCTGTCAAATCAGCTATTTCAGAGCTATATGACAAATTTGTTTGCCTAATGTCAGTCAATACACTGTAATATATGTATTCTATAGTCTAACCCATTACTCCATGAATATTCATGTAAGAATATTAATTAGATCAATCTTTATAATTGAACATGAATGAATATTTGGCCATGGGCAGAAACTGTAGAATCCTATCTATTATTTCAATAGCAAACACAGCAGACCTTGATCAGACGGCTCCTTCCAGTGCTGTCTGATATGGATCTACTCCGTTTGCAAAGGTGTATTTACGGAGTAAAGGGTTAAAGCAAATATGAACATTCTTTCAACAATCACCATAACATGTAGCTGTGCAGGACATGTTTTTAGTGTCTGTCAAATCACTTATTTCAGAGCAAGGTGCCTTTTAGATTACATGTACTTGTATGTCTGATATTGTCAAAAGTATGTTTGTATTCCCCAACTCATTGACAGAAGACCCCTAATTACTTCAAACTATATCAAAATACATGTAGTATATGTCTTGCTTCGGAGCTGCCAGTTAAGATCAAGCAAGTTGTTTGTAGTTAAGTTTTAATATCTCATTTTAACCCTTTACTCCATGAATATTCCTTTACTCCATGAATATTCATGTAAGAAATAATGATATCATGAATATTCTCTTGATAAATCTTAAAATAGCACAGGGACACAGGAGGTTTTGGCCATAGCAGAAACTGTAGAATCATACCTATATTATATCATAAGCAAGCAGAGCAGACCCTGATTAGATGGGCTCCTATAGGAGCCGTCAGATATGGGTCTACTCTATTTGCAAAGGCATAGAAAAGTGTAATTATGGAGTAAAGGATTGTCTGAAACTTTTCCTTTACAATAAATCATGTTGAACAGTATTCAGAATTTCATGTAAGTGAACTACAGTGTATATAAAAATGTAACTGCAACTGAATTAGAAATATTAATAGGATATGTATCTGGCAGACAGACAGTTAACTTACAGGCAAAAAAGAAGTGCTTCATGGGATACAGGGCTCTTTGAATGACAATCTTGGAGATATCATGGTCCTCTTTTTACAGAAGAAGTGCTTTAACCCATTCCCTCATATTGACGACTTTTGACAACTCTATAAAAGTCACTTTGTGAAACCATTGTGATAAATAGAGCATTTGCTCCTATAGGAGCAAATGCTCTATTTATCACAATAGTTTCAAACTACAAAATTCTAATATTTTCCTTTTTTCTAGTTAATATTCCGTTTTGGTAGATTTATTCAAAGAGGCTGTATCTAAAATAGCCTATGAGGGAAAGGGTTAAGGGATACAGGGCACTTTTGATGACAATCTTTGAGCTATCATGGTCCTCTTTTTACAGAAGTGCTTTAAGGGATACAGGGCACTTTTGATGACAATCTTGGAGATAGTGTTTTTGAAATGTTTGACAAGGTTGTATGAACTTGTAAGTAGTAGTGCTTGATATGTGCCATTGGCTACTTTGACCTGTGTGTGATTTTTGTTTAAGCTATGGCAGCACACTGTCTTAATGCCCAGTGACGGGTATTTTCCAAGTGCTCTTGATGCCCCCGCATGAAACAAAGGGGACATATTATGTCGTACTTGTCTGTACTTATGTCTTGTGGAATTAACTTTTCTGTCACCTTAGATCAGAATTGTTTCATTCATTCACAGATTGTCAACCTTGATGTACAGATATGCATAAAGGAATGAATTACAGTTGCAATCATTTATGACCCTTTGTTTTTTCTCAGCCTGTAAGATGTCATTTGGGGTCCATAATGCACCTACAATTTTGTACATTGTATACGTAGCACAAAATCTTCTGTGTCAAACACTGTTGATTGGATTATTTGAAACGTTCACAGGTAAATAACATTGAAGGGAAGGTGGGCATAAAGAAAGGAGTTTTGATTGCAGTAGTATTTTACAGAATTGTGTCCAGTTTTGGCATTAGATGTATTAAATAACGTTTGGCCTCCTTATGCACCAACACTTTTTACATGATTTATATAGTACAACATTGTGTTTGTCAAACTCCCCCTACAATAATCAGTTTCAAACTTTCACAGATTATCAGCATTAATGTGAAGACATGCATAAAGAAAGGAATTTTTCAGCTGTGATCATTTTTTTTAGAATATTGGCTCTTTATGTTTGTTTGTTTATACAAGATCTAGTTTAAATTTGTGTGATAGGATTTGTTTGAAACTTCAACAAATGAGCATCATTTATGTAGATTTGCACAAGTCTAAGGAAAAAATAAGGAATTCCAGTTGTGATCATATTGGACAGAATTATGACACTTTATTCTCTCAGCAGTGATCATATTGGACAGAATTATGACATTTTATTCTCACAGCTGTGATCATATTGGACAGAAGTATAGTACTTTATTCTCATAAGAAAGAATTACACCGTGAATTGGCAAAGTCAATATATGTATGTGTCAGATGTCCAGATAAGATGCGTAAATAAACACTTTCAAGAACAACTCCGTTATTTCTTCACCAAACCCTATACTGTGGTCACTCTTTAGAATCGTCTCTTCGAGCCGATTCTCTCTCAAGAGTTGTCACAGTATAGAGTTGAGTGGAGAAATGACAATTTTAGTATGAGTATGCATCTTTATCTGTAGCTCTCTATATGTGTGTGTGTTTGCAAGGGGGGAAGGCGCATCCATGTCCTATGGATGTGATTCTTGTATTCTTGTTTCATAATGCTATCTTTACCTTTGTAAAGACCAAGAAGTTGTGTTGTTCATGGTTTCATTTTGAAGTTTGAGATTTACATTTAGCAGTTTTTATTGTTTTTGTCCTTTTTGTGATGTTTGCATTTTTCATATTATTGTTTACAAATATATAAATGATTGTTTATTTTGTCCAGAAAGTGCAATAAAAGAAATGTTTGAAAGACAGCTTGTTCTTTTTGAACTTATGGGCTCCAACAGAAGTTCTGTTAACCCTTTCCCTGTTCTATGTTTAGTCCAAATTTTAATACCCATTGAATATTCATGAACAAAACACTTAAAATCAAATCTGGAAGGTGGTACATTGTAGCTATTTTAGAAAGTAAAGACACCGATCTATCAAATTCCATAAGCAAACAGAGCAGACCCTGATCAGACGGCTCCTCTAGGAGCCGTCTGATCTGGGTCTACTCTGTTTGCAAATGCGTGAAAACACGTTTATATGAGGGAAAGGGTTAACCCTTTTCTTCATACAAATTCCTTTCATGTGTAGACCAATAGTGTTGAGCAAGATCAGACAACTATCAGGATCTGCTCTGTTTACTTATGAAATTATAGTACATGTAACTGCAGTTTCTATCAATACCAAAACAACCATGTCTACAAATTTAGTTAACAAACATTCATTAAGTATTATTTCTAGCATGAATATTCAACAAGACGGGGTTTATTCTGTCCTTCATATAAATGCCTTTTTCACACATTTGCAAACAGAGAAGTCCCAGATTAGACAGCTCCTACAGGAGCCGTCTGATCAGGGTCTGCTCTGTTTGCTGATGTGTCTCTTTACATTCTAAAATGGATACAATATTCCACCTCCCATAATTCATTATCGCTGTTTTGTCAATTACTATTCAGTAGGTATTGAAATTTGGAATAAACATAGAACAGGGACAGGGTTAAAGCAAAATCCAGATTTTCAGCAGGTGAACTAATCTTTGTTTCTCACACCATATAGGTCTTCTTCTTTCAAAAGGTCACAATCCTATCACAACAGACTACAGTAGAACCTGTCTTAACCCATTCCTCCATAGGCTATTTTTAGACCCAACCTCTTTGAATGAATCTACCCAAAAGGAGCATTTACTAGAGAAAAGATTTTTTTAGAATTTTGTAGTTTGAAACCATTGTGATAAATAGAGCATTTGCTCCTATAGGAGCAAATGCTCTATTTATCAATGGTTTCAAGAAGTGGTTATTACAGAGGTGTAGAAAGGCGTATCTATGGAGGAAAGGGTTAAGTGACCATTCATTTATTAAATGTAGGAGTCTTACGAAGCAGGTGGTTGAGCTTAATGCAGGGAAAAAGTAATGCTGAAAGCTACCACTTGTTTAACCCTTTCCCTCATATAAACGTGTTTTCACGCGTTTGCAAACAGAGTAGACCCAGATCAGACGGCTCCTATAGGAGCCGTCTGATCAGGGTCTGCTCTGTTTGCTAATGGAATTAGATAGATCTGTTTCTATACTTGGTAAAATGGCTACAATGTTCAACCTTCCATATTTCATTATAGCTATTTTATCCATGAATATCTATTAGGTATTGAAATTTGTAATAAACATAGAACAGGGAAAGGGTTAACCCTTTACCGGTTCAATATTTATATAAGAAATAATGGCATCATGAATATTTATTACCTGAATATTCATAATGAAATTTTTTAAAGATTATTTTTGCTCTGACAAAAACTGTAGAATCAGATCTATATCATGCCATTAGCAAACAGAGCAGACCCTGATTAGACAGCTCCTATAGGAGCCGTCTGATCTGGGTCTACTCTATTTGCAAATGCGTGAAAACACTTTTATATGAGGGAAAGGGTTAAAAGATCAAGATTTAGACCTCTTTTGAATGGTCTCTTAGACAGGTTCTACTGTATTTACCTTTGAAGTTGGGTGTCTTTGTTCAGTCATGGCATATCCATATTAAAATATGATACTAATGGCTTTTTATCTTAGCACTTTGTATATAGTAACAAGGTGTGTGTGAAAATCACATTAAAGAACTAGAAAACAAAAGAGAGGATTCATCTCTATCTGAATTCCCTTTTAAGTATTTCCATATCATGCATTTGCAAACAGTGTGAGACCCAGAGGTGAAGCAATGCAGTCAAAAGGCAATGAGACCAGAGCACATCCAGATTAATTCAAACAAATGTTAACAGTTTTGATCCAGATAAGACACAGCACAATTCAGCATCTCACCAGGATCCAAACTATTTGATATTTTGATCATATTGTTGCAAAGAAATGAGAGAATGTTTATTCTAAGAATTGAAGCAGATAACAATTGTTGCAAATTTTTGAAAAATTACTTAATGTGCAAAGAGGTAATACCCCCTGAGCAAACAGCACAAATGACATGGAGTTGGCAAAATAACACACAAGCTGTTACAACAATGCAAATAAAGCAAAGATGTGGATCTAACATTCCAAAGAACAAGAGGGCCATGATGGCCCCGATATCGCTCACCAGACAATCTGAGGAGATTTTCAAAGTGTTCACTATGTTTCTATAGAAAACTGGCCATCCATGGGGTGGGGCCTCATTTGACCCCAGGGGCATAATTCATTTCACTTTTGCAGAGGACTTCAAGATGATGCTATGTTTCAAATATGAAAGCCGAGACCCTACCAGTTTCAGGAGAAGATTTTCAAAGTTTTCACTATATGTTTCTATAGAAAACAATTTCTATAGAAAACAATGTACCCCTGGGGCGAGGCCAATTGTGACCCCAGGGACATAATTTATATAACTTTTGTAGAGGACCTACAGATGATGCTATGTGCATCAGATGAAAGCTGAGAACCCTGTAGATTCAGAGGAGAAGATTTTTAAAGGTTCAAATTGTTGACGACTGATGACGCACTACACACCCCGACAGACGACATCAGGCGATCACAAAAGCTCACCTTGAGCAATTTGTGCTCTGGTGAGCTAAAAACTAGCCAGAAGCTGTATAGGCACTACAGAAAAATTGCATGTTAAAAAGCATGTATATAAGGACAATGTACCCTTTTGTTGCATCCTGTGCAATTTCCAATACCAAGATGGAGTTAACTGGGTCATATCACCAGGCACACTCCTCACTGTGCTAAGTACCGAACCACAGGATATTCTTGTGGGGAGGTATTATCACGAGTGTCATCCAGACCTCTGACAGGTACGCCCAGTTTGATGGCTGAGGATGACATACATGCAGACCAATATAATAGGAGGCTAGATTCCTGTAAACTCTTTCTTTCGAGATGGTGGGTAGAACCAGTTACACAGGTACCTCTAGCAATATCCTATCAGCCTTTGTCAGTTGTCTAGCCCCATACTGCCAACCCCGCTGACCACAATAGACCAACTGATCATCTTTAGTTTGATACTAAGTCATCCACTACCGTCGCCCAACTTCAAGCTAATATTTTTGCAAAGCCTACAGCAACGACATCAGTCCTCCGCAATCCATCAACCACTGCTATACCATTTGTTGGGTACAATTGAAAACCATAGACAACATTTCCAAAGCAAATTCAGTCATCAGCAGAGATTTGTCCACACCTGACACTGACAATGTGTATGTATTGCCAACCATTGGGGACCAGACTGATCCTCTACTGCTTAACCCATTACCTCATAGGCTATTTTTAGATCCAACCACTTTGAATAAATCTACTGAAAAGGAGCATTAACTAGAGAAAAGGATTTTTTTTTAGAATTTGTAGTTTCAAACTACAAAATTCTAAAATTTTCCTTTTCTCTAATTAATGCTCCTTTTCAGTAGATTTATTCAAAGAGATTGGATCTAAAAACAGCCTATGGAGGAAAGGGTTAATATGTAAGTGATCTATTAACCCAAAGGACTGATGCTCTCAAATTAAATTTCCATTGTATTCTCCACTTGCTACATGGATGTAATTTGGTACTGAACATCGTTCAATGTACCTTGTGATACCGGTATTTTAAGTTACTACGGCTTTATTAAAAAGACTGTTACACAGGGTTGCCACAAACCAGAGGAAACAAAATTTCCTGACAATTCCGACATAATTTCTAATTTCCCTGACATGTACCATTGCGACGTTTGGTTTTTCTGTCATGATTTTTGTAATATTTTTTAGGAAGTATAAAATATATTGCACTGAATCTCATTTTTTTCAAAATTCCGACAATTCCCTGATATTTGCCTATATTTCCCCGACAGATTACAAAATTCCCTGACCTTGAAAAAAATAAATTTCCCTGACTTTTTGCTTACGCGTGGCAACCCTGAACAGGAGCTTCGCATTCCTCTGTAAGCAAGTGTAACACCCAAAAGTTTTCTTAAAGGCCGACATTGGAGTTTGAAGTCTGTTTGAATCCGTTCCGAGTTTTATGTCGCTTTAACAGTACATCAATCATATCATGAGGTACAGCTAATTATAGATGAAGGAAGATCCCAAAATTACTCAGTTTATTAAGACTCACAAAACCCTTTTGCATTCTCAACAAGAGTGCAGTGGGCACAATATATGCCCATCGAGGCCTTGTTCAACATAAATCGAGGTTAACATATTTGCTGAATGCAAATTAAAAGTCCAATTATGTGACCTTGGCCTTGGATATACACACCCATGCTACTGTAGCATGTCCAGATAAACATTGTGGAGAAATTTGAGAAAGATCCACCAAGCAGAACTTGAGTTAGAGATTTCCAGCACGGCTTCTGACATGGTATACACCATTTATAGTAGAACAGTACAAATAACTGTTGACAAATGACAAGGCTGATTAAATCTAGGTCCAACTTCTTACAATGTCAAAATTCTGATCAACTATATTCTATAATTTTTGCAAAAACAGCAAGATTGTAAGCATTTACTCTATAGGGTCTGCTCTGTATACTTCTGAATAAATCTGTTTCTACAGTGTCATAGCCTTAACATCCTGTGTTCAGATGTCACTATAAAACTTGAGCTAATTAATATTCATGTCATTACAGTATTGTTAAATTACAATAGTAGGTTATGCTTTACAATCCATGCTGTGCTTAACCCGTTCCCTCATAGGCTATTTTTAGACCCAACCTCTTTGAATAAATCTACCGAAAAGGAGCATTAACTAAGGAAAAGGTAAATGTTAGAATTGTGTAGTATTGAAACCATTGTTGTTTCAATGGTTTCAAGAAGTGACTATTACAGAGGCGTAGAAAGGTGTATTTATGGAGGAAAGGGTTAACACTATAACAGTTATGAGACTACTGATGCCATCAATAAGACTTCAACAAAAACATGTTAATCTTTATTACTCAAGCTACCTGCAAAAAACTTCATTGTCTTTTTTGTTTAACTCATTCCCTCCAAGACTATTTTAAGACCCAACCTCTTTGAATAAATCTACCCAAAAGGAGCATTAATTGTAGATAAGGATTTTTTTTAGAATTTTCAGTTTGAAACCATTGTGACAAATAGAGCATTTGCTCCTATAGGAGCAAATGCTCTATTAATCACAATGGTTTCAAAATGTGATTTTTACAGAGGGGCCAAAATGCGTCACTAGGAGGGAATGTGTTAATGCTTCATTAATGATGACAACAGTTCTGAAACTGGAGTCATGCTATCACAATGTTGTTCCCATGGTGCTATATGTTAGTAATTCACTTCTGTAGACAGCTGGTATGTTACATGTCAAACACTACACATGTCCCCATGGTGCTACATGTTGGTAATTCACTTCTGTAGACAGCTGGTATGTTACATGTCAAACACTACACATGTCCCCATATGTAATTAACACTTAACATGTTCTCATGGTGCTACACATTAGTAAAACACTTCTGGAGATGGCTGGTATGTCACATGTCAAACACTACATATGTGGTGTTTCTTGCAAACGCCTAATCACCGCTGATAAATACACCTTTTCACCACCACCTTAAAGATGTATTATGCGCATTTTTCGTATCAATCAATCAACCCCAGAAGCTGTTCACATATACATACAGTGAAAACAATGCTTACAACCCATTTTCTGACAGGATATATTTATTCAGCTAAATATTATCGCTATCCGAATACTACTAAATTCTTTAAAAGGAGCCTCCTTTTTAGAAACGGGAATTTTGTACGGAAATCGGTGGACATCATCGACCAAGTTCTGAATGACTGATTCTATTTCGGAACAACACTTTGAATCTTATGACAGATTCTGACCAATGGCGATCGCTGTTGATTTCCGTAGCATCCATTTTTCTAATTTTTTCAACACAAACAACCATTTATTAACCATGCTATTTAGTGTTAAATAAGTGTTAAGGTACATAGAATCCAATTCTGAAGTCAGTTTGAAACGCAGAATTTGTGGAAATTTGTGCAGCATACATCTTCAAGAAAATGTCCAACATTCCGGTCTGCTGCATTTCTCAAAATTGAGTACGTCCTTTTCAGAAATAACCACAGATTGTTAAAGATGCTGAGTTACTCAAGATCTTGTTTTAAACTTAACTCTTTCCTCCATAAATATACTTTTCTATGCCTATGTAAACAGAGTAGACCCAGATCAGATATGATATACGTGTAGATATTATTCTACATTATCTGTATTGGCCAAAAATTCCTTTGTTCATGTGCTATTATTACAATCCTACTAATATTAATGATGTCATTATTTCTTTCATTTACACATTACCCTCTAGTGACGCATTTTTGCACCTCTATAAAATTCACATTGTGAAACCATTGATAAATAGAGCATTTGCTACTATAGGAGCAAATGCTCTATTTATCACAATGGTTTCAAACTACAAAATTCTAAAATTTTCGTTTTCTCTAGTTAATGCTCCTTTTCGGTAGGTAAATTAAAAAAGGTTGGGTCTAAAAATAGCTTAGGACAGAATGAGTTAATATTAATGGAGTAAAGGGTTAACAAAGTATTCATGAACATCTCAGATGTTCAGTAGCATTCTCAGAGTCGACTGATCCCATGCCAACTGGTGATCACATTAGCAATCATTATAGATCCAGATGAGATGCAGAGCAAAGTGATTCTCATCAACGATGATGCTTTGGCACATGTTTAAAAATAGGAGAAAACTCTACCCTGAAAACTGAAGCAGACAACAATATTTGCAAATGACATTTTCTTAATGTGCCAATAGTATGCAGTTCAATGAATGGCGTACACTGAAAATTTGCAGATCTGATGATTTGTATTGGCATCAGTTTGCAAAGATCAGTTTCATTTTTGACTAGAGTCTGCTTTTTCAATGCCACGCCTAGTTCATTCTGGGCTGCATCGAGTGGAACATCACACCATTGCGAATATTTAGCATTAGTAGCATGAAATGCCATTAGAAGTCCAGTTTGCTGATTCCAGTGGTACATGTGCCTGTTCCCGTCTTAAGACCAAGGACTGGCTCTTCCTGAGATCTGCTTGCTGTGTCTGATAGTTCAGGGGGAAGATGAAGTTTCTGCAAAAACAAAATCATCCTCAATCTCTACATGAAATATACTTTAAATATTGATTTTTCATTTTCAAACATGTGTACCGTATTATGCTGAAAAAATGGGACACAAACAAATAAATAAAATTTTAGGTGTCCCATTTTTTTGTACTTCAAAAAATAATTATTTTTTTAGGTGTCCCGTTTTTTATGGTAGAAAATTCATACGATCGAAAGTCAAATGTTCACAACGTATATATGGCGAGAGGGGAGAAGAAAAAAGTTAATAGGCAATTAGTAACAAAGATTTCTGGAGTTGGTGACAATTAGAGGATCAATCGTACTAATAACTGACCTTATTTGATCTCTTTTAATGATTGTCTAATTCTGTCAAACAATTGAGCAGCACAGACTTTGTCAATACGCAATGATTGAAGAGTGCAAGTTTGCTATGACAATTAAACAGTTTACTTTACGGTTGTCGTAATACGTGTGAAAACTGCTTCCATATATGGAAATTGTAGTGAAACGAGCAACAATCGTCAATCTAAACAACATGGCCGACCCGTAGTAAGGTTTCCTTATATGGCAAAACGAGATCTCTCGAGATCTGTCATGGCGTCCAAAATCAAAATAAAAGTCGGCCGGTATTGCAAATATTTTTAATCAACCGCAGAGAAGTTAAAGTTTCTGCATTCAGAAGGTTTCATGGGGAAAAAATAACTCCGCTTAAATTATGAATGATGAAATTACCGTAGTACTGTACGTCTAAGGTATCACGTGATCTTGCACATGGTGCATCAGTGTTGAAATTTAATATGGCTGCCGCGGTTTCCCCTTTCAGGTTCTTCTCAATTTATCATAGGATTAATAAAGGATATAGGTATGTGCATTTGTTAATACCAACTAAGGTTCTTCTTTGTTTCATTTTTCACGAACATACATCGGTATGAAAGGGAATAGAAATGGAATAAAGTAACATTAGGCGCTGAAAATATCCGCTTATATAATGCACAAAACAACAGAAAAATACAAATGGCACCCGCTCTGGCTGAACGATAATGCAATCGCGCATCATATTTGTCTATAGGAAGGCCGAACAAAAGTTGATTACTCGTGTCCCATTTCCTTGGATGTGAAAATTATCGGCTTTTTATTCTATTTGTAGTCTGTCCCACTTTTTTGGAGAGTGAAAAATAATTATTTTTCCGAATTCAGACAGTGTCCCAAAACAAATGGTGTCCCAATTTTTCGGCATAATACGGTATTTAAAGAAAATTCAGTTACATGCAGGATAATACATTTATGGAATGATGATCTATTAAAGCAAACACACGATTATCCAACAGAGTTTGCCTATTTGGTAAAAACTTTGCCCATAAAATACTTTATCTTGATTACAATCACAAAAGCTATAAAACTTGTCTAAATATTCTGGCTATCAAATAGCTGGAAAATCTGCAGAACACTATTGTGTTTTGAATTGTTGAGCTGAATCAGGTTTTACCACACCACAGGTTATATAGCGTCTTTAACCCATTCCCTCATATTGACGACTTTTGAATGTTACTTTTTCGAAACCGCTGTGATAAATATTTACCACAATGGTTTCAAAACTACATAATTCTAAAATTTACCTGTTTGCTATTAATAATGCTCCTTTTCGATAGACTTGTTCAAAGAGGTTGGAGCTAAAATAGCCTATGGGGAAATGGGTTAAAAGAGAAAAGTTAGTGGACACACCTGCTGGAAAATCAGATACCCCAATTCCCATTTAAACTTGTATTGGATGCCTCTTACTATAAGACAGAGCAGGAGGGGGACCAGTGGTCCCAACTCTTGTGCCATTCAGACTGAATAAGTTTCAAAAGTTTGATGGGGCTACCACTGAAATGTTGGAAGTTATGGCTAGATTTAAAATTCGAGCTAACATCACAGGCCTATTGATGGTACATAACAGACGAGCTAACACCACAGGCCTATTGATGGTACATAACAGACGAGCTAACACCACAGGCCTACTGATGGTACATAACAGACGAGCTAACACCACAGGATATTGATGGTACATAACAGACGAGCTAACACCACAGGCCTATTGATGGTACATAACAGACGAGCTAACACCACAGGCCTACTGATGGTACATAACAGACGAGCTAACACCACAGGCCTATTGATGGTACATAACAGACGAGCTAATATCACAGGCCAATTGATGGTACATAACAGACGAGCTAACACCACAGGCCTACTGATGGTACATAACAGACGAGCTAATACCACAGGCCTATTGATGGTACATAACAGACGAGCTAACACCACAGGCCTATTGATGGTACATAACAGACGAGCTAACATCACAGGCCAATTGATGGTACATAACAGACAAGCTAACATCACAGGCCTTGCTGGTACATAACAGACGAGCTAACACCACAGGCCTATTGATGGTACATAACAGACGAGCTAACATCACAGGCCAATTGATGGTACATAACAGACGAGCTAACATCACAGGCCTATTGATGGTACATAACAGACGAGCTAACACCACAGGCCTACTGATGGTACATAACAGACGAGCTAACACCACAGGCCTATTGATGGTACATAACAGACGAGCTAACACCACAGGCCTACTGATGGTACATAACAGACGAGCTAACACCACAGGCCTATTGATGGTACATAACAGACGAGCTAACACCACAGGCCTATTGATGGTACATAACAGACGAGCTAACACCACAGGCCTATTGATGGTACATAACAGACAAGCCAACACCACAGGCCTATTGATGGTACATAACAGACAAGCCAACACCACAGGCCTATTGATGGTACATAACAGACGAGCTAAAATCACAGGCCTATTGATGGTACATAACAGACGAGCTAACACCACAGGCCTATTGATGGTACATAACAGACGAGCTAACACCACAGGCCTACTGATGGTACATAACAGACGAGCTAACACCACAGGCCTATTGACGGTACATAACAGACGAGCTAACACCACAGGCCTATTGATGGTACATAACAGACCAGCTAACATCACAGGCCTACTGATGGTAAATAACAGACGAGCTAACACCACAGGCCTATTGATGGTACATAACAGACGAGCTAACACCACAGGCCTATTGCTGGTACATAACAGACGAGCTAACATCACAGGCCAATTGATGGTACATAACAGACGAGCTAACACCACAGGCCTATTGATGGTACATAACAGACAAGCTAACATCACAGGCCTTGCTGTCTTACTGTCATACTATCTTACCTCTATGGTGAACTTTTTCCTCCTAAGTTTGAAAGCTAGATCTAGCGAGTCTGGCATATGACAAACCAAGGAGTTCAGTCTTGGTAACTTGACTATGTTGAACAAACCTAAAAATAAATACATTCTTCTATGCAGACTGGAAAACTTTGCATGAAAAACAAATCGGAAAATGGACATAATTCGGAAATCCATGATGCTAGAATTCTGTTTTTTTACATCATGACACTGTCACACACTATATACTCAGGATTAAAACGCATCTTCACCCCTTTGCAAACAGAGTAGACCCAGACTAAATTGCTATAATAGAAGCAATTTAATCAAGGTCTGCTCTTTTTGCTTATGAAATTATAACAGATCTGACTACAGTTTCTACCAGTACCAAATCATTCTGTGTACATATGCCAGTATAAACATTCAACTAATAAATATTCATGATGTCATTATTTCTTATATGAATATTCAACAGGAAATGGTTAAGATATGTGCCATGTTATAAGAATTCTGTACATGTACATACAAAGTAAAGTTATGGACCAGACCATAGCACATGGATACACAAAGTATTACATTAAACTGCTATTGTTGTAGCTATGTCGAGCTGATTAATCATTTATTTACACAATGATTTCAGAACTACACAATTCTAGAATTTCCTTTTCTCTAGTTAATGCTCCTTTTCGGTAGATTTATTCAAAGAAGTTGGGTCTAAAAATAGCCTATGAGGGAATGGATTAAATGAATAAAAGGTAACACTGTGAATTACTTGTACATGTGTCCATACTTTTTTCAAAGACAAAGCCCAAATAACTAGACTTTCCCCATCTGATTTGTTCATAATCATAATGTAAAATAACTTTAATACGTAACAATTGGATTAAGCATAGAAACTGAAATGAGGATCTTAAAGTTTTAATCCTTTCCTTCATATAAACACATTTTCATGCATTTTTAAACAGAGTTGACCCAGATCAGATGGCTCCTATAGGAGCCGTCTGATCAGGGTCGGCTCTGTTTGCTTTTGACATTTTACTGATCTGATTCTACAGTTTTTGTCAAAAAAAAGTTTCCTTGAAAACTTACATTATAAACATTCAGCTAAATAAATATTCATGATGTCATACTTTCTTCCATGAATATTGAACAGGGAAAAGGTTAAATTATTAATGATATACGACAGACCAGATAAAAGACATCAAAAGAAACTAAAATGGGTCACTTTAAGCTAATGTGAATTAAAATTGTCCACTGTATGTTTATTACATTTCGTGCACACATATATGATATACATTTATCATATATCATTTTTGAAGTTTCCTATAAAACTGGTATGGATATAATTTACACAATATGGCAGATAAAACACCCTGGCACACTGTCACAGACAAATGTTAATGTTATTTGAAAAATACTTTTTGTCTTAATGAGACTCATATATAGACAATATACCATGGTAGTCCTTGTAAACTGGATTTTTCTCCTTGTCTGAACCAACAAAGCTGTCAAGGTGGACAACTGTGTCACATAGTCGCTCTATCCGCTGCACAAACACCTTATCCTAAAAACCAACAATCACAAATCATTGCTCATCATAGTACTAATTCCTCCAAATATCAATTTCACAATGTGATTAGCTTTTGAACTGTTTACTCCATGAATATTCATGTAAGAAATAATGACATCATAAATATTCATTAGATTAGTTTTTATAATGGCACATGGTCACAGGAACTTTTGGCCATGGAAGAAATTGTATCGTCATATCTATATACATACATGTATTAAGCAAATAGGGCAGATCTTGATCAGAATGCTCCTAGAGAAGCCATATAATCTGGGTCTACTTTGTAAAGGCATTAACCCTATCTCTCATATAACTGCCTTTTTATGTGTTTGAAAACAGAGTAGACCCAGATCAGCCAATTCCTATTGGAGCCGTCTGATCGGGGTTTGCTCTGTTTGCTTATGATATACATGTACTGTGTTCATGTATCATTATAAAATTTCAGTTAAATATTCATGATGCCATTATTTCTGACATGAATATGGAACAGAGAAACGGTTAAAAGGTGTATTTATGGAAAAAGGGGTCAACCTCATAACACATACAATTTAATGAAGTTTGTTGAAGATCGGATAAAAACTGGTAGACTTATAGAATGGACAAGACATTGCCAACAGACAGTCTAGATGAAAAGGTCTTGCAGGATACTCTGTGGAATACTTCAGAAGATATGCCCAAGAAACAAAATATTCAAATGACCTAGAATGTAAATCTGACCTGTGACCCATAAGGATGGGCCTTGTGTGTGACCCAGTGGAAGTCTTGTGTAAGACTGCGACTTATGACTCAGTGGGATGGGCCTTAGGTGCGACCTGTGACACACCTGAATGACTACTGGGAGTTTCTCTGACTTGTGAGTTGTTACCAAGTGGAATCGGTGTTGGGTAGGACTCTGAATTATGATCAAGAGGGAGGGTTCTTTGAGTGGCTCTGACCTGTGAACCAGTAGAATGGGTATTGGGTGTGCACGACTTTGACCCAGTGGGAAGGGGCTTGGGTGTGACTCTGACCTGTGATCCAATGGGATGGATGATGGTACACCCATCATCCATCCCATTGGATCACAGATCAGAGCCCAAATTGCCTGTTTTAGTCTTGTCCGCTCTGTCAGTCAACCAGTTTTTATCCGGTCTTCACCAAACTTCATTAAATTGTATGTGCCAATACTATCTCAGTCAAGTTCAGTAACCTGCCAAATGGCCCCAGTCTATTTGAATAGAGTTATGGCCTTTGAATTAGTCCATAATTATGGCCTATTTTAGCCTTGTCCACTCTTTAAGTCAACCAGTATTAATCAGATCTTCACCAAACTTCATAAACTTGTGTATGGTCATAATATCTCAGCCAAGTTTGATAACTAGCTTATGGCCAAAGGCTGTTTAGAGTTATGACCCTTGAATTAGCCAAAAATAAAGATCAGTATCCATTTTATGATTTAATTTTTAAATTTTATCTGGACGCTTCACTAAATTTTATCTGGATGCTTCACACCTACCATCATCACAACTGCATAATTGTTTGATTACTGTAACTGATTTTAGTCCACTGAAGTATGTCATGTCCTAATATTATATGAAATTTATGATGATTTAATTGGTTAAATATCAGTATACACCATAAATACAGGAGGTCGGGACTTTTAAAAATATATAAGTTATCACATTACATACACAGAATAAATGTGTGGGTACAGTCACCATACAGACAGCAAATGCAGACCTCATGATGGCTCGCAGACCTAAGAGAAATCTCGGCAGGTATGGGTCGTAGATATCAGCTGCTGACAGGCCCCCATTCTCCCCCCACAGAGGAGACCCAAGTGAGTGAACAGCTAAAACAACACCAATGTTCATATCTATGATGAAGACAGCAATATAACAGAATTTTGAATGATTTGATAAGTTGGGTCATATGCAATCCAAAAGTTAAAAGCAGATGACGTCTAAGAAATTATTCATCAAAATCTATGCTCCTGTAACCTACTTATCTATGCTCCTGTGACCTACTTATCTATGCTCCTGTGACCTACTTATCTATGCTCATGTGACCTACTTATCTATGCTCCTGTGACCTACTTATCTATGCTCATGTGACCTACTTATCTATGATCCTGTGACCTACTTATCTATGCTCCTGTGACCTACTTATCTACGCTCCTGTGACCTACTTATCTATGCTCCTGTGAACTACTTATCTATGCTCCTGTGACCTACTTATGCAAGAGAACAGAACCATTTATATAACTTGGATAAAAAACTACATAAGGATCATTCCACTAAAGTTTGTATCATATACTATTTAGGTGTTAAGAAGCTGATGCTTAAAGAAATCTTTCATTAACGCATTCCCTCCTACTGATGCATTTTGACGCCTCTGTAAAAGTCATTTTTGAAACCATTTGGAAGAACCATTTGCTCCATAGCAGTAAATGCTCTATTTACCACAATCATTATATGCTTTCAAAACTTCACAATTCTTAAATTTTCCTTTTCACTAGTAAATTTTCCTTTCGGGAAGATTTATTCAAAGCAGTTGGGTCTAAAAAGTGTAGGAGGGAATGGGTTAAATCTATTAAAGCTCCTGTGACTTACTCATGAAACAAAACGCTGATACAAGGCCATCTAAGAAAAATTCCTGTGAAGTTTGATCATATTCCTGTCAGTGGTTAACGAGGAGATGTTTGCAGAAACTTCGTTAAAATCCAATTTAGCTCTTTTGACCTACTTGTGCAACATGTGAGAATCATTTGTGTAACTGTTACACAGGACCTCCTGGGGATCATTTTTATGAAGTTTGCATAATTATATTCCATTCTATGATTTAGGAGAAGAATATCGGTCATATTACAAAACTTATGCAGAATACAGTAACCATTGACAGAACTTTGACTAAGGATCATGGATGTGAAGTTTGGTCAAATTCAATACATAGGGTGATCCCAATAGCTCATCATCACACTTTTTTGCCAGGTAAGCTAAAATGTTGACAAAGCGAAATCCTAATAGCTCACCTTGGGGCACTATGTGACAAGTGAACTTAAACTAGAAGAAAATTACTATTTAAACAATTTAGACAAACAGCATTTTAGGGGTAAAGGTTACAGATGTTATCAGGAATAAATCTGCTTTCTTATCACCCTTAACTTCATGAATATTCATGTAAGAAGTAATGACACCATGCATGTTAATTAGATGTATTTTTATAATAATATATAATATAATCAGATCTAAATTATTTTATAAGCAAACAGAACAGACCCTAATCAGATGGCTCCTACATCTGCTCTAGGTCTACTCTTTTTGCAAAGGTGAAGAAAGGCAATATATAGTGTAAAGGGATAAGGATGTACCAATTCTCAGGATATTCTTCTTTTCTCCGACTGCTGATGTACTAAAGCCATCAGAGTTTATACATTGCTGGATCCTCTGCAGCAGAGTCAGGTAACTTTTCTTTTCAACATATCTACAATAAAAACAATCATTCATAAATACAGTAAAACCTCTCTACAACGCCACTAAATTGTGTTAATTAGTTGGTATATTAGGGCAGGTGGCTGCTTAAAGCAAGGTGAAAGTAAAACAGAATGCTCCTACAGGAGCATTCTGTTTTACTTTCACCTTGCTTTTAGCAGCCACCTGCTTTTAGCACAAAATACTTGATGTAATTTAGTGGCCATTATAGAGAGGTTTTACTGTAGTTACAATTTTCTATCATTTGAGGAAGAAAATACATGTACACAGGTCATAACTACAGTACAAGCCTTTACTAGGCCAACATATTAGACATACTGTTTTCTCCCTAAGAAATGCCCCACATTAATAAACATCTCCTTACTTCTGGGGGAAAATGAACAATCAATAAAAAAAACCAAAACACTATATAACTAGAACTATCACTAAAGGTGATGAATACTTCCACACAGCAGCCTTGATCCCAATTTGGGTACAGACAAACTGACCAACTGCCTGACTGACCGACAGGCTGATTCTAGTATACTCCCTAAAACTTTGTTTGCAGGGTATAATAACCATTAAATAAAGAAATACCGGTTTTTCAAAATACAGGTGGTAGCTTAGTGCAGACTGAAAGCAACGTATAAAGCTCCCATAGGAGAAATATCTGAAGCTCCCCTAGGAGAGAAAATCTGATGGGTTTGGAAAGCAATGAAAACATGTCTGCATTTCATCAGGATGTGTCATGTATATACATATACATGTATATGAATGCTGCGATTTGACTACTCTACTTTTCTTCACAGATTTACTCACAGAAGTTGCTCTCTTTCGAATTTTCTTTTCCTTTATCGACTGAATGTCATTATTGTGAACATATAATCAATACTCATAGTGTTGTTCTAGAATCAATTTGGAGTCAATCAGGGCTGGGTCAAACATTGATGATTTCCTTAAACCTTTCCTCCATAGGCTATTTTTAGACACAACCTCTAAAGGCTCTTTGAATCAATCTACCGAAAAGGAACATTTACTAGAGAAAAGGAAAAGTTTAGAATTGTGTAGTTTTGAAACCATTGTGATAAAAAGTGCAGACCCTGATCAGATGGCTCCACACAAATGTGTGAAAGGTGTTTATAACAGAAGATACGGTACCAAACCTCTTACCCTGACGATTCTCTGAGGTCTTGAGCAGTTATGGTGTTAATATTTATTGTACTGATCAGGTCTTCCTCCATAGACTTTGTCAAATCATAGTAATGACCATATTTGATGCCTGCAGGATGAGACTGAAGCAGAAACATAAAAGCCAAGTCATATGACTGACACCCTTGCTCGGTGAAAGAAAACTATGATCTTGCTAGTATGCTAGGTTGATGTTCAAACGAACACGATATATCTCACAAACATCTTCCAAATGCTCATTTGTAACTAAACCATCTTTTGCGGACACTTGTAATATGCCTATACTAATTCTGGCATGGAATTAAATCCTGAGCTCATAAGCCACTATAATGATTCTCTAATAAATATTCATGATGTCATTATTTCTCACAAGAATATTCAACAGGGAAATGGTTAACTGGATATTCTAGCAAGCTAAAGACTGCTTACTTGAAACTTGGGTAGATGTCTGTATCGCCATGCTATCTTCATATTGTCACTGTCACCTTGTTCTTCTGTTACAGGTTTATCAGCTGGATCATCAACTATTGGCCTTGGTAACTCCTGCACACAATATACACAAACAATATAACACCTTACTCCATTAAAACATCTTTCTATGCCTTTGCAAACAGAGTAGACCTAGATCAAACACAGTAGACCAAGATATGACGGCTCCTAAAGGAACTGCCTGATCAGGGTCTGCTGTTTAATTTTCTGCCATGGCAAAATATTCCTGACACTACAGTTTAAAGCCATGGCCAATATTCCCTATGGTCATATGACATTATAAAAACCAATCAATTAATATTCATGGTGTCGTTATTTATAGAGCACTAGAACCATGTATATAACTTTGATAGAGTACCATTTAAGGATCATTCAGTAGTTTAAGAGGATATTAACCCATTCCCTCAGTGTCATCTATCTCATTATGTATTCTGTATATAGGCGAGGGTCCAGGCCAAGTTGCTCCAGCTATACCACTAGATGTAAGATCAAAGGATGACTGATGTCTGTTGTACAGTTGCCACTAGAATAAATAATAGATGTAAAATTGAAGGATGTCTGATGACTCTTGTAGTACCAGTTACCACTAGATCTGAGATTAAAGGATGACTGATGACTGTTGTAGTACAGTTACCACTAGATGTAAGATTGAAGGATGTCTGATGACTCTTGTAGTACAGTTACCACTAGATGTAAGATTGAAGGATGTCTGATGACTCTTGTAGTACCAGTTACCACTAGATGTAAGATTAAAGGATGACTGATGACTGTTGTAGTACAGTTACCTTTAGCAATTCTCTTGGATCAAGATCTGTACTGGACAGCAGCAAAGCATGACCTGTCATAACTGCTTCAGCACAGAAATACTTCAGCATCACCCGGGCATAACTTCCATATGTATCCTCCTCTACAAAAGAATCAAAGCCGACTCAACAAAGATTCCATTTCTGGAGCAGCAAAAGAATGTAAACAGTGAAATGCATATCACACAGTTAAGGATATACCATATTCTCCCTAACAAATGCCCTCACTCTAACTAGAACTATCACTAAAGGTGATACCCCAGCTCAGCTGCCTTGATTGCAAATCAAACAAGATTTGTGCCAGGTTGTGCCACGGACAGACAGACAGACCAACCGACTGACCAATACACTGTCTCCTATAATAAACACCCCCTTACCACTGGAGGACTAACAATGAATAAAGAAAACAAAAAACTTGTATAATGACCATTATTTTTTTAAAAATACATGTGGTAGGTTAATGCAGACAGAAAGTAATGCAGAAAGCTCCTAGGGGAACTTTCTGCATTGCTTTCAATCTGCATTAAATAACCACCTGTGTACTTGATGCAAGATCCTTTTGAAAAATGTACCTCCTGGAGGCGTTTATTAGAGATGATATGGTACACATTTTGTAAATTCGATAAAAAAAAAATTCTTAAGATAGTACTACGTGTATGTGTTTACTCTTTTCCAAAAGCTCTCATAACCTAGAATTTTTATCATGGGATAAAAAATGCTGTTGGAATTAACATTGCATACTGTGCCCTTGAAGATGTCCACTTTATATGAAATAACACTGATCCCTTGATTTACTGATACTTTTCTGAGAGACATATCTAAACCCATAATCACCATAGGAGCCATCTGATCTGGGTCTTCTCTGTTTGCAAAGCCATAGAAAGGTATATCTATGGAGTAATGGAGGCAAATCAATACTGGATTTTAGGTCAGTCCAAAATCTACAGAATCAGATCTATATTATACCATAAACAAACAGAGCAGACCCTGATCAGACAGCCCCAGCAGGGGCAGTCTGATCTGGATCTACTCTGTTTACAAAGATGTTGAAAGGTGTATTTGTGGAGAAAGGGTTTTGCCCGTACTTCATTCTCAGTGTTTTTATATTTTCTGGTCCTTCAGGAAAATTGAATACTGCTTAAGCCGGTGCTAGGGGGCGTGAGTAGTATTGCATTTTTAATTAGTACTAATGAACAGACTCAATAAAACCGAGTCTGCAATTTTCTGTTTTTGCATTGCTACTAAAATGCTTTCGAAGGATCTCCCACTTTCAGGATATATTTATATCCAAGCCATATCACTTTGGTAGAGTAATAAGGAACTAGGTCTCTAATGTGACCTCATACATGGTGCCATACATGAGAAATCATCACACAAGTACAATAGTTTTCTTTCTGACTCAACCACCTTGAGTAACATACAAGATGCCACCACCTTGACAAACATATGAAATGCTACCTCCTTGAGTAACATACGAGATACTACAACCTTGGGTAACATACAAGATGCTACTATCCTGAGTAGCATATGAGATACTACCACCTTGAGTAACATACAAGATGCTACTATCTTGAGTAACATACGAGATACTACCACCTTGACATACAAGAGGCTACTACCTTGAGTAATATATGAGATATTACCACCTTGAGTAATATACAAGATACTACCACCTTGAGTAACATACAAGATACTACCACCTTGAGTAACATATGAGATATTACCACCTTGAGTAACATACTAGATGCTACCACCTTGAGTAACATACAAGATATTGTAACTACCGCCTTGGGTAACATATGAGATACTATCACCTTGAGTAACATATGAGATACTACCACTTTGAGTAACACATGAGATACTACCACCTTGAGTAACATACCAGATAATACCACCTTGAGTAAGTTGATTGATTGCAAGTGTATCTAATGAGGATCAATCATTTACCCATGGATTACTGCATTTCATGTCCATCATCTTCTAATCCATATATATATACTCCAAGTTTCAATGAAATTCACGATATGGTTCCAGATGCACAAACATGATGGACAGACTGACAGATGGACAATAGTCAGATGCCAAAACAATATCCCACTGCCTTCGGAGGCAATATAACAAGAGCTGTCCACAAATAGTTAACATGTATACCAAATTTGAAACAAATATCTTGGAAGTTTCTGTGACATGGACCTGAACATAAAACTTAACCAACAATAAAAATTCTAAGTCAAAAAAGGGGCATAATTATGGCAAATTAATTCTAGGGTTACCTAACCTGGTGAAATGGCTTCCCCTTGTGATAGTAAACATACATACCAAATATGAACCAAATATCTTTGATGGTTTCTGAGAAAAGTACCTTAACAAAAAGGTTAACCAATGCCGACGCCAATAAGAGGGTCATGACAATAGCTCCACTTTTTCAAAAAATGTAGAGATCTAGTCAAGAGTTGTCATACAGTCACCTGATAACCCCTAATATGTGTGCTAAGTTTCAAAGCAAAAGCTTACATAGTTTCTTAGAAAGGCTTTTCATGCAACAACTACACCTTAAAAAGTGACATTGATGCCCTGTTGAGAAGAACACCCTTCCTTATTCTTCGAATAGTCAATCTAAAAATGATCTTCCATAAATACATAAGTGTATTAAGATTTTTGAGAATAAAGGGAATTATGAAAAAACTAGAAAATTGTGTCTGTAAGACACAGTGATGCCCCCGTGGTGGTGCTTGCCTAGCTGCACGTAAGTTTCTAAGTCATTTGACCTTGACCTTGGGCTTACGGGCAGCATGGGCTGGGTGTGCAATGAAAGTATGGATGGTGGTTTATGTGTATATGCAATTCCATGCCAATAGCTATAGTGGTTAGTGAGATATAAGACAATGAAAAACTGTGACAACCAACTGCACATACCAACTGCATGTAAGTTTCTAAGTCATTTGACCTTGACCTTGGGCTTACGGGTATCATGGGCTGGGTGCGTAATGAAAGTATGGATAGTGGTTTATGTGTATATGCAATTCCATGCCAATAGCTATAGTGGTTAGTGAGATATAAGACAATGAAAAACTGTGACAACCAACTGCACATACCAACTGCATGTAAAAGCGTGACTCACGGACGGACGGACAGACAGACGGACAGGTGCAAAACATAATGCCCCCTGACTATCGTCAACGCGGGCATAATAAAGTATGTGTATCTTAAATCTCACCAACAAGCAGAACAGTGCCAGCTGCAAGCCCACCACCTGAAATAATCAATAAGTAGATATTACATGTAATTCAGACTCTAGTTCACATAATAAATGGCCTGGCCAGTTTGTCTGGAATCCAGGTTAGGCTTAATACAGTGATTGCCTAATAACTCCTAAACTCCATAAATACGCCTTTCTGTGCCTTTACCAACAGAGCAGACCCAGACGGAGTAGGAGCCATTTGACCAGGGTCTGCTCTGATTGCTTGATTTAATACACCGGTAGATATGATTCTCCAGTTTCTGTCATGGCCAAAACTTCCTGTACCCATGTGTTATTATAACAATTAATGTAATAAATATTCATATAGGAGCCATCTGATCTGGGTGTTTGCAAAGGGGTGTTTATGGAGTAAAGGCGTAATTGCTAAACATATTGAATTAGTAAGCTCCTTGTATTTTCATTGAAATACCTACTATTTATTACCTACAATGTGTATTACCAAACTGAGCTTTGAGACATACGCTAAACTATATATAGATAGATAGATTTATATTCGTATTAAAATACACATGGCATTTAAAACATGCATCTAGACTACCATTCATCATATAAAATATCAAGTCAAAAATATAATGCACATAGTGTCATGGTAATAGACTTGATATTAAAGTATAAATATATAACTGATAAAGAATTATTAACATGCCAGTTGCATTAAATACAAAGATAACACAAAAAGGTTTTACATAATGCTTATTTTCATTTTGGTCCCTGTAATATAAAAATGCTCTTCATAGGAAAACATAAATTTAGTGAATATGTTAAAGAAAAAATATCACAGTTAAATTTATCAACAACAGAAGAGTGAAAGACCACTGAATAATTGAATAATCGAAATAATCACGGTGTTAACTATCATAGAATAAGTATTATATATAACAAGAGCACCGCAAGAGAGTGCCAACGCTCGTCTGTCATCATTGTCAAGATGAACATACATACCAAAAATGAAGGTAGTAAATGAAAAATTGAAGAAGTTATGGTCAATGTTAAGATTTCGGACGACAACGCGGACGCCAGAGTTATGACAATAGCTCGTGATTTCCTCGAAACAAACGAGCTAAAAATGCAGAAAAACAGCATACATTTCAGTAGAAAGATCTATCATGGAGTATGGCGCAACCATCTGGAATCCTTAGATAAATTGGGAAAAAATAAAAACTGTGCAATCAGTTTCATAAAAAAGAGTAGAAAAACCTTGTCTGAATTCCAATTAAAATTTGTATAGGAGCTTATTATTGGTAAGGTATTTCTGAGTCTGATCTAAAATTGCTTTTAGATAAAACATATAAGATAGATACAGGACAATAGCTGCCAATATCCATCTTGTCATTTTCCTACTCATTGACAAAATAGTTAAAATGAAATATGGCAAGTGGAACATTGTAGCCACTTTAGAAAGTAAAGAAACAGAACTATCAAATTCCATTAGCAAACAGAGCAGACCCAGATCAGACGGCTCATACAGGAGCTGTCTTACCTGGGTCTACTCTGTTTGCAAAGATGTAGAAAGGAGTATTTATACAGTAAAGGATTAAATGCTCATAACACAGGCATCCTGCATACTTTTACTTTTGATACTGTAAATTTCAATTATTTTGAACATTGAAATACCTGGAATTTAAAACGCTATGCAATGAATGCAAAAAGAGACAGCAGTGGATTTTAAAAAGTTTAATTTATTCTCTATCTATGTTTTATTCCTAAACTATGGCAGAACATTAGGTGGAACATTGGGAATTCCTTTCAGTATATATGAAAACGCTCTGTTTGGTAGATCCCTTTTTTTAGTTTCTAAAATGGCTACAATGTTCCACCTTCCATATTTCGTTATATCTATCTTGGCCATGAATATTCAACAATCTAAATCCGTACAAGGCAGCAGGACCAGATTCGATACCTACCCACATCCTTAAGATTGCAAGTGAGCAGATTTCCCAAGTCCTGACGATAACTTTCCAGCGGTTATATGACACTGGTAGTCTACCAATTGACTGGAAAGATGCCAACATTGTACCAATCTACAAGGGCAACAAACAGCTAGCTTCTAACTACAGACCAGTGTCACTTACCTCTATCACATGCAAGGTTATGGAACATATCATACACAGCAACAATATGGACCATTTCCAAAAGAACAACATACTCTGTGACAAACAGCATGGCTTCAGAAAGAGAGGTTCATGCGAAAGTCAGCAGATCACCACTATTCAGGAAATCGCCAGCAAATTACACACTGGTATGGACCAGGTAGATGTAATTCTACTTGATTTTCCCAAAGTGTTTGACAAGGTCCCCCACCAACGGCTGCTCTACAAGCTCAATTATTACGGAGTGAGAAGCGAGAATCTCCAGTGGGGAGTCTTTCCTCAAAAACATAAAGCAACAAGTTCAACTGGATGGAAAAGAATCAGCACAGGTCAATGTTACCTGCGGAGTCTCCCAAGGCACTGCTAATGGTCTATTGTACATGTACATACTTTCTGGCGTTCATCAATGACTTGCCCGAATGTACCACATATGACACTAGACTCTTTGTAAATGACAGGCTACAGAGTAGTGAAGCCAGATAGAGATGTTCAAGCCCTCCAAAACCACTTAAACTCCTTGCAGAAATGGGAGGAACAATGGCACATGCGGTTTCACCTGGAGAAATGTCAAGTAATCCACATATATATGTACCAACTCGTGTTTTAGACGTCCACACCAGTGCTTGAGTCTGTTGACAGTGCCAAGTACCTCGGTGTCCACCTCAGCATCAACATGTCATGGAGGACCCAATGGCCATGTAAACCAGACAATGATCAAAGCATGTGGAACCTTGGGATTTCTTCAAAGAAACCTTCACAACTGGACCAAAGAGATCTGTGAAAGATGTTACAATACATTCATTTTGCTGACTGTTAGTTACGCTGTAGCAGCATGGGACCCTTACCAAGTGACGTGGAACAACTGGAACGAGCCCAGCGAAGGGGTGCTAGGTTTGTCCGCCAAGATCATACAGCGATCTAGGATGGCTACCACTGGCAGACAGGAGGCGAGTGCAGACTACACTACCTACACAAGATTATGCATCATGATGCAGACATTGATCCAGGCACTCTACTTCAGGCAGGTGACTCACGCACCAGAGGGAGAGGAGAATTAGACAACATGGTGCTGCATCTACAGTGTACCTAGTCTCGTCAATGAGCTGTAAGACAGCATGCTAGTTTTATGATGGTTGTTGTCTTACAGTCTCATGGCAATATGTCAAATACAGGGTGGAAATCGTCAATTTTCTAATTTACAATCTCGTCTTATTGGAACTAATTTTCAATGTAAATCTGCACTTTTGTGGTAATTACGTCATTCTAACAACAACTGATATCAGATAGTACGCTCATAAATCCACACTGCAACCCACACTGTTATTGTCATGCGATGCGAGTGTAGACAGGCGAGTGCAATATAGTGATTTTACAGTTACTCAATACTGTAAGAGCTACGAGATAACGGATTAAGTGGATTAAAAGCAACCAAAAAATAACTGACTTCGGATGTTTTCTTGTCAGGTACATATATTTATACTACTACATACGTTTATTTAAGAATTGTGTCATATTTTGGAAGAAAATCCAACCAGAAAGGAATCATTGGTATGTAATGAGGAACATCCTAACCTAAATCAGTGTTAATGCCTGTGTACAGTACTCTGCCGCGATATCGTTAAAACCGAAAGTAGCTTGATATCACCATCTAGAGTACACAAATGTGAACCTGGTGTACCTGTTAACTATCAGAGAGTGGAACCAACTTCCTACACTAATCACGTTAAAGCCAGTGAGGACTTCGCAGCCGCCATAGACAGTTTCATCAGGGGTGACTCCATCGTCTTCTAAGCGGACAAGAAACAAGAAACTTTATTTATAGTCGGGGTTACAGAATAACATTAAACATTAGCTAGAAGCTATTTACCGACTAAAACATATTGTTTCTTAACAAAATACATTAACCAACTAAAAACCTGTGGATAAGAACATGTTAAAGACAGGAATAGCTATAAATAAATAATACATCACAGTTTTGATATTTGTTGTAGATGGCTTAAAAAATGTGCATATATATTTGTCTATATTATATATAATAATAAGACAAATTTCAACTTAAGAGTTTTACCTTATTAAAAGCTGTGAAAAAGATGCTGGTCTAGACCAGAGGCCAAAAACTGCTTTAAGAAGGCAAATAAAAGGCTGATTTGACAAAAAGAACACAAAAGTGTGACTGCTAAATTTTTCCTAAAAACAGATATCACCCCACAGGGCTTTTTTTCTCTATATAACAGATACCCGCAAATTTCTTTAAAATCATGCAGTTTTCCCCTAAAAATGGGTTTACCTCAGGTTTTGTTTTCCCCAATTGGCAAACTGTGCATGATTGTTTCCCCTAATTAGCCATTTTTACTATATAAAAACGGTTAGCAAATTTTTCCCCTTCAAGTGAAAAAAAGGCCTGCCCCAAATCAGATCTGGAGAAAACTGATCAGCATTTTCATGTTATCAGCATTTTCCTCACATCAAGACGCTGCATATCACTAAATGGTTTTAATTGTAGAAAAGGTTATTTTATCTCTGATCGAGGATAATGGCCATTTCATCACTCAACATAGGTCAAAATTTACAGTCTAAAGAAGACACCTGACCTGCAGTTTGAAGAAGAAGGGGCAGGTATTGAAATTTGGACTAAATATGGAACAGGGAAAGGGTTGACAAATTTTTGTATATACATACATAACAAATAAATTAGCAATAATTCACATGACATGCATACGTCTACACACTCTAACGAACAAAATCACACTATAGATGAGCAATAATTCACATATATGTGTACAGCAGTTGCTGATTATTTTTTATGTATGTGGCCGAAACAACCAAGGTCGAAAGGGATTGGGTCCGAAACGACCCGGGACCATACTATCCTACCTAGGATTTGATCTAGCGATGGGATACCAGTTGAAACCAGAAGCTGATTGTTATATACAGATGGTTTTGCTCCCGGTATTTGGATAACCTTTGATCGTGTCTTCTTCTGAAAACTAGTTGCCATTGTTTTTACGGTTTTTTTTTTATCAACTGTCAACGAAATTCCCTCAGGGCGCAGCCATTTTGGATAAAGTAAGGAAGTGTCTATTCTAACGTATAGCGTATTAGCCAAAGGGAAGCTACCACTGTTCAACAATTGTATGACAATTATTTGGGTTATTGTTCCTTTAGTTCCACATATGGCGATTTATTCAGTATCTTAGGAAAAACAGCGACATATTCTTCGTAAAAACATGTATTGGAGCTTAAAATTTCACATCTGTAAATATCTTAAATGTTATTATTATGAATACATTAGTGCAACGTAGGCTATACGTTTAAATAGCCATAACTTATCGTAAAAGGATGTTAGCCAAGGAACCCCGATTAAAATGTAAACAAACAAGCACGTGTAATCTGTCGTCTGCATAGGCAAATTTGACAACTAACGGAAAGGCGGACTGAATATTGTTTAGCCTCAATTGTAGTCAACGACACTACAGGGTAAATAAGACATATTATCCATATCATCACGTAGCTTTTCTGCATAGTTAGTCGCAATATGCTTAATGTTTAATGTTTTTCGTCTTGATATGCGTCCCGTTGTGTTTTGTCTTGTGGCCGTGTCGTTTCTTGTTTGATGGTGTTTGGTGCAATCTGCATATACCCTCACCGTGGCCAAATGGGGGAGCTACCTTGGCGTCACCGTTTCGGACGATCCAGGGCCGTATCCAGAATTTTTTGTCGGGGGGGGGGGCGAGTTGGGGAGGGTACGGGAGGGGTGACACCCCTCCCCGGTAGCCGAAATTTTGTTGGAATGCCGCATTGAATGGTGCAATTTCCTGCTATCTGGATCACTCTATCAATATATAATTTTATGTTATAATATAGGAAATCGGCTCCTTTTACACCTGGGTTTAGGTGCAGAGACTTAATAC
The DNA here is from genome assembly GCA_963576725.1 of Azorinus chamasolen. Taxonomy (NCBI): domain Eukaryota; kingdom Metazoa; phylum Mollusca; class Bivalvia; order Cardiida; family Solecurtidae; genus Azorinus; species Azorinus chamasolen. Next base: position 1,760,870 of record OY755246.1, read on the forward strand.
ATGATGAATGATCACCAATGTTTCAATGTATGGACTTCGTACAAATCACCCTAACACAAACGTTGTGATCAAGGCTAAAGTTTTTTGCCATTGACAGACAGACAGACAGACGGACATGTGATCATGCCTTTTTTCCATTGGCAGACGTGATCTTGGTTAAAGTTTTTTAAGCCATTGACAGACAGGCAGACAGACATATGATTAAAGTTTTGCCTTTGACAAACAGACAGACATTTGATCATGATTTAAAAAAAATGCTATGGACAGACTCGGCATTATTAATCTCAGAACTAACATCTGCTTATGTCTTTATTTAAGGACATGCATGTTGATCTACCAAGATTGGCAAGAACACAATTAAAAGTAATAAAGAAAACATTTTTTTTGAAAATCATCTCCATTTATTTATTAAAATAAGAAAACATAAGTATATCAGTTGTCTATATAAATATATTTACTTTTAAAAGAAAATGACCATTCTTTTATTCATTGATCATAATGAAAATCCTTTTGAATTTTCAAAATTAATTGCTTTTATGCAATATGGCTAAAAACTATTATTTTCAAGATTGGGTAAAGAAAAAAAAGAAGATTTTTTGTAAGTATAAATAACTGAAATGTAAATACATAGATTATTTTGGGTTTTTTTTCTGAACATTACCAAATTATATAAAAAAGCAAAATATCCAAGTAAATATACACTCAACTAACCATAGCATCACACTAGTTCTTTCTTCTAAATGTGAAAACAACCCTGATCAAAACTACAAACATTAAATGTAACAGTTTAACACGAGGATCATGATGGCCCTTAATCGCTCACCTGGTTATAACAGAAATATGTATACATGTACAATGAAAAAGATATTCCATTTTTATCTTATTTTACAATAAAAGTTTCAGGGTTTTTTATTTGGCTATATTCCCAATGGCAAAAGGTGTGTTTTTCACCTATTTTTTAGGACAATCTCAATTTACAAAAATTAATTCATACTTTTTTTTATCATTCGGAATGTTCGGAGTTATTCTTTCATTACTAGTTATTGATCAATACAGTAAAACGTTTATCGGTCGAAGTGCATATACTCAGGGAGCCAGTAGTGCCTACCGTGCACCCCCCCCCCCTAGACTTTTTTTCATGGGTACCAAAATGTTCAGAAAAGTGTCCTGAATCAGAATCGCGAATGTACTCAAACTTAAATTCTTTTAGGCTATGTGTATTTTAACCGTTTCCATGGCAACCCCCCAGTTTTCGTAATGATGACCCATACCTACAAATTCGCCCATATCACAGCCAGTTTTTGTCCTAAAACTATAAAATTGGTGCCAAATGGAAGATAAGACATTGTGCTTTTATTTCCAACTTGTTTTTTTAAATTACCTTATTTGCATACTCATGAATATTAATGAGAACATAAAAAATAGTAAAAAAAGTATATAAATAACGTAAAACTTTAATTTTTTTATCCTACAAATATCAGAAAATAACTTCAAATGCAGTTTAACATGATGACGAAACCCCCAGGAAACAAAATATCCAATTTGAGGACCATAGCCTTAAGTTTAAGCACCATTTTCACCGTTTCCATGGCAACACCCTAGTTTTCGTAATGATGGTACGTACCTGCAAAATTGTCCATATCACAACCAGTTTTTGTCCAAAACCTATAAAACTGGTACCAAATTGGAGGTAGGACATAGTGCTTTTATTTCCAGTTTGTTTTTTTAAATTGCCTTATTTACATACTCATGAATATTAATGAGAACATCAAAAATAGTAAAAACAATATAGAATTAACGTAAATAATGTAAACTATTCACTTTTTATCCTACAAATATCAGAAAACAATTTCAAATGCAGTTTAACCTGATGACAAAATCCTCAGAAAACAAAATATCAAATTTGAGGACCAAAAATTTAACTCTAAGTAACTTTTTAAATGTTTCCATAGTAACCATTCATTTCACTCTGTTCACACAGTTTTGTTAGTCGACACCTGCCTGCAAACATCTTCCATATCACAGGAAGTATTTGTGCTAACTGTATAAAACTGGTACCGAATTAAAGCTAAGACAGTGTGCTTTGGTTTAAAAGCTTTAATTAGGAATTACCTTATTTGCATACACATGAATATTAATGAGAATAATTAAAAAATAGCAAAAAAATACAGAAATAGCGTAAACCTCGTAATTTTTATCCTACCATTATCAGAAAACAACTTCAAATGTAGTTTAAAATGATGACAAAATACTCAGAAAGCTAATCATCTTAATTGATAGCCAAACAATGAACTGTAAGTAAGATTGTAACGGTTTCCATGGTAACTGATCCTTACACAAATTTTGGAAATTTGACATCCAACTGTAATACTCCGCTAGATCTCGGTTATTTTTGATGAATCATGAAATCAATTGTTACAAACATAGATATGAGGCACTGCTTTAATAGTAAATATTACTTTTCTGATATAAACTAATTTGCATATGTATGAATATTTATGAGAACAGTAATAGATGTTGAAATTTTCGACAGACACCAGTCTTTCTCTTATAAAGCAAACAAATATGGAAAACGGTTAGCTAAAGTTTACTATGATCACTGAATATCACCAAGATTATTAGATAAATAAGTTTTGGACACATTATATAGCACTGATGGTGATATATCTGTTTCCTAGGCAACCATTCTAACCTCATTGTTCATATTACAGAGTGTTTACATACCTGCAACATACAAAGATATTGCTGCCTTCTTGGGCGATAATTATAAATGATATAAACATATACCCGGTAGTTGATGTATGAATCTTAATGTTAGGTTCACTTTATGCAAATTACCTTATTTGCATCCTCATGAATATTAATTAGTCAAGCAAAGAGAAACAATATGGAAAATAACATGTTTCGCAGTATGCCGAGCACAACATTAAACCATGCTCCAAGTATAGCTTGCAATAATAAATGTACCTTTTGATGATGAATAAATAAATTTTATGTCTAAAACTGTTACCAAAATGACCATGCACTGCTTCCATGGTAACTGTTGAAAGCCAAGTACTTATGATACCCCAAACAATCTTCTGTAATTGTTAAAGCCTGTGTTGAATTCAGGGTTTCAAGACTGTTTCGACTTTTGATATACCATCATCTGTCGAGAACTGGTAATCCTGTGATGTGTTTTAAGACCCTTTGATTTGTCTGTCTTGCTAAGCCATCATCAGCCGTACCAATACCGAAGGGAACTGGTGTCAGCAGATTCTGCATCAGCTCACCTATATCAATCTGCATATTGGGTCTTTGTGAACCGCTAATAATTGCTATAATTCCTTGATTCCTTACGATTAGAAGCTGCAAGGCAGAAATGTTTTTTCACATCTATGACGATGAGCCTAACCAGTTCTCGCCAGATTATGGTATATCAACAGTGAGAAACAGTCTTGATGCCCTGATTTCAACACAGGAAGAAACTGAAACAAGGATCGTTATTTACACCAAGCATGCAAAAGAACAATGTCTTATCTTCCATTTGGCACCAATTTTATAGTTTTAGGACAAAAACTGGCTGTGATATGGGCGAATTTGTAGGTATGGGTCATCATTACGAAAACTGGGGGGTTGCCATGGAAACGGTTAAAATACACATAGCCTAAAAGAATTTAAGTTTGAGTACATTCGCGATTCTGATTCAGGACACTTTTCTGAACATTTTGGTACCCATGAAAAAAAGTCTAGGGGGGGTGCACGGTAGGCACTACTGGCTCCCTGAGTAATACTGCTTAGCGTCTTGATATGTCACCCCCGTCCCCTCGTTTTGCGACATCGTCTCCACGCTTGAGTAATTTACATGCCACATGTAGTATTTGTGGACAACGTAGCAATTTGCATTTTGTCACGATTGGTTCCTGAACAATTTATTTGCTAAACTCAAGTATAGCGAAAACCGGAACCAACTCGTGATTGCGTAATTCGGGTGTTCTCCGCTGGGGATTACCCTGATTGGTCCATACCAAAATAGTCCAAGCGTGTATCACAGCATGACAGCGTGATAAAGGTGGTCTGTCTATGTGTAGAGAACTAACAGATAATCTCCCACAGGGAGGAAAATATCGGTCACTAAAAAAATTGCCATGGTAAAATTTCAAAACGGTAGGGAAAACTAAAAAGGGCCCATTAATAAAAATGGTATCTTGGCAGCCAGCTGGGGGGGCCCGGGCCCCCGAGCCCCCCACCTGGGTACGTGCCTGCCGGATCTATCCTGGAACGAGCATGTCAGCAGAGTCACAAACAAGGCAAATAACAGCATGGCGTTCATTAGAAGGAACCTTGTCAGCTGCCCACAGACCACCAAGGCCCAGGCCTACCAAAGCCTAGTCAGACCATCGCTGGAGTATGCTTCATCAGCATGGGACCCCCATACACAGTGTTGTATCGGCCAAATAGAAGCCGTACAGAGACGGGCTGCTCGTTTTGTAAAAGGGGACTACTGAACCACTAGTAGTACCTTCCAGATGATCCAGGATCTTGGATGGCAGCTACTGCAAAACAGACATCAACAGGCCAAGGTTACAATGATGTATCGGATTGTCTACAACCAACCTTGTCGACATACCCGCTGCCCAGTACCAGCATACTACTACATCAGTGACCAGAGGCCATGGGACGAAGTTCATTGTGCCCTACTCCAGAACAGACATCCTGCGCCACTCCTTCTTCCCCTCAGAAATCTTTTTGGAAGGGATAGGGGCATATATTTTTATGTTTGATGACATAACTATATAGTGTGTTTAAATACATGTGAAAAAGAGGGTAATTTGGTGGGGGAAATACAAAAACTCAGATTAAATCATTGTTTTATTGATTTTTAGTAGATCTAGATCTAAAAAATACTCAATAAAGTTTGTTTGGGCAATTTTAGTGGGGCGTACAGGGACGGAACGCCGGCTCCGCCCCTCTAAATCCGCGCCTGATTTACTTTGGGGTAGATTCCAAAATGGTGGACACCCATCCACTGCGTATCCATTTTCTTTTTTTAAGATTTATTTTAGAATTTTATGTTGATAAGAGTGCATTTAGTAGAAATAAAGCTGGGGCACGGGGACGGCAGCCCCAAAAAGAAACATTGAACAGACAAAACAAACAAATATAAATTGCAAATAAGACTTAAAGTCACACGCGAATGTGTGCTTTGAAAAGAGGGTACACCATTCTGAATGTGCACCAAACTTTGTTTATCAATTCAATCTTTTAAATTTGGCTGGGAAAAAGAAAAGTTGTGTGCATAACTTGGGATTCGATTTGAACACATAACCCACTGTTTGCAAGTCCAGGATTTACTTCAAAGTTTCAGAGATGAACTTTGTTGATGTGAAGGGAAATTTTGCTTGATTAAGAATTTAAGAGGCAATATTGCCAGGGAGCATCCATGTCCTGTGGACACAATTTTCAGGTTATTCAGATTTAAGTTGAATGCCAAGAACTGCAAAATTTTCTCTCCTTGATATAATCATAAATGAATATTGAGCTTTTTTAGCTCAACTGGACCGAAGTGCCAAGGTGAGCTATTGTAATCGCCCTGGCCTGTGTATGTTTTCGTCTGTCTTGCGTTCACAAATTTTACATAGGATTATCATTATATAGTAAAAACTTTATTTTTAAAATTATGCCCCTGGGGTCAAACATGGCCACTGCACGACGCCCTTGGGGTCACATGAAATGATGTTTTACATAGGATTATATAGTAAAACCTTTAAAAATCTTCTATGAAGGTTGATCTTTTGTTCTGGAATCATTATTAGGCTGGATTAATTCCATAAATCAGAACAATTCACTTACAATTTAGGAATTTTCGATCGTATCTCACGATCTTCATCAGCTGTTATGCTGGGTTAGTGGATTAAATTGAGTCACATGACGTAGGAAGGTCACGTGACACAAGGAGAGCATGGCTTCATGAACCCTCATTCCTATTTAGAGATAAAAGTCTTGGTCAGGTTTGATTTATCATTATGGACAAGAGAACTTTATTTGCCCTTGATTTATAATAAAGTCATATTTACTTAGTTAATACTAGCATTCTTATTGTTCTTCACATCAGTCATATATATCCTGATTATAGTCACACATAAAAAATTAAACTGAATTTGTTGGTAAACTTGAACTTTGAGATCTAGGCAAACTTGAACTTGAAGATGTAAGATTATGTGCCCTACATTTTTCAAAAGATGTAATTTATTATACCCCCCTTTTGAAAAAATGGGGGTACCGGGTATATTGCTAAAATGCACCGGTCGGTCGGTAGATCGATGGTTTCGATCGATAACTAATCAACAACTTGGCATGCCATAGAATCTTCAAACTTGCTGTTGTGGTTGATCATGACAACTAGATGACCCCTATTGTTTTTGAGGTCACTAGGTCAAAGGTCAAGGTCACTGACCTTAACTGGTGAAATAGTTTCCGATCAATAACTGCTCAAGGGATTGGCTTAGGATCTTCAAGCTTGCTGTGGTGGTTGGTCATGACCACTAGATGACCCCTATTGTTTTTTAGGTCACTAGGTCAAAGGTCAAGGTCACCATGACCTTAATTAGTTAAATAGTTTCCGATCAATAACTGCTCACGGGTTTGGCTTAGGATCTTCAAACTTGCTGTGGTAGCTGGTTATGACCACTAGATGACCTCTATCATTTTTGAGGTAACTAGGTCAAAGGTCAAGGTCACTATGACCTTGACTGGTGAAATGGTTTCAGATCAATAACTGCTCAAGGGTTTGGCTTAGGATCTTCAAACTTGCTGTGATGGTTGGTCATGACCACTAAATGAGTCAAATGACCCCTATTGTTTTTGAAGTCACTAGGTCAAAGGTTAAGGTCACCATGACCTTAACTGGTGAAATGGTTTCCAATCAATAACTGCTCAAGAGTTTGCCTTAGGATCTTCAAACTTGCTGTGGTGGTTGGTCATGGCCACTAGATGACCCCAATTGTTTTTGAGGTCACTAGGTAAAAGGTCAAGGTCACCATGACCTTGACTTGTGAAATGGTTTCCGATTAATAACTGCTCAATGGTTTGGCTTAGGAACTTCAAAAATGCTGTGGTGGTTGGTTATGCTCACTAGATGACCCCTATTGTTTTTGAGGTCACTAGGTCAAATGTCAAGGTCACCATGAACTTAACTGGTGAAATGGTTTCTGATCAATAACTGCTCAAGGGTTTGGCTTAGGATCTTCAAATTTGCTGTGGTGGTTGGTCATAACCACTAGTCCTGTAGATGACCCCTATTGTTTTTGAGGTCACTAGGTCAAAGGTCAAGGTCACCATGAACTTAACTGGTGAAATATTTTTGGATCAATAACTGCTCAAAGGTTTGGCATAGGATCTTCAAACTTGCTGTGGTGGTTGATCATGGCCACTAGATGACCCCTATTGTACTTGAGGTCACTAGATCAAAGGTCAAGGTCACCATGACCTTAACTTGTGAAATGTTTTCCGATCAATAAATGATCAGTAGTTTGGCTTTGGATCTTCAAAGTTGCTGTGGTGATTAGTCATGACCACTAGATGACCTCTATAGTTGAGGTCACTAGATCAAAGGTCAGGGGGTCTTGGGGGGTATACATGTTTTACAAACATCTCTTGTTATTATCACATTAACCCTTTCCTCCATAAATACACCTTTCTATGCCTCTGTATTAGTCACTTCTTGAAACCATTGTAATAAATAGAGCATTTGCTGCATAGGAGAAAAAGCTTTATTTTTAACAATGGTTTAAATACTATACACTTCTAACATTTTGCTTTTCTCTAATAAATGCTCCTTTTAGGTAGATTCATTCATAGAGATTGAGTCTATAAGAATAGCCTATGAGGGAATGGGTTAAAGTCAACATGATTTCTCCAACTCTAGATTGATGGTAATTCAAGATGTGAGTGTAACTACAAGAATATCATGAACCTTTTGTTTTGAATTTTGCAGATGGTGAATATGGATATCAAAATGTACCTTCCTTGCAAGAAACGGAGGAGATCAAACAGACTAGAGTTGAAAGAAAAGGTGGAGGTGAAAGAAAAATCAATCAAAGATGCAGCACTTGGATATTTTAGTCTTTTACCTATTGAAGTGAAACTCTTATTTCTCCGATATCTGACAGGTATTACAAATCAGTCATTGCTTCCAACTAGTGTTCTACTCTTTCAATTTCAAATGACACGAAGAGTGTTCGGTGCTAAGTTTTGTTATGCCCCACTTTTGAAAGAGGATGGCATTTATATTTACTTGTCTATCAGTCTGTCCATCTATCACACTGTTACTTATTCCGTCATTTAGTGAGACATACAGTTTTGCCCAGTTTGCCTTTGTCCATCTGTCAGTCAGTTAATCTTAAGTATTTGTGTTGTGCTTATCTCCAAAACTATTTGACTGAGAGTCATGATACTAAACCCTTTCCCTTATGCAAACACCTTTTCACACCCTTTGCAAACAGCATAGACCCAGATCAGAGGGCTCCTGTAGGGGCCGCTTTATTGGGATCTGTTCTGTTTGCTTATGTATGATATAAGTCTTACTCTACAGTTTCTGCCTGCATGAGCCAAAATGTCTTGCATTCATATGTCTTGTATGCCATTATAAAAAAATTCTAATTACTATTCACAATGTCATTATTTCATACATGAATATGAGCAGGTAAAGGGTCAAGTATATTCATTAGAATATTGTGAAGTTGCATATGAAGTTATATATCTGGAGTTTTGATTTAGATTCATCAAACTTGACTTAGTGGAAATCGGTGACTTTCAAATTGTGTCGAATATAATTGAAAAAGGTCATGAGGCAGAGCCATGAAAATTTACAGAAATATGTCTCAGCATGTGAAATTGTGCACCTTGAATTTAATTACTGTTATGAACATGTGTCATGGGTACCTCAAAAAGTGTTTAAGGTACAGCCATTAAAGAACAATATATAGGATTGTTAATGTGCAGTTATTAGTCACATGACCTAAGTTGGTCATTTGATATTAAAGACATTACCCAGGTCCATTCAATGATTCCCCCCCCCCCCCCCATTGTTCTCAATAGGCGTGAAAGTAACAGTAAAAGCATGATACAAGTGTGCAAAATATGGCAAGCCGTCTCATTCTGTCTAGAGAGGCCCTGACATACAATTAGTCAAGGGGAACACACTCAAAAGACCATTGTTGGTCAGAACCCAATAGAAGTTCAACCCTTAAGAAGCCTACCACTAACAAACAAAGGGCCATATGCAAACAGGTTGGATCCAGATGAGACGTCAAGTAACCCGGCATCTTATCTGGATCCAAGCTATTTGACAGACAACATTTTCACAAATCTTTACAAACTATGAAGCACTTTCACATTTGAAGCAGACAAGCAATTTAGCAGATGAATATTTTATAAGGATTAAATACATTAAAAAAACCTGAGCGCTTATGTATATCAGAGATAAAACTCTGGACATTTGGCCTGCAGTTGAATCCATTTAACCTGCAGTGGAGGAGAGCTATAATATGTTCAAAGGCGCCCTAATTAAAGCTGAGAATTCAATTTTGTCTTGTAGAGCTGGCGTTCATATATACATGCCATGTTTGTTTGTACAGTGGAGAAAACGTTTTCCCGTTTAAACGTATCTATACGCAAATGCATTGAAGTAAAATGTAGAAAAATACACCTTGTTGAAATATCTCAAGATATTTTTTATCTGAGTGGCAAACCGTTTGGAGCCTGATCAGACGCCGGGTTACCCGGCGTCTGATCTGGCTCCTAACTGTTTGCAATGGAAATAATTGTTTTAGCATAAACGCGTTTAATGGGAAAGAATAACGTTTTCTCCACTGTGTGTGTGTGTGTGTATGCTCCTTCTTATAGTTTCAGGGAGCATAATAAAAAATAAAAACATATACTGCATTAGTGACAATCTAATCATTTCCAAATCATCAAATGTAAGAGACGGGCCTCACATGGAACGCTCCAGTGGTTCTTGACAGGCAGACTGCTATAGCTCTTACCATGTGCCGCATGCTTTTTCACAGGTTAGCTGTAAAGACCCAAGCCGGCCAAGGGAATGTCTTTAAGAGTGGCTGAAGTCATCCCTGTCAAGTGCTAATCCCCACTGTTAGATCTATATATTTCAGTCTTTCATTTACTTTTTTATCTGTCTTACTCAAAACTTTTCTTCAAATGTGGGAAACTAGATTTTTTAGATATAACTTTGTCTCTGACAGTGCTTTTTAATCCTTTACTCCATAAACACACCTTTATATGCCTTTGCAAACAGGTTAGTCCCAGATGACGAGACTGCTCCTGTTGGAGCTGTCTGATGAAGCCAGGTCATTGCTCTATTTATTTACAGAATTATATACATGTAGATCTGATTCTTCAGTTTCCTCCATGGTCAAAATTTCATGTGTTCATGTTCCTGTATAAAAATTATGTAATTGATATTCATCATGTTATTATTTCTTACATAAATATTCATGGAGTAAAGGGTTAAGGCCAAATTTTGGCCCATTCCCCTGTTATGAAAAGTATTTTCTCCTGTCTCTGAAAAAATTCCTTATTACATCTAGTGTCAGAAAAAAGGCATTATTTTCAAGAAACTTTCATGCTAGCACTCTAATGCTTTGAAAAGTTTTTTTGCTAGTAGGTCATTCATATGATTCTTTTATAGCTTATATCTAGAAAGACTATAATGATTTAATCCAAATAATATGAAGAGTGTCCTCAAGTTGTCTGAAACTAATATGTCTGTAAACAATTTACATTATCATCATAAACATACAAGAGTTATTTAATCTGCATGAATAGGAGAAATTTCAAGAGGCACTTTCATTGGTTAGTTCTGAAAGTGTGAACCATTTTTATCTGACTGAACATTCTTAATTTTCTGCTTGAGCATTGTTATAATTTCAGACATTGAAATTGTATTGCTTTGCAAGATTGAGCGAATTGGCGTTCTTTGCCAAATTTAACTCCATGAGAAGGTACAGCTTCTTAAAATTTTCAAAATAGAATGCAATGACTGTTTACTGATAGTTTTACAAATACAAATGTATAAAGCAACAGAGTTATATTCTGGCTTTCCTTTTAGAGATGATAATTCAAACAGTTCAATGGAGGAGATTTCAGATCCCTAACAGTCCTAGTTACTAGTTGATCCGTTACTTCATGAATGTTTATGTAAGATTCCAACCTGTTACCATTATGAATATTATATGAACTGTAACAGGTGAAAACATGCAGCCAGATAAGGGCTCGAACCCGGGACCCTCACTTACAGAGCGAGTGAGGTATCCGAACAGCTTACTGTTCTTTACCTAGTACATGTACACGACCTGTTACACTACTCCCCCTTTTTCCCTGAGGAACTCGCAGTAACTCACAAGAAATCATGGGCATGCGCAGGGTCTGATTTTCAAGTTGAGCGCCAGGCCCAACTGTAACAGAACTGGTGAAAAAACATTCAGCCAGACCGTGGCTATCTGAACTGCTTACACAGTACTGTTCTTCACCCAGTACCTGTACCCGGCCTGTTACAGTATTAATTAATTGAACTTTTGTATTAAATCACAGGGAAAAAAGTGAATTAATCACAATAACTACTACGCTCATGAATAACCATGATTACTAAGAATGATATGGAATGATATTGAAATAATTTTGTAGCTTAATGATAATCATGGAAATGTTATGATATAGCAGAGTATAAATAACAAAACACAACTTGTCACTTATTTTAAAAAAAAAAGTGTCAGCTTCCTGTATTATGCTGTCATGATATGACTCATGAATAACAAGTGAAACAATTTAACATCCTGCAATAAGCCTAATTAATTTGCTTGATCTCTTATATAATATCAACACTAGTAGCACCAGTATCCACTAGAAAATACTTTTATTTTTTTTAAACATTCTTTTTAAATTGAACCACAAATAATACTACTCATTACTCAATATGCTTTATGTTTCCATCTGTTACAGTGGAGGAGCTTAGTTTATTGACCATAGTGTCCAAGGCAATGAGGAACCTCATTGAATCTTTCTGTGCCCTCAGGCCAGTGCTGAAGAAAGAGCTGATACAAAGATTGCATTTTCACAGCTACTATTCCCCCGTGCCAGAAGGGAAACATGGATACTGCAAATATCCCCCATTGCCAGGAGTACAGAAACAAAGAGACTACCTCAATATATTTTCAAAATTAGGTAATGTTTTATTTCAGATTCGAATCCCTGGTTTTTGCCAAGTCAGCTTGACAATTGTGGTCAGCTTGACGTAGTTGTCGCAATTGCAGTTTGGTTTATATCATCCATTGGTCCATTTTTGTCCAACCATTTGAAACCATTGTGATAAATAGAGCATTTGCTCCTATTTGATAGCATGACTCCAGTTTAAGAACTGTTGTCATCATTGATGAAGCATTAACACATTCCCTCCTAGTGACGCATTTAGGCCCCTCTGTAAAAATCACATTTTGAAACCATTGTGATTATTAGAGCTCTATTTAATTTTGTCACAATGGTTTCAAACTGCAAAATTCTAAAAAAAAATCCTTATCTACAATTAATGCTCCTTTTCGGTAGATTTATTCAAAGAGGTTGGGTCTTAAAATTTATCGTCTCGGAGGGAATGAGTTAAACAAAAAAGACAATGAGGTTTTTTGCAGGTAGCTTGAATAATAAAGATTAACATGTTTTTGTTGAAGTCTTATTGATGCATCATGGCATCAGTAGTCTCATAACTTTTATAGTGTTAACCCTTTCCTCCATAAATATGCCTCTGTAATAGTCACTTCTTGAAACCATTGTGATAAATAGAGCATTTACTCCTTAGGAGCAAATGCTCTATTTATCACAATGGTTTCAACAGGTGATTTTTACAGAGGCGTAGAAAGGCATATTTGTGGAGGAAAGGGTTAAACGAACTGAAAAAAAACACCTGTTGATAATACTCCAAATGACAGTGTCATCTATTGTGATTCCAACTATAAAAGTTATATTTAAAAAGTTTTGACATGCACATCACTTGTATTATTGATATATAATCTTGAATGTACCTGACAACTGATTTTGAAAATAATGAACTACTAAATAGTCTGTGCAGCAATATAAATATATACTAAACAAAAATTGAAGTGGGAATTCATATATATCTTTGAATGATATTTATACCCTATGCAACAATGTTGCTCGGGGTATATAGTTTTTGACCTGTCCGTCTGTATATGATAATACATTGTTGCTCATCTAGTACTTTGATTTCTTGACCAATTTATCTCATATTTGCTTTAAGAATTGTCATGAATGGATGAGTTCTATTTTCAGAAGAATCTTTCATGGAGAACCACTTTTTTTCTCAGACAATGTGGCTGTGTGGAGTATATGAGCTTGCTCACTAAAGTTTTTTAATTTTTTATGTTTTTATGTGTATTAATTCTTGCTATGTAATTTGTAATATTTAGTGTGTGTGTTTTTTTCTGTGTGCCTATTCTGTGTTTTTGTCTGCACTTATCCATATACTTCTGTTTTTATTGTACTTTACCTTGAACAATACAAACTTTCATGATTTTTTTATTAATTGTAAAGGTCTGCACAGTAAAAGGTCTTGCAATATGTTAAAATTTGAGATATGACATATGCTATCTACAAGATACCTGTTGCATTTTACACTTTACCTGTACAGAAGTATATACCGGTACTCAGAGAGGGGATATGATGGTTGTTGTTTCAGGTTTACTCACCAAAAGATCAACCTGTTTATATGCCACAAAAGATAGACTGAAGTTTATCAATGAAGTCCTTACAAAGGTACATGTTAAACTCACAGCTAAGTAACCCTTTACTCCATAAATACACCTTTCTACGCCTTTGCAAACAGATCTGATCAGGAACTGTGCATACATGTATGATATAATATAGATCTGATTATACAGTTTGTGTCTTGGCCAAAAATGTTCGTGTCTATGTGCTGTTATCACAAATAATCTAATTAATATTCATGATGTCATTATTTCTTTCATGAATATCCATGGAGTAAAGGGCTAATACATGTATTGAAGCCACCAGAACTTGGCTCTTAGCTCTTTCCCTATTTCTTTTCTATTTCATTTTATGTTTTTAGCTCACCAGAGCACAAAGTGCTCAGGGTGAGCTTTTGTGATTGCCTGATGTCTGTCGTCCGTCGGCGTGCGTCGTCCGTCGTGCATCGTGCATCGTGCGTCGTCAGTCGTCAACAATTTTAACCTTTAAAAGTCTTCTCCTCTGAATCTACAGGGTTCTCAGCTTTCATCTTTGGCACATAGCATCACCTATAGGTCCTCTACAAAAGTTATATAAATTATGTCCCTGGAGTCAAAATTGGCCCCGCTACGGTCCCAGGGGTGGCCAGTTTTCTCTAGCTGACTGTTGTTTTCTGTACAAGTAGCAGAATGCTGGGCTCACTTAGGTTATGCATGGGGAAAACTTCAAAAAATTTCTTGTCAAAAACTACATGTCACAGAGCTTAGATATTTGGTGTATAGATTAACTTAGTAGACCTTATTGACAGTGGTTAATATCATAGTTCTGAGGTTAAAATTGGCCCTGCCCTGAAGGTTATACTTTAAAATTGACTTACACTATAAAGGTTCCTCTGAGCTAGCACTCCATCAGATTCTGTTATGTAATCACTTGAGAGGGCAAGTTCCTGGTCAAAACTCTATGAAGTTGTCTGCTTCAGAATTAGTGTCTGTTTGTTCACACTGTTTTTAACCCATTCCCTCATAGACTATTTTTAGATCCTGTTTCTTTGAAATTTTCAGAATTGTGTAGATTTGAAGCCATTGTGGTAAATAGAGCTGCAAAAGTTGTTTCCTTCCATATCTTTTAAAAAACAAATGTCATAGTGAAAGACAGTTTGGACCCTGATGAGATGCCAAGTTACTTTGTATCTCATCTTGATCCAGACTTAGCTCACCAGAGCACAAAGTGCTCAGGGTGAGCTTTTGTGATCGCCTTATGTCAGTCGTCAATGTGGGCGTGCATCATCTGTCGTCAGTCGTCAACAAATTGAACCTTTAAAAATCTTCTCCTCTGAATCTACAGGGTTCTCAGCTTTCATCTTTGGCACATAGCATCATTTGTAGGTCCTCTACAAAAGTTATATAAATTTTGCCCCAGGGGTCAAAATTGGCCCCGGCCGAGGGGTAGCCAGTTTTCAATAGAAACATATAGTGCAAACTTTGAAAAATCTTCTCCTCTGAAACTGGAAGGTTCTCAGCTTTCATATTTGGCACATAGTATCATGTTCAGGTCCTGTACTGAAGTTATATAAATTGTGCCCATTGGGTCAAAATTTGCCCCGCCCCAGGGCCGGCTAGTTTTCTAAAGAAACATATAGTGAAAACTTTGAAAATCTTCTCCTCTGGTTGTCTGGTGAGCGCTTCAGGGCCATTCTGGCCCTCTTGTCTTCTATTAATCTTTCTTTTGATTAGATCCTGTGAAAAAAAGAATGATACAAAGTATATTATACAAGCTGGGAAGCGTTTGAACATGAAATCATTCTTAAAATGCCATTTCTAAGAGTAGAAGTTATTTTTAGTTTTTAACTTACAGGGGCCCTAGTTGATGTCATTTTTTTCATCCTATCAACCTGTGTTGTAAACAAATTGAATATCAAATAGCAGAATTTTGAGGTACATTATTCTCAGATGTTATTGACATTTTATTAAAAGTTTATCAAAAGACAAAAGTTCAGTTTGAACTGTGCCAGCCTCTCATTTGTAGTGTAACTACCAGTATATCAGGGTTCCCACGGACAGGGAAAAGTCAGGGAAAAAAGATTTTTTTTCAAAGTCAGGGAAAAGTCAGGGAATTTTTTAATTGGTCAGGGAAATTTGAAATTTGGCAAAAGTCAGGGAAAAGTCAGGGAATTTTGGAACCAAAGGATGAGGGCTGAGGAAATATGTCAAAAAGGAGAAAGAATGAAAATAAAAGGCTAAGGCAGTTTCTTCAATTTTGACTAAACCAAACATCTTTATACATAAATACTTGAATTGATCTGATCTAATATTTTGACCATTAAGGGCCTTTTTCAAAGATTATAATGTCAAAATACACGTCACATTTTTGTTACATGCATTCAGCCATAAAATCAAAGAGAACATCTTTATACATCTTTGATTAGCTTTGTATATTTCACATCCAAATTTTATAGTATATCTGTCATGAAGTCTGTTAAAACAAAATCATTGGAGAATTCTGGCACCTCTGCAAGACTCCAGCATCCATTTTGACAGCAGTGCTAGAATAGGGCAGCAATGCTAGATATTGGACAGTCTACTGTAGTGTCTTCACTTGTTAGGACAGGCTGGGCAGCGGTGCTAGATATTCGACATTCTACTGTACTGTCTTCACTTGTAAGGGCAGCAATATTTGGTCTGCTTAACTTTGCTTTAAAAAAAATAAAATTTTACTTAATTATATATTCATAGTAGATGGAGTCTCTAATAAAAAATCATGGAGGAAAGGGTTAAGAGAGGTAGAAAATATTCAAGATACTTTATACTTTGGGTGCATATTAGGACATGTTTGGCATCCTGCATGTAACATTCAATATTGAGCAATTAAAAATGAAAAAGTCAGAAACATTTTTTTTAAAATGATCAAAACACTACTGCTGTATATATAGTTGTCATAAAGAGAGAGGTGGTAAGGAGGCCAACATTTATTGATCATGCTCATAGATGACCAATTAAACTTAATCTGTTAACATGGGGTCAGGGAAAATTGAAATTCGGTCAGGGAAAAGTCAGTGAAAAGTCAGGGAATTTTATATTTTCTGTTTTGTGGGAACCCTGTATATGTATTAATACAAAAATGTTGAGAGTGTATATGCACTTTTTAATATTTTGCAAATCAGAACTCATCCACCATTTAAATTGAAGGACATTGAATTTTGTAGACTGTATTAGAATAGTAAGTAATCCCCTTGAAACATGACACTTTTATATCAGTATTTATTGATATTAATTAGTTCAACTTCTCAAATAACGATAAATGTGTGAGAGGAATAAAAATGGTTTCTATGACTTAAGATCATTTGTTCCTTTTGAAATAATTTCTTATATTTCTATTATTTTCTAATGGAGAAATTTAGCCTGATAACATGAAAGGATACTCCAACAGAGATAGAAGACTCTGATCAGTTTTATGTTACCAATTTGATAGAGTCTACAATGTTCACAATATCCTAGTACCCCAAGATATACATGTATATGTAATATGGCTATTTTTAGCAATAGTCCCTTATGTTTTGCCTTACAGCTAATGTGTACCAACCACACTGAGAACTGTGAAAACCTGAACAAGTGTTTAGCTTTGACATGCTTTGGGAAGTTTTTCCACACTGTAACTGCTGGATGGGATGACTGTGAGTGTGTGAGGGCATTTGAGGCCATCTGCAACCACACCTCTGTAATGAAAAATGTGAATATTGTTGTCAGCTCTAAACAAGGTATACTTCATACATAAAACAATAATATAATTATACCCCCACAAACATTGTTTGAGGGGTGGTATACTGGAATCAGCCTGTTGATTTGTTCGTCCACAAATTGTAATGAATGCTGCTGTGCACAGGTATTCATCACCTTTAGAAAAAGTATATTTAAGATGTTCTTTAGACATTCAGTGCATCCAGAATTTGTTAGTTAGTCATCGTTAATGATGATCTTTTGGTCAGAAACAAACAGATTTTCACACATGTTAATCCACCTTTGACAGTTGATTTTGTAAGTGTGTATTAGGTACATGTATACAGTGATTCAGACTGGGTCTCCATATTTTAGAACAGATGGCCTCACTACTGAAAATTCACAGACCATTTTGTCTCAAAAGTAGGAAAAACATTGGCCATAACATCATCACTAACTTTCCAGTAATTTTGCAAAGTTTATGTCCATGTTTTTTAACACTCTAAGTATCTTCTGACAAAATGAGTTTGTCTGATGTGGCAAGAAACCATTGTGAATACATTTTTATTGTGTCACCTGTCGAGAGGCAGTGTGTCATTTAGGGATCACTTTTCCGTCATCTGTCTGTCTGTCTGTCTGTCTGTCTGTCACACTTTCTTTTTTGACCATCATTTCTAAACTAATCATTATAGAGCTTTCAAATTTCACATGTGTCATCCTCTCATTGAGGACCATTGATGTAACTAAGGTTCATCACTCTGCATGCAATACGTTTTGAGTTTTTCCCCTTTGTTCTGATTTTCTGCAAGCAGGTGACACATGTGTTCCTCCGAACACTCTTGTTTAATTCTAACTTGCAAAATATTTTAAACTGGACCTTTTTTTAGTTTTGTAAATTCTATTCTACATGACTGAAAACCTTTATTAAATTATCAGGAAGTTCAATCTTTGTCAAGAAAATCCTTGTTATTGGTATCTCTTGGATCAAGAGAGACCTTTTGACTCAATAAATTTAGTTTCTGTAAGCCTGTCTTTGTTTAGGTGGGCTGTATTATTGGAATGGAACACTCGCAGTGTGCGGTGTCCAAAAGTTTTGTCCGCTCTCTTAGTCAAATAGTTTTTATTCAGTCTCCACTAAACTTCTTAAAATTGTGTGTGGTTATTATATCTCAGCCATGTTTGATAACCAGCCCCAGACACTTTAGAGTTATCATCATCATGAGTTATGGCCCTTAAATTAGCCAAAATTGCCTATTTTAGGCTTGTCCACTCTCTCTCTAAGTCAACCAGTTTTATCTGATCTTCACCAAACATCATAGAATTGTGTGTTGCCATATTATCTCGACCAAGATTGATAACCGGCCAAATGACCCTAGACTCTTTAGAGTTTTGGGCCTTGAATCAGCCATAAAAATTGTGTGTGGTCATATTAATATCTCTGCCAAATTTGATAACTAGCCAAATGACCAAGGCACTTAAGATAGTTATGGCCCTTGATTAAGTCAAGATTGCCTATGTTAGCGGCTAGCCTTGTTCGCTGTCTGGGTCTACCAGTTTGTATTCGTTCTTCACCAAACTTCATGAAATTGTATGTGACTATATTATCTATTACCAGCCATATGGCCTGAGCCAGTTTAGAGTTATTGCCCATGAATTAGCCAAAATTGCCTATTTTTTGTTAGCCTTGTCCACTCCCTAAGACAAATAGTGTTTATCTCCTGTTCATTCAGTTGTGGCAACCATATGTAACGGTTGTTTAGCTACCAGGCCTAGAAGTAATGACATAATGTCACATTGTGGTACACAAACTTGGTGTGCATAAAACAGCACACAGATGAGTGGCAAGTCTCTGGTTGCAGCCGGTGCTCACGTGAGCCATTACTGAACGCAAGATTGATCTTTACTAATCTTTTTAGCCTTATCTGCTCTCTAACTCAAAATGTTTCTATCAGACCTGGTGCCTATAAAACTTTTTGAGTCTGAGAATGAAATCGTGCTAAAGGTTAAGATTGATCAGAGTTTGGTTTTTGTAGGCATTTTTCCATGCTAATCATTTTTATTAACCAATTTACTTTTCATATCCTTATCAAGGACTTCTGCAGTCTTGTATCTATATTCTATTGCAGATATCTTAAGCCCTTTACTCCATAAATATGGCTTTGCAAACAGTCGAACCAGATCAGACTGCTCCTGTAGGAGCGATCTGCTCAGGATCTGCTTTTTTGCTTGTGAAGTAATTATGTCTCCCACCACGTAGTGGTGTGGGAGACATATTGATTTACTCCTTTCTGTCTGTCTGTCCTTCCGTCTGTCTGTCACAAAATCTTGTCCGCTCTCTAATATTAAAAGTTCTCATCCAATCTTCACCAAACCTTCTAAAAATGTTTATAGCTATAATATCTAGGCCAAGTTCGATATCCAGCAAGATTGTTTCAGGAACTTCAGAGTTATGGCCCTTGATTTATCCAAATTTGGCCTTTTTAGCCTTGTCCGCTCTCTAAGTCAAAAACGTCCCATCCAATCTTCACCAAACCTTATTAAAATATGTATGGCTATAATATCTAGGCCAAGTTCAATATCCAGCAAGATTGTTTCAGGAACTTTAGAGTTATGGCCCTTGATTTATCCAAATTTGGCCTTTTTAGCATTGTCCTCTCTCTAAGTCAAAAATTCCTCCTCAAAACTTCATAAACCTTGTAAAAATGTTTATGGCTATCATATCTAGGCCAAGTTTAATATCCAGCAAGATTGTTTCAGGAACTTCAGAGTTATGGCCCTTGTTCTATCCAAATTTGGCCTTTTTAGCCTTGTCCATTCTCTAAGTCATAAATGTCTCATCCAATCTTTACCAAACCTTATAAAAATGTTTATGGCAATAATATATAGGCCAGGTTCAATAACCAGCAAGATTGAACTAGGCACTTTAGAGTTATGGCCCTTGAATAATACGAAATTGGCCTTTTTGCCTAAGTCATAAAGTTCTCATCTAATCATCACCAAACCTTATGAAAATGTTTATGGATATAATATCTAGGCCAAGTTGAATAACTAGCAATTTTGGAACAGGTACTTCAGAGTTAAGGTTCTTGAGTTGTTGAAAACTGAGCTTTTTTTTTTTGCTTTGTCTGCTCCCTAAATAAAAAAGTCCTCATCCAGTCTCCAACAAACTTCATAAATATGCATCCAATCATTTTTGAGACAGGTGCAGGTGGGAGACATATGTTTTTCTTAAAATAAGCTCTAGTATAGATATGATTCTGTTATAGCATGTCCATGTGCTATTATAACAGTTAATCTAATTAATATTCATGATACCATTATTTCCTACATAAATATTCATGGAGTAAAGGTTTAACAAGTCTGTGATATTTACTTCCCACAATTTTCTCAATTTTTGTGCATTTCTTATCATAATGTGAGACAATATACTGAAGCTCAAATTTTTGTTTGTTTAAATACATTTCACAAGGCTGAAAATGGGTGATTTGTTAAAAACCTTGCTGCCAGGAGCAGACTTATTTTCCTTATATGGCTATAGTGGAAATTTCAAAATCAATCTTCTCTTCTGAAACCACAGGGCAGATTTTTATCGCTGAATTATTGTGGCTATATGACCTCTTTGTGTTGTGGTGCTGTTAAACCCAACTCACTCACATCCTTGCAATAGATCATACCATAGCTACATAGTAATATGTAGGTGGAAGCATCCTAGGCTCTTGTCTTATTATTTTGAGACTAAATTTGATAAAAATGGTATTCAGAAAGAAACATATATACAGTAGAACGAGGTTCAACCCTTCTAATGCGACCATTCTATCAATCTAACAATGATTTTCATAAAATTTCATTTGTTTTCTGGGTCATGGACAAACGTTCGTTCACTCCAGTCTCACCCTATTACAGCAATAACCTGGCAATATGCAGTTCAAAAGATGGCGAGGTTCAATAAAACAACTCAATTGTATCGCCAATCTCAATTTGTTTTGTTCTCTAAATAAGCAAGCAAAGTTCTAGCAACAGCAGATTCTTCGTCTGTCGTTATGTTTCTGTTTTGGAGGATGCCATTTTGCAAACAAATATGAATGTAGCCATTTCATTGGATGAGCGAAGGAAAACTTGGAAAATCCGTGACGTCACGTACATTGGCTCTTTCCTTGACGATCTGAAGTTAACTGACAAAACTTGCTAGTTTTACATGATTGTTTTAATGCTAAAGACTGAAAAGATAGAGATTGGAGATCTGTAGAATTGAGTCGCTTTGCTGAATCATGCCATCTTTTGAACTGCATATTGCCAGGCTATCGCTGTGATAAGGTGAAACTGGGGTGAACAAACGTTTGTCCATGACCCAGAAAACACATGAAATTTTGAGAAAATCATTGTTAAATTGATAGTAGTGCATAAGTTACCAACTGGAGATTATATTTATTTTGTTGTAAAATATATTGGCTTTCAATAGCCCAAAGAATTACGAAGATATCATTTAAATTGGAAGAGTTACAGTCCTATTTGTACTTGTAATACAAGGATGTCCGTTCTCCCAGTTGGAACCCTTGTTATTATATAGTATGTATAGACTCCCATGAAGCGGTGCAGACCCCTATGGTTTTATCATAAAGGTTTGTAAATGATTATTCATAAGGTTATAAATGGAAATCTGTTCTTGAATAATGTTTAAGTGAGTGGGTTAATGCTAGAAATATTTAATATTGAGATTCATATGAGTCTATGCATATTCTCAGAAGATTCTTAAACTCTTAGAGATAAAATATCACCAAAAACCCAATCATATTTTCTGTTTGACTAGAACTACTGCTATTCTATACACAGACATATATTCAGGCTAAATGAGCTTTTTATGTCCCCTAGATCAGATCTGGGGAGCATATTGTTTTTGCCCTGTCTGTTTGTTTGTCACCAACTTTAACATTGGTCATAACTTTTGAGCCAGTACAGGTAGAGAATTGATATTTGGCATGCATATGTATCTCAAAGCTGCACATTTTGAGGGTGACATGTCAAGGTCAATGTCAGAGGTCAGATATATAGGTCAAATCACCGACTTTAACATTGGCCATAGCTTTTGAACCAGTAGATATAGAGACTTGATATTTGGCATGCATGTGTATCTCATGTGAAGCTGCACATTTTGAGGGGGATGACATGACAAGGTCAGAGTCATCCTTCAGGGTCAAAGGTCAAATTGGGCAGGGCATAGTGTTTCACAAACACACCTTGTTTCTTATGCAGGTGGACACAAGAAACTTGAGTGTGAAATCAGGCATTTCTTTCGGGGAGTATTTCTAGACCAATCCTTATCTTTTCGAGACAAAGCATTTTGGTTGACACAAATACTTAAACCATGGCCCTTGGTTCATCAAGCCAGATTGCTGTTTCTCCTGTATGGTCCAATTCTTTCAGGTAAGTTTCAGTTAAAATAAATTAAGTACAGTGGCATTGTCAAAAGCTCTTGTTCTATCATGGTCATACTTATGTGTAATTCAGTCTGCTCCATATCTCAAAAAATGGTTTGAAGGATTTTTGTCAAACTGAAGTGAAATGATCATCCCAAGACAATGTTGAGAGTCAGAGTTACAAGCAAGGTAATAAGTTGAAGCTATGTTTGCTCCATATTTTCCATGCTGCTTCAAGGATTTTGTCAAATTCTAATAATCATTTTTAGCTTGTCTGTTTTGAAGTTTAAACATCGAGATACATGTATTGTGATCACTGGCATTGTCATTGTTATGCAAAAACTTTAATGTAGCTCATTACTCAAAAAGTATAAGAGGTATCAACATGAAACTTTATAGGTTGGTAGATCTCATTGAGGAGAAGGCCTCTACATAAAAACTATAACTCTTGATTTCAAAATATTTGAGTTATTGCCCAAAATCTTTTTCAGACAAGCATTGGCGCTGCATGCAGCTCTTGTCTGAATGTCTGAATATGATTTGTAAAACATGTTTAGCAACTACTGTATGTCTAGGGTTAAGGTCAAAATTTGACATAATATATTTTAACTCACCCTCAAGACATTATTTTCTACTTTCTTAGCCATATTGTGACTGTCAAGATTTTCATCTAAGAACAAACTTCAGATCATTATAGCACAAAGATCATTGTAGAAAAGACATTAATAATATCATGGAGAACTTTGTATCAATAAATACGATTTCAAAGATATTTGTCTGCATTTAATATACAGAGGGGACAAGTAATGCTGAACATTCATCTACATTGTATTATCGATCACATGATATTACAAAGATTATTATGTCAATGCGTCATATTTTTGTTAATTTGACCTCATGATAATGACGAAATCAGTTCAATTGTTTTGATGCAACATTGCAAGAAGGAATTTGCTTTCATTATTTATGTAGTTTTTATACACTACATCCATCAGCAACATTACTTCAGTCAGCTAGATATTTCGCAAATTCGCAGTGCATGAGCGTCATATCTGTAAGATTATTTAACCCGAGATATGAATGTTTTGCTATGGATATGATAGAAGGGCATTGTGTGATGCTGTTTTCAAAGGGAGATAATATGTTTCATGATATTCATGTTTGGTTTTAGTGTATTGTGACTTTTTTGCATACACCTATTGCTGAACACTTTACCCAGTTGATCAAAGTGCCGCAAAGTTTGTACCTAGCTTGTTAATAATCTTGCATGTCACATAGACTATTTAAATATTTAGATAAATATTTAGTTTGGTATTGTATAAGAATAATATTTTAAGGATTCTTTAGGACTAAGTTCTAAATAATCTTATTAGATCTTCATCTTGATATTGTAATAGTTATGTCTCCCCCCATATTTATATGGGGGAGACATATTGTTTTCGTGAGAGTTGTCTGTCTGTCCGTCTGTCCGTCTGTCTGTCACACTTTTTGTCCGGACGATAACTTCAATATGCCTGATGCCAGTTGATTGAAACTTCATATATGGAAAGAGCATAATGAGAGGAAGTGTCATGCACAAGGTCCATAACTCTGGCTTCACTAATATTGGAGTTATTGCCCTTTGTAAAAAAAAATCACACTTTTTTGTCCGGACAATAACTCCTACATGCCTGATGCCATTGGATTGAAACTTCATATATGGAAAGAGCATAATGAGAGGAAGTCTCATGCACAAGGTCAATAACTCTGGCTTCACTAATATTGGAGTTATTGCCCTTTGTAAAAAATATTATAATTTTTTGTCTGGACAATAACTTCAATATGCCTGATGCCATTGGATTGAAACTTCATATATGGAAAGATCATAACGAGAGGAAGTGTCATGCAGAAGGTACATAACTCTGGCTTCACTAATATAGGAGTTATTGCCCTTTGTAAAAAAATTTTTTGTCCGGATGATTACTCCTATGTGACACATGCCATTGGAGTGAAACTTCATACATGGAACAATCATAATAAGAGAAAGTGTCATGCATAAGATCCTTAACTCCAGCTTCAATAAATTTAGAGTTATTGCCCCTTGTACATTTGTTTAATTCTTTCTTGTCCGGACGATAACTCCTACATGGCTCTTGCCATCGTATTGAAACTTCATATATGGAAAGAGCATGATGAGAGAAAGTGTCATGAACAAGGGCCATAATTCTGGCTTCAATACTTTTGGAGTTATTGCCCTTTGTTACATTTTTTGGCCGATCAATAACTCCTATTGACTGATGCTATTGGAATGACATTTTATTTTTGGAAAGAGCATGATGAAAGTAAGTGTCATGCACAAGGGCCATAAATCTGGTATCAGTATTTTTGGAGTTGTTAGCTGATATCATTTTCTTCTTGAAAAATGTAGTGTGGAAAACGCATAATGAGGGGAAGTATCATTCGTCAAGACCATAACATTTTTAGTGATTTCCCTTTACATATTGTTTTTATTAGAGGGGAGACATCCGTTTTTTTGACAAAAACCTCTAGTTCTCAAACTAAATCTTAGATCTAGGTATTATTATTGTGAATCTCTTTTATGCACGCTTGAGTCATCAAAAAAGTTGACAACAGCTCAATGGATCCAAAATAGTATCTGTTGTTGAGCTTGTGCAAAATAAAAGCATCAGTTTGTGTAGAGCCTCAAAATATTCCCAAAATACAACCTTACATGACCACATTCACCAGACCTATATCAATATTTTGTGTTTTAAAGTAGTGTGTTATCAAGTTATTTGCTATTTGTGTAACATAATACTGTTCAGTAAACTGTCCTCTAAAGGTGCAAATAGTGCAGACACTTACCAGATACTGTGTCAGATGTGGCAGCTGGTTTGCATCTACACTCTTCGCAGGTTCTTTTGTCACATGCCGGTCATATAATTCGTTTGCCAGATATATCTTTATTTTAGATTGGGATACAGATTGCATGTGTTTATTAATTTTTAAAAGAAAACAGTGCTTATGTTTGGTGATAGGAAAAGTGATAGGAAAGGTTCTTGGTCAGCATATATTAGGTTCCGTGTTCGGTAATAGGATCTAATAGTGGTTAACATTTCAGCATGTTTCAAAGAACTTTTACTGACATTTTCTATGCCAAAGTTTAGTAAAGCAATAAAATTTATTAATGAATTGATAAACAACACTCTTCCATAATTGTGTGTAATACTGACCATTTAAAAGTTCAGGTTAAGTGGTCAGTAATAGGTGTTGCCACTCTAAATGAAAATGGTTCCTGTATTGTTTGTAGATGAGATCTTGTGGTATGAGTTTTGCGAGAACACACCGTCAAGTCCAGATCAGTCAAAACAACACTTTGGAGAACTGGCAAATGCCATTCAAATACTCCACCATTATAAACAGGATTGGACGGAAGACGATGTTGTCAGCATAGTGGATGAATTATCTAGTAAGTCTGAAAAGTATCAAAAGAATTATGAGAGTGGTCAAGTTTGTAGGGTTAAAATCTTACAGATACTAAGAGCTTTTCATTTCTGCGCAAATATCGCTTATATATATTTATTCTATATATATTTACATTTTACATAAAAAATAGTCTACATTCTGTCCAAACTGTCCTTTACAATAGTGAGTGAATAATGTAGAAAATTTTATTTTTTCAGGTTCACCAGAAGAATGGCTCGCTGAAAATGTTGCACATTTGCTCATCCTGTGTGGTGATAGTATCACTTCAAAAATGCTCATCAGCAAGGCTATCAATGGAAGAATGTTAGAATTGTCAAGTATAACTACCTCATTTTGTTTGGTAAGTTCATTTTAATATTCTATTTATCTAATTATATGGTTTTGCTCTCACAACACGGAGAAGATACTGGTATGGTTTTGCTCTTGTCACTTCATATTCTGAATGTCCCAAATTTATGTGTGGCCAAGCCCTCTTACATTTTTGAATAGATTTGAATATACTGACAGGAATTTTGCAGAAATGTTCTTAAAGTTGTTCAAAGAATTCAACTTCATGCATAGCTCTTTTTGCCATGTTAGCCAAAAGGAAAAACATTATAAATCTTTTTCTCTAAAACCTTTGGCCCGATTTCACAGAAATGAAACTTTCAGAACTATGAAAGTCTTTTCATCTGAAATCAGATGATCAATTTCAAAATAATTGCATAATAAATTTTCCTTGGGTAACCTTCTATCAATTAATATGTTCAGATTATCAAGATTGGTAAAGCATTATGGTTTCATGGGACAGGGCTAGTTTTTCGATCATTTCTTGGAGATACACAATTTGTAATGGCATTCAGGTTTGGTAATTTTCATTCCTTTATTTGTTCTTCTTGTGCATGCTATTTCTCAGCAAAAAGTGACTGTTTTTCAATGAAACTTTATGGCAAGTTTTATAATACATTTGAGATGTGTATATTGTATTGATATGTATACTGGTTTGATGAGTTATTGCCCCTTCATAAATTTGATTATATTTGTCATGTTTCCTTGTTTGGGCTATTTCTTAGCAAAAACTTTTGGCTGGATTTAAATCAAGCCTTGTGGAAAGATTCATACTTAAAACGAGATGCACAAATCAAAAGGGTATTTGTGATATCCAAATGTTGCAATTGGGTGATTTTTCATGGAGTTATTTCCCCTTGTACAAATATTTAAGAGGTAAAAATCATCACAGTCCTGAAAAAACACCCGAGTTTAAAGAACATCCTCATCAACGCAGACTTACAACCGAAAAACTCCAATTGGCTCTCACCCATGGGAAAGAAACTGTTCAGCCCGCAAATACCCCTGACAGTTGCAAAACTGAGGTTAACATTCACACTACAGAGAAGAAATACAACATAAGAGGTAACTCTAACTGCAACACGGCCATCCTGGTATACCTAACAACATGCAAAAACTGCTGTGGCATATAGTATGTTGGTCAAACCAGTATTACAATAAGAGAGAGATTATAATTATGGCCACATCAATGACATCAAATCTACGAATCAGCTTAGTCCAAACAAGACACCCAGGAGGCCTTAATTTGATCCAATAAACAAGACATGATGAACAAACAACCACCAAAAAATACTTATCGAAGGATAAGAGAGAACATCAAATAATGTCTGAAATGCAACATTTTTATCAAGAAAGTATATGGAACTTTGACAGACACCTCAAAACACACAACAAAGTACAAAGGAAATTCATGTGCCCGGCGGGTGAACAGCTATACACAAGAAAAGCACATCTTCAGAAACATTGTGAAAAAATCCACCAGACGAGCTTAACCAAATTCTCAACAACTATAGTACTAACACCACTGGCCAACCTGATACCCCCCACTATGGACCCCACCATTCGAAGAAACTCCTAGATTCATCAACAAAACCTTCTGCCAAGACAAAAGGAAGATAAACACAGACATTGATATTTACATTTATTCCATATATGTACTTCGCCAGTAAGAACATTCTAATAACAATCAGTGACTCTCTCGAACAGCTAGCATCACCATGACAATGTTCTAACAAAACTTTTGTTCTAAACTATTTTAACAGTAGGTATATACATGTCTAAAAAGACTCCTACAAACTATCACATGACTAAATAGCACCTAAAAATATGTACCTCAGTAAAGTTATTTTTCCTTTTTTCATAAAACCTGATGAAGGTCTAGTGTTTGGCCGAAACTTTTTTTAATAAAGATACAGTCTACTATAAACCTGCTTGATCGTTAGTTCTGCCTTGTCTTACCTCACTTATTATTTAACTTATTAGCTCATCTGTTTTTTAAAGAAAAAAATACAAGCTATTGATGTAACTCCGGAATCTGTTTTGTCTTCGTCGTTGTTGTAGTCATCATTGTTATCATGAAACGTTGGCTATTACTTTTTTACTATTCATGCAAATCTATGACACTTCACACACTTGGTCACAAGGGTTACAGTCAAACAGATGATCTTTGGAACCTGCATGCGGTGCTCTTATTCTTTTATACAGTCAGACTTCTGGGGTTTTCTTGTCAGTGCTTTTTTCTCAGCAATTGCTGACACTGCCTGAGAGTTCATTTACTATGTTGTGTATGAAATAATCCTTCAAATTATTTCTGTTCTTCTAGCAAATATCACATGCTGACAAGTGCTTATATAGGGGTATTATCACATTTAGTGATAGTTCTAGTTCCTTTTCATTGTCATGGCAACTAGAGTTCTACAGGAAGTGCATTTCTTTGAACATGTTTTTGTATGTAAAGGATCATCTAAGTCTTCTCACTATCAAGTCTTATTATTGGAGATCTGAGATACCAGGCTATGAGTCGTCACAATATCTCAGAGTGAGCAATAGCTCAGGTTAGCTTAAAGCATGTCTGCTTGCTATTTTTATAACCAATTGTACCAATGTTCTTATATACTCTAAACAGTATTCAATCTTGGTTTTAACACACTCACTCTCCACTTTAATTACCCTTTTTGTGTCACCTGCAGTAAACAGTATTACACTAAGGGATCACATCTCCAACATCCAACTGTCTTGTCTGTCAAGCAGTCCTGTCTCACTTTGTTGTAACACTTTCAGCAACTGACACATGTATGTATTCACTCAAACACTCTTTTAGTGATCTCTGTTTCATAAATGATTTTGTTTTATTGTGTAGGTGTGTGTGAAGAACAACTTTAGCTTGAGCTATGTGATAAGCATGATTCAACACATCCTGACTGTGGTAGAGAATTCAAAGGACAGGGAACAGTTCTTTCTCAGTGTGATGGACATGTTTAAAGAACTCATCATGGACATCCAAGATTTCGGTCTGTTTATTACCATAAGTATTTAAGTACATGTATTTATTATTATAATGCAAACTGTGTAGACTTGGATTAGAAGGTATTTTCTAGGTCTGATTTGTAACCAGATTTTTAAAAGAAAATTTCTGATTATTTGAATGATGTACCTTGTTTGGAGGACAGACATCAAACTGTCATATAACGCTTTTCCTATTCTATTTTATTCCAAATTTCATTACCTACTGAATATTCATGGACAATATAGTTATAATGAAATATGTAAGGTAGAACAGTGTAGTAATTTTAGAAACTCAAAAACAGATCTATCAAATTCCATTTGCAAACAGAGCAGATCCTGATCAGATGGCTCCTCCAGGAGCCGTCTGATCTGGGTCTACTCTGCAAATACATGAAAAAGTTTTTTATATGACGAAAAGGGTTAAATGTGATATCTTCAGCCAAGAATAAGTTATAAAATCATACTGAAACGAAGAAAAATGATGGGATTGGATTTTTGGGTTCTGGGGTTAAGGTTACTGTTACTAAAAATATTGAAAATGGTTACCATACAATAACTTAAGATAAGAGAGATATATTGTTACTGGAATTTGTATTCAAAATCACATGATAGCAAGTGATGGCTCTTATTTCTTTTGCAATAAGATGCAGATGTGCAAGACATCTATACTCCTACAAACAAAGATTAAGTGGGGTATATAGGTGTCATTATATTTGTCCGTCTTAAATTTCCTAAAATTTGCTAGTTCATTTAGATATATTGAACTGAAACATGCTGTTACGGGTCAACTACATGTCAAGTGTCACGTGTTTGGTCATGGTTGATCTACTTTTATATGAAATATGGCCCTTTGTTTGAAAACCAAATTTCCAGACCTTTATATATGATACTGGTAGTGCGCAAGATAATGATTTGATTAGACTATGTATGAATCATCAGGGTCTGCATATTTTTAAGTCTTCAGCTCTCGACAATCTTAATTACATCAATTTACATGTATTATTTTAATACACTAAACAGTGAGTGTATACCCTGAAAATGTGGTTGCAGGTCTACACTAAAAGTGACTATTTGCATAACATTGAAGATGTATATGTACATTTTCATAGATTGCTTCTCTTTTTCAGATGATCAGGGAAATGACATGTACTTCATGGTTACATCCTTAGTGGAGTTCACTAAAAAGGTAATTGGACTTGCTTTCAAGGACAATTTCATGAAGTCATGAAGTCAGGAAAGGAAAGACTCACTTTATTTATTCTTGCCTGAAATAATTGAATGTGAGTAATGAACAGAAGTGTATAGGAGTAATTAAAAGAAAAATAATGCATACTCATTGACTTACAACTTTAGAAAGGGTAGTGTAGAGGATTCAGCATAACCTCAAATCAGACATCACATTTCCAACATGGCGTCTCATCAAGGTCAGCAATGATGACATTCATCAGCACTAAAATCATCTTATCCAACTTGACAGTAAAGACCAGGGTCAGACATCATGTGGAGCCTGTCTTGCTTTTGCAAAATAGCATGTTGAACTGCTTTTGTTCCAGTTCAAGGTTGTAATTGATGTTTTAGGTTTGACTTACCGTATGCACTGTATATCTCTCAAATGCTTATTAACCAGATTTTTTAAATAACAATTCCAGTTATTAGAATGGGGTATGTTGTTTGGCGGTTTAGTGGGTATCAAACTTTTTTAAATAACTATTATACTATTTCTAAAGACAAACTGTACCATCAAACTTGGTGTACAGATAACTTGCATGGAGACACAGATTATGATTGGTCTTCATGAACCTGCTCTTGTAGAAGGCTTCTGCTAACATGTACCCAGGTATATTTTATTTGCCGGAAACAAGACTTTCAGAGCAATTTACCTCTGCACAGTTGAAAGAGTTACAGTAGTTTCTCAATTGTCTGTTGGTTGGTTTGTTTCCAACTTTAATGTGGGCGATAATCTTGAAGTCATTGCACATGCATACTTCAAACTTGGCATGCGTGTGCAACTGATGAAGGCAAACATTTTTAGGGGTTACTTATTAAGGTCAAGGTCAAATTATTGGTCAAATTTATATTGGCAATAATCGGGGGCATAGTGTTTCATAAACACATCTTGTATTTAAAAATATTTTTGAAAGATATATATTACAGTTGATCCATACTGTGCCTGTTCAAGTATTTTGCTACTAAATTTTGGATGCAACAATTTTTAAGCCTAAAAAATGAACTAAAAAAGGTTCACTTTCATGCATACAAAAGCTTCCTCTTCAAGAACAAGATTCCTGCTCCCAATCAGATTTGAATGTTTGAACTTGAAAGGAGTTTGAATGAAGTTATGGCCATTTAACCCTTTCCTTTATATAAACACATTTGCAAACAGAGTATAGACCCAGATCAGATGGCTCCTGTCTGATCAGGGTCTGCTCTGTTTGCTTATGGAAATTAGTAGATCTGTTTTAGTTTCTAAATTGGCTACAATATTCCACCTTCCATATTTCATTATAACTATTTTGTCCATGAATATTCAGTAGGTATTGAAATTTGGAACAAACATAGAACAGGGAAAGAGTTAAAGCATCAAATTAAGCAACAAAAGAGTGTGGTTGCTCTTATTTCTATCATAATAATTATTGCATAATGGTTATAATAAAAAAAATCAGTAAATTTTAGCAAGTTGAGCCATTGTGATAGGGCTGTGTCCGTTGTGTGTAATCGTCTGTCCTCAACAATTTACTTCAACATCTCTATAATATGGGCCAATTGTGACATTTCACAGAAATGGTCCTTGTGAGATCATGAAATCCATGTAGAACTCAGGTTGCCATGCCAACGGAAAGAGAAAAAAACCTTGTCTGGTGGAAAGATAAAAAAACTGAGACCGCTTGGCACATTTCAAAATTTTTTGCAGTAATATTGCTTAACCCTTTCCCTGTTCAATATGTAAGAAATAATGACATTACAATTATTTATTAGCTGAATTTTTATGATGTAAACTTTTCAAGACAAACTTTTGACAAAAACTGTAGAATCAGATCCATATCATGTTACAAGCAAACAGAACAGACCCTGATCAGATGGCTCCTTAAGGAGCCATCTGATCTGTGTCTACTTTTTATGCCCCCGATGACGATAGTCAGGGGGCATTATGTTTTGCACATGTCCGTCCTATAGGAGCGTTCTGTTTTACTTTCACCTTGCTTTAAGCAGCCACCTGCCTTTAACACAACATAATGTAGTGGCCATTATGGAGAGGTTCTACTGTATTTTCATTGTATTTCATAAAATATGGGAGTCAAGGCAGTGTTGTGTGGGTATTATTTACCTTCCAATTATAGCTCTAGTGAAAATTTACAATTTAATGTTTAATTTAAAATAGCCTTAATTTTCATAGTGTTTGCAGCCAGTGTTCTTAACATTTATCAAACTTTGGATTGTTTAATTGACTTGATTTGTTATATGAGATTGTTATGGTGTAGCTCATCATAATGTAACCTGGGGAACAGTATCAGAAGAGATTCAGTTGGGTTGTCCAAGAGTTCTTTCAATCACATTGTAAGTACAATTGAGGAAAAGTAAAAGGGTCTGAAATACAAAATAGAAATGATGAGTACAATGTTGAGCCAGAGTTGAATAATAATTCAAATAGCGTAACCGACTTAATTCATGATTAACCGAACAAATGACAGAATTGTAAATTAAATCATAAATATAACAATTAGAAGGCTTACCAGCTGGTCGTTGCAAGAAGATACAAGCCACGGAGTGAGTTTTCTTTAGACAGATCGAGACGTCCGTTTAGTAAGAAAGTTATAGCCAGAATATAGAAAGCGGGAAAAGAGGCTTAGCTCATTAACTACGGTCAGGTGACTTGATATGCTTCACTCACCATGTCAACTCACACGTAACCGATTCTCTCGTGCACACTCACCATGCACATGACCATACATACAAGTGTAAACATACTAACATGTACATAACATATATCGGGGATCCATACAGGGAAACTATGGTCTGGTTACAATAATGTAAAATATTACTTTTCAAATACCAGTATATGTATATGGTCCATCCATTATTTATAATCCTTAGATAAATGGCATCTACTGAAAAAAATGAAATTTCTGAAATATACTTTTATTGTGGCCGGTAGAATACCCCAATGGAATATTACTCCATCCTTAAAAACTCAAATCAAATTTTCCAATACAATGTATATTCAAAACAACTCTTTCCTAACCATTCTCTTTAGCTCAGATTTAGTTTAGAGTTATTTAAATTCTGAGTCTTAACTAATATTTGTACACATGATTTGTGAAAATTATGAGGAGAATACATCTTTAAGCCATCATCAGTTCAACAGTTTATTTAAAAACAACAACAACAAAAGCCTGTTAGAAACCACTGGTTGGAAGATGATGAAAAAATGGATGTTCCCATGAAGGATCTGTACCAAAATTGTTCAGTGAATGGCAGGCCATATAGATTACAATCACATTTTACTGAAATGTTCCTAAAATACCTAAAGTGTTAAATAAAGTCACCAAAAAGTCAAAAATAAAATCTAGCCATCAAAGGTGAGCTAGTTTATTTCAGTGTACGTTTTATTCATTATAATAAACACATGATGATATACTCATTTACATATGTTCATGTAACATCATAACATCAAACAAAACAGATTGATGACAAGATGTTTATATATAATTAGAAATAAATATTTTTAACCTGCTGTAGCAGATGAGAGATTAGCCATACAGTTTGGATCTAGGTGAGATGCAGAGTAACTTGTCGTCTCACCAGGATCCAAACTATGTAATACTCTGACCATGTTGTTGAAAAGAAATGCAAGATAAATCAATTGTGACAATTAAAGTTGATGATATTTTCTACTGGCAAAAGTTTGCTCGGCAGGCTAAAGATTAATAATGGACAGAAATGGATGTGGAATTTAGATTATAGTGGCACTGTGATGTAGGGCAGTTCCAGAATTAATGAGGTGTGAGGGGGTTTTGTTTGTTGGTTTTTGTTGTTGTTTATTTTTTTTTATTATTTTTTTTATTTTTATTTTTTTTTTTTTGGGGGGGGGGGGGGTTAACCCTTTCCCTGTTGAATATTCATGTAAGAATTAATGACATGAGGAATATTTATTAGGTTAGTTTTTATAATAGCATATGAACACGGGACAGCTTGGCTCAGGCACACATTATAGAAAATCAGATCTATATTATACCATAAGCAAACAGAGTAGGCTATAGGAGCTGTCTGATATGTGTCTACCCTGTTTGAAAAGGTATTTATGCGAAGGAAAGGGGTGGTAGGGTCAACAAATTGTGTAATTTTATGAATGGCAGTCTTAAAGAATTTTAGAAATTACAAATAAAAGTAATTGGTTGATCGCAAAAAGGAAAAATATTTTGGGATTTGGTGTTCCATGCACACCTATTTAAATATTTATTTGAACAAGTTTTTATTTCTTTCAACAAATGATGGTTTGCAACAGAACTTTACCTTGCTTACAGATTTCAGGAATGGGATGAAACCAAAGAGTGGTGTCTTTACTCTACCTTTACATATTCACCCTAACTTTAAATATTTGCTTTGACATCTCTTTGTTGAGACAATTTACCAATGCTCTGGTAAGCCTTGTATAAATGCCAACAACATACATGCCCTGTGTCCTCATAGATATCAACAGACCAGGCTTATTATATTCCCGAAGGTAACTTCGGTCGTATTAAGGTATAGCACTTATCTGTCCGTCCGTTCGGTAGCCACATCTTTGTCCGCTCAATAACATGACAACTATTAGGTGTGCAGTCCTCATACATAATAGGGAGGTAAGTAATGGCCAGTAGATAACCCCCTATTGAATTTGAGGTCAAAGGTCAAGGTCACAGTGACCTTCAGCTAAAAAAACTTGTCCGCTCAATTACTTGATAAGTTTTCGGTGTGTCATACATAGTAGGAAGGTTGTCATGGCTAGCAGATGACCCCCTATTGATTTTGAGGTCAGTCGGTGAAAGGTAAAGGTCACAGTGACATTCAATCAACAAAACATGTTCACTCAATAACTTGATACGTATTAAGTGTGCTGTCTTCATACATTTGTCATGGCAAGTACAGCTAATGATTTTGATGTCATTTGGTCAAAGGTCAAGGTCACTGACCTTTAACTGAAAAATCTCGTCTACTCAAGAACGATCAGGTTTGCTGTCGTCATGATACTTAATAGGGAGGTTGGTCATGGCATGTAGATGACCCCTATCAATTTTGAGGTCAGTAGGTCAAGGTCATAGTGACTTTCAGCTCAAAAATATTGTCTACTCAATAACTTGATAACTATCAGGTGTGCTGTCTTCATACTTAGTAGGGAGGTTGGTCATGGCATGTAAATGACCCCTATTGAATTTGAGGTCAGTTGGTAAAGGTCACAGTGACATTCAACTCAAAAATGATGTCTACTCAATAACTATCAGCTCAGCTAGTGGGATGGTATAAGGGAAAATCCATTAATTGTAGGTAGTGAAAGTCAAATTTATTTCAATGTAATAACATTGGGGTTTTTTGCTTGCCCCCATTAATTTTAGAATTGGCCAAGATTATTTCAATCAAGATTTTTTCTGTATTCTATTAATGCATTTCTTGATAGATATACTTTATTGTGTCTTTTCAAATGGAGTAGATCCAGATCAGACAGACAGTTACCATGGAAGTAGTCTGATCAGGGTCTACTCTGTTTTTTTAAATAAAATTAATGTGATGTGTCTGATTATACATGTCTTCCATGGCTATGTTCTCTTGTTTCATGGGCCTTAATAGAATTTCATTTATAAATATTCCTGAAGTCAAAAATTTGTACATGAACATTCATGAAGTAAAGGGTTAATTAATAAGAGATAACCAACTGTAAACCAGATTATCTATTTTTAAAGTTTAACATAAATAGATCTTGCAGGGAACGAGTGGATATTTTACTGGAAACACTCTATTTGTATAGGTATATTTGTGTGGAGTACTCAATAAATGTTTTTCAACCTTTTTCTTATATTTGTTTCAACCACAATTTGTTGTTTATTTCAAAATGTTGATGCATAGATGTAATATGCATGTATTAACCAGGAATTTCTATGTACACATATGTATATTTCTGTTGAAACATGTTTTAAGCACCATAACACCAAAGACATGCAATGCCTTCAAACTTTACAGGGTAATGGATCATGATTAGAGAATTGTGTTTAATGAAGGTTAAGGTCATTAATCAAAGTTTTAGGGTAACAGTTCCATTAAAATTGCTGTGTACACAATGTTATATGAACACCCTTACAGACTAATGATAGTGCACTGTATGTGCAAATGATAAGTTTTGAATGATTGAACAGTTTAATTTGTGATTTCCTGAAAGGGTTTGTGAGAAGAAATGCTGAAAATTACTGTAATTATTCTTATTTTTTTTACAGGTTATGTGATCATAATATAATTCAGTAATAAAGAGATTCAAAAATGGCTGATAAATTAAAACAACAACAAACTACGTTTTTGACAAATGAGTTAGGTTAATGAAATAATATCCATTATGTTGTCTCAGCAGGTCAGATTTCTATCTCTTTAAATATTAGAGATATACACATCATATATGCCAAGCTGACATTTGTCATGAAGCTGCAACTGTTCAGTGGTGCAATGTCAATAGAGGATTAATACACATTTGTTAGGGCAATAACATCTGCAGTGTCCTGAGGGGCTGTTGTTGTCCTAAACCCAAAGGTGGGGGGTCAACAACAGTCCCAAGGGACACTGCAGATGTTATTGCTTAAAACAAACATGTATTATCACTATTCTTGCATAAAAGCCTTTTTCCAGCTTTCACTTAATTGTTCAAAATATAATCATACCTATACGCTATTGTTTTGACGGTTAATGACTCCGCAAAGGTATAATTAAAACTGGTCAACAACAGGGCATGAACACGAGAATCTCGTTGTTATACATGGGTAAGCAGGACTACAACAGGACGTTTTAAGTAAGAATGTCAAATATCAAAAATATAGGCCAGCTACCATTACCTGGGGAGGGGGCAGGGGCATACATGTTTTACAAACATCTCTTGTTCCACTCTGTAATGAGTTGGGAAGTTCTTAACACCTTTGCTTTAGAGAGTTTCTTATTTTCCATCTTTGTGGAAAGAGTTTATTTTGTTGGCCTGTGACTTACAGTTCTATTTAGGGTTTAGGTCAACTGAGTACAAAGTTTAATACTTGAAGATTTTGATCTGGGGATATTGCTTTTTGCCTGACTTTCTGTCTGTCCGAAACATAAACCTCAGCCATAAGTTCTGAACTTTTAGAGATGAAGACTTCATAGTTATGCACTCATTTCTTATAAGTAGGTAACAATAGCTAAAACAGATTTTAATGAACACCTTTTTATAAACAATATCTCCGGAACTGCTTAATTGAAGCCCATACAAAGTTGTGGAATAACTTTGAGTATACTGGAATCAGGTTGTCCATCTGTCAGTGTGTCCATCTGTCAGTCTATAGACTCAATGTAGTCTGAGCTTCCTCTTCTACCTTTTTGTACAAATTTTGCTGAAAATTTATTGGAATCCTTTCACCATGGGAACTTGTGCTCCATCAGTTTTCAATATGATTATCCCACTGTAATGAGTTTTTTCCCTTTTCATGAAATTTTCAGTATTTCCTATCATAAGGCATTTTGTCCACTCTCTATAGTTTTCACTAATCGTTCTGAAATTTTATAGTAATGACAAACCTTTCTACCATAGGAGCATGTGCTCCTGCAATTTTCACTATGATATTGAAAACTATCAGGGTCATCATTGCCCTCTTGTTTGTTGAAAGTTCTTGATTCAATGTCTCTCATTTTATGTGTAATTTTTTGTTTATACCATAGCTCAATGACTCTTACAGTATGGAAACACAGTTTAATTAACCCATTATCTGATAAATATGCATTTAAGAAATAAAAACTATGGATATTAGTTGCTGAATTTTTATAAAATCATTAGAAACAAGGGAAGTTTTGACCATAGAAATTGTAGAATCACATTTATAATATTTCAAAAGCAAACAGAATAGGCCCTACACTGAGTCTACACTGTTTGCAAATGTGTTAAAAGGTGTATCTATAAGGTAACGGGTTAAAATTGATCTATATTATGATTTTCAATAATGTCTCTATTGTTACTTGTTAAAGAATATCTGTGATATAACTGGTAAAAATGAAATAAGTTGAAATGAAAGTATGCAATACAGTCAAACCCCACTAAACTGGACTTTTAATAAAGAATAACTTAGATCTTTTTAGGCAGGTGGCTGCTTAATTCAGAGTGAACATCATGTAGAAAGCTCCTTTCAGCATTGATACCAATTTAAACGTCCGGTTTAGAGAGGTTTTACCGTACATGTAAATGTTAATAAATGTTATACATTTAATCCTCCGTGTTATATACTCTTATTTTTTTAAAATTCCTCCCTCCCCTTTGAAACTTTACACTTTTGTTTAACATCACAAGCTTCATCTGCAGGCAAGAGAACATAACACTGTCAATCTTTTTGACATAATTATGGCCCTTTTTATGGTTGGTCTGTCTGTCCATGGCACAACCTTGTTAAGTCCACTTATTTACATAACCCTTTTAGATAAAGATTCAAAACATTACACACTTGTCTACCACACAAGCTGCATCTGCAGGCAAAAGTACATAACTGTCAAGCATTTTGACAGAATTATGGCCCTTTATATGGTTGGTCGGTCTGTCTGCCCTTGGTGTAACCTGGTTAAGTCCACTTATTTACATAACCCTTTTTTGACTGAATTATGGCCCTTTTTATCTTAACTGTCTGGCACAAACTGGTTACAGTTTTTGTTAAAGTCCGTTTAATTTGTAGGTGGCGGTGGTCTAGTGGTAACGTGCTTGACTATCAGTCCGGAGGTCCGGGGTTCAAATCCCGGTCCCACCCGGAAATTTCAGAGACGCTTTTCCGTGTCTCCCACCCGCACATACTCTCCACCCAGGGGTTAAAATGGGTACCTGTAAGGGTCACTCGCCGGTACTGCGGCTGCATGATTGCGCCATATGTTAGCAGTGCTCAATATTGTAGGCCAATGACTCAATGACCAGGGGAGTAAATGTACAGTCGGCTGAACGGTCATTCGGACTGAAAGTAGACTATAACTAGGTACTTTCACTTATTTACGAAACCCTTTGAGATAAAGCTTTGAAACTTTACACACTTGCCTATCATCACAAGCTTCATCTGTAGGCAAGAGTACATAACTCAATGGCGGGCATATCGTAGTCGCATTGTCCGTCCGTCCGTCCGTCCGTCCCAAATTTCGTGTCCCTTCCATAACTTTTTTTATCTGTGAATGGATTTGAAAACAACCTGGCACAAATGTTCACCACAAAAAGACAATGTGTCGCGTTCAATTCCCTGGTTCATGAGTCAAAGGTCAAGACCACAGGGTACAATTTTTGAGGGCATTTGTCACGTGACTGACAGCTCTTGTTTGGTTAAGGTTTTTGTTAAAGTCCACTTATCTACATAACCCTTTAGGATAAAGCTTTGAAACCTTACACACTTGTTCACCATCACAAGCTTCATCTGTAGGCAAGAGTACATAACTTTCTCAAGAATTATTGCCCTTTTAAACTTAGAATTTTTGGTTACGGTTTTTGCTAAAGTCCACTTATTTTCATAACCCTGTGAGATAAAGCTTTGAAACTTGGAACACTTGTTCACCAACACAGGCTTCATCTGTAGGCAAGAGTACATAACTCTGTCAAGCATTTTGACAGAATTATGGCCCTTCTTAATTCAGAAAATTTTGGTTAAGATTTTGATTGATTTTGCGATCAAAGCAGCTGAGCGGGGGTATGCCATCATGTTTAGTGATAGTTCTAGTTCAATTGGTTGTCATCAGCATTGTCGATGTGCAGAATAGTTCTAGTTCAATTGGTTGTCATCAGCATTGTCGATGTGCAGAATGTTAAATGTTTGATACAGTTACAAACTAGCCTAGTAAAGTTAAGTCTCTTTGAATTAACACATTAACCTTCACTGCTAAAGTTAAAGGTTACATGTAATCAATATTAGAAGTGACAGTAGAAGGAAGATATTCAATTAAACACTTTCTGCACTGTTACACAGTTGAGAATTAACATGCATGTAATTCAATACATGGAAATTCAAAATGCTTAGCCTGTGTCTGATTTTTCTGTGGCACTTAGGCAATATTTCTTCATCGTCTGTCCTCTGCCATGTGCTAAGATTGTATGTCCCATCTGGGGAGTGGAGAGAGCATTACGAATTGCTCTTGTCTGTTGGTGCTTACGTCTTGACGATCTTGTAGCATGCAATGCTTCTTAGAGTATCAAACATCATCTAAATGTTCGGATGAGAAGTGGTGCAGTGGGGTTTAGTATTGAACCAGCTACACCAGAGTAATGGCCCTAGTAAAAATAAAAGTATATGATGTAAATGTGGCAATGGGGACAATGGTGTCCTATGGACACAGTTCTAGTTTCGTCATTAATCTCAGCAGGCGACTACAAAAGGCCCGTGGTGACATTTCCCTATACATGTATACACTTCAAACTTCATGAATAAATGCTGTTAAAATATTTTAGAACAATCATACTTCAAATTATCCATTTCCTTCATATAAACATGTTTACACATTTGCAAACACAGTAGACCCATATACATGGCTCCTATAGAAGCCATCTGATCAGAATCTGCTCTGTTTGCTAGTGGAATTTGAAAGATTTTTTTTACCAGGTTTTCCAGGAAAACTCCGGTTATTGAAATGGTGATGTACGGCGGGCGAGCGGCTGCCAGTTTTTTCCGGACGATAACTCCTATATGGCTCATGCCATTGGATTGAAACTTCATACATAGAAAGATCATGATAAGAGGAGGTGTCATGCACAAGGTCCATAACTCTAGCTTCACTAATATTGGAGTTATGCCCCTTTGAACTTAAAAATGTGTCAGTCCATCCGTGCAAAAAAAGCTTGTCCAGGGAGCATATCTCCTACACTACTTCAGGTAGGATCACCAAATATGGTGTGTGAGTACATCTTGGGATGGTGGAGTGTCACATACTATTTTTAGGTCAATGTGACCTTGACCTTGACCTTGGGCTTCATTTACAAGAAAAACTTGTCCGGAGCATACCTCCTATACACATTCAGCTAGGATCACCAAATATGGTGTGTGAGTTCATCTTGGGTTGGTGGAGTGTCACATACTACTTTTAGGTCAATTTGACCTTGAACTTTGACCTGATTTGCAAAAAAGCTTCTCCGAAGCATATCTCTATATACACTACTTCAGCTAGGATCACCAAATGTGGTGTGTGAGTAAATTTTAGGATGGCCGAGTGTCCCATACTATTTATAGGTCAATATGACCTTGACCTTTGGCTTTATTTACAAAAACACTTGTCAGGAGAATTCCTCCTATACTGAATTAGCTAGGAACACAAAATATGGTGTGCGAGTTCATCTTTGGATGGCGGATGTCACATACTATTTCTAGGTCAATGTGACCTTGACCTTTGACTTCAGTTACAAAAAAGGCTTGTCCGCAGTATATCTCCTACACTACTTCAGCTAGGAACACCAAATATGGTGTGTGGGTTCATCTTGGGATGGCGGAGTGTTACATACTATTTATAGGTCAAGGTGACCTTGACCTTTGACCTCATTTACAAAAAAAGCTTGTCCGGAAAATGTCTCCTACTTTACTTCAACTATGATCACCAAATATGGTGTGTGTGTACATCTTGGGATGGCAGAGTGTCACATACTATTTATAAGTCAATTTTGTCCGAAGCATACCTCCTATACCGAATCAGCTAGGATTGCCAAATATGGCATGTGAGGTGTCTTGGGATGGTGGAGTGTCCGCAGTATATCTCCTACACTACTTCAGCTAGGAACACCAAATATGGTGTGTGGGTTCATCTTGGGATGGCGGAGTGTTACATACTATTTATAGGTCAAGGTGACCTTGACCTTTGACCTCATTTACAAAAAAAGCTTGTCCGGAAAATGTCTCCTACTTTACTTCAACTATGATCACCAAATATGGTGTGTGTGTACATCTTGGGATGGCAGAGTGTCACATACTATTTATAGGTCAATTTTGTCCGAAGCATACCTCCTATACCGAATCAGCTAGGATTGCCAAATATGGCATGTGAGGTGTCTTGGGATGGTGGAGTGTTGCATACTAATTTTAGGTTAATGTGACCTTGACTTTGACCTCATTTACAAAAAAAGCTTGTCTGGAGTATATCTCCTACACTACTTCAGCTAAGATCACCAAATATGGTGCGTGTGTGAGTACATCTTAGGATGGCAGAGTGTCGCATAGGTCAATGTGACCTTGATCTTGGGTTTATTTACAAAAAAATTGTCTTGAGCTTACCTCCTACACTGAATCAGCTAGGATCACCAAATATGGTGTGTGAGTTCGTCTTGGGATCATATACTAGTTATAGGTTAATTTGACCATGACCTCCTTGACCTCATTTTAAAAAAGGCTTGTCCGGAGCATATCTTCTACACTACTTCAGCTAGGATCACCAAATATGGTTTGTGAGTACATCTTGGGGTAGCAGAGTGTCGCATACTATTTATAGGTCAGTGTGACCATGACCTTGACCTTTGACTTCATTTACAAAAAAGCTTTTCATCCCTACACCGAATCAGCTAGGATCACTAAATATGGTGTATGAGTTCATCTTCGGATGGTGGAATGTTGCATACTTTTTGTAGGTCATGTGGCCATGACCTTGACCTTTGACCTCAAATATGAACAAGAGGGCCATGATGGCCCTTAATCGCTCACCTGTTCGTTACAGATTAATGATTTCAATGACAGATTGCATAATTTGAAAAATCTTGGTAGAAAACCATCAGATGATGCTACATACTAAATATAAAGAGTATAGACCTTAAAGATTTTTCTATGAAAAACTGTTAAGCCCCAGGGCAGGGTCAATTTTGATCCAGGGTTCATAATTTGAAAATCTTGGTAGAGGACTATTAGATAATGCAACATACCAAATATCTAAGGTCTATGCTTTACAAGTTCAGAGAAGACTTTTAAAGATTTTTAAGAGAAGATTTTTAAAAACTTTCCTATAAAAAACTGATATGCCCCTGGGCGGGGAAGTTTTCAACCCAGGGGACATAATTTGAACAATCTTGGTAGAAAACTATTAGATAGCGCTACATACCAAATATTAAAGGTCTCTGCCTTACAGTTTTGGAGAAGAAGATTCTTAAACCTTTTCATATGAAAAACTGATAAGCCCCAGGGCGGGGCCATTTTTGACCCAGGGGTAATAATTTGAATAATCTTGGTAGAAAACCATTAGATGATGCTACATACCAAATATCAAGGGCCTAGACCTTACAGTTCTGGAGGAGAAGATTTTTAAAGATTTTCCTATGAAAAACTGATAAGCCCTTGGGCGGGGCTATTTTTGGTCCGGGGGTCATATTTTGATTAATCTTAGTAGAGGACGATTAAATAATGCTACATACCAAATATCAAAGGTCTATACCTTATAATTTTAGAGAAGAATATATTTAAAGATTTTCCTATGAAAAACTGATAAGCCCCGGGGCGGGGCCATATTTGGCCCAGGGGTCATAATTTGAACAATCTTAGTAGAAGTCCATTAGATCATGCTACATACCAAATATCAAAGGTCTATGCCTTACAGTTTCAGAGAAGATGATTTCTTCAAGATTTTCCTATGAAAAACTGATAAGCCCTGGGGCGGGGCCATTTTTGTCCTGGGGGTCATAATTTGAACAATCTTAGTAGAGGACCATTACATGATGCTACATACCAAATACCAAAGGTCTATTCCTTACATTTTCAGAGAAGAA
The DNA here is from genome assembly GCA_963576725.1 of Azorinus chamasolen. Lineage (NCBI taxonomy): Eukaryota > Metazoa > Mollusca > Bivalvia > Cardiida > Solecurtidae > Azorinus > Azorinus chamasolen. The sequence goes on from OY755246.1 coordinate 1,805,488, forward strand.
GATTTTTAAAGATTTTCCTATGAAAAACTGATAAGCCCCGGGGTGGGGCCATTTTTGGCCCAGGGGTCATAATTTGAACAATATTAGTAGAGGACCATTAGATGATGCTACATACCAAATATCAAAGGTCTATGCCTTACAGTTTCAGAGAAGAAGATTTTTAAAGATTTTCCTATGAAAAACTGATAAGCCCTGGGGTGGGGCCATTTTTGTCCTGGGGGTCATAATTTGAACAATCTTAGTAGAGGACCATTAGATGATGCTACATACCAAATACCAAAGGTCTATACCTTACATTTTCAGAGAAGAAGATTTTTAAAGATTTTCCTATGAAAAACTGATAAGCCCCGGGGTGGGGCCATTTTTGGCCCAGGGGTCATAATTTGAACAATATTAGTAGAGGACAATTAGATGATGCTACATACCAAATATCAAAGGTCTATGCCTTACAGTTTCAGAGAAGATGATTTTTAAAGATTTTCCTATGAAAAACTGATAAGCCCTGGAGCGGGGCCATTTTTGGCCCAGGGGTCATAATTTGAACAATCTTAGTAGAGGATCATTAGATGATGCTACATACCAAATACCAAAGGTCTATGCCTGACAGTTTTGGAGAAGATTTTAGATTTTTAAAGATTTTCCTATGAAAAACTGATAAGCCCCGGGGCGGGGCCATTTTTGACCCAGGGGTCATAATTTGAACAATCTTAGTAGAGGACCATTAGATGATGCTACATACCAAATATCAAAGGTCTATGCCTTACAGTTTTAGAGAAGAAGATTTTTAAAGATTTTCCTATGAAAAACTGATAAGCCCTGGGGCGGGGCCATTTTTGGCCCGGGGGACATAATTTGAACAATCTTTGTAGAGGACCATTACATCATACTACATACAAAATATCAAAGCTCTTGGCTTTGTAGTTCCAGAGAAGAAGATGTTTAAGTAAATTGTTGACGCCCGCACGTACGCACGACGCACTACGCACGACGCCGGACGCCGGACATAGGATCATCCCAATAGCTCACCTTGGCACTTTGTGCCAGGTGAGCTAAAAAAAGATTGTCATTTTGGGTAACTTGAGTTCAAATTGTGGTCTTACTATAGAATCTTTACTTTCATTTTGCAGTTGCATATTGCAGGCCTGCTTACAAAACGCATATTGTCAGTGCTTTGCTTTGGGGGCATTTATCACGTACTGTGACACATTTCTTGTTCTGGGAGTTATGCCCTTTTGAACTTAGAAATCACCAGTTAATAGTGAAGGAAAACCCGGTTTGATGTCGTGTCAACATTTCTTGTTTACTTTCTAAAATGGCTACACTATTCCACGTTCCATATCTCATTAAAACTATTTTGTCCATGAATATTCAGTAGGTATTGGACTTTGGACTAAATATCTAATTAAAACTATTTTGTCCATGATTATTCAAAGGTATTGAAATTCACAGGTTGTTGAGAATTCACAGGTTGTCTCAACAACAACTCCATCACAAATACATTATTTTTTTTTATTCACATGTCACAAGTATCTAAACCCTCTAAACCATACCAATATATAGTTTTCTGACCCAACCAAAAAAAATGATTTTTTTTTCGCGAACACCCCTGCTCTATATGATAAGTTACTTATATAGAGAAGGGGTGTTCGCGAAAAAGAGGTTTTTTTCATTTTTTATTTTTTTTGTTTGGGTCAGAAAACTATCTTTTGGTATGTTTTAGATACTTATGACATGTGATTAAAAAAATAATGTATTTGTGATGGATTTGTGGTTGTTGAGACATATAGCATGCGAAGGACACCTGTGTTGAAATTTGGACTATATATAAAACAGGGATAGGGCTATATAGGAATTGTGAAGTCCGAAGTCAATTGTAAGACCGGTTGTGACAATTCACTATACATGTACACACTTCATAGTCCACACTTTAAGCTTTATGAATAATCCTTTCAAAATCTTACAGAACATACATACTTCAAACTATAGGAATTGTGAAGTTCGAAGGCTTTCGAAGGTGGCACATGTGTTCCGTGAAATTCATTCACTTTTTTCCATCACTGGACATTTTATACATTCACATAACCATAACGTTATGTTTACATACTTGGCCATTATTTTTACATTTCAAGTTCTAGCCTCATCAAATAAGTCTATGTGTATACAAATGACATGTCTTGAATTATGATGGAGTAATGCAGGGACATATATACCTACATGTATGTAAATGTCTCTGAGTAATGTCACTTTTAAAATATATTTTTGGCTCTCCAATTTGTAACATTGTTTGGGTTTCATGCATACCCTAAATATTCCTCTTTTGAAAAACATGCAATATACTTTTATCACAAAACCTGCGGCGTGGGAGTGCCAAAACAGAGAGGAAGAAAAAAACACTAGGCCCTACCGCATTTCCTTTTTTAGCAGTTTGAATCCGACCGAGGATGAATCTTAAAGAGAATGTGCAGAACCATTACGTGACATATTTAATCGTTAGCCAATTGTAGCGTTGTGGGGCCAATTAAATGCTAATGAATATCCCGTCAGACGAGCATCCTATAGGCTGAGGGACGGAGTAATGAACTGCTCCGCCTTATTTTCAAGCTGTTTAAGTGGATTTTGCTTTGGTGGTTACATCTGAATTAAAAGAACGAAAAGGACAATATTGCTGTATGTTAAGAGGACAGCAATAAAATAAGTGGAATGTAGCAAAAACTTTTGTTCAGTATCAAACTACCATTTAGAATTTAGATCCGTTTAATGGCCATTTAAAACTAATTAAATACGCTCACCTAATAAGCGAAAAGAACACATTTCTGATATATATTAGAAAGAACATATTTCCAAAACAATTGGAACAGATCTTATTCATTATAGTTATCAATGATTTTCTGGAATACCTAAAATATAGTAGACTTAGACTCTTTGCTGATGACAGCATCATATACAGAGAGATCAGGGACATATCTGATGCTGAACTTCTTCAACTAGACCTTGAGGCAGCTGGCAGGTGGGAACATGACTGGTTTATGCATTTCCACCCCGAGTGTCAAGTCCTGTCTGTCACTAAACAGAAATCTCCTGTTCATTTTCAATATAAATTAAAAGGTCACTCCCTAGAAAAGGTTAATAGTGCAAAATATTTAGGCATCACCCTTCAAAATGATCTTAAATGGGACATACACATCAGCTCTATAACCAGCAAAGCTAATCAATCTAATGGTTTTCTTAAAAGAAACTTGAAAATATCTTTTTCTAAAGTTAAAGATCACGCTTACAAAGGCAGCCCTTGTCAGACCTAAACTCGAATATTCACCCACTGTCTGGGACCCTTACAACAGAAACAAAATCAATCAAATTGAAAAGTTCAAAGGAGGACAGCTAGATTTGTGAGTAACAGATACCACAATACTAGCTCAGTAACAGACATGCTGGAAACCCTAGGCTGGCCACCCTTAGAAACATGCAGGGCAAGGGCTCGGCTAATCATGTTTTACAAGATTGTACACTACATCGTTGCCATCCATCCAGGTTCAAATTTCTTAATTCCTTCAGACCCTAGAACCCGAAATTATACCAGTCATAGCTTTAGACCCATTAGTGCAAATAAAGATACAAAATTAATATTCATTATATTGTCGAACCATCCCACAGTGGAACCTACTGCCAGAGATAGCTCACATAGCACCATCTGTTCAGATATTCAAGTCCATAGTGACTATCCCTGCAGTAATGAATTTGTGCTAGGACTCAATCATTTTTATTTGTTTTGTATGCATGTCACTGTAAAAGTTCTCACCTATCCTCATTTGTAAATTAGTTTCAATAGTTTATCCAGCGCCTTCACATAATCATCATTAATAATGGAGTGAAGTAATTGAAAGAAGAAGATTTGGCCACGTAGTCTGCAATGTAGGCGTAAAAGACAAGGTCTCCATCTTCCTTTTATTCTCTTTATACCTGTCCCTTATCATTCTGCATTCCAGGTGCACTATGTTGACCCCCGCGGGGTCTACCATGCCAAAGCGGCAGTTTGCAGGAACCCGTATGGAACCCGTATGAAACCCTGGGTGTCCCATGGGTGCACACTGTGAGCACCGGAACACCTTCTGTGTACCCCAATGTGCACCCCGGTGCACTATGTTGACATTCTGATGCATGTTGACCCCGCTGGGTCTACCATGCCAAAGCGGCAGTTTGCAGGAACCCGTATGGAACACAGGGTGTCCCATGGGTGCACACTGTGAGCACCGGAACACCTGTGCACCCCAATGTGCACCCCGGTGCACTATGTTGACATTCTGGTGCATTACAGGTGCACTATGTTGACCCCAGCGGGGTCTACCATGCCAAAGCAGCAGTTTGCAGGAACCCGTATGGATCCCGTATGGAACCCGGGGTGTCCCATGGGTGCACACTGTGAGCACCGGGACACCTTCTGTGCACCCCAATGTGCACCCCGGTGCACTATGTTGATATTTTGGTGCATTCCAGGTGCACTATGTTGACCCCCGCGGGGTCTATCATGCCAAAGCGGCAGTTTGCAGGAACCCGTATGGAACCCGGGGTGTCCCATGGGTGCACACTGTGAGCACCAGGACACTGTGCACCCCAATGTGCATGCCGGTGCACTATGTTGACATTCTGGTGCATTCCAGGTGCACTATGTTGACCCAAGCAGGGCCTATCATGCCAAAGCGGCAGTTTGCAGGAACCCGTATGGAACCCGGGGTGTCCAATGGGTGCACACTGTGAGCACCGGGAAACCTGTGCACCCCAATGTGCACCCCCGTGCACTATGTTGACATTCTGGTGCATTCCAGGTGCACTATGTTGACCCCCGCAGGGTCTACCATGCCAAAGCGGCAGATTGCAGGAACCCGTATGGAACCCAGGGTGTCCCATGGGTGCACACTGTGAGCACTGGGACACCTTCTGTGCACCCCAATGTGCACCCCGGTGAACTATGTTGACATTCTGGTGCATTCCAGGTGCACTATGTTGACCCCAGCGGGGTCTACCATGCCAAAGCGGCAGTTTGCAGGAACCCGTATGGAACCCGTATGGAACCTGTATGGAACCCGGGGTGTCCCATGGGTGCACATTGTGAGCACCGGGACACCTTCTGTGCTCCCCAATGTGCACCCCGGTGCACAATGTTTACATTCTGGTGCATTCCAGGTTGACTATGTTGACCCCCGCGGGGTCTACCGTGCCAAAGCGGCAGTTTGCAAAAACTCGTATGGAACCCGTATGGAACCCGGGGTGTCCCATGGGTGCACATTGTAAGAACCGGGACACCTTCTGTGCAGCCCAATGTGCACCCCATTGCACTATGTTGACATTCTGGTGCATTCCATGTGCTCTATGTTGACCCCCGCGGGGTCTAACATGCCAAAGCGGCAGTATGTAGGAACCCGGGGTGTCCCATGGGTGCACACTGTGAGCACCGGGACACCTTCTGTGCCCCCCCCCCCCCCCACCCAAATGTGCACCCTGGTGCACTATGTTGATATTCTGGTGCATTTCAGGTGCACTATGTTGACCCCAGTGGGGTCTACAGTGCCAAAGCGGCAGTTTGCAGGTACCAGTATTGAACGCGTATGGAACCCAGGTTGTCCCATGGGTGCACACTGTGAGGACCGGGACACCTTCTGCCTGCCCCAATGTGCACCCCTGTGCACTATGTTGACATTCTGGTGCATTCCAGGTGCACTATGTTGACCCCTGCTGGGTCTACCATGCAAAAGCGGCAGTTTGCAGGATCCCGTATGGAACCCGTATGGAACCAGTGATGTCCCATGGTTGAACACTGTGAGCACAGGGACACCTTCTTTGAACCCCAATTTGCACCCCGGTGCACTATGTTGACATTCTGGTGCATTCCAGGTGCACTATGTTGATCCCCGCGGGATCTACCATGCCAAAGCGGCAGTTTTCAGGAACCCGTATGGAACCCGTATGGAACCCGTATGGAACCTGGGATCTCCCATTGGTGCACACTGTGAGCACCTTGACACCTGTGCACCCCAATGTGCACCCCGGTGCACTATGTTGACATTCTGGTGCATTCCAGGTGCACTATGTTGACACAAGCGGGGTCTACCATGCCAAGCGGCAGTTTGCAGGAACCCGTATGGAACCCGGGGTGTCCCATGGGTGCACACTGTGAGCACTGGGACACCTTCTGTGCACCCTAATGTGCACCCCGGTGCACTATGTTGACATTCTGGTGCATTCCAGGTGCACTATGTTGACCCCCGCAGGGTCTACCATGCCAAAGCGGCAGTTTGCAGGAACCCGTATGGAACCCGTATGGAACCTGGGGTGTCCCATTGGTGCACACTGTGAGCACCTGGACACCTGTGCACCCCAATGTGCACCCCGGTGCACTATGTTGACATTCTGGTGCATTCCAGGTGTACTATGTTGACACAAGCGGGGTCTACCATGCCAAAGCGGCAGTTTGCAGGAACCCGTATGGAACCCGTGTGGAACCCGGGGTGTCCCATGGGTGCACACTGTGAGCACCAGGACACCTTCTGTGCACCCCAATGTGCACCCCGGTGCAATATGTTGACATTCTGGTGCATTCCAGGTGCACCATGTTGACCCCTGCGGGGTCTACCATGCTAAAGCGGCAGTTTTCACGAACCCGTATGGAACCCGGGGTGTCCCATGGGTGCACACTGTGAGCACTGGGACACCTTCTGTGCACCCTAATGTGCACCCCGGTGCACTATGTTGACATTCTGGTGCATTCCAGGTGCACTATGTTGACCCCCGCAGGGTCTACCATGCCAAAGCGGCAGTTTGCAGGATCCCGTATGGAACCCGTGATGTCTGATCGGTGAACACTGTGAGCACCGGGACACCTTCTTTGAACTCCAATTTGCACCCAGGTGCACTATGTTGACATTCTGGTGCATTCCAGGTGCACTATGTTGATCCCCGCGGGGTCTACCATGCCAAAGCGGCAGTTTGCAGGAACCCGTATTGAACACGGGGTGTCCCATGGGTGCACACTGTGAGGACCGAGACACATTCTGTGCACCCCAATGTGCATCCCGGTGCACTATGATGACATTCTGGTGCATTCCAGGTGCACTATGTTGACCCCCGCGGGTCTACCCTGCTAAAGCGGCAGTTTGCACGAACCCGTATGGAACCAGGGATTTCCCATGGGTGCATACTGTGAGCACCGGGACACCTTTTGTGCATCCAAATGTGCAACCCGGTGCACTATGTTGACATTCTGGTGCATTCCAGGTGCACTATGTTGACCCCCGTGGGGTCTACCATGCCAAAGCGGCAGTTTGGAGGAACCCATATGGTGCAATATGTATGGAACCCGGAGTGTCCCATAGGTGCACAATGTGAGCACCGGGACACTGTTCACCCCAATGTGCACCCCGGTGCACTATGTTGACATTCTGGTGCATTCCAGGTGCACTATGTTGACCCCTGCGGGGTCTACCATGCCAAAGCGGCAGTTTGCAGGAACCCGTATGGAACCCGTATGGAACCCGGGGTGTCCCATGGGTGCACACTGTGAACACCGGGACACCTTCTGTGCACCCCGGTGCACTATGTTGACATTCTGGTGCATTCCAGGTGCACTATGTTGACCCCCCTGGGGTCTACCATGCCAAAGCGGAAGTTTGCAGGAACCCGTATGGAACCCGTATGGACCTCTGGGTGACCCATGGGTGCACACTGTGAGCACCGGGACACCTTCTGTGCACCCCAATGTGCACCCCGGTGCACTATGTTGACATTCTGGTGCATTCCAGGTGCACTATGTTGACCCCCGCAGGGTTTACCATGCCAAAGCTGCAGTTTGCAGGAACCTGTTTTGAACACGGGGTGTCCCATGGGTGCACACTGTGAGCACCGGGACACCTTCTGTGCACACCAATGTGTACCCCGGTGCACTATGTTGACATTCTGGTGCATTCCAGGTGCACTACGTTGACCCTCGCTGGGTATACCCATGCCAAAGTGGCAGTTTGCAGGAACCCGTATGGAACCCGTGGTGTCCCATGGGTGCACAATGTGAGCCCCGGACCACAGGTGCACTATGTTGACATTCTGGTGCATTCCAGGTGCACTATGTTGACCCCTGCTGGGTCTACCCATGTCAAAGCGGCAGTTCGCAGGAACCCGTATGGAACCCGGGGTGTCCCATGGGTGCACAATGTGAGTACCGGGACACCTTCTGTGCACCTCAATATGCACCACGGTGCACTATGTTGACATTCTGGTGCATTCCAGGTGCACTATGTTGACCCCTGCCGGGTCTACCATGCCAAGGCGGCAGTTTGCAGGAACCCATTTGGAACCCGGGGTGTCCCATGGGTGCACACTGTGAGGACCGAGACACATTCTGTGCACCCCAATGTGCACCCCGGTGCACTATGTTGACATTCTGGTATATTCCAGGTGCACTATGTTGACCCCCGAGGGGTCTACCCATGCCAAAGAGGCAGTTTGCAGGAACCCTTATGGAACCAGTATGGAACCCGGGGTGTCCCATGGGTGCACAATGTGAGCACCGGGACACCTTCTGTGCACCTCAATGTGCACCACGGTGCACTATGTTGACATTCTGGTGCATTCCAGGTGCACTATGTTGACACAAGCGGGGTCTACCATGCCAAAGCGGCAGTTTGCAGGAACCCGTATGGAACCCGTACGAAACCCGGGTTGTCCCATGGGTGTGTACACTGTGAGCGCCAGGACACCTTCTGTGCACCCCAATGTGCACCCCGGTGCAATATGTTGACATTCTGGTGCATTTCAGGTGCACTATGTTGACCACCGTGGGGTCTACCATGCTAAAGCGGCAGTTTGCACGAACCCGTATGGAACCCGGGGTGTCCCATGGGTGCACACTGTGAGCACCGGGACACCTTCTGTGCACCCTAATGTGCACCCCGGTGCACTATGTTGACATTCTGGTGCATTCCAGGTGCACTATGTTGACCCCGCAGGGTCTACCATGCCAAAGCGGCAGTTTGCAGGATCCCATATGGAACCCGTATGGAACCCGTGATGTCCCATGGGTGAACACTGTGAGCACCAGGACACCTTCTTTGAACCCCAATTTGTACCCCGGTGCACTATGTTGACATTCTGGTGCATTCCAGGTACACTATGTTGATCCCCGCAGGGTCTACCATGCCAAAGCGGCAGTTTGCAGGAACCCGTATGGAACCCGTATGGAACACGGGGTGTCCCATGGGTGCACACTGTGAGCACCTGGACACCTATTGTGCACCTCAATGTGCACCCCGGTGCACTATGTTGACATTCTGGTGCATTCCAGGTGCACTATGTTGACACAAGCGGGGTCTACCATGCCAAAGCGGAAGTTTGCAGGAACCCATATGGATCCCGTGTGGAACCCGGGGTGTCCCATGGGTGCACACTGTGAGCACCGGGACACCTTCTGTGCACCCTAATGTGCACCCCGGTGCACTATGTTGACATTCTGGTGCATTCCAGGTGCACTATGTTGACCCACGCGGGGCTTACCATGCCAAAGCTGCAGTTTGCATGAACCTTTATGGAACCCGGGGTGTCCCATGGGTGCACACTGTGAGCACCGGGACACCTTCTGTGCACACCAATGTGCACCCCGGTGCACTATGTTGAAATTCTGGTACATTCCAGGTGCACTACGTTGACACTCGCTGGGTCTACCCATGCCAAAGCGGCAGTTTGCAGGAACCCGTATGGAACCCATATGGAACCCGGGGTGTCCCATGGGTGCACAATGTGAGCCCAGGACCACCTTCTGTGCACCTCAATGTGCACCACGGTGCACTATGTTGTCATTCTGGTGCATTCCAGGTGCACTATGTTGACTCCCGCTGGGTCTACCCATGCCAAAGCGGCAGTTTGCAGGAACCCATTTGGAACCCGTATGGAACCCGGGGTGTCCCATGGGTGCACACTGTGAGGACCGAGACACATTCTGTGCACCCCAATGTGCACCCCGGTGCACTATGTTGACATTCTGGTGCATTCCAGGTGCACTATGTTGACCCCCGCGGAGTCTACCCATGCCAAAGCGGCAGTTTGCAGGAACCCGTATGGAACCCGGGGTGTCCTATGGGTGCACAATGTGAGCACCGGGACACCTTCTGTGCACCTCAATGTGCACCATGGTGCACTATGTTGACATTCTGGTGCATTCCAGGTGCACTATGTTGACCCCCCCGCGGGGTCTATCCATGCCAAAGTGAAAACTATCTTTATTGAATAAACAATTTCAAATAATATAACATCTTTAATGAATGTCATACTGCAATTATCCACAGGTATCAAATTCTTTAATAACTCCCGTAAGAATAGCGTATATGGTACTTATTTCCAGTTTTACGGAACTTCCTTACGAATAGCGGCTGGGGCTATTCGTACGAGGAATAGCCACTGCCATTGGTCATAGCCATTAACAAATAAAAATGCATATTCAGATTTCTTGAAGGTTTTCACTTGCTAGATATTTGTGTGACATGTCCGCCAATTAAGAGAAAATATTACATCTAATTACGAAGAGACTAATCGTGGCAGAAAAATGCCACCATAGTTCTTCAAAAACTATATCTGATGAACCGTCGGCCGCCTACACTATGATTATGTCCCTTACACAACTCTCTACGTTAGGTGTCGCATTTAGTATTACTAATGTCAGCTAGAAATCGAGAATTTGGCAACTAACCTAATTTCAGCCAAAACGTGTAGTATATTGGGATGATGTGATTGATAATGCGTCCTTATACGGATTTAAAGAGATATGGAATGTTTTACATGGTTATTTTTTAAAAGGGTCGGATGTCATTTGGAAATGTGACGGAATGCATGTCTCCGTATTTGCAGCGATTCTTAGGGTTTGGGACCATTCATTGACATGACGGAAAAGTCAGAGAGTAAAGATGACGATTCGAGCGTGCGAGTCGCTCTTAGGTAATCAGCATGTCTTTTTAAATAGAAAAACGACATATGTATATTCTATGGCAAGAGAAAATGGCTGTCTTTATTTTTTTTATAGATCAACATGAAACAGGTGCTAGATCCTTCCATGAATTGAATTATGACAGTCTTTGCTATTCTGGCCTATCTATAACAACTGCATGATGATGTAGATTGCTGAATTGCAATAGATATATTATAGTTGATTATTATGTTAACCTTTTACCTGATGAATATTCATGCAAGAAATAATGACTGCATATATTAATTCTATAGAGTAGTTTAATTTTCATAATGACATTTTGTGCATTGGAATTATTAGCATGGCAGAAATTGTAGAACATAAAGTCTATATTAGTGTATAAGTAAACAGAGCAGACCCTGAACAGATGACTCCTAGTGAAGCCGTCTGATCTGTGCCAACTCTTGTCCACATTAATTTTGTGTACTCAGAATAGTGATATCGAGTTACTTTCATTTTGACAAATCCCATATAAAACTACACAGGCATTATGACTTAATTCATTTGGTTAGGACATCACACTAATAACATCAGATACATGTATGTGTTGTTTGGATATGACAATCAGACATGAATTCACCTAAAATATGTTAAATTTAAGCATGGAGTATGAATTATAGAATATATACATACATGTGATAACCTGCTGAGGCATGTCAGGTAGATTTTGGAAATTCGTCAGGTAGATTTGACTTTTGTCAGGTAGATTTTACTGACACGACAAAAGGAGGAAAAAGATACTTATGTTTGTTATACTTTTTAACAATATCATTCATACTTTACCATAAATGTATACCATACCATTATAAATCTTACATTACACACGTAACATTTACGCACTTAACCCTTTCCCTCATATAAACACCTTTTTCACGCATAAATTTGCAAAGAGAATAGACCCAGATCAGATGGCTCCTACAGGAGCTGTCTGGTCAGGGTCTGCTCTGTTTGCTTATGATATAGGAATGATTCTACACTTTCTGGTTTGGCCAAAAAATCTAATGTGGTGTTCAAATCCCCATTAACCCTTTCCATCACATAAACAATGAAGTGTTCATGCATTTACAAACAGAGTAGACCCAGATCAGACAGCTCCTATAGGAGCCATCTGATCAAGATCTGCTCTGTTTGCTTTTGGAATTTTAAAAATGTTTCTGTACTTTCTAAAATGTAGAAATAAATAGCAATAAAGTTCCAATCTCCATATTTCTTTATAACTGCTTTGCTTATGAATATTCAGTAGGGACTGGAATTTGGAATGAAAATGGAACAGGGAAAGGGTTAAAAACAACTACTAATAATTGGCATGCAGTAATAATTCTAGATTTTTTTCATGGGTCAAAAGGACTCTTTGAAATCAATAGGTCTCAAGCCCAAAACACTGGGTTCCTTATTAAATATTGTCATGAAAATCAAAATTTATTACTGTTTTATCATATAATGAAAAGTAATTCCATTTTATTTTATTTTATTTTATAATAACATTTTTAGGGGGGGCTCATTTTATAGCCCTTATTTAGCTATACTCCCAATGACAACTTTTACTCAGTTCAAATTATTTACTGCAAACACTGAGCAGTCACAGAAATGTTGAAATCCAAACAGGGTTCAGAATCCGTGTTTTAGCCCGTCTCTACAATAGTCGCGAAAACTGATGACATTTCAACTTTATATAGTTACTATTTTTTGAAGAGTTTGCAATGGTAGATAATATTTCAGGGTGTTTTCAATTACTTCTTTAGTGTCCTTACCACTAATTATATTAATGAAAAAGTAATTTTGTGTACAAATCAAATGCATGATTATCAGTCCAAACAGTCTTATTTTCGAAGTGTTTCGGCCCATTGCAACAAGGAGGCCAAGCACATCTGTCTTTGACAAGGAAGCAGAGAAGCATTTCTATCTCTTATAACTTAATTATGAAAATATAATTCCTATTATAGGGTCATGACACTCCCATGTCGCCTAGCTTGAGTAATAAACCTGCTGCATGTGATATTTGTGGTAGACGTTTGCATTTTGACACGACTGGTTCCCGAACAATTTATTTGGTAAAGTAATAGAGTGAAAACCGGAACCACCTCGTGATTATGTAATTCGGGTGTTCTCCAAGGTCTCCACAGGGGATTCCCTTGATTGGTCCCTACCAAAACAGACCAAGCGTGGATCACAGCATGATAGCTGGTCTGTGTGTGTACAGAACTAACAGATAAACGCTACCAGGGAGGAAAATGTATGTCACTAAAAAATTTGCCGTTGTAAAATTTCAAAAACGGTAGATTTAATTAACGTTCCGGTAGAACGGTAAACCACCTCTGAAAACGGTAGAAATCACCTACCGTCGGTAGTTATCACATGTATGTATATATAAACCCTTTCTTTTATATAAATGCATTTTCATGCATATGCAAACAGAGTAGACCCAGGGTTTGATCAGGGTCTGCTGTGTTGCTTATTAGGCTTCAAGCAAGACGGTGATTTGGGAGAAAAGTCTCCCTAACCTTGCTGACTTCCCCCTTTTTTGAGCTGAAGTTTTTTAGTATATAGAACATATAGGGAGATATAAAATCAGGACCAAAACTTCTTCAGTCGCACTAAACTTCTTGATAACTCCAGCTTGAGCCCTGCTTATTAAATTATAATTTAACTGACTCTACACTGTCTACAGTCATTATTTCTTACATGATTGAATATCAAACAGGTAAAGGGTTAAATGTATGCACCTGATGTGAAACGTAATTCCACAGTCAATATAGATCTATATATTTTTTAATCCTTTTCATTTAAGTTAAGGCAATGATAAAAAAAGTACAGAAATATACACATATTAATGATATTACATTTGATTTGCATGACACTTGTATCATCAACATTGGTGACAGTGGTACATGTTTTACCGAGCAACTTCGATCATCGACTGTTGTGACCACTGTTCAACTAAAGTTTGATCGAACTGTCTCTGGTTAGAGGAAATGACATCAGTTTAGTGTCTCTTGTTAGACCAACGGTTGCAATATGGTCAAACTAAAGTTGAAATTCGGAATACCTCAACAGTGGTTTTGCTCCTTTTTCGTGAAGAGCAAGCCAGAGGAACCAAACCAAACTAACCAAATTTTGACCAGTCTCCGTTCGGTCAAAGACAGTAGGGACCACTGGTTGATGATCGAAATCGCTCATTGTGATGAAGGTTACATTTTCCGCTGTGATATTTTTAACCCTTTCCTTCTTGTAAACGCCTTTTCACACATTTGCAAACAGAGAAGACCCAGATCAGATGGCTCCTAGAAGAGCTGTCTGATCAGGGTCAACTCTCATCATCATCATCTTCAGTTTGCTTATTGAATTTGACAGTTGTCTTTCTTTACTTTCTAGAATGGCTACCATGCTCTGTCTTCCATATTTCAGTTTAACTATTTTGTGCATGAATATTCAGTAAGTATTGAAATATGGAATAAACACAGAACAGGGAAAAGGTTAAGCTAGATGAACATTAGACAGGATGCTTGTCTTTGAAAGAAATTGAAAAGAGACAGATTATCCGTTTCCCTCAAATAAAACACATTTTCGCACCTTTGCAAACAGAATAGATCCTGATAAGATGGCTCCTTAGGAGCCATTTGATCAAGGTATGCCCTCATTGCTTATGAAATTTTAATAGATCTGACTATCAAAATTAGATAATCTTACAAGGTATGTACATATGCCATTATAAAAAATCATTAAGGTTCTTATTTGATCTAGAAATGTAGGAGTCCTGAGGGATTCTCAAGTGCTGGAAAGTTAGAGTCTCATATGTGATGGAGATAGCCTTCGAAATGGTTTAATCCATTCCTCCATAGGCCATTTTTAGACCCAACCTCTTTGAATGAATCTACCCAAAAGGAGCATTAACTAGAGAAAAGGAAAATGTTAGAATTTCGTAGTTTGAAACCATTGTGATAAATAGAGCATTTGCTCCTATTGGAGCAAATGCTCTATTTATCACAATGGTTTCAAGAAGTGACTTTTATAGAGGCGTAGAAACACGTATTTACGGAGGAAAGGGTTAAAAGGAACATCATGCATTTTGTATACAGATAGTAGCTTAATGCAGAATGAAAGCGATACAGAATGCTCCTGAGGGAACTTTTTGGTAGTGTTGGGAATCGGTTGGGATTTTACTATCCATGGTCGGTTTGAGTTTGGTTACTAATTATTGATTGTATGATTGGTTCAGCAACTATATTCAGATATATGAACCAGTACAATGATTTAATATATTGTAATTTGTACCTACATGTATAAATTGCTGTTCTAAAGAGAATATATATGTAGCGAAATTTGGGTTTAGCTCCGTCTGATAACATTTGTTGGTGTAACTTTATGTTACTTTTGTCATACATGTAAGATATCAGATGGAGACGCATTCCAGTGTTTATCATAGGATGTACTCCTTCATTGGAAAACTTCTTCTGGGGATCTAATGTTTCACATGTTTCTCATATTATACATGTTGAAAGAGCATGGCTCATATATATATATACAGTAAAACCCCTCTAAACCGGACATAAAATTTAGTATAAATATTGGTCTTGGAGACAGGTGGCAGCTTAATGCAGGGTGAAAGTCATTCAGATAGATCCTCTAGGAGCTTTCTGAATGACTTTCACCCTGCATTAAGCAGCCGCCCGCATAAAAGTATCTGAATTCTTCTGAACTGGAATTCCAGTTTAGAGAGGTTTTACTGTATATACATATACTCTGGTTTTGTGTTACCGAGGGGCAGCTTGGCAGGTTGTGACTGTTGGTAGATGCTGGAGGTCCTGTTCGGATCTGGTTGGATTAAATTGTTAAAGATTACTGCAGACTTGTGTTGTTCTTCAGCCTGAAACTCATATTTCGTTACATATACATGTATATAGATAGGGTAGACACGGATTTTTAGGTGCCAAAATTGGTGCAGATATGTTTTAACCCTTCGCTTGCTGTTCACGTCAATATACCTACCTGTAAATAGTGAAGACCCAGATGAGACAGCTCCTGCAGGAGCTGTCTCATCAGGGTCTGCACTATTTACAAGTTGATTGTGCAACCAGTGCACTCCACAGTGATCGCACATCAAAATACTTGTACAAGGTGAAGATGTATGTAATTATACAACAGGGCATGGGTAAAAAAGGAGAAATGTATTTTAAAATTCAGCAAGCGAAGGGTTAATTTGTTTGAACAGGATTTTTCTCCATTTTAAGTTTTTATTCTCCAAAATCTTCGGGGTAGCTTTGCTAGGTAGGCCTGGATTGCTCTAAACAAATAATTTTTTAGGCCCAAGCAGAGGTCCAGATAAGATCAGTAAACTAAAACATTTTCAAAAATAACTCCTTTATTTCTCAACCAAACTATGTTGTGACCACTCTTTAGAATCGTCTGAAAGAGAAGATTCTAAAGATTGGTAACAACTTGGGGTTTGGTGGAGATATGATGATTTAAGTATTTGAATATGTACCTTTATCTGTTGCTGTGGGCCCAAGGATTAAAATTTAAATTGAGAAACTAATATATCAATCTTTCCTAAAGTATAAGACTGAAATAAATCAAACAAATAGGTATGTATTTATATATTTATAACAGTATGGAAAATTGCGCAATATACAAACTGATTATGGATTATTTGAATCAACAATCGATTTTCTCTGATGTCAGGCTCAACCAATCAATGATCGATTATAATCGATCATCAGAACAGCACTACTTTTTAGTTTTAGACTGCTTTCAATCTGCATTAAACTACCACTTCAGTGACTAGTATTTTGAAAAAACAACAACCCCAAAACAAAGTATTTAACCCTTGCCTCCATAGGTTATTTTTAGATCCAACCACTTTGAAAAAATCTACCGAAAAGGAACATTAACTAGAGAAAAGGAAAATTTTAGAATTTTGTAGTTTGAAATCATTGTGATAAATAGAGCATTAATTTTGCTCCTATAGGAGCAAATGCTCTATTTATCACAATGGTTTCAAGAAGTGGTTATTACAGAGGCGTAGAAAGGCGTATTTATGGAGGAAAGGATTAATGATTTTGACAGATTATTATATGTAGGGTTTTAGATGTAGTTTTCCCACAAAAGTAAGGGATTGGGGGATTTATTAGAGTAGAGGTGTTTATTAGAGATAACACATTGTGCACAATTTTGTTGAACTTACCTGTATTTGTGGTCCTTTTTCAGAATTCGTCCCCAGTTGGCACGTGAGAAAATTGACATGTGCCAGATTTGTACAACTGTTGTGCAAACTGAGAATCAGGTGATTCTGGGCAAAGATAAAGCCTTCACATATGATTATGTATATGACACAGATGTCATACAAGAACCAATTTATGCCAGCAGTGTGCAAAAGCTCATAGAAGGGTGAGTATTCAGCTTTATACCAATTTACAGTATTATCATATGGTTAGACAGGAGCCTGTTATTTATTTTACCCGTTACTCCATAAATACACCTTTCTATGCCTTTGTAAACAGAGTAGACCCAGATCAGAGGGCTCCCTGTAGAAGCCATCTAATCAGGGTCTGCTTTGTTTGCTTATGATATAATCTAGATCTGATTCTAATTTCTGTCATGGCCAAAAAAAACTTTGTCCATGTGCGATTATAACAATTACATGTAATCTAATTAATATTCATAATATCATTATTTCTTATGTGAATATGCATGGAGTAATGAATTAACTTTTTGTACGTTAAATTTTATTGTCATCTGCAACTACATGTACATGTAGTGTTGTGTGCTACAATTCTTAAAATAGAAACTCTTTTTTCTGCCAAAATATTGTTAATACATGTATATCAAACAAGTTTGTATCCTGATGAGATACCCCATTATGTGGCATCTCATCTG
The DNA here is from genome assembly GCA_963576725.1 of Azorinus chamasolen. Taxonomy (NCBI): domain Eukaryota; kingdom Metazoa; phylum Mollusca; class Bivalvia; order Cardiida; family Solecurtidae; genus Azorinus; species Azorinus chamasolen. The sequence continues at coordinate 1,823,357 of OY755246.1, forward strand.
GATCCAAACTGTTTGCATAGGTAGTCACATTTTTTTGGCTAATGTGCAAAATGTTATGAGCACAATATATCTAATCCAGTAAAAGAAGATCAAATGAAATCATGATCTAGTGTTCTGCCAAGGTTTTGAGCCAGGCGGTCCAATAGCCCATCCAGGACCAAAAAGTGGAGCAACAGGGGTTCACGTATATGTGTAAAAAGGTCAGGCATGATGGATTACTGTTTCTCACAGCACTTTTTTGTCTGAAGAGAAATAAATTGAAAAAAAAGAATTGTTAAAAATATACCCATTCTGAATTACATGTAAGTTACATGTATATGTGCACAAAATTGACAAATATTTTTCTGTTTCATTGATCTCCGCTGTTTTATGATTGGAACTTTCGGCATGTCTTGTAAGTTGTAAAGGTACTTTCAAATATTTTTCAGTTTTTGCCGAAGTAAAAAAATCCTTTTAACGTAATGCCATTATAAAAACTTAATTAAATATTAATGATGTCATTTCCAACATGAATATTCACTTGTTTATGTTTTGGAAACAGAGTAGAGCTAGATCATGTGGTTCCTGAAGGAGCTGTCTGATCAAGGTCTGCTCTGGTTGCTTATGTGACAATATAGTAGATAGTCTAGATACCGGTAGGACTCTTTACAGTTTCTACAAATGCAAAGAAATCCTGTGTATAAAAATTCAGCTCAGCTAATAAATATTCATGATGTCATTATTTCTTAAATTCTGACATGAATATTTAACAGGAAAAAGGCTAACCAGAGACATAGACATCTAGACTAAGTCTTTGGTTTTACAGAATTCATGTTTTGTACTACATGTATATCTCAGCTGTCACTGTGTTGCAGAGTATTTGTCATAGTCAATGGTTGTTCTCACTATTTATGTATAACTGACCAAATGCTGCTTGAAATGCGTGTTGTGAAGCATTCAAGACTTATTCTTATACAACTTAAGAATTTAATATTAGAATTTGAGATATTTGTTTGATACTTTCAGATGTTTTGAAGGCTACAATGCTACAGTTTTTGCCTATGGGCAGGTAAGTGTTCAATATACTCATTTAGAGATTAGAGCTATTATGTTTTTTATGCCCCCATAGACGATAGTCGGGGGGCATATTGTTTTTGCCCTGTCTGTCTGTTTGTCTGTTTGTTTGTCAGCAACTTTAACATTGGTCATAACTTTTGAGCCAGTATAGATAGAGACTTGATATTTGGCATACATATGTATCTCATGAAGCCGCACATTTTGAGGGGTGACGTGTCAAGGTCAAGGTCATCCTTCAAGGTCAGAGGTCAAATATATGGGTCAAATCGCCGACTTTAACATTGGCCATAACTTTTGGACCAGTAGAGATAGAGACTTGATATTTGGCATGCTTGTGTATCTCATGAGGCTGCACATTTTGAGGGGTGACATGTCAAGGTCAAGGTCAGAGGTCAAGGTCAGAGGTCAAATATATGAGGGGGCATAGTGTTTCACAAACACATCTTGTTTACATCAGCAGTAATAATTGTATTCCTATAAACAAAGTATAGGGGTTATACAGGAATCGCAATGACTGTCCATTTGTCAGAAATTCTGGTCTGGGATGTAATTTCAAAAGTGCAAAAGTTATTGAATTCATATGAAGACAGCAGTAAATGTGCATTGTACAAGAACAGTAACTCTGTCATTAATATTTTTGCCCATTGTTATTTTTAGCTTGTCTGTTTTGAAAAAACGTTGAGCTATTGTGATCACTGGGTCGTAGGCGCTGCGCAAACAGAAATTACTAGCAACATTTACTAGCTTGCCGCAAGCTTGCAAAGAAGCTTGTGGATAGCTTCATTTGGAACCGCGCCACAAGCTTGTGCAAGCTTGCTGCATGCTTGCGGCAAGTTAGAATTGCAATTTAGCGACAAGCTTGCGCAAGCTAATAGCTTGCATTTGGAACCACGTTGCAAGCTTGCACAAGCTAGCGGCAAGCTTGCAGCTTGCATTTGGAACCGCGTTGCAAGCTCCAAGCTTGCATATATAGAGAAAATGCAAGCTCTGAAGTAAGCTTCCGCAAGCTAGAAATTCCTTGTAACTTAATTAGTAAATCTACAAGAAAAATTGCATGGGTGTATAACTATAACTATATATATATAACACATTTCAAATTCACAGTTTTAAAAGCATATTTATTCTTGCAATTGATCAACATTACTGTGAATACAATTCTTGAGATATGAGCTATTAATACCAGATGAATAACAAGCTGTATCATGAATATTCATTAAAACATAAAATCCCATTTTTTCACAAACTGATACAGCAGGCAACAGTGCAAACAAAGAGGAGACGGCTATAGTAAAATAACTTTTAACAAATATTAACATAAATTTGAATAAGTTACTCACACACATGGTATAACCACCATAAAGGATTAGTCGGTACTGATATTTTAACTACGTTTCTAGAGAACTAATATTTATTATTTTTTGAAACAGAGCAGAAACTGAAAAGCCCCTTTTCAGTGACAAGATGCTTTGATCAGGGTCTTCACTCTGTGAAGGAGTTACTATAGTTTTGCACCAAACCCGCAATATCATGCTTATATATAGTAAAACCCCGCTTATACGACCACCTAAAAGAGGTATAATTCTGGGTGCTAGATGCAAGTGGTAGCTTAATGCAGGACAAAAGTAATGCAGAAAGCTCCTCGAGGAGCTTTCTGCATTACTTTTGTCCTGCATTAAGCAAACACCTGATTAAAAAGACAGGGTGCACAAGTGGTTACATTAGAGGGGTTTTACTGTAGTTGGAAATCCTGTAACAGCTCATATTATTTTGATTTAATACATGAAAATCCTAATATAAAAGCTGTCTGTAATCCACACAAAATATAGTCATCCCAGAAGCATTAGGGCATTAAGTTTTACCCTTTTCCTTCCGTTTTGTCGAAGATTTCTTTACTTGTAAGCTGGAATGATTTGATATTTGCTCCGAAGCATAATTGTAGTGAGTTGTACCGTGTCTCCCCTTTTCAGGTTTGTCGTTCATCTACTTCCTGTTTGTTTACACTTTCTTTGATTGAATTTTGGTGATTGTTTAATGACAAAAGAAATCGTTAAAGATTTCTTACATTGTGTAAGCTGGAATGATTTGATATTTAGTCTGAAGCATAATCATAGTGAGTTGTACTGTGTCTCCCCTTTTAAGGATTGTCGTTCATCTACTTCCTGTTTGTCTACACTTTCTTTGATTGAATTTTGGTGATTGTTTAATGACAAAAGAAATTGTCAAAGACTTCTTGCCATGTGTAAGCTGGAATGATTTGACATTTGATCTGAAGCATAATCATAGTGAGTTGCACCATTAATGTCTCCCGTTTTCAGGTCTGTCGTTCATCTACTTCCTGTTCGCCAACACTTGATTGAATTTTGGTGATTGTTTAATGAGATTTTTATGCCCCCAAAGCTAGGCTTTGGCGGCATATAGTGATCGCATCGTGCATGGGTGTGTGGGTGGGTGTGTGTACCTTTTGTCCGGAGTATATTTCCTTTGTCACATCAGCTACGGATACCAAATTTGGTGTGTGAGTTGATCTTGGGATGGCGAAGTGTCGCGTACCATTTTCAGGTCACTGTGACCTTGACCTTTGACCTCAATTTTACAAAAAGCTTGTCCGGAGCATATGTACTATACCTACCACTAACGGATTCCAAATTTAGTGTGTGAGTTCATCTTGGGATGGTGGAGTGTCGCGTATCATTTTCAGGTTACTGTGACCTTGACCTCGATTTTACAAAAAGCTTATACCATACCAGCTACAAAAACCTTGTCCGGAGTATATCTCCTATACCTTACCAGCTAAGGATTCCAAATTTGGTGTGTGAGTTCATCTTGGGATGGTGGAGTGTCACGTACCATTTTCAGGTCACTGTGACCTTGACCTTGACTTTTGACCTCGATTATACAAAAAGCTTGTCCGGAGCATATCTTCTATACCTTACCAGCTACGGATTCCAAATTTGGTGTGTTAGTTCATCTTGGGATGGCGGAGTGTCGCGTACCATTTTCAGGTCACTGGCCTTGACCTTGACCTTTGACCTCGATTTTACAAAAAGCTTGTCCGGAGCATATTTCCTATACCTTACCAGCTACGGATCCCAAATTTGGTGTGTGAGTTCATCTTGGGATGGCGGAGTGTCGCGTACCATTTTCAGGTCACTGTGACCTTGACCTTTGACCTCGATTTTACAAAAAGCTTATACCTTACCAGCTACAAAAACCTTGTCCGGAGCATATCTTCTATACCTTACCAGCTACGGATTCCAAATTTGGTGTGTTAGTTCATCTTGGGATGGCGGAGTGTCGCGTACCATTTTCAGGTCACTGGCCTTGACCTTGACCTTTGACCTCGATTTTACAAAAAGCTTGTCCGGAGCATATTTCCTATACCTTACCAGCTACGGATCCCAAATTTGGTGTGTGAGTTCATCTTGGGATGGCGGAGTGTCGCGTACCATTTTCAGGTCACTGTGACCTTGACCTTTGACCTCGATTTTACAAAAAGCTTATACCTTACCAGCTACAAAAACCTTGTCCGGAGTATATCTCCTATACCTTACCAGCTAAGGATTCTAAATTTGGTGTGTGAGTTCATCTTGGGATGTTGGAGTGTCTCGTACCATTTTCAGGTCACTGTGACCTTGACCTTGACTTTTGACCTCGATTATACAAAAAGCTTGTCCGAAGCATATCTCCTATACCTTACCAGCTACGGATTCCAAATTTGGTGTGTTAGTTCATCTTGGGATGGCGGAGTGTCACGTACCATTTTCAGGTCACTGTGACCTTGAGCTTGGCCTTTGACCTCGATTTTACAAAAAGCTTGTCTGGAGCATATCTCTTATACTTTACCAGCTACGGATTCCAAATTTGGTGTGTGAGTTCATCTTGGGGAAGCGGAGTGTCGCGTACCATTTTCAGGTCACTGTGACCTTGACCTTTGACCTCGATTTTAATAAAAGCTTGTCCGGAGAATATCTCCTTTACCTTATCAGCTACGGATTCCAAATTTGACCCTGTGTCTTTTTTTAAAACGTTAAGAATTTACCAAGGATCTGTTTTTATACGCCCGTTTGAAAAAACGGGACGTATTATGGAATGGCGCTGTCTGTCCGTCTGGTTGTCTGTCCGTCTGTCCGTCTGTAACATCTCTAACTCAAGTTCCGCTTGGTGGATCCTTCTCAAATTTAGCCACAATGTTTATCTAGACATGCTACAGTAGCCTACCAAGTCCCGGTTTGTTTATTCAAGGTCAAGGTCACACAATTGGACTTAGAATTTGCGTTTAGCAAAAATGTTAACCGGTCTGTCTGTCTGTAACATCTCTAACTCAAGTTTCGCTTGGTGGATCCTTCCCAAATTTAACCAAAATGTTTATCTAGACATGCTACAGTAGCCTGCCAAGTCCGGGCTCATTTATCCAAGGTCAAGGTCGCTTAATTGGACTTAGAATTTGCGTTTAGCATTTGCGTTAAGCAAAAATGTTAACCTCAATTTATGTGGAACAAGTCCACTTATTTACATAACACTTTGTGATAAAGCTTTGAAACTTGGAACACTTGTTCACCATCACAACCTTCACCTGTAGGCAAGAGTAAATAACTCTGTCAAGCATTTTGACTGAATTATGCCCCTTTTTAACTTAGAATTTTTGGTTAAGGCTTTGTTTAAGTCCATTTATTTACATAACCCTTTAAGATAAAGCTTTTAAACTTAGAACACTTGTTCACCGTCACAACCTTCACCTGTAGGCAAGAGAAAATAACTCTGTCAAGCATTTTGACCGAATTATGCCCCTTTTTAACTTAGAATTTTTGGTTAAGGCTTTGTTAAAGTCCATTTACTTACATAACCCTTTGAGATAAAGCTTTTAAACTTGGAACACTTGTTCACCATCACAATCTTAACCTGTAGACAAGAGTACATAACTCTTTCAAGCATTTTGACAGAATTATGCCCCCTTTTAACTTAAAAATTTTGGTTAAAGTCCACTTATTTACATAACCCTTTTAGATTAAGCTTTTAAACTTGGAACACTTGCTCACCATCATAAGCTTTACCTGTAGGCAAGAGTACATAACGCTGTCTAACATTTTGACATAATTATGACGCATTTTAGCTTGGAATTTTTGGTTAAAGTCCACTTATTTACATAATCCTTTCAGATAAAGCTTTTAAACTTGAAACATTTGTTCACCATCACAAGCTTCATCTTCATCTCAAGCATTTAGACACAATTATGGCACTTTTTAATTTAGAATTTTCGGTTATGGTTTTTTGTTAAAGTATGGCTATTTACAACCTTGAAACTTGGTCGCAAATACGTTAACCCCAGTTTATGTTGAACAAAACCTCGACGGGCGTATATTGTGTCCACTGGCACTCTTGTTAACGTTGACAATCAACCCCAGGGTCCTTTTTAACGCTGAGAATGACATAGGGTCCTTTTTAACTAAGTTTTGATCCGCGGCTCTTTTCTTAGCTATCATAATCGTCAAAGGTTCTGTTTTTAATGCCATTTTTAACAGCATCAAAATTTCATGTAACACCTTCATTACATTGTATTATTTTTCAGCCAAAATGCATTTCGGTGTCAAACACTTTGGGGGCAGTTGTCACCCGTGACGACTCACTTGTTTGGGTAAAAAAATGCAATTTAGAAAAACCTGGTGTGGGCATTTGTGTCCCATGGACACATTTTCCTTTATTTACGTCTTGGATTCATGGAAACCTTTGCATCAGCACACTTTTGGTTAATTGCCTGGATGATGTCTTTCACTGGAGTCTTGCATTTCTCTTGCACATATTCTGAAATGTAAGAAAAACAGAGAATATTGTAAATATTTAAATTCTTGGTCACCTGATGTGAATTTAAAAGACTGTGGATGAACTTTGCAAACAATCTTGGTTCTAGATGTGCATGCTGCACCTTATCTCAATCCAAGGCATTTGACAGTCAGATATATAGCAAAATGTTTGTTTTTAGCTCACCTGGCACAAAGTGCCAGGTGAGGTATTGTGAGGGGGCAGTGTCCGGCGTCCGTCGTCGTGCGGTGTGCGTCGTGCGTCGTGCGTATGTGCGTCGTGCGTATGTGCGTCGTGCGTCGTCAACAATTTACTTAAACATCTTCTTCTCTGAAACCACAAAGCCTAGAGCTTTGATATTTGGTATGTAGAATCATCTAATGGTCCTCTACAAAGATTGTTCAAATTATGTCCCCCGGACCAAAAATGGACCCGCCCTGGGGCTTATCAGTTTTTCTTTGGAAAATCTTTAAAAATCTTCTCCTCTGAAACCGTAAGGCCTAGACCTTTGATATTTGGTATGTAGCATCATCTAATGGTCCTCTACAAAGATTGTTCAAATTATGACCCCCGGACCAAAAATGGCCCCGCCCCGGGGCTTATCAGTTTTTCATAGGAAAATCTTTAAAAATCTTCTTCTCAGAAACCGTAAGGCCTAGACCTTTGGTATTTAGTATGTAACATCATCTAATGGTCCTCTACCAAGATTGTTCAAATTATGACCCCCGGGCCAAAAATGGCCCCGCCCCGGGGCTTATCAGTTTTTCATAGGAAAATCTTTAAAAATCTTCTTCTCTGAAACCGTAAGGCCTAGACATTTGATATTTGGTATGTAGCATTATCTAATGGTCCTCTACAAAGATTGTTCAAATTATGACCCCCGGACCAAAAATGGCCCCGCCCCCGGGGCTTATCAGTTTTTCATAGGAAAATCTTTAAAAATCTTCTTCTCAGAAATCGTAAGGCCTAGACCTTTGAAATTTAGTATGTAGCATCATCTAATGGTCCTCTACAAAGATTGTTCAAATTATGACCCAGGGGCCAAAAATGGCCCCGCCCCGGGGCTTATCATTTTTTCATAGGAAAATCTTTAAAAATCTTCTTCTCAGAAACCGTAAGGCCTAGACCTTTAATATTTAGTATGTAGCATCATCTAATGGTCCTCTACCAAAATTGTTCAAATTATGACCCCGGGCCAAAAATGGCCCCACCCCGGGCTTATCAGTTTTTCATAGGAAAATCTTTAAAAATATTCTTCTCTGAAACCGTAAGGCCTAGACATTTGATATTTGGTATGTAGCATTATCTAATGGACCTCTACAAAGATTGTTCAATTTATGTCCCCTGGACCAAAAATGGCCCCGGCCCGGGGCTTATCAGTTTTTCTTAGGAAAATCTTTAAAAAATCTTCTCCTCTGAAACCGTAAGGCCTAGACCTTTGATATTTGGTATGTAGCATCATCTAACGGTTCCTCTATGAAGATTGTTCAAATTATGACTCCCGGACCAAAAATGGCCCCGCCCCGGGGCTTATCATTTTCTCATAGGAAAATCTTTGAAAATCTTCTTCTCTGAAACCGTAAGGCCTAGACCTTTGGTATTTAGTATGTAGCATCGTCTAATGGTCCTCTACAAAGATTATTCAAATTATGACCCCTGGGCCAAAAATGGCCCCGCCCCGGGGCTTATCAGCTTTTCATAGGAAAATCTTTAAAAATCTTCTTCTCTGAAACTGTAAGGCCTAGACCATTGATATTTGGTATGTAGCATTATCTAATGTTCCTCTACAAAGATTGTTTAAATTATGACCCCTGGACCAAATATGGCCCTCGCGGGGCTTATCAGTTTTTCATAGGAAAATCTTTAAAAATCTTCTTCTCAGAAACCGTAAGGCCTAGACATTTGATATTTGGTATGTAGCATCATCTATTTGTCCTCTACAAAGATTGTTCAAATTATGACCCCTTGAACAAAATGGCCCCGCCTGTGGGCTTATCAGTTTTTCATAAAAAGCTTCTTCTCTGAAACCGTAAGGCCTAGACCTTTGATATTTGGTATGTAGCATCGTCTAATGGTCCTCTACAAAGATTGTTCAAACTATGACCCCCGGACCAAAAATGGCCCCGGCCCCCCAGGCTTATCAGTTTTTCATAGGAAAATCTTTAAAAATGTTCTCCTAAACTTTAAGGCCTAGACCTTTGAAATTTAGTATTTATTATCATCTAATGGTTTTCTACCAAAATTGTTCAAATTATGACCCCTGGACCAAATTGGCCCCGCCCCTGGCTTATCAGTTTTTCATAGGAAAATCTTTAAAATCTCCTGTGAAATTGTAAGGCCCGATACTTTGAAATTTATATGAAGCATCATCTAATGTTCCTTTATTTAGATTGTTCAAATTTGAAACTCAAGGCCTAAAATTATGGCCCTTGGTTTCATATTGGCCCCAATCTGAAGCTTACTTATTTTTACATAGAAATACAGTGTATGCATATGTCTATAGTAACCAGGTGAGCGATTTAGGGCCATCATGGCCCTCTTGTTTTTAAAAACTGTAACTGATATATTTATCTTTGCAAACTGTAGATCCAGATAAAGAAGCTCTGAAGGAGCAGTCTAATCTGGGCGTACTCAATAATTTGCTTGACAGAATAATGTATTCTATTAATGGAAAACAAGTAAAAGATTAACTGTTACATGTAAAACTGGTTACCAAGTCTTTCATCAACTGTAAAGTTAAGTTCTACTGCTATTGATGTACAGAATAACGGCAATATAATTTAGCAGCAATTGTTTTAATCCTACAGCTTGTGTGATGGATATTCAGCTTATATAGAATGAAATTCCTGTCATATAATTTTTAGCTCACCAGAGCACAAAGTGCTCAGGATGAGCTTTTGTGATTGCCTGATGTCTGTCGTCCGTTGGTGTGCGTCGTGCGGTGTCCGTAGCGCGTCGTCAACAATTTGAACCTTTAAAAGTCTTCTCCTCTAAATCCACAGGGTTCTCAGCTTTCATCTTTGGCTCATAGCATCATCTTTAGGTCCTCTACAAAAGTTATATAAATTATGCCCCTGGGGTCAAAATTGGCCCCGCCCAAGGGATGGGCAGTTTTCAATAGAAACATATAGTAAAACTTTGAAAATCATCTCCTCTGAAACCAGAATGTTCTCAGCTTTCATATTTGGCACATAGCATCATGTTTAGGTCCTCTACAAAAGTTGTCAATTGTTGTCTGCTGCTCAATTTCCGTCTGCAGCTATATTTATGTCTAGACATATTGTTTTTGGTGGAGTCTGTCTGTCTGCCTCTCACACTCATGTCCGCTCCATATCTCTCACAAATATGGAAGGATTTCAGAATGCTTTCAGATCTCTTAAACCCATGGAAGGATTTCAAAATGCTGTGGCACAAATGTACTTCTCCATAACAAGCTGGTGTGTAGACATGTTTCCCCAAAATCTTTGGTCGGATTTTCATGAATCTTGATAGCATTTATCAGCACCATGCCTAGTTGTTCATAGTTTATTCCTTTTCCGGTTCAGTGATTTTCTACAGAGTTATGGGACTTTGAAAAAATCTGTCCACACACAGGGGGAGACATCAGTTTTGTATCAAAACAATTCTAGGTTTTTTCTGACTTTCTGTTTGCAGAAATTGAGCCTGAGTGACAAATAGTAGATCTCAGATCAGGCCCCAGATTAAGTGGGACCTGTTTGGATCCAAACTGTTTTATATGGGTCATGAATGGAAGGAGAACCTGCTGTAATTGTGCAAAGAATTAAAAGTTTTTTTTGGATGTCATATACAGATAGATTTTATGGAGGAGAAGTACATTGCACAAGAGCCATAACTCCGTCATCAGTATTGTTGGAGTTACTGTCTTTTGTTAATCTATACTTTATGTTGACATCAAAAAGTACAAAAGCTGTTCACTTCACACTTTATACTGATAGAGCTCATTGAGGAGTGTGTTGTATTTAAGACCCATAGTTCTGTCATTAGATATTTTGAAATTATTTTATTTTATACAGCATTTGTGATATCCTTCGCCATAGGCCGAGGGATATACATGTAGTTATGGCATCGTCCCTTCGTGCATCTGTTTGTCAGTTAACCCTTTCCTCACTAAATATGCCTTTCTACACGTCTGTAAAAGTCAGATGTTGAAACCTTTGTGATAAATAGAGCAAATGCTCTATTTATCACAATGGTTTCAAACTACAAAATTCTAAAATTTTCTTTTTCTCTAGGTAATGGTCCTTTTCGGTAAAATTATTCTAAGTGGTTGGACCTAAAAGTAACCTATGAGGGAATGGATTAAATAGTGAGGCTAACGCTTGTTTGGCAGGGGGGGGGGGGGGGGATTTTTTTCATTCTTCTCCTGGCTAAAGCAAGTGCTGACTGTTGTTTTTACTTGTCTAGAATAATTCTCAGCAAGTGAAAAAGCAAAAAATGAAATCTACATATTTCAAGTACATCACTTTACACATTATCATCACATAACTTCCCAGTTTCATTTTTAACAAGTTTTACTGTTCAAAATGATTTATAAGTACCTAGGGAACTACGTGTGTACAATGACTTTACCATTCCAGAAATTGGTACACATGTACATGTATCTGAGAGTTTTCACTCTTTGACTTTAACCCTTTACTCCATACATGTAAGTACTCTTTTACACCTCTGCAAACAGAGTAGACCCAGATCAGACGTCTCCTGTGGGAGCTGTCTGATCAGGGTCTGCTCTGATTGCATATAAAATTATAAGAGATATGACCCTACAGTTTCTATCAATACCAAACATCTGGCGTATATATGCTATTATAAAACTTCAGCTAATAAATATTCTGGATGCCATTATTATGTCTCCCCCCATATTTATATGGGGGAGACATATTGTTTTTGTGAGAGTTGTCTGTCTGTCCGTCCGTCTGTCCATCTGTCCGTCTGTCTGTCACACTTTTTGTCCGGACGATAACTTCAATATGCCTGATGCCAGTTGATTGAAACTTCATATATGGAAAGAGCATAATGAGAGGAAGTGTCATGCACAAGGTCCATAACTCTGGCTTCACTAATAATGGAGTTATTGCCCTTTGTAAAAAAAAATCACACTTTTTTGTCCGGACGATAACTCCTGTATGGCTCATGCCATTGGATTGAAACTTCATATATGGAAAGATCATGACGAGAGGAAGTGTCATGCACAAGGTCCATAACTCTGGCTTCACTAATATTGGAGTTATTGCCCTTTGTAAAAAATATCATAATTTTTTGTCCGGACAATAACTTCAATATGCCTGATGCCAATTGATTGAAACTTCATATATGGAAAGAGCATAATGAGAGGAAGTGTCATGCAGAAGGTACATAACTCTGGCTTCACTAATATAGGAGTTATTGCCCTTTGTAAAAACAATCACACTTTTTTGTCCGGAAGATAACTTCTATATGGCTCATGCCATTGGATTGAAACTTCATATATGGAAAGATCATGACGAGAGGAAGTGTCATGCACAAGGTCCATAACTCTGGTTTCACTAATATTGGAGTTATTGCCCTTTTGAAAAAAAAATCACATTTTTTTGTCCGGATGATTACTCCTATGTGACACATGCCATTGGAGTGAAACTTCATACATGGAACGATCATGATAAGAGAAAGTGTCATGCATTAGATCCTTAACTCGAGCTTCAATAAATTTAGAGTTATTGCCCCTTGTACATTTGTTTAATTCTTTCTTGTCCGGACAATAACTCCTACATGGCTCTTGCCATCGTATTGAAACTTCATACATGGAAAGAGCATGATGAGAGAAAGTGTCATGAACAAGGGCCATAATTCTGGCTTCAATACTTTTGGAGTTATTGCCCTTTGTTACATTTTTTGGCCGATCAATAACTCCTGTTCGACTGATGCTATTGGAATGACATTTTCTTTTTGGAAAGAGCATGATGAAAGTAAGTGTCATGCACAAGGGCCATGCATCTGGTATCAGTAATTTTGGAGGTATTAGCTGTTATCATTTTCTTCTTGAAAAATGTAGTGTGGAAAGCGCATAATGAGGGGAAGTATCATTCATCAAGACCATAACATTTTTAGTGATTTCCCTTTACATATTGTTTTTATTAGAGGGGAGACATCCGTTTTTTTGACAAAAACCTCTAGTTTCTTAAACCCTTTCCCTGTTTGAATATTCTAGCAGAAATAGTGAAATCATTAATATTTATTAGCTTAAATTTTATAATGGCATGTGTGTACACAAGAGTTTTTGGCATGGTTTAGAGCTATTATCATTTTATAATTTCAAAAGCAAACAGAGCAGACCCTGATCAGACTGCTCCTGTATTAGCCATCTGATCTGAGTCTGCTGTTTGCAAATGCGTGTTTATATGAAGGAAAGGGTTAAATGAATATTCATCAGGGAAAGGGTTAAAAGCCTATTTTACGTACTTGGGAATTTCGTAGATTTGGCAGTTTTAGTTGGCACATATTTTATATTAACATCAATGCTTATTGTTTTCCCTTTGGAACAGTGGACACTAGGCACATAATACTAAATCTCATGTAAGGCTATTAGGAACAAGGAGAATTGATTGATTCCCTGAGAGAATTGCTTTATGTAGGATGACATCAGACCTTCAGTGTGTGCTACATATAATAGCCAATATAGACAGTTATATCTCAGTTTGTATTAGTATAAGGCTTTAGAAATGTTAGAGGCAATGTTCGCTGAATGCATAAGCCATACATGATGCTTGCAACTTAATCTTTTGGCTTCAGCTTGCTGTATAGTTTCATGTATATGAAATTTTTTTTGCTGTATTTAACCGAAGATAAAAAATAAAAATGCTTTATTTTAACCATCTGATCAGTATCCAAACTTTTAACACACTGATATATATTTTTTAATAGAAATTTCACAAACATTTCTTTGAGAATAGAAGCAGATTGACACATTTTTTTTTTCAAATTTAAAGGGTTGCTGGTTAATTGCATGTAAAGCTCAACGGGCACATTTGAATATTGGGTCAGCATAGGTTAATGGCTTCCAATAGATTGTACAAATACACTGTTTACATTGTTGGATATTAATGCTGGTCATTTAATACAGATTGGTAGCATGGGTATTATGGATGTGTACATATAAAACTTAGTTATCAAAACTAGAGATTCATGACCTCTTAAACCTTTAGAGTGCTGTACTCATACTGTTTGCCTCATTAGTAACAAATGCAGTAAAACCTCAATAACTTTAACTCTAAAACAGGTATTATTATTGGATTTTAAAACACATGGTAGCTTGATACAGGGTGAAAGTCACACAGAAAGCTCCTTGGCAGCTTAATACAGGGTAAAAGTCATGCTGAAAGTCATCCTAGGAGCTTTTTGGATGACTTTCACTCTGCATTCAGCAGCCACCTGCCGAAAAAGTTCTAATTTATTTTACTTAAAATTTTAGTTAATGAGGTTACTGTATGCTGTATCATTTTCTGTACTTAGTAGTGTTTCAACTTGATGCAAACTTGTGCAAATGACTTCACAAGTAAAAAACTGTTTGCCTACATGCTTCAAATTAACGCTATACAGTTTCATTTCCTGGTTTATATGCAATCTGTTAGAAACATGATAGCTATGATTAAAATCAGAAGAGAGGCAAAAAATTGCTAGTACATGGCATTCATCTCATGACACTGATCTCATAATGGAATTTGCTGGCATTATCACTAAATAAATGATGACACTAAACTAAGCATTCTATGTCTGCTTAACCCTTTCCCTCATAAAAACGTGTTTTCACGCATTTGCAAACAGAGTAGACCCAGATCAGACGGCTCCTAGAGGAGCCGTCTGATCAGGGTCTGCTCTGTTTGCTAATAGAATTTGATAGATCTGTTTCCTTGCTCTCTAACATGTCTACAATGTTCCACCTTCGATATTTCTTTATAACTATTTTGTTAATGAATATTCATTAGGTATTGAAATTTGAAATAAACATAGAACAGGGAAAGGGTTTACCCTCTATTTCATGAATATTTGAAATATTAATTTCATGAATTTTAATAATGGCATATGAACACAGAATTCTTTGGCAATGGTAGACACTAGAATCAGATCTACCGTATATCATTCCATGATTAATCAGAGCAGACCCCTATCAGATGGTCCTGTAGGAGCCGTCTGATCTAGATCTACTCTATTTGCAATGGCATAAAAAGGTGTATCTATGGAGTATAATTGGGTTAATAAGAGCAAATTTGATGCTTCCAGAATGAACAAATGTCATTGAGTTTTATCATATCATGGAAATTGAAAGAAAAAATGACATTAACTTTGGCTCCAACTGACTCCAGATTGGCAGTTTTTTCTCCTGTGGCAAAAGTGATGGGAAAAAAAGGCACTGTGAATGGTGTCGTTTGACCTATCACACTTACATGTAAAATATCTGCATTACAAATCAATTTGTACAACTACCAGTACCTACTGTACTGTTATATTAGGTTATATTTAGCAATCAGCAAATTTGGGAATTTGTTAATTGAACAGATGTTTATATTTATTTAATTATACCCCACGCAACAAATTGCACAGGGTATTTAGTTTTTGACTCGTCAGTCCGTCCTTGTATCATAGTACATTTTTATACGCCCGAAGGGACGTATTATGGTATGGCGCATGTCGTCCGTCCGTCCGTCCGTCTGTCCGTCCGTCCGTTAGCAATTTCTTGTGCAACTAACTCCTCCTTTATTTTTCAACATAATTTCTTCAAACTTTCAGGAATGATAGATACTGATGTGTAGTTGTGCATATCAGTGAGATAACTCTCATATCATTTTTCATTCTGGAGTTATTGCCCTTTGATAGTTTCGGGTAGCAATTTCTTGTGCAACTAACTCCTCCTTTATTTTTCAACATAATTTCTTCAAACTTTCAGGAATGATAGATATTGATGTGTAGTTGTGCATATCAGTGAGATAACTCTCATATCATTTTTCATTCTGGAGTTATTGCCCTTTGATAGTTTCGGGTAGCAATTTCTTGTGCAACTAACTCCTCCTTTATTTTTCAACATAATTTCTTCAAACTTTCAGGAATGATAGATACTGATGTGTAGTTGTGCATATCAGTGAGATAACTCTCATATCATTTTTCATTCTGGAGTTATTGCCCTTTGATAGTTTCGGGTAGCAATTTCTTGTGCAACTAACTCCTCCTTTATTTTTCAACATAATTTCTTCAAACTTTCAGGAATGATAGATACTGATGTGTAGTTGTGCATATCAGTGAGATAACTCTCATATCATTTTTCATTCTGGAGTTATTGCCCTTTGATAGTTTCGGGTAGCAATTTCTTGTGCAACTAACTCCTCCTTTATTTTTCAACATAATTTCTTCAAACTTTCAGGAATGATAGATACTGATGTGTAGTTGTGCATATCAGTGAGATAACTCTCATATCATTTTTCATTCTGGAGTTATTGCCCTTTGATAGTTTCGGGTAGCAATTTCTTGTGCAACTAACTCCTCCTTTATTTTTCAACATAATTTCTTCAAACTTTCAGGAATGATAGATACTGATGTGTAGTTGTGCATATCAGTGAGATAACTCTCATATCATTTTTCATTCTGGAGTTATTGCCCTTTGATAGTTTCGGGTAGCAATTTCTTGTGCAACTAACTCCTCCTTTATTTTTCAACATAATTTCTTCAAACTTTCAGGAATGATAGATACTGATGTGTAGTTGTGCATATCAGTGAGATAACTCTCATATCATTTTTAGCTCCACTTTTTCAAAAAGAGGAGCTATTGTCATGACCCTCTCGTCGGCGTCGGTGTCGGCGTCGGCGTCGGCGTTGGTTAACCTTTTTGTTAAGGTCCTTTTCTCAGAAACCATCAAAGATATTTGGTTCATCTTTGGTATACATATCAACTATCACAAGGGGAACCCATTTCACAAGGGTAGGTAACCCTAAAATTAATTTTGCCATAGTTATGCCCCTTTTTCGACTTACAATTTTCATTGTTGGTTAAGTTTTATGTTCAGGTCCATATCTCAGAAACTGTCCAAGATATTTGGTTCATCTTTGGTATACATATTAACTAAAACAAGGGGGACCCACTTCACAAGTGTAGGTAATCCTAAAATTAATTTTGTTGTTGTTATCTCCCCTTTCTGACTTAGACTTCCACTACACTATCCAGCACTAAAGAAAGTGGAGCGCGCTGTCTGCGGACAGCTCTTGTTCATTCTGGAGTTATTGCCCTTTGATAGTTTCGGGTAGCAATTTCTTGTGCAACTAACTCCTCCTTTATTTTTCAACATAATTTCTTCAAACTTTCAGGAATGATAGATATTGATGTGTAGTTGTGCATATCAGTGAGATAACTCTCATATCATTTTTCATTCTGGAGTTATTGCCCTTTGATAGTTTCGGGTAGCAATTTCTTGTGCAACTAACTCCTCCTTTATTTTTCAACATAATTTCTTCAAACTTTCAGGAATGATAGATACTGATGTGTAGTTGTGCATATCAGTGAGATAACTCTCATATCATTTTTCATTCTGGAGTTATTGCCCTTTGATAGTTTCGGGTAGCAATTTCTTGTGCAACTAACTCCTCCTTTATTTTTCAACATAATTTCTTCAAACTTTCAGGAATGATAGATATTGATGTGTAGTTGTGCATATCATTGAGATAACTCTCATATCATTTTTCATTCTGGAGTTATTGCCCTTTGATAGTTTCGGGTAGCAATTTCTTGTGCAACTAACTCCTCCTTTATTTTTCAACATAATTTTATAGAACAGCCTTCGGGCGTATATTGCCCCGTCTTGCGGTGCTCTTGTTATTCATCTAGTCCATAGTGAGCAGAAATGGACGTTAATCAACACAAACAAATAAGCTTTCATTTCTTGACCAATATTTCTCAAATTTGCTTTAAGAGTTATCATGAATAAAAGCTTGGATGAGTTCGATTTTCCGAGGAATCTGTCATGGGGAACCACTTTTTTCCCATATAATGTGGCGGTGTGGGGTATGTGAGCAAATACTCTATTTATCACAATGATTTCAAGGAATGACTTTTACAGAAACGTCAGAAGGCATCAGTAGGAGGGGATTTGTTAACCTTTAACCCATTACCTCATAGGCTATTTTTAGATACAGTCTCTGAATAAATCTACCGAAAAGGAGCATTAACTAGAGAAAAGATTTTTTTTTTAGAATTTTGTAGTTTGAAACCATTGTGATAAATAGAGCATTTGCTCCTATAGGAGCAAATGCTCTATTTATTACAATGGTTTCACAAAGTGACTTTTACAGAGTCGTCAAAAGTCGTCAATATGAGGGAATGGGTTAAATGAGGAAAACAAATGTACTGGCATTTGCACACAGTGACAATGTAGAACAAGAACAGAGGGCTGCCCCTTAGGCCTCCTACAATCTCTCTTATCAGGGTCAGCACTGCTTGTGAAAATCCTTCTGCAAAGTATACCATTTTATACTGAATGCACTCTATCTTTTAAAAGTGATTCACCATTTGACTTTCAAAATTCAACATTCAAAGGGTTTAGTAAGGCCATGCAGTTATCTATTTATCACAAGTAATAAAACCACTGCAATTTTAGTGTTACTTCCATAAATAGAAACTATATACTACCGGTATTGGCAACTTAAGCAGTGCAAACACTTTAAGTTAACAGCTGTGTACTCACACTACAAGCCCTGACATACAGTAAGCTACAACCCATCTTATACTAAATTTCAAACTTATACTCATCCTTCAATACATTTGCTGCATGTGGACAGTAGGGACTTTATATCTAGATAGGTAGACCAAACCCCCACACTTATCAATCATAGCTTACTTCAGTAACTGTGGTTCAGATTCATTAATCTCAAATTTGTGTAAAAGATTACAACACAAAATAACTTTTTCTGCAGAAAGTGTTCACATCTCAGTTCTCCCTCCCCCCCCCCCCCCCCCCCCCCCCCAACACACACACTTCTTTAACCCTTTCCTCCATGAATATTCATGTAAGAAATAATAATACCATGAACAATTTTTATTAGCTGAATTTTTATAATTGTAAAATTTTCAAGGAATATATTTGCTAAGATGACAAAAACTTTAGAAGAGATCTATAGGCATGAAAAGGCGTTTAGAAAAGGAAAATTAACTAGAGAAAAGGACAATTTTAGAATGTTTTAGTTTGAAACCATTGTGATAAATAGAGCATTTGCTCTTATAAGAGCAATGCTCTATTTATCACAATGGTTTTAATAGGTGAGTTTTACAGAGGTGTAGAAAGGCGTATTTATGGAGGAAAGAGTTAAGCAACCATCTGTGTACAAAATGCAAGAAGCTATTTTGAAAAATGTTAACATCTTGTGTTCCAAGGGTTTGAGATGTATGCTAATGTTTTCACAAATTTATTTTGCTTAAAGATGTATACCGTAATTATGCACGTTTTTCGTATTAATCAACACCAGAGGCTGTACACATATCCATACAATGAAAATAATGCTTACAACCCATTTTCCGACAGGATGTAATTATTTGTTCGGGTAAATATTATCGCTATCCAAATACTGTTAAATTCTTTAAAAGGAGCCTCCTTTTTAGAAATGGGGATTTTGTATGGAAATCAGCGGACATCTTTGGCCAAGTTCTTAATGACTCCAATTCTATTTCGGAACAAAGCTTTGACTATTAATTAGGTTGTTATCACATGTACAATGGCTGACACTGGTTGTTGGCCTACATATACATCAAATGATTATTTCCGGTATGTAAATTTGAATCTTACGACAGATCCAATGGCGAACACTGTTCCATTAGTTTCCGTAGCAAGTGGAGAGAAGGTGCGAGTGGGAGACACTAAAAAGCATCTGAAATTTCCGGGAGGGACCGGATTTGAACTCCGGACCTCAGGATTGGTAGTCATGCGCATTACCCCTTGACCACCGCACACCACTGAAGGTGCACTTCTATGTCTTATATTTCAGTTAAGAGAATACAATTTTGCAGGTGGCGGTGGTCTAGTGGTAACGCGCTTGACTATCAGTCCGGAGGTCCGGGATTCAAATCCCGGTCCCTCCCGGAAATTTCAGAGACGCTTTTCCGTGTCTCCCACCCGCACATCCTCTCCACCCAGGGGTTAAAATGGGTACCTGTGAGGGTCACTCACCGGTACTGCGGCCGCATGATTGCGCCATATGTTAGCAGTGCTCAATATTGTAGGCCAATGTCTCAATGACCAGGGGAGTAAATGTACAGTCGGCTGAGCGGTCATTCGGACTGAAAGTAGACTATAACTAGGTACTTTAGTTGTTACAAGTGGTTTTGTTACCTTGTAGTCGGGAATACATTCTTGCATGAATACGTGTTTGCAACAGGGAATGGGTTAATTCTGTAGGAGTCATCTGATCAGGGTCTGCTCTGTTTGCTAGTGGAATGATATAGACATGTATTTAGAGATTCTGCCATGGCTAAATACTCCATATGCCATTATAAATATTCATGATGTCATTGTTTCTTTCATGAATATAATGTGTTTGGCTTTTGGAGTCAACTGATTTATACAAAAATGGGCAGACATAAATAGAAGTCAGGCAGGAAATTTGTAAATGAGGCATGAAAGACCTCAGTAACACCAGAAGCACAAATGAATTGTGCGCTCACACATGCATACATACATCTCCTTCACAAAACTATTCATATTCTGTTTCACACAGGTAGCATAGTAACAGTGCTGTAAAACCAAAACTCAACCAAACTCATCGAAAACAAGTGTGATACCATAACTTAAACAAAGGTATGATAAGACATAACGTCACAAAATGCCTTACTAAAAAGTACAGTAGACCCTCTCTAATGCGACCACTTAATAAATAAACATGGGTGTTGTTATAAACAGGTGGTTGCTTAATGCAGGACAAAAGTAATGCAGAAAGCTCCTAGGAGCTTTCTGCATTACATTTGTCCTACATTAAACTACCACCTGCCTCTGCCACCCAGAATTATACCTCTTTTAGGTGGTCATATTAGAGGGGCTTTACTGTATTTATCAGTTGTGCTTGTCTAATCTATGGGACTGCGACACCAAATAGAATAGTTTGCAGTTTAGTGCACTGTGACACTGAACAGGTCATGTAGTGCCCTGGATGTTGGAACATGAAGGAACTCCACAAGTACATAGTCACAACAATTGAGGAGCACTCATACACACACATATACCATACACATAATCATATGTACAAAAGTATGAAAGATACACAATACAAACACATAAATAGGGTGAAGACAGAAGTACTGCCTTGGAACTATCTGTGGTAAAATTACTACTGGGGGTTTAAACTATAGGATTGGGGGGGGGGGGGACATCCTACCTCACACTTTAAACCCTTTTTCATGCATTCAGATGAACAGTGTAACTACAGTAAAACCCGCTAATGCGACCACCAAAAAGGGGCATAATTCTGGGTGGCATAGGCAGGTAGTAGCTTTATGCAGGACGAAAGTTATGCAGAAAGCTACTATAGGAGCTTTCTGCATAACTTTCGTCCTGCATTAAGCAACCACCTGCTTTAAACGACACCAGTGGCTGTTTATTAAGTGGTCGCATTAGCGGGGTTTCACTGTATATAATATTATACCCTCCTGCCTTACTGCTTCACAACAAAAGTGACGGCTAACACAGCAGTGTATATATGCATATTAAACAAGAAACATAGAAAAGAATTTGAAAAAGGATAGAAAAGGATTTGTTAAACATACCAAATAATCCCATGTGCCTTCAATGAACCAAAAAGTGTAACTCTGAAACCAGTCACAAATGTACTGGATGACTTTTCCAAAGTCAGAGCAACTATAGAGAAGCCATTATGAGTAAGACAGAAAGGGTTACATGTATATACATGTACAAACATTTGACAGCACCCTTCTGTCTCTTCTGGATTTGGGAGGACATCATCATATAGAGTACTATGTTCTTCCTGTGTCCTGTGACACAAGTAAAGAGGGAAGTGTGGTGATCGATTGTAGAGGAATCAACCACTAAACATACACAGTATTGCAATATCCCTGAATTATAGTCCTTTTCGAGAATTGTTTATGCATTTGAAAATGGATGTTTACATTTATTTTACGAAGTTTGTAAATCACATTTCCGTAAATTTCGGGTATGCAAAATGCCTTGTAGCAGAAGAAACTTTACAGTTTTATTTGCTAATGGGGGTGTTATAACTTTGTAAAACCTATGATTCAGTTCTGAATAAATGCGAGGCCACAGTTGAAAACATACATGTATTATCATAATTGTTATGTTGTCCACTGTCACTGTAATCATACTTTTTGATGCTAGACTGGCTCTGTGCTGGTTTTGCATTGTCTGAGTGCTCGTTTTCTAATCTAATAACTCAGTAAACATTATGAGTGTTTTCTTTTTATATCCTACAGACTGGCTCAGGAAAGACATACACAATGGGAACAGGCTTTGACCTCAACATTCCAGACACAGAAATAGGCATTATTCCACGTGCTGTGGAGCACTTGTTTAAGGGTATAGAGACTAGGCGGAGCCAGGCCTTTGAGAAAAAGGAACCTCTGCCAGACTTCAAAGTCAATGCTCAGTTTATGGAGGTGAGACATGGCCATTGTGCTATAAAGTTTGTAGGTCCTTTCAGTGATTTAAAGCAATAGTCCATGAAATAAACACATATTTTGACTGACATCATAAAACTTGGAATTTGTTATGTTCAATCATTATTATGAAGATCTTCAATTTGAAGTTTCATAAAAAATACCCCTATGAAACAAAATGAACTGTTTTCGGCGATGCTTGTAAACATCGAATAGTTAACGAAACTAAAATGTGGGCTAAATAAATACTAATATACATGTGCTGGATAGTATCGGGCCTTCGATATCAAACACATGAATGTTTTGTCTTCTGTGGCATTCTGCATAAGCAGACAGAGCACATTCTGATCAGATGGTTCCTACAGGTGATATCTGATCTGGGGCTACTCTGTTTGCAAAGGTCTATCGGGTAATTGGTTAAGATAAGTAGCAAAAACACCGTTTAGTCTCTCATCTGTTGAAAATACTGACTTGAACATGGATCTTTATTAGGATGTCAACTGGTAAATTGCTTGAAGCATGGAAAACTTTCATTTATTAAAAACTAACACAGTACTAATAGATTGCTGTTTAATTTCTTTATTATGTTTAATTTCTTTAAAATTAGTTTGAGGGGGGTATACTGGAATCAGCCTGTCCGTCTGTTGGTTGGTCGGTCGGTCTGTCGATCTGTCTGCAAAATGTTGTATTGCGAACTTCGCCTTCAGTTTCAGCCTGATTCACTTGATACTTAGCTTAAATATTAATCAGGAGTAGTATGTGCAAGGCACAAATTTCAGGTCTCTGTGACCTTGACCTCTGGCCTTGAAATTGGCGATCTGTCTGCAAAATCTTGTACAGCGAACTCCTCCTTCAGTTTCAGCCTGATTCACTTGATACTTGGCATGGATATTAATCAGGAGTAGTAGATGTGCAAGACACAAAATTCTCTGTGACCTTTACCTTGACTTCTGGCCTTGAAATTGGCGGTCTGTCTGCAAAATCTTGTACGGCAAACTCTTCCTTCAGTTTCAATCTGATTCACTTGATACTTGACATGAATGTTAATCAGGAGTAGTGTATGTGCAAGACACACCTGTCTGTTGATTTGTTGTTTGGTTTGTGGACAACTTTAACAATAATTTTGTAGCCATTGCACATACATACTTCAGACTTGACATGCATGTGCAACTTATGGAGGCAAACATTTTCAGGGTTGGCTTATTAAGGTCAAGGTCATATATCAATGTCAAAGGTCAAACTAAGGGTCAAATTTATATTGGCAATAATCTGGGGCATAGTGTTTCACTAAACTTCCATTCATCCATTTAATAGTGTGAAACAGTGCAGACCGCAGGCCTCCCATTCAATAGAAATCGTTATCAGGTATATGTATAAAGACTATAAATTGTGAAAACTGTTTAATCTGTTTCAGCTTTACAATGAGGAGATTTTGGACTTGTTAGATACAACAAGGGACCCAGAAAACAGGGTAAGATGGAACTACAGACTTTGCTGAATTCATTTTTAGTGCACCTGGCACAAAGTGCCAATGTGAGCTATTGAAATCGTCCTGTGTCTGTCATTGTCAGTAGTTTTCTTTATGTCATCTCCTTCTAATTACTTGCTGGATTTTCACCAAATATGTGAGTCTAAATTTTTATTTTTTTAATTTCACTAAAAATTAAGGGCCAGCAATAATTAAGTTCACTTGCTTTGACGACAGGAAAAATATAATGTAGTACGACCCTTGCTATAGCTCTTATTGAGAAAGCAAACTATTTTGGATTACATCTGAATCTATTTGACATTGCTGTAGCATAATATGAAGTAGAATGATAAAAGGTTAAAAAGTGTTGTGGTTGGAATGTTTCAGGGACGGAAGTCCAATGTGAAGATACATGAGGATGCGTCTGGTGGGATCTATGTTGTTGGCATTACAACTAGATTGGTCCATTCAATGGAGGAGGTAGGTGTTGGGAATTTATTTTCTTGATAGGTGTAAGGGTCCTAGGCCAAGGAGGAGGTTAGATGTTGGGGATCTATGCTGTTGGCATTACAATTAGATTTGTCCATTCAATGGAGGAGGTTAGGTGTTGGGGGTCTATGCTTGTAGTATTGCAACTAGATTGGTCCGCTAGTATGACATGCTTGAAGGTACTCTTTGCTAAACCCCATCTTGTGTGGATTTGGCAACAGATAACAAAAGACTACAATGAATTCTTACTGAAAATATTTTGGCTCTCAAGCTCTCAGTGATAAAATAGCAAGTATGTTCATTCTTTCATTACATGTTAGTGAGTGAGTGAGAAATAGAAATTGTTTTATAAATAAATTCGTATTTGTCCGTTTAACTCTTTCCCTCATATAAATGCATTTTCACACTTTTGCAAACAGAGTAGACAAAGATCAGACAGCTCCTGTATGAGTCATCTAATCAGGTTCTGCTCTGTTTGTTAATGGAACTTTATATATCTGTTTCTTTAGTTTCTAAAATGGTTATAATGATCCACCTTCCATATTTCATTGTAACTATTTTGTCCATGAATATTCAGTAGGTATTGAAATATTGATAAGTATAGAACAGGGAAAGGGGTAAAATACTCATCTAAACCCTTCGCTTGCTAAACGCGTCAATATACCTACCTGTAAATAGTGAAGACCCAGATGAGACAGCTCCTGCAGGAGCTGTCTCATCAGGGTCTGCACTATTTACAAGTTGATTGTGCAACCAGTGCACTC
Organism: Azorinus chamasolen; assembly: GCA_963576725.1. NCBI lineage: Eukaryota > Metazoa > Mollusca > Bivalvia > Cardiida > Solecurtidae > Azorinus > Azorinus chamasolen. The sequence continues at coordinate 1,848,579 of OY755246.1, forward strand.
CACAGCAGTGACTGCACAGCGAAATACTTATACACAGTGAAGATATATGTAATTATACAACAGGGCATGGGTAAAGAAGGAGAAATGTATTTTAAAATTCAGCAAACGAAGGGTTAATGCCTGTTTAGCAGAATTTTGATATGTATTAACTTTGCTTGTTTGTGTGTTTTCTTTAGACTATGCAGTGTCTTCAGTCAGGAGCATTGTCTCGGTCTACAGCCAGTACGAATATGAATGCCACGTCATCTAGGTCTCATGCAATATTCACTCTCCACATCAAACAACACAGGGTAGTCAAAGAAGAGGTAAGGCTTGAAATTACTTAATAGTCAATTGGACATGTGGTGTAGTAATGGTAGATACATTGTAACAAGAGGCAATTGGCATCAAACAAGGACTAGATCAGCTATAGTACTTAATGTGTGTCTAGTTCATGAACAAATAGAAGTTCATGGATTGTGAATAAAAGCAGCCACAAGGCGAATAAATGTGGAGGTTTTGAAAATAAATTGGTTTGTTGCTTAACCATTTACTCCATAAATAGACTTTTACTGCCTTTACAAGCAGAGCAGACCCAGATTAGATGGCTCCTGTAGGTGCTGTCTGATCAGTGTCTGCTCTGATGGCTTATGGAATAGTATGAAATAGTACAATGTCAAATCTGGAAGAGTTCATTTAAAAACTCAGCATTGTAAGGGTTTATGCTGTGTAACAAAAATTATACTGAAAACTTTGTCCTACATTAGCCCTGTCCCTGTTGAGTATTCATGTAAGACATTTTGACATTTTGAACATTTATTAGCTCTAACTTTATAATGACATATGTACACAGGTTTGGTTTTGATAGACACTGCAGAGTCAGATCTATTATAGGCAAACAGAGCAGACCCTGATCAGATGGTTCCTAGGTGTTGTCTGATCTGGGTTAACTCTGCAAAGGTGTGATAAAGCATATGTATGAGGGTAAGGGATAAGCTACTGCTATACAGACAATCAGAGTTCCTTTAATTGGCCTCCATAGATCAATGTTTATTGATTGTATTATACAGGTACCAGAGAAGCATGAGGAGGAGGAGGATAAGGAGGCAGCTGATGGAGATGGTCTCAGTGAATTTGAAACTCTAACAGCCAAATTCCACTTTGTTGATCTGGCTGGCTCAGAGAGGTTGAAACGCACTGGTGCTACAGGAGACCGAGCGAAGGAGGGCATTTCTATAAACTGTGGCCTCGTAAGAGTTACTGTTTTACTTTTTTAATTGAAACTGAATACAGTCGATCCTGCTTTAGCTACCACTTGAATCAACCCTTCCCCTAAATGAACCAATAAATTCAAATTTAAATATTTAACCCCTTCCTCCATAAATACGCCTTTCTACGCCTCTATAAAAGTCACTTTATGAAATCATTGTGATAAATAGAGCATTTGCTCCTATGAAGCAAATGCTCTATTTATCACAATGGTTTCAAAACTACACAATGCTAACATTTTCCTTTTCCCTAGTAAATGCTCCTTTTCGGTAGATTAATTCAGAAGTTGAGTCTGAAAATAGCCAATGGAGGAATGGGTTAATATTAAATATCTAAACAAATTGGTCACTTCATGAATATTCATTAACTTAATTGTTATTATATAAAATTTACAACGTAATTTATGTTATGTAATTTATTCATGTGAAGCGCTTTTGAATGCACTTATACTGTGTGAAAAGAGCGCTATATAAACGTGGTATAATAATAGTAATCCGATGGCTCTTGTAGGAGTCGACTTTACAGATCTGCTCTGTTTTCTTATGAAATTTTAATAGATCTGACTCTATAGTATTTACCAATACCAAAATATCTTGTGTGCATACGCTATTACAAAAAAAAATCTAATCAATATTTCTTATATGAATATTTATGGAGTAAAGGGTTAAGCCTTTATTCCATAATATTTATGTAAGAAATAATGACATCATGAATAGTAATTAGATGATTTGTTAGCTCCACTTTTTCAAAAAGTGTAGCTATTGTCATGACCCTCTCGTTGGCATCGACATTGGTTAACATATTTGTTAAGATCCATTTCTCTGAAACTATCAAAGATGTTTGGTTCACATTTGGTATGCATGTTAACTATCACAAGGGGAACCCATTTCACAAGAGTAGGTAACCCTAAAATTAATTTTGCAATAATTATGCCCCTTTTTCGAATTTTCATTGTTGCTTAAGTTTTATGTTAAGATCCATGTCTTAGAAACTGTCCAAGATATTTGGTTAAAATTTGGTATGCTTGTTAACTATTACAAGGGGACCCATTTCACAAGGACAGGTAACCCTAAAATTAATTTTGCTATAGTTATCTCCCCTTTGAAGTTTCTGACTTAGACTTCCACTACACTATCCAGCACTAAAGAAAGTGAAGCACGCTGTCCGCGGACAGCTCTTGTCATAGCACATGAACACAGGACTTTGTGGCCATGGCAGAAACTATAGAATCATTTCTTTATTATTCCATAAACTAACAGAGCAGACCCAGATCAGATGGCTCCTATATGAGTTGTCCGATCTGGATCTAATCTGTTTACAAAGTTGTAGAAAGGCATATTTATGGAGTATAGGGTTAAGTCATTAGGATTGATTGACATATATGTATATGAACCTGTTTGTTTACATTCTTCATTTATTTTGCATTTACCTTAACAATATTTTATCTCAGTTGTGTTGACTATTAAATTTCAGCTGGCCTTAGGGAATGTAATCTCAGCATTAGGGGACAAAACCAAGAAAGGATCTCATGTGCCTTATAGAGACTCCAAGCTCACACGACTGTTACAGGACTCGCTCGGAGGCAACAGTCGCACATTAATGATTGCATGTATATCACCATCGGATAGAGATTTCATGGAGACTCTTAACACACTAAAGTATGCAAATCGTGCCAGGAATATAAAGAACAAAGTGTTAGCCAATCAGGATAAGGCCAGTAAACAGTTATCCATTCTGCGATCAGAAATTATGGAGCTACAGAAAGAATTGCACGAGTACCGCTGTGTAAGTAGGAGAATTAGATAGAGAATAATGTACAAAGTTTTAGTGGAGGCATCAGTTTAACCCTATCCATGTTGAATATTCATGTAAGAAATCAATGACATCATGAATATTAATTAGATTAGTTTGTATAATGGCATATATACACAGGAGTGTTTAACCTTTAGCCTGCTATTGGCGGATGAGTGATTACTTATGCAAACAGTTTGGATCCAGATGTAACTCTGCGTCTCATCAGGATCCAAACTTTTTGATACCCTGATTGCATTTTGGTAGACAAATTTATTATAGCTTGAATTTTGAAAACGTAATAGGTGAAAAATTCTGTAGAAATAATATGCTCAGCAGGCTAAAGGTTAATATTGGAAGAAACTGTGTACATAATGTAGTCAGATCTGTTATAATTTCATAAGCCAATAGAGCTGACCCTGATTAGACAGCTCCTACTCTGTTTGCAAAGGCGTGAAAAAGCATTTGTCTCATGGAAAATATGCCTTTCTACCCCTCTGTAATAACCACTTCTTGAAACCATTGTGCAAATGCTCTATTTAACACAATGGTTTCAAACTAAAAAATTCTAAAACTTTACTTTTCTCTAGTAAATGCTCCTTTTGGGTAGATTCATTCAAAGAGGTTGGGTCTAAAAATAGCCTATGGAGGAAAGGGTTAAGACGTGCCATGTCAGAGTGACTAAAACTATTGGAATTCTTCAGACAACTTATGATGGAACTTTGCAAAAGGTTTTGATCACAATGAAGTACCTGGTAATGTATAGACTTTGCATAATACTTCCTAAATCAGGGAGCATTATATTATTACACATTTATTTCCACTTTATATTTTCAAAGTTTTACTTTTCTTGTCGATACTATTTCTCATGTACTTGTTACCAATAGCTAATGTACAAACCAGTACTTGTAGAAGTACAGAGTACAAGAGCAATAACACTATAGTATTTTATTATTGTATTATCTCCTTTAGATGCATTATTTTTATTACTATTATTATTAGCTTGTCTGTTTTTTAGAAGAAAAAAGATGAGCTATTGTCTGCGTCAGTGTCATTGTCTTTGTTGTCGGGAAACTTGAACATTGGCTATTACTTCTTTACTATTCATGCAAATCTTATTAAACTTCATACACTTCATCAAGGGCTACTATCGAACAGATGAGCTTTATTACTTTAGTAGAACCTCCAAAAACCAAAGTTCTTAGGACTGATAAAAAAGTTCGGTTTTCCATGATTGTGTAATCCAACCAATGTAGTCTAGCAGGGTGACCTTTTTACATAAATCCTGTGCATCGTCAGCAGAATCTATTACACTTAACAATATTCAGGTCAGATTCCACCTGAAATCCTAAATGGTTCCCTGGTCAAGCGGTTTCAAGTGAGATGTAGTTTTGGGCGGTAGAAACTTTAATTCAAAATGTGATAGGCTGATGTCATGTCCATGTGGTCCCGTGTTGTCCAGAAAGAGAAGAATCTTTTTTCCCAGCAGCCTCATTTGTCTATTAACCCATTCCCTCATAGGCTATTTTTAGTTCCAACCACTTTGAATAAATCTACTGAAAAGGAGCATTACTAGAGAAAAGGAAAAATTTAGAATCTGTCCTAGAGGAGCTTTCTGTATGACTTTCACCCTGCATTAAGCTGCCACCTGTCTTAAAAATCGATATTGATACTAATTTGAGAGAGGTTTTACTGTAAACAATAATGGCATCATGAAATTTACTAGTTGAATTTTTAGCTCACCAGAGCACAAAGTGCTCAGGGTGAGCTTTTGTGATCGCCAGATGTCAGTCGGCGTGCGTCGTGCGGTGTGCGTCGTGCGTCAACAATTTGAACCTTTAAAAATCTTCTCCTCTGAATCTACAGGGTTCTCAGCTTTCATCTTTGGTACATAGCATCACCTATAGGTCCTCTACAAAAGTTATATAAATTATGCCCCTGGGGTCAAAATTGGCCCCGCCCCAGGGGTGGGCAGTTTTCCATAGAAACATATAGTAAAACTTTGAAAATCTTCTCCTCTGAAACCAGAAGGTTATTAGCTTTCATATTTGGCACATAGCATCATGTTCAGGTCCTCTACAAAAGTTCTATAAATTATGCCCCTGGGGTCAAAATTGGCCCCACCCCAGGGGTGGGCAGTTTTAAATAGAAACAAATAATGAAATCTTTGAAAATCTTCTCCTCTGAAACTGAAAGGCTCTCATCTTTCATATTTGGCACAGAGCAGCATATTCAGGTCCTCTACGAAATGTTATATAAATTAAGGCCCTGGGGTCAAAATTGGCCCCGCCCCAGGGGTGGGCAGTTTCCAATAGAAATATATAGTGAAAACTTTGAAAATCTTCTCCTCTGAAACTGGAAGGCGCTTAGCTTTCATATTTGGCACAGATCATCATGTTCAGGTCCTCTACAAAAGTTATATAAATTATGCCCCTGGGGTCAAAATTGGCCCCACCCCAGGGGTGGGCAGTTTTCAATAGAAACAAATAATGAAATCTTTGAAAATCTTCTCCTCTGAAACTGAAAGGCTCTCATCTTTCATATTTGGCACAGAGCAGCATATTCAGGTCCTCTACGAAATGTTATATAATTTAAGGCCCTGGGGTCAAAATTGGCCCCACCCCAGGGGTGGGCAGTTTCCAATAGAAATATATAGTGAAAACTTTGAAAATCTTCTCCTCTGAAACTAGAAGGTTCTCAGCTTTCATATTTGGCACATAGCATCATGTACAGGTCCTCTACAAAAGTTATATAAATTATGGCCCTTGGGTTAAAATTGGCCCCGCCCCAGGGGTGGGCAGTTTTCAATGGAAACAAATAGTGAAATCTTTGAAAATCTTCTCCTCTGAAACTGGAAGGCGCTTAGCTTTCATATTTGGCACAGATCATCATGTTCAGGTCCTCTACAAAAGTTATATAAATTATGCCCCTGGGGTCAAAATTGGGGCCGCCCCAGGGGTGGGAAGTTTTCAATAGAAACATAGTAAACCTTTGAAAATCTTCTCCTTTGAAATCAGAAGTTTCTCAGCTTTCATATTTGGCACATAGTATCATGTTCAGATCCTCTACAAAAGTTATATAAATTATGCCCCTGGGGTCAAAATTGGCCCTGCCCCAGGGATGGGCAGTTTTCAATAGAAACAAATAGTGAAATCTTTGAAAATCTTCTCCTCTGAAACTGGAAGGCGCTCAGCTTTCATATTTGGCACAGAGCATCATGTTCAGGTCCTCTACAAAAGTTATATTAATTATTGCCCTGGGGTCAAAATTGTCTCCGCCCCAGGGGTGGGTAGTTTTCAATGGAAACAAATAGTGAAATCTTTGAAAATCTTCTTCTCTGAATTTGGAAAGTTCTCAGCTTTCATATTTGGCACATAGCATCATGTATAGGTCCTCTACAAAAGTTATATGAATTATGGCCCTGGGGTCAAAATTGGCCCCGCCCCAGGGGTGGGTAGTTTTCAGCAGAAACATATAGAGAAAACTTTGAAAATCTTCTCCTCTGAAACTGAAAGGTTCTCAGCTTTAATATTTGGCTCATAGTATCATGTTCAAGTCCTCTACAAGAGTTATATGAATTACGCCCCTGGGGTCAAAATTGGCCTGCCCCAGGGCCGGCTAGTTTTCTATAGAATAATATAGTGAAAACTTTGAAAATCTTCTCCTCTGATTGTCTGGTGAGCGCTTCAGGGCCATTCTGGCCCTCTTGTTTATATTGGTACATGCACACATGATTTTTTGCAGACCCTGATCAGATGGCGCCTATAGGACTTGCCTGATCTCGGTCTACTCTGTTGGCAAAAGGTGTGAAAAGGCATTATGAAGGGTATGAAGGAAAGGGTTAATAGAAATTAAACTGATTTCAGGGTCGAAGGATTATTGACAGTGAGGGAGTAGAGACTACAAGTGATATGTACCATGAGAATACCATGTTACTAGCAGAAAATGAAAAATTACGGACACGAATCAAATGTCTCAATGAGACTGTAGAAACTATGACTACTAGAAATACTGAATTGCTGGCAGAGAAAAATATTGCAAGTCTTGGAAATGCTGCTGGTGATGTCAACAGTGATGAAGTCACCAAGTTGGTACAAGGCTATGTGAAAGAGTTGGAAGAACTAAGGTACTGATCTATACAATATAATATAAATACTGATGAAGTATGAGAGTTGGTTTTTACTGGTTCACATCCATACATTTCTTGCCCAAATTTGTTTAACCTTTTCCCTATTGCATATTCATGTAAGACACAATGACATATGAATATTCATTAGCTGGAATTTTATAATGACATAATTTATGTACACAGAGGTTTTTGGTATTGGAAAACACTGTAGAGTTAGATCTATAATAAATTTATAAGCAGACAGTGCAGACCCTGATCGGACGGCTCCTGAAGAAGTTGTCTGATCTGGTTCTACTCTGGCAGTAAAAGTGTGAAAACATGTTTATATGAAGGAAAGGGTTAAGACATTGTTATAAATGCAAGTCAGTAACTTGTTTCTTAACATTATAATATTACAAGTTTATGACCAAGAGACATCATATCCATATAAGATGTTAGGTTATAAGATTCATGTTTCAGCGAATGGGTACCTATGGACTTTCACCATTCACATTGTTTTGTTATGTGTCTGTTGTTAAAGCAGAAATGTCAGTATCCCTGAATGCATTTTTATTTTTCAGAGCAAAGTTGTCTGAAACAGAAGCTATGGTTGACATAGTCAAGCGTAGTCAAAGTATGACAGCCTCTCGTTTAGCAATGAGTCCCCTCCTGTCTCCCGTTCCCAGCAGCATCAACAGAAGCTTGGAATTAATGTCTCCAGAGGGAAACATCACCTCCATATTACAGGAGGCTAAAAAAGATGTGAAACGACTGAAGAAAATGAAGCGTTCAGCATCAAGGTTTAGTCAGGAGTATGTTGAATATTTTACAGAATTAACTCTTTCCTTCATATAAACATCTTTTTACGCCTTTGCAAACAGAAAACTCAGATCAGACAGCTCCCATGGGAGCTGTCTGAGCAGGGTCTACTTTGTTTGCTTATGAAATTATAATAGATTCGACTCTACAGTTTCTTCAAATACCCGAACGTCTTGTATATATATATATGCCATTATAAAATGTTCAGCTACTAAATATTCATGATGGCATTATTTCTTATATGAATATTGAACAAGGAAAGGGTTAGCTCATCATCTATATAACCTAGAGGATGTGCTCTTACTTACCAATAAAAGTCATGAATGTTACCCCTACACAAGAGTTGAAGTCCTTGTCATAGGCCATACCATGGTTACACTAGAGTTGAAGTCCTTGTCATAGGCCATACCATAGTTACACTAGAGTTGAAGTCCTTGTCATAGGCCATACCATGGTTACACTAGAGTTGAAGTCCTTGTCATAGGCCATACCATGGTTACACTAGAGTTGAAGTCCTTGTCATAGGCCATACCATGGTTACACTAGAGTTGAAGTCCTTGTCATAGGCCACACCATAGTTACACTAGAGTTGAAGTCCTTGTCATAGGCCATACCATAGTTACACTAGAGTTGAAGTCCTTGTCATAGGCCATACCATAGTTACACTAGAGTTGTTAGAGTCCTTGTAATAGGCCACACCATAGTTACACTAGAGTTGAAGTCCTTGTCATAGGCCATACCATGGTTACACTAGAGTTGAAGTCCTTGTCATAGGCCATACCATGGTTACACAAGAGTTGAAGTCCTTGTCATAGGCCATACCATGGTTACACTAGAGTTGAAGTCCTTGTCATAGGCCATACCATAGTTACACTAGAGTTGAAGTCCTTGTCATAGGCCATACCATAGTTACACTAGAGTTGTTAGAGTCCTTGTAATAGGCCACACCATAGTTACACTAGAGTTGAAGTCCTTGTCATAGGCCATACCATGATTACACTAGAGTTGAAGTCCTTGTCATAGGCCATACCATGGTTACACTAGAGTTGAAGTCCTTGTCATAGGCCATACCATAGTTACACTAGAGTTGAAGTCCTTGTCATAGGCCATACCATAGTTACACTAGAGTTGAAGTCCTTGTCATAGGCCATACCATAGTTACACTAGAGTTGTTAGAGTCCTTGTAATAGGCCACACCATAGTTACACTAGAGTTAGAGTCCTTGTCATAGGCCACACCATAGTTGCACTAGAGTTGAAGTCCTTGTCATAGGCCATATGATTGTTACATTTGAGTTGAAGTCCTTGTCATGGGCTATACCATAGTTACACATTCATACATAAGTGGGTGCATCCTTGTCCTAGGACATGTTTCTAGTTTCTCTGGCCAATGAAAATGTGTTTGTATTAATGAGTGTATTCTGTTCAAGAATTAAAATGTTTAAAGCAAAGTTCTATACATATATTAAGCCCTTGAAGAAATGACACATAATCTTTATATTGGAAAATGTATGAGTGTAGATTATGCATTTAGAATAGTTTTATAGATTTAGGTGTACATGTAACAGTCAATTTGAACTTCGCATGTGGGATACCAAAATAACAGTAGTCTTGTTTGATGTATTTGGTATTCATTCTAGTTTTATTTTTATTTCACAGTAGTGATAAAGAAAATGTGGCATCGGATGAAGAAAAAGCCAAGGAGGAAGCCAAGGAGAAGGCACAGAAAGACAAAAATGAAGATGAGGATGTTTTGGAGAAGGATAGATCAGAAAAGTCTGAGAAGGATGAAGATGATGTAGTGGATGAAAATGGCAATGTAAATATGGTAATAGCTATCTAAGTCCATATGTCATCAGACGTCCAGATAAGATTAAATTTAAAACATTTTTCAAGAATAACTTCTTTTTTTCTCCACCAAACCATATTAACGTTATGACCACTCTTTAGAATCATCTCGTCGAGACGGATCTAAAGAGTGGATCACCATATATGGTTTGATGGAGAAATGACGATTTTAGTATTGGTGAATGCACCTTTATCAGTTGCTCTGGGTCAGCTGTACAGTTATGAATGTAAACCCCCTCATGTTTATGCCAGAAGAGTTTAGAAGGGGATACTCAGCTTGTCCCAAGCAGTTGTAACACTCTTGACAATCTCGGGAATTCACACAGCTGACCCTTTCATTTGGCATCACAGAAAATTGAGTTACTTGTTCCTGAAGTTTTATGTATAAAATTCTGTCCCAGGATATAAATATTGCCTTTTGATAGTGACTGTGCCTATTGTCAACATAAGGAAATACTGTAGACCTCAGCTAAGCTGAGCTTTTTGTTATAAATTCACTCACAATTTGTGACCTGACAGCTTGGGTCCAATAATAAGTCTGTATCATATCGCAGGGGTGGCGAAATCTAATTTTGGATGACTTGTCCGTTTTTGTTAAAAGCTATTTCCTACTTGTCCGTATGATGAATTAATAACAAAAACCTACAAAATTTCACTTGTCCGTTATGACTTTGGGACAACACGGACAATACGGACGTTTGATTTGGCCACCCCTGTATCGGGATCCAAGCTGTTTGACACTCGGTCAATAGTTTCTCAAAAACTGGATCACATTGGAAGTAGTCGATATTACACCAGATCCAAATTTGAATACACATTATTTTCTCAATTGGGGGTCAGGGTCAACTCTTTCCTCCATAGGCTATTTTTAGACCCAACTCTTTGAATGAATCTATCCAAAAGGGGCATTTACCAGAGAAAAGTACAAATTTTAGAATTTTGTAGTTTGAAACCATTGTGATAAATAGAGCATTTGCTCCTATAGGAGCAAATGCTCTATTTATCTCAAGGGTTTATTATGGGAAGTTACCTGTTTCAAGAAGTGTTTATTACAGAGAGGTAGAAAGGCGTATTTATGGAGGAAAGGGTTAATGAACTTGGGCTTAAGTCTTTAACAGCCTGGGCCACAGTTACCCTAAAGCAATTGTTTAGACTTGCTGCTTTGGGCGAACCTATGTTTAACTTTACAAACAGTTTGGATCCAGATTAGACAATGAGTAAAATTTCTCATCAGGATCCAAACTGTTCGAAACTCCAGTTTTGTTTTGAAAATAAATTGATGGAGCATCCACACTGAAACAAAGGGGAAAAAATACCTTTGATCAATGACTTCAGAACAGGTAATTGATTTCAGACATACTTTACATAAACAAGATATATAGTTAATTCTGAAACTGTTTTGTGTCCTGATCACAAACCATGTTTCAAATTGTTTATTAAGCTGCAAGGGGCATTTATCTAGGTATAAATGTTTTGTGCTCAGGTAAATGAAGATGAGGAAGAGGAGGAGTTTGAAGATGATGATCTCATGGAGAGCTGTTCAGACTCAGATTCAGACTCAGATGGAAAAGGTAACTTTAGAGAATTGTTACCACAAAATGTGTTTTGAAAAGAAGATTTTAAAAAAATGGAATGTATGATGGAAAAATAAGTTATATCAGAATAATGTGGAACATACATTTACATTATTATTTTGACAGTCAAAACACCTAAAAAATCAACTGCTTTTTTTTGCTTAAAGAGAAATACCGTAAGTGAAAATTAATGTTTGATTTATTTATGTATCTACCACTTTTCCAGACAAAACTAAAAGAGTCATCTTTTTAATTATTATATACCATATTTATATAGCACTTTTTTCATACATTATAATACGTTCAAAAGTGCTTTACAATTATATAAAAAAATAACATCCACACAACAAAACACACACACATAAATGTGATATAAGAGTAACAAGTAGACTAAGTACGTTATAAGAACCTACAGTTTACAACATGATAATGTTAAAGGTGCCTTAAATCAAAGTACACAGACATAATTACACGTAAAATGGGCATCTCCGCATTTATCTAAAAATAAAACTCTATCCAGTTAAGAAATAAAACTGATAATTTATATATATTAAAAAACACCAACACTCAGTGTCCATGTATCTGTATGAAGAAGTGTGTTTTCAATGCCCTTTTAAAACTGTCTAATGATTTAGAGTCTCTGATTCCTTCAGGCAGCGCATTCCAGAGTCTGGGAGCAGCAGCTGCAAAGCTCCTGTCACCGAACATGACTTTACTGTTTCTTGGCACAATGAGTGTAATGGCATTGTTCTTGGATCTCAAGTTTCTTGCTGGTGTGTACACGTGTACAAGATTTCTGACATATACAGGACACTGGTCATGCAAAGCTTTATATGTCAACACAAGTATCTTAAACTGAACTCTAAATTGGACTGGTAGCCAGTGAAGCTCCTTCAAGATAGGAGTTATATGACTATGGCGAGCAGTCCTGCTAATAAGTCGAGCAGCTGTGTTTTGAACATTTTGTAGTTTGCTCAATATTATTTTTGGGACGCCTTGTAGAAGGGAGTTACAGTAATCCAGGCGTGATGTTACTAAGGAGTGCACCAGTGACTTTGTGGCATCAGCGTTTAAGTACTTTCTAATGTGGCCAATTTGTCTAAGTTGCATATAACAAGACCTGCAGACTGAGTTAACATGTTGTTCCATGGTCATTTTTGAGTCCAACCAGGCACCTAGATTTTTAACACAGTTTGATGGTTTTATGTTTTCACCACCGACATTTATTGATATATCAGAAGTAAATTTAGCATTGCTGTTTGAGGAAAATAGTATGACTTCAGTTTTGTCAGCATTTAGTTTAAGCATGTTTTCATGCATCCATGACACAATATGATTGAGACAACCTTCGACAATTTTCAATGCATCACTTACTGTCGTACAATCAGTTGGTTTGAACGAAAGGTACAGCTGGGAGTCATCCGCGTAGAAATGGTGATTCAGTCCATGATTACGACATATAGCACCCATCGGCTTTGTGTACATAGTGTAGCTTTTGGGACCTAGAACGGACCCCTGGGGCACACTGTACTTCATCAGCACAGGTTTTGAAAGGTCGCCATCGATACACACGGTTTGGTAGCGGTCGGTTAGGTATGAGGTGAACCATTTCAGCGGACTTCCTGTAACTCCAAAATGATGTTCTAGTCGACAAAGAAGAGTTCCATGGTCAATGGTGTCAAACGCTGCTGATAGGTCAAGTAAAACCAGTACTGTGACATTTCCCTGGTCTAACGACTGGAGGATGTCATTCTGTACTTTCAAAAGTGCAGTTTCTGTCGAGTGAAATTTGCGGTATGCAGATTGATGTTCTTCATGCAAATTGTTCAGTGTCAAATGTTGCTGTAAGCGCACGTCAACCACTTTCTCGAGAACCTTGGATATAAAAGGTAGGTTGGAGACTGGTCTGTAATTCTTCAAAATGTTTTGGTCAAGGCCTGGCTTTTTCAGAAGGGGCCTTATATATGCACTTTTGAAAGATGCTGGAACGTGTGCAGATTCAAGCGAAGCGTTAATTATTACTGTTAATATTGGAAGTAGTTCATCTAGACACAATTTCAAGAGCCAGGTCGGTATTGGGTCCAGTTCACAGGATTTATTCGGAGAGCTCTGTATGATCCGTTTAACTTCATCTTGTGTGACAGGAATGAAATGGTCCAAGCAGTTAACACTTGAAGGTAAATCTAGCTCAGTAGATAATGAATGAGAAACTGGCTGCGTCCGTGTGCTTATTCCGGTTCTTATGCCTTCAATTTTATTGATGAAGAAATCGCTGAATTCTTGAGCTATTGTCGTTAAGAACCTGCCTGTAGGTAGAGCAACTTCACCAGTACTGCCTAACAGATGTTTAGTAATTTTAAACAGATTCTTCTGATCTTGGCCACATGACTCAACTTTGTCTGAATAGAAGTCAATTTTAGCATGCTTTAATAATTTATTCACAATGGCACATTGCTGTCTGTAGATATCATGGTCAACTGTTAGCTTAGTATTTTGCCATTTGCGTTCCAACTTCCGTTTTAAGTGTTTTTCTTTGTGCAGTTCCTCAGTGTACCACTCACAAGACGGCCTTAGAACAATAGTCTTCGTCCGCATGGGTGCATGTTTATCAATAAGCAAGGAAAGTTCATCAGTATATTTTTTCACGAGTGTTTCTACATCTGCTCCCTGTTGATTTTTGTTGAGTGTATCTGACGACTTAATATCATCTTTAAATGAGTCTATATTGATCGCCCGGAATTTCCTGAAAGATATGGTCTTCCTTACTGGGGCAGGTTTTGCAGCCTGAGCCGTGAAAAATATTGCAAAATGGTCTCGCGCAATTTTACCCATGTTATCAGACAACCCAATGTCGGTAACTGCTACATCAGTAACTATGTTATCTGTGTCCCTGGTAATGACAACATCAAGTGTATGTCCACCAGCATGGGTTGGCTCACTGACCAACTGTCGCATACCACATGATTCTAATGTACTTGAAAATTTGATGGAGTCTTTGTCTGTTGGGATATCAAGATGGATGTTCAAATCGCCGACAATGATAATGTTTTTGTCTATTGTGGCGTATTTAGCAAGAAATATGGGCCATTCCTGCTCCAGGAAGACACTTGTCTTAAGACCGTTTTCACGTGTTGGTGGTGGTCTGTATAATACTGCTAATCGCATGGAATAGCCGTTAATGAGGATGTTGCAATCCATGAATTCAAATGTCGAGAAGTCGTGATAGTTGGTTGATGATACGATGTGAATGTCAATACTGGACTTGTAAATAAGTGCGACACCACCGCCACGGCGTCTTCCAGGACGAGGGACATGTTTGATCAGATAACCACTAGGGACAAGTTCATTGATGCAGGCTTTATCAATAGATGAACCAAGCCAAGTCTCTGTCACAGCAACAAGGTCGAAATTGTTAGTGAGAATAGTATCGCATAGAGCAAGAGTCTTGTTTTTCACTGATCTTGGGTTTATACAGCAAATTTTCAGACCAGTCTGTCCTTTGGATATCTTAATGGGTTGACATTTAATCTTTTTGAGATAGCTGATTGTTTCCGTTTCAATAAACGTTCTGTCGACTTGTTTGTTTGGCCTGTCCTGTATAATCGTTGTAATGGTTTCAGGCAATGTTTTTAGGTTGTAAGTATTCACTCCTTGATTGGTGTCCCATACACGTTTCACTCCAGGTTGCCCTGCCCGGGCACCTCTGTAGTGAAGTATGCCTAAATGTTTCATTCTAGCCATTGTTGATGGATTAGGCCTGTCTATTGTTTGTTTTCCAATACAATACAAATCATGCTTAGTGTACTGTTTGAATAGTGATATGTGATCGCTAACCATTGCTGCAGGCAATTTGCTCAATTTTGACTCTGCATATATTGAAAATTCTGTATTGAATTTAGTTTTCAAATCAACACAAAACCACAATGTAATTCCACTCAAAAACCACATATATATTTTAATAGTACCTTTATGCATGTTCATGACAATTTTGAGAATTTCATGAAGATTATAAACATAAATAATATCTAAAAACAATTTAGAGCTCAAATATTGCAGCCTACACCTGGCGCATTCTACACCGACATATTCCAGATAATCTTTTTATGAAATATCAGAGTAGTCACTGTGTGTACAATAAGTACAAGGTCAACTTGTTCATGCTTTGTAATGAGTTTTGGGCCATAATTTACTAAATGAAGACTTTCTAATGGCCATTACTTGGCAGTTCTATCTCTCACTGATGTGTCCCAGGTCAGTCTAGGATGTGGGCAAATGTGTGAGAAACTAGTCCAATTTCAGCTTTGGTCAGATTTGCTGAGAAGTAGCTCAATGTGGGGATTGGGACAGGAGTGTAAGGCATCAGTCAGTTTATGATTTGGTTAGCTGTGTAAGAGGTCAATTAATCTTAGATTATGATAGGTGTGTAAGAGCTCAGTTAATCTTAGATTAGGGTAGGAATGTAAGAACCTAAGATTGGGGTAGATGTGTAAGAGGACAGTCAAATATCTAAATGATAGGTTAGATATGTAAGAGGTCAGTCAATCTAAGAATAGGATAGATGTGTAAGAACCTAAGTTAACCCTTTCCCTCATTTAAACGTGTTTTCACACATTTGCAAACAGAGTAGACCCAGAACAGACAGTTCCACTGGTAGCCGTCTGATCAGAGTCCACTCTGTTTCCTAATGAAATCTGATGGTTCTGTCTCTCTAGTTTCTAAAATGTCTACAATGTTCTACCATCTATATTTCATTATAACTATTTTGTCCATGAATATACAGTAAGTATCGAAATTTGGACTGTGTGTAGAACAGGGAAAGGGTTAAGGTAGGTGTGTAAGAGGTCAGTCAATATCTAAGATTAGGTTAGGTATGTAAGAGGTCAGTCAATCGAAGATTAGGTTAGATATGTAAGAGGTCAGTCAATCTAAGAATAGGATAGTTTTGTAAGAACCTAAAGTTAGGGTAGGTGTGTAAGAGGTTAGTCAACCTAAAGTAGGGGAAGTGTGCAAGAGGTCAGTATAAGGTTAGGGTGGGTGAGTTGGAGTTAGTCATTCTAGTGTTAAAGCATATATGTTAGAGCACTGTCAATCTGGTGTTAGGAGGTATTCTAAAATTAAGGCATGTGTGTAGGAGTTATGTCAGTCTACAGTAAGGGCAGGTTTGTAAGAGGTCAGTAAATCTAGGGTTAGGATAGATGTGTAATTGGTGAGTCTGTCTAAGTTAAGGCAGGTGTGTATGAGATCATTCATCTAGGTTTAAGGTAGGTGTGTAAGTGGTCAATCAATCTAGGATTAGGGTAGGTGTGTAAGAGGTCAGTCAATCTAGTGTTAAGGTAGCTGTGTAAGTGGTGAGTCTGTCTAAGTTATGGTAGGTTTGTAAGAGGTCAGTCAATCTAGGGTAGATGAAAGTGTGTAGGAGGTTGGTCAATGTAGAGTTAGGGTAGGTGTGCAAGAAGATCTAGGGTTAAACCTTTCCTCCATAAATAAGCCTTTCTATGCCTCTGTAAAAATCACTTTATGAAAACATTGTGATAAATAGAGCATTTGCTCTTACAGGAGCAAATGCTCTGTTTATCACAATGGTTTCAAACTACAATTTTCTAAGATTTTCCTTTTCTCTAGTTAATGCCCCTTTTCAGTAGATTTATTAAAAGTGGTTGGATCTAAAAATGGCCTATGGAGGAAAGGGTTAAGGCAGTTTTGTGAGAGCTCAGTCAATTTGGCCTTAGGGCATTATGCTTTGAAAATTCAACATTCAAATGGTTAACCTTTACTCCATAAACTAGCATTTTCTCATCTTTGAAACAGTAGATCCAGATCAGATAGCTCCTATAGCAGTCATCTGATCTGGGTCTGCTGTGTTTGCTTATAGAATAACAGAGCTCTGTTTATACAGTTTCAACTGTGGTAAAAGTTCACTTGTTCATAATGTGATTATTAAAATTGAGCTAATTAATATTTCTACTCTCATTATTTATAACATGAATATTCATGAGTAAAGGGTTAGAGTGGTGAAACGTTTGAATGGATTTTTGTCATCATTCCCTGCTATTTTGATGTGGTCCTGTATGTTCTTAAGATTTTATCAAGTTGTCTGCAGTCAGAAACTCTGACCTTTGACATACCTATTGTGCTTTTTCTATAGAGAGCTCTGTATTCTATAAATGCTATGGATGTGAACTAATTATAACAATTTTACCCACAATGCATTTCTTAGTGGAAATATTTTTGGACTATTGGAGTGTTTGGTCAGGTAACAATAGTGATGAACATAGCATGAGCAAATATAGTGTCATGTTTATAGTTGATCTCTTTGCACGCTAGTGGCGAAACAGTGATTACCTTTGAAAATAGTTTGGATCCAGATGAAACACTGCATAATGAGGTGTCTCATCAGGATCCAACCTGTTTGGCACTGTGACTATAGTTTTGCATAAAATAAGAGAGAAATTTTATTTTAAGAATTGAACCAGACAACAAATGTTACAGACAAAATATTACACGGTGTGCAAAGATTTATAGCTGTTATATCTATTGTCGCAATCTGTCTTTTTACTTGTACTCATTTTATCGTTTGAGTCCTTCTTTTTCAATCTTGTGCTTTCTTTACAGCAATGTTTTTTCAGTAATTGGATTTAATTTGTGAATGAGGCAATATTTAGTTAAAATATCACTCTCAAGTTCCAATATTTGAAAAGAATAAAAAGTAAAAAAAAAAAAAGTTTTTGAAACTGTTACATACCCGGTTCATATAGCCATTTTTTAGCTCACCAGAGCACAAAGTGCTCAAGGTGAGCTTTTGTGATACCCCTGTGTCCGGCGTCCGTCGTCCGTCTGTCCGTCTGTCCGTCTGTCCGTCTGTCCGTCTGTCCGTCAACAATTTCAAACGACTTCTTCTCTGAAACCGACTGCCCAATTGTAACCAAACTTGGTCAGATACACACTGTGGGTGGGGGCTTCAAAAGTTGTTAGAAGATAGTGGGCGGGGCCATCGGTCTTGTTGCCATGGCAACCAGACACAATATCTAGAAAAATCTTCTTCTCCAGAATGACATGTTGGATTTGAATATAGTTTTCACCAAAATGTTTCTCAGTTGATAGACTTCAAAAGTTGTTAAAAGAATTTTGATCCGGCAAAAAACATGGCCGCCAGAGGGCGTGGTCATTTTTTCCATATATGGTAATATGGAATTTTCATTGGAAAATCTTTAAAAATCTTCTTCTCTGAAACTGTAAGGCCTAGACCTTTGATATTCGGTATGTAGCATGATCTTATGGTCCTCTACAAATGTTGTTCAAATTATGACCCCCGGGCCAAAAATGGCCCCGCCCCTGGGCTTATCAGTTTTTCATAGGAAAATCTTTAAAAATCTTCTTCTCTGAAACTGTAAGGCCTAGATCTTTGATATTTGGTATGTAGCATGATCTTATGGTCCTCTACAAATATTGTTCAAATTATGACCCCCGGGCCAAAAATGGCCCCGCCCAAGGGCTTATCAGTTTTTCATAGGAAAATCTTTAAAAATCTTCTTCTCTGAAAGTGTAAGGCCTAGACCTTTGATATTTGGTATGTAGCATGATCTTATGGTCCTCTACAAATATTGTTCAAATTATGACACCCGGGCCAAAAATGGCCCCGCCCAAGGGCTTATCAGTTTTTCATTGGAAATTTTTCAAAAATCTTCTTCCCTAAAGCTGTAAGGCCTAGACCCTTGATATTTAATATGTAGCATGATCTTATGGTCCTCTACAAATAGTGTACAAATTATGACCCCCCCCCCCCCCCCCGGGCCAAAAATGGCCCCGCCCAAGGGCTTATCAGTTTTTCATAGGAAATTCTTTAAAAATATTCTTCTCTGAAATTGTATGGCCTAGACCTTTGATATTTGGTATGTAGCATGAACTTATGATCCTCGACAAATATTGTTCAAATAATGACCCCCAGGCCAAAAATGGCCCCGCCCAAGGGCTTATCAGTTTTTCATTGGAAAATTTACTGAAACTGTAAGGCCTAGACCATTGATATTTGGTATGACTAACATGATCTACTGGTCCTCTATAAATATGTAGCTGTGGCTTGTAGTCCTCTGCCAAGAATGTTTAACTTACGACCCTGACCACTTGGCGAAACTTGGCCCTGCCTCAGGGTTTATCAGTTTTTCATGGGAAAAATATGAAATATTATTTTTCTCTGAAATCATAAGGCTTAGACCTTTAATTAATTGCATACTGCTTTGCCTTGTGGTTCTCTACCAAGGTTGTCCACATTATTTCTTGTGGTCAAAAAAGGCCCCGCCCCTGGGGTTATCTCAGGTGAGCGCTTCAGGGCCTCATGGCCCTCTTGTTCACAGTAATTGTTTGTCCTCATGAGGAAGAAGTTTCACAGGAAGAATCTTGTAAATTAAGTTTGACTGTAGAAATGATGATGCCTGTCTTTTCCATATTTACACTTACACTGAAATAAAAAAAAAAAAAAAAATGATTTGACTTAAGTTCTACAAACAGCATGCTTTAATTGTTTTTAGCTGACTTGAGTATGCTCAGGGGAGCTTTTGTGATCGTCCACCATCCATCCGTACGTCAACAAATGATTTAAACATCTCAGATACCACTAGGCAGAATAAAACAACTTTACATAAATAAGCTTTGTATCATGCTCTATCAAAATTGTTAAAATAACCTGGATCCATGTAGAATTCTAGTTGCCATGGCAATGAAAAGAAAAATGTTTAAACATCTCCAAACCAGTGGTCAGAATTGATTGGTATGAATAGTGTTGTTTTGACCATCTTCCAAAATTGCTAAAATCATATTGATATCTTTAAAAAAAACATGGTCACCAGGGGCGGGGTTAGATTTCCTTATATAAATATATAGAAAACATTTTAAAAAATCTCCAATTTGAATGGCATTTGGTAAGAATAGTCTGTCCAGTCACCTGGTAACCCTTTATCAAAATTGCTAAAATCATGTTGATATCTAAAAAAACATGCTGTTATAAAGAAAATAACATGGCCGCCTTTGGCTGGGCTAAATTTCCTTCTATGACTATAGGGTAAACTTTAAAAGTCTTCTTGTCCAAAGCTAGTGATCCAATTTGAATGATATTTAGTAGGAATAGTCCTCTTGTGACCATATTGAGAATCAATAATTTATGACTACTATGCATTTTTAACAAGTTGAATATCACTATGGCTCTGTTATCTTCATGTTCCGGAGATGGTTGTTACTAGATAATCTGTATCTAGTGATACAATTTCAAGGTGAGCGATAAAGGGCCATCATGGCCGTCTTGTTTTATAGACACTTCTGCTGGCAGGTGACACATCTGTTCAAACACACTTGTTAATGATTGGAAAAAAGTTTCAGTATAATCACTATTGTTACGAAAGACATATTGTGACCAAACTTGCTGCATAGATACCCTAATGGAAACAACAATTTGAAATACATTTGAAAGTGTGTGTCTGAAGTCAAGGTCACTGGTGCTAAAAATAGAAATAGTTTCCTCTCATTAACAAACAATTAGCAAAGATATTGTGTACTAGAAAATGGGCTTTTGAAATCCTGGATACCTAGATATTAGTAGTTGATTTTATACTGGTGAGCTTTTCTGTACTATCATTGAATGTTTGTTGTTTGTCAGTCCACCCTCCACTGGCTGTCTGTTTACAGTTTGCTAACACTCTGGCACAAGCAATTCTCAAACAATCTAAATTAAACTTGGTAGTCAAATGTATTTTCATAAGGTCTTGGCTAAGTGTGATTATGGGTCAAATATGATCAGTAGGTCTAGTCATGTGCTCTTGACTTAATGAAAAATGGCATGTTTACTACGTTTACACTCTTGCGTATTCACAGATTAGTATTTGAAAATTTTGTGCAGGGCCATAAGATCTTGATCATGGTCAAAACCTGCTCAGTAAGTTACGTGCCCCTGATTTATCAAGAAATAACATATTTTACTATATGAACATACAGCTGTACTTTTTGTTAGATCTTGGTCATGTTTAGACATATGTATGATTATAAGATCTCTACCAAGTTTGATTGTGAGAAAAATGGAACAACTAGTTCCTGGGTTATAATTATTTCCTTTGTAGATCGTGGGTTATAGTTCCTTTGTAGTATAATTTTTTCTGTTTTAATTCTTTTTTGCTTGTTGAATATTCATGCAAGACTCTGCCCATTTTGAATGTATAAATTTATTGAATTCTTGTTTTAAAATATAATATGTTTTTATGCCAACTCCCCCCCCCCCCCCCTTCCTGGAGGGAGGGGTGGGGGCATATTGTTTTTGCCCTGTCTCTTGGTTGGTTTGGCCCCAACTTTAACATTGGCGATAATTTTGTAGCCATTGCACATACATACATGTACTTCAAACTTGGCATGCATGTGTAACTTATGGTGGCGAACATTTTTAGGGGTGACTTATTAAGATCAAGGTCATATATCAAGATCAAAGGTCAAATTACAGGTCAAATTTAGATTGGTAATAATTTTGTCATCATTAAACATACATCCTTCAAACTTGGCATGCATGTTCAACTTATGGAGGTGAACATGGTATGCAGGTGCAACTTATGGAGGCGAACATTTTTAGGGGTGACTTATTAAGGTCAAGGTCTTACATCAAGGTCAAAGGTCAAATTTAGATAGGTGATAACTTTGTCACCATTTAACATACATCCTTCAAACTTGGCAAGCATGTGCAACTTATGGAGGTGAATATTTTTAGGGTTGATACATCAAGGTCAAACTTTATGGTAATATCGGGGAGGCATAGTGTTTCACAAACACATCTTGTTAAAAAGGAATTTCATTGCATTGTTAGATAAATGCTAACAGAACTAACCCTAGGTTCATGCAACAGACTAAAGAGGTGGTATTATTAATCGTTTACTCCATAAATGCATCTCTTAACACCTTTGCAAACAGAGTAGATCCAGATCAGACAGCCCCTGTAAGCTCCTGTAGGAGCCATTTGATCAGGATATGCTCTGTTTTGCTTATGGTATGATATAGATATGATTCTAAAGCTTCTGCTATGGCAAAAGTTTCCTGTGTTTATGTGTTATTTTAAAAATCGCCTAATTAACCCTTTCCTCCATAAATACGCCTTTATACGCCTCTGTAAAAGTCACTTGTTGAAACTATTGTGATAAATAGAGCATTTGCTCCTATAGGAGCAAATGCTCTATTTATAGCAATGGTTTCTAATTACAAAATTCTAAAAATTCCTTTTATCTAGTTAATGCTACTTTTTGGTAGATTTATTCAAAGAGGTTGGATCTAAAAATAGCCTATGGAGTAATGGGTTAATATCATTTTGTCATTTATTTGTTACATAAATATTCATGGAGTTAAGGATTACCAATTTTGATCAACTGGACCAAACAATCACTATAAAATGTAGGTGTGTGAAATATGTTTGTCATGTCTCACGGGCACAGACATTTGTTCCAGAGTTATGTGCCATTGAACTTAAATTGATTTTCAGTACTTACATATTTCTTCTACAGTTCTAAAAGAACTTTGATCTTACTTGCATGTAGATGTGCAACACAAATATTCATGTCTGTCAACTTTGTTGTTTCAGAATTATGTGCCTTTAACCCTTTCCTTCATATAAATACTTTTTCACACCTTTGCATAATGGCATACATATATGTACATAGGATATTTTGATATTGGTAGAAACTGTAGAGTCAGGTCTGTTATAATTTCATAAGCAAACAACAGACCCTGACCAAACAAGTTCTATAGGAAACATCTGATCTGGGTCTACTATTTTGATGAAGGTGTGAAAAAGCGTTTATATGAAGGAAATGGTTAAATCACCAGCATCATTTCATTTGTCTCAATCCAGATGAGCACAGAATGGTTATTGTTGTATTTATGACATGCTTTTGTTGCAGACTCAGACAATATTCATGAAGACTTAGCTGAGTTGACTTGTGAAATCTCCATCAAACAGCGACTTATCGAGGAACTAGAACAGAGCCAGAGACGACTACACTCAATGAAGGTTCAGTATGAGGAAAAGGTACAGCAACTGGTCACAAAAATACGAGAAACTGAGGTTGAAAGGGACAAGGTGTTATCCAGTCTAGGTATACCACATAATGATATATTTAAAACTGAACTGAAAATGTTTTAACCCTTTTCTGAATGAACATTTATGCATGAATTGACCACTTAATTTTTATAGTGTAAAATGTTGAAGGGAATTTTTCGCTTAGATGAAGACTGTAGTATCATATCTATATAATATAATCTCCATAAGCAAACAGCAGACCGTCTTCATACAACTGGGAGCCTCCTATAGGAGCTGTCTGATCAGGGTTTACTCTGTTTACAAAGACATATCCAGGAGGGAAAGGGTTTATACTATTTTAGTGAAGCTAAGACTAAAGAAGTTGTTGAAAAGATGTCATTTAGTGACTTTACAGTAGGGTTAAAACTTTGTGAGGTCATTATCCTTATTTTTGGATCTAACTGATCATTTACTGGGCATTATTCAATATTTTAGCGACTTGTACAATGAGGTTAAAACAATAAACGATATCACTGGCCAGATTTTGCAGAGTTGTTCTTTGGACAAACTTCTGTCAAAACTGTTAAAGCTGTGATAATTCATCAAAAGCATATCTGCCAGGGGCTGGGTTAAATTTCCATTTATAACCCTTTCCCTGTTGAATATTCATGTAAGAAATAATGACATCATGAATATTTATTAGCTTAATTTTTATAATGACATATGTACACAGAATATTTTGATATTGGTAGATACTGTAGAGTCCGATCTATTATAATTTCAAAGCAAACAGAGCAGTGCAGTTTTTATAGATTGTAATGTATTTTACAGGCAAAGTGGAGACAAGTTCCACGGACCAGACTAAAAAGGTGAAAGAACAGTATGAGCGAAAGCTTAACGACATGCAGAATGAACTGAAAAAAATCCAGGCAGCCAAGAAGGAGCATGCTAAACTTGTTAAGAACCAGTCTCATTATGAGAAACAACTGAAAACTCTGCAGCATGAGCTTGGAGAGATGAAGAAAACCAAGGTAAAAAAACAAACCCTTCATTGTTGCACTATCATTACAATGATACCTTGTCTCCGTAATAAACACATGTCTCTAATGAATGCCTCTTCCTTCAGGGTATGAAACTAATGATCAGTAAAACAACTGAAATTTATGATTATCATTAACCCTTTCCCTGTTCTATATTTATTCCAATTTTAGACACCTACTGGATATTTCATAGACAAAGTAGTTATAATGAAATATGGAAGGTGAAACATTGTAGCCATTTTAGAAAGTAAAGAAACAGATCTATCAGATTCCATAAGCAAACAGAGCATACCCTGATCAGACGGCTCCTATAGGAGCCATCTGATCTGGGTCTACTCTGTTTGCAAATGTGTGAAAATGCGTTCATATGAAGGAAAGGATTGAATAAAGAATTATAGGGTTTGCAGAATACAGGGGGTAGCATAATGCAGATTGAAAGCAGTGAAAAAAGCTCCCCTCGAAGCTTTCTGTGTTGCTTTCCTTCTGCATTCAGCTACCATCAGTGTACTAAATGTATGAAGCTCCTTTAACCCATTCCCCCATAGGCTATTTTTATATCCAACCACTGAATAAATCTACTGAAAAGGAGCATTAACTAGAGAAAAGGAGCATTTTATAATGTTGTAGTTTGAAACCATTGTGATAAATAAAGCATTTGCTCCTATAGGAGCAAATGCTCTATTTATCACATTGGTTTCAACAGGTGACTTTTACAGAGGCTTAGAAAGGCGTATTTATGGAGGAAAGGGTTATAACAAAAAAGTAACAACCATTACGGACCCTTAGGAGCATTTATTATAGATAATATGGTTAGTCATTATTTTAATATAAAGTCTAAGACACTTCACAGATTTATTCTGTGCACCTTGTTTTATACAAATCTCAAAATTTTCAGCTTGCGAACAAGTAAATGATTTGTTTGATCTTTCTAGGTGCGTCTTATGAAACAGATCAAGGAGGATTCTGAGAAGAACAAGCAGTCAGAATTACGGAGGAGCAAGGAAATTGCTTCGTTGCGAAAAGAGCAGCTGAAGAAAGAGGGATTGATTAGATCCCTTGAGAACGAGAAGAGAACCAAAGATATGATACTCAGGCGAAAACAAGAGGAGGTGAGATGTCCGCCTGTGCCCTTTACTCCATATATATGCACATACTTTTTTACACCTTTGCAAATAAACTCGAATCATACAGTTTCTCTAATGAAATATTGTAGATCTGATTTTACAATTTCTGCCAAAAACTTCTGTTCTTATATACCATTATAAAAATGCATCTAATTAACCCTTTCCTCTATAGATATGCCTTTCTATGCCTCTGTAAAAGTCACTTTATGAAACCATTGTGATAAATAGAGCATTTGCTCTTATGGAGCAAATGCTCTATTTATCACAATGGTTTCATAAGTGACTATAGAGGTGTAGAAAGGTGTATTTATGGAGGAAAGGGTTAATGCATATCAATCTTACAATTAACTCATGTACAAACCACATATGAAGTTACATATGCATCAGATCAGAATCCAAACTCTGCTAATTTCAGTTAAGTCATACTCAGCTGTGATAGGGTTGTCATCTGTTAGAAATGTTGTCTTCTGAAAAATTAACACTGTCAATGGCCCTCTTGTTTTATATAGAAACATATTGTGAAACCTTTAGAAATCTTCTCTTCTGAAACTTTCTCGGCTTTATATTTGGCACCTAGCATCATCTTGAAGTCCTCTACAAAACATATATGAATTATGCCCCTGGGTTCAAATGAAGCCCCACCCCAGGGGTGGCCAATTTTCAATAGAAACATAGTGAAAACTTTGAAAATCTTCTCTGATTGTCTGACGAGCGATATCAGGGCCATCATGACCCTCTTGTTTTCTTTTATTTTTGGTAAAAACTTACTTTTGTCGTAATTCAGATGAGTCAAATATTTATTACATCTAGTTTCACATTAGGAAACTCATAAGGATGGGTGAATTAAAACTGAACAGTGCACACACTTTGCTGGTTTTCCTGGCCAAATTTCGAACCTGAAAAAAACGGACACCTCTGAAAACCGGACGATCAATCTGTCCCAGAGGGGGTCCTGTTTTCACAGGTTTCACTGTATATTATTTCTTAAGCAAACAGAGCAGATCCTGATAAGATATCTCCTACAGGAGCCGTCTGATCTGGGTCTGCTCTGTTTGCAAAGGCATAGAAAAGCGTATTTATAGAGTAAAGGGTTAGATACTGGACTGATGGTAACTCAGATGAGCAATATACATGTAGGGTCATGTTGGCCCTCTTATTCTTCTTGCTTCATAGTTATAGTTTTATGACAATCTGGATCCTTGTGAGGTGATTAGGTGCTTTGCATCTTTCTGAATCTAAATTATTGGCAACGGTAGATAATTAACTTACAGAAAGGTTGTGTTTGTGTTTAAAACATGTATATTTTACTTACAGGTTGAAGTGTTGAGGAAGAAGAATCGTCCCATGTCATCTAGGACAGCTGGGCGAATTGGGAAGTATGACAAACCACTCACAGTGCCAAAAGGTAAGTTCTTCAGGGGAAAGCATAACAACAAAATTGTTAACAAATACAATTTTTGTAATATGTGAGTCATGCTATTAGAAGGTGTCTCCTTGTGATATCACAAAAGTTATGTAAAGCTAGCTCAGCCACTGCACTTCTTATGTGGCCACATCTACACTGTCATACACACATTAGTTGTGTTTTATTAACCAACTTGACAAAAAGTGTAGACCAGATTCTGTGATAGAGATGGAAGTTTGTGTCATATGTGTTGGCTCACAAAAATGTTTAGCCCAACAAGACTGTTTATCAACCATTTCACTCATAAATATTCATGCAAGAAATAATGGATGTATGAATATTAATTAGCTGTGTTTTATAATGGTCTCATGAACAAGGAGATTCAGTACTGTGGCAGAAGCAGTAGAATCAGATCTGTATTGTTTCATAAGCAAACGGCAGACCCTGCAGATCAGACGGCTCCTATAGGAGCCAACTAATCTGGGTTTACTCTGTTTACTCCTAGAGGAGCCCTCTCATCAGGGTCTGCATTGGTTGTCACATTACACTTTTTTTCCAGAAAAATCCCTAAATATTCATCATAAGCTTGACCTATTTGAATTTTGGAATAGTCCATTCGAAAAGTCAGCGTTGTAAGGGTTAAGGTAGTCAAAGTATTGTCTCAAGAAAGTACTGATTGTCTTTGTCTTTGAAAATGTTTTCTCAAATAAGCACTATGTACAGTTGTTTGACAAATGTTTTTCCAGAGGAAGATGCTCCACCCAGGCCAGTCATAAAAAGAGGTAGTAGTAGTAGTTGCTGTGATGTGATATTAATGATGTTAGTTGCTCTATAATCTACACACACAAGAACTGCAGTGTGATAAAAATACTGTATAGGTAGAAAAGAGACGTAGCTATATCTAATATATGCTTTATAGTAGTCAACATCAAGCAAGTTTTTTATGCTCCCACTTTCCACTTTCAAAAGGGGAATGGAGTTTTACTCTTGTGCATTAGTGGTACATGTAGGATACAATGTTAACATCACTTACCCTATTGAGTGGTGTTAATCCCCAGTACAAATCAATCAGTCTGCCTATTAAGTCCAAAGAACGTGAATAAATAAAAGCTCTTGGTTAGCTTTCAAATTTTCTTTATTTGTGTTTAATTAAAAATTTAAGTTCTGGATTGAATTTCGGATCTTGGCCAAGTTGGATGGTAGGAAAAGTACATAGGTCTAGAGTTAACCCTTTCACTAATGAATATTTATGAATGAACTAATCACTTCATGAATATTCATTAACTTGAGATTTATAATGTAAATTTTCAAAGTAATTTTTGGCTGAGACAAAAGCTTTAGGATAATAAGTTTATATCATTCCATAAGCAAACAGCACAGACCCAGATCAGATGGCTCCTACAGGAGTCGTCTGATCTGGGTCTACTTTGTTTGCAAATGCATGGAAAAGCATTTAGATATGGGAAAAGGTTCAGCATGTGTCCTTGATTTAACACACACTAGTATAGTTAACCATGTCTTCACTCCAGCACCATTGTTTCATCAGGAGTTCTTTTCATACTTAGAAATGATATGTACTAATATGACCATACAATCTTGGCTAAGTTGTGGTCAAATTATGGGCAAAATCCGAGTAGTAGGTTCAGAGTTGTGTGCCCTTGTATTATAAAAAACAGCATATTTTACCATGGTAAACCACTAGCACAATTTTAGCTCTCTCGAATTATTGCCATGGATATGATTTCTCCTCTCCTGAGCTGATTTCAGAAACCAATGTTCTGTTAACTCTGAAGAAACCTTATACACAAAAGTGATAGTTTCACAGGTTGTAGGGAGGGTGAAGGAATTAATTTCAGTGTGAGACTTTTCAGCCTCCTATCACCACTGTATTGCCAAGTGTGAGATATTGTTACCATGCACCATTCGTTGTCTGATATATAGCATCCATTTGTTCATCTTTTAACTTTCAAATGACATCTCCTCTTAAACCACTGGATGTATGTCTATGAAATTAGGCAGGCACACTCATTGGATAATTTTTGCCCCAAGTTATTTAAACAATTGCATTCAGTACAGAACTCTGGTTGCCATGGCAATCAAAATAAAAAAACAACTTAATAATGATTTCCTTGTCAAAAATTGTAGGCTTTATTCCAATAAAATCTTATAGAAATGATTCAATGGGGACCTTCCATTAAAGATATCAAAACATGAGTTCCAGGGGCAGCACTTATTTGCCTTATACATGTATGTTTTTAATGTATTTTTAAAAAAAACATTTCCTCCCGGAAGCACTTGTCTTTGATTATATTTTGTAATAATGTTCCATAATCGACCCTCTAACAAAATTGTTCAAACTGTTGTTTTTGGTACACCAGGGATAGGGTTAGTTTTCCTTATGCGGCATACAGTCTATGCGAAAGTAGTTTAGATTCCACAGGACAGGAGGTCCTGTGAAAAGTGTAATTTTACAAGACAAGACAGACGTTCACAGGACCTACAGAATAAAAGAGTAAAAATGTGCTGTTTCTGATTCATTTTGTTATTTAATATATTCTTTATAATTAACATATGTCATTTAATAAGTAGAGTCACCACTTTCCACATTGCTATTTAAATTTGGAAAGAATACAGGAAATTTTTTCACAAACAGTGTGAACCAAGCAAAAATTCACCGGTCACGAGGACTGGTGCTTTAGCAACTTTTACCAGACCGGACGAAACTTTACCAGATTTGTCAGAGATCCTGTGAACTTTTGCATGGACTAGGCATAGGGAAATTAACCCATTCCCACATAGGCTATTTTCAGACCTAACCTCTTTGATTAAATCTACCAAAAAGGAGCATTTACTAGAGAAAAGGAAACTTTTAGAATTGTGTAGTTTTGAAACCATTGTGTTAAATAGAGCATTTGCTCCTGTGGAGCAAATGCTCTATTTATCACAATGGTTTCACAAAGTGACTTTTACAGAAGCGCCAAAAGGCGTCAATATGCGGGAATGGGTTTAAAAAAAGCCATCCCTTGAAATAGCTTTTTATACTTGTTGTTTACCGGTAGTAGCAGACTAAATGATGCTGCTTTGGTCATGGTATATATCACTATGTATTTGAAATATTTAGACTTGTACATTTAAAGGCAGACATTAGAGTTGGATGTTGCAAAATTACTCAGTAATCTTATTCAGGAAACTCATAAGCATGCTAAAACAATACTACATTGACATTTGGAATTTGATTATAAAACATAATAAGTATCTCCTACTTTCAGAATTTATAATTATCTACATATCAATATTTGTCTCTTATTGTTGTCTTGGGCCAACATTTTAGGCTAAAAAATATGACACTAAACTAGTTCATGGTCTATACATTTGCCTTGAATTGAAAAAAAAATTAAATTGGCAAATTTTTATATGTACATGTATATGATTATAAAACCTTACATTTTTAATGTTTTAGCATGCAAATGTGTCTTGTGATTGTATTTTAACAAGTAATTTTGCAAATTCAAACTTTGATGTCTTGCAGAAACTGTAGAATCATATCTGTATCACAGTATTCCATTAGCAAAAAGGGCAGACTGATCAGACATCTTCTAAAGGACTGTATGATATGGTTCTACTCTGTTTGCAGAAGTCGTAAAAGGTGTATCTGTGGTGTAAAGGGTTAGAATATATGGGCACAGTATATGTTATTATTTATGCACATGTGTCGTTTGTAATATACACAAATACTCATAGATATATGTCAAGCCAATAACTGTAACACATGAGACGCATACACCATGTAAACTAGCATTGTAACTGATCCCTGCTCACTGGAACAAAGCCGCTACCAAATGATTAGCTGCTGAATTGACATGGGGCACAATAAAACCCCTCTAAACCAGAATTCTAACTGAGAAGAATTTAGATACTTTTAGGCAGGTGGCTGCTTATTGCAGGGTGAAAGTCATGAAGAAAGCTCCTAGAGGAGCTTTCTTCGTGATTTTCACCTTTCATTAAGCTGCCACCTGTCTCTAAGTCCGATATTTATACTAAATTGGACATGGGGTTTAGAGAAGTTTTACTGTAGAATGATGTGACTCTTGCATTGATGCTATTGACCATGTATACTGTTTAATGTAGCAGTAACTGTATTAGAGCATTCACAGTGCAAATGAGTATTTCTACTGTTCTACTCTTCTCCCTAATAAACACTCCCAGTCTAATAAATGTCCCCGTACTTCTAATGATGAATAAAACAACTAAAACCATATATGATAACTGATAAAGAAAGATACATTTTTCAAAATACAGGTGGTAGCTGAATTCAGACTGAAAGCAATGCATAAAGCTCCCCTGGGAAAGCTCCCCTGGGAGCTTTCTTCATGACTTTGATTCTGCATTAAAGCCACCACCTGTGTACAAAATTAAAGAAGCTCCTTTAAAAAAAATGTAACACCGCCAGAGCATTTATTAGAGATGATACAGTTAATCCTACTGTATGTTGGAGTGTTTGTTATGCTATGAGGTAATTGGTAGTATAAAATGAAGCAAGCAAGGTAGAGAAGCTGAAGTATGTATTTTGTCTTTGAGTTAGATTACCAAAAATCACTTGCTATAACTTACTGAAATGATTGTGCTTATATATTTATTCCGAATTTCAATACCTACTGAATATTCATTGTCAAAATAGTTATAATAAAATACTGAAGGTGGAACATTGTAGCCATTTCAGAAAGTAATGACACAGTTTTATCAAATTCCATTAGCAAACAGAGAAGACCCTGATCAGATGGCTCCTATAGGAGCCGTCTGATCTGAGTCTACTCTGCTTGCAATGGCATGATAATGCGTTTATGTGAAGGAAAGGGTTAAATAGACACAGATTGAAGTTGCTAATTGTTTGCAATTAACCAAACTTGAATTGTAACATTATCTAATATTTAAATGTATTAAATAAAGGTAAAAACATACTGTGGTGCTGTTTTATGTCACTGCTTACGGAACTTATTTTGTCATGCAAAACATCCAAAGTGTTTGACATAGTGTCATGAAACTCTGTAGGGTGGGAGTTCAGTATCACGTGCACCTGTACTATGGTTATGATGCACACTCAGTAACACCTGGGTGACTGCCTTGTCATAGGGCATAAACTACATGTAGCTTCTTTGTCAATTTACTTTCAAAATTTTCTATTGTTTTGTTGTGCAATTTTCTATTGTTTTGTTGTGCAATTTTCTATTATTTTGTAGCAAATATTTTCTATTGTTTTGTCACATTGATTTTCTGTTGTTGTAATAACATTATCCCTTTACTCCATAGATATTCCTTTATATCACAAACAGAGAATACCCAGATCAGATTGCTCCTAGGAGCTATATGATCTTGGTCTGCTCTGTTTGCTTTTTGAAACAATATAATTATATCTAATTTTTGCAGTTTCTGTCATGGCAAAAAATTTAATATCCTATTATGAAAATGCATTCAGTTAATATTCATGATGTCATTATTTCTTACATGAATATGATTATATGGAGTAGAGGGTTAAGTAGCTGGGGTACTAATTTTATGGAAGAAAATAGACCTTTGTTAGTAGATAACATTTATATACTGCATCATTGTGGTGCAAAGTTTAGATCCAGATGAGACACCAAGTAACTCCTTGACAACAGTTTAGCAGACCATAATACGTAGCATGCACAAATTGAGGAGCAGTCAGAGCTAAGTTGCATATTTCAGGACCATCTATGACCTCATCTCCCATGAGACGGCGACGCCGGGGAGATTTCTCTGCCAAAGCTGCCAAACACAAATGGGATACATTGGAGAAGAACGTCAACTCTGTTGTCAACAAAAAACAAACAGTATCCAACATAGAAAAAGATATGGATGTTTGGCTGAAGGTAATAGTGCATGTTCTTTAACCCATTCCTTTATGTAAACGTGTTTTCACGCATCTGCAAACAGAGTAGACCCAGATCAGACGGCTCCTATAGGAGCCGTCTGATCAGGGTCTGCTCTGTTTGCTAATAGAATTTGATTGATATGTTTCTTTACTTTATAAAATGTCTACAATATTTCACCTTCCGTATTTCTTTATAACTATTTTGTCCATGAATATTCAGTAGGTATTGAAATTTCAAATAAACGTAGAACAGGGATAGGGTTAACCCTGAGAATGTTACATAACCCTTTACTCCATAAAAATGCCTTTCTTCACCTTCGCCAATAAGAATGAATGTTTGAATGTACCAAGTAATACAATAAAACCCCTCTAAACTGGACATTAAATTTCGCATAAATATCAGTCTTAGAAATAGGTGTGGTGGCTGCTTAATGCATGGTGAAAGTCATGCAGAAAGCTCCTCTAGGAACATTCTGCATGACTTACACCCTGCAATGACCCTTTACTCCATAAATACGCCTTTCTACGCAAACAGAGCAGAGCCAGATCAGATTGCTCCTATAGGAGTTTGCAGAATCAGTTCTGAAATATATCATAAGCCAAACACCAATACCATGGCCAAATATTTCTATGTCCTTGTGCTATTGTAACAATTATGTCTCCCCTCTTTAGGTTTAGGGAAGGGAGACATATTGATGTTGTGCTTTCTGTCCGTCCGTCCATCCGTCCGTCTGTCTGTCTGTCTGTCTGTCTGTTAAAATTCTTGTGCAGCTAACTCCTCCTACACTATTAGAGGGATTTCCTTCAAACTTTTACATATGATACAGCTATATGTGAGGATGGTCATGTGGTTTGGAATTTTGGCTGCAACAATTTTGACAGAAGTTATGGCCCTTTGTAATTTTTCCTTATATAGAATATATAGTGAAAATTCTTGTGCAGCTTACTCCTCCTACACTATTTGAGGGATTTACTTCAAACTTTTACATATGAACCAGCTATATGTGAGGATGGTCATGTGGTTTGGAATTTTGGCTGCAACAATTTTGACAGAAGTTATGGCCCTTTGTAGTTTTTCCTTATATAGAATGAATAGCGAAAAATTCTTGTGCAGCTAACTCCTCCTACACTATTTGAGGGATTTACTTCAAACTTTTACATATGAACCAGCTATATGTGAGGATGGTCATGTGGTTTGGAATTTTGGCTGCAACAATTTTGACAGAAGTTATGGCCCTTTGTAGTTTTTCCTTATATAGAATGAATAGCGAAAAATTCTTGTGCAGCTAACTCCTCCTACACTATTTGAGGGATTTACTTCAAACTTTTACATATGAACCAGCTATATGTGAGGATGGTCATGTGGTTTGGAATTTTGGCTGCAACAATTTTGACAGAAGTTATGGCCCTTTGTAGTTTTCCTTATAGCGAAAAAATCTTGTCCAGCTTACTCCTCCTACACTAATTTCCTTATATAGAATATATAGCGAAAAAATCTTGTGCTCCAACACTATTTTCCTTGTATAGAAGATATAGCGAAAAAACCTTGTGCAGCTAACTCATCCTACACTATTTTCCTTATATAGAATATATAGCGAAAAAATCTTGTGCAGCTAACTCCTCCTATACTATGCAAGAGTTTTCTTCAAACTTTTACATATGAACCAGCTATATGTCAGTATTTTGATATATGAATTATGTCTCCCCCCATATTTATATGGGGGAGACATATTGTTTTCGTGAGAGTTGTCTGTCCTACCATCCGTCTGTCCGTCTGTCTGTCCTACCGTCTGTCCGTCTGTCTTTCACACTTTTTGTCCGGACGATAACTTCAATATGCCTGATGCCAGTTGATTGAAACTTCATATATGGAAAGAGCATAATGAGAGGAAGTGTCATGCACAAGGTCCATAACTCTGGCTTCACTAATGTTGGAGTTATTGCCCTTTGTAAAAAAAAAATCATACTTTTTTGTCCGGAAGATAACTCCTATATGGCTCATGCCATTGGATTGAAACTTCATATATGGAAAGATCATGATGAGAGGAAGTGTCATGCACAAGGTCAATAACTCTGGCTTCACTAATATTGGAGTTATTGCCCTTTGTAAAAAATATCATAATTTTTTGTCCGGATAATAACTTCAATATGCCTGATGCCAGTTGATTGAAACTTCATATATGGAAAGAGCATAATGAGAGGAAGTGTCATGCAGAAGGTACATAACTCTGGCTTCACTAATATAGGAGTTATTGCCCTTTGTAAAAACAATCACACTTTTTTGTCCGGACGATAACTTCTATATGGCTCATGCCATTGAATTGAAACTTCATATATGGAAAGATCATAACGAGAGGAAGTGTCATGCACAAGGTCCATAACTCTGGCTTCACTAATATTGGAGTTATTGCCCTTTGTAAAAAAAAAATCACAATTTTTTGTCCGGATGATTACTCCTATGTGACACATGCCATTGGAGTGAAACTTCATACATGTAACGATCATGATAAGAGAAAGTGTCATGCATAAGATCCTTAACTCGAGCTTCAATAAATTTTAGAGTTATTGCCCCTTGTACATTTGTTTAATTCTTTCTTGTCCGGACGATAACTCCTACATGGCTCTTGCCATCGTATTGAAACTTCATACATGGAAAGAGCATGATGAGAGAAAGTGTCA
The DNA here is from genome assembly GCA_963576725.1 of Azorinus chamasolen. NCBI lineage: Eukaryota > Metazoa > Mollusca > Bivalvia > Cardiida > Solecurtidae > Azorinus > Azorinus chamasolen. The sequence goes on from OY755246.1 coordinate 1,884,141, forward strand.
TGAACAAGGGCCATAATTCTGGCTTCAATAATTTTGGAGTTATTGCCCTTTGTTACATTTTTTGGCCGATCAATAACTCCTGTTCGACTGATGCTATTGGAATGACATTTTATTTTTGGAAAGAGCATGATGAAAGTAAGTGTCATGCACAAGGGCCATAAATCTGGTATCAGTATTTTTGGAGTTATTAGCTGTCATCATTTTCTTCTTGAAAAATGTAGTGTGGAAAACGCATAATGAGGGGAAGTATCATTCATCAAGACCATAACATTTTTAGTGATTTCCCTTTACATATTGTTTTTCTTAGAGGGGAGACATCCGTTTTTTTGACAAAAACCTCTAGTTTATTCCTCTTATGGGTGCCAGGGTAGAGGGTGCCAGGGGGTGAATTCATTCCTCTTATGGGGGCGGGGTACCGGGGGAGACATGTGTTTTTCTCAAAAACAAACTCTAGTTAATCTTATTAATATTCATGGCGTCATTATTTCTCACATGAATATTCATGGAGTAAAGGGTTAATCTGAAGGATTATTTAAGAACATCCACCGTGCTGTTAATATTGTAACCTGTTATATTGACTTGAAAGCGGGGGGGGGGGGGGGGGGTATTTAGGGAATCACCATGTGTTTTTTCCTGTTTTTCTTGTTCTCTCTATTTCTTGCAACTAATGTCATAATTTCAGTAAAACATGGAAAGCTTCATCCCCACAAGCAGATGTGCATATCTTGAGATGATTTGATTATTCGACAATTAACGTCTCTATGTGCATATCTGGAGATGATTTGATTATTGGACAATTAGTGTCTCTGTAGCTTGTCTTGTCTGTGCTGCTTGTCTTGTCTCCTCTATTTGTCAATACTCACAGAGTTTCATTGAAATGTATGGAACGCTTCATCATCAAGAAAATATGCAAATTTTGTTACGGTGTTAAGGTTGGATGATTTTTCTAAAGTTATTGTCTCTTGATTATTTAGCAACCATCATTTGTGTTTATCACATACTCTGACAAGTGCTTGTGTGTGGGCATCAATTACATCCAGTGATACGCTGACAAGTGCATGTGTGGGAGTATCAGTTACATCCAATGATAATCTGACATGTGCTTGTGTGCCATGGGTATCAGTTACATCCAGTGGTACTCTGACAAGTGCTTGTGTGTGCCATGGGTATCCAGTGTATCACACAAGTGATTGTTTGTGGGTATCAATTACATCCAGTGATACTCTGACAAGTGCTTGTGTGTGGGTATTAATTGCATCCAGTAATAATCCTACTTTTGATTTATTTCAGCATAGAGAAAAGCTGGGCAAGAAGATGGAGAAGTATATGAAAAGAAGACAAGCCATGGTTGCACTTGGCAATGTAAGATTTAAACATAAGTGAATTGATTTATTCAATTGATGTCTTACAATAGAAAGTCAAAGGCATTAGATGTCTGACAATTGTTGCTCTGTGTGTACTGCATCAGGTGTGTGTGATCAAGATATGCTCTGTGTGTACTGTATCAGGTGTGTGTAACCAGGGTATGCTCTGTGTGTACTGTATCAGGTGTATGTGAACAGGGTATGCTCAGTGTGTACTGTATCAGGTATGTGTAACCAGGGTATGCTCTGTGTGTACTGTATCAGGTATGTGTAATCAGGGTATGCTCAGTGTGTACTGTATAAGGTATTTGTAACCAGGGTATGCTCTGTGTGTACTGTATCGGGTGTATGTGATCAGGGTATGCTCAGTGTGTACTGTATCAGGTGTGTGTAATCAGGGTATGCTCTGTGTGTACTGTATAAGGTATGTGTAACCAGGGTATGCTCAGTGTGTACTGTATCAGGTATGTGTAACCAGGGTATGCTCTGTGTGTACTGTATCAGGTGTGTGTAATCAGGGTATGCTCTATGTGTACTGTATCAGGTGTGTGTGTGTGTGTGTGTGTGTGTGTGTGTGTGTGTGTGTGATCAGGGTATGCTTTAGTATGTTGGTTAGTACTGTTATTCTTAAAATTAACTATTTTTACTATGGTAATTGTTTTGATAGATAGGGAACTGATAATTCGTTTAAAGGTATTAAAAGATGCTCCAGGATCTTATCTTTTCATATGTCTGTTCATACCATGAAAACACAGATTCTCAGTAAGAAATTATGAAAATAATTGGAATTTTACTTGCTTCATCTGCTCAATTAAAAACACAATTGATGCTTGCAGAATGAACAGAAGTGTCATAATAAATTTGTTTCATCGCAAAAAATGAATGTGACAGCATTCAGTTGTCTCTAATTTTTCTCATTTGGCAAAAGTGATGGCTCCATATTTGCTAGTTTTTTTTTCAACCAAGTTGGCAAAGAGATGGCAAAAAAAAAAATAGGCCAAGGGAGGTCTCTGCTGAAACTCATGTTTATTCACATAGGTTCAAAGTCAATGTTGTTAATTTAAGGTCATAGGTTTAAGTCCTAAATTTCATGTCTGCTCCACATATTTCAAATTGTCTGAAGGATTGTCAATTTGTCAACTTGTTTCTTTCAAATGTTTGTCTTTAATCCTTTCCTCAATAAATACGCCTTTCTAGTTTCTACGCCCCTATAAAAGTCACATTGTGAAACCATTGGAGCAAATGCTCTATTTATCACAATGGTTTCAAAACTACACAATTCCAAAATTATCCCTTTCTATAGTTAATACTCCTTTTCGATAGATTCATTCAAAGAGGTTGGATCTAAAAATAGCCTATGAGGTAATGGGTTAAGATAATGTGACTCTAATGCCAGTCAGTCAGGATCAAGGTAGACATTAACAGACTGGTACTAAATCTTTTGTCTGCTTTTTATCTTCTAAGTAATTGGAAGAAATTTTACCAACTTTGGTCAGATGTCTGTACTTAAAATTCCTTGGTATTCCTTAGGGTTTTTATTAGCAAACTTTTGGTTAATATGTATGATGATCAGGTGTTGCCAGTAGCTATCACAAAACCTGGCACTTGTAAGGTTTGGTCACCATCTTCTCCAATACATGTATTAACCCTTTCAGTGCCAGCATTGTTGTCTGCTAAACACATTTTTGTCTACTTCAAGTTTTGGAGTGGAGATAAACAGTGTCAAACAGTTTGGATCTGCCAAGTTACACAGCATCTCGTCGGGATCCAAACTATTTGCATACATCACAGACCCATCGTCATGGCATTGATGGGTCAAGACACATGTTGAATTTCAAAACTCACTACTGTCAATAAAGAGTTTAATGGTGATGTAATATTCTACTAATAACCATCACTATGACATCATTTTCTAATGGACACCAAAAAAATGATGCTGGCAAATATTACAAAATTTATATTTCAGATATGATAAAGACTAATTGCCTGGCACAATCAATATACAGTAGAACCCCTCTAGTGCAACCACTTAATAAATACACATGGTTGTCTTTATAAGCAGGTGGTTGCTTAATACAGGGCAAAAGTAATGCAGAAAGCTCCTCTGAGAGCTTTCTGTATTACTTTTGTCCTGTATAAAGCTACCACCTGCATCTAGCATCCAGAATTAAACCTCTTTTAGGTGGTCGCATTAGCGGGGTTTTACTGTATTTCAACTTTTCTGCATCCTATAGGAGCTGTCTGATCAGGGTTAGCTCTGTTTGCTTATGGAATAATATAGATATAATTCTACAGTTTCTGCCATGGCAAAAATTGGATCTGTTGATAGGACATTTTAAATATTAATATAATTAGTATTCATGATTTGATAATTTCTAACACGAATATTCATGGAGTAAAGAGTTAAAGAAAAATATACTATACAGTAAAATCTCGATTATTCATACACTAAAATACGTATTATTATCGATATTTAAGACAGTTGGCAGCTTAATGCAGGGTGAAATTCATACAGAAGAAGCTTTCTGCATGACTTTCACTCTGCATTAAGCAGCCACCTGCCTAAAATGATCTAAATCCATCCATATTAAAAAATCGAATAATCGAAGTTTTACTGTAGTATTAATGTTGATGATATAATGTGCTTTGTGTTGAAATTTGTTTTGCTATTTTTTAGCCTGAGTCTGAAATAAAGGAGCTGGATGATGTGATAGGGTCACTGCAGAATCAGGTGGAATTTGCTCAAGACAACATAAGCGAGTGCCAGAGCAATATTGTACAAGTTGAGGGGGCTAAGGTGAGAAGAACGCAAACAGTTAACCCTGTCCCTGTTCTATATTTATTCCACATTGCAATACCTACTGAATATTCATGTACAAATTTGTTATAATGAAACATTGAGGGTGGACCATTGTAGCCATTTTAGCAAGTATAGAAACAGATCTATCAAATTCATAAGCAAACAGAGCAGACCCTGATCAGACTGCTCCTCTAGTAGCCGTCTGATCTGGGTCTACTCTGTTTGCAAATGCGTGAAAACACGTTTGTATGAGGGAAAGGGTTAACCCTGTCCCTGTTCTATATTTATTCCACATTTCAATACCTGCTAAATGTTCATAGACAAGATAGGTATAATGAAATATTGAAGGTGGAACGTTGTAGCCATTTTAGAAAGTAAAGAAACAGATCTATTGAATTCCATTAGCAAACAGAGCAGACCCTGAGCCATCTAATCAGGGTCTACTCTGTTTGCAGATGCGTGAAAAGGCGCTTATGAAGGAAAGGGTTAACCCTTTCCCTGTTATATGCTCATGTAAGAACTAATGACATCATGATATGTATTATTGGTATAAATTATAGTCAGATCTATTATAATTTAGCAAACAGAGCAGACCCTGATCAGATCAGATGACTTCAATAAGAGCTGTCTGTTTATGCATCTACTCTATTTGCAAAGGTGTGAACATGCATTTATGTGATGCGTGATGGAAAGGTTTAACCCTTTCCCTCATATAAACGTGTTTTCACTCATTTGCAAACAGAGTAGACCCAGATCAGACGGCTCCTAGAGAGCCGTCTGATCAGGGTCTACTCTGTTTGCTAATGGAATTTGATAGATCTGTTTCTTTACTTTCTAAAATGACTACAATATTCCACCTTCAATATTTGATTATAACTATTATGCCCATGAATAACTATTATGTCCATGAATATTCAGTAGGTATGGAAATTTGGACTAAATACAGAACAGGGAAAAGGTTAACATATCAGCAAGACACATGCAGGTCCAGTTTTATACTACTTTTCTTTGGTTTCTGATGTGTATATGTTATTATTGCTTTTGAGAGAAATTCAAAGCAGTACTTATTTTTTTTCAAGAAACATCTGTGAGGCAAAAGCAGATGTATACACTATTAGAACATTTGCATTGGATGCATCTATCAGTCCATCTCACTTTTCCCGAAACTTCTTCCTTTTGGCAAGTCATGTGTCCCTTTGAAAGCTATTACCAATCAGAAGTGTCAATTTTGATAGCCTTGTTTCATGCTAATGAATCATAGATGCACCTGTTCACTCCTCTTTAACTGTTAGAATAGGTTTTTATGAAATATTTCAAGTCTCATTAATATGTGTGAGAACTATTTCAAGTCTCGATAAAAGGTTGGAGGAGTATTTCAAATTTCATGAATATGTTTGTGGAAGTATATCAAGTCTCATTATTGGGTTTGAGAAAAATCCCATGTTTTATTAATAGGAAAAAACATTTAAAGGTTCATTATTAGGTTTGAAGAAGTATTTCAAGTCACATTGATAGGTAAGAGAAGTATTTCCAGTCTCATTAATATATTTGAAATATTTCAAGTCATGTCGAATGGCAAGAGAAGCATTTAAAGTCTCATTTATAGATTGGAGAAGTATTAGAAGTCTCATTATAAGGTTTGAGGAGTGTTTACAAGTCTCATTACCAGTATAAGGTTTGAGAAGCATTTCAAGTCTCATTAATAGGTTGGAGATGTATTACAAGTTTCTTTATAAGGTTTGAGTCAAGTCTCATTAATAACATTAAATGTATTTCAAGTCTCATTAATGTTTTGGAGAAGTTTTTCAAGCCTCGTCAATAGTTTTGGAGAAGTATTTCAAATGTGCCATTAATAACTAAGAATTGGTTGAAATGATACCCCATTGTATCCAAGTCACACCAGTAGGAAAGGTACCTTCAGAGGCTTTGCTAATAGTGAAGGTCCCAAATCAGCTGTTGCATGTTAACTCATAAAAGTCCATTCATACATGGGATATGGGTAAACAGTGTAGAGCCAAATCAGAGGACCCCTGACAGAGCCTCTCATCAGGATCTGACATCTATACCAATCAATGTCAAAGCTTTTCATGAGCATACTTTTATATTTCTTAGGCAGGAACCTCTCACTTGAAAAGTGTGTGTGTTTCTAAATTTCAGTCTGCAAGATTTTAACCCATCCTCTTATATTGATTCCTTTTGATGCCTCTGTAAAAGTCACTTTATGAAACCATTGTGATAAATAGAGCATTTGCTCCCATGGTAAATCTCTAGTAAATTCTCCTTTTCATGCGATTTATTCAAAGAGATTGGGTTTAAAAATAGCCTATGAGGGAATGGATTAGCTTTAATACGTGAGCTCAAGTGTTAAACACGTGATATCAGGTCTACACTATTTGCCCATAGTATTTTATTTTTCATGGTGACACTGTGTAGAACCTGCTGTTGATCTTTGCCTGCAAATTTTAGCTAATTACCTGATGACATCATAGAAGAATTTTTATAATGGCATATAAACATAGGAATTTTGGCCAAGGCAGAAACGAAAATCAGATCTTTATTATTCTTTAAGCAAACAGCAGATTCTGATCACATGGCTCCAGTTGGAGCCATCTTTGATCTGGGTCCTCAGTGTTTACAATGGTATCAGAACGTGTCTATCAGGTATAAAGGTTAAAAAAACCTGAGGGTATTTTCTCTTTTGGCTCATTTTTCTCAATTTTTGTAGGAGGAAGCAGACTCATTGGATCCATCAAGCCTTGTCAGTAGTGTAAGCTTGGAGGAAGCCAAATACATGCTGGAGCATTTCATCAACCTGACCATTACTAAGGTACTCTATGCCTCATGTTATATACAGACCAAGATTGGATAAACTATGCCTATTCATATACAGTAGAACCTTGACCATTCATTTATTGAACATAGGGAGGTGAATGTGTAATGCAGGATACAAGTAACAGAAGCTTACTGCAATACCTTTGATGTGCAATAAGCTACCATGTCTTAAAGACCCAGATTTAGACCGTTAAACTGTACAAATTCATGTAGTTTGAATCTAGATGAGGTTTCATGTAGGATTTCATTAGAATTGAACTGAATGATATTCTTGAAATGAAACATAAAATAACTTTGTTTCTTTTCATTATGTTTCCCCCCCATATTTATATGGGGGAGACATATTGTTTTCGTGAGAGTTGTCAGACAGTCTGTCCGTCCGTCCGTCCGTCTGTCCGTCCGTCCGCACTCACCAAAGGGTAGTTGTGTGACTTTTTCTAACTAGTCGCACAAGTAAAATCATTAACCTGGCCATCTCTTGTGACATTAACCTGGCCATTTCTTGTGACATTAACCTGGCCAGTTGTGGGACATAGGGTTAGGGTTAGGGTTAGCTTCCAGATCATTCTATTCCAAAGTTAGAGCCAAAAATAGTTTGACTTGTGGGACTAGTCCCACAAGAAAAGATCAAAGGAAAAAGTCACACAACTACCCATTTGTTAGGATGTCCGTCTGTCTGTCTGTCCGTCTGTCCGTCACACTTTTTGTCTGGACGATAACTTCAATATGCCTGATGCCAGTTGATTGAAGCTTCATATATAGAAAGAGCATAATGAGAGGAAGTGTCATGCACAAGGTCCATAACTCTGGCTTCACTGATATAGGAGTTATTGCCCCTTGTAAAAAAAATAAACACTTTTTTGTCCGGACGATAACTTCAATATGCCTGATGCCAGTTGATTGAAACTTCATATATAGAAAGATCATGATAAGAGAAAGTGTCATGCTCAAGGTCCATAACTCTGGCTTCACTAATATATGAGTTATTGCCCTTTGTAAAAAAAAACCACAATTTTTTTGTCAGGATGATAACTCCTATATGGCACATGCCATTGGAGTGAAACTTCATACATGGAAAGATCATGATAAGACAAAGTGTCATGCATAAGGTCCTTAACTCTGGCTTCAATAAATTGAGAGTTATTGCCTCTTGTACATTTGTTTAACGCTTTCTTGTCGGGACGATAACTCCTACATGGCTCTTGCCATCGTATTTAAACTTCATTCATGGAAAGAGCATGGTGAGAGAAAGTGTCATGAACAAGGGCCATAACTCTGGCTTCAATACTTTTGGAGTTATTGCCCTTTGTTACATTTTTTGTCCGATCAATAACTCCTGTTCGACTGATGCTATTGGAATGACATTTCATTTACGGAAAGAGCATGATGAAAGTAAGTGTCATGCACAAGGGCCATAACTCTGGTATCAATATTTTTGGAGTTATTAGCTGTTATCATTTTCTTCTTGAAAAATGTGGTGTGGAAAGCGCATAATGAGGGGAAGTATCAATCATCAAGTCCATAACATTTTTAGTGATTTCTATTTTCATATTGCTTTTATTAGAGGGGAGACATCCGTTTTTGTGACAAAAACCTCTAGTTATGTCTCCCCCCATATTTATATGGGGGATGACGTATTGTTTTCGTGAGAGTTGTCTGTCTGTCCGTCTGTCTGTCACACTTTTTGTACGGACGATAACTTCAATATGCCTGATGCCAGTTGATTGAAACTTCATATATGGAAAGAGCATAATGAGAGGAAGTGTCATGCACAAGGTCCATAACTCTGGCTTCACTAATATTGGAGTTATTGCCCTTTGTAAAAAACAATCACACTTTTTTGTCCGGACGATAACTCCTATATGGCTCATGCCAGTGGATTGAAACTTCATATATGGAAAGATCAGGACGAGAGGAAGTGTCATGCACAAGGTCCATAACTCTGGCTTCACTAATATTGGAGTTATTGCCCTTTGTAAAAAATATCATAATTTTTTGTCCGGACAATAACTTCAATATGCCTGATGCCAGTTGATTGAAACTTCATATATGGAAAGAGCATGATGAGAGGAAGTGTCATGCAGAAGGTACATAACTCTGGCTTCACTAATATAGGAGTTATTGCCCTTTGTAAAAAAAATTCACACTTTTTTGTCCGGACGATAACTTCTATATGGTTCATGCCATTGGATTAAAACTTCATATATGGAAAGATCATAACGAGAGGAAGTGTCATGCACAAGGTCCATAACTCTGGCTTCACTAATATTGGAGTTATTGCCCTTTGTAAAAAAAAATCACAATTTTTTGTCCGGATGATTACTCCTATGTGACACATGCCATTGGAGTGAAACTTCATACATTGAATGATCATGATAAGAGAAAGTGTCATGCATAAGATCTTTAACTCGAGCTTCAATAAATTTAGAGTTATTGCCCCTTGTACATTTGTTTAATTCTTTCTTGTCCGGATGATAACACCTACATGGCTCTTGCCATCGTATTGAAACTTCATGCATGGAAAGAGCATGATGAGAGAAAGTGTCATGAACAAGGGCCATAATTCTGGCTTCAATACTTTTGGAGTTATTGCCCTTTGTTACATTTTTTGGCCGATCAATAACTCCTGTTCGACTGATGCTATTGGAATGACATTTTATTTTTGGAAAGAGCATGTTGAAAGTAAGTGTCATGCACAAGGGCCATAAATCTGGTATCAATATTTTTGGAGTTATTAGCTGTTATCATTTTCTTCTTGAAAAATGTAGTGTGGAAAACGCATAATGAGGGGAAGTATCATTCATCAAGACCATAACATTTTTAGTGATTTCCCTTTACATATTGTTTTTATTAGAGGGGAGACATCCGTTTTTGTGACAAAAACCTCTAGTTATTATTTGTAATTATGTATATATACAGCTGGCTCTCATATTTCCAACTGGTATTGTTTCAATTTTCGGTTTCCAGTTTTCTTCTAACACATTTAACCCTTTTATTCCAACTTTCAGTACCTACTGAATATTCATAGACAATAGTTACAATGAAAAATCGAAGGTGGAACATTGTAGCCATTTAAGAAAATAAAGAAACATATCTTTCAAATTCCATTAGCAAACAGAGCTGACCCTGATCAGACAGTTCCTATAGGAGTTGTCTGATCTGGGTCTACTCTGTTTGCAAATGCGTGAAAACACGTTTAATAACTTTATATGAAGGAAATGGTTAAAACACTTTAGTGGGTTCTAACTAACTTTCACAGAACAAAACTTTTTCTGAGGTCTCCTCTCATTTTTGATAAATTGAATTCTGTATAGAATTATGGTTTCCATTGAACCCAGAAAAAAAACTTCATATAATTATATTGTCTGAAGCTGCATGATCAATTTCAATATAACTTGATAAAAATTATTTCTTTTTGAATTTCTACCCAGATTTTTTTATAACAAAATTACTGATGATGAACAGTCAATGTCATGTGACCCAACAAAATGACAAAATCTTACTTCAGTATTATAAAGTTTTAATCACCGGTACATTCAATTTCATACCAATTTAACCCTTTCCCTATGAATATTGATGTAAGAAAAAATGATCTCATGAATATTAATAAGATTAATTGTTATAATAGTACATGGACACAGGACATTTTGGCCATGACAGAATCTTTAGAATCATATCTAAATTATATTATAAGTAAACAGAGCAGACCCTGATCAGACGGCTCCTATAGGAGCTGTCTGATCTGGGTCTACTCTGTTTGCAAAGGTATAGAAAGGCATATTTATGGAGTAAAGGGTTAATACTGATAGAGACTATACTACAGTACAGCTCTGCTAGTATTATATAAGACCACAAGCCAGAGCTACATGCCTTGAATTCTTGTTGATTTTCAGGGTTTAGCGCTAGCAGCCAAAGAGTCAGAAGCTCGAGAGCTAAATGCTAAGCTCCATCAAACAGAGCTCAACAACACACTCCAACAAGATTTGCTGAAGCACATGATGCTGGACAGGGCAGATATAGAGGTGGACAATCTGATGACCAATCAGGTGGATGGTATGTTACCTCTTAAGAGCTTATGAAACGCAGTTACCGGTAACTATGATGTAATGAGTCAGAATTGGCATTTCTAGGTAATGGATATACGCCGAGTAGTGTTGTCATTTTCATTCAAGTTGACCCCAGCGACAGTATTAACAATTAATGCATTATTAATAAGAAACAAATGTATTAGTCATTCGCTAACAATGCAGATCAAGATAAGGAACCTCATATCTGGGTCTGCATGGTTAGTCATAATAACAATACATATCTCTAATACTGTCACACTTTCCCTCATATAAATGCCTTTTCACACCTTTGCAAACAGAGTAGACCCAGATTAGATGGCTCCTGCAGGAGCTGTCTGATCAGGGTCTGCTCTGTTTGCTTATGGTATAATATAGATCTGATTTTACAGTTCCTGCCTCAGCTAAACTGTCTTGTGTTCATATGCCATTATAAAAAATAATCTAGTTAATGTGACTCTATTTACACTGTTGGGCCAGGATGGTTTTGTGACTCTATTTACACTGTTGAACCAAGATGGTTTTGTGACTCTATTTACACTGTTGAGCAAGTATGGTTTTGTGACTCTATTTACACGGTTGAGCCAGAATGATTTTGTGACTCTATTTATACGGTTGAGCCAGAATGGTTTTGTGACTCTATTTACACTGTTGAGCCAGAATGGTTTTGTGACTCTATTTACACAGTTGAGCCAGAATGGGTTTGTGACTCTATTTACACTGTTGAGCTAGAATGGTTTTGTGACTCTATTTACACTGTTGAGCAAGTATGGTTTTGTGTCAATATTTACACTGTTGAGTCAGGATGGTTTTGTGACTCTATTTGCACTCTTGAGCCAGGATGATTTTATAGCTCTATTTACACTGTTGAGCCAGTATGGTTTTGTGATTCTATTTACACTGTTGAGCCAGAATGGTTTTGTGACTCTATTTACACTGTTGAGCCAGGATGGTTTTGTGACTCTTATTTACACTGTTGAGCCAGGATGGTTTTGTGACTCTATTTACACTGTTGAGCCAGGATGGTTTTGTGACTCTTATTTACACTGTTGAGCCAGGATGGTTTTGTGACTCTATTTACACTGTTGAGCCAGGGTGGTTTTATGACTCTACAATGTTGAGCCAAGATGGTTTTATGACTCTAATTACACTGAGTCTGTTTTTGGATTGGCCATATGATGTTTCAAAGTACACTTACACTATATTTATGTAGACCATATTTTATTTATGCTATCAGTGTGTTAAACCTTCACCTGATAGAAATGCCTTTATGTAAATACAATTGACACAGATCAGAGATGATTTTTCAAATTCTGTATGAGCGATTTGATCAGGGTCTGCTCTGTTTGCTAGTGAGATCATATAGAACTGATTCAGCAGTTTCCTCATTAGTCAAAATGTCCTTTGTTCATATACCATAAAGTATAAAAATTCAGCTAATAAATATTCATGATGTCATTGGTTTTTTACATGAATAATCATCAGGTGAAGGGTTAATATTGATGTGATTTAGCAATCTAGTATATTTTATTGGCTTCCCTTTCAGACATGGAAAGTTCCACAAGCTCTTCGTCTAGTTCCCCTGTGGACAGGTGAGTTGATTTCCTTCTAGGTGACAATTCTGTATAATTATATACAAGATAGGATAAGGGCAGTAATAATCAGATAATACATGTATATTCATAGAGAGAATTACAGGTGACAGTTGATCAGAACAACAGATAAGGCTGCATATTCAACTACTAAAATTATCTTTTCTCCACCAAACCCAATGATGTGACCACTCATTAGAATCACCCCTTCAAGACGTTTCTAAAGAGGGGTTTGGTGTAGAAAAAACGAAGCTATTCTTGAAAAATAACGAAGCTATTCTTGAAAATGTTTAGATTTTTACATTTTATCTGGACCTCTGTTGATGTCAGAAATCTTTGAGTTCAGAAAAAAAAAAATCATGCACCTTGGGAAAAAGTGTCTTCAGGCTATATTAAGTGTAGACCCAGAAATATGACACTTCATGATAGTCTCCATAGTCTGACACTCGTCAGCAAAATTAGGGATCTTACCTGTTAACCTGAAAACCATTTTAGAAACTTGTTTTATAATGTATAATCACCTGCAAAAATGGTTAAAATACCCCAGTTCCGTGTCCAAACAGTGCACTTTGGTTTTTTTTCAACACATGTTAATTGAGAGGTACTGGTAAATAGAACCATTATTCATACAGATACTTACTGTTAGCTGCATACAACTTCATACAAACTGCACAACAAAAAATAAAGTTTTTTGCTTTGCAATAAGTATGCTATACATGTACTCCTGGATCAGCTGTTGTGATAAACCCTTTAATTCATTTTTATTCATGTAAGAAATAATATATTTACGAATATTGATTAGCTTTATATTATAATTTTATATTTTAAAACCAGGAAAGTTTAAGCAGAAATAATTTTATATGAATAAGAAGTGTTTTTTCCTGTAAATTAATATGTATATTATTCCATAAGCAAAAAGAGCAGACCCAGATCAGATGGTTCTTACAGGAGCTGCCTGATCTTGGTCTTCTCTATTTGCAGAGGTGTGATAAGGCATATCTATGGAGTAAAAGGTGAAGGGATGGTTTTCAGTATAAATGCACATTGTCGGCTAATGAAATATTGTCCAATCTGATCATTGTTAGACAGTTTTTGTCCAGTCAGAAGTGACATTTCCAGAAGGTCTGCACTATCTGTAAAGCCCAGATGTTACTCTTTTTTGGGTAGCAGTCTTATATTGCTATATGTGTTTCAGTTTTGCAGTGGCACTAAACAGCTGTTTATCACAACATTTTCAAGTTGAAAATTAGTTGATTCAGCAAAGTCTCATTTCTTTGCAATCTTTCTATAAGAAAAAGGAAGCATGTATTATTTCGGTGAGTTTTGATTGACCAGTCAGTATGCTCCTGTGTTTCAGTTCACTATCGTGGAATGGTGTTATATTTTATTCAATTTGTTTTGGTCTCTCATAATCCATTTGTCATTCATGTAGGAATAAAAGTGGCATAATTAAAGTAAATTTGTCATCCACTGTACTTGGATTATGGTTGATAATCGCATATAAATACACTTATTATTAGGCAAACCACTGAATGAATTAGACATAACATTAGCAGTATTTTTTCTAGAATGATTATTGTCTGTGTCAGCTGCCATCTAGTGGTTATCAGAGAAACAGATATAGGTGCGTGTTCAAATACTAAAATCGCCCTCTCTCCACCAAACCCTATGCTGTGACCACTCTTTAGAATTGTCTCTTTGAGACAATTCTAAAGAGTGGTCACAACATAGGGTTTGGTGGAGAAATTAAAAAGTTATTCTTGAAAATGTTTTAATTTGCGCATCTGATCTGAACCTCTGGGTTATAATATTTCACATATATATATAATTGCTTGATACAGAATAAGTTGCTAAGCTTCTTAATGAAATCTTTTATTTATGCCAGCTGTAAAGCCTTTACTCAGTGTAATTGTTTGCAGATTTTTTGTGCCATACATTGCTTCATTTCTTACCAACATACCGCACCATTAAAACAACAGGTTGTTAATTGGCATATGAGTGAAATTGAAGGCTTTTCGAGTTTTTATTGTACACTTTTGTTCCGTCTTTTCTTGAAAATTGTAGAAAAGATGCATGCATCATTGTCTGTTCATACGTTCAGAAATAAACTCCACCATCTAGACCGTTCTGTTTGGCCAGATATAACTCTCTTGGTTCAGATTGCCACTGCGAGTTATTGGGATACTGAGCTATTGGGGTACTGAGCTATTGGGATACTGAGCTATTGGGATTCTGAGCTATCAGACTGAAACTGGATTGGTTCCTACCTGTTACAGTTTTCACTCCATAACATTTGTGAATAATAAAACAGAATTTAAAGAACTGGTCAGTTGTTATTGTAGTATAAAAGAGCAAACAGAAGTTCAAGGCATTGTTCCTACAGTGCAAGAATTGAAAATATAGACATGATTCACATTGTTAATATTAGCAAAATTTGAAGTCATCTTTTTTATATTCTTCGGGCAAAGGGTTAAAATATACACCTGACTTGGTTTCTTTCATTACAGCGCTCTGATTTCATTGGTCAAGTTTCTGTGGGAGACATGTATTTGTTTTAAAAACAACCTTCTAGATATCAGTCATTGTTTATACTCCTGCCATAATTATGTGATGACCATAAATCATAACATTAATAACTAGCAAATAAACAATAACAATGAGCATAACCATCTTGCCCTTTAGATTTAAAGCGGTAAGAAAATGGTGATTGTTATGGTATCAATGAAAGTTGGCCCTTGTAATACAGGATGGTGATTGTTATGGTATCAATGAAAGTTGGCCTTTGTAATACAGGATGGTGATTGTTATGGTATCAATGAAAGTTGGCGCTTTGTAATACAGGATGGTGATTGTTATGGTATCCATGAAAGTTGGCGCTTTGTAATACAGGATGGTGATTGTTATGGTATCAATGAAAGTTGGCGCTTTGTAATACAGGATGGTGATTGTTATGGTATCAATGAAATTTGACTCTTTGTAATACAGGATGGTGATTGTTATGGTATCAATGAAAGTTGGCCTTTGTAATACAGGATGGTGATTGTTACGGTATCAATGAAAGTTGGCCCTTTGTAATACAGGATGGTGCAGGATGATGGTTGTTATGGTATCAATGAATTGTTCCGGCATAGATAAAAGTCATCCAAACAGAAACACGTACATTCTATTTTGAAATTTGTATTTAGTGGGATGAATTTGATCCTTGCTAATGAATGTGATTGATTTTCTAAAATATGAACTAGATGAATTTCACTCATATGCAGTTAATATACTTGGTGTCAGTCTTGTAAAGTCCTCATATGGACTCTGCCATGTGAAACATACATATGTAGATTCAGATCAGCTGTAGTGTTTTTCATTGTGACTGGTAAGCCATATTCCATGATAGTTCATTTACTGCCACTGCAGTTTATCTTTACCATTTAAAATATCATGATGGCCATTTTCTAGTGATTCTGATCAAATCATTATAACGAAACTCATCCTCATTCAAGACTTCAGCACCTCAACACTTCAATTCAGTATTAATTTAACAAGTTTCTTATTTTTTGTGCAGTGTAATTCTGTTTGTGACCCATTTTGCAACAAACAAAAGTCACTATATGAGAATATAGACAATGAAGTGTTTATTTTGAAAAATGTTTTTGGTTTAGAAAAATAAGTAGAGTCAGAATGCAAAATAATAAATTTCTGTTGGAAGCTACAGAGGACAATAACTGCATTTAGCATGCTATGGGCTTATTCATGATAACCCTTTCCCTAACATAAGCACCATTTCACACATTTGCAAACAGAGTAGACCCAGATCAGATGGCTCCTGTAGGAGCTGTCTGATCAGGGTCTGCTCTGTTTGCTTATGGTATAACATAGATCTGATTCTACAGTTGCTGCCTGAGCCAAAAGGTTCTGTGTACATTGCCATTATAAAAAGTAATCTAATTTACATTCATAATATCATTATTTCTTACATGTATATTGAACTGGGAAGGGATAACTTTTGCAAACAGCTTCATAATCCAGTAGCCATGCTTATAAAACTTTTTAATTTAGTCTGAGTTCGTTCTCAAGTTTTTGATTGGTCAGATTTGAGCCTTTGGGTCTTTGGCTCAAATCTGACCAATCAAAAGCTTGAGAACAAACTCAGACTCAACTAAAAAGCTTTATAAGCATGGACCCAGATGAGACTTTGAGTTACTTGGTGTCTCTTCAGGATCCAAACTGGTTGACCAATAATATTGGAGAGAAGGGTGGTATAAACACCTTTTCACACCTTTGCGAACAAAGTAGACCTAGATCAGACAGCTCTTGTAGGAGTCATCTGATCAGGGTCCGTCTGTTTGCTTATGGAATAATATAAATCTGATTCTACAGTTTCTACCTATACCAACAAATTCTATGTGCATATGCCATGATAAAAATTCAGCTTATAGATATGTTACTTGAATATTCAACAGGGAAAGGGTTAAACAGACTCAATCGATCTCTGGAGCAGACATTACATGCTCTACATGTAACAGTTAAAGAGATTATTGCATTGTAGCTGAAGTTACAAAGGTAATACACTCTGAATTTGGACAGGTTATACTAACAATGGACGGGTTTACAACTCTGTAGTGTTTGAAATATTTCATTTTATTGTCCACACTCTATAATTATTTTTATTCTAGCTAAGGTGATCAAATTTTGCTCTTAGTGAGTTATGTTGACTACTTGCTGCCTCATGTCCATCTGCAAACTATTTTTCAAACAACTTCTGCAAAACCATTGGATAGTAATTGTAGAATGCCTGAATAGCTGTTCCTTAGGAAGTACTCTGTTAAAGTATATTTAAGTTGGTGAAAGCTCATGTCTGGGAATTGGTAATAACTGGTAGGCATGGCGCCAGTGGGTGGTGCAAGTTTATACCTTATTTTGGCCATGGTGAAAAAATTTAAAAGCCGTGTAACATTTCTAATATAATTTGGCAGAAATACATCTTTGGTGTTTATGTATAGAGAATATCAATGGGATTCTTAACATGATATGGGGGATGAGAATGGGGTTTTCTTCCTTATGTGTGGTTTTTTTTTTAGGATAGTGTTTTATAAACTTACCTCTTTTCTATTTACCTTCAATGTTTTGTCCTGTATAAAAGCAGGCCATCTTCTAAGGTCATGGTCATGCTTGAATCTCAAACAAAATCTAGTTAAACAGTTTTGATACTTACATTTATATGAAATCTGTAACTTTACATACGGTACATGGTAAGAATTCCATTTTGACTTCACACTCACCAAATCTTGTCTTAACTCTTTCCTCCATATATACGCCATTCTACTTCTTTGCAAACAGAGTAGTCCATATCAGATGGCTCCTATATGAGCTGTATGATCAGGGTCTGCTCTGATTGCATTTCAGTCAGACACCGGTGCCTTCTGTCTCCCATCCATCAACTTTGCATTCAAATGACATCTCAGAAATTACGTGGTAGTTGTTAACCCATTCCCTCATATTGACAACTTTTGATGACTCTTTAAAAGTCACTTTGTGAAACCATTGTGATAAATAGAGCATTTGCTCCTATAGGAGCAAATGCTCTGTTTATCACAATGGTTTCAAACAATAAAATTCTAAAAATTTCCTTTTCTCTAGACTAGTTAATGCTCCTTTTCGGTAGATTTATTCAAAGAGGTTGTATCTAAAAATAGCCTATGAGGTATTGGGTTAATTAAACTTGTATTATTAAACTCCTACAAAAGTGTGAGAAAGCATTTATATGAAGTAAAGGGTTATGGAAAAAATTGAAGAAGTAATTTATGTATCCTTGGTTTGAATAAAATGCAATATCCTAGTGTAGATACTAATTATAATCCCCTCCGAAAGCTGCCACTCCTTTAACCCTTTCCATGCTGAATTTTCAAATGGACTATTCCAAAATTCAAATATGTCAAGCCTATGGTGAATATTTAGGGATTTTTCTAAAGAAAAATGTAGCATGGCAAACAGCGCAGACCCTGTTGAGAGGACTCCTCTAGGAGCCCTCTCACCTGTGTCTACAGTGTTTGCAAAGGACATTTGTGACTTGTTTACCGCACTGTAAGCCCCTTACTCCTTGAATATGCATGCATATGTTATTATAAGATCTGTGCCAAGTTGTAGATTGTGGGACAAAACCAATCTGCCCCTTCATCTTTTAAACTTAAACATGAATATTCATGTCAGACTCCACCCATTTTGAATATAAATTAATTTAATTCTTGTATTAAAACATAATGTAAGGAAATGTTCTGTCATGTCAGAACTGAATTAGGTTTGTAACATATAAGCAAACAGAACAGAGCCTGATCAGACAGCTATCATACAGCTACTACAGGAGCTGTCTCATCATGGTCAGGTCTACTCTGGTTGCATAGACATGAACAAGAGGGATTTACTGTACAACCAGTGCAACATTAAATCAGTTTTTTTTTCTTCAAATTTAAAACTGGACTGATGGTAACTAGTATACAGAGAGCTCTTTTAAAACAATTAACACATTATTCCCTAGTGACACATCTTAGCGCCTCTATAAAATTCACATTTTGGAACCATTGTGATAAGAAGAGCATTTGCTCCATAGAAGCAAATGCTCAATTTATCACAATGGTTTCAAGACTACACAATTCTAAAAATCTCCTTTTCTATAGTTAATGCTCCTTTTTGGTAGATTTATTCAAAGAGGTTGGGTCTAAAAATAGCCTAGGAGAGAATTAATTAAACAAATAATGTTCTTTTGAACATAATAGATCACATTAACTTAGGTGATTGATATAAAGCCATCAATTGCTCCTCTTATTTCTTGATAAGTTTATTGAAATCTGTATTTGGAAAATTGGAACAAGTATTAACATATTTTTTCTTGTTTTTGCATTTTTCCCTCATGGCTGTCCTTTGCGATTCGGGTGTCCATTGATGGGTGGCTGCACGTAAACTACAAAATTACGGTCAATCAGTGACTTTTGTTTCTTTGCTTGTGTCATATTGTGCTGTCTCCTTGCTTTAGAAGTCTTGTGGGTGTAGACAAACTCAGGAAAACTTACACACATCGACACAAACATTCCAATAGTTCCCAGTGCAATGATTGCTTCATGATGACTTTATTTTGTGATTTGAAAATCAAAGAAGGTTGTAATGAAATGTATTTCATACGAATAACTTACAAAATGTCAACAATACAAACTGTAGCAATAGTTTTGTAAGAAGTAGGTAAACTCTTGTATATATTCTAATTTACAATGGCCTATGATGTTATTGTAATTTGTTAAATTTTATTTTATTAAAGGCAACTTGTGATAATCTTTGTAAACAGTTTCACATGTGATGTTGAGAAACTTTATGTCTCATCAGGGTCTCGGGTTATAAAACTTCTGAGTCTGAGATCATTCTCAGACTCAAGTATGAAGTGTGAAGTTTTGTAAACTCAGGGCCTGAATCTGAGCATCTAAGACTCGTTTGTCGTTGTTGTTTTTTCATAGAAGGGAAATAAGGCTGTATTATAAATGAAGCTGATACCTTCTCAGTGTGCATAACTTTAAGGCAATTGATGAATTTGACCCTTTCCCTTATACAAATGCCTTTTCACACCTTTGCGAACAGATTAGACCCAGATCGGGAGCTTTCCAATCAGGGTCTGTTCTGTTTGCTTATGAAATTGTTTAACCAATACAAAAATATCCTGTGTACATATATGGTTATAAAGATTCTGCAAATATATATTCATGATGTCATTATTTCTGACATGAAATTCAATAGGGAAAGGGTTATGTAAGCAGTTTCAATTGTGATAAGAAGTCAAGCCTCCAAGTAGTTTATCTGGAGGCTATCTGTTTGAGAAGTTTCACTAAGCATCGTCAGAGTAAGAGGTTATAGGTTGTACATGTGTGTGTTTTGATTGAGTTTGTTTAGACTTGCCCAGTCACACCTCTGTGATATGGAATTCCTATACTGTATGTGATATTTTATACCGCTAGGCATGCTCAGAACACATGGAATGCCACAGGCAACAGGAGACACTGTTGTTTGGTACAGACCTCTGTATTCCAGTCGTTGCTTCCTGTATCCTACTCTGGATAGTTCACCCACTTATCATTGTAGTTCCATTTTACGCAAGCTTTGCAGACTCTGATCAGAGGGGTCTGATCCAGTTGATCTGGGTCTGCTTTGTTTGCTAGCTCCAAACCTAATTCTTGCATGGAAGTGGTTAACATGGTAGAGGGTTGTACTCAAGAATACCTGATATTCCAGTTAATACTTTGTACTACATCATGTACTTAACAAATTGTAAGACTATAGAATTGTCCTTATTCTGGGTAAACCCTTTCCCCACTATGAATATAAAATTAAGAATTTATTACTGTAAGGATATTCATGAATTGAGTTTTTAGCTCACTAATTACTCATTAACACTGCCATTTTTGGCTGTGACAGAAATGTCTGAATCAGATCTTTATTATACCATTGGACAATAGAGCAGACCCTAATCATGCAGCTCCTACAGGAAATGTCTGATCTGGGTCTGCTCTGTTTGCAAAAGTGCAAAAAGTCATCTATACAAGGGAAAGGGTTCAGGCAATTGGTATGTGAACAAACTGGAGCTTTCAACCATTTGTACTATCAAGTCAGAGGTACTCCTTATGAAAATTGCAATTTTATGGACACTAAAATAACCATCATTCCTTTTTGTTTTAATCCGTACTTAGTAATTAGATTTCAGATATCAATTACGTGACTTGTGTTTAATCTTTACCATTGGCACAACTGACAGTGCTCTGACAGTTTTAATCTCTATCAGATAAGGAATTACTCAACCCTGAGTAGGATTTAAGCTGTCATGAACTCTTGTGTTTTCAAATTTTCTTTAACCCTTTCCTCCATAAATGCGCCTTTCTACGCCTCTGTGATAACCACTTCTTGAAACCATTGTGATAAATAGAGCATTTGCTCCTATAGGAACAAATGCTCTATTTATCACAATGGTTTCTAACTACAAAATTCTAAATTTTTATTTTCTCTAGTAAATGCTCCTTTTTGGATAGATTCATTCAAAGAGGTTGGGTCTAAAAATAGCCTATGGAGGAAAGGGTTAAGCTTGTTATTAATGGCATTATGAAAAAAGGCTTTTCTGCATAGCAGAAACAGAATCAGATTTATATTATTGCTTGAGCAAACAGCAGATCCTGATCAGACAGCTTCTGGCATAGTGTCAGATCTGGATCTAAGTCAGTTTGCAAAGGTGCAGGATGCGTCTCTTTGAAGTAAATGTACATACTTGTTTTGGAAACTTAATAGTCTACATCAAAATTATTGTTGACACACCTTTGTCTTTGGGTAATAACATATATTATGCTGATAAGTGTTTAACAGTGTAGATGCGGATCAGATGGCTTGTCACATTGGCTGCTTTTGGTTTACACTGTTTTTCAAGCACTCTTTTCTCATATTGAGTCGCTCATTTGTTGTCGTCTCATATATCGTACGCAGTAATTTTCTTTTCTTTTTTTTATTCTTTGATTTCAAGGTCAGTGTGTTCGTGTATCTTTAGTGTTTTTGTTTTTTTTACCTGATAGCATTTTGTCTTGTGGTTTGGATTATTGATCTTTTTTTGAGTTTTGAGTCAAAATCAGTAAGCATGATTGTGATATGAATAGATTATAATCCAATGTGACCAGTCATTGTTTATGTATATATGTGAATATGGAAAAGGGTCTCCCTTATTAATTTATCATTTCATAATTGTTGTTCTTAAAGTTACAAGTCTCTTAAATGGTTAATTTTTGACAATCTTTGATTTTAAAGTCAATATTGTTACAAAAATTTGAAAACAAATGACAAATTACAACATTAGGTAGGTTTATTTTCATTAAACTTAAGTTATAAAAATCATAACTTAAGAAATATATTTTTTACAGACTTTATTCATGTACCTCAAATAGGCTTTCTAAATAAAAGATATCATTATATCAGGCTTTTACATTTATAATCATTTGCAAAGCCTATGATAACGCAACTTGTTTTTTAAAAGTGTCTTGTCTTATCGAAGGGCAACCCAAGTGAAAAATCATAATAAACCCATTCCCTCATATTGATGCCTTTTGGTGCATCTGTTAAAGTCACTTATTGAAACCATTCTGATAAATAGAACATTAAATTACACCATAGGACGATGTTCTTTTCACATTGCTACTTTTGCTTTCAAAAGATCTCCCACTTTCAGGATATATTACTTCACAACAGCAGGTATTAAGTACTTGTGTGGCGGCCGTAAAAAGTCGCCCCGTACTTCATTCTCAGTGTTGTTATATTTTCTGGTCCTTCGGGATCATTAGTTTTGATGTTATTAGTTTTGAAAATTGAATACTGCTTAAGCCGGTGCTAGGGGGCGTGATTAGTGTTGCACTTTTAATTACTACTCATGAACAGACTCAATTAAAACTAGTTTTTCTTTTTGCATTGCTACTTTTGCTTTCAAAGGATCTCCCACATTCAGGATATTTCTATTTATCACAATGGTTTCAAAACTACATTATTTTAAAATGTTCCTTCTTTATAGTTAATGCTCCTTTTCAGTAGATTTATTGAAAGAGATTTGATCTAAAAATAGTCTGTGAGGGAATAGGTTAACCCTTTACTCATGAATATTTATAAAGAAATAATGAATATAAAATTATGAGTATTAATTAACTACATTTTTATAGTTGCACTATGAACTTTTGCCGTGGCAGAAACTGTAGAATCAGATCTATATTATTGGATAAGCAAACAGAGCAGACCCAGATCAGACAGAAGCCATCTGACCTTGATCTACTCTGTTTGCAAAGGCATAAAAAGGCGTATTTATGGCTGTAAAAAGGCGTATTAAACAGGGTTTAAAATTATAAGCATGATATTCATTTGGGTTGACCATATTGTAATGGGAGACTTTGTCTTTTATGCAATGGCGATATCAGTATTTATAGAATATACCGTAGCCTATAACAATACTAATGTACATAAAACTATGAATGTAGAAATATATCATGGTATATTAAATCATATATATATAATTTATTATATATTTCATTGATAGAAATTGGTATATGAATATCTATGCAATCATTTTGTACCGGGCCTGTAGCCTTTCAATCTTGTTATAACCAAGATTTTTGATACTGTTAATCATTTGTATAAAGCTATACTTAAAGGGTAACTTGTATTCAAATTGTTCATATAAGTTAATTGTTCCTAATTATGTTATTCTAAATATATTATTGTTGAATACAAACCTCAAAAACATAAGTTGTTACATAGTGTATTGTGTATGCTTTGAGTATTTATGAAATTATTGTGTTATTAACTTAATATGTATCACAAAAAGGTGCTTTTTGCTAAATTTGAACAATAAAAATAAAACTACAAATAGTCCTACTTTTGTGATATGAATCATAACTTCTGCTTCCCACACAAATTATAGATTTATATCTGGTGGTGTATGCCTGCATAAACTGATAGAAATCAGATTATTTTTAAACAAGTAAGAAAAGATAAGTGTAGACCAAAATCTGATACGTTCTTGCAATGTTTTACCATTCGAATGAGGTATTACATTTTAGACTAGTTAGTGGCTCTGTTTCCAGTGCTTGGGTGCCCTTTATGGTTGTATTTGCTGTGAAAAACTACAACAATGATAACTTGCCTAGCTTAGTTTTATGAGTTTGTCTGTAGTTGTTTTAGTTGTTTTTTTCAAAAAGGAAAATGTTCCAGGTATTGCCATAGCTTTGTTGTCATCAGTTCCTCATTGCTGGCATAGTCATTGTGCAAAAATGAACATATTGTCACAGTTATCATTTATGAATACAGGTATCCCTCTTAATCCTTTCCTTCATATAAACACCTTTTCGGTCCTTTACAAACAGAGTAGACCCAGATCAGATGGCTCCTATAAGAGCCATCTGATCAGGGTCTGCTCAGTTTGCTTATGGAATTCTAAAGACCTGATTTTACAGCTTCCACCATGGTGAAAAAAACAATCCCTCTTCGATGTTTCATTTTATCCATTCTGCTCATAAATATTAATACGGTGATAAAGTCATGAACAATACTGTTAACCCTTTCCTTGTTCTATGTTTATTTCAAATTTCAATACCTACTGAATATTCATTAACAAAAAAGTTATAATGAAATATGGAAGATGGAACACTGTAGCCATTTTAGAGAGTAAAGAAACAGATCTTTCAAATTCAACTAGCAAACAGAGCAGACCCTGATCAGACGGCTCCTCTAGGAGCCGTCTGATCTGGGTCTACTCTGTTTGCAAATGCGTGAAAACACATTTACATGAGGGAAAGGGTTAAACAGGGAAGGGGTTAGAACTACACATACAATTACTTGTTCATCATAACAACTGCTACAAGCTGATAAAAAAACATTTCTCTCGTTTTATGAAGAATAAATTGAGTCTCAGATTAAAGTGCAAATTATTAGACTAAAAGCTGAGTTTATCATTTTTGGTCAAATGAATAATTGACTGAAAGTTGCTAGTCTCAGATTTCAAAAACCCATTTCTTAAACAATTTCTCTTTCACAACACCAATATATTCAAAATGGTCACGAAGATGAGAGCCGAGTTTTATAGAATCTCTCCTGTGACAAACTATTGCATTAGGTTGATGTTATTTTATGTCTTCTACTGCGTTTTGTATAGTATTTTTGTAAGAAATGTAGTTTCATTTATAGAACTCATGCTTTTTAATCTTTTCCCTTATAGGATATTTTTAGACCATAAATCTACTGAAAAATTTACTATGAAAACGGAAAAATTTAAAACTGTAGCTTTGTAACCATTGTGATAGTAATAGCAAAAGTTATAAATCCATTTTCAAAATTTTCTAGTGTAGAAAATAGCCAGTTACACGATATAATGTTCCCATGAATAAGAAGGATTTTAAGATTTCAGTAAAATCTAAAGCAAGTCATACGGTTAAGTTGATTTTTGAAATATAGCCCACATTCAGTGTAGCATTTAGTAGGGGCATCCATGTCCTGTGAACATAGCCAAGTTTGATCTATTTAATGGTGAAGAATTCAGGATGTGAGACATAGTCTCATATTTTAGAAGAACAATTACCAGTACATGCTGTGCATTCTAGCAGGACGTTTTGGCTAGTGATATATCGAGGGCTTGGTGCAAAACTATTCTAACTCCTTCACTTTATGAAGGAGTTAGAATAGTTTTGCACCAAGCCCTCGATATACCCTGTGTGTAGCAGTTTTTCTCAGGTGGGGGTTTACTTTTGTGATAGAATCCTGACCGAATTATTTTTTTGGCATTTTTATTTAATGCTCCCTTGATCCAATTTTGTTCAATCTTATGTTGATTTCAAAGCAAATAATTTTGTCTGTTCAAATAATATATTGAATAATAACACCAAACCATGATATAGATTTCTGACAGAAGAATATTGGAAATAGCAAAAAGAAAAGAGCAAACAATGTGCAACACAGGCACTGAGGCACTCTGATTGTCCACTACTTTAGAGGAGCCATCTCATGGCATGTCTACAATAGTACTACAGTAGAATCCCTCTAATGCTACCACTTAATGAATAAACATGGGTCTCTTAATAAGCAGGTGGTTGCTTAATGCAGGACAAAAGTAATGCAGAAAGCTCCTGTAGGAGCTTTCTGCATTACTTTTGTCCTGCATTAAGCAACCACCTTCATCTAGCACTCAGAATTATACCTCATTTAGGTGGTCGCATTAGTGGGGTTTTGCTGTATTCTGATTACAACTGCTTCAGCCTATCTACCTCAGCAAGATATGTAGGGGAATACCGTTAGTTCTTGTTTTTTAATGGAGAATAAAGAGACAGCATTCTGTCAGTATTTTTCACTAATGATACACGTTACATTTTATACCAAGTTGATCAGTGTTGTACTCATCAGTTCATTCAATCAGAAATATTACCTGTTACTTAGATTTGCATCACACCATCTTCACTATGTCTCAAGTTGCTGAACATAAACTGTAAAGTTAGTATTTTTGATATTTGTGTAAGAAATAATGATGTCATGAATATTAAATAGATGAATTTTCATAATGGCATTTTGTCCATGTAAGAAGCTGTAGAATCAGATCTGTATAAATTCCATAAGCAGATGGAGCAGACCTATATCAGATGATTCCTACAGTGGCCGTCTGAACTGAGTCTTCTCTGTTTGCTAAGGCATGAAAGGGTAAATTACTAGAACTTATTTTTAACCCTTTACTCCATAAGTATGCCTGTCTATGCCTTTGCAAACAGAGTAGACCTAAAACAGACAGCTCCTGTAGGAGTCCTGATCAGAATCTGCTCTGTTTGTTTATGATAAAAAATACAATGTAGATATAATTTTACAGTTTCTGCCAATACGGAAACATCCTGTGTACATATGCCATTATAAAAATTCAGCTAATCAGTGGCCATGATGTCATTTTTTCATGAATATTCAACAGTGAAAGGGTTAAATGGGGGGAAATCACTAGAAATATTTTTCAAAAAAGCATGATATTTTTCAGACAGATATGTTCAGCACAAGTGATGAGGCTTTGTATCCCTGTCTGTACTATTCTGCATGTTGTCATGCCTATATCTGACCATTTTGCATTTGTTTGCTTTTGTTTCTCCTCTGTTACGTGGGAACAGCATGTTTGAGAGTCGAGTGGACATTCCATTGCCTCAGAAACCTGCAGCTTCTAATTCCATCTCTAATGCTGAACTGGCTGCCAGGAAAGAGAAGGTGAGTTGATTTCTAGTTTTCTATATCTATAGTTTTTCAACTCATAATGAAATACAAACAGTTATGGACTGTATATATTGTTAAGTTTCAATTATTTTGTTAGAATTTCCTACCATTCTTGTCTGAACCCTTTACTCCATAAATATGCCTTTTTATGCCTTTGCAAACAGAGTAGACCCAGATCAGATGGCTCCTTTAGGAGCCATCTGATCAGGGTCTGCTCTGTTTCCTTATGATATAGTATAGATATGATTCTACAGTTTCTGGTCATGGCCAACAATTCATGTGTCCATGTGATATATAACAATTAAATCTAATTAATATCCATGATGTCATTATTTCTTACATGAATATTCATGGATTAAAGGGTTAAACACAATGTTTGGTTTCTGATGAGATACTCATATTTCACTTGGGGTCGCGTCACAATCCATACAACTTGTAAAGTTGTCTTACCAGTAAATGAGCCACTTGTAATTATTGGATCTTAGTATCCTTTACCCCTTGCAGGCTAAGTAATGTTTTGTCTGCAACAACTGACATCTGCTCAAATTCTTAAAATAAATTTTCTCTCATTTCTGTTTGTGCTTAGAGTGTCAAACAGTTTGGATTCTAATGAGATGTCACACTGTGCTACATCTTATCTGGATTTAAACTATGCAGCAGGGTTTTGCCGCTAGCGTGCAAGGAGTTAAATCCAACATAACTTCCTTATAAAAGATAGGCAAGGCATGTTTTACTATGCTTTGAACAATTTCTTTAAAAGTTTCTATTGAGTCTTTTTGAATGTTAACAATGGGTTAACCCTTTACTCCATGCATACACCATTTAATGCCTTTGCAAACAGAGTAGACCAAGGTGGTTCCTGGGAGCCATCTGGTCAGGGCCTGCTCTGTTTACTTTTGAAATAATTTAGATATGATTCTAAAGTTTCTGCCATTACCAAACATTTTTGTATTTATATGTCCTTACAAAAATTAAGCTAATTAATATTCATGATTTCATTATTTTTAGCTCGTCTGTTTTGAAGAAAAGTCGAGCTATTGCGATCACTTGGTCGTAGGTGTTGTCACCGTTAATGTAGCTCATTACTCAAAAAGTATAAGAGGGATCAACATGAAACTTCATAGGTTAGTAGATCTCATTGAGGAGAAGGCCCCTACATAAGAACCGTTACTCTTGATTTCAAAATTTTGTAGTTATGGCCCTTTATTTTTTTTCAAAAAATTGAATTTAGCTGGACAAGCACCATATCAAACGAGTGTTGGCGCCGTTAGCGGCTCTTATTTATATGAATATTCCTGGAGTAAAGGGTTAATTCAGGACCCTATTTCCACCATTGTTAAACTCTCTCTGTTCTGTATTCTGATCTTTTCCCATGCACCTTCAGAGTTCATGTACACTTATTATGTACCATTCACTAGTTTGTTTCTTTCTCTAGCATATCATACTTGTGTAGACACACAGCCATGTTATATAAGCTTTGGAGTAGCCATACAGGGAAGTTTTTGCTAATTTTGTAGGGATGTTCTATGAGGCTATGTCACAAACAGAATCCAGATTAGTTTGTTACGATTATCAACACTTGTATATATTGTGTATGGTATAATTGTGTCTAGTCTTATTACTGGAAAATAGTTAACATTCTTATGCACTAAGAATAATGATTGGACATGGCCTAAGTACCCTTATGAAAGGAAGTCAGTGGTGGACAACCATCTTTTTCAGAACTATTTGGACATTGACATTTGACTGTTATCATTATGAAGTGCATGATCTTCATCTTGATACTAATGACAGTAGACTGTAATGGTAAAGAAACATTTTGTTCTAGATGATACAAGTATTAGTTTGCTGTTACTGTTACCAAACATTTTGTTCTAGATGATACTAATGACATTTGGCTGTAACTCTATCAAACATTTTGTTCTAGATGATACAAATGACAGCTGTTACCATTATGAAACATTTGTAATAGATGATACAAATGGCAGTTGACTGTTATAAAGCATATTGTTCTATATGACACCAATGACAGTTTGCTGTTACCATATGGAATGAGTTTGCAGTAAATGATACTTATGACAGTTGGCTGTTACCATTATGAAACATTTTGCTCTAAATGATACAAATGACAGTTGACTGTTACTGTTATGAAACAGTTTGCTGTGGATGATACAAATGACAGTTGGCTGTTACCATATGAAAGAGTTGGCTGTAAATGGTATTATGGCAGTTGACTGATCATACATTTGAACTTGACTGCTTTCAGTGGTAAACTACCTCTTTTGAGACAGACTTCTGTTCGGGAGCTGTAATCTATCTGTATTTAGTCAAAGTTGTTTTGATCCTCCTCCCTTCTCAACTGGGCAAGACATATTTTTTATCAAATTGTATGATCACTTTAGGGGGGTGATGTACATTGATTACCAATATTCTGTTATTATGGTAAATATGGCAGCCAAATTAAATAAGAAATTAATACTTTAGGTGGGTGATACAAGGCCAGGGCCATCATGACTCTCTTGTTAGCTCACCAGAGCACAAAGTGCTTAGGGTGAGCTTTAGTGATCGCCAGATGTCCGTCGGCGTGCGTCGTGTGTCATGCGTCAACAATTTGAACCTTTAAAAATCTTCCCCTCAGAATCTACAGGGTTCTCAGTTTTCATCTTTGGCACATAGCATCATGCTCAGGTCCTCTACAAAAGTTTATAAAGTATGCCCCTTGGGGTAAAAATTGGCCCCGCCCCAGGGGTGGCCAGTTTTCTATAGAAACATTTAGTGTAAACTTTGAAAATATTCTCCTGAAACTGGAAGGTTCTCAGCTTTCATATTTAGCACATAGCATCAAGTTCAGGTCCCTAACAAAATTTGTATAAATTATGCCCCAGTGGTCAAAATTGGCCTGCCCCACTTCTGGCCAGTTTTCAATAGAAACATAGTGAAAACTTTGAAAATCTTCTCCCTGAAACTGGAATGTTCTCAGTTTTCTTATTTGGCACATAGCATCATGTTCAGGTACCCTTCAAAATTTACATAAATTATGCCCCTGGGATAAAAATCGGCCCCGCCTCCGAGGTAGCCAGTTTTCTATAAAAACATGTAGTGAAAACTTTGAAAATCTTCTCCTCAGAAACTGAAAGGTTCTCAGCTTTCATATTTGGCACGTAACAATGTCGTCCTGTTCAGGTCCTTTACAAAAGTTATATAAATTTGAACCTTTAAAAATCTTCTCCTGAATCTACAGGTTTCTCAGTTTTCATCTTTGGCACATAGCATCATCTGTAGATCCTCTACAAAAGTTATATAAATTATGTCCCTTGGGTCAAAATTGGGGGGGGGGGGGGGGTCCAGGGGTGCCTGGTTTTCTATAGAAACATGTAGTGAAAACTTTGAAAATTTTCTCCTGAAACCAGAAGGTTCTCGGCTTTCATATTTGGCACATAGCGTCATGTTGAGTTCCTCTACAAAAGTTGCATAAATTATTTCCATTATTCCCCTGGGGTCAAAATTGGCCCGCCCCAGGGGTGGTCAGTTTTCAATAGAAACATATAGTGAAAACTTTGAAAATCTTCTCCTGAGACTGGAAGGTTCTCAGCTTTCATATTTGGCACATAGCATCATGTTCAGGTCGTCTATCGTTGAGTAAGAAAAATCAGCGAATGTTGTAGGAATTTCACGTCGCCACTGGCTACGGCTTAGTCGTAATGTATCAAAAGTTATTATTTGAAAAGTACAATGTCCCAGCTTCACGTTTGTACCAAACATTAGTGGTTATTCCATCTTAGCTGTCCAAAACTGGGCGTTATTTCGAATCGGTCGTGAACTTTGAGAATCTGTAGATAGACCCTGTGTATATAATATAACACTAAATCGACCCAATCAATTTTTTTGACTTTTTAGACCATCTAGACCCACGAAATGGCCCCCTGTGCTCTCATCTGTATGTACGTCTGTACCCATATTCAGAAGAATTTGTCTGGGCTCTTTCTTTAAAAGTATTTGTCCAATCCACATCAAACTTTACACACATGTTTGTGGTCATTATATCCTGGTCAAGTTCCATAGCCATGTAAATTGCTTCAGTTGTTCAGGAGTTGCGGCCCTTTATTTGCAAAAATGACTTCAAAAATATCTTGTTCAGGCCATTTCTTAGAAAGTATTTGTCCAATCCACACCAAACTTTACACACATGTTTGTGGCCATTATATCCTGATCAAGGTTGATAGCTATGTAAATCGCTTCAGTCGTTTAGGAGTTGCAGCCCTTTATTTGCAAAAATGGAATAAATCACTTCAGTCGTTGCATACATGATTATGGCCCTTACTTTCTGTGACAAAAAATCTTAAGTGGGGCATCAGTGTACTATGGACACATTTCTATTTATTTCTTAAATGAATATTCAACAGGGAATGGGTTAAGAGATGTCACCCAAATTATTTTTCCATTCTTCATTTTGAGGGGTTCATGAAATACTTCTACCATTCACCAGACTGTAAATCCAGATCAGAAAATGTCAAAGAGCCATCTGGGTCTTTTAAGTTTACATATGTCCCATTTACAAGCTCTTAAGAATGCATGTAGATTATTTATATGTTGTATGGAACTTTTGTTTATTCAAGTACCAATAAGGGGCTGCCTAGGAAGGTAAAGGGCAAAGCGAGATCCCTGATAAAGTCTGTGCTGTTGGGGTCTGTGAATAGGTTTAAGGTAGGAGACACCTTCAAGCATGCTGTATATTGCATCTGTGTAAGGAGAAATGCTGCATCCCGGAATGGACAGCTGTTTGTATTCTATGAGCTGTACCACATGAAATTGGACACTCTTAAATCTCATTATAGACCAGATCAGCCAACTTATAGGACATGCAGCATCTGTTCAGGTTCAACAATGTTAACAACAGTTACCGGTATTATGTTGCGTTTTGTTCAATTCCTTTACAAAAATATAGTCAGTGTCAACAGTTTGGAGTTTGAGGAGACGCCAGGTTACACCGGGTCTCCTCTGTATCCAGACTGTTGGCAAAGTAAATCACTGATACGCCTATGGTGGTAAAAGAGTTGACCCTTTCCTCCATAAATACACCTTTTTACGCCTCTGTAAAAGTCACCTGTTGAAACCATTGTAATAAATAGAGCATTAAAATTTGCTCCTATAGGAGCAAATGCTCTATTTTATCACAATGGTTTCAAACTACAAAATTCTAAAAAAAAATCCTTTTCTCTAATTAATGCTCCTTTTCGATAGATTTATTCAAAGAGGTTGGATCTAAAAATTGCCTATGGAGGAAAGGGTTAACAAACAGTGGAGTTGATTTTGATGAGTAACAAATTGTGCAGAACCAGATGCTGCAGCTGATGTAGGTTTGCATTGTTTGCAATTATCACTACATGTATATCATAATTATGTATCGGGGCTCTAGAAATTTCGAAATGTCAAACAATCAAAAGTCCAGGCTTTACCCATTGCTGATATCAACCGTCACAAAATTGATGACATGTAGGGAGCTATATTTGCAGGTTTGAAGTAGAAGGAAATATTTGATATAACCATTTATCCCTTTACTGCATGCATATTAATGTAAGAAATAACGGCATCATGAATATTAATTAGATAATTTGATATAATAGTACATGGACACAGGAAATGTTGGCCATGGCAGAAACTGTAGAATCATATCTATATTATATCATAAGCAAACAGAGCAGACCCTGATCAGATGGCTTCTACAGGAGCCATCTGATCTGTGTCTACTCTGTTTGCATAGGCATAGAAAGGTGTATTTATGGAGTAAAGGGATAACTTACTTTTTGTCTGTGCTCAAATTAAGTTCGAGAATATCAGGAAGCATTAATTTTGTTTTGATTTACCAGGGCTCATTGCTACAATGTGAGGTCAGGCACAGCAGTCTTGAACAGGGGAACATTTTTTTTGTCTTCAAATCTCAATTATAAAAAAATTGTGTATTCTTAGCTTCGTATGTGTTCACGATATTACAATGATATTAGTTCTAGAACAAGAAATTACAAATGACAATGTAAATTGTTATTGATTCACAAATATGTTATATCTGTAGGGAAATCATAAAATCATAGACATTATTTATAGACAAATTACTTTAAATCCTTTGACATTTTTATGAGACGAGAATTAGGAAGTGCCAACAATTAGATACGTAGAGATGGCTGCTTTGAGTTTATGATTATTGACTCCAAATTTACCGATAATCTTTTTCTTAATTTCTGTCACAAAAATTGGTTAGAGATTGTGATAAATTTCTGGAGCCCTGCCATATATTCTTCATAGATCTGTAACAAACTTCATTGTCATAAATTTGTAACTACTCTTCTATTGCAAGTTGTAATTGCTCATCATCCACATTTAGGGTCTCGCATCTGGTCAGCATCTCTGTCTGTCTTTCCATCCCTCAATCATTTCATTTAACTCTTTACTCATTAAGTTTGCTTTTTATGCCTTTGCAAACAAAATAGACCCAGATTGGACAGCTCCTGTAAGAGTCGTCTAATCAGGGTCAGCTCAGTTTGCTAATGTGTTATAGGTCTGATTGCCTATTCAATAGATTTCCTTTAACCCTTTCCTCCATAGGCTATTTAAGACACAACCTCTTTGAATCAATCTACCGAAAAGGAGCATCTACTAGAGAAAAGGAAACGTTTAGAATTGTGTAGTATTGAAACCATTGTGATAAATAGAGCATTTGCTGCATAGGAGCAAATGTTCTATTTATCACAATGGTTTCATAAAGTAACTCTTACAGAGGCGTTGAAAGGCGTAGTCATGGAGGAAGGGGTTAATTTCCTATATTTTGATATAATAAGTAAATTGATTTATATTCATAATAGACAGTTGTTCATGACTATTCATGAAGTAAAGGATTAAATATTTCTCTAAACTACTGGTAGGAAATAGATGACATCCTTGGATGGTGGCATACCAAAGTTGTCCAAAGAAGTATATTCCCTATTGAACTGTGGTTGCCATGGCAATATAAGGAAAACTTGTATTTATCTTCTTGTCTGAAACCTCTGGATCAATTTCTGCAAAACTTGGCCGAAATTAGACCTAACCCTTTCCCCCATACAAACACATTTTCATGTGTTTGCAGACAGATTAAGCCCAGGTCAAATGGCTCCTGTAGGAGCTGTCTGATAAGAGTCAACTGTTTGCTATGAAATTATTATAGATTTGACTCTACAGTTTCTACCAAAACAAAATTTCCTCTGCGTATATGCCATTATAAGAATTGAGCTAATAAATATTCACGACGCCATCATTTTTTAGGTGATTATTCATTGGGTAAAAGGTTAAGTGTGATTTGCCCAAACACATGGCCCTTATGGCTGGAGCCAGCTGTGGTTAACCCTTTCCCTGTTCTATATTTAGTCCAAATTTCAATACCTACTGAATATTCATGGACAAAATAGTTATAATGAAAAGTGAATAATTGTAGCCATTCAAGAAATTACAGAAGCAGATCTATCAAATTCCATTAGCAAACAGAGCAGGCCCTGGTCAGATGGCTCCTCTAGGAGCTGTCTGATCTGGGTCTTCTCTGTTCACAAATGCATGAAAAGACATTTATATGAAGAAAAGGGTTAAAAATTAAAAAAGCTGCTCCCCTGTGGTCTTTGGATGGATTTAAATTGAATTTTTCTTGACTATTCAATATACCTGTTGGGAATTTCAAGAATCTTGTGTTGAAAAAAAGTGGAAACTTAACCTATTAATATGCAAATTTATATTTTTGTGAAGCTTTTTTGTCACACTTTTGCGTGCCAGTAGTTGATACCTGTGTTCCTTCCAACACTCTTTTTAACTTGTACTTTCTGTGTGGTTGTAGATGGATATACAATGTATAATATAATATAAATGGATGGCTGGCAGGAGGAAATCACTAAGTTTATCCAGTTCAGTTCTCTTAAATGATATGCCCACTTATGGTGAAGCTGTATAGAAGTGATCTGCTCCAAGTTAACTTGTGTATTGCAGCTGTTAGAAAGAACTGTTTGAAACCACAAAAGTTTTTCAAAATTACTGTATTCTCCCTAATAAATGCCCCTTTCTTTATGTGCTTGAACTGAACATACTGCTTGCAGGCATCTTGTTTATGTGCTAGGGTTTGATGTGCTGCTTGCAGGCATCTTGTTTATGTGCTAAGGCTTGACATACTGCCTTCAGGCATCTTATTTATGTGCTAGGGTTTGATGTACTGCCAGCAGACATCTTGTTTATGTGCTAGGACTTGGCATACTGCCTGCAGGCATATTGTTTATGTGTCAGGGCTTGACATACTGCCTGCAGGCATGTAGTTTGTGTGCAATGGTTTGTATGTGCTAGAGTTTGACATACTGCCTGCAGGCATGTAGTTTATGTGCAACGGTTTGAATATGCTAGAGTTTGACATACTGCCTGCAGACATCTTGTTTATGTGCTAGGGTTTGTATTGGCTAGGGTTCATGTGTGTTAGGGTTCGACATACTTCTTGTAGGCATATTGTTTATGTGCTAGGGTTTGTATCTGCTAGGGTTTGACAAAACTGCCTGCAGGCATATTGTTTATGTGCTAGGGTTTGTAAGTGCTAGAGTTTGACATACTGCTTGAAGGCATATTGTTTATGTGCTAGGGTTTGTATGTGCTAAGGTTCGACATACTGCCCACTGTGACTTTGTTTACAAGTGAGATATGTCTAGACGTTTGTATCTACCAATGATTTTTTCTATATTTTAAACTTGTAATGTCTCATTGTCTATGTAGGATATAACTATGTCTCTGCTGGTAAGTATAAAAAATGGTATAAATTAATATACTAATGATGCATTGATGAAGTAATCAGGTATATGAAATTATGATTAGAAATTCAGTGACTGCACATGGTGGCAGGTTATCGGACTTGTTATATTGCTTAAATAACATACTATATAGACATATTTACATGTATTATATATTGCTGTACAATGTGTATCTTGTATCTGCTTTAGCATATGTAACATTTTATGCCATGCATATTCATGTAAGAAATAAGGACACCATGAATATTCATTGACTGAATTTGAACAAGAGAATTTTTCATCGTGACAGAAACTGTAGAATCAGTCATAAGCAAACTGAGTAGACCCTGATCATACGGATTCTGTAGGAGTCATCTGATTTTGGCCTAATCTGTTTTCTAAGGCGTAAAAATGCATATTTATGGAATAAAAGGATAATATAACACAATATCAATACAAAACCAAAGTATTTGAGAGTCCAGGTGAACATGTACAGTTACCAGAGTATTGTTGTATGTGTATGAGCTTTTCAAATAAGACTGAAATGCAAGTTTTGCATACAGTTACATAATTATCGACTTTGTGGGTGAATGTTTTCATATGGGAAGAGGTTCTTTTGCTGTTTGGCAAATAACGTAGACACAGAATTAAATCATGAATATTCATGTAATAAATAATGAATATGAATTAGCTTAATTTTTATTTTTATAACAGCATATGAACAAAAACATTTTAGACCATATCAGAAACTGTATAATCAGATCTATAATTCCATAAACTTCTACAGAAACTTCTGATCTGGGTCTACACTGTTTGCAATGGTGCCAAAAAGCATCTCTATGGGGCAATTGGTTAATGTGGAAAGCACACAACAGAATTATACAAAATGTGTAGGACCAGATTATATTAACCCTTCGCTTGCTATTCGCGTCAATATACCTACCTGTAAATAGTGAAGACCCAGATGAGACAGCTCCTGCAGGAGCTGTCTCATCAGGGTCTGCACTATTTACAAATTGATTGTGCAACCAGTGCACTCCACAGCAGTGATTGCACAGCGAAATACTTGTACACAGTGAAGATATATGTAATTATACAACAGGGCATGGGTAAGGAAGGAGAAATGTATCTTAAAATTCAGCAAGCGAAGGGTTAACATTGAAAGTATGTTGTTGGGATGCCATCAGACATTAATGATGCTAAAAGCTCTGCTCTGTTTGGTTATGAAAGTATACAGATCTAATTCTACAGTTTCTACAAATACCAAAACATTCTTGGTTCATAGCTAATTAATATTCATGGTGTCATTATTTCTCATATGAATATTCATGATGTTAAAGGGTATTATTGTCTTTTTAACCCATTCCCTCGTAGGTTATTTTTAGACCCAACCTCTTTGAATAAATCTATTGTAAAGGAGCAGTTACTAGAGAAAAGGAAAATGTTAGAACTGTGTAGTTATGAAACCATTGTGATAAATAGAGCATTAATTAATGCTCCTATGGAGCAAATGCTTTATTTATCACAATGGTTTCAAGAGGTGACTTTTACAGAGGTGTAGAAAGACATATTTATGGAGGAAAGGGTTAATAATGGTTGATAAATTTAGAACACTCTGTGGAATCATTCTTTTATAAACAAAAGTTCACATGGCTTATTGATTCAGACGAATGATACAGGGCTATGATAGCACTCTTGTCAGCTATTGCTTTGTCTATGTCCATTGCACAGATTGCAAATCACATTGGATTTTGACCCTGAATAACTTGACAAAAGATCTGCTTGTATTGCAAAACATTAGATAGATGAGTTGAAAAAACATTATAGTTTGTAAACTTGATATTGGCTCCATGTATTTAAATAGCAAGTGGCTGTAAGAATGCGACGGAAGTCATTTCCAATGTATATAATGCTGGTAAGTATGTGCAAAATTTAAAAGCATATAATATATACCGGTATTCCTTCTTCAGGGTCCATGCTTATAAAACTTTTAGTTGAGTCTGAGTTCGTTCTCAAGTTTTTCATTGGTCAGATTTGAGCCTTTTGCTCAAATCTGACCAATGAAAAACTTAAGAACTCAAATCTGACCAATCAAAAGCTTGAAGGAACTCAGACTCAACTAAAAAGCTTTATAAGCATGGACCCTGACCTGCAACTCTGTTCTTCATAGAGCACTCCTTTCTAACCAGTAGAACCAGGCTACACTTGTCCACAGACCATGACCTTCTCCATGTACTAACCCTTTCCCTCATACAGATGCATTTTCATGTCTTTGCAAACAAAGTAGACTCAGATACCACGGCTCCTGTAGAAGCCGCCTTATCAGGGTCTGCTTTGTTTGCTTATGAAATAAATATTCATGATGTTGTTATCATGAATATTCAACAGGGAAAGGGCTAATGAATGAGCCATAACACAATTACCTACTCCACACTGAACAATTGTCATCTGTAAAATATGTTGTCTAATGCAATTCTAAGAATAGATTCTTCATTTCTTTTCAAAAACAATGTCAGAGTGTTACAGTTTTGATCATGACGAGATGCAGAGTTATTCAGTGTTTCATCTGGATCCAAACTGTTTGCAGCAAAGGTTATCACAAAGTTGCCAAAGTGCTGAAGGTTAGACATAGCAATCCAATATAGCAGTGTAGACCCATATCAGTATCTGTGCTATCACTGATCAGGCTCTGTAACATAGCATTGTGATGTACTGTCTGTCTGTCCCTGTGGAAGCATGCATGTCATCAGGAGAAAACATTGTGTTACTGAAAAGGGTTACTTAATGCTCCCATATCTTTTTAGCTCACTTGAGCTATTATTGTGGATGAGCTTAACTATCAGGTATTGATCCGGCTGTCCGTCTGTTCAAGCAAATGAACAGCTACAATTGTGACATAGCAACAAAGGAGTTGCTGTCTTTCAGGTGTATGTGCCTCAAGTTTGAGTTTAACGCTTTACCTGATAGAAATGCCTTTTTAAGCCTTTGTAAATGGAGCCGATCCAGATCAGCTGGCTCCTAAAGGAGCCGTCTGATCAGGGTTGTCTGTTTGATCATGGAATAATATAGATCTGATTCTACAGTTTCTGCAGTGGTAAAAAATCCCTTGTTATGATGCCATTATATAATTCAGCTAATTAATGCTCATACTTCCTATATTTCTTTATGAATATTCATTAGGTAAAGTGTTAAGTAGGTAATTAGTTTCCATGATGGAAATATATACCGGTATGCTTTTTGCACCTTAACCCTTCGCTTGCTATTCACGTCAATATACCTACCTGTAAATAGTGAAGACCTAGATGAGACAGCTCCTGCAGGAACTGTCTCATCTGGGTCTGCACTATTTACAAGTTGATTGTGCAACCAGTGCACTCCACAGCAGAGATTGCACAGCGAAATACTTATACACAGTGAAGATATATGTAATTATACAACAGGACATGGGTAAAGAAGGAGAAATGTATTTTAAAATTCAGCAAGAGAAGGGTTAATAATGGCATAAATTATGTACACAGAAACTTTTGGTATTGGAAGAAACTGCAGTCAGATCTATTATAATTTTATAAGCAAACATAGCAGACCCTGTTCAGACAGCTCCTACATGAACTGCCTGATCTGGGTCTACTCTGCTTGCAAAGGAGTAAAAAGGTCTTTATAGGGTTATCTAAAATTGATAAAATTTGTACAGCATTGGTAAGTAAATCTTTGATATTGATTGGAAACATCTGTCAAGACAGGACTTGTAAAAATGATTTTTGGTTTGTATCAGGATTTTTTGTCACTTTAACAGTATTTCAGTCATATCGCGACTTCAAGCTAATGACAGGTGAATGAAGACCCAAGAGCTAGAGCACCCAGGTAGAACCACCGACCTACCACAAGCCAGGTGGAAGACTTCCTCATATGAAAATTCCAAATGTCCAGGCTAGAATTCAAACCGCAGAGGCTAAAGTGATTGTCAGTTGATAACCATAACCACTTGGCCACAGAGGCCTCTTTTGTAAAATAGAATTTACCTTGACAGACCAAAAATTTAACTCTGCTTTAAAGTTCCAGGTACCATAAAATTGATACAAAGAAGGGAAATATTCAGGACCAAAGATATGTATCAAAATTGAGCTTTGCCAGCTGGAAATACTGAGGTTGGATGTTTTTTTTCGTCCCCTCCCCCAACCCCCACCCCATCCCTAAACCCCCAAACTGGTACCCAGAGGAGAATTATAGGATTGCACTCTGTCCATCTTTCTATCCCTCTGTCCAGAATTTGTCTGGATGATAACTCCTCAACCACTTGGGTTATGGTTTCCAACTTTCTTGTGTGGTTGCATCTTGGGAAGACGGAGTGTCACATACTACTTGGGTGTCTCTATGATCTTGACCCTGAACTTGACCTCAATTGATTTAGTAAAGTTTATCTAGAAATTTAGATGATATCTCCTGAACTGCTGCACGTATCCCTTTACCTTTCAATATAAGTAAAAGTCTGCAAATTTTGTCCTTAAAGAGGAAGTCCCTTCAATGAATGCATATTTAAAATGATATAATAAAACTTGGTATTTGTTATTCTCAATCATTATTAGGAAGATTGTCAATTTGAACTTTTATCGAAAATTGGCCCTGTGATACAAAATAAACCGATTACATCAATACTTAAAATTTTTGTTCTGTAACAAAATATTATCGGCCTTTCCGTTTAAATTTTCCTCATTTTGCCGATGATCACCCGATCCCTCATTTATTTACGTAACAGCTTTTCTCGGAAGTGGTTGGAGACATGCGAATAGCACGAACAGGTACGAAACTAAAACCCAACTGGAATAAAAATGAAACATCGAAGAATAAAATCAGGATCGTCGATATCAAACACATGGATATTTTGTCATTTTCAACGTTTATTATGTCTCCCCCCATATTTATATGGGGGAGACATATTGTTTTCGTGAGAGTTGTCTGTCTGTCTGTCTGTCTGTCTGTCCATCTGTCTGTCTGTCTGTCTGTCCGTCCGTCCGTCCGCACTCACCAAAGGGTAGTTGTGTGACTTTTTCTAACTAGTCCCACAAGTAAAATCATTAACCTGGCCATCTCTTGTGACATTAACCTGGCCATTTCTTGTGACATTAACCTGGCCAGTTGTGGGACATAGGGTTAGGGTTAGGGTTAGCTTCCAGATCATTCTTTTCCAAAGTTAGAGCCAAAAATAGTTTTTCTTGTGGGACTAGTCACACAAGAAAAGATCAAAGGAAAAAGTCACACAACTACCCATTTGTTAGCATGTCCGTCCGTCCGTCCGTCCGTCTGTCTGTCTGTCCGTCTGTCTGTCTGTCCGTCACACTTTTTGTCTGGACGATAACTTCAATATGCCTGATGCCAGTTGATTGAAACTTCATATATGGAAAGAACATAATGAGAGGAAGTGTCATGCACAAGGTCCATAACTCTGGCTTCACTAATATAGGAGTTATTGCCCCTTGTAAAAAAAATCACACTTTTTTGTCCGGACGATAACTTCAATATGCCTGATGCCAGTTGATTGAAACTTCATATATGGAAAGAGCATAATCAGAGGAAGTGTCATGCACAAGGTCCATTACTCTGGCTGCACTAATATAGGAGTTATTGCCCCTTGTAAAAAAAATGCACACTTTTTTGTCCGGACGATAACTCCTATCTGGCTCATGCTATTGGATTGAAACTTCATATATGGAAAGATCATAACAAGAGGAAGTGTCATACACAAGGTCCATAACTCTGGCTTCATTAATAATGGAGTTATTGCCCTTGTAATTTTTTCAATAAATTTTTTGTCAGGATGATAACTCCTATATGGCACATGCCATTGGAGTGAAACTTCATATATGGATTGATCATGATAAGAGAAAGTGTCATGCATAAGGTCCATAACTCTGGCTTCAGTAAATTGAGTTATTGCCCCTTGTACATTTGTTTAGCGCTTTCTTGTCCGGACGATAACTCCTACATGGCTCTTGCCATTGTATTGAAACTTTATACATGGAAAGAGCATGATGAGAGAAAGTGTCATGAACAAAGGCCATAACTCTGGCTTCAATACTTTTGGAGTTATTGCCCTTTGTTACATTTTTTGTCCAATCAATAACTCCTGTTCGACTGATGATATTGGAATGACATTTCATTTATGGAAAGAGCATGATGAAAGTAAGCGTCATGCACAAGGGCCATAACTCTGGTATCAATATTTTTGAAGTTATTAGCTGTTATCATTTTCTTCTTGAAAAATGTGGTGTGGAAAGCGCATAATGAGGGGAAGTATCAATCATCAAGTCCATAACATTTTTAGTGATTTCCCTTTACATATTGTTTTTATTAGAGGGGAGACATCCGTTTTTGTGACAAAAACCTCTAGTTGGAAAAGTGTTCTTGCGTTATACTACTTTTCAGCATATAAACAAATGGGTTTTGTATATTTTAGGTTTTTTTGAAATGCGTCAAATGTATGGACTTCCCCTTTAATCACCTGGGTTATGATTTGTAACTTTCTTGTGTGGATGCATCTTTGGAAGGTATAGTTTCACATACTACTTTGATGTTTCTGTGACATTCTTTCAACTACCTAATAGGAAAGAAAGATGGCACCACTTTAATGTGAATTTCTCACACAACCAACTCTTAGTTTCCTAAGTAAACTGTAGTCTTATCCTTAAAGGCTCTAATACTTCAGTAAATGTGACTGTAAAAGGACAGGCCATTGTCGATGATTTATGCATAACCTTATGGAGACCATACAGTTTAGCAAACAGTAAAAGTCAGACAAGGTCTAACTGATTAGAGTTTTACACATTGTTTGTCACATTGTTTTAAGTGAATAGAATCATATTGTGATCTAAGGTTTAAAAACAAGAGTTTACCCTTATCAAATGTCATGTTTTGGACAAAGAGACTGAGCTGGAGATACATTGATTCAAAACCTACTTCCAGTATTTGGCCTTTATCCAAACTCTATTATGCCATATTAGAATTTAATTGTGATTTTTAATCGATGATCGAGAACAAACATGTGCAGATGATTTAGTAAATAGTTTTGGTCCGATTCCCAACACTATCTCATAGTAACTTATTCAGCTGTCATTTTGGCATTGGGTATACAAAATACATTTTTTGTTAGTTTAAGAAATCATTTGCCTATCACAAGTCATTTTTACATTGACCCTTTCCCAGTTCTATGTTTATTCCAATTTCAGTACCTACTGAATATTCATGGACGAAATTATTAGTTATAATGAAATATGGAAGGTTGAACATTGAAGCCATTTAAGAAGGTAAATAAACAGATCTCCCAAATTCCATTAGCAAACAGAGCAGATCCTTATCTGGGTCTACTCTGTTTGCAAATCCTTGAAAAAGCATTTATATGCAGGAAAAGTTAAGATTGTCCTCATGTGGTTATCACACAGTGACTCTTTTTTGTCACATAGTGACTCTGCCTTCTTATAGTTGTGCAATTTTATCACAAAGTGACTCTACCTTCTTGTGGTTGTGTAATGTTGTCACAAAGTGACTCAGCCTTCTTGTAGTTGTGTAATGTTGTCACAAAGTGACTCTGCCTTCTTGTGGTTGTTTCCACAAAGTGACTTCCTTTTTGTG
Organism: Azorinus chamasolen; assembly: GCA_963576725.1. Taxonomy (NCBI): domain Eukaryota; kingdom Metazoa; phylum Mollusca; class Bivalvia; order Cardiida; family Solecurtidae; genus Azorinus; species Azorinus chamasolen. The sequence goes on from OY755246.1 coordinate 1,927,977, forward strand.
GTCGTGTAATGTTGTCACAAAGTGACTCAGCCTTCTTGTGGTTGTGTAATGGTTTCCCAAAGTGACTCTGCCTTCTTGTGGTTGTGTAATGTTGTCACAAAGTGACTCTACCTTCTTGTGGTTGTGTAATGGTGTCCCAAAGTGACTCTGCCTTCTTGTGGTTGTGTAATGTTGTCACAAAGTGACTCAGCCTTCTTGTGGTTGTGTAATGGTGTCCCAAAGTGACTCAGCCTTCTTGTGGTTGTGTAATGTTGTCACAAAGTGACTCTGCCTTCTTGTGGTTGTGTAATGTAGTCACAAAGTGACTCTACCTTCATTAGCAAACAGAGCAGAGCCTTATCTGGGTCTACTCTGTTTGCAAATGCTTGAAAAAGCATTTACATGCAGGAAAAGTTAAGCTTGTCCTCATGTGGTTATCACACAGCGACTCTGTCTTTTTTGTCACAAAAAAAGACACAAAGTGACTGTCTTCTTATAGTTGTGCAATTTTGTCATAAAGTGACTGCCTTCTTATGGTTGTGTAATGTTGTCACAAAGTGACTCTGCCTTCTTATGGTTGTGTAATGTTGTCACAAAGTGACTCTGCCTTCTTGTGGTTCTGTAATGTTGTCACAAAGTGACTCTGCCTTCTTGTGGTTGTGTAATGCTGTCACAAAGTGACTCTACCTTCTTGTGGTTGTGTAATGTTGTCACAAGATATAGTTACACACATTGACTCCGTGATAATGACTTTGTCCTATTGTCATAAATTTAGTTTCTTTATTTGATCCTTTGTCACATTTCAAACAACTACATTGTAGGTAAAAGACTTCTGCAAGATTAGTAATTTGGTTAAAATCTAACAGACATTTTCTACATCTTTGGGGCACCTCACCATCATGTGGTATTTTGGCATGGTTACAACCGCTGGCACTCCCCAGTATGAAGTTAAAACTTTCATGTATTTGTTTTTACCTTCTTGTGTCCAACAACATTCCAAACTTTGGATACCCTGTGATTGCTGTGAGGACATCTTGCATCCTGCGAGGGCCTTTGGGTGCCATGAGATTTTTAAAAATCTCGAAGCACCCATAGGGAACCATTAAGAGTGCTGCATGGTATTCAAAGGATCTTATTCAACAACACGGCTGACATCACCATAGAAAAACCTTGCTACACCCACACTAGTTTCTTGTCTATTGTGATCACATTAATGATCACTGCTGACATCTTCCAAATTTCTACGATTTCTTGATTTGCTGTAGAAAATTGTGTGGGCATCCTTTCATATGGACCTATGCCTTAACATGTGTGGTAAAAAGATCTGGCCGTAATTTTGGACAAAATGAGACTAGTAGGCCTTGAACCTTTGATTAAAAATTGTATATTTAACCCTTTCCCTTATATTGACGCCTCTGTAAAAGTCCCTTTTTGAAAGTATTGCGATAAATAGAGCATTTGCTCCATTGTAGCTAATGCTCTATTAATCACAATGCTTTCAAAACCAGACAATGCTCATTTTGTTCTAGTAAATGCTCCTTTTCAGTAGATTTATTCAAATAAGTTGGGTCTTAAAACAGTGTATGAGGGTTGAATATTTATGTAAGAAATAATGGCATCATGAATATTCGTTGGCTATTTTTTTATAATGGCATAATTATATTATATGTTTTGGTACTGGTAGAAACTAGAGTCAGATCTATTATAATTTTTTATAAGCAAACAGAGCAGACCTTGATCAGATAGTTCCTACAGGAGCTGTTTGATCTGGGTCTACTCTGTTTTCAAAGGTGTGAATATGTATTCATATGAGGGAAAGGGTTAAATTCAGAGTGGAGTCTAATGGTACTGTCTGGATACATGTTTTAGTGTACATTGGCTCATGATGTGCTAATGGGATTGATGACCATCTTCCATTGGTTTGCTATTGGTCAGTTTTGAAAATTACATTTCATGGCAAAATGTTTGATTATTACTGTGCAAAAATATTTAATATTTCTTTATCAGGAAAAGAAATCCATTCATAGTAGGAGTATTGTTACCATGGCAATATTTGCTAAGAATGAAATTATTAAACAGAAAATTTGTGATCAGAAATTGGTGAAACATTGAACTCATGAATTTATTGATTCATTTTGATAGAAGTTTAGGAGAACCTCGAGGGCAGTTTGCTACTCCTTGTACTGGTATAGAGAGGTAACTACTATTGATAACAGTCTAACATGAGTTGTGTCAATTAATATTGATTGTTGAAGTATATTGTTAACTTTTTTTTGTCCATTGTCTGTTTGCTGTCCGCCATCAAGAAATTCTTTAAACACCTCCTAAACCACAGACTGGATTTTTACAATATTTTACAGGAATGATCTGCAGATTTGCATAAGTCATTTTGGTTTGTTGCATTAGTAGATCAGAAGAGCTAAAACTTGACTTTAATGAACAATTTCTTAAAATGACATTTATAACACTGAATACCAAATTTCATGGGGACCCTCCATAAAGTTACAATTTTTTCCCGTTACATTATATAAGTTGGTCACACAATCTAATACATTGTAATAGATTTTAAGGAACAATTTCTTTAAATTACATGTCTCCCTAACCCACTTACTGGATTTTCACCAAATGTCAGAGCAACGAGGTTACCCTCTATTAGATCTGTATATTTCGTTCTGGTCTGTTGAATAAGTAGATCAAAGGAGCAAACAAATGTATTTTATTGAACACTTTCTTTAATCCTTTACTCCATAAATACACCTTTTTATGCCTGTGAAACAGAGTAAACCTAGATCAGATTAATGAGGTAAAGGATTAAATATCTCCTCCTGAACCACTGAATGGATTGCCACCAAACTTCACAGAGGTCATCTTCAAGTGACTTTCTATCAATATGATATAAATGCATATAGTATGTTGTGTAAGTAGGTCACAGGAGCTAAACATAAATTGTAAAGAATCATTTCTTTAAAATGTTCTCCATTACTGCTGAATTGAATATGGCCAAACTTCAAAGAAATGATGCTCTAGAGGTAATTTTTCAGATTTATACAAATGCTTCAAACCATTTCATTTTTAGGTCACAGGAGCTAAAAATAGATTTCGTGAACAATTGCTTGAAGCGACATCTCCTAAATAACAGACAGAATTTTCATCCACTGTCACAGGAATGATCTTCATGTGACTCTCTATTGAAGTTATATATATATAAATGTTTGAGATCTGCTGTGTAATTATATAGATTTTAATTACTGATTTCTATCAGTAACAGTATCTCCTCCTAAACAAATGGAGAGGATTTGACCAACTTCACAGGAATGATGCTTAGATGGTCTTCTATCAAAGTTGAATAAATGATTGGCAATTTCTTTAAACGACATCTGTTAAACTGTAGAATTGAATTTAATCAAACTTGACTGGAATGGCCCTTTGCTGGTCTTTTATCAAAGTGAAATACAGCGGCCTGAACAATTTAAGTAGATGTTCTATAAACCAGTTGAGTGATACAGGGCCATAATTGCCTTCTTGTTTTGTTTTTCAAAAGGCCACCAGGGGTAGGGTTAAATTTCCTTAGATGGCTGTATTGAACATTTCAAATATCTTCTCTTCTGCAACCTAACTGATTTCATTGTCATTTTGCAGAATTGTTGCTTATTTGATCTGAATTGCAAACATTTTTTTCCCAGGTCTGTAGTAAAAAATTCAAAGGCAAGTTCTTTTACCAAAGTTGTTGAAGCCAACAATTGTTAAAAAAAACCATGGCTATCATTTATGAGTCTAAATTTCTATATATGGCTATAGGGAATAATTTTGTACGGATATTCCTAAGATAACCCTTTGCAAAGATTGAATGCTAATATTAATTGTAATTCCTGGAAAACCATGACTGATGTACAGGTGGTAAGCTCACTGCTGTATTTCAAACAGTTGGACCAATATTCTTATACAGTACATGTTTTCTTATATACATAATAGAGCACATGACCTATTGATTCAGATGAAGGATACAAGACCATCATGGCCCTCTTGTTCTTATATGTCTACAATAAAACATTCAGAAACCTTCTCTGAAAGGACAAGGTGGATTTTAATGTAATTTCTTATGAATGTTACTTAGGTGACCTCTACCAAAATTGGACTAATGTTCTTATTACACAAAATCTCATTACCTATTTCTCAGGTAAGCGATACAAGGCTATCATGACTCACTTGTACATTTATCTGTCTATATGATCTGTAGATTAAATAACCTTAAACTTGTGTTCAAAAACTGGTCCAATGGTACACAGGTGAGCTATGCATAGTCACTGTATCCTCTTGTTAACCCTTTGCTTGCTATTCATGTCAATATTCCTACCTGTAAATAGTGAAGACCCAGGTGAGACAGCTCCTGCAGGAACTGTCTCATCAGGGTCTGCACTATTTACAAGTTGATTGTGCAACCAGTGCACTCCACAGCAGTGATTGCACAGCGAAATACTTGTGGACAATGAAGCTATATGTAATTATACAACAGGGGATGGGTAAAGAAGTAGAAATGTATTTTAAAATTCAGCAAGAGAAGGGTTAAGATAGTAACCAATAGCATTTTATTTTATTAATATTTAACAGCTTAGCTTTTCTACCAGAGTAACAGATAAAGGTGTATATTCATATATACTAAAAGCATTATTTCTTCGCCAAACCCTGTGTTGTGATCACTGTTTAGAACCATCTCTTTGGGATGATTCTAAAGAATAAATCACAACATATTGTTTGGTGGAGAAATAAAGGAGCTATTCTTGAAAATGTTTTTATTTCTCCACCAAACCCTACGTTTGTTGTAATCACTCATTATAGTGGGTCACAACATATTGTTTGGTGGAAAAAATAAAGGAGCTTAGAATTCCTGAAAATGTTTTAATTTACGCATCTTTTCTTGGCCTCTGTTTTCTACTGATAAATATTCTACCGATAATAACCTTTCAGTATTAATTACAGTACATGTGTCAGTATCAAATGATAGTTTTCTATTTCTTCCTCATTTATGATATTCTACTGACACTTGAATGTTAGTATTGCAGCTTTTGCTACTCTTACTAGTTATAATGACATAGTTGTATTGTTGTAATGACATAGTTGTATGGTTAGTTATAATGACAGTTGTATTGTTAGTTATAATGACATAGTTGTATTGTTAGTTACAGTGACATTGTTGTATTGTTCATTATAATGACATAGTTGTATTGTTAGTTATAATGACATAGTTGTATTGTTAGTTATGACATAGTTGTATTGTTAGTTATAATGACATAGTTTTATTGTTAGTTACAATGACATAGTTGTATTGTTAGTTATAATGTTGTATTGTTAGTTACAGTGACATAGTTATATTGTTAGTTATAATGACATAGTTGTAGTGTTAGTTGTAGTGTTGGTTATAATGACATAGTTGTATTGTTAGTTACAATGACATAGTTGTATTGTTAGTTACAATGACAAAGTTGTATTGTTAGTTACAATGACATAGTTGTATTGTTAGTTACAAATGACATAGTTGTATTGTTAGTTACAGTGACATAGTTGTATTGTTAGTTACAATGACATAGTTATACCCCCCTTTTGAAAAAATGGGGGTATATTGCTTTGCACATGTCGGTCGGTAGGTCGGTCGGTCGGTCGGTCGGTCGGTCTGTCGGTCGGTCGGTAGATTGATGGTTTCCGAACGATAACTAATAAACGACTTGGCCTAGAATCTTCAAACTTGCTGTGGTGGTTGGTCATGACAAGTAGATGACCCCTATTGTTTTTTAGGTCACTAGGTCAAAGGTCAAGGTCACCATGACCTAAAATGGTGAAATAGTTTCCGATCAATAACTGCTCAAGGGTTTGGCATGGGATCTTCAAACTTGCTGTGGTGGTTGGTCATGACCACTACATGACCCCTATTGATTTTGAGGTCACTAGGTCAAAGGTCAAGGTCACCATGACCTTAAATGGTTAAATGGTTTCCGATCAATAACTGCTCAAGGGTTCAGCTTAGAATCTTCAAACTTGCTGTGGTAGTTGTTCATGACCACTGAATGACCCCTATTGATTTTGAGGTCACTAGGTCAAAGGTCAAGGTCACCATGACCTTAACTGGTAAAATGGTTTCTGATCAATAACTGCTCAAGGGTTTGGCTTAGGATCTTCAAATTTGCTTAGGTGGTTGGTCATGACAACTAGATTAGTCCTATAGTTTTTTAGGTCACTAGGTCAAAGGTCAAGGTCACCATGACCTTAAAGGGTGAAATGGTTTGCGATCGATAACTGCTCAAGGGTTTGACCTAGGATCTTCAAATTTGCTGTGGTGGTTGGTAATGACCACTAGATGACCCCTATTGCTTTTTAGGTCACTAGGTCAAAGGTCAAAGTCACCATGCTCTTAAATGGTCAAATGGTTTCCGATCAATAACTGCTCAAGGGTTTGGCTTAGAATCTTCAAACTTGCTGCTGTAGTTGGTCATGACAACTGGATGGCCCCTATTGTATTTGAGGTCACTAGGTCAAAGGTCAAGGTCACCATGACCTTAACTTGTAAAATGGTTTCTGATCAATAACTGCTCAAGGGTTTGGCTTAGGATCTTCAAATTTGCTTAGGTGGTTGGTCATGACAACTAGATGAGCCCTATTGTTTTTTAGGGCACTAGGTCAAAGGTCAAGGTCACCATGACCTTAACTGGTGAAATGGTTTGCGAACAATAACTGCTCAAGGGTTTGGCTTAGGATCTTCAAACTTGCTGTGGTGGTTGGTTGTGACCCCTTGATGACCCCTAAAGTTGTTGAGGTCACTAGGTCAAAGGTCAAGGTCACCATGACCTTAAAGGGTGAAATGGTTTGCGATTAATAACTGCTCAAGGGTTTGGCTTAGGATCTTCAAACTTGCTGAGGTGGTTGGTCATGACAACTAGATGACCCCTATTGATTTTGAGGTCACTAGGTTAAAGATCAAGGTCATCATGACCTTAACTGATGAAATGGTTTCCAATTAATAACTGCTCAATGGTTTGGTTCGGGATCTTCAAACTTGCTGTGGTAGTTGGTTGTGACCACTTGATGACCCTTAAAGTTGTTGAGGTCACTAGGTCAAAGGTCAAGGTCACCATGACCTTAATATGTGAAATGTTTTCAGATCAATAAATGATCAGTGGTTTGGCTTAGGCTATTCAAAGTTGCTGTGGTGATTAGTCATGACCGCTAGATGACCTCTATAGTTGAGGTCACTAGATCAAAGGTCAGGGGGTCGGGGTATACATGTTTTACAAACATCTCTTGTTGTATTGTTCATTATAATGACATAGTTGTATTATTAGTTATAATGACATAGTTGTATTGTTAGTTATAATGACATAGTTGTATTGTTAGTTACAATGACATAGTTGTATTGTTAGTTACAATGACATAGTTGTATTGTTCATTATAATGACATAGTTGTATTATTAGTTATAATGACATAGTTGTATTGTTAGTTATAATGACATAGTTGTATTGTTAGTTATAATGACATATTTGTATTGTTAGTTACAATGACATAGTTGTATTGTTAGTTACAATGACATAGTTGTATTGTTCATTATAAAATGACATAAGTTGTATTGTTAGTTACAATGACATAGTTGTATTGTTAGTTATAATGACATAGTTGTATTGTTAGTTACAATGACATAGTTGTATTGTTAGTTACAATGACATAGTTTTCTATTTATACTTTACCATTTACCTGATGAATGTTCTTCTAAGAAATAATTATATTAATACTAGTTATAAGCCTCCACCTTTAGGCGATGGGGGCATTTAGTAGTTTTACCCTTGTCCGATCATACATCCCGTATATTCATATGTCCGTACATACTTCTGTCCTGTAAAATTTTTCACTATGAAGAAAATATTCCAAAACAGGGAATTTAAATATAATACATAAATACTTGAATTGCTCTGATCTAAAATTTCGACCACTAAGGGCCTTTTTCAAAGATTATCATGTCAAAATACACGTCACATTTTTGTTACATGCATTCTCCCATAAAATCAAAGAGAATAGTGATAATCTTTGAAAAAGGCCCTTAGTGGTCGAAATATTAGATCAGAGCAATTCAAGTATTTACGTAAAAGTTTTGTCAAAGACTTTTGGCTTGTGTATACTGGATTGATTTGATATTTGTACTGAAGCATAATCATAGTGAGTAGTCCCGTGTCTCCCTTTCCAGGTCTGTCGTTAATTCTACTTCCTGTTGGCAGACACTTTGAATTTGAATGATTGTTTAATGACAAAAAATTTCTTTAAAGATTTCTTTGATTGTTTAATCTGGAATGATTTGATATTTGGTCTGAAGCATAATCACAGTGAGTTGTACAGTGTCTCCCCTTTTCAGGACTGTCATTCATCCTGTTCGCCCACACTTTGAATGAATTTGGGTTATTGTTTAATGACAAAAAAATTTGCGAAAGATTTCTTCGCTTGTTTATGCTGGAATTATTTTATATTTGGTCTGAAGAATAATAATAGTGAGTTGTATAGTGTCTCACCTTTTCAGGTCTATCGTTCATCTACTTCCTGTTGCCAACACGTTGAATGAATTTGGGTGATTGTTTCATGACAAAATAGAGACAGTTTAGTGTTGATACTTCTATAACATTATTATACTGATTCTATAAAGATAGTTTAGTATTGATACTCAATAACATTATTATACTGATTCTGTATACATGTAGTTCTAAAATTGCCTTATCTTTAACTTTCAGCACACAAAGAGTTTTAATAATAAGTTTAAATAACTGAAGAATTAGTGAGTGAGTGCATTGGGTTTTATGGCACTGCGACACTAAATAACTTAAGAATGAACATAATAGTACATTTCTATATTGAAGTCATTGTAAAACTTACTGAAATAGTTGCTTAAATTATGTCTGTGTGTCAATTAATGTGTAGTAATTTAACATACAAAATTAAGGGTTTTTTTACCCTTTCCTTGTTTAAGATGTATTCAAGATATTTTTACCTCATGCATATTCATGGACAGAATCTATAAAATGGAATATGCAAAAGGTATTTTTTCACTGTTGTGGAAACTGCATAATTTCCATAAACAAACAGAGCAGACCCCGATCAGATGGCTTCTACAGGAGCCATCTGATCTGGGTCTACTCATTTTGCAAATGCTTGAAAATGCTTTTATATGAAGGAAAGGGTTAACATGTAGTTGTAGCTAAGTTGTTACATGTTTGCTTTGCAGATTCATGTTTGCTAGTGCAAGTTATTGATTAAAGTCTGATTGTAGTGTCTGCTATTCAATCATTTTTATTTTTTTGAAGTATTTCAGTCCATATTACAGTTATTTGTTCTCTAATTAGTATGTAGCCCTTCTCCTGCTTAGTGCGACGCTGGCATTGCACACAAGTGTGATCCAGATAAGACACCCCTGATCAGGATCCAAGCTGTTTGCCACTTGATCAATAGTTTTTAAAAAGTTCAACCCTTTCCCTCATATAAACGCCTTTTCAGGCCTTTGCAAACAGAAAAAATCCAGATCAGACGGCTCCTGTAGGATGGATTTAATCATGGACAGATTGCAGAAATATTGGAAGAGAGTCAGTCAGGTGTCAGTTAATTTTTGAAGAGAATATGGTGATACCGAAAATAAACATCGAAGCGGAAGGCCCAGGAAAACTGATAAGCATAGTGACAGGAAACTTATGTTGTGTAAAATCTGATTGATGATAGGGATTGGCTGAAATAATTACCAAAGTTAATAGTGTTTTGCCAAATACTATCTCCTAACGACTGTTCGGAGGCGATGGAATATATGATTGACATATTTTGTTATGTCTGAAGTCAGCCATTTTGATGACTTACTTTTGGCTATACACTGTAGATCTAATACTGCAATTTCTGTCATGATGAATAATTAATTATTCATAATATGAATTCAGTTTATTAATATTCATGTTATTTCATGCATAAATACTCATGGAGTAAAGCCAGGATTAGGCAGACATCATTTTAATAACAGCAGGAGAACAGTTACCGTAACCCTTTCCTCCATGAGTATTCATGCAAGAATTAATGATGTCATGAATATTAATTAGATTAATTTGTTATAATAGCACAGGAATTGTTGACCATGGCAGAAACTGTAGAATCACATCTATGTTGTATCATAAGCAAACAGAGCAGGCCCTGATCAGACGGCTCCTATATCTGGGTCTACTGTTTGCAAAAGCGTAGAAAGTGTATTTAACTATTTATTGAGTAAAGGGTTAAACACATTGTTTCATGTCTGTAGAAACATGTGAAATCTGTATAGAAAAAAAAAGTTTTTTATTAGAATAATTACAGTTATAAATATTGGCGTACATTGTGTATATTGTTAAAAATCATGTTCTGTTCTTGACTTGTAACAGGCTCGACGTCGAACAGCTCATCCTGAAGACTTGTTGTATGCCGGAGGTGACGAACAACCCCAAGTTTTGAAGCCAGTGCCAGAAACCCCAGATGAAACACCTGTGGTAGTAATGAAGGAGTCCACAGTTGGCCCCATGAATCCAGTCATGTCTCAAAGTGCCCCAGCTGCTAACAGTGCGGATAATAGTCTAATGCCCCCACCCAAAGCCTTCGCACCCCGACAAAATAGTGCCACACGGTAACTAACAATACATTAACTTTCAGCCAGCTGAGCAAAATTTTGACCACAGAAAATGTTCTTATCTACTTAATCCTTTATTCCATAAATGTACCTTTTAATGCCTTTGCAAACAGGATAAAGCCAGATCAGAGAGCTCCTGTAGATCAGTATCTCGGATCTAATTATCTAAACTGTTTGACATTGATTGTACTTTTGTAAAAAAGGGTTTAACCCTTCGCTTGCTGAATTTTAAAACACATTTCTCCTTCTTTACCAATGCCCTGTTGTATAATTACATATATATTCACTGTGTACAAGTATATCGCTGTGCAATCACTGCTGTGGAGTGCATTGGTTGCACAATCAATTTGTAAATAGTGCAGACCCTGATGAGACAGCTCCTGCAGGAGCTGTCTCATCTGGGTCTTCACTATTTACAGGTAGATATATTGACGTGAATAGCAAGCGAAGGGTTAAATTGTGAAATGCTTTCACAACAGAAACAAGTTAGGAACAAATGTGTAACTTTGCCTGACAGGTTTATGATGAGTGCTTCCAATGCATTTGTTGACAACTAAGTCATATTCATGAAGTTTGATAAATATTGTCATCATAATTTTTTCAGCCTTTCAACAGTGTCTCCAAGTGTTAGAAGAAAAGACTACTCAAAATCATCAAAACCTAGTCCATCACCTTCCCCTGTGCTACGGCGGAAAAACAGTTTCACCATTCTGCCGCGATCGAGCTCTGTGTAAGTCGCACCCTTTACACACTTCTTCAAAGCACTCATGACTTTTCACATACAGTCCACTCTCGTTATGGCGAACTCGCTTGACACGAATTTCTCGTTGACACGAAGTTTTTGTAAAGTCCCAACTTTTCTTCCTATATGTTCTATATAAATTTAAGTTTTTAAGACGAGTTCGAACTGATCACGTTTTCGTTAAGTCGAAGTCATTTTCCGTCCCCAAAGTGTTTGTTTGCATGTAATTATCGGTGTTTGTATCGAAGTCACACCTCTCAGTCTGATTGAGTTCGAGGTGTGAATTGGACCTTTTGATCCGACCCTGGCAAAGTATGCCAGGTGATCGCGACACACGTAATTACAGTGTTTTGTTGGTAAACAATCACTGATGTCAGATAATTATTCAAACTGTGGAACAATGCCGCATTGAGTGAACGTTATTTAGTAAAATGACACATTACCGTTCATTCGTCCTAAGTGTCAATCATGACTACTGTAGTAAGAAAGATAACTCTCAAGCGTCCTCGCTTCCGGACGTTTTTGTAGAGATTGGATAAAAAGTAAGGCCTGTTCCTTATCTTATTACCAATACATGCAGTTCAACATTGAATTTAATTTGTCACTTGAGTAATAGCGAAACAGCTCAAGGCGAAACATGTAAAATGGTGACTACATTTTGAAAAGTCTGGTTTCCCGAATAAGGCTGTTCTCTTACATGTACCGGAAGTACGCGAATCGGCAACCAGCTAGTTCACGTGTGATTACGTTTTTCCGGTGCCCGTTGAGGAAAAGGGATTTCCCATAGAAATGGCGTAAACAAACGATGCGCTTTAAAAATCGCCAAACCAATAGCGATTAATTCAATGATCAAGGGATCTGAAAATTGGACAGGGTCTTGTAAATTAAGACATAGTGGAGGGTAGGAAAGACAAGTTTGTTCAAACAGTAATGGATCAATACGCACATGTACACTTTTATATACACAGAGTGCGATTCTTTTACACAATGTGAAGACTAAACTGTACAAGCACATTAGTATGCTTGTAATATGGCAGCTTGTTTAAGGTGAACGTAATGAAAGAAACTGGATTTTTTTTAAAAATGGCATGTGATTTTTTAATCGAACTCTCGATGAGTCGAAGTTTTTAACGGGTCCCTACGAACTCGACATAACGAGAGTCGACTGTATTTTTTCCATTTCGACATGAAACATGAGTAGTTGGTGTCGCAAACTCCTCCTTCAATATGAAAGTTGTTGAATTTGATACTTGTCATACATAATAACCATAATAAATGAATAATAAATAACCATGAATAGACATGCAAGATGTAATATTTAGCTTATCTGTTTTTGTCGTAACTCTGGTGTCCGCCTTGTGGTCATCATTTTGGTCCTTAACCCTTTCCCTCATATAAACGTGTTTTCACGCATTTGCAAACAGAGTAGACCCAGATCAGACGGCTCCTATAGGAGCCATCTGATCAGGGTTTTGTTAAAGTTCACTTATCTACATATCCCTTACACACTTGTTAACCATTACAAGCTTTTATAACATGGGTAGTTGGTGTTGCGAACTCTTCTTTCAAATTGAAAGTTATTAAAGTTGGTAAGCATAATAACAATGAATGTATAAGATGCAATTTTCATGTGTACTTAAGCGACAGGCATTGCAGAATTATCTCCCCTTAAACTTTGAGTATTTTTGTAATTTGGTTCTGTAGCATGGGTAGTTGGTGTCACAAACATCTCCTTCAATTCTTTTCAGCAAATTTGAATGAAAATTTATATACATGGTCAATATGAAATGCATTTGTGCCTGCAATATTTTTGGGGGTTATTCTTCGATCCCATAACAGCATGTCTCAGGATTGAGAGAACTAGTTGGAGAACAGTCATGTAGTTAGTACATAAGTACATGTATTACTGTTTCTTTTTCATGTGATTCTGTAATACCATTTACAATATAACCCTTTCCCTGTTGAATATTCATGTAAGAAATAATGACATTATGAATTCAGCAATTTCTTGACCAATTTTTCTAAAATTTGCCAAAAGAATTGTCATGAATTAAAGCTTGGATGAGGTCAATTCAGAGGGATCTGTCTTGGGGAACCACTTTTTTCTTGGGAACCACTTTTTTTTCAGAAAAAATGTGGTGGCCTGGGGTATGTGAGCTTGCTCACTAAAGTTCTTTAATTATAATGACACATATACCCATGAATCTTATATAAGTAGGAACTAGTCAGATCTGTTATAATTTCATAAGCAAACAGAAGACCCTGGTCAGACGGCTCCTACTATTTTTTCTATGAATATTCACTATGTATTGAAATTTGGAATAAACGTAGAAGACGAAAAGGGTTAACCCATGTCAATGCTGAATATTCAAAGTGGAATGACCCTTTAGGAGCCCTCTGATATAAGCCTTCATTGTTTGCTAATGTCAGTACACTCATTTTTAGCTCGTCTATTTCGAAGAAATCATGAGCTATTGTCGTAACTCTGGCGTCTGCGTCGTTTCGTTGTTGTCGTCGTCGTTGTCGTCTGAAATCTTAACATTAACCATAACTTCTTCAATTTTTTCATTTACAACCTTCATTTTTGGTTTGCATGTTCATCTTGACAATGACAACAGACGAGCATTGACACCCGCTTGCGGTGCTCACTCCACCTTCAAAGGACTAATACAGTAAAACCTCTCTATAATGACCACTAAATTGTGTTGATTAGTTGGTATTTAGGGCAGGTGGCTGCTTAAAGCAAGGTGAAAGTAAAACAGAACACTCCTATAGGAGCGTTCTGTTTTACTTTCACCTTGCTTTAAGCAGCCACCTACCTTTAACACAAAATACTTGATGTAATTTAGTGGCTGTTATAGAGAGGTTTTACTGTAGTATTTGCACAGACTGCCATTTAAACTTCTTTTTGGAAAATTTGCCTTTCAGAATAAACGAGCAAAATTTCAATGATGGAATATTCTACTTTAAATATCAACATTCAGCGGATGAATAACAATCACTTAATATTTTGTCTGCTGAGAAAACAGGGGATGAATGATCATCACTTACCAAAACAGGAGATGAATGATCATCACTTATCAATACAGGGGATTATTGTCTGTCACTTAACCTTTAGCTTTACTGAGAAAACTCTTGTTTATACATGCATAGTTCTGTATTTTAGTCTTAATTTGTTCAAAATTCTGTATTTTCCTGCAAAATGCAATCCGATTGTCGAAAAGTTTAGTTCCTGATCAGAAGCTCAAAGTTTTTCAGAATCTTTTCAGGATGCAAACTGTTTGGAGAAGAAGTAACAAACCTAGCAGACTAAAGCTTAACTGTACAAAATGATTTGAATAGCAGATTGAAATGGTCTTTGATTAGACAGGCCTTTTCATTTCTGTATTATAATTATATGTAATCAAGATTCCTCAATGGGGAAACTTATACATACTCGATCTGTCGATCATGATAATGTATGGTTTGACAGCAGTTAACTCTTTACATGCTAAGTAATGTTTCATCTGCAACAATTGTCGTCTGCTTCAATTCTTAAAAAAATTGTCTCATTTCTTTCCAAATATAATTTTATGGACAAAGTGTCATTAAGCAGTGTCATATGAATCCATACTGTTTGCGTAACGGTTTTGCCTCTAGCGTGCAAAGAGTCGATCAAGTGTGTGAATCTAACTTAAACAGTAAGGTCATAGCCATTATGATTTGAACTATATTTGATAGGTACAAAATAAGCTCATCGAAATCTGAAATAAGAGACAAGGAAAATGAAAACGATGAAACCATTCAGCGTTTTTAAGCAGTAAAAAAAGATGTATGCTTATTAACCTAAGTATTCTGACAAACTTAGGCAAAAAGTGCAGACCTAGGAAAAACTTAGGCAAAAAGTGCAGACCTAGGACAAACTTAGGCAAAAAGTGCAGACCTAGGACAAACTTAGGCAAAAAGTGCAGACCTAGGACAAACTTAGGCAAAAAGTGCAGACCTAGGAAAAACTTAGGCAAAAAGTGCAGACCTAGGACAAACTTAGGCAAAAAGTGCAGACCTAGGAAAAACTTACGCAGAAAGTGCAGACCTAGGACAAACTTAGGCAAATAGTGCAGACCTAGGACAAACTTAGGCAAAAAAGTGCAGACCTAGGAAAAACTTAGGCAAATAGTGCAGACCTAGGAAAAACTTAGGCAAGTAGTGCAGACCTAGGAAAAACTTAGGCAAAAAGTGCAGACCTAGGAAAAACTTAGGCAAGTAGTGCAGACCTATAGGGGTAGAATGTTTGCTACAGTGTCAGTCAAATTTAAAGTTATCAAAATGGCACCATATTGAATTATTGAACTATTTTCCTGCTGAATATTCATGTAAGAAATAATGATGTCATGAATATTTACTGGCATCTTATTGTGCACAGGAGTTTTTGGAATTGATAAAAACTGTGGAGTCAGATCTTTTAAAACCCTAGTAGCAAACAGAGCATACGCTGAGTTGTCTGATCTGGGTCTACTCTGTTTGGAAAGGACTAAAATGACATTTAAATGAGGGGGTGGGGGTGAGGAGATTGGGTCCGGATAGTTAGCGTAATTATGGTATTCAAATTGATTCCCCTCCAACTTTTGTATGAAGGCATTAATCTTACAACCAGTTTTATAATACACTGACCCACCTATAAATCTTCTCCACAATAGCAGCTTAATTCCGGCTTGTAAAATCTTTACTTTAAAAGGGTTAATCTTTAGAAATGGTGTGAAATCATATGGAATAAAGGAGTTTGGTTAATCTATGGCATGTAATGGGGGATTTTATTAAAGCCTTTGTAAACACTTTGGATCAAAATGAGATGTCAAGAACAGTGAAACCTCTCTAATACGACCACTTATTAATACGGGTAATCATATATCTCTTTAAAAGCAGGTGCTTGCTGAATGCAGGATGAAAGTTATGCAGAAAGTTCCAGCAGGAGCTTTCTGCATAACTTTCATCCTGCATTAAGCTACCACCTGCCTTTAAGATCCAGCATTAGACCTCTTTTTATGCCCCCAAAGAGAGGAATATAGTAATTACACTGTCCGTCCTGTCAGTCAATCAGTCTGTCAGTCAGTCAGTCTGTCAGTCTGTCCCGCGTTGTGTCCACTCTGTAAAGTTCTCCTACATACATGAGTGGATTTCAAAACAACTTGGTACAAATGTTCACCAACTCGAGACGATGTGTCACGAAAAAGAACGAGGTTCTTATCTCAAAGGTTAAGAAAAAGAACCAGGTTCCTATCTCAAAGGTCAATGTCACATTTTGTTCGTCCGTTCTGTAATTCCTACATACATGAGTGGATTTCAAAATAGCCTGATACAAATGTTAACCACCTTGAGATGATATGTTACGAAAAAGAACAAGGTTCCTATCTCAAAAGTCAAGGTCACAGTCGGGGGTCAAACGTCAAAACTGGGGACTTTTGTCGTGTCTGCTCTGTAACTCCTACATACACGAGTGGATTTCAAAATAACCCTGTGCAAATGTTTAACCACCTAGAGATGATGTGTCATGTAAAAGAACCAGGTTCCTATCTTAATGGTCAAGGTCACAATCAGGGGTCAAAGTTAAGAAATAGGGACATTTTGTCGTGTCCGTTCTGTAACTCCTACATACATGAGTGAATTTCAATGTAACCTGGTACAAATGTTCACCACCTTTAGATGATGTGTCTGCTCTGTAACTCCTACATACATTAAAATATATACACTCCTGTATGTTTTATTGAGTTTTCGGACTTGTATATTGTTTTACATAAGAAATTTTGAAATAGCTTAGCCCAAATAGGCTTCTACTGAATAGGATAAGCTTAAGTGTTGGTGATATCCTTTGTCATTTGACTGTGACAGCTCTTGTTGTTAACTTTAGAGGGTGTTTACTGTAATCAGTGTCTTGTGATGATCCAACCTTTTCCACACTTGCTTTTTCTTTTTTTTTTAAATTAAAAAAAGAGAGAGATGCTTGATAAATCAAAATTCAAAACTCTTACTTAACTGTCTAAGGGTTAATCGGATTGCAGGCTGGAGCTTAACCCTTTACCTCTTTTAAATGTGTTTTCACACATTTGCAAACAGAGTAGACCAAGATCAGATGGCTCAAATAGGAGCTGTCTGATTAGGGTCTGCTCTGTTTGCTAATGGAATTTGATAGATCGGTTTCTATAGTTTCTAAAATGGCTACAGTGTTCCACCTTCTATATTTCATTATATCTGTTTTATCCTTAAATATTCAGTAGGCATTGAAATTTGGAATAAACATAGAACAGGGAAAAGGTTAACTTCACAAGCCCACTTAAGTCATGTCTGGCTGTAAGTTTAAACTGTTAAAAGATTCAAGGACTCATGCAAAATCTAGCTTCTGCTTGTGGTATAAGTCCTGAATCAATGATGGTATGGCATTGATCAGTTGGATGGTAAGAAGAACACTTATATATGTTGCCAGACAGAAGATGACTACTGTGGTAGTTCAAGGTCTTCATGCATGTCAAGCTCACATGTCTTGATCTTTATGTCAAGCTCACATGCCCAGTTCTCATGTCAAGCTCACATGCCCCAGTTCTCATGACATGTCACATGTCCCAGTTCTCATGTCTATCTCACATGCCCAGGTCTTCATGTCAAGCTCACTTGACTTGATCCTCATGCCAATCTCACAGGACCCAGTCCTCACATCAGCTCACAAATACACATTATTCTATGTATCTATAGTTTACTGTGAGCCATTTTTAATTGGCAACATTGTTTCTAAAATGATTAAAATGAATTAGTGCAAAACTATTGCAAGACTTCTTGAAATGTTATAACATTTTTCAAAGGTATTGTCTGCAGCAAGTTTTCATTTGGATTTGTCTATTTCTTTTAACCCTTTATTCCATGAATATTAATGTAAGAAATAATGATGTCATGAATATTGACATGGTATATACAGTAGAACCCCGCTAATGCGACCACTTAATGCGACCACTTAAACAAACATTGCTGTTTTCATAAGCAGGTGGTTGCTTAATGCAGGACGAAAGTTATGCAGAAAGCTCCTATAGGAGCTTTCTGCATAACTTTCGTCCTGCATTAAGCAACCACCTGCCCTTGCCACTGTGAATTATGCCCCTTTTTGGTGGTCGCATTAGCGGGGTTTTACTGTATTTATAATGGGATAATGAACACAGGAACTTTGTCCAAGATGAAAACTTTCGAGTCATATCTGTATTATTTCATTAGCAATCAGAGCAGACTTAAATCCTTAACCCTATCCTCCATGAATATGCCTTTCTATGCCTCTGTAAAAGTCACTTTTTGAAATCATTGTGATAAAAAGAGCATTTGCTCCTAAGGAGCAAATGCTCTATTTATCACAATGGTTTCAGAACTACAAAATTCTAAAATGTTCCTTTTCTCTAGTTAATGCTCCTTTTCGGTAGATTCATTCAAAGAGGTTGGGTCTAAAAAATAGCCTATGATGGAAAGAGTTAAGCAAACAGAGCAGACCCTGATCTGATTGACTTCTACAGTAACAGTCTGATGTGGGTTTACACTGTTTGCAAGGGCTTTAACCCTTTCCTCCATAAATACGCCTTTCTACGCATCTGTAATAGTCACTTCTTGAAACCATTGTGATAAATCTATTTATCACAATGGTTTCAATACTATATAATTCTAACATTTTCCTTTTCTCAAGTTAATGCTCCTTTTCGGTAGATTTATTCAAAGAGGTTATGTCTAAAAATAGCCGATGAGGGAATGGGTTAAAAGGCATACTTAATGAGCACTCTAGCATTCAAATGCCTTCATCTCAATCAAATACATGTACATTGTATCTGAATACGATGTACGGTATTGGGCGATAATATAAAATATCAAGGAGAGAGATTAACCATATACTCAGTAGATATGCCTTTTCACACCTTTGCATACAGAAAACGTCCAGGTCAGATGGCTCTGAATCTAATTAATATTCATGACATCAGTATTTCTTGCATGAGTATTCATGGAGTAATTGGTTAAATACTGGGATCATTTAGAGTTCGGACAAATTGTATTACAAATGCAGTTAGTACACATATTCAAGTGTTGAATATCTTCAACATAGTTCCCTCCTTACTTTAAGAATTAGTTTCTGACAGTTTTCATTTGTTCATGATGTAGCGATCAAATGTAAGAAAATAAAGATCTGTTTGCAGCAACTATCAAATGGGTTTTGTTTTTGATGGTGGTGGTGTGTGTGTGTGTGTGTGTGTGGGGGGGGGGGGGTTACATCAGTCTACAAAGTCTTCAGTGTCTTCATGTAGTATGTTTTCTAGTTAGCACACATATAAGACCTTGTCCATGTTTTTACCTATCATTTTTGGTAGCTTTCAACATTTTTTTTTTTTTTTTTTAAAAAAGTCTCTTGAATCAACCAAAATTCCACACTCACCCTGGATGAGATTTGTCATGGTTTGTGCAGGTTTTGAAAAACCCTTGAATTTGAAGCCTGTCTTGAAAAAAAACTTTGAGAATGACAGTTAGCCTTAGAAAACCCTTACAAGTACAATAAAACCCTTGAAATACCCTTAAATATGGCTCTTAAAAAGATCTATATACACCAATACAGTTTGATATGTCCACTTAAATGATCAAAGATGGCATTTATGACCATGTTTACGCTCTTGCACCTTTATTTCTTCATGGATGCTTATCATATCCATAAATAATATGCAGTGGTATTAGATCTTGACGACCATGTTTTGTTATTGGTGAAATTAGACATGTAGAGTTATATACCCATAAAGGGAAAGGGTTAACCCTTTCCTCCATAAATATGCCTTTCTATGCCTCTGTATAAGTCACCTGATGAAACCATTGTCATAAATAGAGCATTTGCTCCTATAGGAGCAAATGCTCTATTTATCACAATGGTTTCAAATTACAAAATTCTAAAAAAATATCCTTTTCTCTAGTTAATGCTCCTTTTGGGTAGATTAATTCAAAGAGGTTGTGTCTAAAAATAGCCTATGGAGGGAATGGTTAACATTGTTATCACATCTCTATTGTCTAGACACCTATTTGTCTCTCTGTCACACTTTTTTCATTGCACCTGTTTTGTCACTTCTGGCAGGTAACATACATGCTCCTTCAAACACTCCAGGGTAGGGTGAGGACAGTTCAGATAGGGATGTTGTAAGGATCGATGCATGTAAATTCTTTTGAAACATATTTACAAATAATTGTTGACAAAATGATGAAACATGAAATGAAAAGTCAAGTACTATAATTCTGTTCATATAAGATAACTACACTTGGACCTCAACTGACATGGGACTTTGTACTATTTTCTCTCTCATGGCTTTCTTTTCTTGTAAACTTGACAAACTGCAAGCCTGTGATTCTAGCTTGTTCATCAGGCAGCGTGAGCGTGACATCTTCCGCAAATAATTCTGCAAGAGAGCATTATGCTGCTGACGACCAAAGCGAATATCAGTATTTCTTGGAGTTGGAATGATCCCTCTTCGTTTCTGAAAAAAAAAAGAGTCTGACATGTCTCAGTACCTAGATTGTTTTATTATGTTTGTTATAAATGCAAATAAAGTGTGACTTTAACCCTTTCCTCCATAAATACGCCTTCCTACGTCTCTGTAAAAGTCACCTGTTGAAACCATAGTGATAAATAGAGCATTTGCTCCTATAGGAACAAATGCTCTATTTATCACAATGGTTTCAAACTAACCAATTCTAAAAAAAATCCGTTTCTCTAGTTAATGCTCCTTTTCGGTAGATTAATTCAAAGAAGCTGGGTCTAAAAGTAGCCTATGAGGGAATGTGTTAATTAGAGTTACTAAATACAGTAGAACCTGTCTTAAACTTTTCCTTGTTCAATGTTTATTCTAAATTTGAATACCTACTGAATATTCATGGACAAAATAGTAATAATGAAATATTGGAGGGTATAATGAAATATGGAAGGTTGGACATTGTAGCGAATTTGGAAAGTAAAGAAACATATCTATCAAATTTCATTAGCAAACAACAGGCCCAAATCTGAGGGCTCCTATAGGAGCCATCTGACCTGGGTCTATTCTGTTTGCAAAAGCATGAAAATGCATTTATATGAAGGAAAAGGGGTATGTGGCCATCAAAGAGGTCTTATTATGAGTCTGTAAGGCAGGTGGTAACTTAATGCAGGTGAAAAGTTATGTAGAAAACTCTGACAGGTGCTTTCTGCTTTACATTTGCCCTGCATTAAACAACCACATGCTTTTTAACTTTCCCGTGTTCAATAAATGAATGGCCGCTTTGGACAGGTTCTACTGTATACGTATTTGTACTGGTTAACCTCAATACAATATGAAGTATGTATGAGTAATTAACCCTCTCCCTGTTCAACATTCCAGTAAGAAATAATGACATCATGAATATTTATTTGCTGATTTTTTATAGTGGCATATGTACACGTGTTGCTTTGTATTGGTAGAAACTGTAGGGTCAGATCTATTGTAATTTCATATGCAAACAAAGCAGATGCTGGGTCTACTGGTTTGCATAGGTGTGTAAAGTCATTTATATGAAGGAAAGGGTTATACAGTGAACCCTCATTATACCGGCATTCGTTACAATGGCACCCTCGTTATACCGGCATTTTTTACAATGACACCCTCGTTATACCGGCAGTATGCATTGAAACAAAATTACAGTTAAGTCTTTGAAACAACCACTGAATATTTAGGTGCAATGCCAATAAGAAAGGTGATCGCTTAATGTAGAACACAAGAAGTGCAAAAAGCTCATAAAGGGAGCTTTTTGCACTTCTTGTTTTCTGCATTAAACGTTCACCAGTTGGTAATAGTTTAAAATTGGCCACATGGTTCCTTTCATATTTAAACTCGTTATAACGGAAACCTCGTTATACCAGCAAAATGTCTGGAAACAAACACCTCCGTTGTAACGAGGGTTCACTGTATGTGATCATGAGACTCTTTTAACCCTTTACCTTGAAAGAAATAATGATATCATGAAAATTTATCAGCTGAATTTTATGCCATATGAACACATGATTGTTAGCTTGTCCGTTTGGAAGAAATGTTGAGCTATTGTAATTACTGGGTCGTAGGTGTTGGCTGATTACTCAAAAGGTATAAGAGGTATCAACATGGAACTTTATAGGTGGGTAGAGCTCATTGAGGAGATTGTTAGGTCCCTCCTTAAGAACCATAAGTTCACTCTTGATTTCAAAATTTTGGAGTCATGGCCCTTTATTTTTTTCAGTGGACAAGCACTAGATCAGATGAGCGTTGGCGCCTCACGAGTCTCTTGTTCACCATGGCATTAACTGTAGAATTAAGATCAATTTAATTCATATGCAAAAAGAGCCTACTCTGAGCAGTCATTGACTTAAATCTTCAGAAAATTGTACTCCGCAGAAATTGTTAATCTATAATCTTTTCACAGAAGTCCAGATAAGTTGTGTAAATTAAAACATTTTCAATAATAACTTCTTTATTTTTCCACCAAACCCTATGTTGTGACCACACTCTTTTGAATATTCTCGAAGAGACAATTCTAAAGAGTGGTCACAACATAGGGTTTCATGGAGAAATGACGATTGTAGTATTTGAATAATTATGCACCATTATCTGTAACTCTGTTTTCATGTTAAATAGTATAGGTTTCACCCTTTCCCTCACATAAACACGTTTTCATGCGTCTGTAAACAGAGTAGACCCAGATCAGACATCTCCTATAGAGGCCGTCTGATCAAGGTCTTCTCAGCTTGCTAATGAAATTTGAAAGATCTGTATCTTTACTTTCTAGAATGGCTACAATGTTCCACCTTCAATATTTCATTAAAACTATTTTGTCCATGAATATTCAGTAGGTATTGAAAATTGTAATAAACATAGAACAGGGAAATTGAAGGGTTAAGGTCAGTTTATTAACTCTCATCATATAATCTGTAAATTCATATAGAGAACATGTCAAAAAGATGGCTGTTGACTCTTCGCAGGAAAAAATAACAGTAGGACAAGAAGTTAGTTCGGGTGAAAAGTCTTCAGCTTAGAAGTATCCTTCTTACTAAAATTTGACTCAAGAAGATGAACTTGAATGAACTTTTGTCTTGGCATTTCATTACAGCTGTCATTTATCAGTGTACCACACTTTTATCATTCAGATGTACAGAGAAACTTGGCCGAAATGTTATTAATCCTTTCCCTCAGTTAAAAGATATTAACACCTTTGCGAATAGAGAAGACCTAGATGAGACGGTTCCTGCAGGAAGTCTGATCAGGGTTTGTTCTGCTCATGAAATTATAATAGATCTCACTCTACATTTCGACCAATACCAAGAAATCCTGTGTACATATGTTATAAAAAAAATCAGCTAATGAATGATGACATTATTATTTACATCAGTATAAAACAGGGAAAGGGTTAAGTGTTTGTAACAGTTTGGTTTGAATTATTCTGTTTCATCAGACTGTTTAACCCTTTACCTGATAGAAACACTTTTTCACACCTTTGCAAACAGAGTAGACTCAAATCAGATGGCTCCTGCAGGCGGCCAAAACCTTTTGTATGCATGTACCATTATAAATATGGTTTATAAATATAAATATTCATGATGTCATTATTTCTTACATGAATATCCAGCAGAGTTAGGGTAAAATGAAAGATGATTCTTGCAGGTTGAAATGTGAGACAAGGTACGAGGAGTAGGTAATATGTAGAGGACATGTCTATGTTCACTGTAGATGGATGAATTGGTCTTATGCAAACACTTGAAATTGAATATCCGCCTGCCATTGTTGATTGAGAATATTGATTATTTCACACCATGTGTTTACAAAGGTTTAAAATTCATTTAACCCTTTCCCTTGTGTAAAAGCTTTTTAACTTGTTTGCAAACAAGAGTAGACCCAGATCAGAAAGCTCCTGTAGGATGCCATGTCAAGGTCATGATCAAACTTCTAAGTGAGAAGTCTGAATTATAGATCAAAGCTCATTTGGGACATAATGTTACCTAAACATATCTTATTTTGTGGCATGCATATATACAATAGTATTTGATCTAGATTGATCAAACTTCACAAAAAATATTTATCAGCATACGCAGCTGTGCATCCCTGGGTTGTTTGGGAGTTCATGGCTCTTGACTAAGTGTAAATTTGTGGTTTAACCCTTTCCCTCATAAAAACACCTGTTCACGCTTTTGCAAACGGAAAAGACCTTGATCAAACGACTCCTGTTGGAGCCATCTGATCAGGGTCTGCTCTGTTTGCTTCTGAAGTTATAATAGATCTGAATTTTCAGTTTTGACCAATGCCAAAACATCATGTCATTATAAAAATTCTGCTAATAGATATTCATGATGACATTATTTCTTACATGAATATTCAACAGGGAAAGGATTAAAACTATTTCATGCATGAGTGCAGACGTATTTTGGCTACAGCCGCGAAACTTTACAGCAATGTTCATAAGCAAGTGAAATTTTGCACCTGAGGTTTTTGAGATGTCTAATCTGGGTCTGCTCTGTTTGCACAGGCATGAAAATGTGTTTATATGAAGTAAAAGATTACTGATTTGCTTGCATGTAATGAATTTATGATAACTTATACAAACACTTCTGATCAAGAATAGATTCCATCTTACTTAACCCTTTGCCAGTTCTATGTTTATTCCAAATTTCGATACCTACTAAATATTCATGGACAAAATAGTTACGTAAATATTTTTTAATAATGAAATATGGAAGGTGGAAAATTGTAGCCATTTTAGAAGGTAAATAAACAATAAAATTTCACTAGCAAATAGAGTAGACCCTGATCAGATGGCTCCTACAGGAGCCGTCTGATATGGGTCTACTCTGTTTGCAAATATGTAAAAATGTTTCATCAAGATCTGAACTGATGGACACATGTCACATTGACTGAATTTTGTATGAGAAATTTGATACTGTAGCAGATGACAACATAACATAAAGTGCAAGGAGATTGGCTGGGTATCCTACACTTGTCTCTGTGTGTGTCAATATTGAAATCTTTGTCTACTGGCAGGTGTAACAAATCAATAGTAACCCTAGGCCTTACAACACTGAATTTTTAACTGGACTATTCCAAAATTTAAACTGGTCAAGCTTACAGTGAATATTCTGGGATTTTTTCTAAAGAAAAGTGTAACATGACAAGCAGTGCAGACCCTGATGAGAGGCTTTCATCTGGGTCTACACTGTTTGCAAAGGACATTAGTGACTCATTTCCTGCATTGTAAAGGCTAAGGCTGTTTCAAGTAATTGACCATTGCAGAAGATAAATCACACTGAGAATTATGAACTAGAGCTGAGAGAATGAACATGTAAACCACTCAGGCAGATGTTCAAGAATTTATTTCAATGTGATATGAATAAAATAATGTCCCTACTTCTAAAAGGGGCAAATTGTATTTACTTGCCCATCCTTCTGTCAATCTGTCACACATTTTTGTGTTGCACATAACTACTAAAGTACTTGACCTAGAGCTATGAACTGTACAGGAATGTTGGTCAATATATATATAAATGTTCAGGAATAGTGGTCAGTGTATGAAGTTGCCTCTCAGAGAAATTTTGTTGGATTCTTGAAGTATTGAGTTCTTGCTCCTGACTTAATGAAAATTTGTGGTAAAAAATTCAACAAATATAAAAACAAGTAAAAAATTGAAGTTTTGTCTCACATGACTGTAAGAGTATATATGTCAGCTACAGCCATAAAACTTTTTAACCCTTTCCTCCATAGGCTTTTTTTTAGATCCAACATCTTTGGATGCATCTACCGAAAAAAAGCATTTACCAGAGAAAAGTAAAATTTTAGAATTTTGTACATGTAGTTTGAAACCATAGTGATAAATAGAGCATTTGCTCCTATAAGAGCAAATGTTCTATTTATCACAATGGTTTTAATACTGTATGTTTTAAATAGAAGTAGAAATATTGCGGACAACATTCACTTAGTGAGCAGAGAGTTAAATGAGTCTGTTAATCATTTGCCTGTTGCATATTCATGTCAGAAATAATGACATCATGAATAATGATTAATGTATCTGAATTTCTATAAAGGTATAATTATGTACACAGAACATTTCACATAAGTTGGTAAGCAAGCAGAGGAGATCTTGATCAGATGACTCCAACAGAATACATGTGCAAGACAGGTTCAATGAAAAAAGTTTAAGCTTTATACCATATAGATATGATGAGAGCTTTGACTTTTCCATACTTACATTGCCATGTTCATCTCGATACAGAATCCTTTCGGTGGCATTCATCATGAGAAAGCTCTGTAGTACACAGTCCTTCTGTTCAGGCCGTGGACTATCACCATATTTGATTTGTAGCTCGTTCTCAATTTTTTTCAGACGGACAGCATTCAGAATGTCTGTTAAAGCTCGGGTTCGCTCCTCTGGGTCAACAATATTTCCGTAGAGTGACTTCCAGTTATTAACTCCTTCAGTTATCTGCTGAGGATTTCTTTTTACCTCCGACTTTGATAGTTTTAAAGGGGGTAGTAATGATGTTCTTCTAGGTCGAACTGGCTTTGTCACGTGACTGAACTGATTTGCATTAAGCTTCAGCTTCGGTGCTGGGTCCATTGTCTTTAAGTTTTTTGAACTCTCTTTGTAGTTTTTTGTCACGTTTTTGTCTTTAACAATATTAGCTTCATCTGCAAATGTAACTTTTTTCCGATCTTTCCTACTTTTGTTTGTGTCAAATACAGTATCACTCCTGTCTGGGTCATAAATACTTGGAATTTTCATGGTCTGAGAAAGGAGCTCTTTAGCAGCACTAATACCAGGCAGTGGATCGGTGCCAGACCAATTGTTAGATGTTTTTCCTGGTAAACCCATCCCAGAATCCCATTCTGAACGCCTAGAGCTTGCCGAGTGTATCACAGGCAGTTTCAACATTTCTCGCTCTTTCTTGATTTTGTCAGCATCTCTTTTCTCCTTCCATCTTTTATCACTGGACGGGATACGTCCCTCAAACTTTCCACTACTGCTGCTACTCATATGTGAACTAGCACTGTTCATGGCGGCAAGATTTGGGGCACGAAAAAACTTCCTGGATCGAGTTTCCATCAAACCTGATGATAATTCACTGCTTAACTCTGTTGACAATGGTGTGTAACTGCGATCAGTACTTTGTAGACTTGATAACTGGTAAACTAGTCTTTCCTTTTCACTTTTGTAATTTTTCATTGTTGACAGTAAATCGTCCTGAAGACGGTTGGTCGTAGTTCGAAAGTACTGATCATACATTGTGTTTTTCTGAAATGCCACCCTGTAAAAGAGAGCAAATGTAATATTAAATTAAACCTTTATTCCATAGTTACACCTTTTATGTTATTATATACCTGTCAGTTTCTGCAGTAAAATACGATTGTATTTGATCATGCAATACAACATCCTCTCACATAAATTTTCCATATGGCACAAACCAGCAATACAAGATCCGTAGTTGTAAATCAATGCGCAATTCATGAATGGACTGTTTTCTGTTTCTGAATAAAAGCAGTTAGAATAGTGATGTTCTTTTGTGTTCTTTTATCAAAACAGGTATATAATAAATGGAATAGAAGTGACGATATGAAGGGTCGTATCACATTCGTGGTTGTTTGTCCGTGGTATTCTCACGAGTCGTGGATGTGATACACGTTTTACCCTTCATATCGTCACTTCGTGTCATATTCCCTATGTATTTGCAATCAGAGTTAAACCCTGATCAGATGACACCTGTTTGAGCAGTCTGGTCTGGGTATGCGCTGTTTGCCCATGGAATACTATAGATCTGATCCTAGTTTCTACTCTGACCAAAAAGTTCCTCTGTTCATATGCCCTTATAAAAGTTTAGCAGATTAATCATAACAGCAGTATTTCTTACATGAATATACAGTAAAATCTCTCTATAACGACCACTAAATTTGTGTTAATTAGTTGGTATTTTTGGCAGGTGGTTGCATAAAGCAAGGTGAAAGTAAAACAGAACGCTCCCATAGGAGCGTTCTGTTTTACTTTCACCTTGCTTTAAGCATCCACCTGCCTTTAACACAAAATACTGGATGTAATTTAGTGGTCGTTATAGAGAGGTTTACTGTATATGGAGTAAATAATTAAACTAGCAGTGTGATAGTGTGTGCTGAGATATTGAAAGCTCTGAACAGTGACTCTTTGATGAACCAGGATCTGTACTGTGTAACATATTTGTGAGAGAGGAGGAAGACGAGAGAGACAGAGAGGAGGGGAGGGAGGGAGACAGACAGAGAGACATACAATGAGAGAGAGAGAGAGTTAGAGAGACAGACAGAGAGAGAGACAGGCAGGCAGACACAGAGAGACAGACAGAGACTGAGATAGTATACTAGTAAAAGAATTAAACCCATTCCCTATGAATAACAATTTAAGAATTTATAACTGCTTGAATAGGAACTGATTGTTTCATAACTACACATTAAAAAGGAAATGTTTGGTCATGACAGAAACTTCATGAAAAAGTGTTGGTATGAAGGAAAGGATTAAGTTAAAATACTCTTTTTCAACTTTTATATATTACTTTTCAGGAAGTGAATATATTTATTGTTTCAAAAGGCTGAGTTCTCTATCTTTACCACATTTCCTTTTGCTAGAGAGATCAGTGACACAAGACCTAAATATAACAACATGACCAAAAGGTCAGTGTGGATGATATCATCTACCAATGTAGCATAGTTGTTTACATGTCTTCTACGTACAGATGTATAGAAATAATTGAATCACATCATCATGACATACTGGTCATTAGATCACTTAACCCTTTCCTTCATGAAAATTCATGTAAGAAATAATGACATCATGAATATTAATTAGATTAATTGGTTATAATAGCACATGGACACGTGAATGTTTGGCCATGGCAGAAACTGTAGAATCATCTCTTTATTATAGCATAAGCAAATAGAACAGACCCTGATCAGATGGCTCCTTTAGGAGTCGTCTGATCTGGGTCTACTCTGTTTGCAAAGGCATAGAACGGCGTATTTTTGGAGTAAAGGGTTAAGCCATGGCAGAAACTGTAAAAATCAGATATATTATTTCTTTAGCAAACACAGCAGACCTTGATTACTCCTTCGAGAGCCATTAGATCTGGTTATATATACTCTGTTAACAAGGCATGAAAAGGTTTATCTCTGGAGTAAAGGATTAAAATGTCAAGATCGGACTATACTGTCATATGGATATATATTACTATTTGTAAAACAAAAGGTTTTTTTTTTTGGTTTTCTTTGGGAAAGCATTTTTCAAAAATGCCTAGTTAGTATTTAATGAAGATAACAAATGTCAATGATGAAAATGTCG
Source organism: Azorinus chamasolen (assembly GCA_963576725.1). NCBI lineage: Eukaryota > Metazoa > Mollusca > Bivalvia > Cardiida > Solecurtidae > Azorinus > Azorinus chamasolen. The sequence continues at coordinate 1,957,710 of OY755246.1, forward strand.
TTTCAAGTCCATCAATCAACGTGTATTTTAGAAAGGACATGTGACGGCTTCACATACCCTGGGTCTACAGTGTGGTGGCATTCCAGAGCCACTGCTCAGGGTGGGCTAGTAGGACCTTTAACCCTTTCCTCCATAAATACGCCATTCTACGCCTCTGTAAAAGTCCCTTTTTGAAACCATTGTGATAAATAGAGCATTTGTTCCTAAGGAGCAAATACTCTATTTATCACAATGCTTTCAGCACTACAAAATTCTAAAAAAAATTCCTTTTCTCTAGTTACTGCTCCTTTTGGGTATATTTATTCAAAGAGGTTGGGTCTAAAAACAGCCTATGAGGGAATGGGTTAACTGTCCCTTGTGCATCACTACAACAACAAACGCCCAAAACCACCTATTCTGATGGATGCTTTTAACCCTTTAACTCATGAATATTCATAAAAGATAATAATCATATCATGACTCTTACTTAGAGTAATTTTTATAGTTGCAAAGTTATGAACACAGGAAGTTTTGGCTATCACAACAATTATAAATCAGATCTACCGATATATTGCTACATTAGAAAATAGCACACCCTGATCAGATATATTGGTGGCTCCTACTAGAGTCATCTGATCTAGGTCCTGTTTACAAAGTTGCCAAAGGTCATTCCTTTGAGGTAATGGGTTAACACCCCCCCCCCACACACACACACACACACGCGCACACACACACTTCACAATTTATTCCTGAATCAATATCTCTCTCATTTAAAGATGATTCTTATTCCTTTCAATTCAAATATTAGAAAACATTTCAAAAGTATCACAACTTCTTTTTCTCAAACTATGATAATTACATGAAGCTTGTATCTCTATAATGATGTGTATATTACACATGGTATTCAGTTTGATTTTAATTGTTCATGAAGAGATTTAATTAATCATTCTGAATCATCAGTCTTCAGAGGTTATGATCCAACTGTAATTGTTTTGTCCTGAAATAATCAAACAGTCCAAATATATTTACCTGCTGAAAAATTGAAAATGTTCAATAGGATTCCTTCATATTAAAACTTTCCTCCAGGTATACATAAATATTTAACTTTCTCAAGTTAGTTTAAATTTGTATTCCACTTTACAAGTGCTTTTAAACCCTGCCACATGCCAGCTGATATCCAGGATTAGACGAGACGGAAAGAATTGTCATTGTATATTGATCGAGGCTAAATCTTTATCATGCTATAGGCAAATCAGTGATGATATTTGTATAAAGCTTGGATCCATAAGAAACTAAGAGTAGCTATCCAATATCAGTAGAATTTAAATCGTAATAGTGAAAACACAGATTGCCTTTAGTATAAAGATAGAATAAAAACAACAATAGGCTAACTTTTGAACTATTGAACATTTCTATGCAAGCTGAAGATTAAATGCCATGGCTAGAGCATTACGTCAAGATTAAACTCTCCCTGTGCTCAAGTGAAAACTCCTATTCTGGATATGTCCTTATTTTGCACTGTATTTTAATTTGATTTTTAATTGATTTGACTTGTGCTATGATACTTAAGTGTGGTGTGTCTAGGTCTACAGTAAAACCTCTATAAACTGGAAGTTCAATTCACTATAGATATCATCTTGGAAACAGGTGGCAGCTTAATACAGGGTGAAAGTCATGCAGAAAACTCCTAGGAACTTTCTGCATGATTTTCACTCTGCATTAAGCAGCCATCTGCCTAAAAGTATCTAAATTCTTCTCAACTAGAATTCTGGTTTGGAGGAGCTTTACTACTTTTGACTTACATTTGAAATTAAAGTCTTTTCAGCTGGGCAACAACATAAGATATGTGTAGTTCTGTATCCATGCTTATAAAACTTTTAGTTGAGTCTGAGTTCATTCTCAAGTTTTTGATTGGTCAAAAGGCTCAAATCTGACCAATCAAAAGCTTGAGAACTCAAATCTGACCAATCAAAAGCTTGAGACCCTGATCCAGATTAGAAAAAGGGTCATTCCATTATCTTAATGTTTATGTCATGTGTTTATTGCAGGATGATATGTATTGATCATGTCTATTTGTGTCAGCCCATCTGTTTGTCTGTCACATCATCCGTCTGTGTGAGTCGTCCGTCGTCAACAATTTGAAGCTTGAAAAATCTTCTCCTCTGAGTCTACAGGGTTCTCAGCTTTCATCTTTGGCACATAGCATCATCTGTTACTGTTACTGTAGGTCCTCTACAAAAGTTATATAAAATATGTTCCTGGGGTTAAAATTGGCCCGCCCCAGGGGTGCATTGTTTTCTATAGGAACATATTGTGAAAACTTTGAAAATCTTCTCCTCTGAAACTGGAAGGTTTCATACCATATTTGGCACATAACATCATGTTCAGGTCCTCTACCAAAGTTATATAAATTATGCCTCTGGGGTCAAAATTGGCCCCACCCCAGAGGTGGCCAATTTTTCTGTAGCAGGCTGCTGTTTCAATACTTTGCTGGTCAGTGAGCGATATCAGGACCATCATGGCCCTCTTCTTTTCATCACATTTTTATAACAACATCCCCCCCTCCCCCCCCTCCCCCCTCCCCCCCCTCCCCCCCTCCCCCCCCCAAAAAAAAAAAAAGAAGAAAAAAAGCATATAGCCTTGTTCCTGTCCGTCTGTCAGTACATACATCTGTAGTATGTCCCGCAACTCTGGTGTGTCCAACTCTTCATGCACCAATGGGAGATTTACTTTCAAACTTATTCAGATGAACAATGCCTCAAATCAAAGTTCAAGGTCAGACTTGTTGATTAAAGATCAGAAATCAATTCAGATGGTCAGGTTGGGGCCATAACTTTCACATTCTCATAATTAGATTTGAAATAATGTGCCACAAATGTTCACTATGAGAAATGGTGTGTTGGCTGAAAGTCCCGGGTCTATAACTCAAAGGTCACGCTTGGATTCAGGGTGCGTGCAGACCTGGAAAAGTCATGGAAAATCAACTTTTCTGGGAAATTCATGGAAATATCATGGAATTTTGAAATTAAGCAATTTATCATGGAATTCCTGAAATGACCCTGGAATTTTTAGAAATATCCTCGAAAAAATTAAATTCGTAGAAATGTTATGCTTAAAATAAAGAATCAAAACTATTTTTTCGATTAAAAAGGACATTTCTCTTTTTCAATGGTGTGAGTAATTTGAGTACAAATGATTGGTTAAAAAAAATTAATGACACTCGCACCATGGTATCCTTAGTCATAACAGAACCTAAAACAAACTACTTTGAATCCTGCCACTAGATGAGACATGAGACCTTGTGACTCAAATTACCATTTGTATATTCTTTTTTTCAACTTTACAATTAGCAGGTGATCTTGTGTCTCTTTCACAGCAGCTGGACTATGTCTACACCATTTTACTTTCTTTGTAGCCCTGGTCAGATTTTGTTCTTTTACTTTCAGTGACACGGCCACATCATCAGACACTACACCACCGACATCCCCACAGCCCATGCGTAGGTCTGAACGACTTACTGATGCCAATGTCTTTTCAAGGCTTACAAGCAATACTGCTGGTATCTCAGACTTCAATGCCAAAAGGTATAAGAGATAAAAAAAAAACTTTCAATGAAATACCAATAGTCTTTATTTCTACCCAGGGTTAGTCCTGTACCATCTCCTAAACTGCTGAATGGAATTTTACAAAACTGTCAGATTTACATAAATAAATTCTAGTCTGCTGCATACATTGGCTGAGTAGCTAAAAATAGATTTTAACCCTTTATTCCATGGCAATTCATGCCAAAAATAATCACATCATAGAACTTTTATGAAGTCACTATGAACAAAGGGCTGTTTTTATCATGACAGAAACTGTAGAATTAGATTTATATTATTTTATAAGCAAACATAGCAGACCTTGATCAGATGGCTCCTTCAGGAGTCATCTGATCTGGGTCTTAATAAAGGGTTAAAGAACTTTTTCCTAAAATGACATCTCCATCTAAACTGCTTAATGGATTTTCACCAAGTTTTACAAAAATGAACTTTGAACTATGAAAGTTTTATATAAATCATTCACCTGAAATTATACTGTATTTATAGTTATATAAATTGTCCATGTTGGCATCATTAGTAGGTCTTATGAGGATTAAATGGGTTTTCAACGTTTTCTGCAAGAGACATGTTACTATCATCTGTATTTAGGTTATACAGGCCAGAATTAATCCTGTCCTGAAGGTGGGGCCTATCTGACTTGTCTTCCTTGAAGACTCCCTCACCACTAGAGTGTTTAGAGGCACAGTAGAATCCAGACCGAGCTTATCTCTGTCAGTCCTCAGTACTTCCTCCTATGTTAACCCATTCCCACTTAGGCTATTTTTAGACCTAACCTCTTTGATTAAATCTACCAAAAAGGAGCATTAACTAGAGAAAAGGAATTTTTCCGAATTGTGTAGTTTTGAAACCATTGTGATAAATAGAGCATTTGCTCCTGTGGAGCAAATGCTCTATTTATCACAATGGTTTCATAAAATGACTTTTACAGAAGCGTCAAAAGGCGTTAATATGCGGGAATGGGTTAACCGCAGAGTGGATTCCGAAGTTTTATTACAAAGAGGACATTGGCAAATGTATAGCCCTGACAGACTTCATGATTATTCTTGGAGTTTTTGTATCTACAGGGGAACCATTGTGTCAGCAAGTTTGCGGGTCAACATCAAACAGACGATGCCTCTGACTTGTAGTCACATTGCTGAAGGTCACACAAAGGCTGTTCTCTCAGTGATGGCTACAGAGGATATGCTTTTCACAGGGAGTAAAGGTACAGTATCATAGTCAAATTTTAAACAGGTGAACCTTTCATTTTTGAAAATACAGATACCACCTGAGAGTAAAGAAAGTGGAGTGAGGGCTATATGGGCATTATACAAGTTATCATATCCCATCCTTAGTATGTGCAGTAGCATGAGAACACTTTGACCAATCTTTACCAACCTGGCCAGTAGTTGCTCAAGCACAATATCTTAACCCATTACCTCATAGGCTATTTTTAGATACACCTCTTTGAATAAATCTACCGAAAAGGAGCATTAACTAGAGAAAAGGATTTTTTTTAGAATTTTGTAGTTTGAAACCATTGTGATAAATAGAGCATTTGCTCCCATAGGAGCAAATGCTCTATTTATCACAATGGTTTCACAAAGTGACTTTACAGAGTCGTCAAAAGTCGTCAATATGAGGGAAAGGGTTAACTGAGTATAGCAATAACATTTCAGACTGCCTTTGGAGTTCTTAGGTCAAGGTCACTTGGACTATGAATAGAAACACAGTTTTACTTTGGAAAGATCTTTTGTGATTTAACTGGTGTACAGATAGATTGCATGGTGATGAAGGTTGGGATTCCATTGGGTAATTGTCTCTGGTATAGGTCAAGGTCATTGCATGAAGACAAAAAATTGTTTTAGGCCAAAGTGAAGGTTACTGTAGTACAAAGTATAGAAAAACAATTTGTTGAATAGCTTAGAAACAATATGTTGTGACCAAAGATGATGTACAAAATGCTTGTGTAAAGACATAGTATTTATTACATCTGGAGAATCTAGGGTCATGATCATGGTACCCAAAATAGGTTTGTTTATTGTGATTATTTTTTCAATCATATGGAACAATTAACCATTTTTATCCAGTCACCAGGCTTCTCTAGTGACATAATAAAGGGGGTGCAAATAAACTTAGGTTTATTAGGTTACTTCCGGTAGTGGAAGGTTTATTAGGTTAGTAGATAGGCGTAATGATTCTATAACCATGGAACTATTTTAGTTTTCTGTAAATATTCATAAACATGTTGATGGAATAGATCTAACAGATCTATTTGGTCACCAGAAGAATTATTCAAATGAGAAAAAAAATTAATTGGCTACAGCTGGATTCGAACCCGCGCCTGATCCTACAAAAACTAATTCTAATCTCTCTAGAGACGTCGCCCTTACCGATTACGCCACTGAGGCCACATACAAAATGACGTTGATTTATCACTTTTATTAATTTAATCCACCGCTGGCAAAACCCGTTTTTGATAAAATCAAACCTGGAAGCAAAGATTGACAGATAAATAGTAAATGTTTCCTTTTCACTCTCATGATTATTTGATTGATAAACTCTTACAGGGGCGGTGATAGTCATAAACCTAAATATAGCCTGTTCAGTTCCATCGATTTCTGAGTGACGTTAGGTAGAATCTAAAAATAGAAACCGAGACTACGTAACTCGAATTTGACCAAAGAATATAGATCATGTCTGTTTGAAATAACTTATCGACCCTCGATTCAAATCATCTTATTTTTCAAATTCAACCACGTTTCCCTTCTAGTAATACAAGTATCGAAACTATATTCCTCTGCGGTAGCTCATTAGATCTATTTACGTCTAAATGGAAGTGAAAAGGGAGGGATCCGTTGATCGAAAAACTGCATTTTCAATGTAAATTATTTCAAGAGTGTTATGAGTCTATAAAAAAGACATTTAACTATATTGACTGGATAAATCGAATAATAGGTTAGTGCCGTAGATGGGACGCCTTTATCCGACTCGGAGAGAAAACAGTTGAGGCTCGGCAAGCCTCGCCTCAACGTTTTCTCCCCTCGTCGGATAAAGCGTCCCATCTACGACACTAACCTATTATTCTCTATTCCCTGTTGATTATTCATGTAAGACATGGTATTTATTAGCTGAATTTTTATAAAAGCATAATTATGAACACATAAAATTTTGGTATTGGTAGAAACTGTAGAGTTGGATCTATTATGATTTCAGAAGCGGACTGATCTGGTTCTGCTCTGTTTGCAAAGACATCAAAAGGGTTTTTTATGATGGAAATGGTTAATGTGTACCATTCAACTAATGAACTTGGTTTAAAATCAGAAGCAGCTAGGTTCCGTTTTCAAATCAATTTGATGCATACATAATGTATTATATTCCAAATAACTGTCAAGTCTTTTTTATTAACATTTCTTTATGCAGTTTTATTTATTTGCACTTATGTATACATGTACATATTCTCATGTTTGATCAATAGATACATGTTTACCTTTGCATGAAAAGAGATGACCCTCTCCTGCAATAATAAAATTCATTATAATAACATTTTCAATAGGACATTTATCCCGGCACTTAACATGGTATTGAGAGTTGACTTTATTAGCTCTAGTATTCAGAAGTTGTATACAGTAAAACCTCTCTATAACGGCCACTAAATTGTGTTAATTAGTTGGTAATTAGGGCATTTGGCTGCTTAAAGCAAGGTGAAAGTAAAACAGAACGCTCCTATAGGAGCGTTCTGTTTTACTTTCACCTTGCTTTAAGCAGCCACCTGCCTTTAACACAAAATACTTTATGTAATTTAGTGGCTGTTATAGAGAGGTTTTACTGTATATTAAGTGTTTTTAGCTAGTCCTAGTTTCCTGATACAGTAATGTTATCTCTTTGCATGTAAAGTAATTTTGTCATCTGCTCAATTGTCATCTGAAACATTTTCAAAACTATTCATTTTCTTTCTCATATTTTGTTTGCAGAAGTTGAGCTTGGGTGACAAACAGTTTAGATCTCTGATCAGGCCCCTCTTTTTTGTCGGGCCTGATCTGGATCCAAACTTTTTGCCTGTGTCATAAATGGCAGGAGAATTAGCTGTTAGCATGCAGAGTTAATATCTTCATGGAACTTCATTGATTTCTAACATTGTTCTTGTGGTCTTGTTTTTTGTGCAGACATTATGTTTAATTTTGTTGTAGATCGCACAGCTAAGGCCTGGGATCTGGAGGTTGGTAAAGAGATTTTGTCATTCACTGGTCACCCCAACAATGTCAGCGTAGTCAAATACTGTCCACAGGAGAAGCTTGTGTTCACAGTGTCCCAGTCATATGTCAGTGTCTATGACATACGTGAAAAATCAGGCAGCTGCATTAAAACACTCAGGTAAGAGGACAATGGGCATGGAAAAAGTTCTTTACAATATATAATCTCCTAACCCTTTTCTTTATATAAACACCTTTTCAAGCATTTGCAAAGAAGACCCGGGGTCTCCTCTGCTTGCTTTTGACTTGAAATAGATTATTATGATTCTACAGTTTTTGTCAAATCAAAGAAGGTCCTCAAAATGTTTACATTGTAAAACATTACATTGAACGTTTGGGCAGATTTCAATATAATTTATTAAGGACATACTTTAGTGACTTTTGTCCTGCACTGTAAGTTGGTTAAAAGCATGGCTGCTGGAGGCAGGGCTAATATTCCAGTATAGACTTCTGTGAAATGAAATATTCTCCTTTGAAACAACTGGGTGGATTTCAATATTACTTTGCAAGAATGTTGTCTAGGTGACCCTCTACCAAACTTATTTAAGCCGTTGTGATTCGTTAAAGCACATGGCCACCAGGGGCAGAGCTTAATTTTCTTTATGGCTATGATGAGCATTTAAAAATCATCTCCTCAAATAACTGGGCAGATTTCATTAAAATTTTGCAAAAATTTTGTTTGATTCTTTACCAAAAGTTATTTTGTAAAATGAACCATGATTCTTTACCAAAAGTTATTTTGTAAAATGAACCATGGCCACCAGGGATGGGGCAAAATTTATTTTATGGCTGTTAAGAATCTTTTCTGATTTGTCACTGATTTGAATTTGGTAGTAAAAAGTCCTTGTAAAAATTCCTTAGGTGATCCTTTACCAAAAGGGTTCAGTTAATTAATATTTGTCAAAACACATATATGCCATGTATGGGGCTATCCTTTCGTTTATGACTATAGTAAAAATTAATAAAATCTTTAAAACCATTGACCGATTTTGAGATAATTTAATTTTGTAGGTATAATCCTTAGGTAACCCTTGTCAAAAGAGATGAAATTATGATATTCCTCAAAATACATGGTAGCTTCAGGGTAAGCTTCTGGCTATGATTTAAACAATATGTTGGCCAATGTTCTTTAATACGTAACACAATAGATGTCATGAGCAATTGTCTCATGTGAGTGATGCTGAGCCATCATGGCCCTCTTTTGTTAGAACTTGTTGCTTACAGAATGGCAAACACGTAAAAAACTTCCAATTAGAAGCTTTCTACATGACTTTCATCCTGTAGTACTGCATGTATCTATGTTTTCAAGCAGGACTTACATGTCCTTTTTTGTGTCACCTGCTGAGAGGCAGTGTGTCACTTAGGGATCACTTTTCCGTTGTCTGTCTGTCTGTCTGTCCATCTGTCTGTCTGTCCGTCTGTCAAATTTCACATGAGTCTTCCTCTCATTAAGGACCATTGATGTAACTAAGGTACATCACTCTGCATGCAATACTTTTTGAGTTATTATACGCCCGTTTGAAAAAACGGGACGTATTATGGAATAGCGCTGTCTGGTTGTCTGTACGTCTGTAACATCTCTAACTCAAGTTCCGCTTGGTGGATCCTTCTCAAATTGTAACACAATGTTTATCTAGACATTCTACAGTTGCCTGCCAAGTCCCGGTTTGTTTATCCAAGGTCAAGGTCACACAATTGGACTTAGAATTTTCGTTTAGCAAAAAATTTAACCGGTCTGTCTGTCTGTAACATCTCTAACTCAAGTTCCGCTTGGTGGATCCTTCCCAAATTTAATCATAATGTTTATCTAGACATGCTACAGTAGCCTGCCAAGTCTCGGCTCGTTTATCCAAGGTCAAGGTCGCTTAATTGGACTTAGAATTTGCGTTTAGCATTTGCGTTAAGCAAAAATGTTAACCTCAATTTATGTGGAACAAGTCCACTTATCTACATAACACTTTGAGATAAAGCTTTGAAACTTGGAACACTTGTTCGCCGTCACAACCTTCACCTGTAGGCAAGAGTAAATAACTCTGTCAAGCATTTTGACTGAATTATGCCCCTTTTTAACTTAGAATTTTTGGTTAAGGCTTTGTTAAAGTCCATTTATTTACATAACACTTTGAGATAAAGCTTTGAAACTTGGAACACTTGTTCACCGTCACAACCTTCTCCTGTAGGCAAGAGTAAATAACTCTGTCAAGCATTTTGACCGAATAATGCCCCTTTTTAACTTAGAATTTTTGGTTAAGGCTTTGTTAAAGGCCATTTATTTACATAACCCTTTGAGATAAAGGTTTTAAACTTGGAACACTTGTTCACCGTCACAACCTTCACCTGTAGGCAAGAGAAAATAACTCTGTCAAGCATTTTGACCGAATTATACCCCTTTTTAACTTAGAATTTTTTGTTACGGTTTTGCAGAATTAACAGTTTTTGTGTCAGCTGCGAGCAGGTGACATGTGTTCATCCGAACACTCTTGTGTTGTCACTGAAGTGAGTTTTAACATTACAATGTACTTTTCAGGTTGTGAAGCAAGACTTTTTGAAACAAGACAAATTCTGATTAACCCTTTACTTCATAGATACACCTTTTTATGGCTTTGCAAGCAGGGTAGACCAATATCAGATGGTTCCTGTAGGAGCCATCTGATCAGGGTCTGCTCTGTTTGCTTATGATATAATATAGATATCATTTTGCAGTTTTTGTCTTGGCCAAAACTTCCTGTGTCCATATGCTATTGTAAAAGTTGATCTTAATTAATATTCACGGTCATTATTTCTTAAATGAGTAGTCATAAAGGATTAAGACTTGGACAGCTTCATTAAGAATTTCCATCTGTCAAAGCTCACTTTTCAAAATTACCTTGATTTCATGTATAGTAGTCTACAGCATTTAATAAGTGTTAAACATTTGTGTGTGTCTTCCTCTACAGCTCGTCAGGACTGACTCAGGAGGGTCCAGTGAACAGCTCCCAGCGACAAATTGACCTACCTTTAGGAGAACACCATATTAATGACATTGCTCTTAACCGCAGTGGAACCTTGCTGTACACTGCTGGTGGGAATGTTGTGAGAGTGTGGGATTTACGACGGTAATTTGTCTTAATAACAGATCATTTTTGCTGTAGGTTGAAAACTCCTCTTTTCGCCTCTCAGCTGAATACCTTTCCTCTGTCTTTTTTTTCTACAAGATGATGAGTGTGATACAAATTAGACATGAAAATTACACCAAGATACACAACATTTCATAATGATTTAGTCTTTTTACAAAGGTTATCAAGAATTTCTATGAATTACAGTGCAACTTCTGTGTCGACCTTCGATGTGTCAACTTTCTCGATGTGTCAATCTTATTTCCTAGTCCCAACATTTTTAGCTCTTCTGTGTCGCAGAAAAGTCGAGCTATTGTGATCACTAGGTCGTAGGCGTTGGCGTCATTGTCGTTGTTGCCGTCGGCATGCAAAAACTTTAATGTAGCTCATTACTCATTAAGTATAAGAGGTATCAATATGAAACTTCATAGGTAAGTAGAAAGGGAAGGCCCCTACATAAGAGCCATAACTCTTGATTTCAAAATTTTGGAGTTATGGCCCTTTATTTTTAGCTCACCAGAGCACTTTTGTGCTCAGGGTGAGCTTTTGTGATCGCCTGATGTCCGTCGTCGTGCGTCGTGCGTCGTCGGGCGTCAACAATTTCAGCCTTTAAAAATCTTCTCCTCTGAATCTACAGGGGTCTCAGCTTCCATCTTTGGCACATAGCATCATCTGTAGGTCCTTTACAAAAGTTATATAAATTATACCCCTAGGGTCAAAATTGGCCCTGCCCCAGGGGTTTTCAGTTTTCAATAGAAACATATAGTGAAAACTTTGAACATCATCTCCTCTAAAACTAGAAGGTTCTCAGCTTTCATATTTGACATATAGCTTCAACTTCAGGACTTCTACAAAAGTTATAAAAATTATGCTCCTGTGGTCAAAATTGGCTACACACCACGGTGGCAAGTTTTCTAGCAAACTTGAAGCTGACTGCACTTTTAAGCATCTTATCTTTACTCAGTCTCATAAACAGGTCATCAGGTCAAGCATCAGAGAGGGGGATGACCAGTGGCTATTTTTAGTGCACCTGTACTGCTGGTGGTAGCTGTAGTAGACAGAGATCTTAACCCTTTGCCTGTTATGTGTTTATTATTAATTTGAATGCCTATTGCATATTCATGAACAAAATAGTTAAAGTGAAGTATGGAAGGTGAAACATTGTAGCATTTTTTTTCCAAATTTCACAACCTACTGAATATTCATAGACAAAATAGTTATAATGGAATATTGTAGGTAGAACATTGTAGCCATTTTAGAAATTAAAGGAACAGATCTGTCAAATTCCATTAACAAACGGAGCAGACCCTGATCAGATGGCTACTATAGGAGGCATCTGATCTGGTCTACTGATTTTCAAATGTGTGAAAACACGTTTATATGAGAGAAGGGTTAATTAATGATAGTGATTGGCATTATGACATTATTATAACCTGCCCTGCAGTTCAGAAGAAGGGTAAATCATGTAAAGGCTCCAGAATGCCAAATTAAAGATTTTAAATAAATTATGAAATAATTTTTAACATGAAATTGTATTACTTGAAAATATTAAGTTCAACTTATGAATATGAAATTATTATGTAATAATTTATAATAATATTCAAATGCAAAAAATCAGTTTGGAATGCTAGGGTACACATACCTTTTCAGAGGAACAGTTGATTATTTGAGAGGTCAGTTGATTTTCTTTAGTCAGAACTTTGTATGGCCTTGCATAATTAAAATCCCCCGTTTAATACATATCAATCTTACAATTAACTCTCTTGTACAAACCACATATGAAGTTACATATGTGTCAGATCAGAACCCAAACTGTGTGCTAATTTCAGTCAAATTATGCTCAGCAGTGATAGGGTTTCTGTCATCTGTAATTTGTTTGTCTGAAAAATTAACACTTTCAATGGCCCTCTTGTCTATAGAAACGTATAGTGAAAACTTTGAAAATCTTCTTTTCTGAATATACAGGGTTCTCAGCTTTCATATATGGCTCATAGCACCATTTTCCGATCCTCTACAAAAGTTATATAAATTATGCCCCTGTTGTCAAAATAGGCCCACCCCAGGGTTGGTCAGTTTTCAATAGAAACAATTTTATAGTGCAAACTTTGAAAATCTTCTCCTTTGAAACTGGAATGTTCTCAATTTCATATTTGGCACATAGCTTCATATTTAGGTCATCTACAAAAGTTATATATTGTGTCCCTGGGGTCAAAATTGTCACGCCCCAGGGATGGTCAGTTTTCAATAGAAACATATCTGATTGTCTGGTGAGCGATGTCAGGGCCATTCTGGCCCTCTTGTTTTCAAAAATGTTAAATTTATCTGGACAAGCACCAAATCAGACGAGCTTTGCGCTGCAATTATGACAGTTTTTCAACTTCAAACAAAACATTGCTCTTGATTGAAAGGGGTATTACAATGTACCATTTAATGATAAGCATTTTGTTGAACTATTTTATAATTACAAAAAATCAATTACGATTGGATGATTCAATGATTTGATTATTATAAAAGCCTACGCAAATACTTTAGATCCTAGTAGATGTTGAAATAAGTATGTCATGTTTGATATTAGTTTATCAAGGATTTGTGCCTTTTACCAGATTCAGAGGTTTTACTGCCGATTTTAGTGAATTTCCACTTATATTCTACTGTGTGTTAACCCTTTCCCTGTTCTACATTTATTCCAACGTTCATTGCCTACTGAATATTCATGCACAAAATAGTTATAATCAGATTTGAATGATGGCACATTATAGCCATTTTAGAATGGCAATTTGCAGGCTAGACTTTAGAATCTGTCCACACCTAAAATTACTAATTTCAAGTTTAACCCATTCCCTCATTGGCTATTTTTAGATTCAATCTCTTTGAGTAAATCTACTGAAAAGGAGCATTAATTAGAGAAGAGAAAAGTTTAGTATTTTGTGGTTCTGAAACCATTGTGATAAATAGAGCATTTGCTCCTAAGGAGCAGATGCTCTATTTACCACAATGGTTTCAAAAAATGACTTTTACAGAGGCATAGAAAGGTGTATTTATGGAGGAAAGGGTTACTCCATCAAATATTCATTTTCAATTCCAGGGTTGGTTTAGGGTTACGATTAGGGTTAGGATTATTATTAGAGTTAGGACTATTAGGGTTAGAGTTTAGGTGGAGGTTAGGGTTAGATCTAGTTGTATGAAATTTTAAAAATAGTTGCAGACAGATTCTAAAAGTGCTCCCAATTTGCATTATATTTGTTTTTCTTCCCTTATTTGTTCTCACATTATCAAACAGTTTAGATCATTATAAGACCCTGCTTTATTTGGAATCTCGGAAAGAACCTGGCTGTCTGCAGTGATCACATTGTAACACATCATAACATAAACTAACCTTTGACCTTTTCTGCATAGGTTCATGGCTGTTGGTAAACTCAGTGGAGGTCACCAGGCAGCCATTATGGTAATAGGAGTGGACCAGAATGAAGACAAGGATATCGTTATCACAGGTTCTAAAGACCATTACATCAAGGTAACTGTATACATTGGTTGTAACACAGTGTTGCAATTATAAGATGATCATTGGTCATTTGGTGTGGGTTGGTGTCAAATTTTAGATTCCAGACAAAACTGTAGCTAGGTTGGACATACAGTACAGATCTCGCGGAACTTTCACAAAACACGATTCATCGTGATTTTGACCTTTTGCAGGAAGAAAAACTACTACAAGTTCAAAGTTTCACGAGATCTGAACTGTATTGTACACAACCTCGGTAGCAAATATTGAGATTCCATTTGACATTTGGAGAAGAGAGGTTATTCATTTTGCTATTACTGAAACATAAAGGTTTCAAGAATTGCATGGGGTCAAGGTCAAGTTTACTGATACAAAATAGACAAAGTTTTTGAGGACAGTAGTGGTGTAAATGTCATTGTTACTTAATTCGCTCGATGCCAAATACATTTTATCTGCTATGATTGTCTACTGCTTCAGGTTTCAAAGTAGAGATTCTTCAGTTTCTTTTCAAAACCTGAATCAGGGTATCAAACAGTTTGGATCCTGATGAGATGCTGCAATACTCGGTGTCTCATCTGGATCCAAACTGTTTACAGAATTTATAACAAATTCGCCTATGGTGGCAAAAGAGTTCATAGAATAGTTTTCAGACAATGACATAAGTTAGGAATATTTATTGTGACCAAACTTGGTGTACATATAGCTTGCTTGAAGGCCAACTTGAGATTCAAGGTCAAGTATACTGATACCAAAAATAGACTCTTTGAGGACAATAAGTTGTTAGGAATACTTTGTGTACATATAGCTTGCTTGAAGGTCAAAGCTAGGGTTATTAAAAATAGAAAAAGTTTGTAGACAATAACTTCTTGTTAGAAAAATGATTTGTTGACCACACTTGGTGTACAGAATGCTTGCATGGAGATAATTTTTATTCAAAGATAATATCCATATTGAATTCTGATTTGCCATGGCAAATGAATGGAAAAAATTATTGTTACAGCTGAATGAATAGATCAATCTTCTTATAATTAAGCAGATTTCAATTTAATTCAGTAAAAAAATATATTTAGGCAACCCTCTGCCTAAGTTGTTGCTAAGAAAACATGGTTACTGGAGGATAACCCTGTTGTAAGTTCCAGCCACTATGTATGGTGTTCTGGCCACTTTTCACAGTACATGCATATTAATGAGGAGCTGGTGCAAGTGTTGAACTTGTTTCTTTTGCCCAGTTAGCTGTTGACTTACTATTCTAATTTGCACATGAGCTTAACCTTTTCCCTCATATACAAGCATTTTCATACCTTTGCAAACATAGTAGACCCAGATAAAAATACTTCTGAGGGAGATGCCTGATCAGAGTCCACTCTGTTTGCTTATGACATGACAAAAAAAGTCAAAGCAAAAAATGGCCTTGAAAATTTTACATGATAAAAAATCAGGTTATGAATATTCATGTCCTTATTTCTTAAATGGATTCTGAACATGGAAAGGGTTAACCGAATTTTTCCTAATGTTTAACCCTTTCCCTGTTCTATATTTATTCCAAATTTCAACACCTACAGAATATTCATGGCCACACTTGTTATAATGAAATATGAAGGGTTGAACACTGTAGCCATTTCAGAAAGTAAAGGCACACATCTTTGAAATTCTAATAGCAAACAGAGCAGACCCTGATCAGACGGCTCCTCTAGGAGCCGTCTGATCTGGGTCTACTCTGTTTGCAAATGCGTGAAAAGGCATTTATATAAGGGAAAGGGTTTGAAGAATTTTATTTCATTTTTTCTTTCAAGGTTTGCAATTAATTAATAAGTGTGATCATACACACACTCATATTAGGGGCATCTCTTGTTTGTTTAAATTAGTTTGTCTTGTTTTAGGTCTTTTTGTGATTACTTGCAATAAATGAAAAAAAGGTCGGTAATGAACTGTTACAGGTAAATAATTTCTTATTCCGTCAATGTTCTATATGTGTAAAAAATGATTGACCTATGATACTTCAGGTGTTTGAGGTGATGCCGGAAGGTGCAGGAGTCTTTATCCCAAAGTACAACCTTGAGCCACCTCACTATGATGGGATCCAATCCTTGGCTATACAAGGCAACAGTCTGTTCAGTGGGTCGAGAGATACATGTATCAAAAAATGGGACCTACAGTCACAGAGC
The DNA here is from genome assembly GCA_963576725.1 of Azorinus chamasolen. Taxonomy (NCBI): domain Eukaryota; kingdom Metazoa; phylum Mollusca; class Bivalvia; order Cardiida; family Solecurtidae; genus Azorinus; species Azorinus chamasolen. The sequence goes on from OY755246.1 coordinate 1,974,282, forward strand.
TTGGTTCAGGTGAAAGTTTGGTCATACATGATAGTGAATTCAGTTTGATAATTTACCAAGTGGGATTCTTTAGTTATAGGCACAGCTGTCAAGAGTAAGTCATACAAGCGAAACCGTTTCCCTTCTTTGTTCTGTCTTCCGCATTTTCCAATCTCCTTCTTTATTCTATATCATCTGCATTTTCCAATAATGTCTATATCGTCCGTAAAGCACGTCCGCATTTTAGATCCCATTAAAATATTGTGATATATATCGGATATGGCTCTGAATATCACGATATATCGCCATACATTTCCCAGGGGCGATACCCAGCTCTTTTAAAATATTTACTTGGAAAATCTTGTACGCGTGGTTTCTCCAAAAGCTTTGGTAGGATTTTCATGAAGCTGCATAGGATTGATCAGCACTCTAGGTAGTTGTGCATATCTTATTCCTTCTCACGTTCGATAATTTTCTGCAGGGTATTGGGATTTGAAATTTTTACATGGAAAATTTTGTCTACATGGTGGAGTGGAGATGGGGGTGACATCAGTTTTTGTATCAAAAACAATTCTAGTTTTGTAACCATTGCTCATACATCCTTCAAACTTGGCATGTATGTGCAACTTGTGGAGGCAGACATTTTTAGGGGTGACCATAATTATACCCCCACAAACAGAGTTTGAGGGGGGTATACTGGAATCAGCCTGTCGGGCGGTCGGTCGGTCGGTCGGTCGGTCGGTCTGTCTGCAAAATCTTGTACGGCGAACTCCTCCTTCAGTTTCAACCCGATTCACTTGACACTTGGCATAATTGTTAATCAGGAGTAGTAGATGTGCAAGACACAAATTTCAAGTCTCTGTGACCTTGACCTTGACCTTTGGCCTTGAAATTGGTCTTGAAATTGGCAGGCAAAAGCTTGTACTTTGAACTCCTCCTTCAATTTGAACCTGATTCACTTGATACTTGGCATAAATGTTACTCAGGAGTAGTAGATGTGCAAGACACAAATTTCAGGTATCTGTGACCTTGACCTTGACCTTTGGTCTTGAAATTGATCTTGAAATTGGCAGGCAAAATCTTGTACTTTGAACTCCTCCTTCAATTTCAACCTGATTCACTTGATACTCGGCATAAATGTTACTCAGGAGTAGTAGATGTGCAAGACACAAATTTAAAATCTCTGTGACCTTGACCTTTGGCCTTGAAATTGGTCTTAAAATTGGCAAGCAAAATCTTGTACGGCAAACTCCTCCTTCACTTTCAACCTGATTCATTTGATACTTGGCATAAATGTTACTCAGGAGTAGTAGATGTGCAAGACACAAATTTCAGGTCTCTGTGACCTTGACCTTGACCTTTGGCCTTGAAATTGGTCATGATATTGGCAGGCAAAATCTTGTACTTTGAACTCCTCCTTCAATTTCAACCTGATTCACTTGATACTTTGCATAAATGTTACTCAGGAGTAGTATATGTGCAAGACACAAATTTCAGGTCTCTGTGACCTTGACCTTGACCGTTGGCCTTGAAATTGGTCTTAAAATTGGCAGGCAAAATCTTGTACTTTGAACTCCTCCTTCACTTTCAACCTGATTCACTTGATACTTGGCATAAATGTTACTCAGGAGTAGTAGATGTGCGAGACACAAATTTAAAATCTCTGTTACCTTGACCTTTGGCCTTGAAATTGGTCTTAAAATTGGCAGGCAAAATCTTGTACGGGGAACTCCTCCTTCACTTTCAACCTGATTTACTTGATACTTGGCATAAATGTTACTCAGGAGTAGTAGATGTGCAAGACACAAATGTCAGGTCTCTGTGACCTTGACCTTGACCTTTGGCCTTGAAATTGGCAGGCAAAATCTTGTACTTTGAACTCCTCCTTCAATTTCAACCTCATTCACTTGATACTTTGCATAAATTACAGAATTTTCTCTATTTGAACTTTGGGTATTTTTGTTATTTGGTCCTGTTACATGTTCAAAACTTGGATTTGCAATCAAGGCTGCCGTGTGGGGGTATTAATCACCTTTAGTGATAGTTCTAGTTATATCAAGGACAAATGACGAATCAATTTATATTGGCCATATTTGGGCGCATAGTGTTTCACAAACACATCTTGTTTGACCAATGAAATTGTCGGAACATTGTGGGAGGTGAAACAAAAGTAAATTTGACATTACATTGAATTGGTGTTATATTTTTCTAGTCAGTGAATGCTGCTCATAAAGACTGGATCTGTGCTATGGACTTCATGTATGGCACGGACATATTACTCAGTGGCTGCCGTGGTGGGGTTCTCAAGCTCTGGCAGATGGATACATGCTCTCAGGTTGCAGAAATAAAGGCCCACTCCAGTCAGATCAACGCCATTGCAGCAAACTCATCAGCAATATTTACTGCTTCAAAGTAAGTATAAGTTAATGGATAAAACCAGTGCTATGCCCTCCCCAACTGAAGAGTGTTGGTTATAAGAAAGGCATATGTCTTAAAGTGTGCATCAAATTGTCATTTCAGTACAATAACTTTTGTGAGGATTAAGATTGCTTACATGAAGATTAGAAATAGGTTGGGATTGCATTTGACATGGGTGTTAAGATCGAGGTCACTTTCTAAAACAAGAAAAACGGTCTCCAAACAAAAACTTTTGTTGAGAAGGCTGTATTGTGACCAAATTTGGTGTGCAGATAGCTGTAGTTTGATTTCCAGGACTGAGCTGTGACTGCACTTTTCTATTTATAAAAGTTGCAACCATTCTAATTCATGGGTATGTCAGGATTATCGATTTAATTTCGGGACAGAAGGCACAATATCCTTATTATACCGTGAAAGGTAGGTAACTTGGGAAGAAATACATGTACATGGTTTGTGACACATTTTACCTCTATGGGGGGACTTGTCTTAAAGGTCACAGTTCACGGTCAAGATCGAACTATAACATGAAGGCAAGGGATAGGATTGTATTTAGGGGGTCTCATGTCACTGTTACTAAAAAAGGAAAATTGGTTTCCTGATGATAACTTTAGTTAGGAAAAACATTGTGGCCAGGTTTGGTGTAGAGATAACTTACATGAAGGCAAAGGTTGGGGTTGTATTTTGGGGGTCAAGGTCAAGTTCATTGTTACTGAAAATAGAAAATTGAGAATCAATTTAAGTAAATATATGATAAGACTAAATGTAATGTGTGCATAGCTTTCATGGAGACAGAGGTTTAGATTGCATTTTGGGAGTTTAGGAGGTGAAGTTCACAGGTAACAAAAATAGTGAAATGGTTTTCGGGCAATAAATTCAATTGCAGGGTTCGCACAGCTTTGAAAACTCCTTGAAATTCAGGGGTTGTCCTGAAAAGTGCTTGAAAACATAAATAAGTGTTTGAAAAGTGTTTAAATTTTGGCACATCCTGAAAAGTGCTTGAAAATCTTCATAAATGTCCTTGAAAACTGTCCAGGCAGAACTATTGGCTACTATAGATTTCCTATGGCTAATCATTCAAGTATACTATAGTAGAATATGTTATGTGACTATTTATTGAAGTGAAAAAGTAATGCAGAAAGATCCTGTAGAAACCTTCTGCATTACTCTTGCATTTAATTAAGCTATTTCCTGCTTGTGGTTGTTTTTGAATGGGCTTTTTTAGTGTTTGGACAAGACAGGTTATGTCACTAATAATGCTTGAATTTTGAATTAAAGTCCTTGAAAAGTACTTGAAATTCCCACCAATTCTCCGTATGAACTCTGAATTGAACCGTTCTTGGTTTACAGATAGTTTACATGGAGACAAAAGTGACTTTTGAAGACTGCATTTTTAGGGTCTATGCTCATAATTACTGTTACTTAAAATAAAAAAAAAGTTTCTGGACAGTAATTTTATTTCGGACTGTTGTTTTGTGACTTAACTTGGAGTACAGGTAGATTGCATGGAAACGAAGGTTATGATTGCATTAGTGCTGCCTCAGGTCAAGGTCTTTAATACTGAAAGTAGAAAAACAGTTTAATTGTATGCCCACAAACGAAGTTTGAGAGGGGGTATATAGGAGTCAGTGTGTTGGTTTGTTGGTATGTCTGTCTGTCCATGGCACAACCTGGCACAAAGTTTTAAAATGTGGTTGCAAAAGGTCAAGGGGGATGGCAACCATATGATTTGTTTTTCATAGGCTTGTATATGTTGCTATTAAAGTTTAAAGGACAGTGTTTCTCTCCATTAACCCTTTCCCTCATACTGACCCATTTTGACGCCTCTGTAAAACTTTTTGAAACCATTCTGAAAAATAGAGTATTTGCTCTATTTATCACAATGGTTTCAGAACTATGCAATTCTTAAATGGCTCATTTCTCTAAATGCTCCTTTTCATTGAATTTATTCAAAGATGTTGGGTCTAAAAAAATCCTATGAGGTATTGGGTTAAATTTGTGCTGTCAATTTGTTTAATAATTATATGTACTTGCTTTCCAGGCAGAACAGTATTGAAAAGAAAATCTAAATGATACTTAAAGGCACACATCAGAGTTTGATTTAACGGTACTTAATAAATTACATTCATGAGACACCTTAGCTTTCATTATTATACCCCCCTTTTGAAAAAATGGGGGTATATTGCTTTGCACATGTCGGTCGGTCGGTCGGTCGGTAGATCGATGGTTTCCGAATGATAACTAATAAACGCCTTGGCCTAGAATCTTCAAACTTGCTGTGGTGGTTGGTCATGACAAGTAGATGACCCCTATTGTTTTTGAGGTCACTAGGTCAAAGGTCAAGGTCACCATGACCTAAAATGGTGAAATAGTTTCCGATCAATAACTGCTCAAGGGATTGGCTTGGGATCTTCAAACTTGCTGTGGTGGTTGGTCATGACCACTAGATGACCCCTATTGATTTTGAGGTCACTAGGTCAAAGGTCAAGGTCACCATGACCGTAACTGGTTAAATGGTTTCCGATCAATAACTGCTCAAGGGTTTAGCTTAGAATATTCAAACTTGCTGTGGTAGTTGGTCATGACCACTGGATGACCCCTATTGATTTTGAGGTCACTAGGTCAAAGGTCAAGGTCACCATGACCTTAACTGGTTAAATGGTTTCCGATCAATAACTGCTCAAGGGTTTAGCTTAGAATCTTCAAACTTGCTGTGGTAGTTGGTCATGACCACTGGATGACCCCTATTGTTTTTGAGGTCACTAGGTCAAAGGTCAAGGTCACCATGACCTTAACTGGTAAAATGGTTTCTGATCGATAACTGCTCAAGGGTTTGGCTTAGGATCTTCAAATTTGCTTAGATGGTTGGTAATGACAACTAGATGAGTCTAATTGTTTTTTAGGTCACTAGGTCAAAGGTCAAGGTCACCATGACCTCAACTGGTGAAATGGTTAGCGATCAATAACTGCTCTAGGGTTTGGCTTAGGATCTTCAAATTTGCTGTGGTGGTTAATAATGACCACTAGATGACCCCTATTGATTTTGAGGTCACTAGGTCAAAGGTCAAGGTCAGCATGCTCTTAACTGGTTAAATGGTTTCTGATCAATAACTGCTCAAGGGTTTGGCTTAGAATCTTCAAACTTGCTGCAGTAGTTGGTCATGACCACAGGATGACCCCTATTGTTTTTTAGGTCACTAGGTCAAAGGTCAAGGTCACTATGACCTTAACTGGTAAAATGGTTTCTGATCAATAACTGCTCAAGGGTTTGGCTTAGGATCTTCAAATTTGCTTAGATGGTTGGTCATGACAACGAGATGAGCCCTCTTATTTTTTAGGTCACTAGGTCAAAGGTCAAGGTCACCATGACCTTAACTGGTGAAATGGTTTCCAATCAATAACTGCTCAAGGGTTTGGCTTAGGATCTTGCTGTGGTGGTTGGTCATGACAACTAGATGACCCCTATTGATTTTGAGGTCACTAGGTCAAAGGTCAAGGTCATCATGACCGTAACTGATGAAATGGTTTCAAATTAATAACTGCTCAATGGTTTGGATCGGGATCTTCAAACTTGCTGTGGTAGTTGGTCCTGACCACTAGATGACCCCTATAGTTTTTGAGGTCACTAAGTCAAAGGTCAAGGTCACCATGACCTTAACTTGTGAAATGTTTTCAGATCAATAAATGATCAGTGGTTTGGCTTAGGATCTTCAAAGTTGCTGTGGTGATTAGTCATGACCACTGGATGACCTCTATAGTTGAGGTCACTAGATCAAAGGTCAGGGGGTCTGGGGGGTATACATGTTTTACAAACATCTCTTGTTTCTATTATATTTTTGTTTATAATACTACATGTATACATATCAATGTTTGACTGTTCAAATTTTGTCTCGGCCATAGCTAGTTCTGTGCCAGATTTCACGACATTGAATTTTGGAACTAGACAACAGTTAAAGAGTCCAATATTGATATTTAGATGAATTAGAAAGTGGTACTGTTTATAAATCCAATTTCAAGTGATAATAGTAAAGTTGTAGCATGCTTACACCGATCATTTACTGCACAGTTTTAGTAATCAAACTCTGATATCTACCTTTAATGTGTTGCATTACATTTCTCCTTACTTGTTACTATGGCATTTTGAAAATATTTATTTGCAGCGAGTCAGCTATCAAAGTGTGGCACTTTGCGCCTATTTCCCCTGACTAATTACAAGTGTACTGCTCGTTATAGCCAAAGACATTTTCTCCCATGTCCAGCTGAGCCATTTCCATAAACTTCAATAAAACAGATTACCGACATGCTGCAGACAGGTGGCCATCTTGGATTTTAAAAATTCCTTGTGGAGCAAACTACTTGTCTAAAATCTTTTTAGAACGTGAAGCATGCTAAGAAGTTTGGCACTGAAAATTATTATTCATTAACCCTTTCCTCCATAAATATGCTTCTGTAAAAGTCACTTTATGAAACCATTGTGATAAATAGAGCATTTGCTCCTATAGGAGCAAATGCTCTATTTATCACAATGGTTTCAAACTACAAAATTCTAAATCAATTCCTTTTCTCTAGTTAATGCTCCTTTTCGGTAGGTTTATTCAAAGTGGTTGTATCTAAAAATAGCCTATGAGGGAAAGGGTTAAGCATGCTTAGATGATTTATTAACTCTCTGCACACTAAGTAATTTTTGTCTGCAACAATTGTTGTCTGCTTCAAATCATAAAAAAATCTCTAATTTCTTTGCAAAAATATAGTCAAAGTGTCAAACAGTTTGGATCCTGATGAGACATCACAGTATGCGGCGTCGCATCTGGATTACAACTGTTTGCGTAGGTAATCATGGTTTCTCTGCTAGCGTGCAAAGAGTTAAGTAATTTTGCCAAATCAAACTACAATGTCTGCCTTTAATGGCAATATTAGACCTTATACAGTACAGGATGTCTAGTAAAGTAAATTGGAAATATTTTTGTTTTGTGTATAGAAATACCTTGAAACAAAAATTTCAAAGTATTTGACAATCGAGCTATGACCAAGTGCTATATTCTGCACCATCTGGTCTGAGTGTACACTGTTTATCTACCTTGGGAAATAATTAAGAATTTCATTTTATTTACAATCAGAGCTACAGATAAAAGTGCATACTCAAATACTAAAATAGTTATCTCTCCACCAATCCCCATGTTGAGACCACTAAAGAGTGGTTACACCATAAGGTTTGATGGAGAAATAAAGCGGTTATTCTTGAAAATGTTGTAATTTACGCATCTTATCTTGACCTCTGTACAATACAACATACAAAAAAATGTAATACATTGGAAATTTTACATGTTATATTCATAAGATAGAAAGAACGAAATAGTATATTTTGACCTTCGAGATTCAGTCAATTATTTATTCTAGATAAATTGTAACAAAGATTTCGATAACATTTTGTGTCTTAGAGATAAAGAGATTAAATCAAGAGGTAAGAGGTTTTATCTGACAAGCATTTCTAGCCATAAATAGGCCAATCTTCAAGTAGAACATATCAGGTTTTCACCCACCGTGGGTGTCTGGACTGTATTCTGTAAAGTTTTCAACTCTCTTCAAGATACCAAAAGGTACCAGAGGATACAAGATTTATTTAACATCGTTTTTATTCATAACAATAAACATTAGCTCATGAGCTATTTTTCCTGATTTAACCCATTCCGTGTTCAATGCCTACTTAATATTCATGGACAAAATAGTTAAATGAAATATGGAAGGTGGAACATTTGTAAATGGTTGCCAATCTTTACAGTGGTTTTCAAGGAATTGATGCATAGATAATAACAATATAGTGTTTATTATTTCATCCAAGTATGCTTTTATTGTTGTTATTCTTTTTCTATTATTTTGTAGATGATGCATACTTGTTGTTGCTTTCATATAAGCATAATTTTTTTTTATAACATTGCCAGATATACAGTTTTGCCCACCTGCATATTTGTTATTGCTCAAAGGAAGTAAAGAATCAGCTGATGATACTATACTGTATTCTGCCTGATAAACACCCCACACTAATAAATGGCCCCTTACTTCTTAGTGTGTGTGTGTGTTGAGGTGGTGGTGGTGGGGGGGGGGGGGGTCAATAAAGCAATTAACTCTATATTCATTGTTCAAAATACAAGGAGCTCCTTTTTAAAAAACGTATCCCGGGGGGGGGGGGGGGGGTTGGAGATAATACAGTAATAACATAAGATATTACACTAAGTAAACAAGGTAATAAATTACCAGTAACTAGACAAGATTTTCTTCCAGACAAATTAGGCAATAGTTTAACTCATTCCTTATTGTATATTTAGTCCAAGTTTCAATTGAATATTCATGGACAAACTAGTGACAATAAAATATTGATGATGGAACATTGCATCCAATTTAGAATCTAAAGAAATAGATCTAAAGAAATAGATCTATCAAATTCCATTAGCAAACAGGGCAGACCCTGATCAGAAGGCTCTTACAGTAGCTGTCTGATCTGGGTCTAATCTGTTTGCAGATGCGTGAAAAGGTGTTTATATGAAGGAAAGGGTTAAAGACTGATTTAACTTCTTCTGATGGAACAGTTTGATAAGGTATGCACACTCTTTGCTGCTCCATTCGGCCCATTTAAAGTCATCAAATCCATGCAGAATTAATTTTTATTTGCTTTGTATACAAACTGGTTGACAAGAAGATTGGAGTATCATACTTCTGTACTTTTATGAATGGGTATATTTTGAGTCATGTATGCATGTTTTATTTGTTCTTTTAAGCACACCTTGGCACAAAGTTCCAAAGTGAGTTGTTGGGATCGTCCTGTGTCTGTGATCTCGCATGCTTCATCAAAAAGCAAACTCTTTTAAAACACTGAATGGAATTTAACCAAACATAGAATAGGAATGTTGTACAGAAGGAATGATGTACAGATGATCTTCTATCAGAGTTAAATAATTGGTTTTGATGGACATTTTCTTTAAACAACATCATTAAACCTTTTCCCTGTTCAGTGTTCATGTATGTAATAATGACATTATGAATATTTATTAGAATATTTTTATTTATAATGGCATTTGTAGATATGATTGTTTCGGTATAAGTAGAGTTGGGCTTATTATAATTTCATAAGCAAACAGAGTAGATCCTGATCAGATGGCTCCTATAGGGACCATCTGATCTTGGTCTTCTCTGTTTGCAAATGTGTGAAAACATGAGGGAAATTTATATGTTTATATGAGGGAAAGGGTTAACTTGTTGAACAGAATTTTATCAAACTTCTTTGAATCATCCTCAATGGCTGCTAAGTGAAATATAGCATCCTGAACAAATTTGGTGGATGAACATATGACCACTTGATCTATTGACCCTTTCCCTCATATAAACGTGTTTTCACGCATTTGCAAACAGAGTAGACGCTGATCAGATGGCTCCTAGAGGAGCCGTCTGATCAGGGTCTACTCTGTTTGCTAATAGAATTTCAAAGATCTGTGTCTTTACTTTCTAAAATGGCTACAAAGTTCCACCTTCCATATTTCATTTTAACTATTTTGTCCATGAATAATCAGTAGGTATTGAAATTCGTAATAAACATAGAACAGGGAAAGGGGGGTTAAGAAGGTGAGCAGTACATGGCCATCATTGCTGTCTTGTTCAGATAGTCCATTTTAGTTGCTTGTTTTGTTTATTCATTTGATGTGTGGCTATTTCTTATTTTCTTTCTTTCTTTTCTTCCTCATTTTCCAGTGATCATACTGTACGTATTTGGAGAAATAAGTCAAGTTCGCAGGAACTTCCAGATTTGAGCCCAGATCCTCAAGATGATAAGAGTAGTACCAGCTCTTGACGAATCCCGGAGTATTTACCACTTGGATAAAAAAAAATTAATTGGGCCGGGTTCAGAAAATGCGTCTTTGGGTCTATGTCTATAATGTAGACACAGGCCATGCAACATGAGCAAGGACAACTCCAGTGACAAGACATTTGATAAGGGTTAACCGTGTTTAGACACTTCCTTCTATATTTAGTAATAGGGTCAGGTTAACCCTTTACCTGTTCAATATTCATGTCAGAAATTATTACATCATGAACATCGGTATTTATTTGCTGAATTTTCATAATGGAGCATGAACACATGAATTTGTTACTTTGGCAGAAACTGTAGGATTAGATCTATATAATGCCATAAGCAAACGGAACACTGGCCCTGTTCAGATGGCTCCTACGGGAGCCAGCTGCCTGATCTGGGTCTACTCTGTTTGCAATAGGGTGAAAAGGTGTTTAAGTGAAAGAACGGGTTCAACTCTCAGTATGATCAGTTTGCACTCATGTTGAGCACAACATTTAGTTCAAGTGCTTCAGTTCTTTATAAAGCTATTTGTGTGCAATGTGCATTAGTCCATTCGATGTGTGCATGGGTACATCTACCCACATCTGTCTGTCATCCGTCGTCAACAATTATTTTAACCCTTTTATGTAAGAAATAATGACTGAATACTACAGGCAGCTCTTAACCCATTCCCTCATAGGCTATTTTTAGAACCAACCTCTTTGAATAAATCTACCAAAAAGGAGCATTAACTAGAGAAAAGTATTTTTTTTCAGAATTGTGTAGTTTAGAAACCATTGTGATAAATAGAGCATTTGCTCCTGTGGAGCAAATGCTCTATTTATCACAATGTTTACACAAAGTTACTTTTACAGAAGCGTCAATATGCGGGAATGGGTTAATACAATGACATTTAGAACAGTGGAATTTTCACTTTGTAACATAAATCTTATGGGAACAACTCTGAATTGTGCATTTTTATTTGTTACCAATGGATTCTTCAGACACTGAGATGGAAATTTAGGGGAACCTAAGTGCATTATTGTTCTAATTCACTATTCAATATCAGGACATGTGTGTCTGTTGATGATAAATCTTCATTGGTTGACTGTTTCATACAATAAAACACAAAGTGTCATAGGTTTGCCTAGTTTTCCATATTATGGAAATAGAGTTGCATAAACTAGCGCTTTGTTTGGCTCTTTGCATGCTGAGTTTTATTTTGTCCTCTGTTTTACTTCTTAACCCTTTCCTCCATAAATACGCCTTTCTACGCCTCTATAAACATCACTTTTTGAAACCATTGTGATAAATAAAGCATTTGCTCCTAAGGAGCAAATGCTCTATTTATCACAATCGTTTCAGAACTACACAAAATTCTGTTTTTTTCTTTTCTCTATTTAATGCTCCTTTTTGGTAGATTTATTCAAAGAGGTTGGATCTAAAAATAGCCTATGAGGGAATGGGTTAATGCTTTACACCATGAATATTTATGTATGAAATAATGGCATCATCAATAGTAAATAGATTAGTTTTTATAAATAGCACATTTACACTGGAGTTTTAGGCCATTGTAGAATTTGTAGAATCATATCAATATTATTTCATAAGCATACAGAGCAGACCCTGATCAGATGGCTCCTACATGGTCATCTGATATGGATCTACTCTGTTTGCAGATGCGTGAAAACATGTTTATATAAAGGAAAGGGTTGAAATAAAATTCTCTTATTTCTTTGCAAAAATATTGTCTTGGTGTCAAACAGTTTGGATCCTGATGAGGTGGCACGTTATGTGTCATGTCATGTGGATCCTAATGTGAATCCAAACTGTTCGCCTGGCTAATCAAGGTGTCGCCACTAGCATGCAAAGAGTTAAAGATGATAGAAGTATATCTTGGAATTTTTTTTCTGTCTCTTCAGATACCAAAAAGTCTCTTGGGAAAATTGTCTCATATTTCCAAATATTCGTTTAGGGTACACGTTTTATAAGACTATAACTTGGAATTATTGAAATGGACTTACACCTTTGGCAAGGAAAGGTTAAAATGAACTTATATTGTATTTACATGGACCTGAAACTTTAACCATTTACCAGAGCAACAGATAAATGTTCATACTTTAGAATGGTGTCTTAGAATGGTGCCAAAGAGGTTTGGTGGAAAAATAAAGGAGTTACTCTTTAAAATGTTCTAATTTACGCATCTTATCTGGACATCTGATTTACTCCAAATGATACTGCAAATATATATTACAGGATTTTTATAATGGATATGATCACAGTAATCTTTAGCTAAGGTAGAAACTATAGAAGCAGATCTATATTACTCCATAAACAAACAGAGCTGACCCTGATCAGATGGCTCCTACAGGAGCCGTCTGAACCAGATTTACTCAGTTTGCAAAGGCATTCAAGGTATACCTACCTATGGTGTAATGTGTAAAATAAGTATTTCTTACTCAGTGTGATATTTTGGATATTGATCAGATACAGACTTACTCTGTGTTTTATCTAAATCTAAACTGTTTACAAAGACTTAGAAATTAATTGGTATACTAAAATTATGCCTTGATCCGATTTTGTAAAATTGCAATGCCATGATGTATATGCTTTGCAAATTGGGACTTTGCTTTTTTTTGCTTTATTTTTGTATTTTGCTTGTTGTATATTACCAAGTACGGTAGTTTTGTTGCAGTTGTATTCCTTTATAGTACTGTACAATCAACTCAGCTACAGTAAAACTTCTCTGATGTGACCATCCAAAACAGGTCTAGTTTGGGGTCCTAGAGGTATGTGGAAGCTAAATGCAGGACAACAGTTAGGCAGAAAGCTCCCTTTCTCCATTATTTTCATAATGCATTAAGCAGCCACCTGCTTCATGAAGTGGTTTCTTCAGAAGGGTTTTATTGTACTAATAATGCTCACTTGGTTAGTATTGGTTAGCCAAGGTACATGTGTATTAGGATTTATCTGTCACCCTGCCATCACTCTAGCACATTCAGTTAAGAAATCATCATACTGAAACATTGTCTTAATGCATTTTGCCTTTAGAATCAATAAGTAGATACAGATGTATGTGCCCTTGAGTAGTTAAAATATCCATTTACAGCTACATGTATGTCTAGTTGTTTTCAATCTAAACCTTGGCATTCATCTTGATCATATTCAGGCATAATGTTTATAACCAGATGATAAACAGTTTTGATTAATCTCGAAGGTACATCTAGAATGTTTTATTTTTTTCAGTAATTCCTGATGTATAACCTTGTGATACACCCTGTGGCCTATTATGTTTTTTTGTAATCAGACCTTTTGACCATATTGTGTGAATCATTTCAATTATTTCTGCTAATGTGTGCCATTGATTTTTACCAAAAATAACCCAACATTTTTATATTATCTGAATCTAACTAACCTATAAAAATTAGTCTTATAACTTTGCATCAACAAAATACTGTAAAATCCCTCTAAAATTGATAATCAGTTTAATATAAATATTGGTCTTAGATACAGATGGCAGCTTAATGCAGGGTGAAAGCCATGCAAAAAGCTTCTCTAGGAGCTTTCTGCATGCCCTGCATTAAACAGCCACCTGCCTAAATGTATCTAAATTCTTCACTACTAGAATTCTGGTTTAGAGAGGATTCACTGTATTTTAGAAATTGGTATTGGCTACACAATATGTTGAAAAAATTTGAATAAAAGCAGGAGAATAGTATACAACTATAGTTATGGTAAAGAGATCAGAACATGTTCTTTAGTTCTACTGTATAATCTGAGCTTAATACACTCTTGCTTGTTTTCTGAAAAGTAAAAAAAGACAAAACTGAGGCTGACCACAATGAGATGTATTGTTTATAGTTGTTTGCCAAGCATAGTAAAAGTATTTTTCTCCTTGTTGATAGTAACAATTTTCCATATGTAAGTTTGATTAGTGTCATTGATCTCTGATTGGGAAACAAGCTATCACACTTAGCCTTACATAGTGCATAGTGGATAGTTGATAATGGTGGCAATTCCAAAGTCATTCATTTTTGTTCTGATTTTGTAAATTTTATGTAAATTTTATGTAATTGCTTTAACCCTTTACTTTATGAATATTCATGTAAGTAGTTATGGCTTTATTAATACTAGTCAATAGAATTTTCATACTCATAATTGACAAGGGAATTTTTGACCCTGAAAAAACTGTATATTGAATTAACATCAATGTTAAGATATACATGTATGTCAAAGCAGATTTGTAGAAGATGATGAACTTCACCATTTCCTTCATGAATATTATAAAAGACTTGATGAATTTTATTAATTAAATTTTATTAATGGTAAACGAACAAAGGAATTTTTTATCATGTTGGAAAATGTAGAATCAGATATATGTTATGTCACAAGCAGACGTCTACTCTGTTTACGAGGTGTGATAAAGCTCCCTCATATTGACGTCTTTTGATGCCTCAGTAAAAGTCACTTCTTGAAACCAGTGTTAAATAGAGCATTTGCTCCATTGGAGCAAATGCTCTATTTATCACAATAGTTACAAAACTACACAATTTTAAAAAAAATCCTTTTCTTAAGTAAATGCTCCTTTTTCGGTAGATTTATACAGAGGTTTGGCCTAAAAATAGCCTTTGAGGGAATGGCTTAAGGAGTTAAGGGTTAGTGCTGAATATTTATTTTATCCCCCCCCCCCCCCCCGATCAAGGGGGAGGGGGGCATATTGTTTTTTGCCCTGCCTGTTGGTTTGTTTGTTTGTGTCCGACTTGTTGACAATAATTATGTAGCCATTGCACATACATACTCCAAGCTTTGCATGCATGTGCAACTTATGGAGGCGAATATTTTTAGGGGTGACTTATCAACGTCAAAGTCATACATCAAGGTCAAAGGTCAAATAGGATGCATAGTGTTTCACAAACCCATCTTGTTTTGTCATTGTAAAAAGCAGAATCCATGTAACCCTTTCCCTCATGAGTATTTGTTACCTGAATTTGTATATTGGTTAATGAAAATAAATGATTTTTTTTCCAATTCACAAACTGTAGAATCATATCTTTATTATTCCATAAGCAAACAGAGTAGACCCTGATCACAATTGCTCCTATAGGAGTCTGCTCTGTTTGTAAAGTCATAAAAAGGCATTTATATGAAGGAAAGGGTTAATTCCTGAAAGACAAACTTTTCTGAAAAAGTGAAAAAGTGCAGACCCTGAACAGAAATGTCTTTATAGGATTGTTGGATAAATCTTCTGACCTGCGTGAACAAAAGAGAGTGAACATTGTTTTCTAAATTTGTTTCCAGCGTTCAAAGAATAAAGGGTACATTTTGAAATGAAATATGTTGTAATTTTGTGGCATTTGTTAAAATCTGAATGTATGAACATCCAAAATATTTGTTAGTTTGTGCTGTACAATTTATGTGTATTTATTGGGCATTCCATTTGTAAGATACCGGTACAACCTTTGTATATAGCATTAACCCAGTACCTCATGAATATATATGTAAGAAGCAATTACATCATGAATATTTATTAATTTAAGTTTTATAATTGCTAATAAACAAATAATTTTTTTGGCAGAAATTATAGAACCACATCTATATTTTTTCATAAGGAAACAGAGCAGACCCTGATAAGTCCGGTCCTACAAGAGCCATCTGTTCTGGGTCTATTCTGTTTGCAAGGGTGTAAAAGGGGGTCTCTATTAGGGAAAGAGTAACCATAGTAACCAGGTCAATACCCCTTCTACTGATAAAGGGCTAAACATTCTTAGAGCTGAATTAATGTCCTACAGTAAAACCCCTCTAAACCAGAATTCTGGTAGAGGAGAATTTGACACTTTAGCCAGATGGCTGCTTAATGCAAGGTGAAAGTCATTAGAGGGAACGTCCTAGAGGAGCTTTCTGCATGACTTACACTGTGCATTAAGCTACCATCTGTTTCCCTGACAAATATTTGTGCTAACTTTAATGTCTGGTTTAGAGGGTCTTACTGTATATCAACATCAAATCAGCACAATAGAAATCCCTTTCAGATGGCTAGTTAATTGCCATTTAGATTTGTAGAAGCAGTATGTTACTGCATTATACTAGCAGTTGACTTAAAGACAAACAATTTCTAATTGTTTTTAGGGACTGCTTAACCCCTTACTCCATAAATATGCCTTCTCTACGCCTTTGCAAACAGAGTGACCTGGATCAGGCAGCTCTAACAGGAGGTCTGATCTGGTTCTTGCTCTGTTTGCTTATGATGATATCGATATGATTCTACAGATCTGCCATATATGATTCTACAGATCTGCCATATCCAAAATTTCTCATGTCCTTGTGTGATTATAACATATCTAATTGATATTCATAATATCATTTATATTTATTTTACATGAATATTCATGGAGTAACGGATTAAGAGAGATTTTACTGTGAAAGATAGTTAAGAGTTAGCACAGCTATAACTACCAATATTTATCAGTGTATTCTGGTTTCAAGAGGAGTCTGTTATACAGAATCTTACTTTCACAAAAGTCATTATCTCGTTTGCTAGCAATGATATACCAGCTGCTTCAATAAGGTCTTTTTTTAAATAATCTACTTAAAAGACTTGGCCTGTTTAACTTATCTACTTAGTTTTGCTTTTTTTGGCGAATGTACTTAGCTGTTTTTCATCCTGTGCCAGTACGTATGTTTCCATTGACTTGATATCCAGCGCTCTTGGATAACCCTTTTCCATTTGAATATTCATGAAAGAAATATTGACATCATGAATATTTATCTGCTGAATAATTTATATATTTCAAGAGAATGTTTAACTTTGACAAAAACTAAAATCAGATCTGTATCATGTCATAAGCAGTGTAGACCTTACAGGAGCCATCTGATCTGGGTCTACTCTGTTCGCAAAGACATTAAAAGGCATTTATATGAGGGAAGGGGATGAAGTGTTGTTTTGAGTATTGTTTATATTCAGAGCACACAGGAAAAGAGGACATATTTGAGGCTCTATAGTTAATGTGAAATTTTACTTAGAAATTTCATATTTTACTTAGAAATTTTATAATACATTTTTTGGAGGCCACATTGTCTCTAGAGGACCAGATCATTTGTGATAATTAAGCTGAGATATGAAGAAAGATGCCTTTTGAAACTGAGAAAAGTCTGCATCTTTATACGCCCCTTATATTTGTATATGTTAATGAGTCTTGATTACAATAGATCTTGATACATTGTATATAACAATAACACATTGTAATGTTGTGGCTGATTTGTCTCCAGTGTTTAACCTTTTCTTTCATGTAAACATCTTTTAGGCATTTGCAAACAAAGTAGACCCAGACCATATGGCTCCTATAGGAGTTGTCTGATCATGGTCTACTCTGTTTGCTCTTATGACATGATATAGATCTGATTCTAAAGTTATTGATGTCATTATTTTTCACAACTGAACAGGGAAAGGGTTAACCATCTCCAACTATAGGTGATTATATAATAGCTTTACTGTCAGTTCAGAGCTAACTGAGTCAACTAATAACAGGATGTCTCATCAGCTGGGTCCATGCTTATAAAACTTTCAGTTGAGCCTG
This sequence comes from Azorinus chamasolen, assembly GCA_963576725.1. Taxonomy (NCBI): domain Eukaryota; kingdom Metazoa; phylum Mollusca; class Bivalvia; order Cardiida; family Solecurtidae; genus Azorinus; species Azorinus chamasolen. The sequence goes on from OY755246.1 coordinate 1,992,072, forward strand.
AGTTCGTTCTCAAGTTTTTGATTGGTCAGATTTGAGCCTTTGGCTCAAATCTGACCAATCAACAGCTTGAGAACTCAAATCTCACCAATCAAAAGCTTGAGAACGAAACTCAGACTCAACTAAAAGCTTTATAAGCATGGACCCAGGATCTGAACAGTGTGACATCTTGTCATGATTTTAAAAAGAATTGGAGGAACTGTCTATGTTGCAATTTACGTAGTGTTGATAGGATTGAGATCATAGTTTTATTTGTTGTAATTGATTATATCTGTGCAAGAAATAATCAAAACTGGCACAAAATAATTAACACATTCCTATTATTATTATATTGTTCTGCCAATGTGGAATGATTGTTTCCCACCAGAGTATAACATTATGTTTTAAGCTCTATATTTAACTTCTTGCACACTAACGGCAAAATCGTAATTATCTATGCCAACAGTTTGGATCCAGATGAGATGTCACATAATGCAGCATCTCACCAGGATTCAAACTGTTTGACACCTTGACCATACATTGCAAAGAAATGAGAGAACTTTTGTCTTAGGAATTGAAGCAAACATAAATTGTTGCAGTGTGCAAAGAGTTACAGGATGTACTTTGTAATTGATAATAGCATCAAATAGATTGAAACCTGATCAGAAGTCAAGCTTTTTGAAAATAGGCTTTAACCCTTTACTCACCCCTTTGCAAACAGAGTAGACCCAGATGAGATGGCTCCTATAGGAGCCATCTGATCAGGGTCTACTCAGTTTGCCTATGAAATAATACAGATATGATTTTACAGTTTCTGCCATGACCACACATTCCAGTGGTTTATGTTCCATTATGAAAATTAATCTAATAATTATTCATGATGTCATTTTTATTACATGAATATTCAAGAAGTAAAGGGTTAATAACCCACTCCAGTTATGGAGAATAAAGAAATCGAGAAAGAATATTAGAAAAAATATAAATAGAATATTTAACCTTTTTAAGATGGAAAATGTGTGTACTGGCACCTGCAAACAGTGTGGACCCAGATCAAGAGGGCTCCCTGAGGGATGCATGCACTGTTTATCATTCAAAATCCTCTAGCAAAACTTCCTTCAAACTGAATGGACTTGTGTGGTTAAACACAGATGGGTCATTCCACTGTGAATATTCAACAGTGAAAGGGTTAGGCATATTACAGCAAGCAGTTAATTATTATACCACATTTCCCCTTGATGATCTAGAAAACTAAGCCTGTTTTATATCTGTTCAGACTTTCACACCATTTAGACTTCATGCATTTTCAGAGGAATTTAATGTTTTCTAAACCTTGTATGCACATGATAAAGGTTTCAGTGTAAAGATGAATGCTCCAGTCTAAATTTAAATGCTTTAGTGTAAAGATAAATGCTTTAGTGTAAACAGAAAATGTTGATTGAGTTCTGACTTATGTGTTTGTAAATGCCAGACTAGTGCTGAATTAGCTGTTTCCCTCTTTGCAAAAAGTACACCCAGATCAGACGGCTCCTGTATGAGCTGTCTGATCAGGCTCTGCTCTGTTTGCTATGGGATTATATAGATCTGATCCTACAGCTTGTGTCATAGGCAAACATTCCTTTAAAAATTTTACATTATAAAAATAATGATCATGAATATTCATGAAGTGACCAATTCACACATAAATGTTCAAGAGGTAAAGAGTTAACAGGCTACATGTGAACCCATTTCCTCACACTGACTCAGTCAACAGGCTACATGTGAACCCATTTCCTCACACTGACTCAGTCAACAGGCTACATGTGAACCCATTTCCTCACACTGACTCAGTCAACAGGCTACATGTGAACCCATTTCCTCACACTGACTCAGTCAACAGGCTACATGTGAACCCATTTCCTCACACTGACTCAGTTAACAGGCTACATGTGAACCCATTTCCTCACACTGACTCAGTTAACAGGCTACATGTGAACCCATTTCCTCACACTGACTCAGTCAACAGGCTACATGTGAACCCATTTCCTCACACTGACTCAGTCAACAGGCTACATGTGAACCCATTTCCTCACACTGACTCAGTCAACAGGCTACATGTGAACCCATTTCCTCACACTGACTCAGTTAACAGGCTACATGTGAACCCATTTCCTCACACTGACTCAGTCAACAGGCTACATGTGAACCCATTTCCTCACACTGACTCAGTTAACAGGCTACATGTGAACCCATTTCCTCACACTGACTCAGTTAACAGGCTACATGTGAACCCATTTCCTCACACTGACTCAGTCAACAGGCTACATGTGAACCCATTTCCTCACACTGACTCAGTTAACAGGCTACATGTGAACCCATTTCCTCACACTGACTCAGTCAACAGGCTACATGTGAACCCATTTCCTCACACTGACTCAGTCAACAGGCTACATGTGAACCCATTTCCTCACACTGACTCAGTCGTCTTAAACCATTGTGATAAATAAAGCATTTGCTCCATAGGAGCAAATGCTTTATTTATCACAATGGTTTCAAAACTATAATTCTTAAAGTGTCATTTTTATTAGAAAAATTTCCTTTTCAGTAGTTTTATTCAAAGATGTTGAGTCTGAAAGTAGTCTAGGAGGGAATGGGTTAAAGCAAGTGAAGAAATCATCACATGTTGTTTTTAATTTTGTTTGTTTTTTTCCTGTTGTAATATAGGGTAATATGGGTATATAGAAAGCAGTCTGAAAATAAAGCAGTTTGATTTCTGATCAGGTACCTAGTCTTATGGTGTCCTAATTGTTTCCAAAGTCATTGTAAATGCCAAATGGTTTACTGAAATGATTCCGTTACGGTGATTACGTTAGTTAATATATTAGTAAAACCTATGTCTTTCTTTTAGACAAATTTTGACTTGATGAGTTGAATTTTGTAAATAAGAGGGTATATGTTATTTGTGATTACGTACTGCATGATAAGGATTCTGTCTCAGAGGACAGGGTGTTACGTTTAATTGTGATTTGTACAGATATAACGATGAGGACCAGTTGCCAATGATTGTGCAGGGAATTCGTGTTACCTGTTTCTGTTCATACCAAAACTTGACTTCCATATACAATGCACAAAATAAAATGATTATATTTCTAGAAAGATGTTTGTAATCAATACCATTTCCCCTGAACGACGTTTTTAGCTCACCTGCCCGTCCTCATATGTTTTACGTCAACCATCATGCATTGTCAACAATTTGTTTAAAGGACATCTCTTCCCAAACCACTGACTGGATTTTCAAATTTCACAGGAATTATCTACAGGAGACCCTCTGATTTTTAGCTCACCTGAGTATGCCCAGGTGAGCTTTTGTGATCGTCCTGCATCCGTCCGTCTGTCCATCCGTCAACACTTGTTTTAAACAACATCTCCTCTGTTTCAGAGTGTAACAAAAACTTTACATAAATGATCTTTGTATCATGCTCTATAAAAATTGCTAAAAGAATCTAGAGTCATGCTGCCATGTCAACCAAAAGAAAAGTCCCCTGGCAGCCCTTTATCAAAATTGCTAAAATCATTTTGATATTTCAAAAAAACATGACCGCCAGGGGCAGATCTAGATTTCCTTATATAACTATACAGAAACCTTTAAAAACCTTTTTTTCCAAAACCAGTTGTCCAATTGGAAGGGTATTTGGTAGAAATAATCTTCTGGTGACCCTTTATCGAAATTGCTAAAATCACTTTGATAGCTCAAAAAACATGACAGCCAGGGGCGGTGCTAGATTTCCTCATATATATGTCAATAACTGTGACATAACGGTTATAGCAATGAACGTGCGTGAGACTCAGGGCAAATCTCAATTGGAAACGGCCAATGATTTGATCGCCGCCCTTGGGGACAGTATAGCCCAACAAGTGAAAATCACTGATGTAAAACGGTGTACGGACAGAAATACCGGTAAACCGCCAGTGTTAAAGATAGCTTTTGAAACCGTTGAACAGAAAGTGAGTGTGTTACGTGCAAAGAAAACTGTTGGATAGCCGGAGATTTAAAAATGTGTATCTGCGCAGTAGCAAAACGCACACGGAGCGTATCCTCGAACTAAATGCTAAAACGCTACTGTCTGAGTTACCAAATGGTAACCAATTCAGGGTCACCGGAAACGGTCGAATCGTCAGGAAAGACAGCCGAGCTCCGGAGAGATCCGAAGAACGACGATCTTCTATGGCGGACGACAATGTACACTAAGCCAACTCCCGGTTTAACGAAAACTCTATATCCATATCGCATGTTAATGTATGCGGATGGACGGAATCGAACAATGAGTTAAGATCCAAATTAATTGAACACATTGATACCCATATAGTTTGTATTAGTGAAACCCATTTGAAAAGCAATCAGACAGTAGATATAGATGGTTACCGTTTTTATTCGCATAATCGCCAGCTTTTGCATATCAATGCGCCAAAGGGGTCCGGAGGGGTAGGTGTCTTTGTTCGGAACTGTGTTTATGAGGAATACGATGTAGAGATCATAGATAAGAGTTATGAGGGAATTTTAGGACTTTCTTTAATATCAAAATCTACAGGTTATAGTATTGTTGTTTTCTCCGTGTATTTACCTCCCGAAAACTCACACTGGGGACGGAATGCGACGGAATTTTATGCACATTTACTTGGACAAATGTATCTTTTATGTGACCGTGATGCTGTATTTATTTGTGGAGACTTGAATTCACGAATTGGTGATTATAACGAAGTTATTTCAGATATAGACAATGTCCCTCCTAGACAAATAATAGATAAGACAATTAATCAGCATGGTCATTGTTTCATAGAGTTTCTAAATGACTCTAAAATGTGTATTCTTAATGGTAGATTTGATAGTGCATTGGATAATTATACATCGGTGTCAAGTAAAGGGAGGTCGTTGGTGGATTACGTCTGTGTTCCGCATAACTGCTTAGGTATTTGCAGAAACTTTGAAGTTATCTCCCCTTCATCACTAGTTGACCGATACGCTTTACATGGTCTTGTAAGGGAGCGCAGTAAATTGCCTGACCACTACTTTTTGCGATTTAATTTCACTTACACAAACACTATAGTTGATACGCAAGCTGCGGGTGACAAATCAGAATCGATTATCCGACCTCGCTTTACCAATAGAATATATAAACTGAAAAATATACCTGTCAATTTCTTATCATCAGAGGTAACCCGAATTGCATTACTTGAAATAATACGGAATATTGAACTATGCAGAGAAAACCAAAATAGTGTGGACTCTGTTTATGAACAATTTTGTAATATGTTAATTACAGAAATGAACGAAACTATTCCCTCATTTGATTGCTCAAAGAAAACTCGCAAGCGTTACAAGATATTTAAGCCGTACTGGGATGAAGCTTTAGAAAACAAATGGCATAATGTAAGAAAAGCAGAGAAAGATTTTCTTAAGTGTTGCGGAGATAGAAATACGAAAACTAGTTTGAGAGTGGCATTTCAAAATGCACAGAAAACATTTGATAAGGATCTGAGGCAAGCAGAGAGAAAATATCGACGCTCACTATCCATTGACATCGAGGCTAATTGCACAAATAATCCGAGGGCATTTTGGGAGCATATACAAAAATTAGGCCCGAAAAGAAAAAATAACATCCCCTTTGAAGTGCTTGATGACGAAAATAATGTAAACTCCGATGAGACATTCGTATTTAATAAATGGGCTCAAGACTTCGAAAAACTTTATAATTGTTCCGATCATACCGATAATTTTGATGATGAATTCTATAATAGGATATTGCGAGAAAAAGATATTTTAGAAAACGATATGACAAATAGTTTGCTGGAAGAAAATGTTGAATTAAACATGCCTATCACGAGACAAGAGGTTGCGAAAGTAATTCATAATGCCAAAAACGGTAAAAGTACAGGTTATGATAGAATACCGTACGAAGTTCTAAAATTTCCCCTGTTAACTGATACTCTGCATTCCTTATTTAGTCTATGTTTCGATACAGGAATAATACCTAGTATATGGAGAATGGCTATGATCTCCCCCATTCCCAAAGATAGCACAAAAGATCAACGGATACCTTTAAACTACCGTGGGATAAGTTTATTATCATGTGTAAGCAAGCTTTTCTCAGCAACACTTAACAATAGATTGGTTAATTATTTAGAACACAGCGATATTTTAGTCGAAGAGCAGAATGGGTTTCGTTCTAAACGTTCGTGCGAAGACCACGTATTTTCTGCATGTACTGTAATACGAAATAGGCTGCTTATGAAAAAAGAAACGTTCGGCACCTTTATTGATTTACAGAAAGCTTTCGATTTTGTAGACAGAGATATGCTTCTTTACAAACTTTTATGCAATGGTGTAAATGGTAAGTTTTACAATTGCATGAATGCTATTTTGTCAAATACGTCAGCATGTGTAAAGTTAAACGGCTGTCTGTCTGACTGGTTCCCGACTTTATCCGGTGTCAGACAGGGAGACAGTGGCTCGCCGACAATTTTTGCACTGTTCATAAATGATTTAGTTGAAGGTCTTAATTCGCTCAACAAAGGAATCAAAATTGACGAAAATATGTTGTGCTGTCTGTTATATGCTGATGACATTTTACTACTAGCAGAAAATGAACATGATATGCAAGTTATGCTAGATTTTACTCATAAATGGTGCCGAAAATGGCGACTTCGTATTAATAGTGAAAAATCAAATGTTATTCATTTCAGGAACAAAGGGAAAAAAGAAGTGGTTTTGATTTTAAATTAGGCAATGATACTGTACAGTATGTATCTGTTTATCGATATCTTGGGGTGCATTTACATGAACATTTAGATTTTCAACAAACAGCAGAAATATTAGCAAAAGCTGGTGGCCGTGCTCTTGGCGCTGTTATTTCAAAAATCCACAATTACAAAGATGTAGGATATAAAACGTACAGTAAAATGTTTTATTCATGTGTGGTACCTGTACTAGATTATTGTTCTTCTGTGTGGGGTTTCAAACATTTGAATAAAATTGATATGATTCAAAACCGAGCTATTCGATATTTTATGGGTGTTCATAGATTTGCACCGATTTTAGCAATAACAGGTGATATGGGTTGGATTAATTCCCCACACCGACGTTGGGTTAATATAGTAAGATATTGGAACCGACTTGTAAATATGGATAGAAATAGGCTAACAAGACGTGTTTTTGAATATGATTTTAATTTTCAGGGGCACACATGGTGCTCAGATGTTAGACAAATACTACAAGATACTGGGATGCTAGACCACTATCGAAACAAAACACAGGTTAATCTTTTGGATCTAGAAAATCGTCTTTTGAACTTGTATAGATTGGAATGGCGTCAGAAAGTTACAACTGTTGCTAAATTAAGAACCTTTGTTAAATTTAAATTTGAATTTAATTTAGAGCCGTACTTACTGATAAACCTTTCAAAAGTTGAAAGGTCACATCTAGCACAATTGAGGTCTGGAATCCTACCACTAAAAATTGAAACAGGGAGATATGCGGGTCTTCCAGTACATGAAAGAACATGCAGTTTCTGTGAGGACAATGTAGTTGAAGATGAACTACATCTCTTGCTACACTGTCCAAAATACAACGATTTAAGAAAACTTTTATTTGATAAAGTAATCACTATAGATGAAAATTTTATCAATTTAACTGACAGTGAAAAGATGGTCTGTTTGATACAAAATCACTGCGCTGGTGTTTCTAAATTTATTGTCAACAGTATGTATAGAAGGAGAGAATGTCTCTATCGCTAGGATGTTGATCTTATTTTTGACTGTATTATAAAACATTCAACTTCTGAAACAAATAAACAAATATATATATTGGTATTTATATAGCTCATGTGCATAAATAATGCTTATGTTATATACGTTATTTATTTCATATTTTGATGTTAGTCATTTTGTTTAAAGTGACTCATAGGCCCAACGTGGCCGGGTGTTGTTAATTGTTTGTCTGTAATATTTATATGCTATGCATAACACGATGTCACTATAATAAAATATACTTACTTACTTACTTACTTACTTACATATATAAACTTTAAAAAATCTTTCTCAAAACCGATAGTGCAACTGGAATGGTATTGGTAGGAAAATTCACCAGGTGACTAACAAAATTGCTAAAATCATGTTGATATCTGATCTTTATATCTCTTAACCCTTACCTTCATATAAACGTGTTTTCACGCATTGCAAACAGAGTAGACCCAGATCAGTAGGCTCCTATAGAGCCGTTTGATCAGGTTCTGTTCTGTTTGTTAATGGAATTTGAAAATTTGTTTCTTTACTTTCTAAAATGGCTACAACTTTCCACCTTCCATATTTCATTATAACTATTTTGTCTATGAATATTCAGTAGGTAGTGAAATTTAGAATAAACAGGACAGGGAAATGGTTAAACTCTCAAACCACTGCTTTGATTCTCATCGACTGTCAGAGGAATAGTCTGTGGGTGGCCTTCTGTCAGAGGAATAGTCTGTGGGTGGCCTTCTGTCAGAGGAATAGTCTGTGGGTGGCCTTCTGTCAGAGGAATAGTCTGTGGGTGGCCTTCTGTCAGAGGAATAGTCTGTGGGTGGCCTTCTGTCAGAGGAATAGTCTGTGGGTGGCCTTCTGTCAGAGGAATAGTCTGTGGGTGGCCTTCTGTCAGATTTGTATTAACTTTTAGCCTGCTGAGCAAATTATTTTTGCAGAATTGATTCACCTACTATTTTTAGCTCACCATCAGAGAGAGCTTTTGTGATCGCCTGATTTCCGTCGTCAACAATTCTCAGCTTTCATCTTTGGCACATATCATCACCTATAGGTCCTTTACAAAAGTTATATAAATTATGCCCCTGGGGTCAAAATTGGCCCCGCCCCAGGGGTGGATAGTTTTCAATAGAAACATATAGTGAAAACTTTGAAAATCTTCTCTGAAACTGGAAGGTTCTCAGCTTTCATATTTGGCACATAGCATCATGTTCAGGTCGTCTACAAAAGTTATATAAATTATGTTCCTGGAGTCAAAATTGGCCCGACCCCAGGGGTGGTTAATTTTCAATAGAAACATATAGTGAAAACTTTGAAAATCTTCTCCCCTGAAACTACAGGGTTCTCAGCTTTCATATTCGGTACATAGGATCATGTTCAGGTCCTCTACAAAAGGTTTATAAATTATGCCCCTGGGTCAAAATTGGCCCCAACCCAGGGGTGGGCAGTTTTCAATAGAAACATATTGTGAAAACTTTGAAAATCTTCTCCTCTGAAACTGGAAGGTTCTCAGCTTTCATATTTGGCACATAGCATCATGTTCAGGTCCTCTACAAAAGTTATATAAATTATGCCCCTGGAGTCAAAATTGGCCCGGTCCCATGGGTGGCTAATTTTCAATAGAAACATAGTGAAAACTTTGAAAATCTTCTCCCCTGAAACTACAGGGTTCTCAGCTTTCATATTCGGTACATACATGTAGGATCATGTTCAGGTCCTCTACAAAAGGTATATAAATTATGCCCCTGGTTAAAAATTGGCCCCAACCCAGGGGTGGGCAGTTTTCAATAGAAACATATTGTGAAAACTTTGAAAATCTTCTCCTCTGAATCTACAGGGTTCTTAGCTTTCATAGTTGGCACATAACATTATGTTCAGGTCCTCTACAAAAATTACATAAGTTATGCCCCTGGGGTCAAAATTGGCCCCGCCCCAGGGTGGCCAGTTTGCCATAGAAACATAAAACTTTGAAAATCTCCTCTGAAACTGGAAGGTTCACAGCTGTCATATTCGGCACATAGCATCACGTTCAGGACCTTTACAAAAGTTGTATAAATTATGCTCCTGGGGTCAAAATTGGCCCCGCCCAAGGTGGCCAGTTTTCTATAAAAACGTATGTTGAAAACTTTGAAAATCTTCTCCTCTGATTGTTTGGTGAGCGATATCAGGGCTATCATGGCCCTCTTGTTTCAAAATTCAAGTTATAGTCAATGTGTCTACCAAAATACAATCAGGATGTCAAACAGTTTGGATCCCGATGAGACGCCGAGTTACTCGGCGTCTCTTCTGGATCCAAACTGTTTGCAAAGGTATTCACCTATCCGCCTATAGCAGGCTGAAGGTTAATCTTTCCGGTCCGCAGCATGAGTAGATCACGAGCGATAAAAATAGATGTTAATGGACAATTCCTTGAAACGACATCTCTTAAACTGCTGAATGGATTTCCACCATTTTTCACTGGAATGATTTGCAGGCCACCCTTTATCAGATTTATATAAATAATTGAGGGCAGTAAGTTTAATCCAAGGAACTCTGGTTTCGAAGAACATTGACTATAGCAAAACAGAAATCTTCAGCAAATTTTATGTTAAATGCTGACAATGAAAACTGGACAATGTTCAGATTGCAACCATTTCAATAACTATTTACCAAATTAGCCCCAGTGCTTGTTGATAACTTACCATCCCCATCTGGACGTTATATAGCGTTGGATCAGATATATTTAGACATGTTATGCTTCCAGCAATATTGGAAATGATACTTCTACAATGCGCACAGTCAGCGGACATTTTGTGTATAAGCAATTATGTGATAAGAGCACATGACGTGGTAATATTCTAACCCGCTTTCGCAAAGATGTAGTCCCATATATATAGTAATGTTGGCCTACAGTTACCCCCACCCCACCCCCCTATAACGGAATTCTAATAGAGAAGATACTGTTAAGCGGGTGGCTGCTTAATGCAGGTTGAAAGTCATGCAGAAAGCTCCTAAAGCTCACCCGCTTTAGAGATATTTACTGTATACATTACATATTTAACTAGAAAACTGACTCAGTCAGAGAGGGCCCTGTAATCAAAGGCATACAACTCTAGGCGTAGTGATTTGATTCAACCAAAAAACTTTAGGCGTTTTCCTCTGATGATACTAAGCATATATGCCCTTAATATGAAGTACTCTTTGAGTTATCGCGCCGCATCAAAATTATTGACGGACGGACAATTTACTGTCTGGAAAAGAAATTCCTGTGAATTGCCCAAGTAAAGTAAGTTCCCACATGGCAGCTCGAATACAATACAGTGTGGTAAATTTAAGGAATAGTTCAAGCCAGACATATACGTCTCTCAGTTCAAGCCCACGGTTTGCAATTACAAAGTTTCTATCAAAATCGTTTATTGATTCATTTTTTCATAATGGAATTTTAAAAATCAACCTTATAATAAAAATCTGCTTCCCTATTGTAATAGATCTGTTTGCAAACAATCTAGAGGGAAACAATCGAAATACAGACCTAAAAGGCCATGCGTAAGCCAAGGGAAATTACCACTGTTCAGTTGTATGACAATTATTTGGGTTATCGTTCCTTTAGTGTCACTCCCATACCGTAACATACTATTGCACACCTGTTTGCAAACATATATGGAGCAATACAATGGAAAAACGGGTCTAAAATGTCATACGTGGCACTAAGCAAGGTATTTGGTGTATTACATGACACTAAGACAGCTTAAAATATGGAATTTCGCTTGCTCCAACTCTCGCATTTTATATCGTAGCGTAAAGAAACTGACCAGATATTAATTATCATAAATATACTTTCTCTAAAAGTAAGGCGAAGACTTTCTTGCAGTAGGGGGCGATTTTCACGAAAGACGATTATTATATGTATACGTGTAAATCAATTAAATATACTGACTCATCCTAGTCATTAATAATGTACGCTTGAAGCCTTAACAAGGGAGTAGGCAGCAAACAGTGTTGACACAGAACAGGGGACCCATTAGGAGACATCTGATTCGGATTTACACGTCCTGCATCACGGATTATTTCCGATAATTCTTTCAACACCCCTCAGAATGATAATAACATTAATCTAAAATACATATATGGACGAGTTCACTAGACATATACAGGTTAAAGGAGGAGTTGGTGTTCTCAAATGTGCAATTAAACAATCCTGAATATGTATTGATGTATCTACTGGATACAAATCATGGCAGGTCTTATAAACACACAGGTGTCACGTATTTTGTCTGTCCTATTATACAATGCATACACGTCGTCAACTCTCTCCCTAGTGAAGATTTATGCATGAATTGATAACTTTATGAATATTCATAAACTTTTTTTTATCAGAATTTCAAGAGAATTTTGACTCGGACAAAACTGTAGGATCAGATTATTCCATATGCAAACGGAACACACCCTGATCATGCAGCTCCAACAGGAGCCATCTGCTTTGGGTCTACTCTGTTTGCAAATGCGCGAAAAGGCGTCTCTTTGAGGGAAATGGTTAAAGACTGTGCCTCAGATTGTAGCAGTACAGTAATACACCATACGACAGATTGCAGCAGGAATACACCATACGTCAGACTGTAGCAGTACAGTAATACACCATACGACAGATTGTAGCAGGAATACACCATACGTCAGATTGTAGCAATAATAAACCATACGTCAGATTGTAGCGGTACAGTTATACACTATACGTCAGATTGTAGCAGAAATATACCATACGTCAGATTGTAGCAGTACAGTGATACACCATACGTCATATTGTAGCTCTAATACACCATACGTCTGATTGTAGCAGTACAGTAATACACCATACTTCAGAGTGAAGCAGTACAGAAATACACCATACGTCAGAGTGAAGCAGTAATACACCATACGCCAGATTGTAGCTGTAATACACCATACGTCAGAGTGAAGCAGTAATACAACATACGTTAGGTTGTAGCTGTAATACACCATACGTCAGAATGTAGCAGTACACTGTATTACACTATACGTCAGATTGTAGCAGTACTGTAACACATTATACGTCAGATTGTAGCGGTACAGTTATACATTATACGTCAGATTGTAGCAGAAATATACCATACGTCAGATTGTAGCAGTGCAGTGATACACCATACGTCATATTGTAGCTCTAATACACCATACGTCTGATTGTAGCAGTACAGTAATACACCATACTTCAGAGTGAAGCAGTACAGAAATACACCATACGTCAGAGTGAAGCAGTAATACACCATACGCCAGATTGTAGCTGTAATACACCATACGTCAGAGTGAAGCAGTAATACAACATACGTTAGGTTGTAGCTGTAATACACCATACGTCAGAATGTAGCAGTACACTGTATTACACTATACGTCAGATTGTCGCAGTACTGTAACACACTATACGTCAGATTGTAGCAATAATACACCATACGTCAGGTTGTAGCAATAACAGCATACGTCAGAGTGTAGCAGTAATACACCATACGTCAGACTGTAGCAGTAATACACCATACGTTAAATTGTAGCAGAAATACACCATACGCCAGACCGTAGCAGTAATACACCTTACGTTAAATTGTAGCAGGAATACACCATACGCCAGACTGTAGCAGTAATACACCATACGTCAGATTGTAGCAGTATTACACCATACGTCAGATTGTAGCAGTAATACACCATACGTTAGATTGTAGCAGTAATACACCATACGTCAGAGCAGTAATACACCATACGTCAGAGTGTAGCAGACGACAAGTTACAGACGAAAGTTACACTTTGTTTAAATTTACAGTCTAGAGTTGCGTGAAAAGCGTTTTAAAAATACATAAAGATTACATAACTCTTTCGTATATATAATGAAAAGAAGTACTCGTATATGACAAGAAAAGTGGCCGAATAATCTCTGAAGACGACAAAACTGGCATGTGTTTATTATCGACGACTCGGACATTATTCACATCTGGTAACTGTTCGAAAATCGAAATATGCTGATAATATCTAGTTGTGCAACAAAAATACAAGCATCAACGAAAATCGTTTATTTTGCATCACCGGGACATTTTTCGATATAAGTTCAATTTCCCAATCTTCATAAGAATAATGGAACATAAACAACACCACGTTTTTATTATTTTATTGAACACACGCGTTAATTTATTCAACCCCTTCTTTCTTATAAACATCTTTGCGAAAAAGTGTAGACCCAGGTCAGACGGCTCATGTAGAAGCTGTCTGATCGGGGTTTGCCTATGAAATTATATAGATGTGATCTTACATCTTTTTTGCCTAAGCCAACACTTCCTAAATTTTAGGTTGATTTGAATATTCATGAAGTGATGAATTCTTGTACATATATTCAAGAAGGAAAGGGTTACATGGCTAGTAGGTGATTTACAAACAAACATAATACATGTGTATATTGGTCAGTGAGTTAGATTGTTAAAATGCTCCATTATCTGAACAGTAGATGATTCACAAACAAACATAATATATTGGTCAGTGAGTTAGATTGTTAAAATGCTCCATTATCTTAACAGTAGGTGATTCACAAACATAATATATTGGTCAGTAAGTTGGATATGTTAATGCTCCATTGTCTGATAAAACGTGCTGACATCTTTAACTCTTTGCACGCTAGAGGCGAAAAGGTGATTACCAACATAAACAGTTTGGATCCAGATAAGACGCCACGGCACCATATTTTTACAAGGAAATGATGAGAGAAATTTCGTCTTAAGAATTGGAGCTGACGACAATTGATGCAGACGAAAGAGTACTTGGAATGATGATACGTTCATTACTTTATCTGTAAATACAGCAAAACCTCTCTATAAAGGCCATTAAATTACTTCAAGTATTTTGTGTTAAAGACAGGTGGCTGCTTAATACCAGGTGAAAGTAAAACAGAACGCTCCTATAGGAGCGTTCTGTTTTACTTTCACCTTGCTTTAAGCAGCCACCTGACCTAATTACCAAATAATTAACACACTTTAGTGGCCGTTATAGAGAGGGTTTACTGTACCACGCATGGTGTATTATATGATCGTTGTCTTAAACAGTTTTTCGAATGTTTGAAAAAAGTGACATTCTAAACAATATTGGGGTTCATCGTTGTAATGATGACAAAGTATTTCGTTTAAAGTTTTACTGTGTCAACTTCCAATTTCTATTGGTAAACGGTAATTTCGAGCTATAATAAGCGATTGAACTTGCACAAGTAATTTGGAAGTTATATTAAATATGGTGTTCGTTACAGCCAGGCTTTATATGTTTGCATGCACGTGTGTCTGTCTGCATACCATTGTTGAATTATTGAAGTTTTTATAATGGCGTATGTACACATTACAATTTTGGTATAGGTAGAAACTGTATAGTCGGATTTATTATAATTTCATAAGAACACAGAGCAGACCTTGATTAGACGACTCCTACAGGAGCCGTCTGATCTGGGTTTACTCTATTGGCAAATGCATGAAAAGGTGTTTGTATGACGGAAAGGCTTAAATGTTCCCTATAGAAACAAAAATATTATTGATTGCCCATTAGTACCAAGTACAACATAAAACTGAGATATAGTTTAACAAACTGAGATATAGTTAGAACATATGGTTATAAATAAAGTCTTAATGGTTAAGAAGAGCGGACCGACAGAAGCAAGAGAACTATTCTAAGCCATTTAGATTTTAACTTAGATTAGAGTTTAACTTACTTAGAAAACATACTATTTATAGTTTGAGCCAATAGAAACGCTGATCAGCATGAGGAGTAGTTAATTATTATTCTTTTTTCATTGCCTATGGTCTTTTCGTGGCTTTTTATAGCTCCGCTGACTGAGATTACCGCCGCGAGTGCAGCTCTTGGTGGTAGTAGCAAATATTCAATAAACATGATCATAATTATGTGGGCATATTATTCTAATGGCAGTAAAAGTAAGTAATGAGTTGTTAAATGAGTTATTGAAAACTTAAATGCAAGAATGAAATACTTGACTAGTCGAGACATTTGTTTAGACAAAAACCGAGCTGATTCTTTGGGCACAAAATATAGATTCTATCGTTTTATTAAAATCACTCATGCACATTAATTTCGAACACTATTAAACATGTGTGATTAGCAAAATGAAGCAAAAGCTTTTTGACAAAGTGCAAGCACAGTGTATATATAATCCATGTTTAATGGAAACAGTACTAAATTTTCTGGCACAATTTAACCTTTTTTCATATTTAAGTCTAACGTACCTAATACTATAGCACACTGTTTTGCGACCTACTTACTAGAAGCCCCAACATTTTCATAGCATATCTATGTGTGTATATGTATGAATGACAAAAAATAGACGCTTTACCGTGTACTCCATAATTACGCCTTAGCAATCAAGGTAAACCCAGATCAGACTGTTTCTATAGGAACCATCTGGTCAGGTGTGCTGTGTTCGCTCATGATATTACATAGATATGATTCTACAGTTTCTACATTGGCCAAAACTGGCTGTGTTAATGTGCTGTTATAACAGTTAAATCTAATTAATATTCATAATGTCATTTTCCCCTCTCCCCCACCCCCTTAATATACATTCCTAAGCTGGATATTTTTAGAATACATGCCATTTATTTCCAACTTAAGATAACACATGCAATTCGTAGAAAAACAATTGTGGGATATTTTTGTCTTCAGGCAAATACATAAATATATAGTCATTTGTATTTTTTAAATAAATGATAGCAACTGATCAATGCATCTGGACTATCCAATTTCATTTGCTTCTCTGTTATTTGTGACCAGATACCTATAGTTCATGACATTTCGGGATAAAGTACATTTACGTTCACAAACTGAAAATTACGTCACCGTGAAACATTTTTAAATTGTTTTTAGTCACCAGCAAACAATATTTGTCATCCGTTATCAGCTTTAGTCTTTAATAGTATCAATGCATGCTTTGTCTTTAAACTGACCGATATTATGAATTTGATTTACTTGACCATTTCGGCGCCAAATAAATTTTGTTTGTTAAATTATTGTTCAATTCTGGGTTCAAAGTGGCCTAACCTTTCAGACACTATGGAATTAAAGTATAGACCGTTATATATATGTTGACGATATATTGGATGATAAAGGCCATGCTGTTCTATCAGACGTTACGGTTCTGTTAAAAGCCAATGATGGCGAATGTAGGGTCTGAAGAGCCTGATCCTGAGGCATGATGCCCACGTGATTCTTTTTGCCAAAGTTTGATGCTGTTGTTATTGCATATGTGTTGCTTCTGTAACATCGCATTTGCGACATGCAGAACACTTCTCGACAACCCCGCCGGAAGTTCGCATTAAACAATATATAGATAACCGGTTTCACTATTGCAGTGAGATAGAATACCAGGAATGTCAAAATAAACACTGTATCTTCAACATGAGCCACGGACGAAAAAATGTACCAAATTTGAACTATGTAATATGGAGCCATTAATGAAAACGTCGAAACAGAAACTATGATAAGCATTTTTAGCATTTTGACTTTGGTCCTAGGGACTGGATTCATTGTCCTCCTGAAACGTCTATGACCTGTTCCCGCTGTCCACACATATCTGAATATCCTTGAATATACCACTGTTACAAACACTGCAGGAATTACATATGTCAACAGAACGAGAATTCCACCATAACAGAAGCTTGCCCACTTCCGATTTGGTATAAAAACCGGGCACCGGACCACATCGATTTCGTTTTCTTGTGTTTCATAAAAATAAATAGCAAAAACACAAACAGCAAAAGATACCATCCAACAGCAAACTATTAAATGTTTAGCGGTACCTCTTGTTATTTTAAAACTTAGAGGATAAATGATGGTATAGAAGCGATCCACGGATATTATAACAAGAACGAATACAGATGTCGTTGGAACAATTTCTTGTGAAAAACGAATAATTCTACACATAATTGAACCAATCATCCATTCGCCAGCGATAATATGGTGTGCGATGAATGGTACACAAAACACAGATAGTAGCAGGTCCGATGTAGCCAGTGAGACAACAAAGAAATTTGTCGTGGACTGCACCCTTCTGCTTCGGTAAATCACGATGCAGACCAATATGTTTGCTGGTATGCTTGTTATCCATATTAAAGTCAAAACAAGAGTCTCCAGAACATTGGCGTAAGCATACGAGTGATCTGTACTATGATTCTCACTCACGTTGAGCACGACTGATAACGTCGTATTGAACGTTGTAGTTGTCATTTCAGTTGCCATGGATACGCTGTAGTTGCCATTTCAGTTGCCCAAGTACATATATTTCGTTGTCATTTCAAATAGCACATCTGAAAGATAGCATTACAAGTTGATATAAAGTCAATTCATTGTTTATGCCAACGATATTTATTAACAACGATTAACTTGACGTCTCATCAGGACCGAGTATGTTTAGCACTCGGTCAATCATCGGGACCCAAACTATTTGACCCTTGGTCATACTTTCTCAAAGGTTTCATCGAATCAGAAGTCAATGGTCTAGCACATCAGAGACTCAACAGGTATTACTGTTTAGCATGAGAAGCGTTAAGCCAGTCGGTGTTGTCTCGCGGGGTTCGGAAAGGAACGGATCAGTGACATTTGATATGTCAGTAGTACGTTAGAGTACAGTACAACCTCTCTATAACGGCCACTAAAATACATCAAGTATTTAGTGTTAAACAAAAGTGTCTGCTTAAAGCAAGGTGGAAGCAAAACAGAACGCTCCTATAAGAGCGTTCTGTTTTACTTTCACCTTGCTTTAAGCAGCCACCTGCACTAAATACCAACTAATTAACACAATAGAGTGGTCGTTATAGGGAGGTTTTACTGTATCTAAGACTGTATTACTCAATTTGGTTTCAAATCACGTGGATCGCAAAAAGCAACAATGCACTACAGAAAAAATAAATATACATGGCATTTATATGCAATTGTACTTACACACTAATTTAGCTCGAGATATATCAATTCATTTAAAAAATCAAGACATAGTAAATTATGAATCCAGCACACCATAATTAGCGTTAGATTTCAACATTATGTTTTCATGTCATATGGCACGGACACATTACATATTACCTATTAAACATTTCACATGTTCATATACATTTCATATTAATACATGTGTATGTACTAACCAAACAATTGAACTACTACATACGTATATACTATGTATGTTCCAATGATAATGAAGATGACATGATGGACATAACATTACAATGTCTGCGATATTAACAGAACCCAGGACATCAGCAACAACAATGATGATAAGGTGATACTAAAAGCAGTACATGTAATTATAATGACAGCAATGCACTTCTTCTATTACTTCTTTTACTACTATACTAGTTTGCTACTAGTTCACTATATCTGCTATACATTACAATATCTGCTATACATTACAATATCTGCTACAACTGCTACTACTACTCACTACCATACTACATCTTCTATTACTGTATCACATCTCATACGTCTATGCGTCTTGTCAAACTACTTTACTACGCCTGCTACTACTACTCGTAGTTTGAATTAGTTGATGTTAAACGTAAATATGTGTTCGGAGTTGAGTACATTGTAACTGACGGACCCCCCTGTTTTGTCTGTATTTTCACACATTTCAACAATATTCAACAGAGGTCCAGGTAAGATGCGTAAATTAAAACATTTTCAAGAATAACTTCTTAATTTCTCCACGAAACCCTATGTTGTGACCACTCTTTAGAATCGTCTCTTCGAGATGATTCTAAAGAGTTGTCACAACATAGGGATTTTTTAGTGGAGAAATGACGATTTTAGTACACAAGTACTCACGTTTATCTGTCGCTCTTCTTGAACACCCGACTACATATTCTCATTAACCCATTACCTAGGCTATTTTTAGATACAATATCTTTGATTTAATCTACTGAAAAGGAGCATTAACTAGAGAAAAGGAACCATATAGAATTTTGTAGTTTGAAACCAATGTGATAAATAGAGCATTTGCTCCTATAGGAGCAAATGCTCTATTTATCACAATGGTTTCGCAAAGAGTCGTCAAAAGTCGTCAATATGAGGGAGTGGGTTAAGTGGTTAATGTACACAATGAGTAGCCTGACAATAATATAGACAGTACAGTTTTATAAATATCAGCGAGTTCAATATTAAATAGCAGGATAATAGTCCATAATTTGTAACAACAACGGCTATATATGTTTCATTAACAACAGAAGGAATATGTTCTTTGCAACTACCTGATCAATGTAAAAGATCACATACGTATCAGCTTGGCTAATTAATTAAGTATCAAGGATATCAATACCAAATATCAAAAACGAATCGGCAAGGCTTTCATCGCATTTCCAAGAATTAATCTAGTTAAGTGCTAAGACACATGCACTCACAGTGGCTCTTCTAGATTTTATCGTATCGAGGAAAAGGTCAGTGCCTCTGAGTTTGTTTTACTACAATATGACAACTCAGCATGACATACATGAAGAAGTGAATCAGGGTGATATTCACTGCCATATTACATGTAAGTTCGTTCACTCTCACAGTGGTAATTTCGTTGTTAAGCTGGATTATATTGCCTGATTGTGGTATGTTTGAGGCCATTTACAAATAGTAACACATAGTAACATAGAGAGAGACAGGGACAGAGAGAGGGACACAGAGAGAGACATAGAGAGAGACAGAGAGAGGGAGATACGAGAGGGAGAGAGAGATGGGGAAATAGAGAGAGTTGGGTTTTGCGGCACTGTGACACTAAATAGGTCATATAGCGTCACATAAGAGAGAGAGAGGGAGACAGAGACAGAGAGAGACTATAAGACAGTCAGAGACAGACATACAGAGAAAGAGAGAGATAGACATAGAGAGGGAGGGTGAGTAGGGGTTTTGAGGGGGTAAATTGTAATTAATCTCCATCTCGCTGAAAAGTAGTTGATTGACCTGTAGTAGCCCCAACATTCAAGACTGACGTTTAAATAAAAAAACATGTATCCATCGTAATGGTTACCCGCGATTGCAATACTCTTCTCTCGTTACGTCATGTATCTTCATAATGGCTACTCGTAATACACTTGTCTCGTTTTGCCATGTATCTTCATGATGGTTGATCGCATTACTCTTCTCTCGTTACGCCATGTATCATTCGCAATGGTTACTCGCAATACTCTTCTCTCGTTACGCCATGTATCATTCGCAATGGTTACTCGCAATACGCTTCTCTCGTTACGCCATGTATCATTCGCAATGGTTACTCGCAATACTCTTCTCTCGTTACGACATGTATCATTCGCAATGGTTACTCGCAATACTCTTCTCTCGTTACGCCATGTATCATTCGCAATGGTTACTCGCAATACTCTTCTCTCGTTACGCCATGTATCATTCGCAATGGTTACTCGCAATACGCTTCTCTCGTTACGTCATGTATCTTCATAATAATTACTCGATATACGCTTCTCTCGTTAAGTCATGTATCTTCATAATGGTTACTCGCAATACGCTTCTCTCGTTACGTCATGTATCTTCATAATAATTACTCGATATACGCTTCTCTCGTTAAGTCATGTATCTTCATAATGGTTACTCGCAATACGCTTCTCTCGTTACGTCATGTATCTTCATAATAATTACTCGATATACGCTTCTCTCGTTAAGTCATGTATCTTCATAATGGTTACTCGCAATACGCTTCTCTCGTTACGTCATGTATCTTCATTATGATTACTCGATATACGCTTCCTTCGTGAAGTCATGTATCTTCATAATGGTTACTCGCAATGCGCTTCTCTCGTTACGTCATGTATCTTCATAATGGTTACTCGAAATGCGCTTCTCTCGTTACGTCATGTATCTTCATAATGGTTACCCGCAATACTCTTCTCTCGATTAGTGTGCAAACAAGTTGCATTGTCTCAAACCTTGGAATCGAAAAGACCCAGATCAGTGTTATTGCGAACCGGAAAATGCGGCTTGCATGGAGAAAACCCTTACATAGTTCAGGGGAGGTTTCAGTAAAGATGGGCATTGGGTCCAATGTTACGGTTACTAACATAGACAGTCTATTTCATTCTATTACTTTAGTTAAGATTTACATATTATGACTTAACCCGGTCCCTGATGAATATTCATGTTGGACATAAGGACGTCATTATTATCAATAAGATTATTTTTATAATGGCATATGAACACATGACATTTTGGCTCAGGCAGAAGCTGTAGAATCATATCTATATTACACAATAAGCGAACAGAGCAGACCCTGATCAGGCGGCTCCTATAGGAGCCGTCTGATCTGGGTCTACTCTGTTTGCAGATGCGTAAACTACTATTACTACTACTATTTCTACTACTACAACAAGCATTATTGCTACAGATTCTACTACCACCACTTTATTTCAACATTAACTTCAAGAACGGGTGTCATTCCTTATTACTACTATAACCACGTCATATTCTTCTCTCTGTGAGCTGCGAATTGAACTCAAACATCTTGATGTCAGGCGGACACTTTAATACTACAGAGGTAATGAGACCCGCTACTACAATTGCTATTGCAGTCTTACTATTGGTGCTTCTACTACAAGTATATAAGTTATTACAATTACCTTTACTGATACAGCTTCAATATCACTTTAAAACGTCTGTTACTATTGCAAAAATACTTTTACTTATTGACATATTCCTGCTAGTTATATTACAACTACATGTTTATTGCTAAATTATTACTTTTACTTATTGGTATATTCCTGCTACATATTGAAGTTATATTAGCACTATTGCTATTATACGAAAACCCGGTGGTGACATTCTTAATTCCTACTTCAAACCTCCGTCTTCCAAGTTCTTACTTCTTACTTCCCAGATAATTTGCTATATGGTTATTGTATATTGTTTACGCCCGAGTTCCAAGTTCCTACTTCTAGTTCCGACTTCCAAATTCCGACTTCTATGTTCCAAGATTCATGTTCCAAGTTCCGACTTCCATGTTACAAGTTCAAACATGGAACTTGGAAGTCAGAACATGGAAGTCGGAACATGGAAGTTGAAAGTTAGAACTCAAAACTTGGAACTCGGAACTATGAAGTAGGAACTTAGAATGTCACCATCGGTCTTTCGTACTATTACTCGTACTACATTCCTCTTGCAAAATTGCTTGATATAAAGATAAGAAGACAATGGCAGTAGAAAATATAATAATATATACTAATAGCGATAAAATCATGAGAGTGATGGAAATGGAAATAGTACTTATGAAAACAGTCTCAATGTAATAGTTCAACAGCACACCCATTAATAATAGTTTATCCTAAATAAAATATTACTCTTTTATTTTATGAATTCGAATCATCTGCAGGTCTTTATAGGAGAATCAATGGGCATAGTGTATATGTAATAAGAACGCTCCATTGATTTATTATATAATAAATAACTTCTGCCTATTATTGATGCAGTGCAATAGGGTCTGTGAATAAACTGTACAAAACTAAAAATGTTAAAAGACTCATGTTAACATTCAGGTCTGGTTCAGGGCTAAATTGTTAGTGTCGATCCATGCTAGAAAATGCTCTTACAATAGGATATAAACTTAACCCTTTCCCTTTTAATATCCATGTAAGAAATAATAACATTATGAATATTTATTAGCTGACTTTTTTTATAACGGCATATGTTCACAGGATGTTTTGGCACAGATAGAAACTGTAGAATGAGATCTACATGTATAGTATGCCACAAGCAAATAGAGTAGACCCTGATCAGACGGTTCATATAGAAGCCGTCTGAAATGGGTCTACTCTGTTTGCAAATGCGTAAATAGGAGTTTATATGAGGGAAAGGGTTAACGATTAGACTGAATTTTTGCAGAGAAAGGAAACACTTTTTGTATATACAGAATAAAAAAAGACGAAAATAAGATAAATTGTTCAAAAGATTCACTGATTTCATGCAGTATATACAGACAGTTTGTGACTGAAAACTACTTACACTGTATGGTAATGTCAATAGTTATCTCCGTGCATGCTTACACTGTCGCCATGTATTGTTAGTATTCATTTGTCCGCCATTTTAGGTCGGAAGAAACTACCTGTAGAATTCTGTTTTCATCAGTCACGATATTTTTCACAATTGGTAACATGTGCACACTAATCCGTCATATGTTGTAAATCCGCGATGTTTCAATTAATTACAGAATCTCACAACGTCCTTTATTGGTCATAGCATTCGGTAATCTGTGACAGAAACGACAGGAAACAAATACACACCGCTCTATTTAGCATTCAAAGCATCGTCATTTTATGCCATATTGATTTATTTATATCGCTTTTCAGACTGTCGCTTAGCAACAGAATGCGAACCAACGCAATATATACAAAGGTATTCTGATTGACGGCTAAAGCCAGCACTTGACGGTAGTTAGTATTCGTCACCTGTTATCTTGTGAACTGTTTGTAGAAGTGTATTATTGATTTCTATAGTATGCCACGTCATGAAGATTGAGAAAAAAAGTTGCGAAAAGGAAAAGTTTGCAGAAAGATGTAGAACAACACTGTAGGGACATGAAAGAAACAGACAACGAGATATTGGTGGAAATGTTAAGGCATACGGCGATGCGGCACCGAATAGGTCATGTCGTGATTATAGCATTAATGAAAGGCTAGATGGCCATATTAGATAATGATTTTTGCCAGGGGGTTAATTCTTTAAAAAGAGAATTACTTTGACAAATAAGTCTCACAACTACGAATAAGTTAGAAGTAGGAAGGAGAGAGAGAAAGAGAGACAGAGAGAGACAGAGAGAGAGAGAGTATCAGACAGACGCACGGACAAAAGACAGACAGAGATAAAGACAGAAAAATACAGACATACAGCGAGAACCCATACAGCGAGAAACAGACTCAGAGACACAGACACAGAAAAAACCCAGACAGACTGAAAAACACAGAGACAGAGGAAGAGATACATCAGGAGAGATAAACATGTAAGACAGATTGGCGGAAAAAACTTATTCATAGATAATTAATTTAATGACAAACTGTTATTACTCTCAATTTCATTGAAACGAAACTGTTGTCGATCATTGATCGTGGGTTACGTATAAATATAATCGAGAGAGTGGGTGGGATGGACGGTAAAGATGTTCAAGCATTCTGCAGACTTGAATGGAATGTCAAAGGTAGTAATGGATGAGTGCCACATTGTTAGGAATAAAACAGTCGTCTGACACCTGATGTCAGAGGTAGCAATGAATGAGTGTCACATTGTTATGAATTGAATAGACGTCAGACAGGAAATGTCAGAGGTAGCAATGGATGAGTGCAACACTGAATAGATCAGACAAGAGGTGTCAGAGGTAGCAATGGATGAGTGTCACATTGTTGTGAATAGAACAGGCGTCAGACAGCAGATGTCAGAGGTAGCAATGGATGAGTGACACATTGAATAGAACAGGCGTCAGGCAGGAAATGTCAGAGGAAACAATGGATAAAATAGGTGACACATTGTTATAAATAGAACAGACGTAAAACAGGAGATGTCAGAGGTAGCAATGGATGAGTGTCGCATTGTAATGAATAGAACAGACGTAAAACAGTAGATGCCAGAGGTAGCAATGGATGAGTGTCGCATTGTAATGAATAGAACAGACGTAAAACAGGAGATGTCACAGGTAGCAATGGATAAGTGTCGCATTGCTATGAATAGAACCGACTTGAGACAGAATATGTCAGAGGTAGCAATGGATGAATGCCACATAGTTATGAATAGAACATACATCAGACAGCAGATGTCAGAGGTAGCAATGGATGAATGCCACATAGTTATGAATAGAGCAGACGCAGGACATGAGATGTCAGAGCGTGCAATGGATGAGTGTCATATTGTTATAAATAGAACAGACAGCAGATGTCCGACGAAAGTCCACAACAATCCCAGAAACAAAGTTAAAGAGTAGGATTCTGCAAGGGAAACAATAATATTGATGTCACACTGCACAGTTTAAGAACACATTTAGCAGACGACAATTTTAAGCATGCAAGGATTTAATTCTTATATCAAATCACCTGCTGTATCTGGCTGTATGGTAAAAAACAGCACAACTTTCATTTGGAAGGGATATCTGGGTATAAGTCCCAGTGGAGCACACAATTGCATATCAACCGCCAATCATATAAAAAAGATACAATATAGATATGATTCTACAGTTTCTGCCATGGCCAAAACTTTCTGTGTCCATGTGCTTTATTATAAGTTAAAATGTATCACTCATTTGACAATTAAATGCAAGACTAAAGCAATGCTTTAGTAATTCTTTTAGACCTGCAATAAGCTGTGAACTTGAGAAATTGTTCAGATTAGAATTCGAAGGGTCCGAACCTCTGTTATCTCGAAAACATGTGTATGGTCCCTTGAAGTTCGAGATATCGACGTTCAACTGTTTTTCTGTATAGGTTTGTAGGGACTCATTGGTCTTAATATATGTATACAAAAACATAATAATACAACGCTGACTTCAATAATACTACATGCGACAGGTTGGAACATGTTCAATTCAATGTTTTTATAATTTGCTGCTTGCAGCATTTACTTGGACCAATTTAACGCTCTGCTCCATGAATATCCATGTAAGAAATAATCACGTCACGAATATTAATAAGATTATTTGTGTTATAAAAACACAGGGACACAGGAACTTTTGGTTTGGCCATGGCAGAATCTGTAGAATCATATCTATATTATACCATAAGCGAACAAAGTAGACTCGGGTAGAAACTGATTTCGAGATATCGAAGTTGAACTGTATGTGATCTATGTACATTTATCACCAATATGTATATGAAACCAAGTTTCATACGTACTGTGTTACCTCTTATAAACGCCCCGGTCGCATAACATGCTTTAAACGAACGTCTTGCATTTTGTACCCTGGTGGTTGGTTAATGAAGAATTAAAGCAATTTAGAAAACATCTAGAGGAGTTTTCTACATTGCTTGCAGTCCGTTTTAAGCTACCATCTGTATTTTAACAATCTATATCTCTTAATTTAATAATTATTATAAAGGGTCCTAGGTATGTTAGCAAGAAGATTACCATGCACACCAGTCTCGTTGACAGATTCTCATTCATGAATGGAAATTAATTCCCCCAACAGAAATTTTGCAGATTAGTGATGTCCATGAGAAGCCGTCTGCAGGAATGTCAGGTATAACAATGTTTACACTCACCACTGACTGAATTTTGCAAGAATTGACTAGCGAGGATTACTGTTTTACAGAAAAGATAAGGAATGGATGAAAATTATTTCTGTTTTCTTTACTTTGTTAAGTTTGATTTACTGTTTAATTTGGTATATATACATTATGTTTATATGTTAATAAAGATAATTGTAAATATGTCTAGTTGTGCAGAACTTTTTTGCCGAGTAGTGTTACAATGTGCATCAATCAAAATGAAACAGGATTTATGGCTGGTCGATATCTTGTAGAACATACAAGGATAATGAGTACTAAACACCTGCTGTTTTGTTAACCCTTCGCTTGCTGAATTTTAAAATACATTTCTCCTTCTTTACCCATGCCCTGTTGTATAATTACATATATCCTCACTGTGTACAAGTATTCCGCTGTGCAATCACTGCTGTGGAGTGCACTGGTTGCACAATCAACTTGTAAATAGTGCAGACCCAGATGAGACAGCTCCTGCAGGAGCTGTCTCATCTGGGTCTTCACTATTTACAGGTACGTATATTGACGTGAACAGCAAGCGAAGGGTTAAAGTAGGATATCCTTCGAAAGATAAAGCAGCGAGGCGAAAAGAGAAAATTGCAGACTGTTTATAGAATCTGTTCAAAAGGAAGTTATTAAAAAAGTAACACTACTCCCGGCTCATAGCACCGGCTTACGTGTTATACACTAAAAACATTGAATTATATGATCCCGAAGGACTAGAACATATAACAACACTGAGTATGAAGTATGTGGCGGAATTTACGGACACCGCATAAACACGTTGTACCTGCTGTTGTGAAGTACATACATTTTGAAAGTAGGAGATCCTTCGAAAATTATCCTTCAGAAATTATAAAAATGAAAATTGGTTTTTATAGAGTTTGTTCATGAGCATGTAAATAAAAGTGCACCACTACTCACACCTCTCTTATGACTCATATGAAATACTTGTAAAAAGTAATGAATCAAATACAGATCCATATCTTGCCACGCTAATATTTTTCAATAGGGTTATCAAAATGGGTGAACAGTCAAAATGGATAAACCGTCCTTACAAAACTGGTGTGAAAAGGGATATATTTAATCAACGATCAGTTTTACAATATTATGAAATATGCAAAAATAAACCATTTGCAGCTATCAATTATCCTAGTATCAATGCCATTTTTGAAAAAGGCACTGAATTATTTACAACATACTCAATACACATGGAGAAAATGCCATAACTAGGGTTACACTGGATACGTATTTCAGATACGCAAAGAAACACGGATACATCTGTTTATGCCACCATTTAAACATTCAGCAAAGACCTGTCTGGTATGGTTTCAGGTAAGAATAAAATAATATATTACCACCATAAACATATCATAAACTCGTGTCATTTCTAGTTCTCTTTGCCACCAATGTCATGCGGAAGAAAATATTAAACTGCTATGGCTCTTTTCTGATTTAACTCAAACAATTCATCTGTAAATTCACCTGCTGAAACCTGTTGAAACCATTACAGAATTCTATATTTTGGTGGAGCATGCCCTCGGACCCTTATAGCCAAGGTGCGTACATTGCATTTGGATTCATCTACGCTCCTGTCTTATCAGCAGCATACGAAACTATGTTTAAAACATTATGACCATTATCTGTTTTTTTATTTACTATGTCCTACTGTTTAAAACATTACCATTATCTGTTTTTTATTTACTGTGCCCTACATTAGCAACACACCGGGACCAATTATAAACATGTGATAGAGGACCACCTTAGTGGAATGTCAGAGGTAACAATGGATGAGTACCACATTGGTCATATTCCATCCAACGTGTATGAGAAAAGAGATGGCTCATTCATTCTGAAAGTAGGAGATCCTTCGAAAGCAAAAGCAGCAATGCAATAAGAGAAAAATAATGACTGTTTTATTCAGTCTATTCAGGAGCAGTTACTAAAGTGCACACACCTCACATCCCCTAGCACCGACTTAACCCGTATTCAAATTTAAAAATCTAATAATATTGAAACTAATTACCCAAAAGGACCAGACAACAGAATAACACTGAGAATGAAGTACGCTTTATTATTAAATGAGCGGTCTAAGAGATGTTGTGCAAACAAATTGTCCATTAAAACATATTTAAACTACTTATGCAACGGATCGAAACGATTTACACATGTTTGATGGAGGGCCGTCTAAGGCAATAAATTAGTACTGAATATATTCCTGTAGAGTTTGGTCATATTAATATGTTTGGAGAAGCTACTTAGGTTTAACCCTTTCTCTCATACAACGTGTTCACGCTTTTGCAAACAGAGTAGACCCAGATCAGACGGCTCTAAAAGGACCCGTCTGATCAGGGTCTGCTCTGTTTGCTATTGGAATTTGAAATATTATGTTCTTTATTTTCAGAAACGGATACAATGTTCTACCTTCCATAGTTTAAATAATAATTAGTTTGCCCATTAATATTCAGTAGGTATTGCAATTTGGAATAAACATAGAGCAGGGAAAGGGTTAAAGAAGATATTTTTCAATTCTATTTAACTCATATAATCCACTTACGCGAACCGGAAACATTTATCTAAATCTGATAGAGAGTTTCTGTGACATTTGGTGGAAATGCTTAAGTGGTTTCCATCTTCCCCCTACTGTATGTTTGTTTTGTCTTTGTGCGTCTCTTGATGTTTTTACAGTTATGTACATTTGCAGTTTCCTTGTGTTGCTGTTCGGGCGACTGTTTGTTCTGTATGTGGTGTTTCCTGCATGACTCATTTTTGTACTTTTAGAAGATGCTGTTTAAAGAAATTGTTAAAAGCCGGTTTAGCTCCTTTGACCTACTCATGTAACCATTTATATAACCTAAATAGAGGGTCATCTGAAAATCAGTGAACATCGGTGGACATTCATTCACTGGCTTAGGCAGATAATTTAAGGAATTTGTTCTATAAAATCTTTTTTTTCAGCTCCTTTGACCTAATTATACACAGGACGGGGACGATTTATTAGATATAAATACTTACCGTTCCAACTAGGTGTCTGAACTAACGGAAACCATTACTATAACCGCTTATGCGAGGCATCTGAAAAGGGTTTACAGGGTTGCCAAAAGTAAAATCTCTCTATAACAACCACTAAATTACATCAAGTATTTTGTGTTAAAGGCAGGTGGTTGTTTAAAGCAAGATAAAAGTAAAACAGAACGCTCCTATAGGAGCGTTCTGTTTTACTTTTACCTTGCTTTAAGCAGCCACCTGCCCTAATTACCAACTGATTAACACAATTTAGTGGCCGTTATAGAGAGGTTTTACTGTAGAAGAAGTACAAATATTGTAAGACTTCTAAGTTATTTACTATAAATATGTTTATTTAAACAGTGAAGATCATGTTCAGGTATTTATTTTGTAAAACTGAATATAAAAATAAATCCTGTAAAGGCGCCTTACTGAAAACACTGGCTTTGTAGTCTTACTATTCTTGTGATAAGAAACAGATCCATATATCAAACTAAAATTGAAATGTCCTGGCTGAATACAGTAGTCATTCATGTGAATTAACACTTTCGTTGTCAAAGAGTCAATTGCAGGGGACGTTGTTATTTCTGGATGAAGGTCACGAGGTCTCTCGGCTAGTAACTTTTGATAGACGCGTTCCCTGAATTGTAAAGATTTCATTTCAACAACAGCTTACAGGTGTAAAATAGTAGGTTATAAGTTTATTATATTCACGGATAGACATTTCATACTTACTAAATGTTTAATAGCAAGATTTAATGATGATTTTATGATATGTTTAGTTGCAAGATAAATACTTACATGTTTGGCAGTTTTATTATGTACTTCATGTACCAAATGTGGAACTTTATTTGTGTTTGAAGTGCGAGTTCGATGCTAGAGGTAAGTCACCAGAGTTCACCGAATGTTAAAGGCGAGCACTAGGATATTTTGATTATTTTTTTTGGTACTATTAGAAACAGTTTGGATCCAGATTAGACACAGTATATTCAGTACTCTAATTTATTGCCTTTGAAAGGAAATAAAAGAACAAACACTGAGAATTCAAATAAGCGATACGGTTGACACGAGTCAATAATTTAACTTACTAAAGTTTGCGCATTCTCTACCACTGATTTATAACCAGACCGGGACCATCAGACCTTATGTCCAATTAATCCACAATAAAAAAATCGGTTAAAACAATATGTATGCTTTTGGTGGCGAAATTCGTTTATATATCAATGTATTATAATAGTATATATCCAATTAAGACCATAATGTAGGACTGAATGATTTTTCTATCTCTGTTGATAGTTATTACTTGCATTTCAACTCCCAGCAAAAATATCTGACCAGCACGGCGTATAAATAACATGTATATTACATTGATGAGTTTAAATGATATTGTAAATCTGACAATAAAAAAATATTTATAGAATGGTAAATCAGCGAACAAGATGGATCGACGTCTGTTATAAGACACCGCTGACAACAACACCTGTCACTACTGTTTGTTACCATGCTGTCAAAAAACTTCAACAGTTTCTCGGATATGTTTCAGTGTCTCTCAGTGTGTCTAGTTGTCATTTTTTTATGATACAGTTCTTATTGGTTTACTTTTATCTATGTTTTAAAAGACGTAGTCTAAAAATATAAACAACAAAAACAATCGTTTGAATCAAATAATACTCGTTTACTGATTATATGTAAGTAAATAGTTTCAAATGATTGAATTATCCATGCTTTTATAAGACATAATTTTATCCATGCTTTCATAAGACATAATTTGAATCAAAGTGTAAACAGACATAACATTTTCCGTATTTACAATGGATGGTAAGAAATTGACAAAGTCTATTTCCACCGTGTCGGATTTGTCAATGAATTCAGACGGCAATTTGTCTCCATTGCCGAATGGGTACATGTCAGACTGTGAAGATGTCTCACCTAAGACGATGCCAAAACGATTATACAAGAAACCAGATACGAGGCTGCGCAGGTAATTCTCTATATTCTGATAAATAAGAGGACCGCGTTACAAGCACTCGTACATATGATGTATTACAAATAGTGTAGACAAAGACAGTGTAGCTATCACCTCAGTCTGATTTAGATATTGAGCACTGTTTGTCAGCATCTCTAGCCTTTCCCAGTGAATATGACTTTGTTACTGCATGAATATTCATGGAGTGAAATTCTATGATGATAAGGCAATTTTGGCCGACAGAAACTTTAGAATTCCATGAGTAACAGACCAGAGTGTAATCAGATACCTCCTACAAGAGCTGTCCGATCTGGGCCTACTCTGCTTGCAATGGTGGCAAACAAATGCATACGCAGCTCAGACTCGAATACGACGTCATTCATTTATTGTCTGTTTCGGAGCAGTTCGGAAATCCCCAAAGGTATTTCAACCATCATGTGTATGCAACGAGAAGAAATACATTAACATTGACATGTGTCATATAGTTCAATTAATGATTTAAAAACTTGAAAAAATGATATGGATTTTAGTTATATAAAACGATATAGACTGTAGCGACACTATGTCGGTACAACCATTTCATCTCATGGTTATCATTGATTGTAGATTAGCCCAATAAAACAAATGAATCGAACCGAACTGAAATATTGAGTTGATTTTCACTGGTAATTCCACATTAGAGCTTGCGATGGAATTGTGAAAATCGTTAATTTTTAATGAATTCTTTACAATTTATTTATTTATTTCTCAATACTATCTACTTAATTGGTGTTACCGGGCGATTTGTTGCATATCCAAAATGCTATTGTCGCCCTAAAATACATCACGCTACAAATGTACGGTTTCTTCATCTTGAATACTTTCTTAACGGATATGGAATGCTTAGTATGGAAATCTTTACTCTGTAAAAAGAATCTACAGTCTGGTGAAATGCATCTCTAGTCTGGGACAACATGGTTTTCGTCTCGGATATAGATGAATGTGAAGTTATTTTCCTTTTGGGAGATACAAAGACATTAAAATGCGCCAAGAACATGCAAAATATCTTATTTAACCATTGTATGAGACATCTCACTTGAAATTTGAAAGATTTTTACCTGAACTATACATATGCTTTGATATATAATCAGGGTATCTAACCTATTCTGCACGTGCCTAGTGTAATTATCACAGTTTATTGAACGCCATGACACGCGAATATTTGTCCTTTCCTGCACTCCAAACAGTAATCAATGTTGCTATATTTTACAGAACAGGCAAACTTTAAATTTATAGCTTTTGCAGGCCAGACTGAACTTGTTCCCCGACCCTTGCCATCAACTGTGCGGAAATAGAATTATCTACCCTTTAAGAGTTGGAAATGCAAAGTATCGTCTTCTTTCATTTAGTCAAATTATTTGAACAGCGACTGACAAAGTGAAGTCTTGTACCTGTTATGTTTTAGGTAATATATCGCAAACGGTAATCCAAAATTGGTACAGTATCTTAATCAACCAGTTTATAAGTATATATTTTCATATAACAGACACTTATGGGCTATTAGGCACAAACTGTTATTGTACCATGATGCAAAATGTATTGCATTACGTTGTTTTATCATTGTAAAATACTTTTGCGGTGTTATAAATTGTTTTTGCATACAGTATAAGGATATCTTAATATATGTGAATCGATTGTAAGCAATAAAGTGGAAAACAGTAATACAATTAGCGCCACGGACAAAGGACAGGCAATGACTTGAATGTTTTGCGTAAATAGATGACCGTAAACTGTCATTGTGCAATTGGTTTTCTCATATCATTGCACCAGTGGTTGATCGTAAGCCTCAATCTATAGGTCATTGCATCAATGTTTAACAGTTACATATGATATACAGTTCAATAGTTGGCAATTAGCAGATATTTGCATGTAATTGCACCAGTTGTTGGACCTCGTCATTGGTGCGTAAGGGTCGAGGAACCACCCCTCCCCACCTTACATGTATCAAATACAACCCCAGTTTTATATCATGATAGTAATACTAATTCATTTACCCCTTTCCTCCTCCATTAATTAAATTAGAAAATCGCTCTTTTTTGATCATATAATTTGATTTTTTTTCAGTTTTTATTAATTCCTCTGTTGTTGTTTTTTAAAGCAATCTGCTTTACAATATCATATTTAATAAGGCCCGGAGTTTGAATGTACATTTTGATGATTGGTTGGCTGGTTGTTATCAGGTTTTACGTCGCTTTAACAATAATATCCCGACGTCCAGCTAATTACAGGTGGAGGAAGACCCCATAAGTATTTCTGTTCGCGGAGCGAATTGCATTGTTTCGTGCACAGAAAAGCATCCGGGTAGAACCACCGACCTACCACAAGCAAGGTGGAACGTTTGTTACTATGTAGTCTTGTATATTCTCTGTATCATATACATGTAAGTGTATTACTATGTAGTGATGTATATTCTCTATATCACATACATGTGTGTTACTATGTAGCCTTGTATATTCTCTATATCATATACATGTAAGTGTGTTACTATGTAGTGATGTATATTCTCTGTATCATATACATGTAAGTGTGTTACTGTGTAGTGATATATATTCGCTATATCACATACTTGTGTGTTACTATGTAGCCTTGTATATTCTCTATATCATATACATGTAAGTGCGTTACAGTGTAGTCTTTTACTGAATCTACTTTAATAACCCCATTCTCATAATATTTTATAAGTATGGCACAATCGCTGGACCATGCTCCGTTATTTTTATGCGCTGGGACAAGACTTGCAATCATAAAGCAAAGCAACCTACTTCTCAGTTTGGTCAGATCTTTTCCCTTAGCTCTTACTCTACTTTGGTAACATTTGTTGCGAGACCGTTACAACGGATACTTCTGGCGATGGTTTTCAGCATAGTTTAACCCTTTCCTCCATAAATACGCCTTGCCACGCCTCTGTAAAAATAACCTGTTGAAACCATTGTGATAAAAAGAGCATTTGCTCCTATAGGAGCAAATGCTCTATTTATCACAATGGTTTCAAACTACAAAATTCTGAAGTTTTCTCTAGTTAATGCTCCTTTTCGGTAGACTTATTCAAAGTGGTTGGGTCTAAAAATAGCATATGAGGGAATGGGTTATTGAATGACAAACAGGGCAGATCTTGAACAGACTGCTCCTGTATGAACCCTCTGATCTGGCCTACACTGTATGCAAATGACAGTGCATGCATGTCCCGGGTTGAAGGGGTTAAAATAACACAGGGCCTAATACATAACTATCATTAAAGTAGAACTTTGTTGTTATATGTTTTACACTAGAAACAGAACATCAAAGGACCACATTTTGATATTTATTAAGTAATTAAGATATAGAATTTACATATCTCAGGAAAAACTCCATCATTCAATAATCTAGTAAAGTATAGCAAGGCCTTTTGATATAGATTTGGCTGATCCTTTAAACATTTTACCAGAGGTATAATCCGGACCAGGTCCTTTATTAATGGCAAACGTAAGAATATTTTAATCAACATCATGTTTATACCAGTCACACTATTTAATGTTTTAAGACAGAGCGGTGGAAGTAAAGAGCTTTCGTTATTTATTAAAGACATTGAGACGTAATTGTTGTTCACATATGACAGTATCAGTTCAAGCAGTCGACTCTCTCTTGATCACAAATATGGACAGTATCAGTATAACCCTCCATTAGAAGAGGTATCACATAGATATGACAGTATAACACTCGATTAGAGGAGGTATCACACTGATATGACAATATCAGTATAATCTTCCATTAGAGGAGGTATCGCACACATATGGCAGTATCAGTATAACCTTACCCTCCACTAGAGAAGGTATCACACAAACATTGCAGTATAACCCTCCATTAGAGGAGGTATCACACTGATATGGCAGTATCAGTATAACCCTCCATTAGAGGGGGTATCATACTGATATGGCAGTATCAGTATAACCCTCCATTAGAGGGGGTATCACACTGATATGGCAGTATCAGTATAACCCTCCATTAGAGGGGGTATCACACAGATATGGCAGTATCAGTATAACCCTCCATTAGAGGGGGTATCACACAGATATGGCAGTATCAGTATAACCCTCCATTAGAGGAGGTATCACACTGATATGGCAGTATCAGTATAACCCTCCATTAGAGGGGGTATCACACAGATATGGCAGTATCAGTATAACCCTCCATTAGAGGAGGTATCACACTGATATGGCAGTATCAGTATAACCCTCCATTAGATTGGGTATCACACTGATATGGCAGTATCAGTATAACCCTCCATTAGAGGAGGTATCACACTGATATGGCAGTATCAGTATAACCCTCCATTAGAGGGGGTATCACACAGATATGGCAGTATCAGTATAACCCTCCATTAGAGGAGGTATCACACTGATATGGCAGTATCAGTATAACCCTCCATTAGAGGGGGTATCACACTGATATGGCAGTATCAGTATAACCCTCCATTAGAGGAGGTATCACACTGATATGGCAGTATCAGTATAACCCTCCATTAGAGGGGGTATCACACTGATATGGCAGTATCAGTATAACCCTCCATTAGAGGAGGTATCACACTGATATGGCAGTATCAGTATAACCCTCCATTAGAGGAGGTATCACACTGATATGGCAGTATCAGTATAACCCTCCATTAGAGGAGGTATCACACTGATATGGCAGTATCAGTATAACCCTCCATTAGAGGAGGTATCACACTGATATGGCAGTATCAGTATAACCCTCCATTAGAGGGGGTATCACACAGATATGGCAGTATCAGTATAACCCTCCATTAGAGGGGGTATCACACAGATATGGCAGTATCAGTATAACCCTCCATTAGAGGAGGTATCACACAGATATGGCAGTATCAGTATAACCCTCCATTAGAGGGGGTATCACACTGATATGGCAGTATCAATATAACCCTCCATTAGAGGAGGTATCACACTGCTATGGCAGTATCAGTATAAGCCTCCATTAGAGGAGGTATCACACAAATATGGCAGTTTCAGTATAACCCTCCATTAGAGGGGGTATCACACAGATATGGCAGTATCAGTATAACCCTCCATTAGAGGAGGTATCACACTGATATGGCAGTATCAATATAACGCTCTATTGGCGGAGGAATCACACACATGTTGTATATTAGCTGAACAAGAAGGCTTAATTTGCGTATAATTTTGATATTATTTACACGTACTTTGTTACGAAAAAGTTTAAACTTAATTATTTTATTTTCCTGATTTTAAGGCTAAATGTTTAAGTATTTCCTTTTTATGCAAACTTTTCTTAATTCCACAACATACCAAGGTTTATCATCAGGATAGACTGATATTTTCTGGGACAGTATACATGCTTTAACAAAATGTAGTTTTTATCTGTAAGCAAACTGCGAACATGTCTACCGTACAATTCACTCTGCTTTAAGCAGCAACCTGCGTAAACAGATTTGAATTCCTCTTTATCACATAATCTGTCTTGTGGGAGTGCCGTAACAGAGTGCCGTAAAACGCAAAAATGCACTGATGCATTTTTAAGCAAATTAGCAATCGTTAGCCAATCGTAGCGCTAATTTAAGCGTTAGCCAATCGTGGCGCTCCATGTGCGTCGTCCCTTGTATTACTAGGCTGTTTGTAAGCAATGACCGAAACAGCCGTCAGCTATAGCCTGTTTCATTTTCTATTGCATTTTTAAGGCTTATGTGATAAAAATAATCTTATATTCGTGTTCGTTACAAATTGTTTTCATGAAACTCGTTTATCATAACGAATATGACACGAGCTTTATCAAGTGTCATATCGTTACAAATTGTTTTCATGAAACTCGTTTATCATAACGAATATGACACTTGCTAAAGCTCGTGTCATATTATTAGCTCGTCTGTTTCGAAGAAATCACGAGCTATTGTAACTCCGGCGTCCGCGTCGTCGTTGTCGTCGTCGTTGTTGTCGTTGTCGTCGCTGTCCGAAATATTAACTTTGACCATAACTTCTTCAATTTTTCATTTACAACCTTCATTTTTGGTATGCATGTTCATCTTGACAATGTCGCCAGACAAGCGTTGGCACCCGCTTGCGGTGCTCTTGTTATAGTAAACTCGTTGCATAAAAACAATTTGTAATGAACACTCATGCTAGATCCTCTATTTACTAAATGGTCTGTTTAGAGTTGTTTTACTGCACTAACTGTCTAAATAGAAACACTTGTTCAAATTTTAAACCTAGCTGTTTACTGATCTCAGCAGGTGAGGCCCGCGCCCATGATACTTTGTATATACAGTAGATAAACAGTTGTATAGCTAAAACTGCCCCAAGTGTCCATAAAACGAGAGATAAAATGCCCATCCTCGATATGTGTGATTGACGGCAGCCCAACCCAGGACAAGAACCCCTGTCTACCTATACCATTATATAATTTCAGCTGATGAATATTCAGGATGTGACTATTTTTTACAATAATATTGCACAAGTAAAAGGTTAAAACGAATAGTCGATTCTCACAAAAACAACACGGTACGCTTCTTTATCACATTAAACCTTGTGCATATCATCTCTGAACTAGCTAATTACAACCCGACTGGTATTTATAAACTACCTAGATCCATGCGAGACGCCCCGCAGGGTCCATGCGAGACGCCCAGCAGGATCCATGCGAGACGCCCAGCAGGATCCATGCGAGACGCCCAGTAGGACCCATGCTGGACGCTCAGCAGGGTCCATGCGAGACGCCCAGTAGACGCCCAGCAGGATCCATGCGAGACGCCCAGCAAGGTCCATGCGAGACGCCCAGCAGGATCCATACGAGACGCCCAGCAAGGTCCATGCGAGACGCCCAGCAGGATCCATGCGAGACACCCAGTAGGACCCATGCGAGACGCCCAGCAGGATCCATGCGAGACGCCCAGCAGTATACATGCGAGACGCCCAGTAGGGTCCATGTGAGACGCCCAGCAGGGTACATGTGAGACGCCCAGTATGATCCATGCGAGACGCCCAGCAGGATCCATGCGAGACGCACAGCAGGATCTATGCGAGACGCCCAGCAGGATCCAATGCGTCTGAGTTACAATAGAGAAAAAAACACCTGAACCGAAGAACATCATAAACTGCAGTAGATCTGCGTCTGAGCAGACATAATGTTTAGAGTACGTTAATTGTTAAACATGTCTAGAAGTCAATGACCACGTTAAGCTTCAACAAATACATACACATTTTAGTGAGGCCAGTTGTCATTATCGGACGCATGCTATATATGTAGTAAGAGTAGAGAGGAACAAGTGTTCTCTAAGTAAGATCAAAATAATAGTTTGTACCTCATGTCGGTCTTTGTATCTGATCATTTTCACCACCATCAAATGTATACAACACATATACAACAGAAAGAAGGTGTATGTCCATAATAATAACCAAACAGGCGGAAATACCCATTTTACTAACACCTGAAATATGAGAAACAAGCGTAATGCCATCATTAACAGCGTTGATCCAGATTAGAGGGTTCTGCTACAGGAGTGTACACTAAAAGTCGTTCGAAACCCTTTCCTACTAAATGAACTCTATACAGTAGCACATGCCTTAAGCGACCATAAAACGAGGTCTAGTTCTGTGTGTGTAAAACAGGCGGTAGCTTAATATATGTTAAAAGTACTGCATAAAGTTCTTAAATGAGCTGTCTGGTTTACTTTCGCTTAAGACATGTTGAGTTGTAGTTTAATACGTTCACTTTAAATTCCACTTCAAACCATCTAAATAACTAGATCTATAGTTCATAAGACAAATACTGCATATCAAAGCAATTAATCAACACACATTTGACATGCTGTTTTTACTATGACAATTTATATATTGGATTTCAAATCCAGTTTTTAGTTAACCAATTCCCTCATATTGACGCCTTTTGACGCCTGTGCAAAAGCCACCTGTTGAAACCATTGTGGTACTATTTATTACTTTTTATCACAATGGTTTTAAACCACAAAATTCTGAAATTTCCCTTTTCTCTAGTTAATGCTCGTTTTCGGTAGATTTATTCAAAGAGGTTGGATCTAAAATAGCCTATAAGGGAATGGGTTAATCTGATTAAGATTAAGTCCAGACTTTAACTATTTCGGAGTCACGGTCGAATCAGTGATAACGTGTGTGCAAACAGTTTGGATCCAGGGGACACGCCCACTAACTCAGCGTCTCCAAACTGTTTGGATCCAGAGGACACGCCCACTAACTCAGCGTCCCCAAACTGTTTGGATCCAGAGGACACGCCCACTAACTCAGCGTCCCCAAACTGAGGACACGCCCACTAACTCAGCGTCTCCAAACTGTTTGGATCCAGAGGACACGCACACTAACTCAGCGTCTCCAAACTGTTTGGATCCAGAGGACACGCCCACTAACTCAGCGTCCCCAAACTGTTTGGATCCAGAGGACACGCCCACTAACTCAGCGTCTCCAAACTGTTTGGATCCAGAGGACACGCCCACTAACTCAGCGTCTCCAAACTGTTTGGATCCAGAGGACACGCCCACTAACTCAGCGTCTCCAAACTGTTTGGATCCAGAGGACACGCTCACTAACTCAGCGTCTCCAAACTGTTTGGATCCAGAGGACACGCTCACTAACTCATCGTCTCGTCAGGATCCAAACTGTTTGACACTCTGGGTATGTGCTTGTAAAAATGGAAGAAAATGTCATTTTGAAACCTGAATGAGACGATAATTCAAACACATGAAATTTATTTGGCACCAAAAAGGTTAAACATTTTATATGCTATATATTGTATCAGGTTACAGGTATAGATTATTTGGCACCATCATGCTATACATTGTATCGAGATACAGATGTAGATTATTTGGCACCATCATGTTATACTTTGTATCGGGATACAGGTATAGATTAGTTGGTACCATCATGTTATACATTGTATCAGGTTACATGTGTAGATTAGTTGGCACCATCATGTAATATATTGTATCGGGTTACAGGTGTAGATTATTTGGCACCATCATGCAATACATTGTATCGGGTTACTAGTGTAGACTATTTGTTAAGCATCATGTTATCGTATCGTTATTGTATCGGGTTACATGTGTAGGAAAGCTTAAGTAGTACACAAAATCAGCATAACCTGGGAATCAGAGCAGGCAGGTCACGGTCGTGGGCAAATATTCTGAAAATGGGTGATCCTTCGAAAGCAAAAGTAGAAATGCAAAAGAGAAAATTGCAGACTCGGTTTTATTGAGTCTGTTCATGAGTAGTAATTAAAAGTGCAACACTACTCACGCCCCCTAGTCATATATCTCTCTTATGTTATCGGGCACATTATTGCTCATATGTTATCGGACACAAACTTTTCATTGTGTTGTCACGCACAACCCTGCGCATGCGTTTTGTTTTCGGACACACATTTGCTTTGGTCACACACTTGTTGTATTATTGGACACAATAGTGCTCATGTGTTATCGAACACAATCTTGTTCTTGTTCCATCGGACACAGTATTGCTATTGTATTATCAGGCATAATCTTGCTCTTGTGTAATCGGACACAATATTGTCCTCGTGTTATCAGGCACAGTCTTGTCCTTGTGTTATCAGGCACAACCCTGTTCTTGTGTAATCGAACACACTATTGCTCCTGTGTTATCAAGCACAATATTGCTCTTGTGTCATCGGACACAATCTAGCTCTTAAGAATCGGGCACAATCTTGCTTTGCTGTGTTGTTATCGGGCACAATCTTGCTCTTGTGTTATCAGACACAATATTGTGCTAGCAGGCACAATCATGTGCTTGAGTGTTCGGACACAATATTGCACCTGTGTAATCGATCATAACATTGCTATTGTGTCTTTGGACACAATCTTGCTCTTAAGTTATCGAGCAAAATGCACGTGAAACGTGATATGTGAAATAAGCGGACAAACTTCGTTACGAAGAAAAAACGTAAAACCTGTTTTTACAACTTGTTACTGATTGTTAATGTGTGCAATGTAGCATCTGTTTTTACAACTTGTTATTGATTGTTATAGTGTGTACATGCAGCACCTGTTTTTACAACTTGTTACTGATTGTTATAGTGTGTACATGTAACACCTGTTTTTACAACTTGTTACTGATTGTTATAGTGTGTACATGTAGCACCTGTTTTTACAACTTGTTACTGATTGTTATAGTGTGTACATGTAGCACCTGTTTTTACAACGTGTTATAGCTGGTTATAGTGTGTACAAGTAGTACCTGTTTTACAACTTGTTACTGATTGTTATAGTGTGTACATGTAGCACCTGTTTTTACAACGTGTTATAGCTGGTTATAGTGTGTACAAGTAGTACCTGTTTTACAACTTGTTACTGATTGTTATAGTGTGTACATGTAGCACCTGTTTTTACAACGTGTTATAGCTGGTTATAGTGTGTACAAGTAGTACCTGTTTTACAACGTGTTATTGATTGTTGTAGTGTGTACATGTAGCACCTGTTTTTACAACTTGTTATTGATTGTCATAGTGTGTACATGTAGCAAATTTTTAAATTTAACAAATGCACACGTCCCCTTATCACATTCGCTGCCAACTATTGTCGTCTGCTACAATTTCCGTGTGTTTACTTTTCTGCTCTTTCAAAACCAATGAAAAAATTTCGATCCTGATGAGACTTTCTCGGCGACTCATCTGGATCCAAACTGTCTGTGTAAGTGTATCACAGATGCGACACATATGTGTATAACAGATGCGACACATAAGCGTATAACATATGCGATAAGTGTATTATAGATGCGACACATAAGTGTATAACAGATGCTACACATAAGTGTATGGCAGATGCGACACGTAATTGTTTAACAGATGCGATACATAAGTATAATCACAGATGCGACACGTAAGTGTATCACAGATGCGACACGTAAGTGTAAAACAGATGCGACACATAAGTGTATCGCAGATGCGACACGTTAGTGTTTAACAGATGCGATACATACGTGTATCACAGATGGGACACATACACATACGTGTATCACAGATGCGACACATAAGTGTATTACAGATGCGACATTGGCAGCGAAATCATTAACATGCTTTGCCGTTTCCATCGAGTCAATAAACGATATTGCATGTTACGTATTTACAGACATGTTACGTATTTACAGACACGCATTTCAAATAGTTTTTCAGGTTAGTGTGTTTAAATAACTGTCGTGTTTCCGCTTAATACATATTTTAAGAAATTAACTATGAATTAATGTCTGTCCGACAAATACTATTTACATAATATTCCATTTAAAGAAACTGCGTGAGTCTAACGGGTTAAGCAAAGTGCAAGTAAGTATCATCCATAAATTATAATATAAATTCAGGGACGCTATCTAGAGTTATTACCTCTTGAAGTTCACTTGTTTTATCACTACCTTATTTATGTCAACTTAACTGTGAGTGTTGTAAATACACCATGAGAATGCTATGGTCAAACTAGCGAGTTTATTGGCAAACTATTTCAGCGAATTCATTTGCAAACACTTCGAATGTAAATGCGACTCATTTGTATCAATATTACAGTCAAAACTCTATAAGGAGAGAACCTTATAAATGGAGAAGCTGCTTGTAGTCTGGATACATTTTTTCTCACACAGATAAAGATAAATCAAAACTATTGTCAGTCGTTTACCGGTTTTGTATATTCATTTACCGGTATATTTGGTGACAATAATTTGTACATGTATATTAAACAATGCATGCTTACAAAGTGGTTTATCAATGACAGGTCTAGGATTGTCTCAGTTATATGCGTTGAGACTTTACTCTATAAATACGCCTTTTTGTCCCTTTGTAAACAGAGTATACCCACATCAGACGGAGCTCCTGCATGAGCAGAAACGTTTTTTCTTGTTCAAAACTAGTTTTTAAACATTTCCCTGTTGAATATTCATGTAGAGGTATATCAGTACTTCATAAGCAAACCGAGTACACCATGACGAGACGGCTCCGACAGAAGTCGTTTGATCCGGGTCTACTCTATTTGAAAAGGCGTAAAGAATCGTATATATGAGGAAAAGGGTTGATTGTTGACAGGATATATTTGACATGAGCGGCTATTGGTTGTACCATTAATGCGTATTGAGTTTTGTTTTCAATGTCGCAGATAATCGAGGTGTTATACAAGTTTCTTAATTATGGTACATTGTATTACACAGTTTATTTGATACTTGAAAATGTTCACTGTGACAACTTGGACTAATATATATCCTATAGGAGCCGTCTAATCAGGGTCTGCTCCGCTTGCTTATGGTGCAATACAGATCTGATTCTACAGCTTCTGCCTGAGCCAAAATGTCCTGAGTCCATATGTCATTGTAAAAAGCAATCTCATTAATATCCGCGACGCCATTATTTCCTACTTGAATATTCACCAGGGAAAGGGTTAAAGCGTGTAAGCGGGTGTTTCCGTTCAAGGGATAAATAGTACATACATTTATTAAGATACACGACTATATCATATAATACATATATGTACTTCAACTAGACAGTATGGACGTATAGATCTGTACAGATTTATATTGCCGATATGTCAACTGATGTACATGTACATTGTATTTAATTAAAGCAGTACTTTACTCCCAGCTGTTTTGAACGGCTTGCTTAGTTGCGTATGCTTGTCCAAAATTACTGCTTAACCCATTCCCACTTAGGCTA
Organism: Azorinus chamasolen; assembly: GCA_963576725.1. Taxonomy (NCBI): domain Eukaryota; kingdom Metazoa; phylum Mollusca; class Bivalvia; order Cardiida; family Solecurtidae; genus Azorinus; species Azorinus chamasolen. Next base: position 2,036,721 of record OY755246.1, read on the forward strand.
GTTTTAAACCCAGTCTCTTTGATTAAATCTACCAAAACGGAGCATTAGATAGAGAAATGGAAATTTTCAGAATTGTGTAGTTTTGAAACCATTGTGATAAATAGAGCATTTGCTCCTGTGGAGCAAATGCTCTATTTATCGCAATGGTTTCATAAAGTGACTTTTACAGAAGCGTCAAAAGGCGTCAATATGCGGGAATGGGTTAATAGTCTAGTTCGACCTTTTATACTTACATACTGATTCAACCAAAATTATATCTAACCATGAACATGCTTTGACGCATTAATGTTTGTCTTTGTACACAGTTTGGATCAAACAACAGGTTGGTCACCTATTTTCCACTTGCCTAACTGTCAAAATAAAGTACCACCGTGTTGTTCACTAGGAAATATTCCCTACCTGTTGTTTTCTTCAAATAATACGAGTACATGAACAGACATATAACATACACATAGTATAACATATGCGTCATAAATTGACATCCTGATGTGACAACGAATCACTCAACAGGCACAACACGATCTAAAACATCATTAGCACAGTGGGGCTCTAATAATAAAATAAGTATTTCCCAGAAGAAAATGTCACACGAACATGGAATTGATGATACAAGTATTAACAGGGTCGGGTCTAGAATTCTGCGTAAAGGGAAAAGTATTCCTATGCCCCCAGTAGATAAAACTTAGTTAAAAGACATTCAGTATTACCCATGTTTGTCTGTCCGTCACTCCGTGCGTGCGCGATTCCATCCGGAAATCATTGAAACTCTTGAAATGCGTTATGTACTCTATCTATGTTTGGTATGAAGGTTAGGAGAATAAATGAAAGAACACAATATTAATAAACATTTTATTAAGACCTTGGTTACACTCCATTGAATTACTGGAGTTGTAACCCCCGTTTTACTTTATTATTAGTTTCTTACATACAGAACTTTTGATAGAATTTGTTCATATTTGGTACATATAGGTATATAATAGTATACTACATGCCAAGTTGAATTCGCTTACAATCCACAAAATTATATTTGAGTCATGGCCCCTTATCGACATTCGCTTGGCAGCTTATACTTTATCCTAGCTATCAGCAGCAACCTAGGTTATTTATCTATATTTTTTCATTAGACGCCCCTAACCAACGTTGCAACTTACGTTTGGAACTCGTTTGCACTCCTCAAATTTACGGGCCACACTTCAGTGTCTCTGATATCACCAATATCACTAATATTTAAAGATTTTTTTTAAAAAACAAAGCTTGGAAATTGCCGTTGGTTCTGACCATTAGAATTGTCAAAATAACTTAAGCCCCCAACACCAATTCGAGCTCTAACTGCCCCCTCCATCACCTAAATTTTCACCCGTACTTCTTCTCTGATCAGCAACACGAGTTTGTTTTATGATTTTTTTTGTCAAAATCAGTGGGACAACGGCATTGGTAAACATACAACGTATACATGCTTCCTAAGTATGCATAATAGGATGAGGACCGATTTACAACGTGCACATGCTTGTTAAGTATGCATAATAGGAAGAGGACCGATTTACATGCAATGTATACATACTTGTTAAGTATGCATAGTAGGAGGAGGACCGATTTACATACAATGTGTACGTGCTTGTTAAGTATGCAAAATAGGAAGAGGACCGGATTACATTCAATGTATATGTTACAGTAGAAATTGCGATTCAGGACAGTCGTCGATTCTCCTAGGACAGATTGCGATCGCAATCTCTCCTAGGACAAACTCCGATCCTCTTTTTAGATCATTCACAATTATGTGTTGTTTGTCATGTTTTGAATAAAGACTTGTGATCTTAAATTTAAAATAATATATATATTCTTCCATTAGAATTATAGATTTTCTTTGTAGAGTTAAAGTGTCATATTATAACACTAATAATAAATTCTTCTAGTAGAATTGTACATTTTCCTAGAAGAATTAAAGTGTCATATCTAAAACTAATAATTCAAATGTTTCCAGTAGAATTGTAAATTTTCATTATAGAATTACAGTTTGTCCTTGGACAGACTGTGATTGTAATCTGTACTAGTAGAATCGTCGATTGTCCTAACGATGTATTAGGATCAGAGTCTGTCCTAGGAGAGAATGCGATCGCAATCTGTCCTAGGAGAATCGACGATTGTCCTGAATCGCAATTTTTACTGTGACATATACATTCTTGCTAGGAATGCATAATAGGAAGAGGACCGGTTTACATACATGTACGTACACATGCTTGATATATATTCATAAGAAGGAGACTACTGACTTGCATATAATGAATGCATGATTGCTACGTATGCACAATAGGACGATGACTGATTTACACCCTCTTCTGTATAAGCAGTTTATTGCATTCTGTACCTTTGATCGCATGGTGTTTGTTGAAAAGAGCATTAACATTCCTTATATTCTTTGTATATTTATTTCATTTAATTGTGTATAGTTTGATATTTAGAATACGTATAAGGTTTGAGTTATGATTAAAGCATTACTGTACGAGTATTGTATTATACCAAACATTTGCCATACACCATGCCATAAACCATACATTACCATAGGAATTTATTTCGGTTCAATTTTTTTTGATAATTCGTTGCATTTGTAAAACTCTATTGTCCATCCGAAATTGATGTCTGTTCAAATTCCTATATGTACGGGTGAGGATGGCCATTTAAAGTCATAAATACAAAATTACTGATTACGAATGAAGATCTACACTTTAATGTTAATTCAACAGTTGTAAGGCACTTGACATGCACTATCTATATGCGAGGCTATAAATGTACACGTTGCCCACAGGAATTGTAAATTGCTATTATTTATTGGGCTATTGTTTCATCGGGCCTAAAGTCTGCCAGTGCTACACGTAATTTACTGCTTCAACAGGGGCTCACTTAGAAAGGAGACACATTTCATGTTTGTAAGAGCTTATGTATACGAGAATAAATATAATGCTTCATTGCATCACCTTAAAGGACATTTCAACTGTGGAACATAATTGTGTTGAAGTGAAACAGAAATCATTGTAAAACGAGGGTTTGTGGATATAAAGTATTTAACACCGCGCACAGGTTGGCTGTTTAAATCAATATCGATAGGCGTTTGCATTATTATAGTTTTTGTTATTTTAGGAGTTCTTAATTGTCTATTTAATAATTATTGGGATATTCGTAACAACTTGTTATTGGCCGTTTGTTTGATATTCGTAACAACGCGTTATTGACCGTTTGTTTACAATGTGAGAAATGCAATATAGTCAAACAACTAGGTCTGACGTGTCAAAGGTCAGCCGAGTCCATTTTTTAGGGAGATCAGCATTCCGCATGTTCTCGGACCATTTGTTTAAACAGACGAGTTTAGTATATAAGATAAAATTGAAGGTGGGATTGTTGTCAGCAGTTTAGCGCAGTGGGTAAAGTCTAGGTACGCAGAAGACATTGCGAGAGTAGTTTTTTATTGAGCGTGGGTTCGAATCCCGTGTCGACCTTAGACTTTTTTTTTATTTTTAATGAATAGTAGAGTATTATTTTATGTCATATTGTATAATTGTAATGGCCATTTATGCACATGGTCCTCTATGTTAGGGAAGGGTGCCTTTGTTTGAGTTCGAGTCCTATATTAGCCATATTTTCAATAATAAATCGATGCTAAAATATGAATATCAATATAAGTTTTAGCAAATGTCTTGTACAAGTGGCTTCTTAATGCACAACAAAACTAATGCTCTTAAAGGGACTTTCCTTAATATTTTTAGTAAAAAAAAATATTTTAGGTTGATGCGAGACTCGAACCTGCGCCTAATAAAATGTTCGCCGATCATATACTTCTTTATGGTCCTACGTCTTATCCACTACGCTATATTTCCGATAACTAATGCGCTTATTCTTTATACCTGTAACTAAACATTTTCTTTTATAAATGGCACGTGGATATCCGAAATGCTGATCTCCCTTAAAAATGGACTCGGCGAACCCGTGACCCGTCAGACCTAGTTGTTTGACTATAGTACTTCTATTTGTTGTTATACTTTGTATCGGATCGTGGAATTATTTCTATTTGTTGCTTTACTTTGTATGGGACCGTCGACTTAATTCTATTTGTTGTTATACTGTGTATATGATCGAGGAATTATATCTATTTGCTATTATACTTTGTATGGGGTCGTGAACTTATTTCTATTTGTTGTTATACTTTGCATGGGATCCTAGAATTATTTCTGTTTGTTATTATACTTTGTATGGGATCGCAGAACTATTTGTATTTGTTATTATACTTTGTATGGCATCGTTGAATTATTTCTAGTTGTTATTCGCAACAGCAGTTGTTTCGCTTATTCCAGTTTAGCCACATATATCAAACACGCTTCGACAAACATACATGTTAATTATGTGCAGCTGTGTCAATGGAATCATATAAAAGGAATTTTGAAAAAAGGATGGTCACAGAGCAATCATTTTATTTGAAATATGACGGATGATCTAAATCAATATATGCCGTTTGTAGCTGTTTGTAGTTTATATATGTGAAAGTACATATACATGTTGTCTATTGTAATTCAAATAGGGTGTGATGGGGATGTTGGATATTCTCCGCTACTGATATACACACCTATCTCAACCGGACTTGGTGGGATAGGCGTCAGACCCGGATAGGCGTCAGACCCGGATACTCAAATAGTCTTCAGGAACTAGTACAGTAAAACATCTCTTAACCGGACGTTAAATTTAGTATAAATATCAGTCGTGGAGACAGGTGACAGCTTAATGCAGGGTGGAAGTCATGCAGAAAGCTCCCAGAGGAGCTTTCTGCATGACTTTCACCCTGCATTAAGCAGTCACCTACCTAAACATTCTAAATTCTTCTCTACTATATTTCCGGTTAAGAGAGGTTTTACTGTAATTACAGTATCGCTCGGGATATCAACTGTTATATGGTTTACAATTGCCAGCCTGTGTGTTCGTTTGTAAATAGATGTTTGTGTGATTTATTTATCATAGTGACGACGTGACTGACGTCAGTATCATAATAGTTCAAATAACAATGGGTCTTTACACAACTAATGGGCTTAATACTAATTCAATGAATACTGTCGACTTTCGCCGTCAGTCTGTGGACTCTATAGATGATGTAATTAGAGATGATCGCAGATCAATCGATCTTGGAAGGGACAGCATTATCGACCAGACAGATATTGCCGAGATTCTGAGACGGAGAAAAACAACGACCACAACGGGCAGGTATATGCACTTGTCTCTATACAAGAATTGAAAGGGTAAACCGGACTAGAAACAACGAGCCAGAATTAGTTTGGACAAGTATCAGCTCTGGTGTATTTGGCTGCATAGTGGTTTAAAATGCACTTACCCTATCTAATGAGAAAGCTTAATTGTGCATTTTTGTCCCCCCCCCCCCTCCCCCCCATCATGTGCTGTTGCTCACACATGCACAAACTGTATTTTACATAGCTGTTCATTCTTTAAATCGTCACGTTTGTCCAGATGTATTTACAAATGTATATGTATTGTTATGTATTGTTATGAAGCCATTTGATAGTCTCATACCAGATTTGTTTATGCCATTGAATATTGAGTGATGCTTACGCACACGTTTTAAATCTATTCATGCTATCCTAACTACACGCGTTTTCACGTTTGCTATTCTGTTGTTTTATATGCATGTTTTGGGGGCTTTGGTGTATCTTTATATATTTATTTACTTTTCATGGTTACGTTTTCACATGCTGTTCGTATATTACTATATAGTACTATTAAGTGTGACCTTTCAGCATGTTGTGACCTTACATTGTATTTCATTGATTTAAACTTTTTTATTTCAGAGTAAGGAAGCGCATGAACACCCTGTTACACACGCATATCGCTCTCATCATCGTCACTGTTCTCAGCAGTTTGGATGCCGTGTGTGTTATTGGACAGGTCATTTGTGATATACTTATCATGTCAGGTAAGTGTGGTATTGGGCAGATCATTTGTGATATACTTATAATGTCAGGTAAGTGTTTTATTGGGCAGATCATTTGTGATATACTTATCATGTCAGGTAAGTGTGTTATTGGACAGCTCATTTGTGATATACTTATCATGTCAGGTAATACTACAAAGACCCAGTGGGATTCTTTATACATTGAAATATCTAAGTGATCTAGAATATTTTCATAAATTTTGTTTTCTCTTTCGTCGGTACAGAGTGATTTTCAAAATGTAAATATTTCAAATGTAATGTTTCAGAGAAAAATACTTCCGTTACGTGTTTGAGGAAAGACCTTGTTAAGTAACTGTCCTTACTTGTGATCAATTTGTGATATGTGGATGCTAGGCGTGTATAACAAAGGTTACATAGCAGATTTTCAGCCCTATAGAGGGAATGATTGGGATTGTTTTGTATACAAAAGGACCGATGTACCCCAAAGCACACGCCCGAAGTATACAGATGTCCGCGTTCATGAATGGAGCCAGTAATACTGTGCAGTCAAACTAATCAGCTTAATAGGCCTACACCATACACCCGAACATTCGATTTCTTCAATTTTAGAGAATGCGATGAATGCCGATTTTTGATGTGACATGAAATCACATTCTTCTCAGGCCGATTTTAAGGTGTAATTTTTAAAAGAACATTTTGTACATGAATCAGATTTGTAGGGTTTTTAAATCAAATGCAGTTGGGTACCGCTGTATCTCTCGGGGGTGCCGGGATTCGAATCTCAATAACCAATGCCTCCAATTACCATTCAATCTATATAGAGGAAACCCCCTAGTAAGGAAATATTTCATCCAAAACAGAGGTACCACCCAGCGGACGAGCGAACGGGTAAGTGTTTGGCTAACGGGTGGAAGGGTCTTCAAGCGGACGGACCTTCATGTGGGCGATAGAATTGACTATAAATGTCCGCTCAATTCAATTCTTCGCCACACTTGCTCTAAATACTTATTGACATAACTCGGTCAGCAATATTGTCCCGTTTTATCCAGACTTATGTCCCTTAGGGCCCAGTCCCACTAGGCTATACGACCACTTAAGACCTGTTTACGATTGCTATTTGCTAGCGATCTCTGGTCGCCGATATTCGTACGAATGTCACACGGAAAGTCGCTGATAATCGTTGGTGGTCTTCGGTAATCGTTGGAAATCGGGTCCAGTCGTGCGACCAATATCAGTCGTAGAGAGATTGTTCATGTACAACAATCACATTAGGGCTCAGTCCCACTAGGCTTTACGACCCCGTAAGATCTGTTTACGATAGCTAACGATATTCGTACGAAGGTCGCACGACAAGTCACTGATAATCTCGGATGGTCTTCAGTAATAATTGTTAATCGTTTCTAGTCGTGAGACCAATTTCAGTCGTAGAGAGATTGTTGGCCTTGCACAACAACCTCATTACCGTCGAACTATCGCCGGTGGTCTTTAAAAGGTAATCTTAGTGGTTTTAGGTAATCATGCGATCGTCATACGAATGTCTCGAACAATCTTTAACTGGTCGTTGGTGATCTTCCCTACAATCGTGCGACTTTCAGCGACCTTTCTACAATTACCTACCACTGTCGTGCGATCACCACCGACTGTCTAAGGATTACCCGCGACAGGTCGGAAGTGTTTGTGGCACCTTCGTACGAATACCAGTGACGTGATGCATGATCGTCATGAACCTGTCGTACGATGGTCGCAGAAGCATCTCTAATGTGACTGCGAAGCATTTGTTTGAATTTACTCGCAGACAGTTGCAGACAGTCGCCGGTTTCAGAGGTCGCCAGTGGTCTTTAAAGGTTGCAAGTGCTAGTGGGACTGTAGCCTAAGTTAACAAATTGGCCAACTACGTGGTCATATTATCCATTCTTCACTGAGATGTGAAAGTTGATTTCAGAGCTACCTAAATGCTAAAATCGTCATTCCACCACCGAACCCTATATTGTGACCACTCTTTAAAAACGTCATGAAGAGATGATTCTAAAGAGTGGTCAAAGTATAGGGTTTGGTGGAAAAATAAAGGAGCTGTTGTTGAAAATATTTTAAATTTACGCATCCTATCTTGACCTATGTTTACTTTCATGATACCTAGGTTAGATTCGTCAATACCAATTTCCAAGATACAGCATGTGAATAAAGTGATCGTATACTTCTTATACCTGAGAAGAAACATACATTGAAAAAAACTCTTAAGTGGAGAATGGCCAATAGTGTAGTGTATTCCAACATTCCAACATCAGTTAACCCATTCCCTCAAAGATTATTTTAGACCCATTCCCTCAAAGGTTATGTTTAGACCCAACTTCTTTGAATCTGATGAAATGGAGTATTTAGGAAAAGGAAACTTTTAAAATTATGTATTCTTGAAACCAGTTTGATAAATATAGTATATGTATATATCAAAATAGGTTCAAAATCGACTTTTACAGAGGCTACAAAAGGCGTCAATATGAGGGAATGGGTTGACCACAGCACTACAGATCTAGCATATTTAATATTTGCACGAGTTCCTAACACTGTAATCGGCTTTGGACTATATGAGTCAGTGACGACAAGTAACTACTCGGTATCTCATTAGGATCCAAACTGTTTGATACACTGACACCATGGTTCAATGCAAATCAAATTACGTAACTGTTTCCTCAATGAATAGTCATGCAAGAAATAATGACGGCATGTATATTATATTAATTCAATGGATTTGTTATACTAACACATGGACATGTGAATTGTTGACCAAGGCAGAAACGTTATCATCTAAATCATTTCTATATTACATCATAAGCTAACAGAGCAGACCCTGCTACTGGGTACATTACCTCATAGAATTGACTCAATGTCTACTGGGTCTACACCGTTTGCAAATGCACAGAAAGGCGTATTTATGGAGTAAATTTATGCTCTATAAATACGCCTTTTCCAGCCTTTGCTCATGGAATTATAAAGAAGTGATTTTCTGTTCATGTTGAGGTAGCAAATCAACCCCCTATTTTCGTATAACACTAATCTAGTCTGATATTCACGATGTCATTAATTCTTACATGAATATTCATGGAGTAAATTTTTAATAGAATTAAAGTGAACGTGACGTATTTATCTTAACCCTTCACATACAGTGAAGTGAACGTGACGTATTTATCTTAACCCTTCACATACAGTGAAGTGAACGTGACGTATTTATCTTAACCCTTTACATACAGTGAAGTAAACGTGACGTATTTATCTTAATCCTTTACATACAGTGAAGTAAACGTGACGTATTTATCTTAACCCTTTGCATACAGTGAAGTGAACGTGACGTATTTATCTTAACCCTTTACATATGTGCAGACGCTTTTGACTCCTTTGGAAACAGGGTAGACTAAGATCAAACGACTCTTATAGGAGACGTCTGATCAGGGTCTACTCAGTTTGCTTACGAAACAACATAATTCTGATTCTACAGTTAATGCCAACGGTAAAACATGTTTCGTCTGTTTAATTTTTATTAACCACCCCATTCAAAAACAACAACAAAAACAACAACAATAAAAGAAAACAACAAACAATAATACAATACAATTATAAAAAGACTTGAATTTTGATGAGTCGAGGAAGTACGTTACCATTCCTCTTAGCCCAAACAATAAATGCAAATGTAATTACAGAGGCGCCCGTGGTACCGAATGAGTTAAAGCAAAAACATGAAAACGGCTAGAAATATATTTATAATTGACCTTTAGTCAATTCTATGAGGTATATTAGAGGCAAATGATGACATGGTCGACTAAATAGCTGACAAAACGAGGGTGGAAGCGAAATTTGCTGAAAAAGGTTACAGATTGTGAAGAAAATCTTTTCTAATGGGTCCTCCAGACCCACTTGACCGTTCATACTAAAGAGATTCTGACGACGACGACGACGGCGACGATGATGATGATGATGGTGAACATTGATGAACATTGACTCTACAAAGAATGAAACAATGACTTCAAATCTTATATTTGGGGCGGATTCTATTAAGTTTCACTTACAAAGAATAAAAATATTTTTTTAAAAAATAGGTTTGTCTTTCAGATAAACTGTCTAAGTACGACGATCTCCATGACAGGGCTGTTCCTCTGATGATAAATATATTGTCACCGGAATACCTGAATGAATCTACGCACGGAGAATATTCGTTCGAAAAGATCATTGAGCACCTGGAGCACGAATATTCTCTGCAGCACGGTGACGCACAAACCGAGAACGGACACACAATGGGTACTCATCAGTCTTCGCACCAGACTTCATTCCACCAGAGGTCACTATTAGCTTGGCAAGAAAATCTACAGATTAACGTATGTATTACAGTCGAACCTCAATATCTCGTACTCGGATAAATCTCACCTCGGTATCTCACCTCGATATCTCATACTCGGATAGCTCGAATATCGATATATCATACTCGGATAGCTCGAACTTCGATATCTCGTACTAGGATAGCTCGAACTTCGACATCTCGTACTAGGATAGCTCGAGCCTCGATATCTCGTACTCTGATAACTCGAACCTCGATATATCGTGCTCAGATAGTTGGAACATCGATATCTCGTACTAGGATAGCTCGAACTTCGATATCTCGTACTAGGATAGCTCGAACTTCGATATCTCGTACTCGAATAGTTCTAACCTCGGTATATCGTACTCGGGTAGATCGAACCTCGATATCTCGTACTAGGATAGCTCGAACTTCGATATCTCGTACTCGGATAGTTCTTACCTCGATATCTCGTACTCGGATAGTTCGAACTTCGATATATCATACTCGGGTAGCTCGAACTTCGATATAACCGAGTCAAACATTCGGTCCCTTCTAAAACTTGTAATACAGAAGTGTTCTAAATTCGCTTCTGCGCATATTTTTAGACATGCGAAAGCTTGATACAGGGCCGGAAGCTCCTACACGAGCTTCAGCATTACTTTCGACCTGCACTAAGCATTGATCAGATCGAGAATGCTTCTAAGATAGAAATAGGCTAATTCGAACTCCCGTTATCTAGAAGTAATTTGTATGATTCCTTAAAGTTCGTTATATCGCGGTTCCATTGTATTGTCATTTATCTTTCATATTGCAAGTTGAACACACATGCTGCACTTGAAATACCAAAGTGAGCCATTATAATAGTGGTATGTTCATCGCCCGTCGTTGTGTGCCATACTATGTCTATCGTATATTTCGTCACAAAGAACAGGGCAAACTTAATGTCTGTCCGCTGAGAATGAAAGACCATTGAGCGATGTGAGATTTAAAAGAGAGCAACCTAAATTAGACACTACCGCTTACTTCTACTGTCGACAGTGAAATTGATGATACAAAGTTGGTTCATATTGTCCAGGTCAGCTGTGCATACGGAAGAGTTCGGATATAGTTTAGATGTGTTATGTAGTACTGTGTCACATGTGTCACTTCTTTGTACAGGCTGGAGAGTTACTACACCGCTACCGACGGGCTGCTGGTGGGGGTGACGGACATGAGGACGGCCACGAGCACGACCTGCTACACGAGCTTACCCACTCCTTTCACATTGGTTCCATGGCAATACTGTCCATACTACTGCTCGAGGTGACATAAAAGAGTACCTGTATAATATGTCGTCATTTGTATAACCTGTACAATTAGAACCTGTAGAAAAACAATAGAACCTGTCTTAAGCGGCCATCAAAAGCAGGTCTAATTATGGACCTGTCAGGTTGGTGGTTGATTAATACAGGTCAAATGTAATGAAAAATGTAATAGGAGCGTTCTGCACGTTTTGCCCTGTATTAAGCTACCACCTGTTTTTAAGACACCTGTGTTAAAGAAATGAATGAGCGCCTAGGACAGGTTCTACTGAATGTCATCAACTAGTTAACAATGTACATGTACATTACCATATTATAGTTTATTAGACATGTCAACACGCATTGTAGGCTGGTTGTCGAGATACAGTAAAACCTCTCTATAACGGCCATTAAGTTGTGTTAAATAGTTGGTATTTAGGGCAGGTGGCTGCTTAAAACAAGGTGAAATTAAAACAGAACGCTCCTATAGGAGCGTTCTGTTTTATTTTCACCTTGCTTTAAGCAGCCACCTGTCTATAACACAAAATACTTGATGTAATTTAGTGGCCGTTATAGAGAGGTTTTACTGTAATTACATAACATGATAGACTGAAGATATCAATCTATCCGCGTACTTATCATTCGAATAACGGATGATACACAGTATGCGTTCCCTCCAAGTTCGTTTCATCTCGGTAGCATTTCGTTCATGATTTGTTCGTAATAAAATGGTACATTTGTAGTGGTTAAACAACGACTCATTTTCTATTCAAATTATAGCGACTCTGTATGTTCCCATATGGTTTGGGGCATATAGTTTCAGATATCCTGTCATAGAGCCGTGTGCACGTCCCGAACACATATTGTTATCAAACTCTTTCTATGCCTTTCTATGTTTCAAACAACCTTTACAAATAAACGTAACAGGAGAAGACGAACTGTGATTATTTTGTCAGAATACAGGACCTTTATTTTTAGTAATAGCTGTAAAAAAGATGCTGTTTGGTATCGGTGATCCTTTCTCTAATATAAATGCTTTTTACGCCATTGCAAACAGAGTAGAACCAAAACCAGACGGCTGCTGTAGGAGCTATCTGATCAGCGTCTGCTTTGTTTGCTTATGATACAGAATATATATGATTTTACGATAAAACTCCTTTTTTTATACAGCTGTACAAATTGAACACCGCTTAAAACGGTGCTAGGGGGCATGACTAGTGTTGCACCTTTAATAACTTCTCATGATCAGACGTAATTAAATCGAGTCTAGAGTTTTCTCTTTTCGCATTGCTTCTTGTAGGATCTCCTACATTCAGAATTTATTACTAATCGTATGATGATTATATCTTACATATTATGTGTTTACCAGGTTTAGGGTTAGTTGTCAACATTGGACATCCATGATCTAAGGATATGCTTCTGTTGTTTGTCATTAGTCCATTATAATTCCTTCCGTCTGAATTCATGTCAATTAGTGTAAATCTGCCAGAGGTATACGTCGTTTCATATTGAAAAAAAATACAGACGGCATTAATTTGAACGCAAATAGCCCTTTGGTCATTGTTGTATACAACTGATATCAGCTCCGAAGATAATTGAAAACACATAAAATAAGTAAATATCTGCCACAGTTTGCCGAGTTTCAACATTTTATTCTATATTTTATTTTTAGACTTTCTTCAAGATTTTTGCGATGGGGAAACACTTTTTTAACCATAAGCTTGAGGTAAGCTTTAATAGCATCTTTCAACTTTAGTAAAACTGGTCATACATGTATTTTCTGTTTCAGAAAGATAAATAGTCTGATCATCTGTCCAATCATATGTGTTACAGTTATAATACTCGTAGCTTGGGCCATGATAATGATAGTAGTGAGTGAGAACACAGGGGGGCCATTTCGATATATTGATATACATCCGCCATAAGCATTCTTACAACAGAACATATTGATATACATCCGCCATAAGCATTCTTACAGCAGAACATATTGATATACATCCGCCATAAGCATTCTTACAACACAACATATTGATATACATCCGCCATAAGCACTCTTACAGCTAAACACATTGATATACAACAACCGTAAGCATTCTTACAGCTAAGTATATTAACATACCTCCGTCAAAAGCATTTTTACATCTAACATATTTATACATCCGCCGTAAGCAGTCGTACAGCTAAATACATTGATAATATTGAACATATTGACATCCGTCACGAGCATTCTTACATGTAAACATATTTATATACAATGTACATCCGCCATAAGAATTTTCACAGCTAAACATATTGATAGCCTACATCTTATCATATCAATAGACATAATCACAACCAGTAATATGTAAAATGAATTGTTGGGACAAAATGGTAGACATGATGGTACATATACGAAGTGGTAAGAATGTGATACGAAATTATAAGAGTATGGTACAAAATGGTAAAATTATGGTACAATATGGACATAAATACGTACAGAAAAGGATGGTTTTGTTTTTATCTATGATTCTTAAATTAATTCCATTTTTAATATTTTTTATCTATATCTCTATCTTAAATTCATTTGTTTTAAATATTCTGTACGCTTTATTTATACTCAGTGTTGTACATACGATTATTCACGTGAAGCGCTTTTAAACGCACATATCCTGTGTGAAGAGAGCGCTATATAAATGTGGTATAATAATAATATTAAATAATAATACAATGTAGTAAGAGTGTAGTACAATATGGTAAGGGTATGATACAAATAAAAAGAGTGTGGTACAAATCGATTAAAGTGTGGTGCGAAATGGTAAGAGTATGGTACAGATTGTAAAAGTGTGGTGCGAAATGGTAATAGTATGGTACAAATTGTAAAAGTGTGGTACGAAATGGTTAAAGTATGGTATAAAGCGGTAAGAGTATGGTACAAATGATAAGAGTATGAGTATGGTAAAATGGTAAGGGTATGATATAAAATGGTAAGCGTATGATATAAAATGGTAAACGTATAATGCAAAGGGTAGGAGTATGGTACACAATGGTAAGTGAATGGTTAAAAAATAGTAACAGTATGGTAAGACTATAGTAAGAGTTTAAATGTTTGATTGGAACGTTACGTGTTATATAGAAACGATTCATTTACTATACTATATCTGTGATCTTTTTATTGTGATGGGGGAATTTTGTGATTACCTTGAATATTTTTGAGCGTGTGAACCATTTGTCATGTTAAAATGAAAATATGTTTAACCCTTTACTCTATAAATACCCCCTTTCTGAGGTTTTGCGATCAGAGTAGAGCCAGATCAGATGGCACCCATAGGAGCATCTGACCAGGTCTGCTCTGTTTGCTTATGGAATGATACATGTTATGATTCTACAGTTTCTGCCAAGGCCAAGCTTATATCTGTTGTGAAAAGACAAACATTTGGTTGATACGTATGATGTGTGTCAACTCTGTACGTTAAACGTACAAATCTAAAAGCGTATCCAGGCAACCATTGTAGTTGATATGATTATATAGAAACTGTACATCAACTCCATACCAGAGAATGATATTTTCTTGGTTTCTTCTCAACCCCTTTCTTGTTTGTACTCATCAGAATCGCCTTTCTGGGTCGATTACTGCAGATTTAGATGATAAATTAGAAATGTTGATAAAGCACTTTTATCTACAGTCTTTTCTTCTTATAGATGTTTGATGCTTTTGTTATCGCGGTGTCCTGGTGTCTTGACGTTGCCTTTTGGGAGGGGATTTGGGCCCGACCCGGTCAGGAAGGGTCAACACTCCTCATCTTCATCCTGCCCTGGCGAGTGATAAGAATCGTTAATAGTAGGTACACAAAATGTACATTAGATAATTAGGGTTGAATATTGTACATACAGTTTGTAAGAACTGTTCGTAAGAAGTATCTATTTTCAGATCAGAATTATTTGTTAGCAAATTCGCGATTCTGTTATTTAAAGAACAAAACTTGAATGAAATCGCCGAATATATATGAATGCATTGGTTAAGCTACTAGTCTGACTTCAGAAAATATTTACAGACATTATTCTTTGTGGACTCATAATCTTTTATTTTAGCTACAAAGAGCATTTGAAAAAATAGTAATCAACGTGGCTATTTAGAACGTTCTTCATATTAGTTGACAGCTTATGGTGTCATTTCACCGAGTACGACCCGGAAAAGTCGCACGCGACCACGCGCGACCTTAATCGCAGCTCGGTTTTCCCATAGTCGCGGACACAAACCGTGCGACCTACTCCATTATTATCTGTGCACGCTCTATGTTCGATGTTAGCTCGTTTGACCTTCGATGTGTACGCTCTATATACGTCCTATAAGCTCTACACACGCTCTATATACGCTCTACCTACGTCTATCCACTCGATCTGAAGCGATCTTGACACGACCAAGGTTCGTTCTGTTCGACCATTCTGCGACATTGCCTCGATCTCTCGGCGATCTATCCTCGCAAGCGCGCGACCTCGGCCGACCAAGACTCGTTCCCGGCCGATCTAGCTACGTATGAGTTGCAATGTACCCTCGATCAATACGATTTAGATGCGATCTCGAACGTTCTAGCCTCGCTCAGACGACCAATTCTCGATCTTTTCTCGACAGAGTCTCGCCCGAGCTACGCGCACATTGGTTTTAGTGGATTTGCGCGCGACCCACTGTGATCGTTATACAATGTCCGGCGATCGTTGGCCGACCATCAGTTGTTGACCAGTCTCCGAAGACCCAATCGATCCGCATCATGCTATTGTATTACAGCACCATTCCCTGAAATTGCAGCAAGACTCTCCGGTTATGCTAACCATGCTGAAAAGGAGATGCGTGAACACCAGAGGGAACATTATTGTCAGTACACCTCCCTCATGACGGAACTGAGGCTGGGAGATGAAGCTACCTACCGGACTTATCTCCGTATGCCCCTGGAGATGTTTGACGAACTTTTGGCCAGGGTGGGGCCTAGAATTGCAAAGATGGACACTAACTATAGAAGATCTATAGAACCGCAAGTTAAGCGAGGGTCGATCTTATTTGGTTGAAGCTTAAGCGCACAGAGGTCGCCAATGGAAATAATATGGAATGTACGGATCTAGGGAAGGTCTGGGACAGGTCGCGCGGAGCGACACTTAATCGCAAAAGAGCGAAGCTAGATCGCACGGATCGGGCGAGGATCGAGCAGGGGTCGAGCAGCACGACCATTCGCGCGACCAGTTCTCGCTCGAGAAGACTGAGCCTCGCTCGTCCTAGCTCTAGTTTCGATCGTCTCACGACCAATGCGTTCTTTCCTCGATCGCCCTCGCTCTTTCGACGCTCTCCCTGCGACTTTTAGGTCGAGGATCGGTTTTTTGACATGTCAAAAAACCGAGCTACGATCTGTTTTTCCGGGAGACCAATCCTCGACCATGTGCGACCACGGGAGACCAAGGCACGACCAACCCTCGGTCAACTTTCGACTACGTGCGACCTACGGCGACCAATCCACGCTCTGAGATCGCAGCTCAGTCTTCCGGGAAGATTTCTCGGTGAAATGACCCCTTTAGCCTCTCTGTTAATGATATACGCATATGTTGTATTGGCTACACAAGTGACATAAGCTTCAATATCGCTTGAATCAAACCACCATAACCCTTTCACCGCCGAAGTCGCATAAATGCACCACGACAAATAGTGCAGTCCAAGATCAGACGCCGCCTTGAAACGTCTGATCGGGGACTTCACTATTTGTCTCAGTCTCTATTTCTATATATGTGCTTTATTCTTTTGAAATTTGCATTTATTTATCTCATTTCCTTATTGTACCGAATGATTTAACAAAATTTGGATTGCAGAAGACAATAAGAAATTTGGCGCCGAAAGGGCTAAGCACACAACCCGAAACCATTGCGGATACGGGGAATTATTTCCAAGACGAGTCGAGGACCTTTTGTAAATTGTGCGATTTGTTAAGTTAAACATTTGCCCCATGAATATTCATATATGTGTAATATTGTCATGGAGATTGGCAGCAGATTAATGGTAAAGGACTAAAGAGGAAATGAATGACCATTTAAAGGGAATCGTCTGTTATAAACTAAAGGCCGATTATACAATTTGGTTAACATTTCCTGGTTCACTAACTGTATAAATATAGAGCTAAATTCTAGCTAAAGGGGGAGACTTGGGAGACCGCCAGAGAGACCGGCTGGAGAGTGGCTGGAGAGAGGCCAAGGGTCTGGGTCTAGAAGTCGGGGAGATGCTGCCAGTTTCACATATCTCTAGGTTTGAGAAATAAAGTTCAGAACAGAAGTTATGGTGTCGTTATTATCCTAACCGCTATATTACATATGAAACAATGACAGAATTGCTGCAACTCCGTGAAAAATCAATGTAGCGTAACAAAATTCAAACGTGTTCTGTAACGCATTATAATAAGGGTACATACCAAATATGACATCAGTATCTGCAAGGGTTTAGAAAAACGTCTGGAAAATCTAAAATTTCCGGAAATTTTCTACATCAAAGTCAACCCGCTGTAATTCCGTGAAAAATCGATGTAGCGTAATAAATTAAAAAGTCCGGAAAACCGAAGTGTGACTGACTGACAGACGAACTGACGGACGGATAGACGGACGGACTGAGTGCAAACTTATAGCCCCCTTCGGCGTTGCCGGTAGGGGACTAATAAATAGATATCGATAAGAATAGTAAAAACGGAAATAATTTAAGAAGCATAGGTAGCCTCACATCATCCTTTCCCAAAAGCTGTTCTGCCTGTGTCATTTAATGCTACACGGAGGTCCGGGGTTCAAATCCTGGTCCTTCACGGAAATTCCTGAGACGCTTTTCTGGGTCTCCCACCCAGACCTCCTCTCCACCCAGGGGTTAAAATGGGTACATGTAAGTGCCACTAGCCGGTATTACGGCTGTATGATTGTGTCATATGTTAGCAGTGGTCAATATTGTAGGCGAATGACTCAATGACCAGGGGAGTAATTGTACAGTTGGCTGACTTTGGCGGTCTTTCGGACTGTAACTAGGTACTTTACTCTCTTTTTTTACATCATGCTCTATTGCTCTGCAACATTCACAGCGCGAGTCCGCGTCTGCAACAAGCATGGGTCAAACGTAAAGTTTATGTGGCGGATAAGGTCATTCAATCGAACCACTTTAACATTTCAAGCATCCTCTTTAATCTTTTTCGGCGGCAGCCAGTCCCAGGGTAGACCGCAACCCTGCCGCCACTATGAGAGTACTGGGTCAAAGGTTATCTCAGTGGCAGCCAGTCGTAGGATAGAATGCAACACTGTCGGCCCTATGAGAGCGCTGGATCAAATGTCATCTCGATGACAGCCAGTCGATGGATAAAACGCAATACTGCCGCCCCTGCCGCGCTGGGTTAAATGTCATCTTGGTGGCAGCCAGTCGCAGAATGAAACGCAGCACTTCCGCTTCTATGAGAGCACTGGGTCAAAAGGTAAAAGGCAATGTGCCAACACTCGCCCTAGGTACTGTGCTCATGTCGTCTGTGTCGGCCTTAACTTTTGTGTGATTTGATTCCTGTCCACTATCATAGCTATCCCAGAAGCGATCGGCTTTGATCGGTATATTCTGGGATTTGTGTGTTTGTTAAGTATTCAGTCAATGGCACTTCGCCGAATTCTCCAGAAGCCAACATATTAAGACTCTGGCGATGGCTAAACTCAGCATTAGCAAGTCCCTTTTAACTGGACAAATATTACTTGGTCGTTTCAAAAGAAAGAGGTTTAGACCTAGACCTGTGCAAGTTATCAGACAGAGATGATATATGAGATACAAAATGAGGTATAAAAGGCAAACTCGAGTAGGGTGCAAAGATACCGGCGACCAACTCGTGAACAATGGAGTGAGGCGGGTCTAAGGTCTGAGTTCATACTGAAGTTTCTGATTGGTCAGAGTTTTAAGCTCGCTCAAAATCTGACCAATTAGATGCTTGAGAAATGAACTTAGACTCAAGCAAAAGAAGCTTGAAGTGCATTCGCTATAAAGATTTAGATATGCATTCCAGTAGCTGTCTTGGTGTTTGTTTTTTAACTTCTGTTTCGTTAGTTTCGAGAAATTACTTGTAAGAAAATGATTCCCTACAAATCTCCTATGGAATATCAAGAGTAAAATTCGAAATAACACAAAAACAATGTGACTATGTTTTACAAACATGCCATTAAATTTTCGTAATTTCTCATTAAATATCGACATCCATAGCAGAACGCCCGAAAACAAAACTGATTTCAGATTAAAATTGCCCTTTCAAGTGTTTTACAACCGTATGATTAAAATATCATAATTTCACAATAAATAGCGACATCCATAACACAGTTCGTAATGCGCGAACACAAAGCCGCAAAGACGGGGGGCATTCTCTATTTTCAGAATAAATTGCCTTTTCACATACAGTAAGCGTTTTAAAATAATAAATCCTTAATTTTTCCAATAAATAACGATCTCTTTTGCAGACGACATAACGATCGAACACAAAACCGTATTTAATGGAACTTCCTTATATATACATTCCTTATCCAGATTCACGTGGAGCGCTCATTACATAACAATTAAGAAGGATAGTAAACTTCCCTTTAACTTCCTGCTCGCGGTTAGGTACACATTTAGTTTTTGTCGTCATTTATGACCTCAGATAAGGAACATACTCCCCGTCGGGCTAGAACCTAATGCATACTGACCTGTTCCCCATATCTACAAGAGTTACTGTGGATGTGGCTTAGGCCCACACCGGGGTTGGGATGGGGTTGGGGGTGCTCGCTAGGGGTAGTTGGGTTCTTCATATGAGGATCTGTATTAGGCCCAGCTGTAATCGAGATCATATTGGTCATACTTAAAATTGAGTTTACGATATTTTGCTATGTTTCGGGTGTTTGTCCACAGGTTTCGTGCTGGTAATCCAAGAGAAGGACCTAGTTTTGCTGAAGGTGGTGAAACAGAGATTGCGCATCTCCCTGCGTAAGGAAAAAGAATACAGTGCTAAACTGGATAAGTACAGGGTATGTTACAGTTTGGATAAGTAACATAAACATAGTACAGGGTATGTGACATGCTGGATAAGTAGAGGGTATGTTACAAGTTCGTTAAGTACAGGGCATGTAACAGACTTGATAAGTACATGATATGTAATAGGCTGGATAAGTAAAGGGTATGTAACAGACTGGATAAGTACATATTATGTAACAGGCTGGATAAGAACAGTGCATGTAATAAATTGGATAAGTACAAGGTATTAGCAGGCTGATATGTAGACGGTATGTAACATGCTGGATATGTAGATGGTATATAACAGGCTGTATAATAACAGGGACGTAACAGACTGGATGGGGTGCATGGTATGCGACAATCTGGATAAGTATTGGGTATGTAACAGGCTGGATAAGTACAGAATACGTAACAGGTTGGATGAGTACATGGTATGTACAGGCTGGATAAGTAGAGGGTATTTAACAAGCTAGATAAGTACAGTGGATGGAACAGATGGGGAAAAGTACAGGGCATGTAACCGGCTGGATAAACAGAAGACATATTACAAGTTGGATAAGTACAGGATGTGTAATAGGATGGATAAAATACAGGCTATGTAACAAGCTGGATAAGTACACGTAATATAACATGCTCGATAATTTCAGGGTATTCAACAAGCTGAATAAGTATAGGGCATCTGGCAGACTTGACAAGTACAGGGTAGGAGACAGACTGGATAAGTACAGGGTATGTGACAGGCTGAATAAGTATAGGGCATGTGGCAGGCTTGATAAGTACAGGATAAATGACAGACTGGATAAGTACATGGTATGTAACAAGCTGGATAAATACTGGGTATGTAACAAGCTGGATAAATGCTAGGTATGTAAGAAACTGGATATCTACATGGTATGTACGAAGCTGTATAAATACAGGGTGTGTAACAAGCTGGATAAATACTGGGTACGTAACAAGCTGGATAAATACTGGTTATGTAATAATCTGGAAAATACAGGTTATGTAGCAAGCTGGATAAGTACAGGGTATGTAAGAAGATGGATATGTACATGGTATGTAAGAAGCTGTATAAGTGCAGAGTATGTAACAAACTGGATAAATACAAAGTATTAACAAGCTGGAAACGTACAATGTATGTAGGACGCTGGATAAACACATGGTATAAACAAGCTGGATAAACACATGGTATTAACAAGCTGGATAAGTACATGGTATTAAAAAGCTGGATAAGTACATGGTATGTAACAAGCCGAATTAGTACAAAGTATGTAACAAGCTTGAATAGTACAATGTATACGACAGGCTGGATAAGTACAGTGTATGGTATTTTTAATAGGGCGTGTCACGACTTCACAATGGCGTGTCTCTTTATCACAATGGTTTCAAACCTACATAACTCTAAAATGTTCCTTTTTCTACTAAATGTTTCTTTTCGGTAGATTTATTCAACGGGGTTGGGTCTAAACTAGCCTATGATGGAATGGGTTAACGCATTAGCAGCCACTTCATCCCGACAATCTACATATCAGTTCTGACACTTTTGTCTGACATTTTTGTATGTCACTTTTGTCTGACACTTTGTCTGACACGTTACCTAATTGTACACATAAGTCCGTATTTAATAGGGAAATGCTTTACCGAATTAAACATCAATGATAGTTCATAGTTGAATGTGAAATTTACAGATCATCCATCCATATATCTACAAATCAATCCACATCCTCCATCGTTCATTCATGCGATATTCCTCGCCGCCCATAATAGAAGTAGCTGAAATGAACCGTATTTTAGCTCACCTGAGCCGAAGGCTCAGGATGAGCTATTGCGACCGCGATCCGTCCGGCGTCCGTCCACCATTTCAAACGACATTTCCTCTGAAACCGCTGACCCTATTTTAACCAAACTTTGTCAGAAGCATCAGTGGCTAGAGGGAACGAAATATTGTTCAAATTATGACCCAGGACAAAACATTGCCCCGCACAGGGGCTTATCAATTTTTCATAGGAAAATCTTTAAAAATCTTCTTCTCTGAAACTTTAAGACCTAGAACTTTGATGTTTGGTATTTAGCATCATCTAATAGTCCTCTTCAAAGATTGTTCAAATTATGACCACGAAACAAAAATGGCCCCGCCCCGGGATTTATCAGTTTTTCATAGGAAACTCTTTAAAGATCTTCTTCTCTGAAACTGTAAGGCCTAGACCTTTGATATTTGGTATGTAGCATGATCAAATGGACCCCTACAAAACTTGTTCAAATTATGACCCCGGACAAAAAATGGCCCCGCCCCGGAGTTTATCAGTTTTTCATAGGGAAATTTTTAAAAATCTTCTTCTCCGAAAATGTAAGTCCTAGACCTTTGATATTTGGTATGTAGCATGTAGGTCCTCTACAAAGCTTGTTAAAATCATTGTTTTCCACCAAGATTGTCCAAATTATCACCCAATGACCAAAATTAGCCCCGCCCCAGTGCTTTTCATTTTTTCATTGGAAAAACTTTAAAAATCTTCTTCTCTGAAACTGTAAGGCCTACACCTTTAATATTTGACATGTAGCATCATCTAAAGGTCCTCTACAAAGCTTGTTCAAATCATAACCCATGGGTCGAAAATGGCCCTGCCCCAACGCATCAGTTTTTCATACTTAGGAAGGTCCTCTACAAAGATTGTTCAAATTATGACCCCTTGGTCGAAAATGACCTCGCCCCAGGGCTTTTCGGTTTTTCATAGCAAATCTTTAAACACCTTCTCTGAAACTAAAATGCCCAAACCTTTGATATTTGGTATATATAATTATTTAACAGTCCTCTGCCAAGATTGTTCAAATTACGACCATCATGCCAAAATGGCCCCTATCCGAGATTTCTTTAAAAAATCTTCTTTTCTGAAACCACGAGGCCAATACCTTTAATAGTTTTGACATGCAGCTTAATCATATAGTCCTCTACCAAGACTGTAGAAATTATGATCCTTTGGTTAAAAATGGCTCCGCCTTTGGCATATTAATTTTTTATAGACTTGCATAAGAAAAACCTTTAAAAAGCAGCGTCCCTGAATTCGTAAGACCCATACCTTCCATATTTGATATGTGTCTTTGCCTTGTGGTACTCTGCCAGGAATGTTCAACTTACAACCCAAGACCTCCGGGCGAAACTTGGCTCTGCCCTTGGGCTTATCAGTTTTCATTGGGAAAATATAAAATATTTAATTTTCTCTGAAACCATAAGCCTTAGACCTTTATTTAATGGCATGCTGCTTTGCCTTGTGGTTCTCTACCAAGGTTGTACAAATGATGACTTCTGAGTAAGAAATGGCCCAACCCCTGAGGTTACCTCAGGTGAGCGCTTCAGGGCCACGTGGACCTATTGTTTATAAAAAGCTGCCTGTCATTGAAAATAATCGACGTGATTATAGACATTTAGATATATTATTGAAACTGTTTGCTACCTACATCTTCTAATTGTGTTAATCTACTATCTAATGTATTATTTTTGTTTCGTTTCCATAGATCGAAGTCAAAAACCTTCAAGGACTTTGCAGAAAGTGTGGAGCAGACGAAAGCGTTATTCTTGCTTGTTGCCCGGCAGGTAGGCGACACTTATCCGTACCATGTTGGTTGCGAGTACATACAGATATACTCACAAATAGAGTTAAACCTTGATATTTAGAAGTGTTAGTATAGATGAATTTAGACCCTTTTAGACAGATGGCTATTAAATGCATGGTGAAAGGCATACAGAAAGCTCCCAAAGGAGGTTTCTGCATGACTTTCGCCCTATATGAAACTGTCCCTGTCTTAACCCATCCCCGCATATTGACGACATTTGACGCTTCTGTAAAAGGCAATTTTGAAACCATTGTGATAAATAGAGCATTTGATCCACAGGGAGCAAATGCTCTATTTATCACAATGGTTTCAAAACTGCACAATTCTGAACTTTTCCTTTTCTCTAGTAAATGCTCCTTTTTGGTAGTTTTAATAAAAGTGATTGGATCTAAAAATAGCCTTTGCTGGAAAGGGTTAACGATACGAGTATTTGAGTATTCGGATAATACAGGTTTAACTGTATTATTCTATTCCAATGCAAACCTTCATCTTGTCATGCTAGGATTTTGTAATTCAGCACATTACAAAAAGGTAATTGCAATTTTAAACATCATTCCATTCGTAGGAGTCTTTCGCCTTCAAATAAATATCGTCTGCTAAGCTTTATCGTCTGTTCAATGCGTCAAATTTAAAATATTTTCAAATTCGTTTAAAAACATAATTTTCTGAGTTTCAAACAGTTTGGATTCGAACTGTTTGCAGAGGTCAAAGGTCATGACGGTTTCGCTTTTTAGCGGCTAAAGAGTTTAGCATCATCCAATTCGTAGAACTTCCCGTACAGTAATAACTTTAACGCGAACACATAATTATAAGTATTTTGTAGATATTCAACACATATGCGAAGGAACAGGAACATCCCCTTATTTAATATTAAACTACGTGTTGATCAAACTGATCTTAATATCATTGGAAAAAGCCATATAACTGAAGGATCACTATACGAAACTAATATGTTTGTTTAATGCCAGGGCGACGTCGACGAAGTAGCTTGTTCCAAAGTCTCACCAGTCTTGCATCAGTCGCACTGGTCAGCGCAATGGGCTCAGCACCAAAACTTGAAACTGACGAATCCGACGAAGAGGTTACGGTCGAAGTGAAGGATGGCAAAATCATTTCACGACTCGACTCCACTGAAAGTGGGATCAACGTAAAGTTCGGAATTTCACCCGATGATGAACAAGTGAGCTGCGATTCTGGTCACACTAATAGCGTCTTCCAATTCGACGAAGAAACCATAGCAAAATACGATGCAAAATCAAAACAGGTAATAATATAACAAAGTTCAGAAAGAATTGGATAGTGAAAAAAGAGTGCTGCGTGCGTGCGTGCGAGTGTGTGTCTGTTTTGTGTTATCAAGACTGTGTGTCTATTTTGAGATAATGGAATTTGGAAGAGTGTGGTAGGAGTATTTATTTATTATGTTATGTATTTTATTTGAAAATTGTCATGGAGTATTAACTTTCACAGAAAAAACGTAAAATACATATACAGTAGTCATGTAACTGAAACACTGAGTGTTATACTGAAATATCGTCTCATAGTTTTAAAACAAAAAAGGTAGTAGATTCTTTTTGCTGGTCCCCTACAAATTATACTGGCTCTTGACTTCTGGAGACATTATATGGTTATTTTATGTTACCATGTCTTATAGTTACAAAGCACATTTCTTATTAAATGGTTATTGGATGTTTCCATGAAAAGGACAACTGGTCCGATTAGGATTCGAACTAAATGCATCTGACGTGCCTGCACTTTAACCATTTAGCTATTAATCCAGAACTTACTGATTTCCAACTAGTTATCTGTATCCGACTTAACTCTATGCACGCTAAGTAATTTTTCGTCTGCAACAATTGTCGTCTGCTTCAATTCTTAAAATAGACTTTCTCTCATTTCTTTGCAAAATTATGGTCAAGGTAACAAACAGTTTGGATCCTGATGAGACGCCGCATTATGCGGCGTCTCATCTGGATCCAAACTGTTTGCATAGGTAATCACAGTTTCACCGCTAGCGTGCAAAGAGTAAAGGCACCATTATTACACTACTACCCGTTTTCCTTGTGGAATTCGACGTATATCACAAGAAATCGTTTTCGATGGTCACCAAAATCTAATAGGACAACTGTTGAAGAGACCTACCACAACTGGGATTCGAACCGAGAGCCTCTGGCTTACCATGCTTACATTCTAACCACTAAGCCATCGGGCCACATGTTCCAGAATTTATATCTTGTACAGTGTTAACCCTTTACTCCATTACTGGTTTTATTTTACATTTTATTAGTGAATATATTCAGTCTGTTCATTTCTCATATAAATTATTAACACGAAAATTTGTACACACATTCATATCTTGATATAATGCTTATGTTCGTCCAGTGTTCTCAGGGTATATATATATAGTAATTTAATACATTCATTAAGCTGAATATTACAGATGCTCCTAAGTATTTTACGAGACGGAAACTGACTCGGCGAATCTCCGAATTACGAATCGATTTCGAATCGATTTCAGAACAACACTTAGAATGTACATAACTGACATTATGACAGGTTCCGGTGAATGGCGGACACGTTTCCGCTGGTTAAACAAAACACCTTTCAATTTTTATACAAAAAACTATTTCCTTACCATGACCGTTAGCGCTAAGTTAGTTTTAAGTTACAATGACTCACATTTTGAAGTATTTTATTACGAACACACTGTCCGAAAGTAAGAGCGGAATACATCTTTACATGTAACTATGACAATATTAACAGTCTGTGTCACTGTGATAATATTTACAAACTGTTGGTGCTGTCTCATCTTTTACAAACTGCGACCACTGTTAAACCCTGTTTAATACTAAAGCATGCGTTTATTCTGTCACTTGTAGAGACACCTTGTTCCTTTGAAATACTTTGTTAATCAGAATAAAGTCCCTATGATAAGATCATTGTACGTGGTTTGTTGCCGAGTTTCGGGTGTAAAGGTGAGCGTCATACATTAGTGAGAGAACAAATATCTCAACCAAACTTAGTTAAGAGTGCATTTTGAGAGTCTGGGGTGAAGGTGAAGGTCCCTATTATTAAAAATAGATAACACGAATTTGGATACTAACGTTGGGTAGGAAAGAAGGTATCGACAAGTTAACTTGCACGGAAATAAAGGTTTTGAATTTCGTGTCGTATCCTAAGGCCAAGGTCACTATCATTATCGCTATAAGAAATGGTTTAGAGACAATACTATTACACAATGACTGAAATATGTTTAAAGCGACGATAATCCCCCAATACAAACAAACAAACAAAAGCGCATCTTAGGAAAGACAACGTATGATAACATTTGGTGTGCAGATTATTTTTGGTTTGATTTCTACCTATAAATTAAAAAAGTCTGGGTTTCATGTTATTATGTAATGCATTGGTATATATTACTTTTATTCACATTTCGTCTTAAAGGGATTCAGTACAAAACTTTGAGATATCACAAGAGGAAGTCGACAAACACAGACGTGCCAACTCCGACCAAAAGTAGACCATTGCCGTCACGGTGGAAATAAGACTTGGCCAATAACAGAGTATAAAACCAAGCCCGCAATGACATGCCTAACCAACAGTGTACCTTCATGTTGATATTCACTGGAAATTATGGATGGAATATAAATTATAATCATTATATGACTCATAAGTTACAGATATACCATTTCTCAGTGCCAAAAACAGTGAAAATACGCATCACAAGGAAAGGATTGAAACGAACATATATGTCCTGATAGACTTTCTCTCCTTAAGCTAATATACTTATTGCTATTGTTACTTGCTTCACAGTTCAGCTGCCTTATTTTCGTGTCATATTTCAACCGAATTATCAAACCTGCAGCTTCTTCTTGTTATCCCATCCATGCATTATAGATAACTTACGCCAGTTTGTAATCACAAATACCCGTACTACTTCCAGTTATATTTCAATAAACTTCTTACACAATGCATATATTCAATGACTAGTGTCCTAACTTTCTTCTTACTACGAGTACGTTTGCATTTCCTTTACTAATATGTTCTGTTTTCTTCATACTCTTTGATTCCTTGCACGCTAAGTAATTTTTCGTCTGCAACAATTGTCGTCTGCTTCAATTCTTAAAATAAACTTTCTCTTATTTCTTTGCAAAAATATGGTCAAGATGACAAACAGGTTGGATCCTGGTGAGACGCCGCATTATCTTGATCCAAACTGTTTGCATGGGTAATCACAGTTTCGCCGCTAGAGTGCAAAGAGTTAATTGCCTCATCAGAACAAACGCCGCTTATTTTGGTCAAATACATTTCATGTTACAACTGACGCCGTAAAATTTGGCCTTCTTCTAAAAGATGCTTTAAAATCTGTTTCAGATATGAGTTTCGATGTTAAGATTTACAGTATTTTATCATCGAACACGACAAGAAGGATAGAATCTGCGCAGAAAAGTTTCTTTAAAGAGTCCCTGTTCTAATGCAGTGTCCAAAAGCATAGCGAGTTGTTGTTAGTTTACTTTTGCATATAATTCAAATTGATTTAATATGTATTCGTTGGTTTGTTTGTAGACCCTGCTTTCACAAAGTTTCTCATCTTTGTAAGATAAGACCAACAGTTATGCTCTAGATGCTCACCTAGCTATAGTCAGGACTATACAATTTTGGATATCATTGGACAGTAGCTTACAGTATGTTTAAAAATAAGCGTTCAGAGTTTGATAAAGAATTCGCCAAGCAGCTGCAATCGTTCTCAATGTGATTGAGAAATGGTCAAACAGCTACACTCAATCTCAAATTGAAAAAAAATCGTCAAGCAGCTGTAATCGTTCTCAGTGTGACAGAGAAATGGTCAAACAGCTACACTCGTTCTCAAATTGAAAAGAATTCGTCAATTAGCTGTAATCGTTCTCAGTGTGACAGAGAAATGGCCAAACAGCTACACTCGTTCTCAATTTGATAGAGAATTCGTCAACAGCTGTAATCGTTCTCAATTTGACAGATAATTGGTCATACAGCTACACAAGTGCCTACATAAATCCGTACTACATTCTCGTTGTGAAGTTATTGTTCTTGTTCTATTTCAGATTATTGTGCTGATTTATTTACATGATTTTAATATAATCTTGACAAATATATTAAATGTAATGATGTGCTACTAATTTGAAATAAAATAATATGCAATTGCTTGTCATTTCATGAAACCCTGTCAATACAGCTTCAAGTAATAATAGCGTAAGGCTGGAAGTGGCTTAATGCAGGTCAAAGGTAATGCAGAAGGCTCTTAAAGGAGTTTTCTGTCTTACTTTTGCCCTTTATTAAGCAACCACCTGCTTGTTAAGACTCATATGTTTGGTAAATGAATGGCCACTTAAGACAGGTTCTACTGTATAATAATAATATAACGACCACGATTGCCACGTGGCATTGCGTATGAGACTGTACGTGTGTTCATAACGTGTACATGTATTAGTTTAGATGACTTCACCTCCTGTGATAGCCAGCTTAGATTTGGCTTATAATGAATGAGTTGATTACTTTTCCTCCATGGTTTCCCTATATGAAGAGCATGACGTGTAGTCCAGCTTATATGCCTTTCGTTGATTAGGCTTCGCTTTAATAACACTTTAATTCGCTTCCAGTTCAAAATTATTTTTAGTAACAGCTTTGAACAAGGCTATATTTCGATTTGGAAGTCATTGCTATTTAAGTTCCGCTGAACAGGATGTGCGAAATGAGCTGTTGCGATCGCAATTTGTTCATCGTCCGTCCGACCACTCGTACATACTTTTAAAATGACATCTCTGAAATCCAATTTCATTCAAATTAAACAAAATATAATCACAATCACGCAACAGGAAGAATAAGCAATACTAAATAGTTTGGTTCATTCCTGTAATTCCCGTGGACCGTGGGCCATAGTCTGCATATAGTATGGGCCAATTTATAAATATTTGACTAAGACTGGTTTCGAAGACTTGAACTATTTCAAAGATCAATTCTTCTGAAAACATGAATGCTTTTATGTAATGTTTCAGGTGTAACACTATGCCAATGCTCTCCTTACCTAGAACATGGTCGCAAGGGGCTAATTAATGGTTGTAATGTCAAAAACTTCGAAGTGTTGTGAAGAAAATGGATGACGTGGCATTTTTCTCAATTGGCGAAGTAGAAGCTCTTGTTCAAAATAACACTTAATAGATACTACTCGGGGAGCCAGTGGAGTCTATCGTGCACCCCTATACTTTTTTGGTGGCGAACGTCACACAGAGTTACCATACGCCAGGTTCTCTAAGGCCAGTTTAACACACCGCGGGTTTTTTGGTATAATTATTATTCTCTCTCGTTGTAATATAGTTTTCAACTCTCCTGGCAATAACAAATAACTTAGCCTGTAAAAGTACAAACATGGGTCATGCAGGAAACACCACAAACAGAACAAACAGTCGCCCGAACAGCAACACAAGGAAACAGCAAATGTACATAACTATAAAAACATCAAGAGATGCACAAAGACAAAATAAACATACAATAGGGGGAAGATGGAAGTACCGCCTTGGAACAACCAGTGACAAAAGTCACTGGGGGTTAAACCGGTTTATGGGCGCCCAACCTCACGCTTATTCCATCCCCACCATAAAAGACAAACAGTGTAAATAAATGTACCGCCTCTCCGACTAATCTACAACAACCGCGATGGCAAATACAGTGGTAAAGTGCATATATAACGAAAACATTTAAGTGAACAAACTGTATTCACCTATCGCTAGTGTACTCAATGATTGAGCTGCAAACAGAGTAACTGTAGAAAAGTAATAAAGGGTACGACAAAAACGAAATAGTACAGATATCCGACGTTCTCCTTCCGTTTTTGGATTTAAGAGGTCGCTTTCATAGAGTACTAAACCTTTCTTGTCGGCGTACATGCAAAGAGGCCAGCGTGATTGCCAACTGTAAAAGGGTTCACAACCAAACATGCAGTATGTTGTAGTACTACATGATCATATCCATTTTTAATGATTTTTTTAACATATTTGATGAACAAAGTGAGAAATAATGTCCAACAATTTTACGAAGTAAATCACATCACCATAAAATTAAGGATGTGAAACACCGTGTCGCAGAAGCGCCTTGAGATTACATTGGTACTTGCCATTAAGCGAGAGATTTCGATAGTAAAATTTAGAGAAAGTTTTTCTTAGTTTATGGTATCTATATCCTTGCTTAAGCAGTTTTTCAGTTAAAATGAGATTTCGACTGTTAAAATCGTCAATAGATGAACAAGCTCTTGCAAAACGAATAAGTTGAGATATATAAACCCCGTAAGATGGAGCACGGGGAACATCCCCGTCAAGATGAATAAAATTTACAATATTAAAATCAAAATCATCTCTTTTGTCATATATTTTAGAAGAAATCATTCCGTTATCAATTTAAAGGTCTAGATCAAGAAACGTTGCATACTTGTCGGACGGGTTAGCTTTATTCAATTTGAGTAAGTATGTAAATTCTTGGCTTGTAGTATAATTGTCCGATATTCTGCACGGCTTGGATACACACTCTCGGAGGATATTGCGATTGTTTTCATGGGTACCAAAATGTTCAGAACAGTCTACTTAATCAGAATCGTGAATGTACTTAAGTTTAAATTCTTTTAGACTATGTGTATTTAACCGTTTCCATGGCAATCCCCAGTTTTCGTAATGATGACCCATGTACTTGTGAAATCGTCCGTACCACAGCTATTTTTTGTCATAAACCTATACAACTGGTGCAAAATTAAAAATAAGACATTGTGCATTATCCTACAAATATCACACATACTCAGAAAGCAAATAATCTAAATGATAACAAGAATATCCGTTCTGTTTTAAATCTAGACAAAGGTCACATGCTGCTCCTATGCATTTTAAACTTCTAAGTCGGTTGCCCGTTTCAAAAAGGGTGGACCAAAATATACTATGTCATATTTTTAAAATAAAAAATGGAACTTCTTCTGAATACCTCGGTGAACATCTTGTCCCTCTAAATTCAGTTCATAATCGATGTACAAGATTGAACATAAAAGCAGTCCCTATACCCGATGCTCCGTTTAGCTATACTCTTACTGCAAATGGACGCTATGCTATTCCAAAGGTAACCCGTTTTGGTAAGAAGTCTTTTTCTTACAGGGGTGTTTACTTATGGAATAGATTGCCTCAGACTATTACAAAATGTTAAACTCTTGGACATTTTAAAACTGTTATAAAAACTCACTAATAGGAAAGTTAGTATCTTTTCTTTCAGTTATGGGTCTGATACTAAATGCTTTCAACAAATATAACAGTCAATGTAAGAGTTTTTGAGGGTTTTAAAGGTAGATAGGTTGCTGGGTTTTTTTTATCTTACGATTGCTTAAGCACTGACATGAACTTAAGCATCGGAGACAGTTTCGCAGATTTGATCAGAAATATTTTCCCGAACAATCTAGCTACCGCATGTTTTCAAAAGACACAAACAAAATACACTAAAGTAACTACAAACTTTGGATGCAATAGAACTATAACAGACAGTGAGTATGAAAGGTCTGTAGGCTATTCAAACGGTATAAATATTACAGGAATCATATCATATTCCTGTGCACTGCCGTTGGAATAGCCAGCGGAAAGATTGGAGAAAAGGCTCGAACATTTGTTGATTTCTTCACAGGTGCTTGTGACTTTTAATGCTCCACTGGGTCATATGGCTTACCCCGATTGGCGTATTGAGCTTAATTGCAACATCTACTGTCAAAGCGACACACATTGAATTTACATTTGAAAGTTTGGCATGTTTTGTCCTCACAGTTCTTGCTGCTGTTCTGTACCAAATATTGATTACTATTCCCGCTGTTTTCTTTGCTTTCATCAAACAGAATCCTTTTAAGTTCCTTTTCAATGCATTACAGCCCGTTATGACAGGAATCGGACTACCGTCTTCTGCAATTGCCATTCCTGAAGTAATTAACGTGGCAGAAAACGTTTACGGGGTTCAGCCTGTTGTTTCTCGATTCTGTTCACTGTTTGGTGCAGCCATGTCTCGTTGTGGCAGCGGGGCCTTTATTATCATTTGTTTATTGTTTCTTGCTTACCTGGAGGGAGCTGCCTTAACAGTCGGTCAGGTTGTTTACAGTGTTGTTTTGACTACTGCAATGACACTTGCGGTTCCAGCAGTTCCAAGTTCTTCTATCATATATGTCATCATCATCTTATCATCACTGAATGCGACATCTACAAAAATCGGCATTATTGTAGCGTTGGATTGGTTTCTGGACCGTTGCAGAACAACTCCCAACATTATAACTTCCCTTCTTGGAAATATTCTCATTAACAAGTTTTTAGGATAGACTGATTGCCAAATCTTGAACACCGTGAAGCACTGTGTATTAGGTATATGTAATATAGCTGTTTTCGCGCTTGTTATGGACTTCAAATTTAGTATTCCACGACACATCTCGCATGCTTTTTATGAACAGTTGGCAAGAATTAGACATACTATTGCATTTTACATAATATGCACTGTATTTCCCATGAGTTAGACATCCTATCATATATTCTGAAAATGGGTGATCCTTCGAAAGCAAAAGTAGAAATACAAAAAGAGAAAATTGCAGACTCGGTTTTATTGAGTCTGTTCATGAGTAGTAATTATAAGTGCAACACTACTCACGCCAAGCAGTATTCAATTTTCATGTTCATACAATTAGGATAAATTTCGCATACATGCACCGTATTTCCGATGAGTTAGACACATTATCATTTCAATATCATACATTTTGAGTGCATTTCACATAAATCTACACGTACTGTAGATTTAAGTTTTGTTTTTTTATAATCTGAGTGCGTTGACACACTATAATAGAACATAATACGACACAGACAGATAAACTTACGGAAAAGATTAGCTTATTTACCAATGTCCTAAATAAATTCTATTTTATTATTATTCTTATCTATATATAAGTATTAAATATATTTTATTTTAAATGTTCTGTAATTTACGCATTATTGTACAGTAAATATATCTTTGTGAAGCGCTTTTGAACGCACATATCCTGTATGAAAAGAGCGCTATATAAATGTGGTATACTAATAATAATAATAATACTGTTTAACCCATGAAAATGAAAATTATTTCTTACATGAATAGTCATGCGGTAAATGCTTAAATGTTGAACTGCACGAGTGTATCAGTTTACATGTAAATAATGCTATCAGCGTAGAACATACACATACAGTTATAAAATCGGTATTTCGGCTGGTTTACTTCGACTTTGAATAATCTAGAATTATGTTTTCTATCATTGTGATGATATTTCGATAGTATAAGAATGAAATAATACGGAACTAAAATTATTTATAGAGTAAGAAATTCCAAACAATTGTAAAATATAGTGACCCAACCTTTTAATCTAAATCTGCTGAATAATTAAAACTGGCCCAATCTCTTCTAAATATTATTTACACAGAGGGTTGTATCAAAACTTATCACTGAAGCAAAATATTTTGCATTATAACAGTGAACAATGGAGACCTTGACCCAATGGTTCTTTCAGGAGTACTTTGATCTGGGTCTACACTGTTTGTAAAGGCCTTATTTACTCGGTTCTCGCACATAAAGGGTTAAACACCCTTTTCCGATTGAATGGCTTATTTTTTGTGTAGATGTAATTATAGTACAAGAAAGCAACAAAATACCGTCCCTTACACAGCTGCAAAGGTCTGGTAAACTTTTCAGAAATTATCGACAAGGTATCATGATAAGCTTTTTAGAAACTACTGACCAAGTTTCATGACACAAACTTTTGAGAAAATATTGACAAAATATCTAGACACAAGCTTTTGAGAAAATATTGACAAAGTGTCTGGACACAAGCTTTTGAGAAAATATTGATTAAGTGTCATGACACAAGGATTAGAGAGACTTTTGACCAAGTGTCAAACAGCTTGGCGGTTAGCGGGATAAGGGTTAAAAGTAGGTTTTCATGATGACTTGATATAGCTTTTGTAAAATAAAGTATGGAGAATATTAACCTACATTACTGTGATTTGTTTTTATTGCATATTATGTTCGGTGTTCAAATATGAATGTAACCAGGCCGATACCTCGCGTTTAACCACGATTTGAACAAAATAGGTACATGTATCGTATAGAGGAATGTGTAAGCTCTCCATTGATACACTACATGTTGCCATCCGTTCCGTCTAGCTTTGACAATTGCTCGATAAACAGTTTCTATTCATGTACACTAAAGCTTGGGTGGAGCCAGAGTATTGATTTAAATTAGCAATCTCCAATACAAATTACTTTGTATGAAGAAAACCAATAGCGGCGGTTCAATTCAAATTTGAAATTGATGAATGCAAACATTTTAGTGTATCGCATATTTCAAAGCATATGCAGACATGTAAATTAAACTACAAACTGTTTGAGTGGATAAAATCAAAGAAGCCTGTGGTTTTCGATAAAATTAAGCAAACCAGAAACAGCTTTAAGGGTGGAAATTCTGTACTTTGTTTAGTGTGAAAGCTTCTTCAAATCATTTAATAGTTTGGTGGACGCGAGTCAGCTCAAATATTGTCAATATGGAGCGTTACGTCTATATTCAAGACAGCGACAGTAATCATATATTCCTAGATAATACACCATATAAGTTTAAAGTGCAATTTAAATTTCCTCTGATTTTTGATGGATTTTGGAAAGTAGCATTGAGAGAGATAAGTATTAAAAACGATTCCAAAAAGCGCACGAAAAAGCAGGATGGTACATTATTCAGAGTCTTGTAAAAAGGTGTCCACACCATCTCATAAAATAGTCCACAGTATAAAGTTCATCAGTAGTCCAAATGAAACCTAAAATGTCATTTTGAATTCTATCTCTCACACCATGTTGCAAATCTCTTAGAAAATTCACATAATTTCTTCTTCGGTGTAAAGCAACAATCGGATATCACTATCTTCCATGAGTCTATGATGTGACACAGATCTATGATTATAAAATGATAGTTCTCTTAAAAATAACTGCCATACACTAAAATGTTTGAATTCAATAATTTCAAATTTGAATTGAACCACCGTTATTGGTTTTCTCCATACGCATCTATTTGTATTGGAGATTGCTAATATAAATCAATACTCTGGCTCCACACAAAACCACTGCTCCACAAAAAACGGCCGATATAAATCAATCGATACTCTGGCTCCACACAAAGCCGCCGCCATTTTGTTTTGCTCCACACTGCTCCACAAAAAAATGGCCGCGAATTGTCCCATTCTATACTACTTATCACACGGTGGTGAATATTTTGAAGGTCTGAGATATTATTTTGCCATTGTTTGTTAAGCACCTCGGAAGATTGACCCAGTTGCATCATATTTGAACACCCGTCGTGTTTTATCTCATCTCGCTAAACAATGAACGTTTCCATGAGTTACAGTTTTGAGATTCCTAGTTTGCATACCCATGCTACGATGTACAGTGGTACCCATGTAATGCCTTCACAGATCGGTCACCGGTTCAGAGTCGCAGTATCAGATAAGGGTGTTGAATGTAATATAGATAATAGGATACTCGAGGAAATAAAGAGTGTCAGTCAGGAAATACCGTAGTCAGATGGTGCATGCATGATATCTGATTGGTATGAGACGGTGGGACAGTAAAACCCTTCTAAACCGGATGTTTAATAAAGAACAAGCGGGCCAAGATGGCCCTTAATCGCTCACCTGATTACCACAGATTTAAACTTATAGCTGTATTGAAAATAAGGATAGTGGATCATGAGCAATGGATCTGGAGAACAAGATTTTCAAAGATTTAGAATATTGATTTTATCAAAGTACAAAAAAGAGTCATGCAGGAAACACCACATACAGAACACACAATCGCCCGAACAGCAACACAAGGAAACAGCAAATGTACATAACTATAAAAACATCAAGAGACGCACAAAGACAAGACAATAATTCTGACCAATGAAGATTAGGCTTAAAATGTGACCTCTAGAGTAATTTTTCTAAGATTTGACATAGTGACCTACTTTTTAATCCCACTCCATCCATGATCAAACTCTACCATGATATCTCCAAGACAAACATCATTCTGAGCAAGTTTGAAGAGGACTGGGCTAAAAATGTGGCCACTGGAGAGTAAACAAGATTTATCTACGATATGACCTAATTTTGGAACCCACATGACATACTTTCAAACTCGTCTGAGGTTTTATAAAGACACCCATTCTGTTTAAGTTTCATGAAGGTTGGACAACAAATGTTACCACTAGAGATATCACAAGGTTTTGCTACTGTTTCACCTAGTGACCTAGTTTTTGACCCAACATGACCAACTTTCAAACTTTTTCCGAGATTTTATCATAACAATCATTCTGATTAAGTTTCATGAAGATTAAGCTACAAATGTGACGTCTATAGTGTTCACAAGGTTTTACTACTATTTGACCTAGCGACCTAGTTTTTGACCTCACATGACCGACTTTCAAACCCGTCCGTGATTTTATTAGGACAATTATTCTGACCAAGTGTCATGAAGATTGGGCTAAAATGTGACCTCTAGGTAGTTCACAACGTTTTTCTATTTAACATAGTGACCTAGTTTTTGACCCAACGTGACCCACTTTCAAACTCGTCCGAGATTTATCAAGACAATCATTCTGACCAAGTTTCACAAAGATTGTACTCACTAGAGCGTTTACAAGCAGATTGTTGACGACGCACACCGCACGACGTACGACGGACGCCGGACATTCAAGTCTCCCAAAAGCTCACGCTGAGCTTTGATCAGGTGAGCAAAAAAAATAGATCTAAAAAATAGGTCTTAGGCAGGTGACTGCTTAATACAAGATGAAAGTCGTGCAGAAAGCTCCCAAAGAAGCTTTCTGTGTGACATTCAAACTGCATTAGACTGCCACCTGTCTAAAAGCCCGAAACTTTAACATCCGATTTAGAAGGTTTTACTGTCATCACGGACGTTTTCATAGTGGACGTTGTCATTGCGGGCGATGTCACTGCGGGTGATGTAATCGTGTAAAACCATTTCAACATCTGTACAGTCATCCATATCAAATTGCAGATACACTCTAGATAGTAGGTTGGCAATACTCTATCATGCATATTTGTAGAGCCACGGGCCTTTGACACTTTCCTCCGTGAATATGCATGTCAGAAATAATGACGCCGTGACTATTAATTTCATTGATTTGATAAAATAGTACCTGGACACAAGAATGTTTGGTCACAACAGAAACTGTAGAATCAGAGCTGTATTATTTCGTTGGTAAACAAAGCAGACCCAGATCAGACGGTCGCTGTAGGAGCCCTCTTACAGGAGCCCTCTGATCTTTGTCTACTCTGTTAGCAAAGGAATAGAAAGTATTTTATATATTTTTAGTGTATAAAGTATTATATGTGATTACATGCAAACATGCAATGGTGAGTGACTGTCTGAATTAAGATGTGATCATAATAAATCCTCCCAACAGCGTGTACTATATAATTGATCTGAATTAACCCTTTTCAATGTGGATATTCAAGTAAGATATAATGACACCGTGAATATGTACTAGCTGAATGTCATTATGGCATGTTTTTCTTCCGTACACCTTAATGTTTGTTTTGTTATATGTATTAACATTATATCAGCAAACAGAGCAGACCGTTATCAGACGTCTCCTACGGAACTTCACCGAAGCCGTCTAGTTTGGGTATACGCTGTTGGCAAATGCGTGATATAGTGTTTGTATGAAGGAAAGGGTTGAAAGACTTTCTCAAAACAAAAACTGTTGCGATGTACAGATTTACTCCATAAAAATGCATTTTTACGCATGTGGAAAAAGAGTAGACCCATATCAGATTGCTCCTATATGAGCCGTCTGATAAGGTTCAGCTCTGTTTGCATATGATATATTATAGGAATGATTCTACAGTTTCTGCCATGGCAACTGATTCCTGTGTTCATGTGCTATTATAACATGTGTTTAAATGTAGCGCAATTATTTTCTATGACCGTTTGACAGGGTGCCTACGGACTGTTGCATAGGATTCCGTATGCATGAAACGCAAAAATATACCAGTAGTCACGTATTGGCTTCGTTAACCTTTCTTTCATATAAACACCTTTGCAAATAGAATACACCCATATTACACATCTCCTGCATGGGTTTTATCACAATGTTGTTGTTTTAGATAGGCGTCAATATGAGGGAATTAGTTAAGAGTGTGGCTTTTGAATGTGGGGAACGGGTGTGTTGGTATATACAGTAAAACCTCTTTATAACGACCACTAAATTGTGTTAATTAGTTGGTATTTAGGGCAGGTGGTTACTTAAAGCAAGGTGAAAGTAAAGCAGAACGCTCCTACTTTCACCTTGCTTTAAGCAGCCATCTGCCTTTAACACAAACTATTTGATTTAGTTTAGTGGTCCCTATAGAAAGTTTTACTATATAGCACTGGATGGGGAAAAATGTCATTTTTGCATATAGTGTGATATTAAAGATCTCTTACCGGAACCCTCTGGTCAGGGTTTACACTGTTTGTCATTTAGAACCTCTAGCAAACTGAGCCTTTTATACTGACTGGACTCTGATGAACAATTCAACTTTGAATGTTTGGCACTCAAAGGATAAAATATTTGGATTAACCTTTTACTCCATACATACGCATGTGACGTCTTTGCAAACAAAGAAAGTCCAGGGTCCATGCTTATAAAGCTTTTAAGTTGAGTCTGTGTTCTTTCTCAAGCATTTGATTGGTCAGATTTGAGTTCTCAAGCTTTTGAATGGTCAGATTTGAGCCAAAGGCTCAAATTTGAACAATCAAAAACTTGAGAACGAACTTAGTCTCAACTTAAAGTTTTATAAGCATGGACCCTGATATAGTTCCTGTTCGCTTATGGAATAATATACATGTAGATTTGATTCAACAGTTTCTGTCATGGCCAAAACGGCATGGTTTGACATGCCATTATAAAACATAATGCTGTTTGTTTATTATGATATCATTATTTCTTACATAAATACATGTCTTCCCAAGGTAAAGGGTTGAACGTAGTGTAATGCGCAATTCAACATGTGATAGTCTTTCCGGATACATTATTCCTTTGAGATTAATCATGTACCGTACGAAAAATATCGTTAAACGTCTGATACATGTATGTATATATCTTTATTTAATATACTTTGTAAAGCAGTTTGGATCCTAGTGAGAGGCCAGATGACTCGAGGTCCGAGTAGAATCCAAACTGATTGACACTCTGGGTGTACTTTTGTTTAAAATGAAAGAATTTTAACCTTTCAGAATTGAACACGTGACCTTTTTATATTGTTGATACAAGTTAACCCTTCTCTCTGCAGTTCGCCACTTGACCGGTATTTGCAAACAGCTTAGATCCAGATGAGACGCCGAGCAACCCGGGGTCTCATCAGGGTATTATCTATTTGACATTTGGTCAATGGTTTCTCTAAAGTTTGATCGAGTCGGAGAAGTTATATTCCATAAGATCCAAATTTGAGCAGACAGTATGTTTTCAGAGCGGGTTAGTTACAATAATCTCTGCACCAAGCCCCAAACAAAACACTGATCTTGTTCACAGGGGGCCATTTCGTGGGTCTACATGGTCTAAAAGGTAAAAAAAATGATTGGGTCGATTTAGTGTTATATTATATACAAGGGGTCTAACTACCCATTCGCAAATTTCACGACCGATTCGAAATAACGCCCGGTTGTGGGCTATCAAGATACAATACCCACTAATGTTTAGTACGAACGTGAAGCTGGGACCTTGTACTTTTCAAATAATATAACTTTTGATACATTCCGACTAAGACGTAGCCAGTGCCGACGTGAAATTCCTACAAAATACGCTGATTTAGCTTACTCGAATTTTTTTTTTTTTACCTTTTAGACCATGTAGACCCACGAAATGGCCCCCCTCTGCTCTTCTTGATGTCAACTGTGATAAAATACAAGTAGAACCCCTCTTATGCGATCACTTAATGTCTCTATCAGCACGTGGTTGCTAAAGGCAAGACAAACGTAATGCAGAAAGCTCCTCTAGGAGTTTTCTGCATTACTTTTGTCCTGCATTAAGCTAATACCTGCATCTAGCACCCAGAATTATACCTCTTTTGGGTGGTCGCATTAGCGGGGTTTTACTGTACTATTCAAAATGCATCAGAAAGGGTGTATCATAATTCTCATATATCAAACGTGTCGATCTGAATATCAGTTTATAACACAGATCTCTATCAAGACGAGTTATCACCATAAAAGGCAAACCTATACATACAGTAAACCAGAGTTGCATTTGTAAACATTCCGATTTTTATACAACTTGAACAAAGGAGACAAAGAAGAAAGAGGTCAGGATATGAGACCATAGTTTGTAGGATATGAGACCAGAGTTAATAGGTGATGAGACCAGAATTTGTAGGACATGATACCAGAGTTTTTCTAGGTCATGAGACTAGAATTACTGGAATATGAGACCAGCGGTACAATGATATGAGACCAGACTTACTAGGATACGAGACCAGAGTCACCAGGATATGAGACGAGATTTACTAAGATACGATACCAGATTCACTAGGACATGAAGCCATACTTACTATGATTTGAGCCCAGATTTACTAGAATATGATGCAAGAGTAACTAGGATATGATACCAGATTTACTAGGATATGAGACCAGATTTGCTAAGATACGAGACCAGAGTTACTAGGATACCAGACCAAATTTACTAGCATATGATACGAAAGTAACAACGATATGAGACCAGATTTATCAGGATATGAGGCTAGAATTACTAGGATACGAGGCCAGATTTTCTAGGATACGATGACAGATTTACTAGGACATGATACCCAAGTTACTAGGACAAAACCCAGATGTATCAAGATATGAGGTCAGAGCTTCTAACATTTGCCGAATATACTGCTTGAAGGATGACCAACATACAAGACGAATTCACCGTTTCTTAATCGAATGATGTCCATTCTGCTAGTTAGAACCCTTTTATTATATACATGTAGTATATATAGAGTCCAAAGAAGCGGTACAGGCCCCTGTGAATCGAACGGAGACAACTAACACATTAGAAACAATGCAATAAGAATGGCGTCTTATGGTGTTTTCAACAAAAGCAGAAAACTTAAAACATCAAATGCAATATGCAATATGCTGGGCATTTTTCATTGTGTGTGTTCAGACAGATAACTTAAACATTAAAAAATGCAATATGTTTGAAATGTTGCATTGTGTTTGTGTGTGCATGAAAGCGTGCGTACGTGCGTGTGTGTGCGTAACTGCATACGTAATGGCTGCGTGAACCCGAATCTGAGAGCGAGTGTATGTTTCATGTGTACGCACGCGTGGCGTGCGTTCGTGCGTATGTGCGTGCGTGCATGTGTGTTTTCAACAAGGGCAGGCAACTTAAACAAATTTATAGAAAATCATAAGCACCTTGGCGTTACTTTGAATGCAAATGGTAATTGGAATAATCATATCGATAATATTTTGCAATCAGGATCCAAACCTATAGGTATTATGAAAAAATTGAAAATCACATTAAATAGAAAAGCTCTAAATCAAATATATATATCATATGTCAGACCTATACTTGAGTATGCCTCTATACCTTAGAAAAACTTCAGAACGTATAGGCAGCGCGTATAGTAACCGGTCTCACTTAATCAGTAGCATTAGAAAACTTATATCGCGAATATGGATGGGAATCTTTATCTGGTCGGTGTAAAAATCAAAAACTCTGTTTTATGTATAAAGTTTTTCATGATATAGTTCCACCATATATTAATGATTTAGTAGCGCAGATTGTAGGAGAAGAAACTCGTTATCTTTTGAGAAACAGAGCTGATTATGTAACGGTAATGCCCCCATTTCGAACATCCATCTCAAAGAAATCGTGTATTCCGGCCTCAATACTTCTCTGGGACAACTGTAACCATGATCTAAGGAATTTAGATAGTTTCACTTCTTTCAAAAGTGCTTTACGTAGAAAACCAGGATATCAGATTGTACCTTCTTATTACTTTTATGGCAATAGGTATTTATCAGTTATACATGCTCGAATCAGAAATAATTGCAGTAACTTAAACAATAATCTTTTTATTAATCACACAAGTCAAACTCCAATTTGTGTATGTTCTGATGAAGTTGAAGATGCCGTTCATTATTTGTTCCACTGCAGATTTTTCCAGAATCAGAGAATAGCATTATTTTATAAGACACGTAATTACCATCCACTACATGTAGACACGCTTTTATTTGGAAAAGCGATTATTCTGATGAGGATAGTAAAACTATATTTGCTGCTGTTTATTGCTTTATAAAGCAAACACGAAACTTTTCTTCTCATAGTAACGTCGTTAATATTTGACTACTAACATCATCTAAGATTTACCAGGATATTACGTGTTAGCAAATGATTAATGATTATCCCTACATTTGCTATTACCGTCCTCTGACCACAAGTCGCTCTCTCTCTCTCTCTCTTGTTTGTTTATATTTGACATTATTTGTTCACTACCGCCGTTGACTGTAAATTAAAATAGTTTTTTAGGAGGGGGGGGGGGGGGGTGTTTCTAATGTTGTCAGAACTTGTGGCCCGACCCCATTCCAAACATTATATGGAATAAAATATGTTTAAACTAACAAATTGCCCAGATTTGTGTCAGACAAGTGCTCATTTGAAACAAAAGACTCGACCTTCCAAAAGTTATACGAACATTAAAGATGACAAGTGTATTATATATAGCTAGAGGTGGTGTATTGAATGTTCGCCCCGCTGATCCGCTACCTCCAGCAGTTTGTTGTTGGTCCTCAAACAAACACAGGTCAATTTATTAACGGTTTCTATTGACCAGTCTGGAGGAATTAATCTTTGTCATGTGCAAATAAGAAATCATTTCTAGTGTTTCCGAACATCGACCGGCCATGCATATACGTCCATAAATGTGATAACAAAACACTTTTGATTTGGGCAACATATCAAAACAAGCATGCAGTAGTATTGTCGCATGAACACATGAAATATGTACACTGTCCTGCCGTTAACGACCAAGTTTATGATCATAATGTAATCCGTTTGATAAGTATTACTACTTATACTAGTATTTCCCAATAAATAGGCTTCTACACAAGAGTCTAACTATTTGACACTCACAATTGAAATCGACAACAAATAAAACAAATACTATGTTGGAACGCTGAAACATATAGCATTTTTATTGGGTGGTTCAAATTTGAAACAGATGGTCACTTATTGTTAACTTAAGTGTTATATCTGATGGCGCGAACTATTTGACACTCAGAAATTAACTTGACAACAAATAAAAAATATACCATGTTTGAACATTTACACATAGTTTTTCATACTGGGCGGATCAAATTTGAAAGAGATGGACAATCATTGCTTACTAATGGAACCGACTGGACTACATTTAGCAAAGGCAAACTCTCAATGAGGATGAAAGCGTTTGAAATGTTTGCCTTTGCAACTACTTAACCCTTTCCTCCATGAATACGCCTTTCTATGCATCTGTAACAGTCACGTCTTGAAACAATTGAGATAAATAGAGCATTTGCTCCTATAGGAGCAAATGCTCTATTTATCACAATGGTTTCAAACTACAAAAATTTCCCCTTTCTCTAGTTAATGTTCCTCTTGGGTAGATTGATTCAAAGTGGTTGGATCTAAAAATAGCCTATGATGTAAGGGGTTAAAC
Organism: Azorinus chamasolen; assembly: GCA_963576725.1. Classification (NCBI taxonomy): domain Eukaryota; kingdom Metazoa; phylum Mollusca; class Bivalvia; order Cardiida; family Solecurtidae; genus Azorinus; species Azorinus chamasolen. The sequence continues at coordinate 2,081,638 of OY755246.1, forward strand.
AAGTGAGTACAGTTGATGTCAGTACGTGTCTAAAGCAGTTTTGAAGTTGATGGTTAGATGACATGTAGTCGTAATCAGAACTGCATCTGTCAATGAAGGGATATTTGAAATGACACTTTACCCAAGCTCAGATATTCTTCATAGTATACAGTGTGTTAAGTGTGCATGTTCGTGTATTGTCCATACGATTTGGTTGTTAAACAAAGTATGGAGCAAACTGACCAAACTATGAGGATATGCATTATAACCTTTGTAAACAGTTAAGGTCAAGGTGAAACACTGAGTAATTTGGCTTCTTATCAGGTTTCAAGTCGATGCTCTAAAACTTTTGAAAGGTCTAACTTGAGATATGAAACAGGCAACAACTTTTGCTTACAGACTCTACTTAATAGTATTGACAGAATTAAAACAGCATAAAACTCACACCAAGTGTATATAATTATGCTTATCATGCGTATGTAATATAAGTTCTTTTGTTGCATTTCAAGTGATGAACTTGCTGTTGGGTGTGCACAAATTATGACACTAAAGCAATATATCAAGCTAATTACAGTACGTTATAAAGACTTTTTGTAGAGGAAATATACTTTGCCTCATGCAAACATTGTAACCGTTGATCATTGAATTATAATGTATGATGCAACAAAACAGATCCTGACCAGACTGCATGTCACGTGCAGAAACATTTCCAGATGTCCGAATGATTCATTTCCAGTTTTAGCGTAACCCTTCATCTGATGAATTAATTTAAGAAGTCGTTGAGATGCTTACAATTAAATCACTCGGCCTATCGGCCTCGTGATTTAATTACTACGCATCTCAACTCCTACCCGTGTTCGATTGCACGATAAAACACTGGTATAAATTTATTATTTCGATTCTAACACTTCAATTTAACTATAATTTGCACCGCCACAAAGGCACTACGTTTCTTGTCGTACGAATTTTCGAAGCCATATTACGTCACGTTAAGCCGTTATGTACAGCGCGTGCGGTGTTTTATGGAGAATTCAAACATAGATACGTCCCTTCTTTGTTTATGTAGATGTGTGCGCGAGGTGTGTTAGAATAATTCTTGACATCATGAATATGTAGTAGATGTACTTTTACAATAGTGTATAAACACAATAAGTTGTTTTGGGCTATGGCAGTTATTAAATTTATATTCTTTAATAAGCAAACAGAGCAGCTTCTGATCAGATGGAGTTAATTCTAGTCTGCAAATGGGTAATGGAGCGTCTCTGTAAGGTAAAGGGTTAACTCTTTATTCCATAAATGCACATTCCTATGCCTTTGCATATACCTAGGTCACACGGCTCCTGTATGATGCGTCTGATCAGGGTTCTGGTTTGCTTATGCTGTTCATAGTATGAAACAAGCAGCAGTTACATACTTAGCAAATGAAGTTATTTACCATAAACACATAACAAAAGTTCTCATTATGTGTATGTATACATGTATCAATATATTACTTGTAAATAATCAGCAACATGGTCATTATACTGTTGTATTATTAACCGATCAACCTATTATTGTAAGTCAATTAGGACGTTACTAAGTTATGGTGTTTGTTTTTATAAATATTTTGTTACATTATTAAATTTTATTAATTTGTCCTATATCTTCTTTTTAACCCTTTACCCAATAGCCTGTTTCTAGTTTTGAAGACATATGACCACTTAAAGCAGGTTGAAAGTAAAGCAGAATGCGCCTTAAGGCGCATTCTGCTTTACTTTCAGCCTGCTTTAAGCTACCACCTACTAGGATATAGAAAATATTTATTATGCAATATGTTCATGACTGTATGAATTTGAACTATTTTCTTCAGCGGAGGAATAAATCAAACACGCTAAAAGCCGCTTCTATCAGGTAAAGGGTTAAAATACGTACTAAACTTGTTGACAAAGACGTTTTCCATTTAACCCTTCACTTCACATAAGCACCTTTTCATGCATTTGCAAACAGAGCCATCTGACGAGAGTCTGCTCTGTTTACCTATGACATTACAATGTAGCTGACACTTCGATTTCTACCTGTACCAAAAATATCCTGTATAGATATGGCATTGTAAAAACAATCAGCTAATAAATATTCAGTTCGTTATTGTTTGTTACATGATTAATGAACAAGGAAAGGGTTAATAACAGAGAAAAATACATATAAACACATTTAGTAAGCTACATGTTCACTGAATCGCACAACTGCATCATGCAGGTGATGGCATTATCATATATCTTTGACTGCACTTGATTTAAAATCTGAAACAAACAACCAAATGAAATGCTTTTTTGAGCCATTTAACGAGTTGCATTGAAAAAAGTCCTGCAGATTAGAATTACTTTTTACCATAAATATGGCCAATGAACCATCACTGTAGTACAATTTTTGTGGAAACATAGATGAGTTATATCAACTTTTAACTATTTCTTTCATATAAACACGTTTTCACGCCTTTGCAAACAGAGTAGACTCGGCTCTTGTAGGAGACGTCTGACCAGGGTCTACTCTGTTTGCTTATGAAGTTATAATAGATTTAACTCTATGGTTTCTACCAATGTCAAAAAAATCCTGTATAAAGATATACCATTTTAAAAAATCAGCTAATACATATTCATGAAGTCATTATTCCTTAAATGAATATTGAACTGGGAAAGCCAAGTTAAATGGTTTTCTGTTAATGTGTATCGAACAGGATACCTGGATATCAAAAGCATGTTGAAAAATATATTCCTAAAATTTACCATGTGCCATCAATAAAGCTATAAGTGATACAAAGTCTCTGTTGTAAACATACTGTATCGAATAATGGGTCTTCTTGAATATATTGTAGATCAGCCCTTGTATTACATCAAACAAAAATGTGGTTTGATCAATATCTACAGTGTGTGCCATTTTGAATGGCAATATAGATGGCATAAATGTATATTACATTTGACTGAATCAACAAGCCAGGGAGATAGCGTTTCTCTTGAACCTTTGGTCCATAATAGTTGCCAAAACTATGCTTTGCTACGTCTTTTAAAGTGTTATACTTATATTTCATCTGCTTTTTAGAATGCTTTTATTTTTACCACTGAACGAATAAGTTCAACTATTGATGGTTCTTTGCTATTTAAACATGACTGTTTTGCTGAAATTGTTAATTTTAATCAATTCAATTTTCATGTTATTGTACGGGCCTTTCATTTAGACCAAGTTGTAGTCCTGATTTGAAACACTACACCAACCAACTACTTGTTCTAAAATATTTTGCCATATAAATACTTCTTCGTATTTAAAACATGGTTATTTGCAGTGGTTTAATTAATGTACACAATGATTAACATTCAATGAAATTAGTATATGCATAAATGTTTATTACATCATATGGATCCTATCAAGTGGAAAATACCCTCAGCAATTTGCAAAGATTGAAAACATTTTTCCAGTTGCCATTCAGCGTATGTCACTTGAGGAAAGTCAATATAAATTCAACCTAATTGTTGGCCAATTTAACTCCTTACTCTATAAATATGTTTTTCAAAGCCTTTGCAAACAGAGTAACCCAGATCAGATCAGGGTCTGCTCTATTTGCTCATGATATAATATAGATATGATTCTACATGACCAAAAGTTCCAGTTTTCATGTCATACTATAATAGATGTTTTAATTTCATGATGCCATCATTTCTCATATAAATAGAAAATATATCCGCACACGTGGTTCCCAACTACTATAACCCTTTGACTGCGTGACACATATGCACTGGCATTTACAAACTGTGAAGACCAAGATTGGAGGAGCCCTCTGATCAGGATATGCACTGTTTATCAATCAGAATAGTTTTGCAAGTTTAAGTATTTCGTACAGGGTGGATGTTAGTTTCACACTAAATGGCCATTATTAAATGGTATTAAATTATGAAATCGTGTAGATTTTCAATTATTGCACTTTGCAGTATATTTGAAAATCATATAACATGAAACCAGATGTATTTTACTGAACATTTGTTAAATTCATAATAAAGATTTCACCCGGATGCATTTCATATATGTTCTGTTTAGGCAACTTTTTGTCACGTTTCACGTACAATGTAAATTCCTTCCATTTTCACATACTAGGAGAATGAGTTTTAGGTATTTTTCGCAACTGATATAATTCTATATAAAAATCAATACATTTGGTAAACAAAACGATTATGCTCTAACTCTTGCCCGTCATATTAAAACAAAACCTTTGTGAATCATATAACGTGTTTGCCGGGATGCTGGGTGATGCCCCAATGACAAGACCCAGCTTCAGACCTTTTTAAATATTTCGGGCGTTCCGTGAGGTGACAATGTCTTGAGCCAAACACAGCACAAGGCTTGACACTATAAAATTGACGTGCCTGGGCTGTGCTAGCCGATGATGATAGTATAGTGTTCTGAGGCTACTTTGCCTGAGACGAACACTATGAAAACATGAAACTATACACAAAAACTCCTATGTTATGGTGATCAACAATATCTCAGCTTTGGGGCCAACAATAAAACAATAAACTATAACTGTGAACAACTACTACAGCCCCAAGCCAGCGAGACGGCTGGTCGATGCCTCAACTTCAAAATGGTGCACGGAACACAATCCTAAAGCTATGTCATGAAACTGTATAAATGTGAGCTATATAACCCTAGACTATACGAGTTGAGACCCTAAGCATCAAACCCTGTTGAAACCTGTGGTTTGAAGCTATCTCAACACCACTGTGACTTCAAACCTACGTATCAGACCCTATGTCTCAAAGCATGTATGCAACCCTACGCTGTAAAACCTATCTTGAGCAGTGTATGAAACCTGCTTTGATGCCCGCCTGCAATATGTTCCGAGCCCGTGCTCGAAAACACTGTCTCAAAAAAGACAGCCTCAAAAAGACGGCTTCAGAAACATAGTCTCAAAAAGGCGGCCTCAGGAAGACGGTTCAGCCGCGCACGGTCTTCAGCAAACCTGCTTCAAACCGAATATACCCCAGGTTATATCAGTCTGAGCAACACTATCTCAATGCCTCAGCTAATCTGAGACCGCTATGAAATAGCAGTATAAACTTATTAAATGTTGCTTGGACAGTCTAAATGTGCACTTTTCATGCCCAAAGAGAGAACTCAGAGGACAGTTACTGAGCCCATTCAAAAGAACAGGTCACTGCACAATTACGTTGTCATAGCAGACACTATATTCGCCAGTTATTAACCTTAATGAGTGCAATACTCTATCAATGAAAAACCAACAATATAGCTTCTATACATATGTATATAGAGCCATCACTGAAGATTCCAATGAATATTCAATGCCCTGATCACAAAATAACCAGCAGTGATCGTTGAATAAGTTTGCGCCAGTCTCAGCATTTGTATACAGCTTCAATTAATTTGAGGTACTTCAGCAAATTAGGATATATATATTATTCTGATTGACCAACCGCCTCACACATTTGAATATATACACAGTACTAATTTTAATAAGGTATAAAAAAAATGAAGTTTAAAAGTGAAATAACTTTGATATACGACAAATTAACCAATTTAAATAAACAGTCAAAAAGGGAGATAATCCTGTATATACAAAACTACAGATAACTCAAATCGCTTACCTAGCGATATACTACAGATTTTCTTGACAGTGTTTATTATGTTTAGAGTGATAAATATATGTTAAGTGCCATCATATTTTTGGACAATGTTATTTCTACATTTTACATTATACACGTGCATTAACCAATTGACCAAAGGCTATTTTTCGACCAAATGTCTTTGAATAAATCTCCTATAAAGGAGCATTTACTGGAACAAGAGGGCCAAGATGGCCCTTAATCGCTCACCTGAGTACCATAGATTTAAGATTTTTGCTGGGTAGCCCATGGGTAGGGTCAATATTGACCTTAGGGACAATATTTGAACAATGTTGATAGTGGATCATGAGCAGTGGTTCTGCAGAACAAGATTTTAAAAGATTTAGTATATTGCTTTTATCAAGACAATGATTCTGACCAATGAAGATTGGGCTAAATATGTGCCTTCTATAGTAATTTTTCTAAGATTTGACCTAGTGACCTACTTTTTATTCCCACCCAACCCATGATCACACTTAACCTTGATATCACCAAGACTCTGAGCAAGTTTGAGAAAGACTGGGCTAAAATGTGGCTACTGGAGTGTAAACTAGATTTTTCTAAGATATGACCCAGTGACCTACTTTTTGACCTCACATGACCCACTTTCAAACTTGTCCAAGATTTTATTAGGACAATCATTTTGGCAAATTTTCATGGAGATTTGGCTATAAATATGACCTCTAGAGTGTTCACAAGGTTTTTCTACTATTTGACCTAGTGACCTAGTTTTTTACCCCACATGACCCATTTTCAAACTCGACCGATATTTTATTAGGACAATCATTATGACCAAGTTTCATGAAGATTTGGCTAAAAATGTGACCTCTTAAATGTTCACAAAAATTTTCTACTCTATGACCTAGTGGTCTAGTTTTTATCCCCATGTGACACACTTTCAAACTCGTCCAAGATTTTATCAAAACTATCATTCTGATCAAGTTTCATGAATATTTGGCCACATATGTGACCTATACAGTGTTCACAAGGTTTTCCTACTATTTGACCGAGTGACCTAGTTTCAAACCGCACATGACCCACTTTCAAACTCATCTGATATTTTATTAAGACAATCATTCTGACAAAGTTTCATAAGGATTGGGCTAAAATGTGATCTCTAGAGTGTTCACAAGGTTTTCCTACTATTTGACCTAGTGACCTACTTTTAAATCACACGTGACCCACTTTCGAACTCGTCCGATATTTTATCAAGACAATCATTCTGATAAAATTTCATGAAGATTAGGCTGAAAATGTGACCTCTAGAGTGTTCACAAGGTTTTTCTACCATTTGACCTAGTGCCCTAGTTTATGAACGCACATGACCCACTTTGTCCAAGATTTTATCAAGACAATCATTCTGACCAAATTTCATGAAGATTGGTCTTAAAATGTGACCACTAGAGTGTTCACAAGCAAATTGTTGACGACGCACGACACACGATGCACGACGCACGCCGCACGACGGACGACGGACGACGGACATTCAAGTATACCAAAAGCTCACCCTGAGCTTTGCTCAGGTGAGCTAAAAACGGACAATTTTAGAAATGTGTAGTTTCGAAACCATTGAGATAAATAGGGCATTTGCCCCTATGGAACAAATGCTTTATTTACCACAATGGTTTCAAAAAGGTTTAACAGAGGGGTTAAACGTTGCCAATATGAGGGAATCGATTAAGGTTAAGTTGTCAATTCCTACCATATCGTCAAATATATTACAGACCTGGTTCAGCCTATGACAGCTGAAAAAGCAGCAACTTGTCACTAGTTTGTCCAACATACAAACAGTCTGTGTTTCCATCGTAACACAGCGAGCGAGGAGAATCCAATCCATCTCTTTCTGTAAGAAGAATTCTGATTTTCTTGCAATCTGGTGTTATTTGGTGAATATTTTTAGAAAGCTGACCACATACATATATCAACAGCTACACACCGTGCCATTTTCAACTGACTGTCCATATATATACCTTGGACCTGACCAGGCAAGCCCAGTCTGGTGACTGTGTTTCGGCGTAAGTCTGGGACGTAGATAGTACCTGTAGCCTTATCAACAACCACTGATAAAACTTCATCAAAGAGCTGTTCTCCATTCTTATTCTTTACAATCGTTCGCAGCACATTTCCATGTTTATCTATAATTTCTAGTCTCTCCGGAAAGGTAAGGCTGACTAAAAGTCTGTCCATCATACAGGCCACACCATAACACACACTAGTTGTCTTCATTTCCTTGTGTTTATATAGCTTGTCATCTGTTAGTCTGAGATAGAAAATCTCACACGAGTCTGACAGTGTGACAACAACCTCTCTAGTCTCTTCTGTAGCTGCTATACCCCAAGGCTTATGTGGTAACCGATACTCAGATATAACAATACACTGGTTCGTGTCAATCAACTTCACATTTTTGTTATTGTAGTCGGCAACTGCCAATCGACCACTTGCGACCATTGCCATTCCTCTTATAAGACATGTTTCATGGTCACTGGGTATTTTCACAAAGACCTCACTGACCTTTCTCGCCTTGTTCTTTTTTGTATCTATCCTGCAGATTTGGCCGAGGTTTCCAGTTTGCCTTAGAAAGTTTTCAAGTTGTGTACTGAGCTGAAGCAGATAGTCAATGGCAGAATTTGCCTTGCAAACGTCGTCCAGTGGTTGAACTAGAGACCCGAATTTACTTTTGTTTGCTGTCATGGATACAAACAAGCTACAATATTGTCCTTTCTGTTTCAATTGCTTCAACTCTGAAACCAAAATGTCACTTTGTTTGTGTATGGTGTCGCATAATTTGATATTTTCATCCATTTTATGCATATCCATTGTTTTAATCTTTTCAGCACCCGACAATTTTAGAAATGTGTAGTTTCGAAACCATTGAGATAAATAGGGCATTTGCCCCTATGGAACAAATGCTTTATTTACCACAATGGTTTCAAAAAGGTTTAACAGAGGGGTTAAACGTTGCCAATATGAGGGAATCGATTAAGGTTAAGTTGTTAATTCCTACCATATCGTCAAATATATTACAGACCTGGTTCAGCCTTTGACAGCTGAAAAAGCAGCAACTTGTCACTAGTTTGTCCAACATACAAACAGTCTGTGTTTCCATCGTAACACAGCGAGCGAGGAGAATCCAATCCATCTCTTTCTGTAAGAAGAATTCTGATTTTCTTGCAATCTGGTGTTATTTGGTGAATATTTTTAGAAAGCTGACCACATACATAAACCATTCCACTTTTATCAACAGCTACACACCGTGCCATTTTCAACTGACTGTCCATATATATACCTTGGACCTGACCAGGCAAGCCCAGTCTGGTGACTGTGTTTCGGCGTAAGTCTGGGACGTAGATAGTACCTGTAGCCTTATCAACAACCACTGATAAAACTTCATCAAAGAGCTGTTCTCCATTCTTATTCTTTACAATCGTTCGCAGCACATTTCCATGTTTATCTATAATTTCTAGTCTCTCCGGAAAGGTAAGGCTGACTAAAAGTCTGTCCATCATACAGGCCACACCATAACACACACTAGTTGTCTTCATTTCCTTGTGTTTATATAGCTTGTCATCTGTTAGTCTGAGATAGAAAATCTCACACGAGTCTGACAGTGTGACAACAACCTCTCTAGTCTCTTCTGTAGCTGCTATACCCCAAGGCTTATGTGGTAACCGATACTCAGATATAACAATACACTGGTTCGTGTCAATCAACTTCACATTTTTGTTATTGTAGTCGGCAACTGCCAATCGACCACTTGCGACCATTGCCATTCCTCTTATAAGACATGTTTCATGGTCACTGGGTATTTTCACAAAGACCTCACCGACCTTTCTCGCCTTGTTCTTTTTTGTATCTATCCTGCAGATTTGGCCGAGGTTTCCAGTTTGCCTTAGAAAGTTTTCAAGTTGTGTACTGAGCTGAAGCAGATAGTCAATGGCAGAATTTGCCTTGCAAACGTCGTCCAGTGGTTGAACTAGAGACCCGAATTTACTTTTGTTTGCTGTCATGGATACAAACAAGCTACAATATTGTCCTTTCTGTTTCAATTGCTTCAACTCTGAAACCAAAATGTCACTTTGTTTGTGTATGGTGTCGCATAATTTGATATTTTCATCCATTTTATGCATATCCATTGTTTTAATCTTTTCAGCTTCTGTTTCTATGTCTTTTTCCAGTTTTTCCAGCGCTATATCGGCATCTTTTCTCACTCGTTTTACTTCATCCAGTACTTTGTCAAAGATGTCTTGTGACTTTAATTTGTTGCCCCGAGATGTGTCAGCGATAATTGTTGTCTGTAACAAAACCATATCTAACTGATTTATAAAGTTAAAGAAGTCTTCACCATTTCCAACTCCCGTTGCAATTTCAGGAATGTACTGGACTCCTTGACAGTTCCTGTGATCCAGAGTAATGCAGACGCCGCACCCAATACAGTCATGATCCAAACAGAAGTACTTAATCACTTCACCGCTGTGTTGAAGACATTTTTCTGTGCAGCTATCCAAACGGCTTAGGAGACTTGTATCCCTCTTGGCCTCCTCAATATCCAACAGTGTGTGGTGTCGGGTTAATGATGGCTTCAGGTGATATCTAAAGCATTCGTCACAGAGAAGCTCTGAGCAGTCAACACAAAACCCGAGTGCTTCAAGGGTTTTGTTGTCTCCACTGCATGGCTGGCAAGTATAGTCAAACGTGGCATCAGAACCAGTCGAAAATGTTTGACTTAATGTTTCTTGTCCTGGTTTAGCCATGACTGTAAAAGTATTAATATATATCGACCTTTAACATCTCTGTGAAACTGGTCCGGCCTTTATTTATCTGAAAGAGTAACCACGCTATTGCAGTAAAAAAACTTCATTTGAATACATACATAATACAGATGCGTCTCTTAGTCTGACGCGGATCTAGGTTGTTTTCACAACTTTTCCAAATAGGTATCTAAGGTAACATGAGGGTCAGGATGACCCTTAATCGCTCACCTGATTACCATAGATTTAAGATTATAGCTGGGTAGTCCTAGGATGGGGCGAATATTGACCCAAGGGAATAATGTTGATAGTGGATCATGACGAGTGGTTCTGGAGAATAAGTTCAAAGATTTAGAATATTGATTTTATCAAGACAATCATTCTGACCAATGGAGATTGGGCAAAAATGTGACCTCTAGAGTGATTTTTCTAAGAATTTACCTAGTGAGCTACTTTTTGATCCCGCCCGACCATGGTCAAACTCAACCGTTATATCACCAAGACAAACATTCTGAGCGAGTTTGAGGAAGGTTTGGTTTAAAATGTAGCCGCTGGAGTGTAAACAAGATTTTTCTAAGATATGACCTAGTGAGCTACTTTTTGGCTCCACTTAACAAACTTTCAAACTGTTCCAAGATTTTATCAGGACAACCATTCTGCCTAAGTTTCCAGGAGATTGAACAAAAAATGTGACCCCTAGAGTGTTCGCAAGGTTTTATACTACTTTACGTAGTGACCTAGTTTTTGACCCAACATGACTCACTTTCATCCTCATCTTAGATTCTATCAGGATACTCAATCTGACTAAGTTTCATGAAGAGTGGATTAAACAATATGACCACTAGATTGTTCACAATATTTTTCTACTGTTTGACCTAGTGACCTAGATTTTGACCCATCTTCAAACTCGTCTAAGATTCTATCAAGCCAATCATTCTGACTAAGTTTCATGAAGATTGGACAAAAAATGTGACCACTGGAGTGTTCATAAGATTTTTCTACTGTTTGACCTGGTGACCTAGTTGTTGGCCCGAAATGACCCACCTTCAAACCCGTCAAAACCTTCAATTTTATAAAAAAAATCATTCCGATAAAGTTTCATGAAGATTGGGCCAAAAATGTGACCTCTAGAGTGTTCACAATGTTATTCTACTATTTGACCTTGCGACCTAGTTTTTCACGCAACTTTTGAACTCGTCTTCACAAGGTTATTCTACTATTTCACCTGGTGACCTAGACTTTGACCCCACATGACCCACTTTCAAACTCGTCCGATATTTTATCAAGACAATCATTCTGAATAAGTTTCACGAAGAATGGACTGAAAATTGTCTTCTATAGTGTTCACCAGCTTATTCTACCATTATACCAGGTGACCTAGTTTTTGACCCCACATGACCCACTTTCGAACTCTTCCAAGGTTTTATCAGGACAATTGTTCTGACAAAGTTTATGAAAAGAAGGCTGAAAATGTGACCTCTAGTGTTCACAAGGTTATTCTACAATTTGACCTGGTGACCTAGTTTGTTAATCCCACATGACCCACTTTAAAACACCTCCGATATTTTATCTGGACAATCATTCTGACAAAGTTTCATGAAGATTGGACTGAAAATGAAACCTCTAGGGTGATCACAAGGTTATTCCATTAGTTGACATAGTGACCTAGTTTTTGACCCTATATGACCCACTGTCAAACTCGTCCGAGATTTTATCAAGACCATCATTCTGGCTAAGTTTCATGAAGATTTGACTAAAATTGTGACCACTAGCGTGTTCACAGGCAAATTATTGACGACGCACGACAGACGCCGGACATTAAAGTCCCCAATAAGCTCACCTTGAGCCTTGCCCGGATGAGCTTACAAAACAGGTCAATCACTCGTTCCAAACAAGTGCTTCCGGTGCTGATTTTGTTAGCATGGGCTGTTCATTTGCTGAGTAATCTTTTTTAACCATTTACTCCATGAACATTCTAGTAAGTAATACTGACATCACGAATATAAATTAATTCTTCAGTTTTGTAATGGCTCGCGAATACGTGAAGTTCTAGCCGCCTCAGAAACTGCAGAATAAAACTAGACAAAGATCAGATGGCTCATATAGGAGCCATCTGTCCAGGGTCTGCTCCGTTTGCTTATGATATTGTGTCAGATATATCTCTAACGTTAGATCAATAACCAAATAATCCTGTTTACAGCTGCCAATATACACATCCAGCTAATATGTTACGATGTTATTATTTCTTACAAAAATTCAATGTTTCATCGCCCCCAAGAGGGTGAACATCAGTCCCTTATTAAACTTTAGCAAATAAGTATTGTTTACAACTTGTCCCCAGAATTATTTTTCAGGTATTTTTTTCCATTCCTTTACCCTAAATATGCTAAATTCGTCTAAGACCCCTAGGTATGCTAGGAATATTCTCTGAGAAACAATGACATCATGAATATTTGCTATAATAGTACATGGACACATGAGTTTCTTACCTTGGCAAAATATATATTATATTTTTAAGCAAATATAGTAAGACCCTGATCAGGCTGGAAGTGATACACTCGATGATTCAATGCTGACTATTTTTCTTTATATTATAACTTGTTTGGTCTCTCGATTTCCAAAAACCTTAGATCAATAGGAAAAACTAAGAAACTAGAATCTCATCAAGATCCAAGTAGTTTGACACTTGGCCAGTAGCTGGAGCGAATCGGACGTAAAAATGCAGCAGATCAGTTTTAGTAAATACCAGATATTCACATAAGTTTAACCTTCAATCCAATAAATATTCGTGCTGTCATTATTTTTATATGAATATTCATAGACTAAAGAGTAAAGTGACCCGAATAAGTCGATGTTTTAATAATGTCATGTCATAAGCAAACAAAATGCATCTTGATCAGACGGTTTCCATTTGACGCAGATCAAACCTGTTTGCAAAAGTGGATCTATGGAGTAAAGGGTTTATTAAAGTAAAGGATTTTAATAAATTAGACGGCATTTTAATAATATCCAAAATGTGTTCATGCTAATGGTTTCGCATACTGAAGATATACTTCGGGTAAAAGTAGGCTTTTCTATTATGAGCACTCATATAAGACCACATAGACCTAAACTGTATCACACAGCTGTGTCATGCCTAACTGGGGAGGGGAGGGGAGGGGGAGGATTTCTAGACGACTCGGCACCAAACCAACTCGGGCCCTAGACAATTCGGCCCCTAGACAACTCGGTTATTGAACAACTCGGCCCTAGACGATTCGGCACCTATATTACATTAGAACTGTATCGGTAATTTCAACGTGTTTAAACCATATGTTTGGTGCTTACAGACTATGGAAATGATAATTATAGATTTAGATACTTTCTGGTCGTATGGGATCACTAGTGTTGACTTGTTTAGTCGGGAAACTTGAATACTGTTAAAGCCGGTACTAGGGGGCATGAGTAGATTTGCACTTTGAATTACTACTTATGAACAGACTCAATTAAACCGTGTCTGCAATTTTCTCTTTTTACATCGCTACTTTTGCTTTCGAAAGATCTGCCACATTCAGAATATATTAACAAGGTGAAACCAGCCTAATGACATGCTAACGGAATATCCGAGATCAAACTCATTTTTATCTACACAGTGTTTTGTAAGTATTGAGACTTTTTGACTTTCTGTATATAAAATACTGTAGATACTTGTCTGTGTCAAACAGTGCAAAACAAGATCAGACGACTCGTCCGAGACGAGGCAGGCTGATATTGGTCTATATTGATTGAAAATCACTAAACTGCTATTTTCATGTCACGGTTCATATAGATTCTTATACCAAAGGAAAAAGGATCTGGAGTTCCAGTGCGGAAAATTCCCCTGCACACATTGCAGACCCAAATAAGAGGGTTTCTTGAGGAACCCTTTCGCCAGGGTTTGGATCGTCATGTTACCCTTTTCTATAAAATTTCCACAAATATTCCCTGAAGCTTGCCCTGTTTAAAGTTTGGAATAATCCATTTCAAAATTCAGTGTTATAATCCTTGAAGTACACGTATTTCTATATATGATTGGTTATTCGAAATAATTAATAGACCTTGGTTGCGTTTCTGCCCTGTTACGTTATCACAATCATAATTGATAACGTGATGCAAGGTGATACAAGTGTAGGACCTTCTGTAGCATTTTGACCAAGCTATACCTTTTGGTCCTTCGGGATTATTAGTTTCGATGTTATTTGTTTTGAAAACTGAATACCGATGCTAGGGAGCGTGAGTATTGTTGCTCTTTTAATTACTGCTTATGAACAGACTCAATAAAACCGAGTTTGCAATTTTCTCATTTTTCCATTGTTGCCTTTGCTTTCGAAGGGCTTTTACTTTCAGAATGTATATATACTACATGTAGTAGGTTCTTTCTACAGTTTTATATGTGTATTACGTGAATGTGTGATATAAAGGTTAGTTTCGACTTTAAACAATCCTAATACCGGTCACATCCTACCGCCTGCAAGTTGAAAACGAAAGTTCTCGGTCAGGAAAGCCGGTATGTGTGTGTATGATCGACCATTTTAATAAACTTTTAGGAGGAATTTACTGGAAAAAAGAACTCAATTATACGGTACTTGAAAAACCGTTTTAAAAAAATTGCACTTTGATCAAACCATATGTTCCTTCTAAGTTTATTTACATGTATAATAGTATGTACATTAACAATATTACGGTTATATTTCAATTTTAAACCATCCTGACCCCGAATGCCTGTTAATGCACCTGTTGACACAAAGCCCTACGTACTAGCCTATACTTATGCTATTATTTGGGACGATTCCATTACACATTTACAACATAAAAATTTGAACAATCCTGACATCGAACACCTGTAAAATGCACCCTTTGATACCAAATTCTATGTATGTATGGTATTATTTGGGACGAGCCCATTACATATTGACAATGTAGAAAATGTTTACAAAACAAGGTTCATTCTCCAGCTTAAAAACTTGCTTATAGCTCGAACAATTCGACCTGGAACCTCACCTATATGCAGAATACATAATGAGAGCCATAGTTGCCACTAAATGCTAAACATAGTGAACATGTGTAGCGAAACTATTGTCCAAACATGTAAACAAACAAAAACAAAACTGGTCTTGATCTTTTTAACGACAAAAATAACATAATAATGTAATACATTACCGTACATTACCGTATATACAGAATAGTACACGTGACCGACCTTAAATTTTGTCGAGATCAAAATAATGTTGAAATTACGCGTGATGTTGGATAATATTTTAATCTACTCAAAACTTAAAATACCAACTTTCAGTTTATCGTTTGCTGCCATCTTGGAACTATTGTTGGAACTATTGAACTATTGTTCGACTATAGTTCAGGTGAAAGGTCATATTACGTAACTTTAGTCGCCAATATCGCCGTTCATATCAAATTGTGGTAACTATTGTTAGAACGATAGACCCAAGTGAAGTCGCCCAATTCATTACAGTATCTACCAACCTGTTGAAAACGAAAGTAGCTACATGGCAACGTCACTTACTGGACAGTTGGTATCTCACCGCGTTCTAGGCTCGACCATAGGTACACGTATTAACGGTTTCTATTGACCTGTCTGGAGGAATGAACCTTTGTAATTAAGAAAGGTAATAAAATACGGGGAAAGCTGGTAAATCACACCAATTCCAGCAGTATGTATTCAGCCATATACAGTCAACACTGGTACACAAATGGCAGCATATCAAGATGCTTTTAGTTAGTTTAGAGCAATATATCAAAGCCAGCACACAGTGATATTACTAAATGGATATATGAAATAAGTGCACTGTCTTGTTGTTCGTAGTCAATTTCGTGACCATAATGTCAACCGTTTGATGATCAATTCTAGGATGTCCAAATAAAATCAACATAAGAGCCTAAATATTTATATATTTGATACTCAGAATTTAATTCGACAAATTAAAAAAGAACCATGTTTGAACGTTGAAACATATATATTTCTTATTGGGTGGTTCAAACCTAAAAAAGTAAATATGTTAATACATCAGGCATGTGACACTCGCTATATTACATCATTGTTAACTCATTTTCTCCTAGGCTATTTTTAGACCCAACCTCTTTGAATGTATCTACCGAAAAGGATCATTAACTAGAGAAAAGGAAAAATTTAGAATTTTGTAGTTTGAAACCATTGTGATAAATAGAGCATTTGCTCCTATTGGAGCAAATGCTCTATTTATCACAATGGTTTCATAAAGTGACTTCTATAGATGTGCAAAAATGCGTCACTAGGGGGTAATGTGTTAAGCAGCGAGTGCCAAACACATGGGGTTATACCAATTAAAAATTGATCGTTGAAAATGTTTGACAAGCTTCACCTAGAAAATATTCTACTATCATTATCCCAGGGGAAGCCGGTTGAAACAAAAATGAGCCCAATTTATATTGTACCTTAACGATTTTTTCCATAAACACGCCTTTGCAAACAAGGTAACTTCTCACATATTTACAGCAAAAGTGTATACAAAAGTTACAAAACAATGTTTATTATCAAGCTTAAATACTTACTTACCTCTTCAAAACGCTCGATTTATTAGTGTCAAGATAACACTTAACTCCACTACTTGCCTGCATGTTAAAAACGAAAGTAGCATTATGGCAAGCTTATACAGGAAGACGGTATATAATCACCGGGTCCTGGGATCGATCATAGGTATTAATAATTTCTATTGACCTATCTTGAGGAATTAACCTTTGTCATATGCAATTACGAAATATAAAGAGCAGATACATGTATAAAGGAGAGCAGGTAAATCACAACATTTTTTTCCGACCAAATAAAAACAGTATTTCTAACGGGCATATACCATCAGCACCGGCCCATTTAGGTCGAACAAGCTGGACCTCAACTAAACTGCACTTGCAGGACCTTTAGCTACCACTTTGATAAAACCATGATGCTGTATCTTGATGTCGTAAATAGCAACTGATCCCTATATTGAAATAATATAGAATAATGATTACTCCTGAGCTGAGCACGTGAGAATTGTTGATATCTGGTTTGAATAAATGGATGCGACGGAATTGATATTGTCTTGGTTTAATCCGAAGAATCCATAGGTAAACACAACACATATATAATTAATTTATACGTTTGTTCATATGTATATTGCATTATATACATGAATATTATTACGGTTAGGTTAAATAACCCTGGCACCAGTCACATGTAATTGTTTCCTATTGATCCCAAAACGTATGTATGATAAAAGGGACGAGCTTATTACATATTGACTGCAGAAATCGAACGTAGGAATGCTTTAAAAAGTTACATCTGTCGCAGGGTGTGAATTATTTTATTGCTTTTAATTAGAATGTTTGTATTTGCTTACCCTTGAGCAGTTATTTCTTATAGTAGGACAATGAAGGCTAAGGGTCAGCGGTACCCAGTCTATAGATTATTTGTCAACTGTAAGTTTGGGTAGTGGCTAACTGACCTACCAGTCTATTTGGTGCTCGCTGAATGTAAATGGACTGGCCTGGTGAGTGCATAGATAGTGTAGTAAGGGTTGTGCAGTTTACCTGGCAGTCCACTTAGTGCATGCGCTATGGATATGTGTGGTCGAATTGTGAAGTCTAGCAATTCGACAGATGAAATTTGGCCACTAGATGAGACAGTTTACTGTGTTCCATGTATTGGCGTGGCGTAAGGCATTAGATGAACAGGTTTCTTATAACCAGTTTGGAGGAATTAACCTTTGCAAATACGAGTATGAAAGATAATAAAAAACGAGGACAATGGAAATCACATCTAGTGTTTCCGAACATCGAACGGCCATGTACATACGTCAGTACCGATCCATAAATGTGATATGAGAATACATGTACTTATGATTTGGCAATATATCGAAGCCAGCATGCATTGATATTGCCACATGGACACATGAAATATGTATACTGTCTTGTTGTATATGACCAATTTCGAGATCATAATGTAAGCCGTTTGATGGGTATTACTACTTATACTAGTATTTCCCAATAAATAGGCTTACCCTAAACCGGTTTAAACCCCCAGTGGTGTTTTTGCTGCTGACCGTGCCAAGGCGGTACTCTCGTTGTCACCCTTCCTTTTGTTTGCCTTGCGTCTTTGTGCTTGTGGTTTGTTCATGTTGTGGAACGTTTGTCCCTGGTTCTTGTGTCTTTTGGTGTTTTCTGTGTTCATTTCGTGTGTGTGTGTGTGTGTGCGTTTGGGTGTGTGGTTGTGTGTGTGTGTGTGTGTGTCATGCTGTCTATCGGTGTTTTGGTGGTGGTTGCGTCTTGCATGTGGCTTTGCCTGCTTGACTTTACTACTTTTCCATTCTACATATGAGTCCTTCTATTTGACACTATAACAATAACACAAATACCATGTTGGAACGCAGAAAAATTTAGTATTTCTTATTGGGTGACTCAAATTTGAAACAGATGGACACTCGTTGTTAACTTAAATGTTATATCTTATGGATTTATTATTCCGCGACGTCGACGTCAGTAACTTCACGTCGTAGACCCGTTACGCAGACGTAACATCGGTTGCTTATATGTTTATATTTTGAAATCGGTCTTTATTAAAGTATTGAACTAGCAGGTCGCATTTATATTTGCTGCCATAACATTGGCAACGAGAATAAAAGTAAATACATGTATAACAGTTTAGCAAAGAATACCCTTGGTGAAGAATAGAAGATCTAGAATACTCAAAAACAGTTAGAAGACAGAATGAAGAAGGAGATAGAAGACAGAAGAGCACAGCTGTTTCAGCAGCAGAAGAATGAAGATACCAGTGAGCAGAAAGATTCATGTGTGCGGACACAGTATACATAAACGGTGATAGCAGCTAGACATAATAGACATGCTGCTTGACTTTACTACTTTTCCAATGATATGATCTGAAGTTCAATCAGAATAATGGTGAGTCAAATTTGTTCCAAATTATACTATGGTTGATAGAATAACTCTAGTGACAGAAAGTAAATGTGTTACCGGTGAAGGGAGAGTTCACAACGACAGTTAGAAATCGCACAGGTGGCATGCAGATAAAAGTTTTTGTCATCAAAGGAAGAATAAATTCAACACCACTTCTCGGGAAGAAATCATTGATTGAATAAGGAATTATACAAATAGATCGAGAGGGAACTCTGAAGGAGCCAAATAACTTGAAAATACCAGAGGATAATGTAAAAAGTGTACAAAAGGTTAACCCTCAGGAGACAGAACAGATAAAAGAACTGTTAGATAAGTATGAGGATGTGTTCAAGGGCACTGGCAAAATAACAGGCAAGAAAAACAACAAAGACTTTACAGTTAATTCTCGATGAAAGAGGACACAGTTGCTATTGCACAAGAACCATGGCCAAAATCCATATTATCTATAGGATCCCCTGAAAAATGGCTACACCAGTGTTTAGAGGAAGATATGTTTGAGAGACAGTGTTCACCACTAGTAGTCGAATCGAAGACGAGATTCCGTGATGTGCCAAAAGAAATGATCTCCGAGTTCCAAACAAATCAATTGAAAGGAACAGAATCCCTCAAGCGCCTGTGGTGGAAGATTTCACTTATAAATTCCATGACTGTACCATATTTTCAAAGATTAATCGAAAACATGGATCTCACCAATTAGCTCTTGGGGAGCAATCAAGACCAATAGCAACATTTGTGAAGTAATATGGGACCTAAAAGGCATATTTTCAGAGCAAAATCGTCACAGGACTAATTTGATGAAGCTATTTGCAGAATATTTGGTGATATTCTCAAGTACTTAAACCAGAGAGATGATATCCTCATAGGAGACAGAAAAGTGGCCGAGCATAACAAACCATTAGACGTTCCTGAAAATGGCTGCTCAGTCGCACAAGATGTCACCGGGAGCTACCGTTGTCTCGGTCAATAGCTGACGACCAGTGTCCTGGGCCACCTGTGTTGAGTCCCAACTACAGCTCCTAGTGTATCCACACCTTCTGCTTCGCCGTTTGCCAATCGCCACAACACTTGAGAAGAGGTATATGGCGCTGTATGATGTATGGTGAGGCGAGTATGTAAGAGAATACGATTTAAGTGAAGAAGGGTTGCGCACTCACCAACTCCACTCTCTCGACCAGATATATCTTGATCTAGTGGCAAGACAATGTCGAGACGGCTAGAGATTGATCCTGGTGTAGAAGTTGCCAGGAGCTTGTCAGTGTTTAACAAGCAACTGCCTGCGGGGCTTCATTCCGGATGTTCTGTCTGGGTTAACACCCTTAGCCATGTACTATTCCTAGTCCACGTGACAGTGGGACTATTTAACCCATATCTGAGTTCTGTTCACGGGCATCTGGACTTGTCCACACGCCGGTGGGCTAGGTATGCAGCATGTCTGGGGGCAGACCACTTCATAGGCGCCTACAGTTCTGCTTGAGGCAGCAATGTACTCAATTTACGTGCATCTCCAAGGGGAGGTACTGCATGTAGCTTGCCTATAGAGAGGTTATGTACTGGCAGAGAAGACTTACGCATTCGGCTTGCCTTACGCCTAGTCTACGCTACACAGCGACCCGAACTGCACCAATAGGCCATGAGACAATGCCCATAAACAGGGCAAACGCAGCATGGTTGCCATCCAAGAAATGCTAATGGGCTACAGATCATCACCACACCCAGCTACAGGCATCATCCCTTATACATCATTCATGAGACGTGAAGTACGACCAAAACTAGACCACACTCCAGTCCAAACCAATGTCAACAAAATGGAAGAACAGACCACAAGTACATGTACAGATAATCAGTATAAGAGTAGGTTATCAAAGCAACACTAGCATTCGAAAGACAAACAACAACAAAATAAGTCATGGAGACTTTTTCGCCAACAAAGAAGAAACAAATGGACAAAGGCTTATGAAATTAAACCCCATAAAGCTGTCAGCATAGCAGCGAGGCGTTTTTAAAAGCGACGGCCGACAGGTTTACAGAGATGCCACATACTTTAAAGTGGCTAAACACTTTAGATACCAACACCAGATGAACCAGGCCCGACGCTCCAGTGGGATCCGACTCCCTCAAAATAGGATCGTCACTAGGAGTCATTATTGACAGGACTTCTTCTTGCTCCCCCAGACCCCACCCTGGTGACTGTCCTCGCACAGGCACTGAAGAGTGGACTGTGGGTGGGCAAGGAAGAGAACTCTCGCACCTGTGTCAAACTCACCACAGGCCTTGACTGTATTGAGACGAGACGGGCTGTTGGGGGGGACAAGTCAGGGGGAGCCCAAGCAGGATAGGGGAATGGGGTCAATGAGGGAGTCCCAGGATTGGTCGGTCTGCCAGTAAGGAAAGACGCCTGACATGTAATAAATACATCATTATTATTATTATTATAATATTTTGGATGTTTTATAAACAAAATAAACGTTTTTATGTCTTAATGACGCTAATGCTAAAACGAAATGTTGGTGGTTACCAGGGAAACATGCTCACCTATTGTTTATCCAGCATCCCATATTCTTCCAACAACCAGGACCTATTAAGAAATGCCCCAAGCTTTAAGAAAACATAGGTGTACCAAAGGGGTATGGTTTTGACTATGGGCATTGGGCCTATTTTTGTGGATATGGCAAAACTTGTATAATCACAACTATATACTTTCATGCAAACAGAGCTGATCAGACGGAGCTAGGTCTAATCTGTTAATAAGTAAAAGGGTGCATCTTTAAGATACATGGTTAAACACTTCAGATTTCATAACTATTAACAGTAAAACTCTAAGTAGCAACCTGACCAAAATGCTCTACTAAAACACGAGTTCTTAAATGAGCCTAACAGTTTAGATTCTGACGAGATGCTTGGTTACTGAGAGTCTCATCTGCATCCATACTGCATACATAAACAATAACTTACATATCTATAATATGCTTTAGAATTTAATCATTGAAACCACAGTTTATAGTATGAAGCAGCAGCAGTTTCATACTTTAATTTACCATTAAACGATAAGAAATAACTCATTATGAATATGCATGTGTATACATGAATCAAAATGTTACCAATAAAATATCAGCAACATGGTCATTACACTGTTGTTTTGTTAACCAATTAACCAGTTCTTATAAGTCATTTAGGACTTTAAATAGAGTTTGGTTTATGATTGTTTTTTATTACAAGTTATCTATTAGTCCTATAAAAAGTTAAATACAATGACATCTTGTTTATGTAATGTGTACTACAATGGTTAACAAAGAAGATTTTCACTTCACCCTTTCCTTCATATAAATTTTTTTTCACGTATTTGCAAACAGAGTATATCCAGACCTGATGGGTCTTGTAGGAGTTGTCTGCTGAGTGTGTGCTTTGTTTAGTTGTAATAATTCCGACTCTGATTTCTATCAGTACCAAAACGTCCACTATACATGTAACATATGCCACTATGACAACTCAGATAATATGTTTTCATAATGTCACTGTTTCTAATATTGAACTGGGAAAATGTTAATCATAGGTACACCGAGAAAAAATAAACACCTAATTACTGTTACCTCATTTATTATGCTACATATCGACTGAATCACACAAGACCACACAAGTGAGCATTATTTAATTACATATATGAAGCAAACACCAAATGAAATGTGGAAGACTTAAAATGCTTATTGCGCTTCGGTGATAAAACCAGTTTTTACAACAACCATCACTTAAAGGCGTATATCACAATAGTTTGTGTGCATCTTTTTCGAGCATGTGTTTGTTTATTTGTTTCAAGTACGAGTGTTAATGTTGAACCCATTATGTTAACCCTCATATTTATATGGGGGAGACATATTGTTTTTTGTGAAAGTTGACTGCATGTATGTCTGTCCGTTTGTATGTCTGTCTGTCTGACTGTCCGTCACACTTTCTTGTGGGGATGATAATTCCTATATGTCTGATGTCAGTTGGTTAAAATTTCATATATATGGAAAGAGCATGAAGATACCAGTGAGCAGATGGTTAACAGTACACTACACAAGGACCACAACTCTGGTTTCAGTAAAATTGTGGACGCTAGTTAACACTGATTGGCTAAGCCATTTTGAAACTTAAGCGTTGAAAAGGTTAAATCTTTGAAAATCCTGTGTTGAAAGGGTTATATATCTGTGAAGTATATGTAACAATTATCACAAAATCTTAATTTGTGACTTTTTTCAAGTAGGTATGAAATCGTGTAAATTTTAAACCATTTAATAGTATAGTATGTTTTAAAATTATGTAGCATGAAACTGAACGCATTGTAATGAACGCCTGTGTACATTCATAATAAAAACTTCACCCGAAAGCATTTCATATACAATGAGCTGTTCAGGTGGAAAATGTCTTTGCAAACAGTGTACATCCACATCAGATTCTGTGACAGTCTACACTGTTAATTCAAATGGACCAGAAAACGTGTCAGTGTACCAAATCTTGATTAGATCTCTTATGTAGAATGTCCTCAGGGTCCATAATGTTCGGCCTCAGGTCTACATGCTATCAACTGCTCAGTAGGTAGAGCAATGGGTTCCTGGTGTTAGTTTGTGCGATCAGTCCTATTCTCAGCAGAACAAAACAGAAGCACCCTTATTAACAATGCTTTCAACCACGAGTTAACATAGTAGGTAGAGCAATCCACAATCAGGACATATCAGAATAGAAGCCTCCCCTTGCAAACACTCCACAATTATAAGTAGTGTGCCATGCACACAATCATTCATCACTACAACACCACACTCTTTCAATAACCGTCGTGTTATGTAACAATATTTATGTATTAGGTTGTAGTGTCACCAAGGGACTAATCTAATTGCAATGGTTCATAATTCCATTTATTTCAAAGTCAGTTTCTTGAACCGGTTAGCGCAATGTAAGCTGATATTTTGATTTCAGTTGTTGAACAAATATTTGGAGAAGGTCTGGCGTGGTCGCTTTTTATCATTCAGTGTAAATATTCTAAAAGCGGGAGATCCTTCGAAAGCAAAAGTAGCAATGCAAAAAGAGAAAATACAGACTCTGTTTTATCGAGTCTGTTCATGAGTAGTAATTAAAAGTACAACACTACTCACACCCCCTAGAACCGGCTTCAGCAGTATTTAATTTTCAAGACTAATAACATCAAAACTAATGATCCCGAAGGACCAGCAAATATAACAACATTGACAATGAGGTACGGGCCACTTTTTACGGCCGCCAAACAAGCACTTAACACTGTTGCTATTGTGAAGTAGATATATAAAGTGTGATTATTATGTTTAATATGTTGGATACCATCGTATTTTTAAGACAAGGATATTTCTACATTTTACATGTGTATTAATCCATTCCCTCATAGGATATTGTAACGTGTCCCGAGCTTACCTCACTCTGTACCCTGACCAAGTGTACCCTATATATACAAATAATCGTGAAGCTACTTTGCTTATGTATGACTCTGTCACTATACATAAACAAGAGGGCCAAGATGGTTGCTCATCTAATTACCATAAATTTAAGATTATAGTTGGGTAACCCCAGGATGGGCCAATATTGATCTAAGGGACAATATTTGACGGACGACGGACATTCAAGCTCAGGTCAGCTAAAATATAATTTTCCTCAAGCTATCTGCTTCCGTGATTGAGCTAAATGACTGAATGGGTGGGGATATTCCCGACAATGATTGGGTTTATGATTATATATATGCAGAACCACTCAGTAAGAAAACTAACCAGTCTAACCAGTTCTTATACAATTAATTTCTAAATGCAGTGTTTAATACCAATGATAAGAAACAGTATAAACTCCAAGGCCAGTATTCCAACACGGGTCAGATATACAACCCTTAGACCTACGGGTTCAGTGAACGTATAGATCACTGAGACTCGTGCAATATGGTTCAGTCCTATGACCGACTCTGTCACTGACTGGGTCTTATGAATGGGTCCAGCACCGAGTCTACCAACGACTGAGTCAAACAACGACTCGATCCTATGTACTCAGTACACACTCAGTTCTATCTATTAAGCGCTATTATAACCCGGTATATCGTGTATTTGGTATAGGAGAATCTGCACCTTGGAACGCAGTTTATATATAAACATACAATCCGGTCTGATTGTCCCCTTCCGCACACTAACCAAAGTTAAAACAAGTTAATTTTGTATTGCTATGCAATGCATGAGTCCATACCAAAAACCCTATAGTATATATATGACCAACTGAATGGTATTTGTAAAAATCATAAGAAAACAATACGAAACAATCGCTCACCTGATTACCATAGATTTAAGATTATAGCAGGGTAGCCCCAGGATGGGGCCAATATTGACCTAAAGGAAATATCTGAACAATGTTGATAGTGGATCATGAGTAGTGGTTCTGGAGAACAAGATTTTCAAAGATTTAGAATGTTGATTTTTATCAAGACAATTATTCTGGCCAATGAAGATTGGGCTAAAACTGTGCCATCTAGAGTGATTTTTCTAAGATTTGATCTGGTGACCTAATTTTAATCCCATCCTACCCATGATCATACTCAACCTTGATATCACTAAGACAAACATTCTGAGCAAGATTGAGAAATGTTGGGCTAAAATGTGGCTACTGGAAAAAAGATTTTTTATATTATATGACCAAGTGACCTATTTTTTGACCCAACATAACCCACTTTCAAAGCTTTTCTCAGGACAATCATTCTGACCAAGTTTCATGAATATTTGGCTAAAAATGTGACCTCTAGAGTGTTCACAGTGTTTTCCTACTATTTGAACTAGTGACATAGTTTATAACGCCGCGGGCCCAATTTGTCCGATATTTTATCAAAACAATCATTCTGGCCAAGTTTCATGAAGATTCGGCTAAAAAGGTGACCTCTAGTGTTCACAATTTTTTCTACTATTTGACCTAGTGACCTAGTTTTTCACCCATGTTACCCTCTTTCAGACTTCTAAGAGATGTTATCAAAAATCATTCTGATAAATTCTGAAGGGAGGTGATCCCCCGAGAGCAAAAATTGCAACACAAAAAGAAAAAATTGCAGACTCGGTTTTATTGAGTCTGTTCATGAACAGTAATTGAAAGTGCAACACTGCTCACGCCCCATAGCACCGGCTTAAGCGGTATTCAATTTTCAGAAGTACTGAAATTCATGATCTCGAAGGATCAGAAGTTTCATGAAAAATGTCACCATTGACCTAGTGACCTAGTTTTTTACTCCAAATGACCCACTTTCGAAGTCGTCCGAGAATTTTTCAACACAAGTTTCATGAAGATTGGACAAAATTGTTACCACTAGAGTGTTCACACGGTTTTTTCTGTTTGCCCTAGTGACCTAGTTTCACCCAATGTTACCCCCTTTCAGACATCTCAGATATTTTATCAAGACATTTATTCTGATAAAGTGTCATGAAGATTGTACAATGTGTACTCTAGAATGTTCATTACTACTACCTAGTGTCATGAAGATTGGACGATGGACGACACACGCAGGACGTCTCCCAAAAGCTCACCCTGAGCTTAAAATTGGAATAACTCCAAAAATATAGATGCTAGAGTTATGGCCCTTGTGCATGGTACTTCCTCTCATCATTCCGGTTCTATATGTGAAGTTTCAAATCAATTGAACCAGTAAATAAAAGACTGGTAAACCTATTTCATAAAAAAATAAAAAGTTATTGTCCGGACAAGAAAATATGAAAAAGGGGAATTACTACAAAAATATTGATGCTAAAGTATGGCCCTTGTGCATGACACTTCCTCTTATCATGCGTGTTCCATACATGAAGTTTCAAATAAATTGAATTAGTAGATAAAGAGTTATTGTCCGAACAAGAACATGTGAAAAAGGAGAAAAACTCCAAAAATATTGATGCTAGAGTTATGGCCCTTGTGCATGACACTTCATCTCATCATGCTTGTTCAATGTGTGAAGTTGTAATGAATTTAGCCTATTAGGCCCGGACACGAAGCGTGACAGACGGAATCGAGCAAACCTATAGTCCCCAACCGGTAACCGTTTGGGGACTAATAATGGCATTTATTTCCAACGATTTAACTATCTGGCGACCAGGAGGCAAATGCACCACGAAACAGCAAATCACTGTTGATACACATATGTGAATAGTACCCTGTTACTTCTTGGCACCATGCTTAAAGCTTATTCGTCCCCATATGTTCTCGTTCTAGAATCACGTAGCTGGTCATTCAATATACCTTTTATTGCTCTAATATACTAAAGCATTGTTTCAATATTATGAATCAATCACGTCTTAAAATATAAACAGCAAATTATGATATTAGTACTCATATTACTGGGTAGTTTCTATCCATTTATTGTAAACCGCTTCCTAAAGGCAGTGCAGAAACAAATACACTCTAAAATACTAAAGAACCCAAATGAACAAAAATTGAGGAATAGGAAAAAACTATTATTAAGAGGGCCATGATGGCCCTGATATCGCTCACCAGACAATCAGAGGAGAAAATTTACAAAGTTTTCACTATGTTTCTATAGAAATCTGGCCACCCCTGGGTCGGGGCTTCATTTGAACCCAAGGGCATAATTCATATATTGTTTTGAAGAGGACTTCAAGATGATGCTATGTGGCAAATATGAAAGCAGAGAAACTTCCAGTGTCATCAGAAGATTACTATTTAGGTTTCACAATATGTTTCTATATAAAACAAGAGGGCCATTGACAGTGTTAATTTTTCAGCAGACATTTCTAACAGATAACAGAAACTCAGCGTTATAACCTATCAGTGCTAAGCATGACTTGACTGAAATTAGCAAACAGTTTGGATTCTGATCTGATACATATGTAACTTCATAATTATGTGGTTTGTACAAGAGGGTAAATTGTAAGCTTGATATGTATTAAAAACAGTGTGAACAAACAGACAATAGTTCTGAAGCAGACAACAGCTAGAGTATAGAACAGGTGAACTTAAGCCTGACCTCTTCAATACACTAGCTGGCTAGCTGGTGATTAAAGGGAAACCTTTATACTGTAGAAGTCTATTTTAAAGTATAACCCACAGGGTTGTTGTAGATTAGTCGGAGAGGGGATACGTTTATTTACACTGTTTTTTTTAGGGTGGGGATGGAATAAGTGAGGTTGGGCGCCCATAAACCGGTTTAACCCCCCCGGTGACTTTTGTCACTGACCGTTCCAAGGCGGTACTTCCATCTTCCCCCTATTGTATGTTTGTTTTGTCTTTGTGCATATCTTGATGTTTTTATAGTTGTGTACATTTGCTGTTTCCTTGTGTTGCTGTTCGGGCGACTGTTTGTTCTGTATGTGGTGTTTCCTGCATGACTCATTTTTGTACTTTTACAGTTTTCCCTATGCCTAACTAATGAACCAAGCAATCTGTAACAGAAAACTGGAACAACAGTCTGCTTAAAAAACTAGCCATCCCTGGGGAGAGGCAAATTTTGACCATAGGGACATAATTTATATAACTTGTGTAGAGGGCCTGAACATCATGCTATGTGCCAAATATGAAAGCTGATAACATTCCAGTTTCAGAGGATAAGACTTTCCAAGTTTTAACTATATGTTTCTATTGAAAACTTGACACCCCTGGAGTGGGGCTAATTTTGACTCCAGTGGCATAATTTATATAACTTTTGTAGAGGACCTATAGGTGATGCTATGTGCAAAAGATGAAAGCTGAGAACACTGTAGATTCAGAGGAGAAGATTTGTAAAGGTTCAAATTGTTGACGACGCACGACAAACGCCGACGGACGAGACATCAGGCGATCACAAAAGCTCACCCTGAGCACTTTGTGCTCTGGTGAGCTAAAAAGGAGCCAATTGTCACACTATTGTTTTTAGATCTAACCTATTTGAATTAATCTAAAGTAAAGTAAATAAAAGAGTATTTATTAGAAAAAGGTTAAAGTTTAGAAATGTATTATTTTGAAACCATTGTGATAAATAGAGCATTAATTTTGCTCCTATGGAGCAGACACTCTATTTACCGGAATGGTTTCAAAACTTCACTTTAACAGAGGAGTCAGTATGAGAGAATGGGTTAAGGTTGATTACAACACATTAAATATATTTCAGAAACTGTTCAGCCTATGCTAGCTGAAAAACAAAGCAACCTGTCACTGTTCTGTCCAACATACAGACAGTCTGTGTTTCCATCGTAACACAGTGAATAAGGAGTATCCAATCCATCCAATTCTGTAAGTAGAATTCTAATTTTCGTGCAAGTCGGTGTTATTTGATGAATATTTTTAGAAAATAGACAACATACATAAACGGTTCCTCTTTTATCAATAGCTACACACCTTGGACTTTTCAACTGACTATCGGTATATATCCCTTGGACCTGTCCATACAAGTCCAATCTATCAACCCTGTGTCCGTTACAGTCTGCAACAAAGATAGTACCTATGGCCTGATCAACAGTCACTGACATAATATCTTCAAATAGCTGCTCTCCGTTCTTATTCTTTACAATCGTTTGCAGCACAGTTCCCTGTTTATCTACAATTTCTATTCTCTCTGGAGTTGTTAGGCTGACTAAAAGTGTGTCCTTGATACATGCCACATCATAACACCGACCAGTTGTCCTCACCTCCTTGTGTTTGAAAACCTTGTCATCTCTAAGTCTTAGAAGGAGAATCTCACAGGAGTCTGGCTGTGTGACAGCAACCTCGCCAGTCTCCTCTGCTGCTTTTATACCATAAGGCTCACATGGTAACTGGTACTCATGTATAACTTTAGACTGGTTTGTGTCAATCAACTTCACATTATTGTTATTGTGGTCAGCAATTAGCAATCGACCACTTGC
This sequence comes from Azorinus chamasolen, assembly GCA_963576725.1. NCBI lineage: Eukaryota > Metazoa > Mollusca > Bivalvia > Cardiida > Solecurtidae > Azorinus > Azorinus chamasolen. The sequence goes on from OY755246.1 coordinate 2,111,821, forward strand.
CACCATTGCCATTCCTTTTATAGAACATGTTCTAGGGTCACTGGGTATTTTCACACAGACCTCACCCACCTTTTTAGTCTCATTCTTTTTTGTAATTGTCTTGCAGACTTGCCCAAGGTTGCCACTATACTTTAGAAAATGTTTCAGTTGTTTACTGGACTGAAACAGATAGTCATTGACATAATTAGTCTTAGAAATGTCTTCCAGTGGTTGAACTAGTGACCTGATTTTACTTTTGTTGGTTGTCATAGCAACAAACAAGTTACAGTACTGTCCTTTCTGTTTAATTTTTTTCAACCCTGAAACCAAAATGTCACTTTGGTCATGTACAGTGTCGCACAATTTAATGTTTGCGTCCATTTTTTCCATGTCCATTGCTTTAAGCTTTTCGGCCTCTGTTTCTATGTCCTTTTCCAGTTTGTCCAGCGCTTTATTGACATCTTTCCTCACTTGTTTTACTTGATCCAGTACTTTTTCAAAGCTGTCTTGTGACTTTAATTTGTTGCCTCGAGATGTGTCAGCGATAATCTTTGTCTGTAACAAAACCATATTTAGCTGACTTATTAAGTCAGAGAACTCTTCCCCATTCCCTGCTCCCTCTGCAATTTCAGGAATACACGGGACTCTTTCACAGTTCCTGTGATCCAGAATAAAGCACACCCCACATCCAAGACAGTCGTGGGCCAAACAAAAGTACTTGATGACTTCACCTTTGTGCTTAGGACATTTTTCTGTGCAAATATCCAGACATCCTAAGAGACTTGTGTCCTTCTTTGCCTCCTCAATATCCAACAATTTGTGGTGTCTAGTTAATGATGGCTTCAGGTGATATCTTAAGCATTCGTCACAGAGAAACTCTGAGCAGTCAACACAAAACCCGACTGCTTCAAGGGTTTTGTCATCTCCGCTGCATGACTGGCAAGTATAGTCAAAGTTCGCACCAGAACCAGTTGCAAATTGTGATTCAGCCATGAATGCTAAAGTATTAATTAATATACCTGTATGTTGATATTTACCACCTTGGTGAAACCAGGTCCTGGCCTTGATCTATCTGAAATGTATAGTATACCATGTTATTGCAATGAAAATAAGCGTCACCGCTCCTAAACCGGTTTAATCCCCCAGTGACACTTGTTACTGATCGTTCAACGGTAGTTCTTCCATCATCCCACTAATGTTTGTTTATGTCTTTGTGCATATCTTTGCTGTTGTGTTTTGTCTTTTGATAGGCATGTTAATTTGCTGATCTTTTTTTGTCATGGTGCTGTGTGTTTTGTATGTTATGTTTCCTGCATGACTCATACATGTACGTTAGTCTTTTCTGAATAAAAAATGAATGTATACATAATCCAGATGAGTCTCCCATTCTGACGTGATTCAATTTGTTTTCACAACTTTGAACAGGAGGGACATGATGACCCTGATATCGCTAACAAGACAATCAAAGGAGAAGATTTTTAAAGTGTTCATTATATGCTTCTATTGAAAACCGACCAACCCTGGGGCGGGCCAATTTTGACCCCAGGGGCATAAATTGTACAACTTTGTAGAGGGCATGAACATAATGCTATGTACCAGAATTGAACACTAACAACCTTCATGTTTCAGAGGAGACGATTTTCTATTGAAAACTGGTCATCCCCGGGGCGGGGCCAATTTTGACCCCAGAGGTATGATTTTATATAACTTGTACAGAAGACCTGAATATGATGTCATGTGCCATATATGAAAGGTGAGAACCTTCAAATGTCAGAGGAGAATATTTTCACACTATGTTTCTATTGAAAACTGGTCATCCCTGGGGCGAGACCAATTTTGACCCCAGATGCATAGTTTTATATATCTTGTGTTGAGGACCTGAACATGATGCTATGTGCCAAAAAAGAAAGCTAAGAACCTTCCAGATTCAGAGGAGAATATTTTCAAAGTTTTCACTATACGTTTCTATAGAAAACTGGTCACCCCTTAAGCGGGACCAATTTTTGACCCACAAGGTATACCTTATGTAACTACTGCAGACAACCTACAGGTGATGCTTTGTGACAAAGATGAAAGCTGAGAACCTTTTAGATTCATATGATAATATTTTTAAAGATTCAAATTGTTGACGACACACGACGGCGGACAGCAGGCGCTCAGGAAACCTCACCCTGGGCACTTTCTGCTCTGGTGAGCTGAAAAAGGAAGTTAAGATTAAACTAGAACTATCACTAAAGGTGGTTAATACACCCACTAGCACATTTGACACTGATATGGGGTTATAGAAGTAAAGCTCCCGACCGCTAAATTTCCATTTGTTAAATTACGAAAACGGAGATCATTCATTCAAAACATTTATCGCATGTGCAGAACTTCAGATGGTGTTCAACAGTACTGCAAAAAATAAAAAAGTTTTGTTGAGGTATGACAGAGAAAAGTTCTGGAAAAAAATATTTTATTTAAATTATTACAACAATAGAGATTTTTACAAAAATAACAATGGGCAATAACTCCAAAAAACTGAAGACAGAGTTATTAACCTTGTGCATTGCACTTGTGGTCAATGTGATCTATCTGTATATGAAGTCAATAGCTTTTATACTTTGAAAGCTATGATCGGGACAAGTCAGATTTTGAGAAAAATAACAAAGGACAATAACTCCAAAAATACTGAAGACAGAGTTATAGTCAAACAACTAGGTCTGACGGGTCACGGGCTCTCCGAGTCCATTTATAAGGGAGATCAGCATGTCGGATATCCACGTGTCATTTTTTAAAGAGAAAATGTTTAATTATGGGTACAAACAATAAGCGGATTAGTTATCGGAAACATAGCGTAGTGGATAAGTCTTAGGACCATAAAGAAGTATATAGTAGAGAACATTTTATTAAACGCGGGTTCTAGTCTCGCATCAATCTAAAACATTTTTATTTTGCTAAAAAGATATTAAGGATTCTATAATTACTTAGTATTATATATTTTTTTATTTTACCCTTTTATGTCCAATTTCATTTCAACCAGCATATATTTTCAATATTATATAATTATCTACCATGAAATATCTCTAAACCGAACACCCCAAAAAAGAAGTCATTGTTGGTTTTAAAGCAGGTGGCAGCATAATTTAGGAAAAGGGCAATGCAAAGAGCTCCCTTAAGAACATTTTGTATTAATTTTGTTCTGTATTACGCAGCCACCTGTCTAAAAAGCTCACGTTCGTCCAACCTGAGTGATCGGTTCATAGACGTACGTTTTACTGCAATTCATTTCATTTCAATACAATTACTTTTTGTCCCTCACTGGCAGTGTCCGTCTCGGATTCGTCAACTTAATTATCTTGTCAGGTCTGAAGTGTTCAATGATTTAATCTATAGTAATGTCTGATGCCCAATATGTCATTTCAATGTCCTCAACGCGAGTAGTACATTGACGAACATGTGTTTAACTGGTAAGTATAATTATACAGTATGAACTAAAACAATGCTTTACTATTCACTCAATATTAAAGAAATGTTTTAAGGCCAACGCGTATTAGTTGATATTTTATTGACAAACATATGCGTATATACAAGGATTCATATATATTTACATGGTACACAAATTATACACATATAATAACGGTCATATACAGAAAATGAATTTAATTATACCGGTTACCTAGATGGTCATTTAATAGCCATATGGTAGAGTGCAGTAATTGTTAACAATAACACGTTTATCAAACACAATTTTATAGTCCTTTGTTTCGCGCTTTGTAATAACATGTCCAGTTTTGGGATTTCTTGCAATTTTGTGATCGTCTACTACGGTCACATAATCACTGCCCTTTCCAGTCACCATGTCTTTGACAGTGTTGAAATTAATATCTACAGAGTTTTTTAAATTAAGCGTGATGCTTCTCACTTTACACACTGACATGTTGTCGTTATTATTTGGTTTGGAAAGTTTATAAGCAGAATTTTTAAGACATCCTGTCACAAAGTGAGTGATGTTGTTATTTGGTGTTTCATCAGTGAGGTCACCAAGATAATCCTCGAGCGAAGGTTCCCATTGTCCTTGGGCCGTGGTGAATACCACAGAATCCGTGTCACAGTACAATACCCTTCTTCCAAGAGGCCTTAAGTAGCTGTAAAGTTTGAGGCGTGCCTGTGCAGTTGTATAGGCCGCTATAATAACATTGGTTTTCACAGAGGCCTCAACAAAGTCATCGTTATGTACCCATTTCAATTTTTAAGGATTCGTTGTTGACGAAATGTACATTTTTCACCTTCTGTTTGTCGGAAGACATCATGTCAAAATACTCTGTAGGATCTGATATGTAGGAAGTTTGAGTCAAGTTGGTCCGTTGGCCGAATTTACCCCAGAACGAGTTCAGCATCAGCTTGGCTAGTGAGCGTAAGCCCGGGTTTTTCTCTATCTTGTTATAATCTAAATGAATGCCCTCTTTCTCTTGATATTGTTCAATATACTTCTGTTTGGTATTTTCATCGATGCACCAATCTGGCCAGCCACTCGCTTGTTGATTCACTTTTAAAAATGTGTTGACATACTCGGTAAACAAGCCTCCTGTTTTCGTCTCTGGGTTATACTGGGAGATATTGTCAAAATGCCAGACTTCATATATTGATTGGAGTATGTAACCTTGACAAATCGCTTCTTTTACCTCATCAGTAACCCAAGTACCAATAAGTGCCCTCACACTTTCTTGATGATGGCATGGTTCCTGCTGGAAATTTTCACTGCACATGCGGCATAAACTGAACATGAGTTTACCATTACACTTTATTGGTAGAACGGGCATGTGTAATCCTTTAGGTGGCAACACTTTACATTTAATGAGGCCTTCATATCGGCTGATATCCTGGAAATTGTCTGTAACTATATGTGGATGCCCAACAGGTATCTTTCCTGTTTTGTTCACAAATGGATAGAGTGAGGTGACGTCATAGTATTTGATTCGTTGTGTTACTGATGCTTCTTCATACATGTGCGACCACCAAAGAAGGCATCACGTGGCTCTAAAGGGCTAACCAATTCAAGGCTCTGTATGTAACGATTCATGTCGTCATTCTTCGCTATATCTCGTTTAAATTACACTCCAAGATAGAAATTATATGTAGCCATTTTTTCTATGAATTGTTGTTTTTCCATGGTCTTAGCATACAAGTCACCCATGCTCATGTCGTTCACTGGGTTGACTGTTGTCTTAGAAAGGCACTTAGGACATCCATGCCAGAAACATCCATGAAACTCTAGGACCACGTTTTCACCGTTTTGTTCATAATATCCATCTAATTTGTATGGCCCTATATGCTTTTCTCCCATATTGCGACCATGATAAATGTTAATCTGCTTTTTGTGCACTAGGTAGGACATCCATTGGTAGGCCATGACAGATTGTTTTTCGTCTGGTCTGTATCCATGCGGAGGTATCACGGCAAGTCTCATGGTCTAGAAAAAGAGTCCTGTACACGAGATTACATGCAGAAGCAATGGCGATACATTTCTCAAATGGGTCTATTCCTTTACTGTCGCTTGTTTTCGTCCATGAATAACTGTCTGAATTTAAGACAACATTTTCGAAGGATATCTACATCTGACTGACAGTAACGCAAGATTTCCCTCTGGAAATCAAATGTCGTAGTCTTGTTTTCCTCATACCATTTCAGGAAATGTTCCCGGGCTTCAGGTTTCATGTTGTCCGGTGTGTAATAGCGGAGATCGGGCAGGTGTGGTATTCTCCTTTCGATTGAAGAGATGTTGGAAGTGACCTTTTGCTAATTCAGTTTCGCCAAACGATCCAGGCATATCGCCTAAAGGCATAGGTATAAAGTTTACATGATGATTCTGATGTAACTGGAAGGTCTATACACAACTGACAGACTTTGTGTACAACACACGGATTTGGTTTATGTTGAAATGTACCGCACCACGACTTTCCGCAATTGCTACATTTGTAATTCTTCCCGGCAACGTATCCTTTTTTGCACTGTAATTGTTCGTCCTGCGTACACTCAAAGTCAAAGAAAATGTATATAAAGTCCTCTTTAGCGCCTGATTTTCCTTTTGATTAGTCTTCTTTTGCAACAGGCTGCATGTAGCATAAATGGTCTTCAGTAAAGAAATCTTTACATGTTCGGCAGTAAACTTTGTGGCAGGTATGAGCCTTCTTATGTATTTCCATGTTAATAGTTTGATCACATTGTTTGCACTTGAAATAGACTTCGCATGTGCTTTTACCCTCGTCCCTTTTTTCAATAGATGTGCTTGAAAACATGTGTCATTCTTAAACCATCGGTTACACTTGTCACATGACATCCAGTTTTCGACTTCCTCAGAGTGTAGACGATGACAGTATATGCACGGGTTGTTGCATATATGTTTTTCCTTGGTGTTGTAGCCATTTTTACAAGTTTGGCAAAAGTAACTTCTGTTTAGAAAGCCGGTCAACTTGGTAATCACATCCAAATGGTCATCGTGGTAATACAAATATATTGGAATGCCGCCTTCTGTGCCATCATAGATGATACCATTAAAGTGGTCTTTAGACAATGCATGAATTTGGTAAGATGGTAAAGCAGCTTGGAACTTCTTCACTTCTTCAAGACCACACTTGCTCAAAGGTACACTTGCTGTTCGATGTAGATCTAATGCCAGTTCTTTTTGTATACCTCGGCCTTGTCTAATGCCGTTCCACAAAGGGTGTTGCTCATGACGTGCAATAGTCGTTACAATGGCACGTGCGCAACATAACTCCTCATCATTTTTAATCTGGATGACACTCCCTTTGGATTGAAGTAGTTTCGCTATGTCAACGAATGCCTTTTGTCCATGTCCTTTCCCATAAGGGTTTTGAACGTGCACGATATCGATTTGGAACGCTTCATCCACGACGAACTGTTGATAGGATTGTAGAACACGCTCAATCTCTGAGAGCAGCCTATTGACGGTCAATTGGTGACGTGGCATGAATTCAAGCGTAATTGGAAAATTCAGTTCTGGATTGTCAATAGAAATTCGCACCAAGTCTGTATCTAGTATCATCTGTGTGATATCATCGAGGATCGACTGAAAAATCTGCTTCATTGTTTTAATATAGCTGGGAGACCCTCCACCTCAACATCTTTGATAGAAACCTTATAGTATGAGGCAGTACTTCTAAAATTTTCAAGTTTTCTTTCTCCAATTGTCTTCTTGTCGTGAAAGCGTGAAGGGTTGTCTGACAGTTTCTGTCGTTTAACTATCCCACCACCTTCTCGACTTTCTGCAGATCGTTTAGTCCTGGGCCACCCATGCTCTTGATGTAAGTGTTCATCCAAAGCATCATCTCTGGTAAACACTTTAAGGCATTCTGGACAATGCTGATTATTTTCGTCAGCATGTTTCTTCATATGCCTGTCCAAATGCTATCTCCTATTGAAAACCTTCTTGCAAATTGGGCAAGTAAACTGTTGCCAATGGTTTTCGACCCGTCTGTGTTGTAACAATTGGCTGAGTTTCGGAAACGTCTGTTCACACTCTTCGCATTGATAGCTTGCCATGTTGACTGTTTGACGTCTGGAAGTAGAATGAAAAAATAAACATTAGTATTGATATTTAAACTTGTTAAAACCAGGAGAAAAATATAAATCATAGATAAAGCAATCTGATTGGCTGTCCCCTAATTGAATTTATAATTGACAAATACAGCTATTGCTATGAGCTGGTTTCATTCGTTGGATAACATTCAGAGGGATAACATGTATTCTACAAAGTGTCCAGACTGCAATCAAGAATTTTCTAGAAGAGATGTCATGCTACGACATCAAAGGCACAAACATAAGGAAATCAGTCAAGCATATCCGCAGAGCACTGAAGCGTATCCGCCGCCGCCGGGAGTACATGTACAACCACGGCCGACGCCGCCTCAGGGAGCACTTTTGGAAGCTCCGGGAGCGCATTTGGGAGAGCATATGGAAGCACCAGGAGCGCCTTTGGAGCACCGCCGCCGCAGGGAGCGCCGGGACATGGTGTGTGTGTGACAAAACAGTACTTTACCACCATTTACCATGATAGTTTCAGGGCCTACAGGTAATGTTAGTGGGTTTTTTAACAAGGAAATAATTATTTAAAAATATTCAGTAATTTTATTTATATTCTGGGATTGTTTCCTTTATTTACTTTAAAAACAGTCTTATGTGATTTTATTTCCATTTTTTTAAATAGTAATTTTAGAATATGAGCAGATGTTTCTTAATGTTCATTTTTATACATTTTACCAAAACGTTTTTATTTTTAAATTATTGTGTATGCCACGCTTTAAGGATGTTACTAATAGTTCATGTTTTTATCTTTTTCAGCATGTGGCAAAACGACGTTAGTAAAAACCTGCTCCAACACCACACAGCTAGAATTCAACCACAGACACAGATAATTATGTGGCTCTACAGAAGGTGGCAACCTGCATACACAGAGATACAGAATTCAGTCACACCAAGAGTAGAATTTATACAAGGCATTCCCACAGATTTGGAGGATGACATTTTTGACTCAAATATGAACAATGTGCTCGTTTTGGACGATTTAATGTCTGTAGCAGGAAAAGACAAATGGATCACAGAGTTATTCACTGAAGGATCGCATCACAGGAATTTATCAGTCATATGCATTAGTCAAAATTTGTTTGCTAGTAAAGATCCAACACAGCGAAGACACTGTCATTACTTAGTGTTATTTAACAATCCTATAGATCAACAATCTGTCATGACACTAGCCAGACAGATGTATCCTGCAAATACGGATTATTTTATGAAAAACTTTGCTAAAGCTACGAATCATCCTTATGGGTCATTGTTCATAAATCTGAAACCTTTTACGCTACCTAAGGACAGACTTAAACCTAAACTATGCTGGCCAGATGAAGAACGTGGCAATTTTTAAAAACAGTGATAATCAAGTGTTGACCAATCAGAAGCCATACTTACAATCTCAGCCTATAAAAGAGAAAACATATTTCTACCCCAAATTATTCTTATGCTGAGACTCAACCTGAACAGATCGCTGAAGAAAGCAATACTCTCTTGGATTCACAAGACATGGCTGAAAAAAATAACACTTGCGATGACTGTGGACTTTTGTTTGTTACACATCATGATGTCCAACGTCACGTCAAGCGTGGATGGTGCGCTGAGAGTCAACAGGCGCCTCCCTTAAAAAAAGCAGAAATTGGATGAAAGCATGGTTCCAAGAGAGTGTCGGGGATAATCAGGGTTTTCTAAATTTCTTGCACAAGACGATAATTTTGATCGGTTTAATAAACTCTATGATCAATTCGTGTCTGACAGGGAAACTAAGGAAGACGCCAGTGATTTAGCAGAAGACCGTATGCAGCCTTACCATGAACGCACTTTCTTTCAAAAGTATTCCGCTCTGATAGAGGATTACATGATAGCACTACAAGGCAGCGAGATACACTGTCAAATCATGGATACTATACAGAAGCTGACACACCAAGGCATATCTGTTGAAAGTGCCCTGAAAAGAGCATCGAAGAAAAACACTGACCAGTTTCAGAATTTATTTGACACAGAAATCAGTGATGATGAGGACAGCGATAACGAAAACATTGATGATGACGACAGTGGTGAAGAAGATGAAGAGGACGAAGATTCCGAATAAATAAGCTGACATACGAAGTGTCGTGTCACATCAGTGTTAGTCATCAACGTGTGCGGACATGGCTCCCTGGGAAGAATATTTAAAGACGATTTATTACGACCCTGTCCATCCGGCTAGTTTTGCGGGACCTCAGAAACTATATGCAATTGTGCAGCGTGAGGGAAAATATAACATAGGCATGCACAGCATTCGGAAATTTCTTCATACGCAAGACGCTTACAGTCTTCATAAACCAGTGAGACAGCGCTTCAGACGAAACCATGTGATCAGCGCAGGAAAGGACGATTTATGGAAGTGCGACGTCATAGATATTGTGAAATATGCCGACTGGAACAATGGCTATGAATATATCTTACTGGTCATTGATGTGTTCTCCAAATATATGTGGCTGCGACCTCTTGAAAATAAAACAGGGGCCAGTGTGGCAGAGGCCTTTTCGGACATTTTTTAGACCTCCAGTAGATCTCCCGGAAGACTCGTGTCAGATAAAGGCCAAGAATTTAATGCTAAAGTGGTGCAAGATGTGATGAAAAAACATGATATACTTTATTTTCCTACACAGAACGAAGTCAAAACATCAGTGTCAGAGAGGGCGATACAAACTCTTAAAACAAAGATCAACCGTTATTTCACATACACAGAAGACTACACGTATCTCCCGGTCTTACAGGATATAGTCAACAGCTATAACCATACTTATCATCGAACCATTCAGACCACACCACACCAGCGGATGTGAAAACGTCGAACTCGGAGGAAGTGCGAATATCGACCTATTTGGCCAGAGAAAAGACAGATTCAAAATACCCAACACCTAAACATAAGCGATTCAAATTTATAATCCGTGATCACGTACGGATTTCTCATTTGAAGAATACATTTACCCGAGCTCTTATCGTGAGACCTATACAGGGGAAGTTTTTCAGATCACCAAACGGTACTTCAGGGGACAAATGCCCGTATATAGGTTAAAGGACATGATGAACGAGGACATTAAAGGCACGTTTTACCAAAGCGAACTGCAAAAAGTCAATGTAGATTCAGATCAATTATGGAAAGTGGACAAGATAGTAAGAAGCAGGGGTAAAAAGCCTAATAAACAATATCTTGTAAAATGGAAATACTATCCAGTAAAGTTTAACAGCTGGGTGAAAGCCAGTGATATCAAATAAACGTTGTTAATATTGTGTATCATGTATAGCTATGTAACTGTAAATAAACCTTGTACATAAAATTGATTGTGTATGTTATTTTTCCATTACCATTCTACCATACAGACATCCTAAAAAGAAGCCGCATATAATTGACATGAGTAAACGGTTTATTAAGGTTCCCCTCTAACTGTCGTCTGCTATAAGTACACACCAGTTAACATCAGAGAGAGCTGGAGGTTAAAACTTTAAACTGGTGTTAAGTGCTTGTGTGGCGGCTGTAAAAAGTCGCCCCGTACTTCATTCTCAGTGTTGTTATATTTTCTGGTCCTTCGGGATCATTAGTTTTGATGTTATTTGTTTTGAAAATTGAATACTGATTAAGCCGGTGCTAGGGGGCGTGAGTAGTGCTGCAGTTTTAATTACTACTCATGAACAGACTCAATAAAACCGAGTCTGAAATTTTCTCATTTTGCATTTTTACTTTTGCTTTCGAAGGATCACCCATTTTCAGAATATATGTACTTCACAACAGCAGGTGTTAAGTGGTTGTGTGGCGGCTGTAAAATGTCGCCCCGTACTTCATTCTCAGTGTTGTTATATTTTCTGGTCCTTCGGGATCATTAATTTTGATGTTACTTGTTTTGAAAATTGAATACTGCTTAAGCCGGTGCTAGGAGGCGTGAGTAGTGTTGCAGTTTTAATTACTACTCATGAACAGACTCAATAAAACCGAGTCTGCAATTTTCTCATTTTGCATTTTTACTTTTGCTTTCGAAGGATCACCCATTTTCAGAATATTTATCTACTATTCGATGTTTAAACTGTAGTCCGTAGGCCAGAAACTACCTACCAGGTTTAAATTATTGATTTTTATAAGAAACTAAACGTATCGTCTGCTAGGTACACACAGAAGGTTTAAGAGTGTACACCTTTAAACTCTGACGGTCAGGAGAATACTGATAAAATTACTGTGAAGTATTGGCTCAGTCTATGTCCTGATTGGTTGATTACGAAAAAGCGACAGTTTTTATCGATACAAATTATCAAATATTTGTGTAAACGTACCTGATTGTATGAATTCTTTCTTCAAGGTGTAAAGTGACAAGGTGTTGCCGTGATAATGTCTCGCTAAAGAATGAAAAATATTGGAAAAATTGGGGTGCATTTATAGCTGTAGTAAAGACATGTCTGGACTTGGTCCAGATAAACCGGTGATAACGAGTTGGATGCAGATCGAACCGCTTATAGGGAAAACTATTTGCCATAGAGACAGAGAGGGAGAGAGAGAGGGGGGGAGAAAGAGAGAGAGTTGTAAGCAGTACTAGGTTTAACACGACGGGTTATATCAATACATCAGTCCCTATTTTATGTCATCTGTTTGAGAGCTAATACTATCAACGTCACTTTTCCCTTACAATATATCGGTTACGTACTGGATCCATATTTGAGAGATCCAGATCGAACCGCTTATAGGGAAAACTATTTGCCATAGAGAGAGAGGGGGGGGGGGAGAGAGAGAGGGAGGGAGAAAGAGAGAGAGTTGTAAGCAGTACTAGGTTTAACACGACGGGTTATATCAATACATCAGTCCCTATTTTATGTCGTCTGTTTGAGAGCTAATACTATCAACGTCACTTTTCCCTTACAATATATCGGTTACGTACTGGATCCATATTTGAGACCAATATGTAGTCTGCTATTTTCTAGATCTCAAGAAAACATTCTCGGGTCTATTTCATTATAATCGCTTAGTTATAACGTTTAGGTCGTCTGCTAGCTATCTAAGATGACAGCGCCCATGTACGCTCCGATTCATTTGAATTTAAACCGTTTGGTGCCGCCGCTGGGGTCACGCCTCGGTGCGCTCGAAAATTTACTCATTTTTCCCCCCAATCCAAGATGGCGGAATTATACAGAATAAAGAAGGGGTCACAGAGTGCATCTGGTCTTGATGAGCCCCCCCACTACTCTAATATACTAAACTCGGCTGTTTAAAAATGGTCCGAGAACATCCGGAATGCTGCTCTCCCTAAAAATGGACTCGGCTGACCTTTGACACGTCAGACCTAGTTGTTTGACTATACGAACATTGTGCACTGCACTTGCGGTCAATGTGATCTGTCAATGTGATCTATCTGTATATTAAGTTATGATCCGGACAAGTTGGACGGACGGACGAACGGACGGACAGACGGACGGACATGGTGACTCCAGTATATATAATAATCCATGTCAATCTTCGAACCAAAACAAAAGCTTCCAGATCAGATTTTGTTAACACAGACACGGGCTGCTTTTGACAACTGTTGATTTGCTGAGCAATTGCCTGCGACAACTGTCGTTGCCATGTTTATCCATTTACTCCATAAACATTCATGCGCGAAATACTGACATCATGAATATGAATTGGATTCTGAATCTGTTCAGTTTTATAAAGGCGCATGGACATATACATTTCTGGCCGCCACAAAAACTACAAAATGGTATTTCATTGACAAACAGGGCAGACCTACAGGAGTCGTCTGATGTGCGTATACTCTTTCCAAAGGCACGTAAAGGGTTAAACAAACTTGTGGATCCAAATCAGAGGGCTCCTTTAGGAGCCGTCTGATCAAGGACTGAGTCTGTTCTGTTTGCTGATGAAGTAATGTCAGATATAACTCTACCGTTCTCTACAAATACCCAACATTTCTGGGTACATATGCTAATATAAAATACTGCCAATAAATATTCATTATTTCTTACATGAATATTCAACAGAGAAAAATGGCCGAAGCAACTATTACAGTTCCAACAGTTTGGTCCTAATACGAGACAGAGTCATTATTATCCGTCTATGAAACTTTTTACTTGAGTCTTAGTTCGTTCTCAAGTTTTTTGTCTCAAATCTGACCCGACTAAAACGCTTTATAAGCATGAACCCATAAAATTATGTCATATCTAGATCCAACTTGTTTGAGAAGGCAGTCTTGAAAGTTGTATGTTTCAATAACCCCAAGAGGGTGAGCATTAGCAGATTATGAAACTAAGTATGTATTGTATACAACTTGTCCCTAGAAATATTTTTCATATTTTATTGTTCCTTTTCATAACCCTTTACTCCATAAAATGATAATATGAATATTATGTACTTATAATATATAGTTATAATAGTACATGAGAACGTGAATTTTTGACATTGACTTACAATGTACTATCATTTATCACATAACTTTACTTGTCTACTGGTTGATATAACCATCACGTATTTGTTTATATCTCAAATGTAAACTTGTGACAGATCCTATATAACTTCATACTTTATAAGCAACTAGTGCAGACCCTTGATTAGAGGGTTCTGATAGGAGCCGTCTGACCTGGGTCTACTTTATACATAGAAATGTGTATTTATGGACTCGAGTATAGGGTTAATAAGAGAATAGCTGTATATAAGCGTGTCAAATAATTTTAGATTCATGTGACGCTAACACATTAACCCCTGTCCTACTTAGCTGACATAAATGCATAAACAGACACACACAACTCATTTTTATCCTGTCGCCAGGCTTCTCTAGTGACGTATTAAAGGGGGTGCAGATAAACTAAGGTTTATTAGGTTATCTCCGGTAGTAGAAGGTTTATTAGGCTAGTAGACGTTTCTAAGGCGTACTGATTCTATAACCATGGAACTATTTCATTTTATTTTGTAAATATGCATACAATTATGTTGACGGAATAGATCTAACAGAAAAATCACCAATATAATTATTCAAATAAGAGTAAAGAAAAAATAAGGAAAGATGGCTATATCCCGATTCGAACCCGCGCCGGATCATACAAAAGTCAATTGCAAACACTATAGAGTCTGCACGCTTACCAATTACGCTACTGATGCCAAATAAGAAGAGCCGTGAGTTTATAAGTTGTTTTTTTAATCCACCGCTGGCGAAACGCGTTTTTGGTAAGAATTAAGTCAGGAAGCAAATGTTAACGGATAAATAGTAAATATTTTTTTCTTTTCACCTTAATGATAATTTGATTGAGAAACTCTTAAAAGGGCGGGGATTATCATATACCTAAATATAGCCTGTTCAGTTCCATTGATTTATGAGTAGGCCTATCTAAAAAATAGAAACCGAGACGACGGAACAGAGATCCTCCGGGAGAAGATAATAATGTCTATTTGAATTAACATATCGACATTCTCGATTCAAATGATCTTAATTTTCAAATTTAACCACGTTTCCCCTCTAGTAATGTAAGTATCGAAACTCTTTTACTTCGCGGTAGCTCATTAAATTTACGTCTAAATGGGAGTGAAAAGGGAGGTCCGTTGGTCAACACCCCCCCCCCCCCCCCCCCCTCCTCCCGGCGGATAACCATCAATCTGATTAATAGCACGTCATTATTTCTTACATGACTATTCATGGTGTAATTATCAAAGTTATCCGAACGCATGCAAGAGTCGCTACGTTTTGGTAACACTTATATTTAATATCTAGGCCCACATGAGGTTCCATGTAATATTCCACAGTTTGACCTCTCGTAACCCTTTACTCTATAAACATACATGTAAAAATAATAACATCGTTAATATTAATTAGCTTTTGTTTAATAATGACATACAAACACAAACATGCTTGGTCATGAATCATATCTATATTGTTCCATAATCAAAACGAGCAGACCCTGATCAGACGACTCATACAAGCGCCATCTGTTGTGGATCGACTCTGTTTGCGAAGGTGTATCTACGGAATACAGGGTTCAAGTAAAGTAGAGGAAAATTCCAATTAAAAAAGCAGATAGCAATTTTAACATTATCCAAATGTGTTTAGGCTAATAGTTTGGCACACTAAAAAACTAATTTGAGTAAAAGTTGGCATTTTCATCACCAGTACTTAGTCATATCAGACCACAGGGGTCTAAAATGTATAAATATAATACTAAAACCCCTTACAAGTCTATCAGACCCCTTAAGCGTATACATTATAATGTTTTACGGTCTGATAAGAATGTAAGGTTTTTCAGTACATCTAATACAATTCAAGGTTGCTGCAACCAAACTTATTCGATTATGTAATATTGTTACATGTATACATGAACTGTAGACGTACATGTACTAGACGCACATTGGTTCGGTTTACATATTTGCACATTTATTTGAGCCGCGCAATGACACAACCTACCTTAATGCTAATAGTGTATACCAAGATTATACTCTTTGTTATCTGGTTCATCTATACAGTTAGTCTCACCAATGGGCTGTTAGACAGCATGCTAATTATTTGATGGTTGCCGTCTGCACCGGGCGGAGAGGGGAGGGGGTTAACTTCAAAACCAAAAGTAGTGTGTACAAAACGGGATCCAACATATCACCGGAGATGAGATTGTTGATGTGGGTCTATACTGATTAAATGTCATCAAGACTGGTTCCAAGTTGAAAATGAAAGTAGCTGTACAGCAAAATTCTTGACAGACGGTGTTTAAAGATCGGGCCATGGGTTTGATTGGGTTTTATTGTAACTTTCAGAAATTCTGGAATAGCTCTAATAGGTTGGAACAAACATGAAAATGTACTGATCAAACCAAAAGGTTCCTTCTAAGTGTGTTTCAATGTATACTAATATATATACATGGAGTCATGAATAATATTACGGTTACATTTTGATTTTATATAACCCTAACACTGGACACCTGTTACTACAACCAGTTCATCCGTACGATATTATTTTGGACGAGTCCATCACATGTTTACAAGAAACAGGTTTACAAAAATTACAGCGTTCATTATCCAGCTTAAATACTTGCTTACCTCTTCCAAGTGCTCGATCCATTACGAGTAACAATGTACCAACACACTAGCCTGCAAGTTAAAAACGAAAGTAGCATTATGGCAAGTTTGTACAGGATGGCGGTATATAATCATCGGGTCCTAGGATCGATTATAGGTATTATAGTTATCGACCTGTCTGGAGATATTAACAACTATCGTATGCAAATAAGAAATATAAAAAAATGAGAAAAGCATGTAAATAGAATTGATTGTTTCCGAACAAATCAAACAGTATGTTGAGCGTTCGTACCATAAGCAGGTCCACGACATAGTGATATCAAACTTCTTTTCACGAGACGAGGCGGATGATCTGGGTCTACTCTGACTTAATGTCAGTAAGACTAGTATTGTCATGGCATGGTTCGGATAGATCCTTTCATCAAAGAAAAGAGAAAATATTTGATATAAGACCTCTTTCAACAGGGGTAAGACATGTTTGAGTCAGTATATGTATATACAGAAAGTCGGATCCCTTCTTTCTATATATAGAGGATCTTACATGAGTGTGCATTACTAACTGTTTTTATGAAACGAGTTTAGTGTAATGATATGACACGGGCTTTAGCGAGTGTCATATTCATAATAGTAAACAAGTTTCACGAAACCAATTTGTAATATTTACATTCGCCCTGCAACGTCCTTATATAACCTTATTCTAAAAAGAAAGTTGCATTTTCCCATGAACGTTCATTTCAATACCGGTTTGAGTCGGTTCTCCTTTTCCAAGAATTCCGCTGTGTAAGCGCGGAGTAATACTGTACTGACCCAGTTATGACCTATTTTAAAATTTATCAATGGGGAATCGATACGTGTCCGTGTTTTGCCGTTCAAGCGGCCCTGAAAAATTGAAATGTGGCATCTTCTTACTGAGAATTATCGCTTGAATACATAATATTGCCAACTTTAACAGCCGTGGCGTATCAAAATATATTATCAAGTAATGAGTGAAGCATAAATAAGTAATACAAAGAAAAATCCGAGAATAAAATCCGACGTTGTGACCCGCTTTCGATCAAGCATGGCGGGTGAGTAAATTAGCTTCGACACCGCGACCTACATTTAAGAAGATGCTTTAATACCAACATTTCGTAAATATATATGATTTGAAATATCTCGATAATCTTTTCTTTAAACATAGCTGGACAATTTACTGATTAAAATCTTGTATTCATTCTATATCTATAATATGTGTTTGGGACTATTTTTCATACCATATATAGAGATCCTACTACGTTAGAAACGAACCTGGCAACGACCTAGATAGCGGCTATTACGTGACCGGTATATAATATTTTTTAAAAAATCCGTTGAGATATAAGAAATACAATGGAATATAAATATAAGAAATAAATGACGTGCTCCCGGTGTTCATGAGGTTATGCAACGCATAGCTTTACGAGGAAAGATTCACGTGGAGCCCTTCGGGCTTCACTAACTTTGCTCGTAAAGCTATGCGTTGCATAACCTCATGAACACCGGAAGCACGTCATTCATTTCTTAAATGAACACGAATGTAAGATCCGTTTTATCACATAAACCTTAAAAACGCAATAGAAAATAATACAGGCTATAGCTGACGGCTGTTTCGGCCATTCCTTACAGACAGTGTAGTAATACAACGGACGATGCACATGCAGCGCTACGATTGGCTAACGCTGAAATAAGCGCTACGATTGGCTAACGATTGCTAATTTGTATTAAAAAAAATGCACCGGTAGTGCATTTTCACGAGGCAGATTATGTGATAAATACATATACTGACTCAAACGTGTTTTGCCCCTGTAGCTTTATCTGGAGTAAGTCCACATGTGTGTACTCTAAATGGTGATTCCTCCTAGAGGAACCCTCACACCAGGGTCAGGATTAGCATGTACACCATTAAGAAATTCATGAGTATTCATGGTAAGCTTGACATGCTTTAATTTTAATATAGTCCATTGAACATTCAGCGTTGAAAGGCTTAAGGTAAACTTAGTTTTATATTACTTTATATATTTGTTATTCGAAATAATAGATGTATGTCTAATGTTTTCGTTTCTATCGTTTTACATTATGACCATCAAAATCGATGAAATGATGCAAGCTTAAATTGTAAGCGGACTATAACTGCTGAACCATTGTTAGTACTTTCAACAAACTATAGTTCCTTTCTATATTTTACATGTATATTATGTACATGTATGATATAACTTTAAACAATCTGATATCAGACACATTTAGTCTATTTCTATGTCATATCGCCTGCAAGTTGAAAACGAAAGTAGCTGTATGGCAAACTTCTCGTCCAGGACAGGCAGTGTACAGGATCGATCACATGTATCAATGGTTTAATGACCTTTTTAGCTCACCAGAGCACAAAGTGCTCAGGGTGAGCTTTTGTGATTGCCTGATGTCCGTCGTCCGTCGGCGTGCGTCGTGCGTCGTCCGTCGTGCGTCGTCAGTCGTCAACAATTTGAACCTTTAAAAATCTTCTCCTCTGAATCTACAGGGTTCTCAGCTTTTATCTTTGGCACATAGTATCATCCTTAGGTCCTCTACAAAAGTTATATAAATTATGGCCCTGGGGTCAAAATTGGCCCCGCCCCAGGGGTGCCTTGTTTTCAATAGAAACATATAGTAAAACTTTGAAAATCTTCTCCTCTGAAACCAGAAGGTTCTCAGCTTTCATATTTGGCACATAGCATCATGTTCAGGTCCTCTACAAAAGTTATACAAATTATGACCCTGGGGTCAAAATTGGCCCCGCCCCAGGGGTGGGCAGTTTTCAATAGAAACAAATAGTGAAATATTTGAAAATCTTCTTCTCTGAAACTGGAAGGCTCTCAGCTTTCATATTTGGCACATAGCATCATGTACAGGTCCTCTACAAAAGTTCTATAAATTATGGCCCTGGGGTCAAAATTTCCCCCGCCCCAGGGGTTCCATGTTTTCAATAGAAACAAATAGTGAAATCTTTGAAAATCTTCTTGTCTGAAACTGGAAGGCTCTCAGCTTCATATTTGGCACATAGCATCATGTTCAGGTCCTCTACAAAAGTTATATAAATTATGGCCCTGGGGTCAAAATTGGCCCAGCCCCAGGGGTGGGCAGTTTTCAATAGAAACAAATAGTGAAATATTTGAAAATCTTCTCCTCTGAAACTGGAAGGCTTGTAGCTTTCATATTTGGCACAGAGCATCATGTTCAGGTCCTCTTCAAAAGTTATATAAATTATGGCCCTGGGGTCAAAATTGGCCCCGCCCCAGGGGTGCCATGTTTTCAATAGAAACAAATAGTGAAATCTTTGAAAATCTTCTCCTCTGAAACTGGAAGGCTTGTAGCTTTCATATTTGGCACAGAGCATCATGTTCAGGTCCTCTTCAAAAGTTATATAAATTATGGCCCTGGGGTCAAAATTGGCCCCGCCCCAGGGGTGCCATGTTTTCAATAGGAATAAATAGTGAAATCTTTGAAAATCTTCTTGTCTGAAACTGGAAGGCTCTCAGCTTTCATATTTGGCACATAGCATCATGTTCAGGTCCTCCACAAAAGTTATATAAATTATGGCCCCGGGGTCAAAATTGGCCCCGCCCTAGGGGTGGGCAGTTTTCAATAGAAACAAATAGTGAAATCTTTGAAAATCTTCTCCTCTGAAACTGGAAGGCTCTCAGCTTTCATATTTGGCACATAGCATCATGTACAGGTCCTCTACAAAATTATATAAAGTATGGCCCTGTGGTCAAAATTGGCCCCGGCCCAGGGGTGCCATGTTTTCAATAGAAACAAATAGTGAAATCTTTGAAAATCTTCTTGTCTGAAACTGGAAGGCTCTCAGCTTTCATATTTGGCACATAGCATCAGTGTCAGGTCCTCTACAAAAGTCATATAAATTATTCCCCCGGGGTCAAAATTGGGGGTCAAAATTGGCCTCGCCCCAGGGGTAGGCAGTTTTCAATAGAAACAAATAGTGAAATATTTGAAAATCTTCTTCTCTGAAACTGGAAGGCTCTCAGCTTTCATATTTGGGATATAACATCATGTACAAGTCCTCTACAAAAGTTACATAAAGTATGGCTCTGGGGTCAAAATTGGCCCCGCCCCAGGGGTGGGCAGTTTTCAATTAGAAATAAATAGTGAAATCTTTGAAAATCTTCTTGTCTGAAACTGGAAGGCTCTCAGCTTTCATATTTGGCACAGAGCATCATGTTCTGGTCCTCTACGAAAGTTATATAAATTATGGCCCCTGGGTCAAAATTGGCCCCGCCCCAGGGGTGGGCAGTTTTCAATAGAAACAAATAGTGAAATATTTGAATATCTTCTTCTCTGAAACTAGGAGGTTCTTAGCTTTCATACTTTGCACATAGCATCATATACAGGTCCTCTATAAAAGTTATATAAATTATGGCCCTGGGGTCAAAATTGGCCCCGCCCCATGGGTAGCCAGTTTTCAACAGAAACATATAGTGAAAACTTTGAAAATCTTCTTGTCTGAAACTGGAAGGCTTGTAGCTTTCATATTTGGCACATAGCACCATGTCCAGCTCCTCTACAAAAGTTATATTAATTGTGCCTCTTGGGTCAAAATTAGTCCAGCCCCAGGGGCAGGCTAGTTTGCTTTAGAAACATATAGTTCAAACTTTGAAAATCTTCTCCTCTGATTGTCTGGTGAGCGCTTCAGGGCCATTCTGGCCCTCTTGTTAGAAGAATACGTTGGAACAAACAAGAGCTCAACTATACTGTACTCGCAAGACCTTTAATTGGCACTTTTATCAAATAATTTAAATTTACATGTTTATTATGTACATTAACAATATTCCGGTTATTGTTTCGATTTTAAACAATCCTGACACCGAACACTTGCAAATCATAAATGCACTCTTTTGATCCCAGAATCTATGTATAGTAGGTATGATAAAATCTGGGACGAGTCCGTCGTATATTTACAACAAAAGGGTTTACAAAAGTTACAACACTCATTATCTAGTTTATAATACTTGCTTGCCTCGTCCTATATGGTATGTAATCACCGGGTCCTGGTATCAATCATAGGTATTAACCAAAGGTGCCCGACGCATGCTGGGACTCACCCACGCACCCCTCCCCCCATTTATGATCGAAATATGTAAAACTAACCTAAAACTATCTATTTGTCCCTTAAACCACTCCGAAAAACAAGAAAAACACGACCAGGAAAACAATTTCCCATCAGGTCTATATATGTATTGAAAGGTAACTGACTAGGTCAGGTCAGCGGCGGAAAATAAACTCATGTTTTTCTTAGTCTTACAGAAAAGTCAATTCAACACCGAATTCAATCATTTAGGTCTTGATCGGTTCCAAATTCCATATACTAATGCACAATTTATGCATTCCTTAAATATTGCTCACTCTTGTCTCTGGAAGACCACGAACCTGAAAAAAAACGCTAGAGCGCAACGGTGCGACTCTGGCGAGGGTGCATAGACGTATATAGGGGGATCTGTATTCGTTAAACTTTTCAACAAAAACACGAATTATGCTGAAACACTATCGAAAAACGTTAAACTCACCGCAGTTATGTCACAGTGTGTAGGTTTATCATCACTTGTACGGCCTTGCTGTACAAGCGCGCTTTTATGGCGACGTGGTAGAGTGCATGACTGCGAACCTGGCGGCCCGGGTTCGATCCCCGGTCTGAGCGGTTGTGTTTCTTTATAAGAACACCCGGTTATATTTGGCGCCCAACGGGGGACTGTGACTGTATGAGCTCCGAGTTCGATTCCCAGTCGTTCTCATACCCATGGAAATTCGGGACGAATTTCAACTTGCTGGGGGAGTATGTCACAGTGTGTAGGTTTATCATCACTTGTACGGCCTTGCTGTACAAGCGCGCTTTTATGGCGACGTGGTAGAGTGCATGACTGCGAACCTGGCGGCCCGGGTTCGATCCCCGGTCTGAGCGGGTGTGTTTCTTTATAAGAACACCCGGTTATACAGCAAGGCCGTACAAGTGATGATAAACCTACACACTGTGACATACTCCCCCAGCAAATTGAAATTCGTTTCGAATTTCTATGGGTATGAGAACGACTGGGAATCGAACTCGGAGCTCATACAGTCACAGTCCCACGTTGGGCGCCAAATGTAACCGGGTGTTTTTATAAAGAAACATACCCGCTCAGACCCGGGATCGAACCCGGGTCACCAGGTTCGCAGTCAAACACTCTACCACGTCGCCATAAAAGCGCGCTTGCACAGCAAGGCCGTACAAGTGATGATAAACCTACACACTGTGACAAAAATATTTGTGGCGGCTTAATAATCAGACATTTCCAATCTATACCTTATAGAGATCTACATCTGAAAATTTCTATGCCTCCTTCATTTAGTTTGACTTCGGAATAATTTGAATTTAAACGCAAAATGAAGACATTTTGCTTGTGTTATTTATCTAAAATGTTATACAGATTTTAATATTATGATAAATAATTGCACCGGTAACCCAAATCAAGCAAAATACCTCATAAAATCGAAAATAAGTATTACATATTGACAAGTCACGCGCATTTTTTTAATATATGGAAGGTTATTTGTGCCATAATCAAATGTGCGGAAATATATGTAACCCGCACAGATATAAACGGAAATCCTAATTTAAATCAGTTTAACATAATGAACGGTGTGCAAAAGAAAACAGTTGAAACAGACTTAACAAGTAATGTTTTAATAAAGTTAATATTCTACTTCAGATGGACGAAAAATGTTCTGTGTGTGAGGGGCCTCTTGCAGACCTGCCAGTCGTGAAACTTGGAAAGAAGGGGAGTGCCAGTGTCAACAAGATCAGCATTACAAGAGGATTAGATTTAATAACAGAACAACAACAACGACAGAACGTGCACAAACACTGTAGGAGGGACTATATACATGACAGAAATACCCAGTCTACTACAGTAAATGATACGAATTGCTCAAACAGTACTAATCTAAGGTCTTCTGATACTTTTGACTTTAAAACAAACTCTGTTTTGTGCAACTGATGCCAAGATTAATAACAAGAAACGTGGAGCTGGTGTATTTCCTGTCAGAACCTTTGGCTTCCAGGACAGTATCAAGAGCAACTGCACTGAAAGGAACGACGAGTGGGGCAATGCAGTATTGGGCAGATTATCCTCTGTAATAGACCTTCCAGCAGCCGAAGCTCGGTTTCACCAGACATGTAATGTCAATTTTAGGACTGATCGGCAATTACCAAAACTGTACCAACGACCAAAGATAATGTACACACTAGACGGGCAAAGGGCGTTATTGGGCCAAGGGTTGTATTTGATCTGTCAACCCCATTCAAAGGAAAAACGTTTTAAATAAACATTTCTGCGAAATAAGGACAACAAAATTCATTTAATCAAACTGCTCGGTGGATATCTTGAACAACATATTGTTATGCTGACAGTGACGCAGACATGCTAATAGTACAGACAGCATTTGAATATGCAAAATCAAATACCATGGCAGTCGTTGGGGAGGACACAGATATTTTGGTTCTGTTATGTCATCATACAGATATCCAACAGAACAAGATAATTTTCGGGTCTGACTCTACAAGGAATGTACATCGACGTGTGTGGGATATACACCGAACAAAACTGGCGTTGGGCAAAGATGTGTGTAGTTTGTTACCATTTATACATGCACTTAGTAGTTGTGACACCACATCGCGAATTTTTGGAATAGGAAAAACTGTGGCCCTGAAACTATTGCGCACAAACAATGACTTTCAGCAATATGCATTGCTGTGTATGACAGGAAGCTCGGAAGAAGAAATTTTGAAATATGGGGAACTATGCATTGTCAAGTTGTACGATACATCATGGACTTTGTCTCTTGACGATTTCAAAAGTTTGCCAGCAAAGTGATAGCCACGACATCTGCAGTCCAGGTTCATGTTTTGCCGCCAACGTCTGATGCGACCTCATATCATATTCGCAGGGTGTATTTCCAAACTCAGAGGTGGACTGGCAATGAATCTTTAAACCCATGTGATTGGGGATGGGAACTGAAAGATGGCCAAATGGTACCAATCAAAACAAAACTTCCACCTACACCAGAGGCATTGTTGAAAGTTATCCGCTGTAACTGAAAAGTGAATTGGGACACCAAAAGGTGTAGTTGTCGCAAATATGGACTGAAATGTACTGTTGGTTGTGGCCAGTGTCGCGGAACCAATTGTTCAAACTCATACACAATACAAGATTTTCCTGAAGACGCAGATACTAACAGTGATAGTTATCCGCTGTAAATGTAAAGTGAATTCTGACACCAAAAGCAAAACACAAAATATCCTAAATATTGGGTTGATCTAACCTAATCATTAGAAAGTGTAGTGGTGATAATTGTACATCTATTGCATAACTTCCATTGACCGGGTAGATAACCATGTGGTTCCTACCGGTTAGTGGTTTTATATCTATTGTATATCTATTGCATATCTTTCATTGGCCAGGTAGATAATCATGTGGTTCCTACAGGTTAGTGATTTTATATTTATTGTATATCTATTGCATATCTTTCATTGACTGGATGGACGATCATGCGGTTCCTTCCGGTTTATGATTTTCAT
The DNA here is from genome assembly GCA_963576725.1 of Azorinus chamasolen. NCBI lineage: Eukaryota > Metazoa > Mollusca > Bivalvia > Cardiida > Solecurtidae > Azorinus > Azorinus chamasolen. Next base: position 2,137,002 of record OY755246.1, read on the forward strand.
ATCTATTGTATATCTTTTGTATATCCTTCATTGACCGGATGGACAATCATGCGGTTCCTTCCGGCTAGTGATTTTTTATTTATTGTATATATATATTGTAAATCTTTCATTGTCTGGATTGAACGCACACATCCTGTATGAAAAGAGCGCTATATAAATGTGGTATAATGATAATAAGCAAAACCAATTCAATGAGACTCAAACTATTATCATACCGTCAGTGTGTATATATGCATACATTATGCACGATGGCGATGATGCCAATTATTCTTTGTTTAACTTGTGACAACAGCATTTTTGTGGGTGGGGTAAATTTACTAGTAAAATGTTTGACTTTCAGGTATCTTAAATACCTAAAAATGTTTATGTTTTATGTGAAACGCATTATAAAATATACTTCAATATATACTTCTATTAAAATGAAGCATGAACTATAAAGTTAACAGCATATGTTGTTTGTGTCGGTATTTTATTTGGCGTATACAGTAAGTCATACCGCACTGGAATAACGGTCGTCTAAATTCACCCACCCTGCTGTTTTGTAAAAGGACGTTTACACACTGTAACTGTATTGTTGATGTGCATGTAATCACAAAATGATATTTGTAACAATATATTGCAAATATTTGGGACTTAAAGTATATATTACACATGCAATGTATATATTTATTCAGTCGGTGTCCAATTACCCCACCCACTTTTGGCAAGCCTATTTGAACACTTTCCTGCCTTATCTCGGACTGCAACTTTTAATATGTTAAAGAATAAGTATGTGCGGAACTAACAAGGATGCAAACAAAACTTTTGCAATTTTGTCTAGGTTAGACCATTTTTATGGCTAAATAGAATGGCCTAATAATCATTCCACTTATTCCGGGGGCACTTGGACTAGCGACATAATGTTATGTGGTTGTCCTGTATCTCTGCCTTAGAATTGTGTTGACATTTTTGAAGAATATGTTTTAGTTTCCTTGGTTTGCTGGCATTTTGTTGTTGTTGTTTGTGGGGGTTTTTTTGCTTGATCTTGTTACCTAGAACCCGCTCGAAATTGTTTCTCGCTTTTAAAAGTGTTAGGCCTATAGGCCTAACTGTTGTTTTTTGCTTTTTATTAGATCTAGATCTACTTAGATCTACATCTAGATCTATATTAATTTATATAATCTAATTAATCTATTTGCTTTAAACTTAACCGTTTTCTTTATCCCTTTCAATATCGAGTTTCCTCTACTAGTAGATATATTCACTAAAAAAGTATTTGCAGACAGACCAGATCCATATTATCAGACATTTCCTAAATTTATGGGCGTTCTGACCAAAGATATAGTTTTCTGACCCAACCAAAATATTATTTTTTTAAAAAAAAATTGGCCTGCTCTATATAAAAGCGTGTTAATATTCTGAGAAAAAATAGATGATTGCTGATCAAGAGTACGTGATGATTTCTTTGATAAATGAGACAGAGTTTATGGAAATCGGTGATCAAATAAAGGAACGCCTTTACTTTGCCGGTCTCCAGAAAAGTACGGGAAAATAAGGTATATTTACTGTATAAGAGAGATCGAGTGAGAGACCGATTCAGCCGTTTAATAAAGAGTTTTGACCCCCAAATCGGATTCTACACACTTTTTAATGGTTAGATTATACATCACCCCGCTAACAACGAACAGACTTTCGATTGTAGCTAATCCAAGATGACGTCATTTGTTTAGCGCAAACCAACCAAATGACGTCGTAACATCCAGGGACCAGCAATGTAAAGGCAACCCCAAAATGTATGTGCAGGGGGGAAATGTTGGAGAGTAGAAACTCGAAATTGTCATACATCATTGACGGGCAGTGACGCTATAAAGTTTACTATATTTTACAGACCGAACTCCTGTAAATCCAGGTAATTTTCATGTGACAGTAGTCTAAATATTTTATGTATATCAGCTTATCTAAAAGCGAATGTAGATTAATGGAACGTTTTGAACAAATAGTTTTCCTAACCCTAACATGGCGTGGAAACCTTTTTAGTTTTTAGTTAAATTAGTAATTCTACTATCTACATTGTAAATTAACCGACGTCAAATAGTAATTCTACATTCGGTCTAATCAAGTTAAACAAAGAAGTGACTTTAATATTCTACATTTTGTTAAATGTACAGTTAACCCTAACCGTGCCCAGATTTTATTCTGCAGTATTTATGTTTCGTATATCTACATGTATGTTTGTGTGTAGCGCGTGTATACCCACCGATCAGTAAATTACGTCATATTCTTTTGCCCAATGCGTCATGACTCATATCTAGCTGATTTTTTTATAATGGCACATACGCAGGGTGTTTGGTATTGATAATAATTGTAGTCATCTTTTATAATAATTATTTCATAAGGAAAAAAGCTAGAACAGACCCTGATCAGACCGCTTCTGAAGGAGTCATCTGATCAGGGTCTACTCTATTTACAAAGGCATGAAAAAGCTTAGATATAATGAAGGATTAAAAGGAAAAAGATCTAGATCTATACATGACTTAATAGATTTATGTAAAAGGTGTGTACAAATTCGGGAATATTTCCAAACGTTATTTATCGATTGTTAACAAAAACACAAATAACAGGACAGTCTTGATATAGATCTACTATTTAATTGAAATATTTATAACTTAGAAATAGTCCATTGGAGAAATGATCTATAGACCTACATGTATTTTTAACTAGAACTATAGAAATAAACTGTGATAAAAATGTAGATCTATGTGAAAACAGGAAGAAACTTATAACATTTTATTTTTCAATTTCTTAACAGAAAAGCGGTCAGAATGTTAACCAGTTTGGATCATGTTGAGGTGCCGATTTATTGGGCGTCGTAGATCTATGGATCATTTTTATACGCCCACCTAATAAAGGTGGTGTATATTGTCGTGGCCCTGTCCGTCCGTCCGTTCGTTCGTCCGTTCGTTTGTTCGTTCGTTCGTTCGTTCGTCCGTCAACATTTTGTTTGTCCGCTGTTTTCTGGGAAAACGGTTTGACACATATTAATGAAACTTCACACAAATGTTTAATGCATCAAGATCTGAAGCTGAGTAGATTCTGAGGTTCATTTGATTTTTCATTTCAGAGTTATGGCCCTTGTCCTTAAAAAATATGCAAATAGTTTGTCCGCTGTTTTCTGGGAAAACTATTTGACAGATATTAATGAAACTTCACAAAAATGTTTAATGCATCAAGATCTGAAGCTGAGTCGATTCTGAGGTTCATTTGATTTGTCGTTTCGGAGTTATGGCCCTTTTACTTAAAAAATAATGCAAATACATGCAAATAGTTTATCCGCTGTTTTCTGGGAAAACTATTTGACAGATATTAATGAAACTTCACATAAATATGTAATGCATCAAGATCTGAAACTGAGTTGATTCAGAGGTTCATTTGATTTTTCGTTTTGGAGTTATTGCCCTTTTACTTAAAAAATAATGCAAATATATGCATATAGTTTGTCCGCTGTTTTCTGGCAAAACTATTTGACAGATATTAATGAAACTTCATACATATGTTTAATGCATCAAGACCTGAAGCTAAGTCGACTCTGAGGATCATTTGATTTGTTGTTTCGGAGTTATGGCCCTTGCACTTAAAAAAATAATGCAAATCTATGCAAATATGAGGATGGACATAACTTTTTCATTTGAAATGATATTTACTTCAATTGTTTTATATGGTTAAACCTTAATGTGAATTTTCACATATATTGCGGGGGATTTGTCATTTTATTCTAAAGTTATGGTCCTTGAACTTCGTGTGTTCGTTGCTTTGTTAGTCGGTCAACTTTTAGTTTGTCTGTTGTTTTCTGGGAAAACTATTAAAATCATATAAATGAAACTTAACACAAATGTTTTAAGCAACAAAATTTGAAGCTGAGTTTATTTTGAGGTTCATTCAGTTTTTCTTTACAGAGTTATGGCCGTTGCACTTTACAAAAATCTGCAAATATGAGAATTAGCTTTAACTTTTTTTTAAAAAAAGATATTCACTTCAATTTTTTTAAAAATAGTATCACCTTAATATTAAAATCAAGATCTGAAGCACAGATTTGAAAATGTCAACACTTATAAGCCATGTTGAATCAGAAAGTTTGCAAGTGGGCGTATTATGTACCGTATGCTGTACTCTTGTTGCAAATGTAATCAAAAATTCGTTTGCAAATGTAATCACAGATTCGTCCTCTGGAATTCATGAGTTAGATCTAACAACTTTTCTTTTCTTTTTAGCTATTTTAACGTTTCACAACAACTTGGATAAATTTTTGTAAAGGTTCACCTATAAATCAATAATTCTGCCAAATGACATTGAGATCTACCCATTGGTTTCAGGATTTTTTCTTCCTTTGTAGCCATAATTTATAAGGAAGTTAGCCTCACCGTTGGCAACCAATCGCGATGGTTTTCTGAAACACTTCTAACAGTTTGGGTAGTGGACAATACTGAAATCCTGTCTAGTTGTTCAGAGCAAATTTCCACCATAGCCATGTACGGAAATTTAACCCGCCTTTTGCGACCGCGTCTTTTAACACTCAAACCGGTTCGAATATAATGTAAGAGGGATACTTTTAAAGCGTCATTTCAGCCAAAATATATTGAAACTTGTCTAGTGGTTTCAAAAGAGAGTATCTGAAATATTCATCGGAACTGTATAAGGACGTGTTTTAACTCTTTTCTCCGTGAATATTCATGTAAGAACAATTAATACCATGCAATTAACCCTTCGCTTGCTGTTCACGTCAACATACCTACCTGTAAAAAGTGAAGACCCAGATGAGACAGCTCCTACAAGAGCTGTCTCATCAGGGTCTGCACTATTTACAAATTGATTGTGCAACCAGTGCACTCCAGAGCAGTGATTGCACAGCAATATACTTGTACACAGTGAAGATATATGTAATTATACAACAGGGCATGGGTAAAGAAGGAGACATGTATTTTAAAATTCAGCTAGAGAAGGGTTAATAAAGATTGTTTTATAACAGTAGATCTACATACGGACATGGAACTTCGGCCATGTCAGAAACTGTAGAATCATATCTCGTATGTAGAGCTAATTTCAAAACAAACGGAACAGACCCTGATCAGACGTCTTATGTGCATTCAAACCTAAATGCGCGTGAACCGAGTACACAAGACATATGCAAACAGTGTAGATCCAGATCAAACGGCTCCTGAGGAATTTGTTATTCCTGTTTGTAATACAAATTATTTTCTTCAGTAAAGATTTTATACAACTTTTCGTTTATTGATATTCAGAAAAGGAAGAGAAAGTTTTAATTATTCAGCAAATTAAGGGTTAGTATTCATTAATTTTACTGATTAACTTGAATAAAATGTCAACATGGAAACATGTCGTTTAGTCCAAATATCAGGTACATATAATGCGTGTTACTGACACGTCCGATTTAACATAGTTGTGTATTAATTTAACCGTTTCCATGTTCTATATTTATTCCAAATTTCAATACCTACTGAATATTCATGGACAAAATATTATTATAATGAGATATGGAAAGTGGATAACTGTAGCCATTTTAGAAAGTAAATACACAGATCTTTCAAATGTTATTAGCAAAACAGAGCAGACCCTGATCAGACGGCTCCAATAGGAGCCGTCTGATCTGAGTCTTCTCTGTTTGCAAATGCGTGAAAATGCGTTTATATGTGGGAAAGGGTAAATGCACCATAGGTGGATCCATATGTCTAATCGCATACTTTCAATACAGCGAACTACCACTAACTATTTGAGCCAGAACTATATCGATCCGCCCCTGCATTGCGATGTGCCTAAGATTCTAGCTCAAATGCTGATAAATTAAGAGTTAAGAGGTTAAAAAACAGTGCCCCTTGAAATCTCACTCTTATCATGATGAGAGTGACACGAAGCATTCCTCTATATTTTGGGTAGAAAAAGTTTAACCTAAAAAATTAAAAACCCTTACCAAAACGGGAAGAGAAAATGAGCAAATGACATGATCAAAACGCTTTCCGAACGTTTCACACGCGCTTGAATTGATAGACCTTTCATCCAAAACGAAATATGTATTTGTCATATTGATACAATCATTTAATTCTTTAAATGTCGTCTTTAAGTGTCATCTTATTATTTTTAGGTTGCAAATACTGTCATCAGTAGAATTGTCGTGTTTCTAGAGGATGATTATTTACAACTGTGATGTGAAATACGCACAAGGCTGACCCAGTGTTCAGTATTGCCTTGTTGTATATACAGACGTGTATTGTCTGTGTAACCTGAAATCAGTTTTCATGTAAAACGATACTGTTTTTAAAATCTTTCTCTCGGTTACAGATATTTCCAGAAAAATTTTTGTTCCTTGTAGATACGATAGTTTTGGGTCCATGTCTCGAGGTATTTAATCCTTTACTCCATGAATATTAATGTAAGATACAATTACATCATGAATGTTAACTAGATTCGTTGTTATATCACATGGACACAGGAACATATGTATAATATCAAAAGCAAACAGAGGAGACCCTGATCAGACGGCTCGTATAGTATCCGTCTGATTTGTGTCTACTGTTTGCAAAGGCGTAGAAACGCGTATTAAATACTATGGAGTAAATGGTTAACAACTAACATGAGTAAATGTGCCTATCTAACCCGTCACTCCATGAATATTCATGTAAGAAATAATGACATCATGATTATTAATTAGATTAATATTATTACTGGCACATGACCACATTAATTTTTCACCATGGCAAAAAGCAAACAGAGAAGAGCCGTTTGATCTGGGTCTTTTCTGTTTGCAAATACAGTAATACCTCTCTTAACCGGCCGTTAAATTTAGTATGAATATCGGTCTTAGAGACAGGTGGCAGCTTAATGCAGGGAGAAAGTCATGCAGAAAGCTCCTCTGTGAGCTTTCTGCATGACTTTCACCCTGCATTAAGTAGCCACCTGCCTAAAAGTATCTAAATTCTTATCTACTAGAATTCCGGTTAAGAGAGGCTATACTGTAGCGTACAAATGCCCATGTATGGAGTGGAGGTTTAAATCTTATACAACTTGACTGGTGTTTGCTAAAAGTTTGGATCCAGATATGATGCCGAGTAACTCGGATTCAAATCATGTTCCACGCTGTTTGACACCCGGTATAGTTTCTACAATCTTGATTGAATAGGAAGTACTTAATATTGCACTAGATGCAGTTGTGCTGGGGTCTTATTTTACGCAGCATGGTGAGTGGTCCAGATCGGCGGACTTCATTCCAGAATACGTTTTGTGTCCTTTATGAATGATATTGTTCAGATATAGTTTAATGAAATAAGATAATAAAAATGGAATGCGGATCGGGCCATGCCAATTACTAAATACCAATTGCTAATTTGCCAGTTGCTAAATGCCAATTGCTAATTTGCCAAAATGCCAATCGCTAATTTTTGCCAAAATGCCAAGTGCTAATTTGCCAAATGCCAGTACTGTTGCTAATTGCCATATTGTCATTAATTCTAGTTTCTTTTCTCTGAAGAGTGCTTGCCGGATCCAAGGATTAGACAGATCGGCGGGCTTCATTCTACAATATGTTTTGTATCCTTATCAAAACAATAATATACCACATTTCTGTATATCTGTACGCGAGAAGAACAATTTTCATTTGGCAAATGGCAATTGGCATGTCCCGAACCGCATTCCATAGTATAACTGAGTTAAATGAATGAGACTGTCACGGGAATAAACCACATACATGGAACTAGAATTAACCCTTTACTCCATTCATAACCCTTTCTACGCATTTGCAAACAGAGTAGACTCAGATCAGACGTTTCCTATAGGAGCTTTCTGGTCAGGGTCTGTTCTTTTTGCAGATCGAATAATATAGATCTGATTGTAGAGCATTTGCATTGGCAACACATTCGTGGGTTATATGCCATTTTGAAAGTTAATTTTATTAATATATATGATGTCATAAATATTTCATGAATATTCATGGAGGAAAAGGCTGAGGCAAACAGTGAGGTCCCTGATCAGACACCGTCTTGAAAAAGGTTGATTTTGATCTGAGAGTGCACCGTTTGTCGTGGTGCAGAATGGCGACATCGGCAGTGAAAGGGTTTATAAAAAAGTTGCAAAGATTTTCATTAATGTGCCTCTTCTGAAAGTCAAGTGTAATTAATTAATTCCTATGCCTCGTCAATACTCGTGACATTATACATATTAATTGGATTAATATTGATAATGACACAGGAGCACAAGACAGTGTAACCAGATCTATATCATTCCGCAATCAAACAGCAATCCCCGATCAGACGTCTTCTGTAGCAGTCTGCAAAGTATGTAAAAGACTTTAAAGGATAGGGTTAACAATAATAAGTATTGTTTCTCAGTCTTAACTTGCAGTTATGTCAGCTAAAGACTCTACAAGTACCGGCCGGCAATGGTTGACCCGAATTAGAAATAGCCTGTCCACTATGAAGTATATCTACCTGATTGAAGGTAACAATTAGTTTTTGAATATTAACTCTTAGAATGTGGGAATTAGTTTTAAATATTAACCCTTAGCATGTGGAAATTAGTTTTAAATATCAACCCTTAGAATATGGGAAGAGTTTTAAATATTAACCCTTAGAATGTGGGAATTAGTTTAAAATATTAACCCTTAGCATGTGGGAATTAGATTTAAATATCAACCCTTAGAATGTGTCAATTGGTTTTAAATATTAACCCTTTGAACGTGGGAATTAATTTGCAGATGCGTGAAAAAGGCGTTTACATGAGGGAAATGTTTATCCGTTTAAATGTGGGAAATAGTTTTGAATATTAACCCTTTGAATGTGGGATTTCCGAAACAAGAGTACTGACATTTTCAAACAGTGAAGACCTAAACCTAGACCAGAGAGTTCCTAAAGAAACCTTCTGATCAGGGTCTATACTGAGTGCTATGCAGAATGAAAGTTAAGCCTTTCATACTGAATGGACTCTACAGTTAATCCACTCGCTCTTGTTGACATCTTCTGACGCCTCTGTTAACCCTTTTACCGCTAATGTCGCAAACATGCACCACGACAAATAGTGCAGTCCCAGATCAGACGCCACCTTTTCAGGGCGGCGTCTGGTCAAGGACTTCACTTTTTGTGTCAAACTCTATTTCTTTATAAGTATGTGCTTTATTCCTTTGAAATTTGCATGTTTTATTTTATAAGCTATTTATGTTTGATTTTGCCTCCGTATAACAACTCCCTCTGAACAACACGTACAATATTCGTATCCCAAAGGGTGTCGTTGTAGAGAGGGAGCACTGTATTTTATGTCATAGGTGAACCCTTGATAAGCTAAATGCAAACAGTTTGGATGCGTGTGTGGCGTCAAAATTCTCGGGGTCTCTTCAGAACCCAAACTGTATAAACATGTACATTAATTTTAAAGACAACTCCACTTTCAAACTTGAAGAAGACGATAATTTTAAAAGTTATTTTGCGGTGCAAATGTGTTAACCCTTTCCTTCATATAAACACCTTTCCGTGCCTTTGCAGCAGAGTAGGTCCAGATCAGACACCAGGGTCTGTTCAGTTGCTTATGAAAGCATTATATATCTCACCAGATTTTCTACCAATACCAAATACACAAGTGTACATCTGCCATTATTACAATTCAGTATAGTATTATTTCACCATGAGTATTCAACAGGGAAAGGGTTGATGGTTGTAAAAATTATCTAAATGTTTTACAATAGGGGAGCGTCCATCAAAATACCAATACTCTTGGCTGTATTTGTTCGTACCGTATTTGCATAGTGTGAAAATCACTAACTGAAATAATTATTTATCGAGCGATTACATTTTTGCAATACAAAACACGATTATTCGAACTCTCAAATTATACTATTAGTTACACGGTTATTAATTTTGGCAGGGTGTACGGGCTGGTATGACCGGGTTAGATCCCGTATAACGCCTCAGGAAAAACGTGGTCTAACCCGGTCATACCAGCCCGTACACCCTTTCAAATTACCGTGTAACGAATTTATTACCAGTCAGAGATCCGATTTACCTAATTAAGAAACGAACAATTCTTGTTTTAAGAAACGAACAATTCTTATTTTGCTGACATTAGATCTCTAATTGTATGACGACATGACAAAGAAAACATGACGTCATCACAGAGCAAATATGACGTCGTCTCAGAGCAATTTCGAAAGAGGAATTGAAACTTCACTTGCAAACATTAACGGTAACACGTTGTACTGATAAGTTGATAGTGTGAAATTGAGGAACGTATGAGGTACAGTTTTTTACGTTTATTATCGATTATTTGGTCGTAATCCATCCAGAATTATTGGAGTAAGGACAATATGAACATTCGAATCGACGCTAAAATTAAAAACAAAACGAATGACGTCACGCGTCAATTTCAGAATAATTCTGTATTCTCCATGGAAGCAGCTGAATACGGTACTGTACACCCCGGCAGTTTTTGGCAAACTGACCAATCAAATTCCAAGAATTTACTCTGACTGGTTTTCACCTTGCACTAAGATGCCACCTGTGAAAAAGATCAATCATGTTATTTATTACTAACGCCTCAGGAAATACGGGATCTAACCCGGTCATACCAACCCGTACACCCTGCCAAATAACCGTGTAACTAGATCTAATATTATTGATCTTTTTCACAGGTGGCATCTTAGTGCAGGGTGAAAATCAGGCAGAAAGATTCTGTAGAAACTTTCTGCATGACTTTGACCCTGCATTAAGTAGCCACCTGCCTCAAAGGCTTAAATTCTTTATCACTAAAATTTCGAAGTATCAAGTTTTTATCTGTAAGTGTAAACATTAGCAAGTTGTTTTCTTAGTTCATTTTCAAGTATTCGATTGGTCAGATTTTGAAAGCTCAAAATCCGACCAATCAGGTGCTTCTGAATGAGTTGATATAACAGCTCGGGTCTGGTTATAGATGTAACAGTTATTGTTCTTTTTTCCTCGAGGTAGGGCGCGGATGGTCGCGATTTTTGTGTCGCCTACGAAGCATGGCAGACACATGGGGATCACTTTGTCCGTCGTCATCGTTGTCGTCACACTCTTCTTGTCCGGTCTGTATCTCCTACTCTACTGATATCATTGAATTTAAACTTCACACATGGAACAGGCATGGTGAGAGGAAGTGTCATGCACAAGGTCTATAGCTTCAATATTTTTGGAGTCATTTCCCTTTTTTGTTCGGCAAATAAGTCCTATTCTACTGATGCCATTGAATTCAAGCGTCACACATGGAACAGGATTGAGAGGAAGTGTCATGCACAAGGTCCATAACTCTAGCTTCAGTATTTTTGGATCATTAAATTAAATCATTTTGATGTATTTATTGTTATCCCCCCAAACACACACACGGACGCATGCATGGACGCACGCACATATACCCATCCATACCCCCTTACAGACACATACACACACAGTGGAAATGCTCTTGTCCGTCTGTACCTACGCCCTATAATATTTGAGTGTCCAACTCCTCATATACCAATGAGAAGATTTGCTTCAAAATTTCCACAGATGAACAACATTAATGTGAAGATGTGCATAAAGAATGGATTTTTTTTATTAAGAGTTGTGTAACTTTAATTCATTCTTCACTATATATCATATATTGAAATTTGCTCGATTTAGAGACAATCTCTTGTTTTCAACAAAAGTGTTAAGCTGTGTTACAACCACTTTTGCAATAATAACCAGATTTGCAATAAATTTATTGCAAAACTGGTTGGGATGTAAAATGGGTCCAGATTCGTTTTGCAATTACTTGACAACAAGTTTTGCATTAAAAACCAGAATTGCAATAAACTTTTCTAGATTTAAGAATTAAGTTACCGTTGCATTTCGGGTAGTTGCCAATATCTTTACAGGACATACCCCGATGAAAACAAAACCCAAATGGGCTTATCAGTAAATTAGGAAAACAACCATTTGTCAGCGTTTTCTGTTTGAACACTGACTGGGTTTATAGACTATTCGATTATGTGATTGTTTGTTTCGGAGGTACGTGTAGTTGAAATCAATTTGTTAAAGCTAACTCGGATAATATGGAAGCCTAGTGGGCTTATCAGCTAACCATGAACTTGCCAAAAAACCCACCCTGTTCTGAACTTATATAATTGAAATTTGACGGAAATATAACAATAAAGACATATCATAAAATTTGTCGAAGATTTTGCAGTCAGAGACATTGTTTAGAAACGAACATTTTATTGCGAAACTGGTTGGGATATCGAAGTTTGACTTGTGAAACATAAAAGAAATATAAAATTTGCCATAGTCTGTTAGATCAGACTCCTTTTTGAGAAATACAAAATGTATATTGCGAAACTGGTTGGGATCTAAAAAGTGACAAAATTTGTATTGCAATTATTTTCACGTGCCAACCAGAATTGCAGTAAACTTTTCTACATTGGAGAAATGAGTTATTCGTGCATTGGCGGCAGTTGTTAATAGATGCGAACATCTAGATAGGACACATCCGAATGCCAACAAAGCCTAAATGGGCTTATCAGCACATCACGAAACCAATCATATGTCGTCTGTTTCTATGTTTGAACATTGGGGATTGGCAGCGTAGTCCCAACCACTTTTGCAACAAATTTATTGCGAAACTGGTTGGGATGTAAAAAAGTGTCTAAATTCGTATTACAATTACTTGACAACCAGTTTTGCATTAAAAAAAACCCAGAATTGCAACATCTTTTAAAAGCTAATTCGGACTTCGGCAAATTCTATGTTCTGTCTTCATTGTTATTATTCCTGTCAAATTTCGAATATATAAGTTCAGAACAGGTAGTTTTTTGACAATTTCATAGATGGCTGGTAAGCCTATTAGGCTTCCATAGTATCCAAATTAGCTTTTAAAAGATGTTTGCAACTACCTTCAAAACAAACAATCCTATAATCGACTAATTTATCAATCTAGCCAGCGTTCAAACAGAGAAAACACTGACAAATGATTGTCGTTTTTTTCTAATTTACTGATAAGCCCACTTGGACTTTTTCATTCGGGTATGTCCTATTAAGATGTTTGCAAATATTAGCAACTACCCGAAATGCAACAGTAACTTATTTCTTTCACCCAGAAAAGTTTATTGCAGTTCTGGGTTTTTTTTAAGTAATTGCAATACGAATTTAGACACTTTTTACATCCCAACCAGTTTCGCAATAAATTTATTGCAAAGGTGGTTGGGATTAAGCTGTCAATCCCCGATGTTCAAACATAGAAACAGACGATATATGATTGGTTTCTTAATGCGCTGATAAGCCCATTTAGGCATTCGGGTGTGTCCTATCAATATGTTCGCATCTATTAACAACTGCCGCTAATGCACGAATAACTCATTTCTCCAATGTAGAAAAGTTTATTGCAATTCTGGTTTTTATTGCGGAACTGGTTGGCACGTAATTGCAATACAAATTTTGTCACTTTTTACATCCCAACCAGTTTCGAAATATACATTTTGTATTTCTCGAAAAGGTGTCTGATCCACAGGCGTTCAGCTTATGAAATATGTCTAAAATAAATTAAAATGTCCCTAAGTTGACGTTTTGTAACATTTGGAGCCGAAAAATAAAGTTCGGGGCGTTTTGAGAATAAGCTGAAATTTCGTATATTCTATATAAGAGAAAGGCAAATAACTCTCGGGCTAAAACGAAGACAAAGTATGGGATATTTGGTACCACGTACTCTGACGCATGAGCAACAAATATATTTGCAAAAATCTCCCAAATGGGAAACAAAACAGTGACTTCACCCAAGGAGCCAGAGATCTCAGAGTTGACCAAATCATTACAGACCATTAATGAAACAATGGCAGAAATGAAGCAGGACATTGTTTCCCTTAAACGTAAACGAATCCGAGATGAACAGGCTCTAAGTCCAACACCCCAGAAACGTACAAGGCATGAAGCAGTCAGCCTTTCTGCTTATCAGTCATGCAGCAGTGACTCAGAGGAGGAAGATGCTATCGACTCTTTTCTATCTGGCAGGCAAGGAGAGGCCCCAACAGGAGAATCAGCAGACAGCGAGTGGCTGGACATCACGGACTACTTCGAAAATAATTTAGAGACGGGAGAAGAAATAATACCAGAACTTGCTGGACTGGCAAATGGGGTCCTGAGAGCAAAGCCAAAAGAAGATAAGGCGATGATATTAAGGAATCAACACAAACGGCCTGCTAACATAGAAAACCTCCAGGTACCAAAGGTAGACGAACAACTCTGGAGACAGTTAAGGCGGGAAACAAAGTCACTCGACTATGCGATGCAGAGGTCTCAACTCCAGTTATGCCAGGCAATGGTTCCAACCCTTAAACTGATGCAAAACTTAAAGGAAGAGGGACCAGGCACAGTGGCAAAGGAATTGGCAGCAGATATATTTAAGATGTTGGCTCAAGCCATTACACAATCCAATGCTTCACGACGGGAAAGTATAAGAAAAGATCTGCTGCCGGTATACAAGACACTGTGTGATAATACTCCATCTGCAACCAAACTGTTTGGCGACAAACTTCAGGAGGACATAAACAAGCTAAAAGAGTCGAAGACTCACCTAACAGCCACAAGGAAGCATTTTTTGTTCAAAAAGGGAGGGGGTCGAACAATTACCGCAGCAACTTCCCCAGAACAAACGGAGCCAAGACATACCCTCCTCAAACCAGTTTCAAGGCAACATGGCAGCCGAATCAGAATCGCCAGCCATTCAGAGCAAAAAGGATGAAAATCAACAGAAAATAATTAATGTTAGTAAAGGGATCACAGTAAAAATTCAAAATTCTGTAAACAATTTTACGGCTGGAAAAACGGCAGAAAACCTTGCGATGAGGAAAACAATTACAAACGACAAATGGGTGCCGAATAACATTCGTAGGTGTAAAATAGAACTAAACACAGTACTACGTCAGTCATTTGTACCAAAGCCACTAAAATTTAAGGTAGAGGAACAGGAGAAAAAATTACAACAGAATTGAATCGGTTTCTGGAATGTGGAATAATTGAAACGGCGGAAGAGGACATAAAAGACGAATTTATCTCAAACATTTTTATCAGACCAAAGAAAGACGGGCGCGTACGTATTATTTTAAACTTGAAATATTTTAACTCATTGTATATTGACAAACAACATTTCAAGATGGAATCACTGCGCTCAGCAATAAATGCAATGCGGAAAGGTTATTTCATGGCATCTGTAGATCTCTCAGACGCGTATTATTCAATTACTATTAACAAACAAGATCGGAAATATTTTCGGTTCTTATTCAATGGGGTAAAATACCAATTCAATGCTCTAGTAATGGGATACTCATGCAATCCCAGAAACTGGACCAAAATCATGAAACCCGTGTTCGCATACTTAAGGTCAATAGGTCATGTCAGTGTGTATTTCATTGATGATTCTTGGCTGATAGAAGATACTTACGCGAATTGTTTGCGTAATGTATTAGACACGGTAAGGCTATTGGATAGCCTAGGATTAACAGTCATTCTAGAAAAGTCGATACTAGAACCGTGTAAACAGCTTATATTCCTGGGGTGTGTACTGTGTTCTGCATCTATGACAGTGCGACTTCCACAGGAGAAGTGTGAAAACATTATTACACTATGTACACAGATACTAAATACCAGGCGGACTACTATCCGTGAGTTTGCAAAACTTATAGGTAAACTGATTGCAGCTGAACCGGGAGTTCAGCATGCGACTCTTTTCATTAGACCTTTAGAGAAGGTAAAGGAGAAACAATTAAACATTCACAAGGGCAACTTTGACAGTTTTATGAATGTTCCTCCTTGCATTCACACTACTTTGGAGTGGTGGATAAGCCATCTACGAACTAGTTTTAAATACATCTTAACGCCTGCACCAACAATTACAGTTTATACGGACGCCTCCTTAAAAATGTATGGGGCTTATAACGAAACGAACAATGTTAAAACTAATGGTTTCTGGTCGGCTGAAGAACAGACACTCCATATAAACATCCTAGAACTGAAGGCATGCGAAATCGGACTGCATACCTTTTGTAAACATATCAAAAACAGTCACGTTAGAATATATACGGGCAATACTACAAGCTGCGTGTATATAACTAAATACGGTGGGAAAATCAAAACTCTTGACGATATTGCGCGTCGCATGTGGTTTTGGTGCATAGAAAGAAATATTCTTTTAACAGCTTCCCATGTCGCAGGTGTTGCAAACAAACAAGCTGACAAGCTCAGCAGAACAGGGAATGATGATATTGAATGGTCATTGAATCAGTCCGTTTTCAATAAAATAATGCAGTGGCATCCAGACATAAAAATTAAACTTTTTGCATCACGACTAAATACAAAACTTAAAGAATATGTTTCAAGAAGCCCTGAACCGGATGCAGTTGCAGTAGATGCTTTTTCATTTAAATGGTGTACAAACATCTATTATATTTTTGCTCCTTTCAGCTTATTGGCTCGGATTCTGCAGAAAATCGAAGAAGACAAAACGGAAGCAATAATGATAGCGCCAATTTGGCCTACCCAGACATGGTGGCCAAATCTCATCCGACTAATAAAAGGACATTGCCTTCTACTTCCAAAGGCGCAAACAATACTGACATTGATACACAAGCCAGAATTGAAACATCCTCTCAGCAGGATGCGACTAGCTGCTTTCGATATATCAGGGCAGCTTTGCGACGGCAAGGCCTACCGCCAGACGCTCGAGAAATCGTCGTCAAGTCCTGGCGTCAAAGCACACAGAAGCAATATAACACATATATTAAGAAATGGCTTCTTTTCTGTGGAAGGGAGGAAAATCCCTTTAATACCAATATAAACACTGTGGTCAAATTTCTGCTTACTCAGCACAAGAGGGGATTAAGCTTCTCATGTATCAATACAGCACGATCTGCAATAAGTAGCTTTGTGAAGATAACGGGAAATGTAAACATTCACGGAAACGAAATCGTTTCACGGTTTATGAAGGGCATTTTAATGAAAAGCCACCACAGTCAAGATACAATGGCACGTGGGATGTAAATATTGTTTTACAGTATTTAGAAGGGATGGACACAACATCCCTTTTATCGATATCATGTAAACTTGCCATGCTATTTTTGCTTGTTACTGCTCAAAGATGTCAAACACGGCATGTTATTCATCTGTCAGATATAAATATACAGAAGGAAAAGATTGTCATTCAAATATCACAGGTATTAAAACAAACAAGACCGGGGATTCCGTTAGAACCCATAGTGTTGTGGCCTTATCATGTAAATGGAAGACTATGTATCGTGTCCATTCTTAAGGAATACATAAACAGGACTACATATCTCAGAAATGGCGAGAAACTGCTTATATCAACAGTCAAACCGCACAATCGGGTATCAAAACAAACAATTGCCAGATGGGTAAAACTAACGCTGCAACGGGCAGGGATTGCAGATAAATATAAACCACACAGCACACGCTCGGCGGCTGTTTCACATGCTTTCTATAAGGGTGTTCCGTTGGGGGACATTATAAAATCGGCTGGGTGGACCAATGCAAGTACGTTTGAAAAATACTATAAGAAGCCGATAACAAAAACCACGAACACAGTTATGCAATGATGATTTATGCATGTAGATACAATGTACAGTCAGTAACAAAGGTCAAGTTATGAATAAATAAATAGAATATAGCATATATCAATTTTCGGTATAACTGGTTACCAATATTGTGTACGAATCGGCTCTAAACTAATCTGTGAGGCCCATAAGGGAGTTTATGTGTTGGATGAAATTGAATGATTAAGCTAGACTTACCTTCGTAGAAGGGAAGGCGACGGTTGATAATAATTTCATCCGACACAAAACTCCCTTAGGGCTCACACGCCCACCCACTACCTACCCATATTCTGATTCTTTACAAATATTGGATACAATGTATCTTGCTAGCAAGATACAAAAAAATGCTTTAAAGTACGACCGCTCTAAGCCGCTGACCGCTGCGTCCTTAATCTGTGTGAGCCCTAAGGGAGTTTTGTGTCGGATGAAATTATGATCAACCGTCGCCTTCCCTTCTACGAAGGTAAGTCTAGCTTAATCATTCAATTTTGTTGAAAAATTCCCCTCCGATCGAAAATAATTGCAGTTGAAGCGGGGAGCATCCGTGGGTCGGATCGCCCGAGAGTTATTTGCCTTTCTCTTACATGTATATAGAATATACGAAATTTCAGCCTTGTCTCAAAACGCTCCAAACTTTATTTTTTCGGTTCCAATTGTTACAAAACGTCAATTTAGAGACATTTTAACCCATTTTTAGACATATTTCATGAGCAGAACACCTGTGGTCTAATCAAACAGACTATGCAAGTTTTATTTCTTTTGTTTCACATCATGCATTTTAATAGTCGGACTTCGATATCCCAACCAGTTTCGCAATAAAATTGTTTGATTTCTAAACAATGTATCTGACTGCACAGACTTCGACAATTTTTATGATCTGTCTTTATTGTTATCATTCTGTCAAATTTCAATTATATAAGTTAAGAACAGGGTGATTTGTTTGGCAAGTTCATAGTTGGCTGAAAAGCTCATTATGCTTCCATAGTATCCGAATTAGCTTTAAACAATTGAATTCAACTACATGTATCTTCGAAACAAACAATCATATTTATCGACTAGTCTATCAACCCAACCAGTGTTCAAACCGAGAAAACACTGATAAATGGTTGTTTTCATAATTTATTGATAAGCCCATTTTGGCTTTGTTTTCATCGGGGTATGTCCTGTAAAGATGTTGGTAACTACTAGCAACTACCCGAAATGCAACGGTAACTTAATTCTTAAATCTAGAAAAGTTTATTGCAATTCTGGTTTTTATTGCAAAACTGGTTGTCAATTACATGTAATTTGCAATACGAATTTGGACCCATTTTACATCCCAACCAGTTTCGCAATAATTGATTGCAATTCTGGTTATCATTGCAAAAGTGGTACGTTGTATCAAGGCTGTCAGTATGTTTGACTTTGTATTTTTAATACATTGTGATTGGCAGGTCTTTACAATGATGTAAAGCATGGGATTTTGGAAGGAGGGGAGACAACGCCACTTCAGTTCTGGCAGAGAGTTTGGAAGGAGATAGTAACCTCCCATGGAGGACCCCCACATAACCTGCATTATCAGTTCTTGAAGGATGAATGGAATGAGTTGAAATCCTCTGGAAAGCATGACTTTTTGGTATGGAGTCAGTTACAACAAAAGCATCCGGTGCTCCTCTTGTCCACTCCACTGTTCAGTAGATGGATTTGCCTTGGAAAGTATCATTCACTTTCGAACTATAACATGTTTTCGTCTCTGGATACCGTGTGCATCAATATCCTTAATGCAAAAAACATGCCAGAACTGAGAGACAAATGCATAAACATGAACTATGAAGGAAGAAAGGAAGAATTCATAAATCAGCATTGGAATGAGCTCTTCAAAAATAACACGAAGTATGTCTTAGCCATAACACCATTATCGGTGGATACTAGTCTAATTCAGAAACATGGAGACAGGGTATTGTTTACTTACAAAGGTATGAAAAAGAACAAAATCATGTGGTTTTTCCCATACTATACGCTAAAGTATCCGTCGGGATATGAAGTTTACGACACTGTATTCTCTAAGCTCATGCCTGCTGAGAAGAGTGCGGTCTTTAAAGAGTTTGACTTCTATTCGTAAACACAACCATATACAGTAAAACCCCGCTAATGCGACCACCAAAAAGGGGCATAATTCTGTGTGGCAGAGGCAGGTGGTAGCTTAATGCAGGACGAAAGTTATGCAGAAAGCTCCTATAGGAGCTTTCTGCATAACTTTCGTCCTGCATTAAGCAACCACCTGCTTTAGACGACATCAGTGGCTGTTTATTAAGTGGTCGCATTAGCGGGGTTTCACTGTACAGTAAAACCCCTCTAAATTGGAAGTCTAGTAAAGACGGATTTAGATACTTTCAGGCAGGTGGCTGCATAATGCAGAGCTGTCTGCATGACTTTCACCTTGCTGCCACCCGTCTCCAAGACCGATATTTATACTAGATTTAACGTCCGGTCTATAGGGGTTTTACTGTAGCTTGATAATGAAAACATTAGATTTCCCATATATCATTCATAGCATGCCAGGGCAACAGACAAAAGTGTATACCCAAATAATAAAATCGACATTTCTCCACCAAAGCCTATGTTGTGACCACATTTAAAATGGTCTCTTTGAGACGATTCTAAATAAATCCTCTGATCTGGGTCTTCAATATTTGCAAAGCTGCAATTTACAAACAGTGCAGACCAAGCTTGCAGGGATTCTAGAAAAGCCCTTTGATTGGGGTTTGCACTGCATGTTTGTCATTCAAAATCTTCTGCAAAATTTAGCACTTCATACCGAATGGACTCTATAATCCTTTCCTTGGTCTAGGTTTATTCCTAATTTCAATACCTACTGAATATTCATGGACAAAATAGTTATAAGGAAATGTGGAAGGTGGAACATTGTAGCCATTTTAGAAAGTAAAGAAACAGATCTTTCAAATTCCATTTGCAAACAGAGCAGACACTGATCAGATAGCCCCCATAGGAGCCGTCTGATTTGGGTCTACTCTGTTCACAAATACTTGAAAACACGTTTATATGAGGGAAAGGGTTAAACAATGATGGACAATTACATTTAAACTATTCAGTATTCTAAATGGTTAAGTTAATCAAATTGAACAATATTAATAAATAATAAAGTAATGACTCCATTTATTACAATTAACCCTTTACACCATGAATATTCAATTTCATGTAAGAAATAATTACACCATGAAAAGTAATTAGATTATTACTTATAATAAACTTTAGTATAGAAACTGTAGAAACGGACTAATATTATAATTTCATAAGCAAAAATAGCTGACCCTGATCAGACTGTCTATCCTGACCTGGTTCTACTCCGTTTGAAATGTGTAGAAAGGCATACATGTATTTACAGAGTTTTTACAAAAGAAACACACATTTCAGGCATTTAGAAGTTTCAACACAAATAAAGTTTCACAAATCTGTCAATTTCCAACAGTTTTCAGTTCGACTTATTGAAATGTGGCCATAAAACAGTAAAATGAGCACATAAGTCCATAAATTTAAACATTTTCAAGAATAGCTCCTCTATTTAATTGCTATACTGTGACCACTCTTTAGAATTATCTCGTCATTTAGTATTTGGGTACGCCCCTTTATCTGTAGCTCTTTATTTCATAACAATTCTTTGTTTGTGTTGTGTAAACTTTGAGTTAAATTAGTTTGAGAATAAGTTTTGAGAATTAAATGATTAAATTTATTTTTTTTCGCAATTCAGAACAAACCCTGTCAACTTTAACACATTCCCTCATAATGACCCTATTGGATGCATCTCTAAAATTCACTTTCTGAGATCATTGTGATAAACAGAGCATTTGCTCCTATGCTCTATCAAAATGCTTTTAAGTTACACATTTCTAATTTGTCCCTTTTTGTCTAGTAAAGGCTCCTTTTTGGCGGATTTATTCAAAGAGATCGAGTCTAAAAATAGCCTATGAGGGAATAGGTTAAACCAGCAAAAACAACAAGGATATGTTTCACAAAAGCAAATAGCTTTGACCAAGATAAATTGCTAAGTAAGTAGTTTTTAGCCATAGCCTCTACAGAGAGACCTTTACAAACAGAGTAAATCCAAATCAGATGACTAAAGACTACAGATCTGCTCTGTTTGCTTAAAGAATATTTATTATATCTGATTCTACACTATTTGGCATAGAAATACATTCATTTTATGTGTATGACAGTAAGTCAATATTCATATTGTACTTGGTACCTGCTATGAATTAATATATAGAGAGTAAAGGGTTAAACTGTTTAACCCTTTACTCGATGAATATTCATGTAAGAAATGATGACATGAATATGAATTAATCAATTAGATCACTCTACGCCCGAATGTGACTTCGTTCGTATTATAATATGGCGCTTGTCCATCTGTCCATCCATCTGTTCATCTGTTAGCCACATCTCTGTCTGCTCAATAACTTGACAAATATTACGTGTATAGTCCTCATACATGATAGGGAGGTAGGTCATGGCCAGTAGATGACCCCTTTTGATTTTGAGGTCAGTTAGTCAAAGGTCAAGGTCACAGTGACTTTCAACTCAAAAATGTTGACTACACAATATGAGTCAATAACATGACAACTATCAAGTGGGTTGTTTTCATACTTAGTAGGGAGATTGGTCATGGTCAGTAGATGAACCTGATTGATTTTGAGGTCAGTCAGTCAAAGTCAAGGTCACAGTGACCGTCCACTTAAAAATATTGTCTGCTCAAAAACAAAATATACTTATTAGATGTACTGTCTTCATACTTAGTTGAAAGGTTGGTCATGGCCAGAAGATGACTCCTGTTGATTTGAAGTCAGTCGTTCAAGGTCAGTGACTTTCAACTCAAAAATTTTGTCCGCTCATTAACTTGTGTGTGCTGTCTTCATACTTAGTAGGAAGGTTGGTTAAGACAAGTAGATGACCCCTGTTTATTTTGAGGTCAGTTGGTATAAGGTCAAGGTCACTGACCGTCAACTCAAAAACCACTGTCCCATGTTAACTTAATAACATGAGCCCCCTCCAATATTAACATTGTATATGTTACGACGGCACATACTTCGGGTTTACAATGCTCTGTCACACAGAGCTCTTGTTTTTATGCCCCAAAGCTAGGCTTTGGCGGCATATGGTAAACTGATCGCGAGTCGGACACCTATTTCACTTTTCCTCATGTCAAGCGTCCGTGCGTTCAGCTAGACACTTCCGCTGCTCACTGGTACCTGGCCTGATCTCTCTTAAGCTCTTCTAGTGCTTTATATGCATCAAACACGCATGTAACAGGGCCAAAAAGTACGGAAATATAGGTAACCCTAATTCGATCGAGACTCGGACACTTTCGATATTGAGTCGGACGGTTTTATTTTCTTGAAAGATTCATTGTGTGATATGTTGATTAAGCTCCGAATTGTGAGATTTCGTAGTATTATGTGTCATAAAAAAGATAGAGCCTAGATATATATCTAGAATCTACTATAAATATCGTAGAATGACATATGGTTTCCCTGCTGTTCAATCATAGGAGATTACCCACCGGGTACAGAGTGTATATAAACGCTACAGCGTCCGACCAAAAATCAGTTTGACTTATAATATATTATTAGAGAGCGTGGCACTTCTTGTTTACTAAAAACCTGAATAACAGATGTCTTTTAAACGTATATATATTTTCTTCAACAAAAACATGATTTCCACCATTTGTAACACTCGTAAATTGTCGCTATACTCCAGAAACTAAAACCAAACGCGGTTTACTCTGACTTTAAAATTTAAAAGTAGGTGCTTTTGGGTGGTTTCTAGCGTTGTTATTGTGAAGAACGTATGCAAGTAAATGAGTTCAAGGTAGGTAACTCTGGTGAAAGTAAGCATTAAGGTACCCGACAAGGTAAAGATTATGCTAGTTAAACTGCTTTCAAGCAATGTATAAAGGGGTTGAAAAACGTCCGACTCTCAACCGTGTTCGACTCACGATCAGTTTCACTATAGTAATCGCACCGTGCGTGGGTGTGTGTGTGTACCTTTTGTCTGGAGTATATTTCCTTTGTCACATCAGCTACGGATACCAAACTTGGTGTATAAGTTCATCTTGGGATGGCGGGGAGTCCCGTACCATTTTCATGTCACTGTGACCTTGACCTTTGACCTTGATTTTGCAAAAAGCTTGTCCGGAGCATATCTCCTATATCTTCCCAGCTACGGATTCCAAATTCGGTTAGTGAGACCATCTTGAGATGGCGGAGTATCGCGTACCATTTTCAGGTCACTGTGACCTTGACCTTGACCTTTGACCTCGATTTTACAAAAAGCTTGTCCGGAGCATATCTCCTTACCAGCTACAGATTCCAAATTTGGTGTGTGAGTTTATCTTAGGGTGGAGGAATGTCTTGTACCATTTTCATGTCACTGTGACCTTGACTTGACCTTTGACCTTGATTTTACAAAAAAACTTGTCCAGAGCATATCTCCTATACCTTACCAGCAACGGATTCCAAATTTGGTGTGATAGTTCATCTTGGGATGACGGAATGTCGCTTACCATTTTCAGGTTACTGTGACCTTGACCTTGATCTTTGACCTCGATTTTACAAAAAGCTTGTCCGGAGTATATCTCCTATACTTTACCAGCTACGGATTCTAAAGTTGGTTTGTGAGTTCATCTTGGGATGGCAGAGAGTCGTGTACCATTTTCAGATCACTGATCCTGACCTTGACCTTTGACCTCAATTTTACAGTCCTATACCTTACCTGATACAAAAAGCTTGTCCAGAGCTTATCTCCTATACCAGCTACGGATTCCAAATTTGGTGTGTGAGATCATCTTGAGATGGCGGAGTGTCGCGTACCATTTTCAGGTCAATGTGCCCTTGACCTTGATTTTACTAAAAGCATGTCCTGAGCATATCTCCTATACCTTATCAGTTACGGATTCCAAATGTGTAATTTGTCTGTAAGTATTGGACAGGTATGCTTAGGCAAACAGTATAGACCCAAATCAAACTACAGGGTCAAAACTGTTTGCTACTACATTAGCATAAATCAGACATTATAGAGAGCTCTAAATACTATTCGTACATGGGTAGGCCATGTTGTTTAAATACTTGCAGTGTCAGAACTTTCAGATGAATTACAGCATTATAACAATATAGACCCATATCAGACAGAACATTGAAACTTGACCCTGTGTCTTTTTTTTTAAAAAACGTTAGAATTTACCCAGGATCTGTTTTTAACGTTGACAATCAACCCAGGGTCCTTTTTAACGTTTAGAATGACCTATGGTCCTTTTTAACTAAGTTTCGACCCCTGGCTCTTTTCTTAGCTATCATAATCACGACTCTCTTGTTATTTTGGCATATGAACACAAAAAAGTTTGGGGTTGTTTTTTGTTGTTGTTTTTTTTTTGGTGGGGGAGGACCATCCCTCATCATACCTTACAACCATTTGGTAGGTTAGTTGCATTGACTCATGCATATGATAAGTATAATGGTTACATAAGTTAACAAGTACTATTGAACTAGACAAATACTATTGAATTATACAGCTGCTTTTTTGACAGGGGGTCTCTATGTATCTAATAATAAATAAGAAAAAAAAGTGAGAGAAAAAATATATATATATAATTATATATACATTTAATAAATCACATATATCAGTATCCTGATAGATAATAAAACGAAAAAAAAGTGCTTGATGGGGTTCTCTCATTTCAAATATATTACGATTCCATGTTTTTTCATATAATAATGTTTAAATCTGTACAGGAAATGATAATTGTCAAGGCCTTTTTACTTTTTAGATATTGTAATATATATGGAGGAATTTATAGATCAAAATTTATAGATCGTAATATTTTGACCATGTCTGATCAAACTGTTCAAGATAATTATCCCTTGTTGCTATGTATTTCAGAGCTTAATATATATCTATTATTTTGTTTTTAATGATATTATTGAGAGTTTTCCTTTTCTTTTTCTGGTCAGATATATATAGTACTTCGTTTCTAGTAGAATAGTCATGTCAGCCATTGAATATGAATTGTTTAAATTGAAAAGGTATATCTTCTCATTTATAAAATTATTATTTTTTTCTAATTTCATCCACTGCTGAACTTTTGTTAAAAATAATTCTGTTTCTGGACATGACCAAAGCATATGTTGAATTGTTTCTATTTCACCGCAAACACTGCAATTAGGATTGTTTGAGATTTTGATGTTAAAAAGGTATTTTTGTGTTGCAAGAATTCTATAGTTTATTCGATACTGAAACCACCGTATTTCTGTACTGAAATTATAGTTGAATATAGCATTGTAGATTTCTTTCGAATCGTTATCGTCTATCTGAAAAAATTGGTTCCATCTTGTCACTGCAGTAGGTTTTTCATCATTTTTATTCAGTATGTTATATAAATGAGCTGAACCTTTTGACGGTTTCAGTAGTATTAATGCATTTAAATGGAGTAATGGATTTTGCAATTTTTGCAGTGCTACTGTAAAGCTAAACTTATTTAAAAATATTTTTATAACATCTATAAGACCGTAATATTTTTACAAAGTCAATATGAATATCATAGCTTTCACAAAAAGATTGATAACTGTAGAATTTTCCTTCAGGGGTGAGTAGATCATATATTTGTGAAATACCTTTTATAAAATAAGGTTTGTAAAACACATACATTTTACCTATTTGAATATCTTTGTTATAATATAATGGTGTGGCCATTAATTCTGCTATGTTTTCATGAGTGTATGATGTTTGTATTTTATGGAAAGCTTTAATGACATCTTGCCAAAATGGATTTGATATTTCTTTCTCACATTTTTGTAAATACTCAGATCCTAAAGAGAAAATTTTACTATAATCAATATTACATTCTAAAGTTTTGTTCCATTTACCATAGTTTGTTATTAATCTTCTCAACCAAGTTGATTTTAAACCTTCTATAAAACATTTTATATTTGTCATCTTAAGACCCCTTCAAAGTATTGTTTAACTAACACTGCTTTTTTTTTTTTTATCTTTGCCTTCCCTTGCCATAT
Source organism: Azorinus chamasolen (assembly GCA_963576725.1). Classification (NCBI taxonomy): domain Eukaryota; kingdom Metazoa; phylum Mollusca; class Bivalvia; order Cardiida; family Solecurtidae; genus Azorinus; species Azorinus chamasolen. The sequence continues at coordinate 2,163,660 of OY755246.1, forward strand.
GAAATCAAAGAACATTGAATTTATTTCCTTTAAGATTTCATTAGGAGGATTTGGAAGCGACATAATGAGGTGATTAAGAAGGGGGTGAAGGAGTGTTTAAATTACTGTGATTTTCCCCATAGGTGTTAAATACCGTCGATTCCAATTTGATATTAGAGCTTTTAATTTTTGTAATTTTTTTTCAGTATAGTTGAGCATAACCATGTTTGAAAGGTCCACATCCAATATAATCCCTAACAATTTAAACCTATTTACTCTCCATGAAAGTTTCCACTTTCTTTTAATTGATTCAGTACTGTACTGTTAGCTTCCTATCCATATTACATGTGTTTTTTCAAAGTTGACTTTTAAACCAGAATATTTTGAAAATCTGTGCAATTCATTTAATGTTTCATTTAGAGATAAACTAGATCCATCTAACATAGCAGATAAATCATCTGCATATTGGGATAACTTGTATTCTGTTCCATTGATTGTAATACCTTTAATATTTGTGCTATTTCTTAATTTAATAGCTAGTATTTCTGCACATAATAAAAATATATAAGCTGATATCGGATCCCCTTGTCTGCAGCCTCGACTGATTGTGAAGAAGTTTGATAAATGACCACCCTGGTTGACGGATAGCCTAGCATACTTATACAACAGAGTAAAACATTTAATGAAAGAGTCACCAAAGTTAAAAAATCTTAATACATTCTGTATAAAATTCCAAGATATAGAATCGAAAGCTTTCTCAAAGTCTACCAGTAAAATTAATCCAGGTATATTATGTTCTTCTGTATATTGCATAATATCATAAATCTGCCTTGTATTTTGGCCCAAGAATCTCCCTGAAATCCTGTTTGGTCTTCATGAATTAGTTTATCTAAAACTTGTTTAAGTCTGTTTGCAATTGCACCAGACGCTATCTTGTATATACAGTTCAGCAACGATATAGGTCTATAATTGTTTAAGAATTGTCTCGGTTTATTTTCTTTTGGTATGCAAGTAATAATTCCCTCTCTTTGTGTAATAGATAATTCATCCATTTTATACCCAGAGTTTATAGATCGTAAAACAAATTTTCCTATTTTCTTGCAAAATAATCCATCTGATCCAGGGCTACGATTATTTGACATGCCTTTTAGTGATTTTGTAATTTCTTCATATGAGAGAAATCCATCTAGGGAAATTGACTCACCTTGACTAAGTTTATTGAAAGTGCAATTACGAAGTTCTGTTTCTAAATCTAAATCAGTATACACAGAGAGATCTTGACTGTATAATTTTTCATAATAGGACTTTGCTTCTTCTAATATTTCATGCTGATTTGATATCACAGTTCCATCTTCTTTTTCAATTTTAGGAATTATTTTGCTGGCACAGTTATGAGATTCAAGTTTGCAAAAGTATGAAGTAGGGTTTTCATCATCTTTAATTATATTAACTCTTGATCTTATAATATGACCTTTCATTTTCTCCTTTCTTATATCTAACAGTAGCTTATTGAGTTCATCCAATTCTATTGTTTTGTCTGAGGTAAGGTTATTTTCAAGGATTTTAATTTTTTCAACGGTTTCTTTTTCCAAAGCATTTCTCTGTTTTATTTTGTAGCTAGAGTATGATATAATTTTCCCCCTTAATTCCATTAGTAGTGTTTCTAGAAAAAGTTGGTCATTTATTGTGAACTGTATTTGTTCATTTGGTATGTTTTTCAAATTGTCCATATTATAAATAGGAATTGCATAGTTGTTTAATGTACTCAATTTTATCATTTATGGTTTCTATATATTTGATATCCTTAAGAAGTGAATTGTTGTGCTTCCATAATGGTTTTCCTTTCTGAAATGAATTGAAAATGAGATTTAAAGTGATCATGGAACTATTTTCAGTGTTGCATTTTTCAACTGAACTTAATAAATTTTCAGAAATTAAGAAGAAGTCTAGGCGTGCTTGTTTTAAAGGGCGTTTTTTCTCCATGTAAATCTCTTGAGTTGTGAGTACTTTTCTCTGAATGGGTCAAGTAAATTGTACATTTCTATGATTTCTAAAACTTTTAATCTAGCATTCTTATTAGTATTATGTTTGTAATTATAATAATCTAGTTTAGGCTCTAGGACCAAATTAAAATCACCACACATTATGAGCCCTTCATAATTGTATTTGTCAACTTGATTCATTATTAACTCATAAAATATTGGGACATCATTATTTGGTCTATAGAGATTCACTAGTGTAAATCGGTTATTATCTACCGATATGTCAGCAACAATATAGTTTCCATGTGCATCTATTTTATAGTCATGTATCTTATAATCAGTCCCTTTTTGAAAAAAGTATTGCCACACCTCTGGCCGGATTTAGAGTTACCAGAGTTAAAAATTCCTTCACAACCCCATTGTATTCTGATAAGATTTTCAGTATTAGTTGTAGAGTGTACGTCTTGTAAGCAATAAATATTACATTTCTTAGATTTAAGCTAGTCAAAAACATCACTTCTTTTTTCTAACGAGCCCAGGCCCTGGCAATTTACTGAAAGAATTCTAGACTCCATCTAACATCATCATTTTATACTTACATATATAATTTAACAGGTTTGAGAGAACCCCTATCAAGACACAAAAATGACAACTAAACAAAAACATTTACTACTTAAAAAAGTGATGTTCTGCCAAAGTTAAACTTACTATATTTTTCATTACAGCATTTAGATAAGTTCAGTATTGATTAGCTGTAACATTAAAGATCTTTTGACTCATGTGCTCCGCATAAATTACCGGTAATGCAAGTATCCCCAAAACACCAGCAAATTTAACTTCCTAAGTTCTCGATGAGTACTGCCAATATGCTCAGCTTCCAAAAATTTACACCAAAGGCAATTTGACAGTCACTTTGAAAGACCTACAATAAGCAGACTTCAAAACTAAAACAGACAACAGCCATTTCCTATACACTGACCAGTCAACCATTTCCCCGTTGCAATTTTCATGTAATAATGACATCATGAAGGTCTGCTCGCAGAAAATTCTATAACTGCATATGTACCAAAGACATCCCAGTACCGGCAGAAAATTAGTAAGTCAGACCTATTTTATGCAAAACCGAGTAGACCCTGATCAGACAAATATCTAATCCGGAACCACTCCGTTTGTACAGGCATATAAAAACGTTTAAGGGAAAGGGTTAGGGCTGCAGAGGCTATACATGTATATAACATTTTTACAGTACATATATTTAGCAAACGATACACACCAATCCTTTCAGTTTCGTGCACACACAGGAACCAGATACAATAGATTAAATATACACTCCTAACTTTTTACAGCCACATAAACACTCAAACATTACAGCAATACCTCATTCAAATTGTTTCAGACACTTATATATTATATCATCATGAGTCCAGATGTCTACAGACATTTTAGATCCAGCTGGCACCTGGTAACCTAGGGTCAACCTGGAACGTTACACTGCCAACCATTCAAAAAAAAATCACAAAGTATACCATTTCTGGCAATTCCTATACAGATTCAACTAGACCTGTAAGCCACAGGCTAACGAATACCCCCCACCTGGCTGCCTGTCAGAACACCTATCATCGATCGTTGAACATATGTACATGTATACAGAAACATGAAGAGATTTATGAAACCCAATGTATGTAATAAAAATGACAAGATGTTCAGCAATAAAGAAAAATGTAATATTCAATCCAAGATCAATCACAAAAATAAATAAAGCAACTTTTACCAAATATTGTCAAGTCCAAAAAGGGAGATAAGTCTGTTGTTAAAATTAAAAGAAGTGTTATGGCTGCTGCCAGACAATGTCATCCAATAAGTTCAAGCAGCTTTGTTTATTTTTGTGAAGTGTCAACTCCAAAGTTCTACACAAATAGGTACCTTTTCAGAAAAACCTTAAGTTCAAGGACCATAACTCTGGGAAAAATTATTCAACCAGACCGATATTCAAACTTAAGCTGCAACTCATCTAGACTTTGATTTATGCCAAATATAAAGTTAATATCTCCAAGCACTTCCAAAGAAACACCGTAAAATTGAAAATTTAATAAAAAAATTAAGTTCAAGGGCCATAACTCTGGCAAAAATTATTCAACCAGACTGAGATTGGGAAATAAGCTGTAAATCATCTATATTTAGCTTTTTGCCAAAAATAAAGTTAAAATCTCCAACCACTTTCAAAAAGTCTGGAAAATTCAAAATTTGAAGAAAAAAATTGAAGTTCAAGGGCAATAACTCTGGAAATAATTATTCAACCGGACTGAGATTAGAACATAAGCTGTAACTTATCTAGATTTAGCTTTGTACTAAATATAGAGTTGATATCTCCAGTCACTTCCATTAAAAGTCCAGAAAACCGAAAAACATTGGTAAGTGACTAAAAGGGGGAGATAACTCCTGAAGTAATGGTCCGATCATAATGAAAATATGCGGTGCACAGGTTTATATGGTCATATGGCTATACATGAAGTTTCAACAAAATTGAAGCAAAACTGTAGAAGAAGAAGGTCGGACAAAATTGTGTCCACGGACGGACAGACGGACGGACAGACAGACAGACGGACAACCTGATTCCAGTATAACCCCCCCCCCCCCAAACTTCGTTGTGGGGGGTATAATAAAATGTACTTAGCTATGACAGGGATAGCCATTTTTGCAAATCAATGCAGATCCAGGCCTTTAGAAACTCCTAGAGCGCTCCTCTGATCAGGATGTGCACTGTTTGTCAACTGGAGGGAAATTTATCCCTCTATACACAAAACAAAACAAAAGGCCTATCCTCATAATACATGTCCCAATCAGCTCATTGATGTGGATCCAGGCACTGTCTGATATTTATTTGCCTTCAACCCTTTGCCTGCTAGCAGTAAATTTCTATGCTTTGTTTTAATATGCAATTTAATTTGGATCAAGATAAGGCTCCTCAAAACAGTGGGGCCTGATCTGAGATCCAAAGTATATTTCATTTAGGATCAACTTCTGCTAGCAAAATCTTAGGGGAAAAATGGATGGCTTTGAAAATGTTGCAGACCATTACTGTAAGCAGCAGATGGCATTTGAGCAGACGACAAAGCTACTTATCAAGCAAAGAGTAAAAAACTAAAAAGTAGCAGATGACATTTTTATTTACATATATATATATTTGCGTGTAGCAAAATAAATTTGCTATGAAACTTCACCTCTTTGTATGCAGTACATGTATTAATTGGCATTTGTAGTCAGTGCAGACCCAGATCTTTATAACTAGTGACTGAGCCCTTTAATCAGGATCCGCACTCTTTGTCATTCATACGGATAGGACTATTGCATATTTATTGGTATACATCTACCAGTTTCATTTGGTGGACCAGATCTATACATTTTTTTATAACTCTTTGTTTTGCCATTTATGACTTATGCAAACAGCTTGGATCCAGATGCAGATCTATAAAATAAAATTACACTACATGCAAAGAGTGAAAACAACAACAAAAAACAGCAAGTGACAGTTCTTATATAATTATATGTAAAACTCCTCTAAACTGGACACTCTGATTTTACCCAGAATACATTTTAACTGGCATCTATATCACAGGGCCGACCATCAAAATAGCAGACAACATTTCCCACATACATACAGTATAATTACTTGGCTATGAAAGCACTGACCCTATGCAGTATAAATACATTTTTTGAAGTTGCAAAAACAGTGCAGACCCAGATCCTTCGGGCTGTTTAGGGATGCTCTGATCTGAACTGCCTTTGATTCAAACTGGAAACCCAAGGGGTAACGCATGTTCCCTTGCATACATTTTAATTGTGTTGTTCAGAAGATCAGTCCTACATCACAAAGGGGCACAATCTATATATTTTGAGTCTCTATGGTTGACACTTATTTCATTCTTAACTCCTTGCATGCTAGCAATGGGTCTCTCGTTTTTAGCTCACCAGAGCACTTTGTGCTCAGGTTGAGCTTTTGTGATCGCCCGTTGTCCGTCGTCCGTCGGCGTGCGTCGTCCGTCGTCAACACTTTGAACCTTTAAAAATCTTCTCCTCTGAATCTACAGGGTTCTCATCTTTCATCTTTGGCACATAGTATCTTCTTTAGGTCCTCTACAAAAGTTATATAAATTATGCCCCTGGGGTCAAAATTGGCCCCGCCCCAGGGGTGCCTTGTTTTCAGTAGAAACATATAGTAAAACTTTGAAAATCTTCTCCTCTTAAACCAGAACGTTCTTAGCTTTCATATTTGGCACACAGCATCATGTTCAGGTGCTCTACAAAAGTTATATAAATTATGGCCCTGGGGTAAAAATTGGCCCCGCCCCAGGGGTGGGCAGTTTTCAATAGAAACAAATAGTGAAATCTTTGAAAATCTACTTCTCTGTAACTGGAAGTCTCTCAGCTTTCATATTTGGCACAGAGCATCATGTTCAGGTGCTCTACAAAAGTTATATAAATTATGGCCCTGGGGTCAAAATTGGCCCCGCCCCAGGGATGGGCAGTTTTCAATAGAAACAAATAGTGAAATCTTTGAAAATCTTCTTCTCTGAAACTGCAAGTCTCTCAGCTTTCATATTTGGCACAGAGCATCATGTTCAGGTGCTCTACAAAAGTTATATAAATTATGGCCCTGGGGTAAAAATTGGCCCCGCCCCAGGGGTGCCTTGTTTTCAATAGAAACATGTAGTAAAACTTTGAAAATCTTCTCCTCTGAAACCAGAAGGTTTTCAGCTTTCATATTTGGCACATAGCATCATGTTCAGATCCTCTACAAAAGTTGTATAAATTATGGCCCTGGGGTATAAATTATGGCCCTGGGGTCAAAATTGGCCCCGCCCCAGGGCTGGGCAGTTTTCAATAGAAACAAATAGTGAAATCTTTGAAAATCTTCTTCTCTGTAACTGGAAGTCTCTCAGTTTTCATATTTGGCACAGAGCATCATGTTCAGGTCCTCTACAAAAGTTATATAAAGTATGGCCCTTTGGTAAAAATTGGCCCCGCCCCAGGGGTGGCCAGTTTTCAATAGAAACATATAGTAAGACTTTGAAAATCTTCTTCTCTGAAACTGGATGGCTCTCAGCTTTCATACTTGGCACACAGCATCATGTTCAGGTCCTCTACAAAAGTCATATAAATAATGGCCCTGGGGTCAAAATTGGCCCCACCCCAGGGGTGGACAGTTTTAAATAGAAATAAATGCATGTAGGGAAAACTTTGAAAACCTTCTCCTCTGAAACTTGAAGGTTTTCAGCTTTCATATTTGGCACATAGCATCATGTCCAGGTCCTCTACAAAATATGTATAAAATATGGCCCCAGGGTCAAAATTGGCTTCGCCCCAGGGTCAAAATTGGCCCGCCCCAGAGGTGGGCAGTTTTCAATAGAAACAAATAGTGAAATCTTTGAATATCTTCTTCTCTGAAACTGGAAGGTTCTCAGCTTTCATATTTTGCACATAGCATCATGTTCAGGTCTTCTACAAAAGTTATATAAATTATGGCCCTGGGGTGAAAATTGGCCCGCCCCAGGGGTAGCCAGTTTTCAATAGAACCATATAGTGAAAACTTTGAAAATCTTCTCGTCTTATACTGGAAGGTTCTCAGCTTTCATATTTGGCACATAGCATCATGTTCAGGTCCTCTACAAAAGTTATATACATTGTGCCTCTTGGGTCAAAATTAGCCCCGTCCAAGGGCAGGCTAGTTTTCTATAGAAACATATAGTCAAAACTTTGAAAATCTTCTCCTCTGATTGTCTGGTGAGCGCTTCAGGGCCATTCTGGCCCTCTTGTTTACTGTCTTTATCAGAGTTGTCACCTAGGCCTGACTTCTGTAAAACAAAAACTCAGATGCACAAAAACTTTTGCAGATGGCAACTGAAGCAGCAGAGGACCAGTGAAAAACAGATGACAACAATTAATTTAGTATGCAAAGGGTCAACAATAAAAGTAGCAGATAACATTTTTTATATACTTGTAACATAAGCAATTAGAGCATACCCTGAGTCTATTCTCCCTCCAAATATTTGCCTTCAACTGACAAGCGTCCTTCATTTATGAACTTTGCAAACAGTTTGGAACCAGATCAGGCCCCACAAAAAATGGGACCCAAACTGAGGGACAAACTGTTCGTCACTTACGCTCAACTTCTGCGAACAAAAGTCCAGACACATACACACACAAAAATTAAAGACAATATGAACTGCAACACAGAGAGGCAAGTCAGCAGTTGGTACCACAATCTTTAGCCTACTGCAACACAGAGAGGCAAGTCAGCAGTTGGTACCACAATATTTAGCCTGCTGCAACACAGAGAGGCAAGTCAGCAGTTGGTACCACAATCTTTAGCCTGCTGCAACACAGAGAGGCAAGTCAGCAGTTGGTACCACAATCTTTAGCCTGCTGCAACACAGAGAGGCAAGTCAGCAGTTGGTACCACAATCTTTAGCCTGCTGCAACACAGAGAGGCAAGTCAGCAGTTGGTACCACAATCTTTAGCCTGCTGCAACACAGAGAGGCAAGTCAGCAGTTGGCCTGCGGTGTCTAATGAGTACCAAAACTAATAAGCACACAGTTTTCAAACACCGCTGCCACGTTCTTGTGGCTGAGGACTCAGTCTTACAAAAAGTCAGTGCAAATCTCAATCTTTATGAATTAATTCCCAGCGTCACAGGGATTTCGGGGCTACTCTCTCAGTACACAACCCTTTCTGACCATTAAAATGCCAGAAAGAATAGGCAAGAATAATTAAAAGCAGTAAGCAAGAATTAAGACGTTCACTGTAAGCATAAAAACCAAACAGTGTAGACCCGTATTAGGGTTCTTTGAAGAGAAGTCTCACCAGGGTTCACACTGTCTGCCTTGCAACAATCTCTTACCATTAAAATTTTAATGTTACCTGTACGGAAAAAGGAGCCGGTTTGGAAAAAATCAGCATCCTAATGGTCAAACGTTGAAATGACACACAGTCTCTAATGCACACCGGCTTCACCTTCGGCTTTAGGTTCACTTATGATATCACTTACGTTGTCAAAAACATCAAACCGATTGCGTGCTCCCTGCTTCGTTTTGTCATAAACACTGCCATTAAAACCACGCTGATTCTATCCCAGGGTTTGCGGTAAGGCGCTTCATTAGCTCAACATGCATCTTTGTCACATCGTCTACAAGACGGTGACCCAGGGCTTTCACCCCCTTTCTGTGGGTCATTACACTGGCTTAATCCGTATTGTTGACGAATTTCACAAGCACAGATCTTGGTCTACCCTCTTTGCCAGGTATCCTAGGGATGGCCATCACTCTGGTTCTGTCCCCCTTAACCCCTTCCTTTGCCAGGATGCTCGAAACCCTGTCCATCAATATCGTTTCCTTTTCTCCCTGATTTTCAGGTATGTCCATTATTTTAACATTATTCTTCCTTGAATATTGTTCATTATAGTTGGCCCGTGCAACTGCCACTTTTGATCTCTTATCTGCCTCTGACACTGACCGTTTCAGAGACTCCATTTCTCTAAGTGATGAGTTTTCATCTTCTAAGCATTACATTGTATTGTTTTTCTGCCAAAATGCATTACGGTGTCAAACACTTTGGGGGCATTTGTCACCCGTGCCGACTCTCGTTTTTTTGGCATATGAACACAAAAAGTTTTGGTCATGGCAGAAACTTTTTAATCATACCTATTTTATTCCATCAACAAACAGAGCAGACCATGATCAGACTGCTCTTACAGGATCGGTCTGATCTATTCTGTTTGCAAAGGCATATTTATTGAGTCAAAGGTTAACACTTTTACTCAGTTTGACTCAACTTTAACGTCAAGTTTACCTCATAAAGATGTTTTTTGATGCCTGTTTACTTATGGAATAATAGATATGATTCTACAGTTTTGCAATGGACGATTGGTCAAATATTAACCATGTCATTCTTTCTTACATGGATATTCATCAGGTAAATGGATATGCCTTTATTCCATAAATATGCCTTTCTGTCTTTGAAAACAGAGTAGACCCAGAGCAGATGGCTCCTGTAGGATCAGGGTCTGTTTACTAATAATATAGATATGAATCGTATGTCTACATTTTCTGACATGGCCAAACATTCCTGTTCCCATGTTCTATTATAACAATTGATCTAATTGATATTCAATAATAAGAGGTTAAAATATGGCCTAGGTATGCCTTCTGGCCATAATTGCACACCAAGCCCTCGGGCTATTATGACACCAGGTGTGCAATTATGGCCAGAAGGCACACCTAGGCCATATTTTGACCTTTTTATTGTATACCTTCAAATATTATGACAGAAGTCTTCAAACGTGTGTCATTATGGCCAGAAGGCACACCTACGCCCTTCAAATATTATGACAGAAGTCTTCAAACTTGATATGACCAGTGATTGTAATTGTCATCAACTGTACAAATTAAAATGATAAAGGTTACAAAATATGGATATGCAACAGAGCTTGAACATATACAGCTAGCTCTATTTAAAGGTGATATTGACTGGGCTGTTGAATGTACAATTTACAAAAAACTTGTCTGGGTCGAACCTATGCTGAACTTGTACAGACCCTGGTGAAGTGTGTACTATGGGTAGGTCAATAACTTGAGCATTGTTTGGTAAATTGTTTTGTTCTAATTGTTTTGAATTGTCTGTAATGCATTTTCCACTTCTTGAGACGCAAAGGCTAATTCTGTGTCAGTCTCATTGTCTGCATGGAAATTAGCTACCTCCTGTCTGCAGCTTGTAGAAATGGTACTGGAACTGACATGATGTAAGACTTCAGACATGCGTTGTTGTCTGGACAGACTGATGGTGTTGTACCCAGCAAACATTTCATATCGGCCCGATGTCGGCCCGATATCCAAAACCATATCGGCCCAACATCGGAAACAATGTCGGGCCGACATCGGATGTGCAACATTTTTCAATATCGGGCCGATGTCGGCTGAACATCATGTGGCAACATTGAGCCATTATCTAGCCAACATAGAGCCGATATCTAGCCAACATAATAATATATCGGGCCGATATCGGCTGAACATCATGTGGCCACATTGATGTGTTATTCCATAGCAAATGGTGATTTAATAGGCTCAAGATAAAAAAGGAAGAAACATTTGATTTAGAGATGCTTCTTTATTTAATGAAACATGTCAGAAATCCAAAACCATAATTAAACATTGAATAACCAGTATTTATAAACTTAAACAAGATGAGTTTGTGAAACACTATGCCCCCTCATATATTTGACCCCTGACCTTGAAGGATGACCTTGACATGTCACCCCTGAAAATGTGCAGCTTTATGAGATACATATGCATGCCAAATATCAAGTCTCTATCTGTACCGGCTCAAAAGTTAAGACCAATGTTAAGGTTGTGTTAAAGTTACAGACAAAGAAACAGACAATTTGACCTTTGACCCAGAAGGATGACCTTGACCTTGACATGTCACCCCTCAAAATGTGCAGCCTCATGAGATACACAAGCATGCCAAATATCAAGTCTCTATCTCTACTTATCCAAAAGTTATGGCCAATGTTAAAGTCGGTGATTTGACCCATATATTTGACCTCTGACCTTAAAGGATAAAATTGACCTTGACATTTTACCCCTCAAAATGTGCGGCTTTATGAGATACATATGCATGCCAAATATCAAGTCTCTATCTGTACTGGCTCAAAAGTTGTGACCAATGTTAAAGTTGCTGACAAACAAACAGACAAGGCAAAAACAATATACCCCCGACTTGTCAATGGGGGCATAAAAACAAACAACTTTACAAGAGATATGAGCTTCCACACAAAACCATTAAACTTTAAGTCATTAGTTTCAGCTCCTGTTAAATAAATAATGTACAAGCAATTGGAAACAATGGATGCTCTCGAATAGAAATATCCAAAGTTATAAAAATTAGAAACAATAGCCACATTGGTTCTAAATCACTTACCCCGAGCCAGTGATATATTGGCAATGTGACATTTAACCCTTCTCTTGCTGAATTTTAAAATACATTTCTCCTTCTTTACCCATGCTCTGTTGTATAATTACAACAATTTGTAAATAGTGCAGACCCTGATGAGACAGCTCCTGCAGGAGCTGTCTCATCTGGGTCTTCACTATTTACAGGTAGGTATATTGACATGAATAGCAAACAAAGGGTTAAGACACATGTTGTTTCTAGCTGTTGGCTTAAACTACTATAAATCAAACTAGCCCGCCCTGGGTCCGGGCACAATTTATATAACTTTTGTAGAGGACCTTAACATGATGCTATGTGCCAAATACGAAAGCTGAGAACCTTCCAGTTTCAGAGAAGATTTTCAAAGTTTTACTATATATTTCTATATAAGTCGTTTTAATCGTGAAAGAAAACTTTCATAGACAAATGCAGAGAAATTATCCAGAGGCCCAAATTTTTCAACATCTTTAGCCAAATGTACCAATCCGTGCACATTGTAAACAACCATATCTTGACCATACAGCTCTGATAGGTTTTCTACAAATATTTTAAGAATTTGATCTGAATATTGAACAAAATCTTTATAATATAAAGGACTTGATAGGCAATATATTGCAACAAAAAGCAACATGAAATGCTGATAATTTGCCAGAGGAATAATTTCTAAAAGAGCTACAGGCCCTGTATATAACAAAAACTGCCTAAATTCTGTAGCCTTCCATCTGTCCAATTCATTCAAGGGTCTGCCTTTACGGAGAAATTCACGTGGCAAATACTTCTGTAAACTTACAAGCCTGTCTGATATTTGACGAATAGAAGATGCTGCAATTCTGCCCCATTCAAGAGGACCTTTGATCCAAATAGCTAACAGCCTTTTAACTACTCCCAAACACACTAAATGCATATAATCTAAAGGAAATTGTGTCACCATACCAATTTTTATTTCCTTAAAGGGGGAAGGACCCAAATGATGATGCACTTCAGCCATTTCATCAAACTGAACATCAGTTCTCAAATTGGCACTGGTCTCTGGAAAAGTCATTCTGTAGTTATTCCATACTCCTTTCTGGACACATTTATCGCAACCAAAGTATCCGCTATGCCCTTTTACTTGTTTCACATACGCTCGTGCCGGTGTGTCACAAATAACACAAGAAATAACAACCTGAATGTCAGTATCTTGTATACTAATTGTATTTTGCTCTAAAAGCTGCATTTCTTCAACAAATGCACTTAAAAAGGTGTGTATATTTTCTGGTTTCTTATCCCCTTTGTATAGCCCAATGATAAATGGTTCTGAACTTACTGGATATACAATTCGTCCCAATATGGGCCAGAACTGTGTATTTGAACTTTTAAAAAGTGGCAAACCATCAATATTAATCTGAAGTTCAAATGATTGTTGTGCTAAGGAAAAAACTTCAACAGGAAGATTTGGAATCTGACTTCTAATGCCATTTTCTATTCCAAAGTGATGGTACAAACCACCATTAATTTCATTGACATCACAATGTTTTCGAGTTTGCATTAATGTTCTTGGGTCTTTTGGAAGATCTGGATGTAGCGGAATCAGAATTTGTAATAAATCATGCAAGGCAGCATGTGTTATATTAAACTTTGACGCCCAGTTTACAAGTTTATCATTCAAAAAGTATTCATCTTCATCAGATTCAATATCATTTTCACTCTCAACATTTGTTGAACCCAAATCATTTTCTTCCTCTACATCTGTATTACTCTCTTGCTGACCTTCAAAGTTTGTATTTGATTCACCACTAGAGACAGTACCCTGCTCAGAGTTAACTATCTGATTAGCATGAATAATTGTGGAGATATCAGTATTCTCTTGTTCAGTTTCTGACACTGTTGTATTGTATACTTCAGAAAAATTGCGCAAGGCATTGTTCCTTATTCTTCTATATATACGATAATAAGTTTTATCTCTACCAGTTTTAGACATTATGTACTATATAATATTGTAGGTCTTGATCAGTTTAAAATAGTTGTATGAATTTTAAAGACAATTAATGGTGTTTTTATTCCTCACAGGCAATACACGTATATGTAAAATGAACACTATAGTGAACTATCAGGCCTAAGAAAGTGTTGGCCGGGATCACTTAATGACAACTTTTTGCTTCACTAAACACAAAACCCGTAAATGCATGGAGATGTCAGTATGAAAAGACAGGTAGCAAATTAATTATCTCCTGAAAAGATTTTACTTTGACTTCATTTACAATCTGTACATAGAACTTTCCAGAAGACATCTAGAATAGCATACCCCATTTTTCAAAAAAAAACTTCAAATATTAGGTAAGACAGTTTGAATGTTTGAATTTATTGCCCTTTTTCACCTTGAGTTGGGTTCAACGGTTCAATCCTTAGTTTTATTGGGGCCAACACCCAAGTAATGCGTTGTTATGCTTCTTGTTATGCTTTTCATTCTAGATTCTAAGATCAGTGTGTGTGTTTAAGAGTGAGTGTGTGTGTGTGTGTGTGGGGGGGGGGACTTGCTACATTGAAGCTCCAATAATTTAATAATTTAAAAGTAAAGTATTATAAAACATAGGAATAAAGAAATCAAGATACTATGACTACTAATATGAGCTTACAACTTCAGATAATGGACCCTTTTTCCAGTGTTATGAATCATAAAAGATGTTGCAATTCAAAGAGCAGACGACTTCTGTATTGCATGCATCATTGGCTATCAATACCCAAAGCATACAGTTAATTCAATACATTAAAGTGAAAAGCACAGGGTTAAGCACAGAAATTATCATTTTGCCCTGTCTTACCCAAAAAACCAAGATCAATCACTTGAAATTTAGGCAAAATGAAGCACAATCACTTCCTTCGTTTTCAAATTTTTCCTGGAAATGGCGGGCCGGATTTTCATGGATGGATCGCAGTAAATATATTCAACTAGATTTTATCACAATAAAATAAATGCATGAATACAAAATAGATATTTCATCATTATAATTGATTGAATTTCATTTATGACATAATATAATAAACCATATTAATAAAATAACATGCTTAAATTTAAATGCATTTTAACTAAGCAGTAATATTCAGGGGAAATAACTGCAAGGGAAGTAACTATGTAATATCAGGATCTACTGGGGAAATAACTGCAAGGGAAGTAACTATGTAATATCGGGATCTACTAAGTCACTCAAATACTGCAAATGATGAGGGTTTTCATCTAAATCATTCTACTTTTTTAATATGTCAAAAATAAAAGTGAAAAAAAGAGAAAAAATGAATGTCAGTAAACCAATATAGGCCCGACATCGGCCCGATATCAGTTTTTTTTCACTGAATATTGGACCTTTTCTCAAATATCGGCCCAACGTCGGCCCGATGTAGTGCATGTCAACACTAAAAAAAGCGAATTTTTTTTTTTTACATTGCGATATAAGATATAACATAACAAGGTAACGGTTAACTGTTGGATTACATTACTTTAAAAACTCAACCTTTAATTGAATCTTAAATCCATCAATATCGGCCCGATGTTGGTCCGACATCGGCAAATAATACCGATATTCCGCTTTTATACCGACATCGGCCCGATATGGGCATGTTTGCTGGGTAGTGGTTAAGACTCATGACATTCTTATGACCTGAAAGCTGAGCCACATCTGTCGGCGCTATGTCAGCCTCCAAAAGCTTGGTTATAGATGTTTTCCTTGCTGAATGATTTGTATGATTTCCTGAAAGGTTTGCTTTTCGACTCATGACTTTTGCAATTCCCCAATCTTATTTTTACCCATGCAACCACTAAGGAACCACTTTGCAGTACCATGGGTAGACCTTCCATAGTTTGGATTTATAGCGAGATAGAAGCGTGAATCTGATGTTTGCTGTTCTGTGGGTCTTTTCTCAGCATAGAATTTGTACAGTGTCACAGGGCAGTTTTCATCACCTGAAACGACGTAGATAATCACAGGATTGCTTTAGTGAAATTGCACTGGGAAACTTACATTTAATGTTATTCTTTACCAAAATTTAATATAGAAAATATACTCTACATTTCTTCTTTAAAACCATTAAAATAGTTTAATGTTTACTTTGCCTTCGTGTCGTTTTTCATCCCGATAAACATTATATTCACAGAAGTGCACCGTACACCGTGGCTCATTTACCTGGTGTAGTTTTCTCACTTCGGTGAGGATTTGCAGACTTTTATTTCAGATACAAAGACTCTAGCACTCACCTGGTTGTGCAAACATTTTTGGTGTGAAGACACGGGGATCGCTCTCTATATCATTTCTAGTCTTGGTGCACCGCTCCGTAAAAGCTAGGTATTCTGCCCCAGTTGACGTACGTTGAAGCTCAACGTCTCCCCAAAGCATGGTCAAATGTTATTCAGCCATAACCCGTTGATCAGACTTTCTGTGAATAATTGGATGACATCTATATATCGGAAGTGTTAAATATACAAATGGGTCATGTCATTACAAAACTAGACTTAACTAAAAAATATATGCCGTAACGGGGATTCGAACCCACGCCGAATTTTTACACGTCCAACGTAATAACCACTACGCTATGAGGGGCTTTGTTACAACCACTTTTGCAATAATAACCAGAATTGCAATAAATTTATTGCGAAACTGGTTGGGATGTAAAATGGGTCCAAATTCGTATTGCAATTACTTGACAACCACTTTTGCAATAAAAACCAGAATTGCAATAAATTTTTCTAGATTTAAGAATTAGGTTACCGTTGCATTTCGGGTAGTTGCTAGTAGTTGCAAACAACTTTACATGACATGCCCGGACGAAAACAAAGCCCAAATGGGCTTATCAGTAAATTAGGAAAACAACCATTTATCAGTGTTTTCTCTTTTTAAACACTGGATGGGTTGATAGACTAGTCAATTATATGATTGTTTGTTTTGAAAGTTGTTGAACTTTACTTTTTAAAGCTAATTCGGATAATATGGAAGCCTAATGGGCTTATCTGCCAACCATGAACTTGCCAAAAACTACCTGTTCTGAACTTAATATATAATTGAAATTTGACAGTAATGATAACAATGAAGACCAATTTGCCATAGTCTACTAGATCAGACACCTTTTCAAGAATTACAAAATGTTTATTGCGAAACTGGTTGAGATGTAAAAAGTGTCTAAATTCGTATTGCAATTACTTGACAACCACTTTTGCAATAAAAACCAGAATTGCAATAAACTTTTCTACATTGGAGAAATGAGTTATTCGTGCTTTGGCAACAGTTGTAAACATAGGCGAACATCTCAAATGGACACAACCAAATGCCAACAAAGCCTAAATGGGCTTATCAGCACATTATGAAACCAACCTTATATCGTCTCTTTCTGTTTGAACATTGGGGATTGACAGCGTAGTCCCAACCACTTTTGCAATAAATTTATTGAAAAACTGGTCGGGATGTAAAATGGGTCCAAATTCGTATTGCAATTACTTGACAACCAGTTTTGCAATAAAAACCAGAATTGCAATAAACTTTTTCTGGATGAAACGAAGAAGTGATTGTTGCATTTTGGGTAGTATCAGTAAACTAGAAAACCAATTATTTATCAGTGTTTTCTCTGTTTGAACATCGGCTGGATTGATAAATTAGTCGATTATAGGATTATTTGTTTCAAAGGTAGTTGCAAACATCTTTTTAAAGCTAATTCGGATAATATGGAAGCCTAATAGCCTTATCAGTCATCTATGACATTGGCCCAAAATTACCTGTTCTGAACTTACATGTTCGAAAATTGACAGGAATGATAACAATGTAGACGAGTTTGCCATAGTCTGCAAGATCAGACCCCTTTTCAAGAATTGCAAAATGTTTATTGCTAAACTGGTTGGGATGTAAAAAGTGACATAATTTGTATTGCAATTATTTGACAACCAGTTTCGCAATAAAAACCAGAATTGCAATAAACTTTTCTACATTGGAGAAATGAGTTATTCATGTATCGGCGGCAGTTGTAAACAGGTGGGAACATCTCAAATGGACACATCCAAATGCCAACGAAGCCTAAATGGGCTTACCAGCACATTATGAAACCAACCTTATATCGTCTGTTTCTGTTTAACATTTGGGATTGACAGCGTAGTCCCAAACACTTTTGCAATAAATTTATTGCAAAACTGGTTGGGATGTAAAAAGTGACATAATTTGTATTGCAATTGTTCGACAACCAGTTTCGCAATAAAACCCAGAATTGCAATAAACTTTTCTACATTGGAGAAATCAGTTATTCATGTTTTGGCGGCAGTTTTAAACAGGTGGGAACATCTCAAATGGACACATCCAAATTCCAACAAAGCCTAAATGGGCTTATCAGCACATTATGAAACCAACTTTATATCGTCTGTTTCTGTTTGAACATTGGTGATTGACAGCGTAGTCCCAACCACTTTTGCAATAAATTTATTGCAAAACTGGTTGGGATGTAAAATGGGTCCAAATTCGTATTGCAATTACTTGACAACCACTTTTGCAATAAAAACCAGAATTGCAATAAACTTTTCTACATTGGAGAAATGAGTTATTCATGTATCGGCGGCAGTTGTTAACAGACGCGAACATCTCAAATGGATACACCGCAATGCCAACAAAGCCTAAATGGGCTTATCAGCACATTATGAAACCAACCTTATATCGTCTCTTTCTGTTTGAACATTGGGGATTGACAGCGTAGTCCCAACCACTTTTGCAATAAATTTATTGCAAAACTGGTTGGGATGTAAAATGGGTCCAAATTCGTATTGCAATTACTTGACAACCACTTTTGCAATAAAAACCAGAATTGCAATAAACTTTTCTACATTGGAGAAATGAATTATTCATGTATCGGCGGCAGTTGATAACAGACGCGAACATCTCAAATGGACACATCGCAATGCCAACAAAGCCTAAATGGGCTTATCAGCACATTATGAAACCAACCTTATATCGTCTCTTTCTGTTTGAAGATTGGGGATTGACAGCGTAGTCCCAACCACTTTTGCAATAAATTTATTGCAAAACTGGTTGGGATGTAAAATGGGTCCAAATTCGTATTGCAATTACTTGACAACCACTTTTGCAATAAAAACCAGAATTGCAATAAACTTTTCTACATTGGAGAAATGAGTTATTCATGTATCGGCGGCAGTTGTTAACAGACGCGAACATCTCAAATGGATACACCGCAATGCCAACAAAGCCTAAATGGGCTTATCAGCACATTATGAAACCAACCTTATATCGTCTCTTTCTGTTTGAACATTGGGGATTGACAGCGTAGTCCCAACCACTTTTGCAATAAATTTATTGCAAAACTGGTTGGGATGTAAAATGGGTCCAAATTCGTATTGCAATTACTTGACAACCACTTTTGCAATAAAAACCAGAATTGCAATAAACTTTTCTACATTGGAGAAATGAATTATTCATGTATCGGCGGCAGTTGATAACAGACGCGAACATCTCAAATGGACACATCGCAATGCCAACAAAGCCTAAATGGGCTTATCAGCACATTATGAAACCAACCTTATATCGTCTCTTTCTGTTTGAAGATTGGGGATTGACAGCGTAGTCCCAACCACTTTTGCAATAAATTTATTGCAAAACTGGTTGGGATGTAAAATGGGTCCAAATTCGTATTGCAATTACTTGACAACCACTTTTGCAATAAAAACCAGAATTGCAATAAATTGTTCTACATTGGAGAAATGAGTTATTCATGTATCGGCGGCAGTTGTTAACAGACGCGAACATCTCAAATGGATACACCGCAATGCCAACAAAGCCTAAATGGGCTTATCAGCACATTATGAAACCAACCTTATATCGTCTCTTTCTGTTTGAACATTGGGGATTGACAGCGTAGTCCCAACCACTTTTGCAATAAATTTATTGCAAAACTGGTTGGGATGTAAAATGGGTCCAAATTCGTATTGCAATTACTTGACAACCACTTTGCAATAAAAACCAGAATTGCAATTAACTTTTCTACATTGGAGAAATGAGTTATTCGTGCTTTGGCAACAGTTGTAAACATAGGCGAACATCTCAAATGGACACACCCAAATGCCAACAAAGCCTAAATGGGCTTATCAGCACATTATGAAACCAACCTTATATCGTCTCTTTCTGTTTGAACATTGGGGATTGACAGCGTAGTCCCAACCACTTTTGCAATAAATTTATTGCGAAACTGGTTGAGATGTAAAAAGTGTCTAAATTCGTATTGCAATTACTTGACAACCAGTTTTGCAATAAAAACCAGAATTGCAATTAAAACTATGTTCTATAGAAAACTGGCCTCCCCTGGGGTGGGGCTTTATTTCGTAGCATGACTTGACTGAAATTAGCACACAGTTTGGATTCTGATCTGACGCATACCTGTATGTTACTTCATATGTGGTTTGTACATAAGTTAATTGTAAGATTGATATGCATTAACCCTTTACTCCATAAAACGCCTTTCTACGCCTCTGTAATAGCCACTTTATGAAACCATTGTGATAAATAGAGCATTTGCTCCATATGAGTACATGCTCTATTTATCACAATGGTTTCAAATCTACGCAATTCTGAAATTTTCCGTTTCTCTAATTCATGCTCCTTATCAGTAGATTTATTCAAAGAGGTAGGATCTGAAAATAGCCTATGAGGGAATGGGTTAAAAACAGTGTGAATAAACAGACACTAATTCTGAAGCAGACAACTTTATAGAGTTTTGACCAGGAAATTGACCTCTCCAGTGATTGCATAACACAGACTGAGTAGCTGGAGTCCTTCTGGCTCAGTGGAACCTTTATAGTGTAATAGTCTATTTTAAAGTATAACAAACAGGGTAGGGCCAATTTTAACCTCAGAACTATGATATTAACAAATTTCTATAAGGTATATTAGGTAAATCTATACACCAAATATCTAAGCTCTGTGACATGTAGTTTTTGACAAGAAGATACTTAAAGTTTTCCCCATGCTACTTGTACAGAATAACAGTCAGCTAGAGAAAACTGGCCACCCCTGGGACCGTTGCTGGGCCAATTTTGACTCCAGGGACATAATTTATATCATTTTTGTAGAGGACCGATAGGTGATGCTATGTGCTAAAGATGAAAGCTGAGAACCCTGTAGATTCAGAGGAGAAGACTTTTAAAGGTTCAAATTGTTGACGACGCACGGCGCACGACACACACCGCACGACGCACAACAAACGCCGACAGACGACGGACACCAGACGATCACAAAAGCTCACCCTGAGCACTTTGTGCTCTGGTGAGCTAAAAATGCGAACATCTTGATAGGACACATCCGAATGCCAACAAAGTCTAAATGGGCTTATCAGCCAATTACGTAATCAACCGTATATAATGTTTTTCTGTGTTGAGGATTCGCTGGTCGTTAGTATGTTTGGTAGCTTCTTCATTTGCAAATATCTTATGATAACAAAACCTAGAATAGGTTATCAACACAAACCGGAACTGACCAAATGTGATCATTTACATATTTGCCCATTATTATCTCAATGAAGACAATATTCCAAAAAAGGAATTAATATAATATATAAATACTTGAATACTTGAATGATTACTTTAATTATTACAAGAAAAAGTCAGTTTGTATGGAAGTTACAAAGTGAAATAGTGCATGCAAATTGTAACTAATATAAGCATTGAAATTATATTATTATACCATTAATACACTTAAACAATGTATGTTAACACTCTTTGAAAAATAACGACTTTGAACCCTTTCCTGCAGAAATGCGCCTTTCTCCGCATTTACAAACAGAGTAGAATTAGATCAGATAGCTCTCGTGGGGGCCATCTGATCAGGGTCTGTTCTGTTTGCTTATGGAATGAAATATATATGATTCTATAGTCCCTACAGTTTAATATGCCATTTTTAAAATTAATCTAATTATTATTCATGATGCCATTATTTCTTACATAAATATTCACTGAGTTAAGGATAAACACGATCATTTCGGAATAGATTGAAAACAGTTTTATGACTGACTAGATTTCACACTGTTGACCGTACACCGTGCTTTTGTTACATTTATATACATGTAAATAATAATGATATCCTGAATGATAATTATATTAATTTTATACGGATACATTATATATTATATTATATTTGGGTATAGCAAATACTCTGGAATCAGATCTATATTATAACATAAATATATGCCAAATATTAAAGCTGGAAAACTGCCAGTTTCAGAGAAGATTTTCAAAGTTTTCACTATATGTTTCTATAGATAACAAGGCCCCCTGGGGTGGGACCAATTTTGACCCCAGGGACATAATTTATATACCTTTTGTAGAGGACTTAAATATGATGGTAAGTGCCAAATATGAAACCTGACAACCCTGTATATTCAGAGGAGAAGATTTTTAAATGTTCAAATTGTTGACGACTGACGGCACACGACGGACACCGCACGACGCAAGCTGACGGAGAATGGAAACCAAGCGATCACAAAAGCTCACCCTGAGCACGTTCTGGTGAGCTAAAATGGATGTTATTTCGACAAATTCGTGTTTTTCTGATAAGGCTATTAATTTTTCATATTATCCGAATTAGCTTTAAAAAGACCTTAAAAGACAGCTTTTTTAAATATAGAAAACATTGAAATACATTTGTTGGAGTGATGGTCCAGTGGTAGGAGGTTAGACTTGGGATCGGAGGGTCCCCGGTTCGAATCTTGCCATCGGGCTATCATATATTTTCTGAACCTTAAATGCATCCCACGATTAATACTCTCCACCCAGGTGTATAAATGGGTTCCTGTGAGGGAAATAAGCTGCATTGGGCGCTGAATGTTAATGGCCGACATATAACCCAGTGCTAAGGGGTAAATTGTGAAGTCGGGAGAATATGTACATGTATATAGTTCATAAAAGTACAAAAATGAGTCATGCAGGAAATACCACATACAGAACAAACACTCGCCCGAACAGCAACACAAGGAAACAGCAAATATACATGGGTAGAAAAAACAACAAGAGACGCACAAAGACAAAACAAACATACAATAGGAGGAAGATGGAAGTACCGCCTTGGAACGGTCAGTGACAAAAGTCACCGGGGGTTTAAACCGGTTTATGGGCGCCCAACCTCACCCTTATTCCATCCCCATCCTAAAAGACAAACAGTGTAAATAAACGTATCCCCTCTCCGACTAATCTACAACAACCGCGACAGCAAATACAGTGGTAAAGTGCATGTATAACAAAAAAACATTTAATTGAACATACTGTATCCACCTATCGCTAGTGTACTCAATGATTGAGCTGCAAACAGAGTAACTGTAGAAAAGTAATAAAGGGTACGACAAAAATGAAATAGTACAGATATCCGACGTTCTCCTTCCATTTCTGGATTTAAGAGGTCGCCTTCATAGAGTACTAAACCTTTCTTGTCGGCGTACATGCAAAGAGGCCAGCGTGATTGCCAACTGTAAAAGGGTTCACAACCAAACATGCAGTATGTTGTAATAATACAGGATCATATCCCTTTTTAATGAATTGTTTTATATATTTGATGAACAAAGTGAGAAAATGGGTATGTCCAATAATTCTACGAAGTTTGTAAATCACATCACCATAAAATTCAGGATGTGAAATACCGTGTCGCAAAAGTACCTTGAGATTACATTTGTACTTGCCAATAAGCGAGAGATTTCGATAGTAAAATTTAGAGAAAGTTTTTCTTAGTTTATGGTATCTATATCCTTGTTTAAGCAGTTTTTCAGTTAAAATGAGATTTCGACTGTTAAAATCGTCAACAGATGAACAAGCTCTAGCAAAACGAATAAGTTGAGATATATAAACCCCGTAAGATGGAGCACGGGGAACATCCCCGTCAAGATGAGGAAAATTTACAATATTAAAATCAAAATCATCTCTTTTGTCATATATTTTAGAAGAAATCATTCCATTATTAATTTTAAGGTCTAGGTCAAGAAACGCTGCATAATTGTCGGACGGGTTAGCTTTACACCTCATTACACCTCACTTTTACCTTTACATGTACATGTATATGGTTGGTTTCCAAAATTTACTTATAAGTTTTATCCTACTACCAGGTTTGCAACTATTAACAAGTATCCGAAATGCAACAGTAATTTCTATGTTTCATCCAGAAAAGTTTATTGGAATTTTGGTTTTTATTGCAAAACTGGTTGTCAAGTAATTGCAGTACGAATATGGACCCATTTTACATCAATTGTCAATTTTCGAACATGTAAGTTCAGAACAGGTAATTTTGGGCCAATGTCATAGATGACTGATAAGGCTATTAGGCTTCCATATTATCCGAATTAGCTTTAAAAAGATGTTTGCAACTACCTTTGAAACAAATAATCCTATAATCGACTAATTTATCAATCCAGCCGATGTTCAAACAGAGAAAACACTGATAAATAATTGGTTTTCTAGTTTACTGATACTACCCAAAATGCAACAATCACTTCTTCGTTTCATCCAGAAAAAGTTTATTGCAATTCTGGTTTTTATTGCAAAACTGGTTGTCAAGTAATTGCAATACGAATTTGGACCCATTTTACATCCCGACCAGTTTTTCAATAAATTTATTGCAAAAGTGGTTGGGACTACGCTGTCAATCCCCAATGTTCAAACAGAAAGAGACGATATAAGGTTGGTTTCATAATGTGCTGATAAGCCCATTTAGGCTTTGTTGGCATTGCGATGTGTCCATTTGAGATGTTCACATACGTTTACAACTGTTGCCAAAGCACGAATAACCCATTTCTCCAATGAAGAAAAGTTTATTGCAATTCTGGGTTTTATTGCGAAACTTGTCAAATAATTGCAATACAAATTATTTCACATTTTACATCCCAACCAGTTTCGCAATAAATATTTTGCAATTCTTGAAAAGATGTCTGATGTCTGATCTAGCAGACTATGGAAATCTCGTCTTCATTGTTATCATTCAAGTCGAATTTCGAATATATAAGTTCAGAACAGGTAGATTTTGGGCAATTTCATTGATGGCTGATGAGCCTATTAGGCTTCCATATAATCCGAATTAGCTTTAAAAAGATGTTTGCAACTACCTTCGAAACAAACAATCCTATATTCTACTACTTTATCAATCCTGTCGGTGTTCAAACAGAGAAAACACTGATAAATGATTGGTTTTCTTATTTACTGATAAGCCCATTTGGGCTTTGATTTCATCCGGGTATGTCCTATAAAGATGTTTGCAACTATTAGCAACTACCCAAAATGCACCGGTAAATAATTTCTTATTCCTAGAAAAGTTTATTGCAATTCTGGTTTTTATTGCAAAACTGGTTGTCAAGTAATTGCAATACGAATTTAGACACTTTTTACATCTCAACCAGTTTCGCAATAAATTTATTGCAAAAGTGGTTGGGACTACGCTGTCAATCCCCAATGTTCAAACAGAAAGAGACGATATAAGGTTGGTTTCATAATGTGCTGATAAGTCCATTTAGGCTTTGTTGGCATTTGGGTGTGTCCATTTGAGATGTTCGCCTATGTTTACAACTGTTGCCAAAGCACGAATAACTCATTTCTCCAATGAAGAAAAGTTTATTGCAATTCTGGGTTTTATTGCGAAACTGGTTGTCGAACAATTGCAATACAAATTATATAATTTTTTACATCCCAACCAGTTTCGCAATAAACATTTTGTAATTCTTGAAAAGGTGTCTGATCTAGCAGACTATGGCAAACTCGTCTTCATTGTTATTATTCCTGTCAAATTTCGAACATGTAAGTTCAGAACAGGTACTTTTTAACCAATGTCATAGATGACTGATAATCCTATTAGACTTCCACATTATCCGAATTAGCTTTAAAAAGATGTTTGCAACTACCTTTGAAACAAATAATCCTATAATCGACTAATTTATCAATCCAGCCGATGTTCAAACAGAGAAAACACTGATAAATGATTGGTTTTCTAGTTTATTGATAAGCCCATTTGGGCTTTAATTGCATCCGGGTATGTCCTATTAAGATGTTTGCAACCATTAGCAACTACCCGAAATGCAACAGTCACTTCTTTGTTTCATCCAGAAAAAGTTTATTGCAATTCTGGTTTTTATTGCAAAACTGGTTGTCAAGTAATTGCAATACGAATTTGGACCCATTTTACATCCCAACCAGTTTTGCAATAAATTTATTGCAAAAGTGGTTGGGACTACGCTGTCAATCCCCAATGTTCAAACAGAAAGAGACGATATAAGGTTGGTTTCATAATGTGCTGATAAGCCCATTTAGGCTTTGTTGGCATTTGGTTGTGTCCATTTGAGATGTTCGCCTATGTTTACAACTGTTGCCAAAGCACGAATAACTCATTTCTCCAATGTAGAAAAGTTTATTGCAATTCTGGTTTTTATTGCAAAAGTGGTTGTCAAGTAATTGCAATACGAATTTGGACCCATTTTACATCCCAACCAGTTTTGCAATAAATTTATTGCAAAAGTGGTTGGGACTACGCTGTCAATCCCCAATGTTCAAACAGAAAGAGACGATATAAGGTTGGTTTCATAATGTGCTGATAAGCCCATTTAGGCTTTGTTGGCATTGCGGTGTATCCATTTGAGATGTTCGCGTCTGTTAACAACTGCCGCCGATACATGAATAACTCATTTCTCCAATGTAGAAAAATTATTGCAATTCTGGTTTTTATTGCAAAAGTGGTTGTCAAGTAATTGCAATACGAATTTGGACCCATTTTACATCCCAACCAGTTTTGCAATAAATTTATTGCAAAAGTGGTTGGGACTACGCTGTCAATCCCCAATCTTCAAACAGAAAGAGACGATATAAGGTTGGTTTCATAATGTGCTGATAAGCCCATTTAGGCTTCGTTGGCATTGCGATGTGTCCATTTAAGATGTTCGCGTCTGTTAACAACTGCCGCCGATACATGAATAACTCATTTCTCCAATGTAGAAAAATTATTGCAATTCTGGTTTTTATTGCAAAAGTGGTTGTCAAGTAATTGCAATACGAATTTGGACCCATTTTACATCCCAACCAGTTTTGCAATAAATTTATTGCAAAAGTGGTTGGGACTACGCTGTCAATCACCAATGTTCAAACAGAAACAGACGATATAAAGTTGGTTTCATAATGTGCTGATAAGCCCATTTAGGCTTTGTTGGAATTTGGATGTGTCCATTTGAGATGTTCCCACCTGTTTAAAACTGCCGCCGATACATGAATAACTCATTTCTCCAATGTAGAAAAGTTTATTGCAATTCTGGTTTTTATTGCGAAACTGGTTGTCAAATAATTGCAATACAAATTATGTCACTTTTTACATCCCAACCAGTTTCGCAATAAACATTTTGCAATTCTTGAAAAGGGGTCTGATCTTGCAGACTATGGCAAACTCGTCTACATTGTTATCATTCCTGTCAATTTTCGAACATGTAAGTTCAGAACAGGTAGTTTTGGGCCAATGTCATAGATGACTGAAAAGGCTATTAGGCTTCCATATTATCCGAATTAGCTTTAAAAAGATGTTTGCAACTACCTTTGAAACAAATAATCCTATAATCGACTAATTTATCAATCCAGCCGATGTTCAAACAGAGAAAACACTGATAAATGATTGGTTTTCTAGTTTACTGATAAGCCCATTGGGCTTTAATTCCATCCGAGTATGTCCTATTAAGATGTTTGCAACTATTAGCAACTACCCAAAATGCAACAATCACTTCTTCGTTTCATCCAGAAAAAGTTTATTGCAATTCTGGTTTTTATTGCAAAACTGGTTGTCAAGTAATTACAATACGAATTTGGACCCATTTTACATCCCAACCAGTTTTGCAATAAATTTATTGCAAAAGTGGTTGGGACTACACTGTCAATCCCCAATGTTCAAACAGAAAGAGACGATATAAGGTTGGTTTCATAATGTGCTGATAATCCCATTTAAGCTTTGTTGGCATTTGGTTGTGTCCATTTGAGATGTTCGCCTATGTTTACAACTGTTGCCAAAGCACGAATAACTCATTTCTCCAATGTAGAAAAGTTTATTGCAATTCTGGTTTTTATTGCAAAAGTGGTTGTCAAGTAATTGCAATACGAATTTAGACACTTTTTACATCTCAACCAGTTTCGCAATAAACATTTTGTAATTCTTGAAAAGGTGTCTGATCTAGTAGACTATGGCAAATTGGTCTTCATTGTTATCATTACTGTCAAATTTCAATTATATATTAAGTTCAGAACATGTAGTTTTTGGCAAGTTCATGGTTGGCAGATAAGCCCATTAGGCTTCCATATTATCCGAATTAGCTTTAAAAAGTAAAGTTCAACAACTTTCAAAACAAACAATCATATAATTGACTAGTCTATCAACCCATCCAGTGTTTAAAAAGAGAAAGCACTGATAAATGGTTGTTTTCCTAATTTACTGATAAGCCCATTTGGGCTTTGTTTTCGTCCGGGCATGTCATGTAAAGTTGTTTGCAACTACTAGCAACTACCCGAAATGCAACGGTAACCTAATTCTTAAATCTAGAAAAATTTATTGCAATTCTGGTTTTTATTGCAAAAGTGGTTGTCAAGTAATTGCAATACGAATTTGGACCCATTTTACATCCCAACCAGTTTCGCAATAAATTTATTGCAATTCTGGTTATTATTGCAAAAGTGGTTGTAACAGGGCTTTACATCAGACAACGTTGATTTAACTTATAAAAAATGTTTGAGAAATCCCGATAGATGACGTGTACTTATGACGTCACCACTGTCAGTTTAATAACAAACACAGTCGGGTAATACCGATCGATACGTTGATGGAATTTTTTATTATAAAAATTAGACATTGTATTTAAACAGAATCGTACCTTTTCCAATAAGACCCTTCTTTCTCAGAATTATGAGTTCGTCGTCGGTAAATGGATCAGCCCTCTGCTTTTTGTTGCCGAATCCACTGCTCTTTAGGAATTTACGCTTGCTACTGATCACTTCTCTGCTATGTCTGAAACTCTGGTCTTGAAGAATACTTGCTCCGTAATCTTTTTCAGTAAGATGCCGATGTATACTGCTTTGTATTCCTTTTAGCGTGTCCGGTTCGAACTCACATTGGCCTTTTTTCTTACGTAAATTAAGAAATGTTCTAGCGAGTAATATATCCAACTCCTCCGGCGGAATGTCCTGTATCTCCCAAACCTCGCCCACACTGTGCAAATATTGCTTAACTCTGTTCAGGTCTGACTTTGTCTTGATCTTCGTATTATTATTCTTCATTTGATCAACAAATTCGCGTGTATCCATTTCACTATATCTTCTTCTTTCTATTAAACCATCCAGTTCCATAATCCGATTCGACAACGACGTCAACACCAACCTCCAACGCAGTTATCTCCCCTGTTCGGGCGACTGTTTGTTCTGTATGTGGTGTTTCCTGCAGGACTCATTTCTACGGCAATTTTGTTAATATTTATAGTAAGGGTATATACAATAAAGTTCAACTATGGCTTACATGAATAATCATCAAGTAAGTGGTTAAAACACGAACAGGGATGAGGTGCAGACTTGACGCAGATAAAAATACAGTAAAACCTCTCTACAACGACACCCTTTGGGATACGAATATGGTATGTGTTGTTCAGAGGGAGTTGTTATAGGGAGGGAAAATCAAACATAATTAGCTTGTTTGCAGATCCCCAGATATGGTGTATTTCGAGAACTAAAACTGTTATGCCTCAATCAAACCATATGTTGTGACCACTCTTCAGAATCGTCACAAAGTGACGATTCTAAAGAGTGGTCACAACATAGGGTTTGATCACTGGCACTTGATCGAAAAAGACTATAGTTTATTTATAGCAACTAGTCCATTAATACACTACGATATGATATAACTATTATATTACAAAACTATATTCTGTTTCGATCAAGTGCCA
Source organism: Azorinus chamasolen (assembly GCA_963576725.1). NCBI lineage: Eukaryota > Metazoa > Mollusca > Bivalvia > Cardiida > Solecurtidae > Azorinus > Azorinus chamasolen. Next base: position 2,193,537 of record OY755246.1, read on the forward strand.
GTGGGTTTGATGGAGGCATAAAGAAAGTAGGCCTACAATGGAAAAAGGTTGTTTCTGGAACCTTGTTGTTTCGGAAACAGTGACATGCGTTGTTGTAAGGAGGGAATCGTTATTGAGAGGGCCGTTGTAGGGAGGGAGCACTGTAGTTGGAAAAGTACAACATGCACTGGGAATATACGCATATAGTAAGAGGTTCAGGTAAAAATGCGTAAATTCAATATTTTTCAAGAATAACTTCTTTAATTCTCTACCAAACCCTATATTAATTGTGACCACTCTAGAATCATCTCGAACAGACGATTGTAAAGAGTAGGCCTAGTCACAAAATAGGGTTTGGTGGAGAAAGGACACTTTTAATATTTGAGTACTAACCGATATCTGCTGATCTGTATATGGTAGATTAAAACTTTTGTTAAACAATATACATTTTAAAAATGTGTAAATATTAACCTTTTCATCCATGAATATTCATGTAAGAAATAATGACCTCATTTATTATTTATTATATTTATTGTTATAATTTCACATGAACAAAGGAATAGTTTTTGTCCTGGCAGAAACTGTAGAATAATATCTATATTATTACAGAAGCATGCAGAGCAGACCCTGATCAGACGGCTCTTCTAGGAGCTGTCTGATCTGGGTCTACCCTGTTTGTAAAAATGCATAGAAAAGCGTATTTATGGAGGGTAGGGTTAAAGGCAGCATGTCTATAAAATATAAAGTTTAAGAATGTAAAGTAAAAATGGAATAAAATTGTAAATTGTTTGATGAAAAGTAGCAGAGTGTGGAAGTAACTTACAAAGAATCAAGTAAACAATTTCCATAATGATCATTATGCATGAATTTACCACTACATGAATATTCATTAAATTATTTTTATAAGATCAAATATTCAAGAGAATGTTTGGTTTTATTCTTTCCCTGATCAAGGTTTATTTTAGAAAGTAAAGCAACTGATTTTTCAAATTCAATTAGCAAACAGAGCAAACCCTGTTGAGGCAGCTCTTATAACCCATTCCCTTATATTGACGACTCTATAAAAGTCACTTTGTGAAACCATTGTGATTAATAGAGCATTTGTTCCTTTAGGAGCAAATGCTCTATTTATCACAATGGTTTCAAACTACAAAATTCTAAAAAAAATCCTTTTCTGTAGTTAATGCTCCTTTTCGGTTGATTTATTAAAAGAGGTTGTATCTAAAAAATAGCCTATGAAGGGAAAGGGTAAATCTGGGTCTACTCTAACTATAAATGTGTGAAAAGGTGTTTATATGAAGGAAAGGGTCAAACAAAGTCTGTAGGATCATATCAATATAATTTCTTAAGCGAAATGAGCTGACCCTGACCAGACAGCGCCAACAGGATCCATCTGATCTAGGTTTAGTCTGTTTTTAAAAGTGGAAAAAAGCATTTAGATGAGGAAAAGGGTTTAGATTTTTATGTAAAAATATAGTCTACCCAACAAAACAAATTGAATAAGTAAACGACAAAGTTAGTAGTTTCATCATTAATTTCAATTCAAAGATGTGGTTAATGCTTTCCTTAATATAAATGCATTTTCACACATTTGCAAAAGTAGACCCAGATAAGACAGCTCCTATAAGAGCCTTCTGATCAGGGTCTGCTCTGTTTGCTAATAGAATTTGATAGATCTGTTTACTTTGTAATATCGCTACAATATTCCACCTTCCATATCTCATTTTAACTTTTGTCCAAGAATATTCAGTAGGTATTAAAATTTTGACTGAGTATATTGAACAGGGAAAGGGTTAACTGTGTGGATGGTACTAGTAGTCAGTCTCCCTACACCTCAAACACAGAGTAGAATGATCCATCGTTTAACCCATTACCTGATGAATATTCATGTAAGAAATAATGACATCATGAATGAATATTCATTAGCTGCATTTTTATAACAGCATAAGAACAAATGAATTTTTGACCATGGCAAAAAAACTGTAGAATTGATCTATTTTTTTCCGTAAGCAAACAGCAGACCTTGATCAGAGAGCTCCCAAAGGAGCATCAAACTTCCGCATGTTTTTGTGATTATTTCTCACTCTGCTGCATTTTATCAATCCTTTACTCCATTTATACACCTTTCTACACTCTTGCACCAGAGTAGACACAGACCTGTACTTTGTTTGCAAGATGTAGAAAGGGGTATCCATAGAATAACAGGTTAGAAAGGGGTATTTATAGAGTAACGGGTTAGAAAGGGGTATTTATAGAGTTAGAAAGGGGTATTTATAGAGTAACATGTTAGAAAGGGGTATCTATAGAGTAACAGGTTAGAAAGGGGTATTTATAGTTAGAAGGGGGTATTTATAGAGTAATATGTTAGAAAGGGGTATCTATAGAGTAACAGGTTAGAAAGGGGTATTTATAGAGTAACAGGTTTAGAAAGAGGTATTTATAGAGTTAGAAAGGGGGTATTTATAGAGTAACATGTTAGAAAGGGGTATTTATAAAGTAACAGGTTAGACAGGGGTATTTATAGAGTAACAGGTTAGCAAGGGGTATTTATAGAGTAACGGGTTTAGAAAGGGGTATTTACAGAGTAACAGGTTAGCAAGGGGTATTTATAGAGTAACGGGTTAGAAAGGGGTATCAAATATTAAATTTTAACCATAATTCCCCTAACTAAGTGCCCCTAACTCCATGACAGTGTGGATCCAGACCTTTTTGAACAGATTAATGTATTACTCTTATCAGGATTCAAGACTCATACTGTATGACGCTTGTAAACTTATATAACTAGGACAGTCATTAATTTCATTAATTCAGACTGTGTCCTTTGGTTCATTAGCTAATAATACACTGCTGACCATGCTTAGAAATATATAGCAGTTTGGTGCAATCTTGTGTGCTCTGAGAAAACCAAGAGGACTAATTAAGATAGGATCCATACAGCTAGCTCACATTAATAAATAGTTTTTATAAACAGACAGATAAAATGCTCTCCTAGCATGATTTTGTAAAGTATACAGCCCTATTGTTGTATATAAGAATGCTTTGCTTTTAGTTACTGTATGTGCTGTCTTATATTGGCATATGTCATAATGAGCCAAATGAATACTGTATGTACAGTCTTATATTAGCATATGTCATAACGAGCCAAATGAATACTGTATGTACAGTCTTATATTAGTATATGTCATAATGAGCCACATGAATACTGTCTGTGCTGTCTTATATTAGCATATGTCATAATGAGCCACATGAATACTGTATGTGCTGTCTTATATCAGCATATGTCATAATGAGCCAAATGAATACTATATGTGCTGTCTTATATTAGCATATGTCATAATGAGCCACATGAATACTGTATGTGCTGTCTTATATTAGCATATGTCATAATGAGCCACATGAATACTGTATGTGCTGTCTTATATCAGCATATGTCATAATGAGCCAAATGAATACTGTATGTGCTGTCTTATATCAGCATATGTCATAATGAGCCAAATGAATACTGTATGTGCTGTCTTATATTAGCATATGTCATAATGAGCCAAATGAATACTGTATGTGCTGTCTTATATTAGCATATGTCATAATGAGCCACATGAATACTGTAGAAGCTGCAGTGAATACAAAGACAGTTTGGGCCTTGATAACATACTGGATCACCTAGCATCTGATCAGGATCCGTGCTGTCTCAATGCGCCCTATTGACATATGATAATATAAATATTTGTTTAGACTGTGGTTATAATAATCTTCAATTATTGAATTAGACTATAATTCCGTGCTTAAAAACAAGCTTAGTTTATTTTCTCTTGTACATACAATAAAGGGAGGCAAATCTGTGTAGACACTTTTTACTATGTCAGCATTGTCCCCCTTTACCTATTAAAAATGTGATCTCTTAATATACAGGCATTAATAATTTAAAAGACAATATTGTCTTAGATCTCTTTTCTTTTGGAGACTTTTTTAGAATCCTAAGTGTGGTGGAGAGTATTTAAATTAAACCTGAGATTTTAAATATAACTATTTATCTTATATACATGTATTGTTTAAATATGCTAAACTTATCCTTTATTTACAGGCTGTTTTTGTTTTAAAGTGTGATTGTTTTATGTTACTATAGTCGGCAAATAGCTTCTGATATAGCTAATGTTATTTGTTGTAAACCCGACTGAAAATAAAGCTTCTTGTATCTTGTAATTACAGAGTAACAGGTTAGAAAAGGTATTTATAGAGTAACAGGTTAGAAAGAGGTATCTATGGAGTAACAGGTTTGAAAGAGGTATTTATAGAGTAACAGATTAGAAAGGGTATTTATAGAGTAACAAGTTAGAAAGGGGTATCTACAGAGTAACAGGTTAGAAAGAGGTATCTACAGAGTAACATGTTAGAAAGGGTGTTTATAGAGTAGCAGGTTTGAAAGGGGTATTTATAGAGTAACAGGTATGAAAGGGTATTTATAGAGTAACATGTTAGAAAGGGTATTTATAGAGTAGCAGGTTTGAAAGGGGTATTTATAGAGTAACAGGTATGAAAGGGTATTTATAGAGTAACATGTTAGAAAGGGTATTTATAGAGTAGCAGGTTTGAAAGGGGTATTTATAGAGTAATAGGTTAGAAAGAGGTATCTATAGAGTAACAGGTTAGAAAGGAGTATTTATAGAGTAACAGGTTAGAAAGAGGTATTTATAGCGTAACATGTTAGAAAGAGGTATTCATAGAGTAACAGGTATGAAAGGGTATTTATAGAGTAACAGGTTAGAAAGGGTATTTATAGAGTAATAGGTTAGAAAGTGTATTTGTAGAGTAATAGGTTAACAGAGACTCTAGAAGTAGTTTGCACCACAAACTGTATGCTATATCTGACAAACCATCAGATTAACCAACAGGCGGATTCTGATCTAACCCTGAAATGTATTCTAATATAGTAATACACCCCATCCCCCAACACACATACACACAAAACCCTTCATATTGTATATCAATGCTTCAAAAACAGTTTGATGACAAACACACCTATTTGTAAGTTTTTTTTATTCCATATAAAATAAACAGTACTCAATTGTATTCTACTAATTGAAAAATTAGAACAAATGTGCCCAATTATACATAAAATTGAACAAACATTAAACTCTTCACCCCATGAACATTCATGTAAGAAATACTGACATCATGAATACAATTAGCAACATTTTTATAATGGCAAAAAAAACCCAGTGAAATGTAGGAAATGAAGAATCATATCTGTAATATATTCCATAAGCAAACAGAGCAGACCCTGATTAGACCGTTCCTACAGCAGCCATCTGATCTTGGTCTACTCTGTTTGCAACAGTAAGTAAAGGGTTAATCCTCACAAAATATCTTTTCACTGGTTCAGTCCCAAACTGTAATTAACTTTATAAATATTCATGTTAGACAATGAATATATTTAATTCTGGTTTTAAAATACATGATAAGAAAATGCAATGCCCTGACAATTAATAATTTAACATGTAAGCCAGCAAAGCTGATCCTGATCATACAGCTCCTACATGAGTTGTCTTATCTAGGTCTACTGTTTGTACAACCATAAGGATTACCGTATCTAGAACATGCAAAGGGCAAATCAAGAAGCACATGACTAGATTTCTAAAATGAAGACTACATTAACAGATTACATGCTTTAATCCATTCCCGCATATTGACGCCTTTTGAGGCCTCTATGAAAGTCACTTTTTGAAACCATTCAGATAAATAGAACATTTGCTCCTTAGAAGCAAATCTCTATCAGAATAGTTTCAAATTACAAAATTCTAAACATTTCCTTTTCTCTAGTTAATGCTACTTTTTGGTAGCTTTTTACAGAGGTTAGGTCTAAAAATAGCCAAGGTCGTGGGAATGGGTTAACCCGTTACTCCATGAATATCTATGTAAGAAATAATGACATGCATATCTATTAGACAAAATTGTTATAATAGCACATAATAGCACGGGAATAATTGGCCATGGCAAAAACTGTAGAATCATATCTTTATTATATCATAAGTAAACAGAGCAGACTGATCAGTCAACTCCAATAGAAGTGATCTGATTTGGATCTACTCTGTTTGCAAAGGTGTAGAAAGGCATATTTATTGAGTAAAAAGGTTAAGCAGTTGACTGTTTTTAACCCTTTCCCTCATATAAACGTATTTTCACTCATTTGCAAACAGAGCAGACCCAGATCAAACAGCTCCTAGAGGAGCTGTCTGATCAGGGTCTGCTCTGTTTGCTAATAAAATTTAAAAGATCTGTTTCTTAACAACTTTCATTGCTTTCTACAATGTCTATAATGTAACACCTTCAATATTTCTTTATAACTAATTTGTTAATGAATATTCAGTAGGTATTAAAATTTGGCCTAAATACAGAACAGGGAAAGGGTTAAAGACTCTTGTAGTTGCTTCCATCTTTTATTTCATAGAAATGCAAACAGAGTAGATCAGAGGACTCTTACAACAGTTATCTGATCATGGTTGACTCTGTTTGCTTACTGAAATAAATACATTTGATTCTGCAGTGTCTGCTAGGGTCAAAATATGCCATTATACAAATTCAGCTTAAAAAAGTTCATTATGTCATCTCTTTCAATGATATTCATCACATTAAGAGTTAAGCTAATTATCCCATACTGACACCTCTATAAAGTCACTTTTTGAAACCATTGTGATAAATACAGAAGTTGCACCCCATGAGAAATGATCTATTTATCACAATGGTTTCAAAACTACGCAGTTCTAAAATTTCCCTTTTTCTGGTACATGGTTCTTTTCAGTAGATTTATTCAAAGAGGGTTGCAAGGCGTAGAAAGGTGTATTTATGGTGTAAAGGGCTAAGATATAATAAGAGGTTATATAGTCTATATAATAATACATGTACATAAATTTGTGTTGTGTCATGGCATCAATAATCAAATCAGAACACTAGGGGTTATATTGATGGCATCATGAGAAAAAAGTAGAAAATTGCTTCCATAGGACATTGATGCCCCCCCCCCCCCCCCCCCCTCCCCTCCTCTGGCGATATTGTTGCTAAATCAAGTACTTTTCACTACAAGTACTTTATTATATAGTGAAGAAAATATCAAAGTCCCATAAAACTCTAGTAAAAATGGTCGCAGCAACAATTTCATTCTTTTCGAGCATCTTGACATCAATGCTTTTTTCAGTTGTAAAAGTTTGAAGTAAATCCTGCCTTTACTGTATCAGGAGGACACACAAACTTTGTGGGATGTGCAAATGAATGTATGGATGAATGTACATATGGACAGACAAGAGCAAAGCTATATGCCGCCCACCTTGTGGAGGCATAAACAGGCAAACAGTTTTCACTCAGATCAGCTGCTGATTTGTAATGGTCATTTGATATAAATCTTAACAACATAGTACTGTAGCTGCTGATGACAAAAAGCCCTTTACTCCATGAACATTCATGACTGATTCTACACATTATCAACATAATATTGTTATGTAAAAGAAGTGAAAACGGTATAGAATCTAGTAATAGATATTCCATAAGCATACAGACCAGACCCTATTCAGATGGCTGTCATGTGAGCTGGGTCTGCAATGTTTGCAAATATGTCTTTATAGTGTGAAGGGATAGTGCACTGCCATTGATCTGACATAGCTGATCTGGAAGCACACTTCTAGAAAATGTCAAAGGGCCTTTTTCCAAACCACAAGCAGAGCAGCTGATAAGAGGAGTACTTGGAGAATCTATGTAAAATACGTGTTTCTTACATAACTTCCCTTATCTCCGAAAGGCTCGCTTAATAACATTATCTAAGGCTCGTTTAGGAACATGTGATCTTAAAAGACAACTTGCGACAGATCCTCTATTTCATATATTTTTACCAAACCCTATCTGGTTGGTACTCATTAGAATCACATCTCTGAGGCAATTCCAATAAATAACAACAACATAGAACTTGGCTGAGAAATAAGAGATTTAGATAAGTGCACCTTTATTCTACAGCTCTAACTACATGTGTGCAATAGAACCTGTCTTAAGCAGCCATCAAAGAGAGGCCTAATTATGGGTCTGTAAGGTAGGTGGTAGTTTAATACAGGGCATTAAGCAACCACCTGCTTTTTCAGATTCCTATGTTCAATAAATGACTGGCCGCTTAGGACCTGTTCTAGTGTATATCATCAAGTGGATGTACACTGCTGGCTACTCCATCAATGCTGCTTATGATCTGCATCTATCCACTGTCTGAGAACACCTCTTACTTTGTCCTCTTGGTCCCAGCGCAACTGAATCTGAAAATGTGAAACAAGTTATTCAATATTCATGGAAGGAATAATGATGATGAATATTTATTAGGTAATTTTTTGATAATTGCATGTGAAAACAGGAACTTTACCATGGCTGCAACTGCATTCTAAGCAAAATATAGCCTCTGGCTCCTACAAGAGCCATCTAATATGGGTCTACTCTCAGAGCCACAGATAGGTGTGTACACATACTAAAATCGTCATTTCTCCATCAAACCTAATAATGTGACTACTCTTTAGAATCGTCTCTTCGAGAAGTTAGTCTTGAAAATGTTTGAATTTACACATCTCATAGGGACCTCAGTACTCTGTATATTCTTCTAAACAATATTCATCTAAAACATCATTTAAAAATGTGGACATTTGCATCAGAGGAACTGAGTAGAACGACTCGTAGAAAACAAAAGGAATATTTCAACAAAGTGTTTATTTCATGAATTTCTTGGGCAGAACAGTGCTTAAGAAAATGTGCATCATACCTAATTCTGGAAAAAAAATCCCTAAAATTGCTACTTCCACTGACATGACATTTCATTTCTGGTGTTGCTATGGACTTTTGTGTGTCCTTTCCTAATTTCCTACCTGACTTCAATTCTCTTTTTGTGTCGACAATATGAGTGTCTTGAACACTGGCATGTAATATTTCAATATGTATATAATAATTATATTTGATTTGTGACTTGTTGGTCTTGTTTTTATACTATCTGGGGAAAAATCACAACTCAACCTCTTAACCCTTTATGATTATTCATGTAAGAACAAATGATGTATGAATATCAATTAGCCAATGTTTTAGCAGCATTATAAACAAGAGAATTTTTCACACTTGACAGAAACTATAGAATCAAATCTGTATTATTCCATAAGTAAACACAGCAGACCTTGATCAGAAGGTTCCTATAGGAGCCATCTGCTCTGGGTAAGGCATTTCCATCAGGTATATGGTTAACACCTACAAACCCCTCCCTGTAGTCTTGCCTCTACAGCTCCCTGATATAAGACACACTTTTGTTTATCTGTAACTACAACGTCTGCAATACTTACATGATCCCATATATCTGGAGCTTTGTGCTGAACATGCTGTCTCGACACTGGTGCGGACACTGGACGCTTCTTCACCGGGGAATTAACTGAAGTACAGTAAAATCTTTCTTAATTGACAATTAAAACAATTCTAATTTCTGAGGTTTTAAAGCAGATGGGAGCTTAATGCAGGAAAAATATAAAGCACGTTTGCATTACTGTTGTTTTGCCTTAAGCAACCACCAGCTTTTAAGCAGTAAGTGGTCGCTTTTACAGATTTTATAGTAAAACGAGTAATGGGAGCATTGAAAGCATTGCCATAATCCCATTATTCATTATTATGAATTCAAGTCCAACTGCCGTAATTTCATGACAAATCAACATAGCGTAACAAAATTTATTATCTCATCTGGATCCAAACTCTTCATAAATGTCATTTCATTTACACATATCCTAGTAAGATCTAACGGTAAGCCTTTCTAACCTTTGGAGACAGCTTTCAGTGTAGCTGTGACCTCCTGCTTCAGAAGTCCCCTAGTGTACTGAGCCATGGACAGCAGCAGCTGGTGCCCACCGTGTCTGTTAAACAGTTGCTTCAGCCTCAGGTCTTTACATACCAGCATACGTACTATGGTAAGACCTGAAAAATATGTAATCAGTGCATTTATGACTTCTACAGTAAATACAGAAGAACCCCTCTATACAAGAATTTTATTAACAAACAATTTAGGTCTATTTGGGCAGGTGACAACTTAATGCAGAGTGAAAGTCTCTGCATAACTTTATCCTGCATTAAGCTGCCACCTTTCTGAAAGATCAGTTTTGATACTAATTTTAATGTCCAGTTTAGAGGGGTTTTTACTGTATTTTCCCCAACCCTATTTGTTGAGGCAACATGACAGGGTTTAACTGATATATAAGATACCTGGATAAACAATACATCTCTAACATGGAATTCTGGAAATGATAATTATTACAGTAAAACCACTCTAAAGCAACCATTTAATAGATTCACATGTTTGAAAAGTTCTTGTGAAAAAAATGTGTGAATGCAATAATTTTGTCTACATATATCAGAAGAGTATATGTATCAGTCTGTGATTTATCATACTAGTTTTATATTATACTATCCTAACAATTTGATGTTATTCAAGATTAATAAAACACAACACATTTAACCCTTCGCTTGCTGAATTTTAAAATACATTTCTCCTTCTTTACCCATGCCCTGTTGTATAATTACATATATCTTCACTGTGTACAAGTATATCGCTGTGCAATCACTGCTGTGGAGTGCACTGGTTGCACAATCAACTTGTAAATAGTGCAGACCCTGATGAGACAGCTCCTGCAGGAGCTGTCTCATCTGGTTCTTCACTATTTACAGGTAGGTATATTGACATGAATAGCAAGCGAAGGGTTAAACTTTATGATAAAGTATTTTTAAGAACATAATTTTTGAAACGATACTGTTTGGACCATTTTATACAGATTTCCCTGAACAACTTATATCGTAAAATATACTTGTGAATCAAAAACTGTTTATATCGCCACTTATTTTTGTGTCCTATACAAAGTATTATTGGAATATTGTGAACACACAGAGAACCAATCGGAAAACATCCTGAACCAATCAGAACACAGCTGGGTAATTATGACACCTTACTGCTTTTCATTAAACTACAAATTCTGTTCATTTTTACAGATTTCTAAAACATATCATTTATAGATACATTATTTTTAACCCTTAATTTAGGGAAAATTTTAGAAACACAGTATATCCCAATTCCATCCAATTGAATACTTTAATTAGACACTGTTTTGATAACTTTAAATGAAACTAATTGATCAGTGAACAATGTAGATCCTGATCAAACTGTTCATAAGGGATCAGTTTGATCTGGGTCTACACTGTCTGTCTGTTTATTTAAGGTAATTATCCCCTCTCATGCTGTAAAAACAATACCTGCTCAATCTCTGATTTGCTGAACTTTTCATTGATTCCAAGTTGATAAAACCTTTGAGAAACTATTGACTGAATGTAAAACAGCTTGGATCCTGATTAGAATGCTGTCAGAGTTGCTCATTGTTTTATCTGGATCCAAGCTGTTTGCAAATGGCAAATGCCAGTCAAGAAGTGTTTGGCACAAGAAGATTTAAGCGAAATATGTTCATGTACACCATGTTTCTTACACCACAAGAAAATCATCACAGGAACAGAGCTACAGACAAAGGTGCTTACTTAGATACTAAATTCATCATTTCTCCACCAAACCCTATACTGTGACCACTCTTTAGAATTACCTGTTCAAGACAATTCTTAGGAATGGTCACAGTATAGGGTTTTGTGGAGAAATAAAGGAGTTATTCTTTAAAATGTTGACATTTATGCACCTTATCTCGACCTCTGCAGGAATGAAACTTCCTAAGAAAGCTTACCAATAATTTCTAGTAACTCATTGTCTTCATTCACTCGTAGAAAATCTATCATCTTTGGCATACAGCCAAATGTCGACAATTTCATCAAGATTTCAGGCTTAAAGAGAAATAGGACAAACATTTAAGAAACACATCGCTATGTTGTAGCCTATATGACTATTTTTGTGGTTACCGTACTGTTGAAGTAAATAAAACAAAAAACTTGATCTAACTTCAACCTCTAGCCAGCTACCAGCAGTTTAGTGATTACCTTCGCAAACTGTTTGGATCCAGATGAGATATTCATTAACTCTGCTTCCCATCTGATTCAAAATTGTTAGGCACCCTAATTTCATAATTGTACATGAAATGAATATATTGCACATTTTGAAAATGAAGTGAGTGACAATTTTACTTAACCCTTTCCTCCATAAATACGCCTTTCTACGCCTCTGTAAAAGTCACTTTATATAACCATTGCGATAAATACAGCAATTGCTCCTACAAACTACAAAATTCAAAAACTTTCCTTTTCTCTAGTTAATGCTCCTTTTTGGTAGATTTATTCAAAGTGGTCGGATCTAAATATAGCCTATGGAGGAAAGGGTTAAACAAACTTTTGCTCAACCTTTGCTAAAGGTTAAAAACACATGCTCAGTGTTTTAATGAAAATTTATTTCTTACATCATTTAGGAAGAAGTATTGACATCATGAATATTAATTAGCTTACTTTTTATAATGGCTTCATGAACAAGGGAATATTTCACCATGGCAGAAACTGTAAATTTATATTTATATTATTTCATAAGCAAACAGGAGCCCCTGATCCAACAGCTCCTATAGCAGCCATCTGATCTAGTTCTACTTTGTGTACAAAGGCATCAGGTCCTAACAAACACACTACCAATAGTTTATCCAAACCTGAGGGATAGGAATTACCTAGAACTCTCACTAAAGGTGAAGAATATCCCTGCATGACACTTAATTTGTAACAGAAGTAAAGCGTTTATGTTTATGTTAAATGCCTATATATGACAAAAATTATCAAAGTTCAAGGGGAGATAATTAAAATTTAAATATAAACTACAGTTTGTTTTTGAGAAAAACACATCTCCCCCCCCCCCCCCCCCCCCCCCCCGGTACCCCGCCCCCGCACCCATAAGAGGAATGAATTCACCCCCTGGCACCCTCAACCCTGGCACCCATAAGAGGAATAAATTCATATGTCAAAATAGTATAGGAGGAGTTAGCTGCACAAGACTTTTTCGCTATTACTCTATATAAGGAAAAACTCCAAAGGGTCATAACTTCTGTCAAAATTGTTGCAGCCAAAATTCTAAACCACCTGACCATCCTCACATATAGCTGGTTCATATGTAAAAGTTTGAAGTAAATCCCTCAAATAGTGTAGGAGGAGTTAGCTGCACAAGATTTTTTCGCTATATATTCTATACAAGGAAAATCGTGTTGGAGCACAAGATTTATTCGCTATATATTCTATATAAGGAAAATAGTGTTGGAGGAGTTAGCTGCACAAGATTATTTCGCTATAAGGAAAAACTACAAAGGGCCATAACTTCTGTCAAAATTGTTGCAGCCAAAATTCCAAACCACATGACCATCCTCACATATAGCTGGTTCATATGTAAAAGTTTGAAGTAAATCCCTCAAATAGTGTAGGAGGAGTTAGCTGCACAAGATTGTTTCGCTATATATTCTATATAAGGAAAAACTACAAAGGGCCATAACTTCTGTCAAAATTGTTGCAGCCAAAATTCCAAACCACATGACCATCCTCACATATAGCTGGTTCATATGTAAAAGTTTTAAGGAAATCCCTCTAATAGTGTAAGAGGAGTTAGCTGCACAAGAATTTTTAACAGACAGACAGACAGACGGACAGACGGACGGACAGACAGAAAGCACAACATCAATATGTCTCCCTCCACTAAAGGGGGGGGGGGCATAATTCAGTAACTTTCAAATTAGAGGTGGGATTCGCCACATCAACTACCCATGTTACATGCCAAAATGACAAAAAAAATACTCAAAAGTTCAATTGGAGATAATTCTGCAATGCCTGGCGCAAAACAAAGAAAGAATGAGTTTGCAACACTAATTACCCATTTACAAATGTGGACACACCAACCAGCTGCCTGACTGACTGACAGTGTGATTGCAAAGGTGTACAAAGGCGTATCTAAAATTTTAAAGTAAACCCTCTCATACTCTGTTTGTGGGGTATAATAAAACATAATACTCCATTTCAGAGATTGTAGTCAAACCTTTACTTTATAGATAAGCCTTTTAATGTCTTTGCAAACAGAGAAGAACAATATTACAGGACTCCTGTAGGAGCCATCTGATCAGAGTCTGTTCTGTTTGCTTATGGAATAAATACCGATCTGATCCTAGTTTCTAGTATTGAAATTTTTCTCTTGTGTTCATAGGCCATTTCAAAGTTTACAGGGTTTAATGATTTTCTACAGTACCTCTCCATAGTTCACCAAATCATGCAGAAGGAGGACATAATGTTTTCTGACTGGTAAAGCCTTTGTGAACAGGCCTGTCACAATATTATCATTAATCTCTTTAACAAGTTCCTCCCGACACTGTAGAGCTATTGGCCGGCATCTGTCTAACAAAGGCAGTCGTGATTTTGCTTCTTTCTTCTCTGGAACATCTTGTAAACCCTTCTCTGTAAAATCTGTGAAAGGAAAAAGCGCTATTATATATTTTCCAAAGTTCTAAATCATTCAAACTGATCTTTAACTGTAAGTCTATATCCCAAATACCAAATATGTACTCTGTTAGCCTTTGAATGTGTGAAACAAGCATACTGGCATTTGCCAACAGTATACACCAAGCTCAGAAGGCTCTTCTAGGATTCCTCTGATCAGACTTTGCACTGTTTGTCATCAAAATCCTCTAGTTAATTTAAGCCTTTCATACTGAATGGATTCTATCATTAAATACTGATGGGCTATTCCACTTTGAATATTCAACATTCAATGGTTTAACAAGTACCCCAAAAGAAACAGAAAGGGCAATAACTCCTTTATTTGCTGTCCGATCTCAACCCTTTAATCCATAAATATGCATTTCTACACCTTTGCAACAGAGTAGACCCAGATCAGATGGACCCTACAGAAGTCATCTGATCAGGGTCTGCTCTGTTTGCTTACGATATAATATAATACAGATATAATACAAAAGTTTCTGCCATGGCCAAAACTTTATGTGCCCATGTGCTAATATAAAATTTAATCTTATGATTATTATGGTTATTTGTTACATGAATATTCATGGAGTAAACTATGACAGGTTTGCTAGATCCTATACAAGCTTTGATTGTAGGTTACGATCAGTAGGATACATAATAAAAGTCAAAGATTCAGTAAAATACATAGCATGGGCCATAGTATGCAGATCTTGTCTTATAAACATCCGAGTTCGCTCCACCCTAAACTCAACACGCATGTATGGATGTGCAAACAAAGGAGATCCAAATCAGACATCTCATGTGAAAGAGCTGTCTAATTAGGGTTGCTCTGTTTGCTTACTGAATAAAAAAGATCTGATTCTACAGTTGCTGCAATGGACAAAATTCCAGTGTTCATATGCAATAATATAAATAAAGGCAACTAGTATTCATATAGTCAGTATATCTTACATGAATATTCATTAGCTAAAGTATTATTAGAAACAAGTCAACACCTCTCGTACATGTATTTCCCCTGTAGATATAAATAAAGCTGAAACATGGTGGACACTGTGTTCCTAATATATCAGAAGGTCCTTGTCTACGCTGTTTACAATGTCCATAGTTTTCTTCATAAATATTCATGTAAGAAATAATGACATTATGATTATTAATTAGATTAAGATTTATAATGCAACACAAACACAGGATTTTTGGCCATGGCAGACACTGTAAGATTTGAACTATTTCATGTGCAAACACAGCAGACTCTGATTAGACAACTCCTCCAGAAAAAAAAGATGGACAAACCTACACTTTACATTTTAACCCTTTGCTCAAATAATATTCATGTAAGAAATTATGACATCATGAATGTTAATAAAGGCACATGAGCACAGGAAGTTTTTACTTTGGAAACACTGTAAAATCACTGCTATGTAATTTCAAAACGAAACAGAGCAGCCCCTGATCAGACAGCACCTACAGAAGCCATCTGAGTATTCTCAGTTTGAATCAAAGTACTGACAGTACTGAAGGTTTCGGACCATATATATGTCGATTGTGACTATACAATACGAAAAAGCTTGGTAGGGAAGGACTGGTACCATTGATACATAGTTAGATGACCTCTAAAGCATTATTTCCTGAACTAAAATGGTGTTTAATGGAACTGTTTGTTAAAATTGACCGGTCATCTGAACATAATTGCTGTGAACTTTTCTGAAAATCCTGTCAGTCTTTAAGATATTGTTTAAAGATATAAATTGATGACCAGTAGCACACAGTGCAGTTCCAATAGTTCAATTTGCCCGAAGTCTACTTAAATTTATATTTGAATTTAGTAAAGGGCCATTACTCTATTATTACTTGGCCGACGTTGGCGTCATATATTGTGCCTCATGCACCTATCCATGTAAATACCCCGTCAAATTTAAATGAAATCTGAGCAAGCTGTTCAAAGATATAACTTCTAACAGTCATATTTCCTATATGGCTATCTGAAAGCAACAAAGGGTCATATTTCTGCTACTAACTGGTGGATTGTAACAGTATTTGGCGTGCATCAATCACCTATCCATCTATACACTACAACCACGTTTGGATAAATTATATATGCCATGTGAATCTAAATATCATACAGTTGACAAGATCTAATTGTAACAGAATATGTTGCAGAATGTCCCCTAAACGAAACTTACAACTGTTATTGGTGAGCATAATATCTATAATATCTAAATTTCAACCAATAACAGTCCATTAGTGAGCACTTGGTTACATGGCAACCAGCACTTTTAAAACAACTGCATATATATCCCTACTGGCCAAATTTTCCGAAAAATCTAATATGTAAATTGTGACCCATTCAGAGGACACTACTCCATTACCATGGCAACCAAGTATTTCAAAACAACTTGACTGAGTTTGGGATACCCAAATACCCCTAAATGCCAATTTTCAGCAAATTTGAATATCTAAACTTTTGACCAATCAGATCTCACCATTCAGTTTCCATACCAACAAATCATTTCGAAAGACATACCAATCAATTCTGAGTGTCAAAATATCCCGACATACCAATTTTCGGCAAAATCGAACAATATCTGAATTTGCCGAAAAATATCTAAATTTTCGACCAATCAGAGCCACCACTCAGTTACTATGGCAACCAATTCTTTAAAAAGACCTATAAATTAGTCCCGAGTGCCAAAATATACCGTAATACCAATTTTTAGCAAAATCAACCAATACTGTATATGTACTTTCGAAACACAAACCAATTGATTTGGAGTACTCAAATATCCCATGATACCAATTTTCAGCAAAAAATCGAATGATATATAACTTCGCCAAACACTATCTAAATTTCGACCAATTATAGCCAACCATTTAGTTATGGTGATTTTCAAAAAATAAAAAGTGGGATGTACATCTGCATGTATCAAGCAATATTCATATGAAGTTTCATTAGGATCGGACAATTACTTAGTCTTACTGAGAAATGCTCTGGACAAGTTCATGACGGAAGAAGAACAATTGGAAGAACCAGAATCGGAAGAAAGAATAATAAGAATAAGAAACGGAGCAAACACAATATGTCCCTCTACTTCATTTTGGGACATTATTATATACCAGGGGTGAAAATAACAGCATGCTTGTATGTTAACACAGATTAATGCTGGGGAAAAAGCTTAAACACACACTACAAACAAAAAATTGTCAAGAATTATATACGTTCAGCTTATGTTATAATTAACATTATGTAAAACATACAATAAAATAAGTCCACTTTATCTTTTTTATAACTACTAACTCTCTATAATTGGAGTAATTATCCTTAAATGCTTACAACCTGGTACCAAGTCTCCTAACACATTACACACATTATAAACATGGGTCTTATAGAACAGAAAAGTCTATGATCAATGTTTACGATGCTTGTCACACATTATGTAAAAATATAATTATGATCTTCTAAATTCAATATAAACACTTCTGATGCATTCAGAATACAGATTGCTTTTGAGGCTCAAGGTTATCCATATATCTCCGGAACGTTTCACTACGGTCCGTGCTCCTTCGTGCAGAAGGGTCGGTGCCGAATATTATGATTTTTTTTAGCTTTCTTCAACTTCAACTATAACTACAGTAAATTAAATTAAATAAATTAAATTATATTAAATTTATTTATTTTTTATTTCATTTATTTTTTAATTTATTTTTATTATAATAATAAATTATTATTATTAATAAAAATAATAATAAATAAATTATATTATTAAATTTTATTTATTTATAAACTAAATTACAGTAAATTAAATAATAATTTATTTATTTTATATTTATTATTTTTTTATTTTACTCGTCATAGCGAGCGGACGAGTAGAATTTTCCAGGCTGTTACTACTTATTATGCAATGAATATTAAATGTACGTATTTCAAATAATAAATATGGACAATATTAGCCAATAAGCTCGATGAAAGGTTTTTCTAATAAGAAAAATAATGCTTAAATCGTGGCCGATTTTAGGCTGCGAAATTCATATCCGCGGATATGAGTCATACCCGTCATATCGGGTGTTTATACTGTATCCTGCAATTTCCAGTCGTTATCTTCATTCCCATAGTTCGTGTGTAATATGTAGAGATTGACGACGTTCCGACCATTATTCATTACTGTTTTCTCCGTAACGTTGTCTGTACCAATCCGACAAATTCAAGAAATGCTTGTAGATTTCAAATAAACGCCCGACTTTTAGATGTCGATTACTTTCTGGTTCATTTTTACCGGCGCTCTGTGGTATATATTCGTACGCGACCAAATTTATCATATAACGTAGCATTTTACACGGCAAAATTATTGGTAATTGCAACAGTTGCATCCGCATTTTAATAATTGACACAAATACCAAATAAAGAATTATCGATATCGTTTATCAAATGCATTGCACTTGGAATTATATTTTTGTCAAGGGGTGTTATCAAAATCACATTTTTGGCAAAATGAACGTAGAAATACGGGTGAAATACACCCGTAGATAACTAAATCGCATAATCGGCGCTACGTGATAAACATTCTGTCAACGTTAAACCATTCAAAATGTCTGCATTTGGGTTAATGAACGTATGCATTCTAAGCATAAATTGATATTTCGTAGTATAACAGTGGTCTGATTGCGCATTATGGGATATGAATTTCTTTATAAATTTGCTTGAGGCATGCCCTGGGGATGCATTACTATTAGGTTTCGGAAAGTAGTCCGAAACCTAAAAATGTAGAAAGGCATATATATGGGGTAAATGGTAAAAAACGGAAGGTGATCAGAAATGTTTCAGAACAATGGCTGGTTTTGAAATTGACCATTTGTTAGAATAGTTTAGGATCTGTAAGCCTTTTTATGTCTTGCAAACAAAGTAGACCCAGACCAGACAGTTCCTGATCAAAATCTGCTCTGTTTGCTTATGAAATAATACAGGTCTGATTCTACAGTTTCTATTATCATAAAAAGTTCATTGTCCATAGTGCCATTATAGATATTTAGTTGATTAATGTTTGATAATGATTTCATTATTTTTGGTATGAATAGCCATAGAGTTAACCCTTCGCTTGCTATTCACATCAATATACCTACCTGTAAATAGTGAAGACCCAGATGAGACAGCTCCTGCAGGAGCTGTCTCATCAGGGTCTGCACTATTTACAAGTTGATTGTGCAACCAGTGCACTCCACAGCAGTGATTGCACAGCGAAATACTTGTACACAGTGAAGATATATGTAATTATACAACAGGGCATGGGTAAAGAAGGAGAAATGTATTTTAAAATTCAGCAAGCAAAGGGTTAAAATGATACGGATATATCAAACCATTTTGATCCTGATGAGATCCAAGACTGTTAGCAATGTTCATTACAAATTTTCTCAAAGAGTGTAGTTACCATGTACATGTACTAAAATCTGAAAGTTACTTTCTGCACTGGGTACTGATCAAGACAACCCTGACTTTGGTTGTAACCCTTTCCCTGTTCAATATTCATTTTAAAAAATAATGACATCATGAATACTAATTAGCTGAATTTCAATAATGATACATGTACCTAGGATGTTTTGGTATTGGTAGAAACTGAAGTCAGATCTATCATAATGTCATAAGCAAACAGAGTAGACCCTGATCAGACAGCTCCTATAGGAGTTGTCTGATCTGGGTCTACTCTGTTTGCAAAAGCATGAAAAAGTGTTTATATGAAGGAAAGGGTTAAATAAGGTACAGTCACACATTCCAGGCTTAAACTATCCTTACCTTGAAGTCGTTCCTTTATTGAAGATATATCCGAATGCTCCGTTACACCGGTATCTATCACAGGTTCCTTCACTCCCTGATCACTAGCACCAGTTTCTTGTGCAGGTTTTAGGGCATCTTTGATAAGGTTAGCAAGATCTGGAGACATTCTATACAGGGCCTGGTTAAGTCTCTTGTTGGTATCTTGAGCTGCTCCTGCAGTCTGTGGTCTGCACAGTATAATCATAACATTATAACTATAAATGTGTCCAAAGGACACAGATGAGGAGCCGTCTGATCAGGGTCAACTCTGTTTGCTATTAGAATTTGATAGATCTGTTTCTTTACTTTCTAAAATGTCTCCAATGTTCCACCTTCAAGAATTCTTTATAACAATTTTATTAATGAATATTCTGAACATTGGCCTAAATATAGAACAGGGAAAGGGTTAAAACTTTTCCACACATTTACAGAGTAGACCCAGATCAGATGGCTCCTGTAGGAGCTGTCTGATCTGGGTCTGCTCTGTTTGCTAATGGAACTTGATGTTCCACATTCTATATTTCATTACTAATATTTTGTCCATGAATATTTAGTAGGTCTTGAAATTTGGAATAAACATAGAACAGGTAAAGGGTTAATTATGACAGTGTGGCTGTTTCTGGGTGCAAATCCTAACAATTAGTCCAGTTCGGGCAACTTCACATAAAGATCAACCAACCATCAAAAGTTCATGTTTCAAGGTCAATACTCTAGGAGTATGTGTGATAGAAAACAATTGTGACAGACAGGCACTGTTGTACAAGTGTGTTTTAATCCTTTACTCCATGCATGTTCATGTAGTGTTAACTACATGTAATATTATTACATATACCGTATTATTTCAATAGCACATGAACAATAAAAGTGATGGTACTGATAAAAACTACAGATTGAGTTCTATATACATGTAATTCCATGAACAAACAGAGCAGACTATGATGAGACAACTCTTAAATTGAGCCTTTTGATCTGGTTCTACTCTTTTTGCAAAGCACGAAAAGGCATTTATATGAGGTAAAGGGTTGAATATTAAAGAATTAAATGAGTGTTTGGTTGATTTGTTCACATCCGTTTCTGCCATCTAAGGGCTAATTGGATGCCCCAGAGAGAGGGGAGCGGATACAGAGAACCCGGGCACACATGTCTGCAAATATTTGCATGCAGTCGTATGTGTTCGTTAACGCATGTATTAAATCTATTCCTAGAAAACCATTTACAATCAGTGGAGATTTCAAACAAGCAGACTCCTATATATCCTCCTATCCCTTTACTCCATAGAAGTGCCTTTTTGCACCTTTGCAAATAGAGTAGATCCAGATGAGACGGGTCCTGTAAGAGTTGTCTGATCTGGGTCTGCTCTGTTTGCTATCTATACAGTTTCAGCCATGGAAAAAATTCCTTTGCTTATGCCTTGGTTGACATTACAATTCTAGGGTTGACAATACATTCCGTCACCCTCTATGGGGTGTGATATTTATACAATATAAACTCTAATTAGGTGTTCTACTTATCCTTTAGCCTGCTGAACAAACTCTTTTCAACAGAACATGTTTCTGGTTCAGATTTTGAAGCAGATCTTCTTCCATTTCCTGTCAAAGACTTAACCCTTTCTCCCATATTAATGCTTTATCATACTTTTGAAAACAGCAGACTCAGACCAAATGTCTCCTATATACCCCTTAAACCCATAACTCCATAGAAACACATTTGGCACCTTTGCAAACAGAGTAGACCCAGAGTTGTCTGATCAGGGTCTGCTCTGTTTGCTATCTATGCAGTTTCTGTCATGGAAATAATGTCTTTCAACTCACCTGACCCTATTCCTGTGGCCAGGAGGACCGATATTTGCATAGGTTAATTTAGGAACAACTCTTTCTTGCAATGGCTGCACTAGACAGCGCAGAATCTGTAACACCAGAATCTGAAAAGCAAAGGCATGTATGTGAATGTTTTACTTCAGTATATTAGAATCTATTTTCAAGGATCATCATTTCTTAATACTTAACCCCTTCACTCCATGACTATTCATGTAAGAAATAATGACATCATGAATATTAATAACATTAAATTTTATGAATTATAGCACATGAACAGAGGAATTGTTGGACAGAAACTGAAGAATCATATCTATGTTATATCATAAGCAAACCCTGATTAGACAGCTCTTGTAGGAGCCACCTGATCAAGATCTAATCTGTTTGCAAAGGCATACATATACATGATATTATTATTTCTTACAAAATATTCAAATAGGAAAGGGTTAACTGTTTCGTTTTATTAACTTGTGCTGATTTTTTTCATGAGAAGTTTCAATGTTTGTATCAGTGCTAATAAACAGTTTACTTTTCTATCTTTGAAATGCCATTTATTGCTTATCTGATGAATATTCATGTAGAACATAATGACACAATATCAATTAGCTGCATCAATTAGCTGCATCAATTAGCTGTATCAATTAGCTGTATCAATTAGCTGTATCAATTAGCTGAACTTTTTATAGGGCAAATGAAAACAGAAACTTTTGACCATGACAAAAACTGTAGAATCAGATCTTTATTATCAATAAGCAAACAGAGCAGACCCTGATCTGATGGCTCCCATAGGAATCATCTCATCTGCAGTTGTTCTGTTTGCAAAAGCAGTAACAGGTGTACCTATGAAGCTCCAACTCACAGGTCATAAAGCAGTAACAGGTGTACCTATGAAGCTCCAACTCACAGGTCATAAAGCAGTAACAGGTGTACCTATGAAGCTCCAACTCACAGGTCATAAAGCAGTAACAGGTGTACCTATGAAGCTCCAACTCACAGGTCATAAAGCAGTAACAGGTGTACCTATGAAGCTCCAACTCACAGGACATAAAGCAGTAACAGGTGTACCTATGAAGCTCCAACTCACAGGTCATAAA
This sequence comes from Azorinus chamasolen, assembly GCA_963576725.1. NCBI lineage: Eukaryota > Metazoa > Mollusca > Bivalvia > Cardiida > Solecurtidae > Azorinus > Azorinus chamasolen. Next base: position 2,216,687 of record OY755246.1, read on the forward strand.
GCAGTAACAGGTGTACCCATGAAGCTCCAACTCACAGGACATAAAGCAGTAACAGGTGTACCTATGAAGCTCCAACTCACAGGACATAAAGCAGTAACAGGTGTACCCATGAAGCTCCAACTCACAGGTCATAAAGTTTCTGGGGTTCTAAATGCAAACACTTTCGTTTACAATCTGTATACATTTTTATCAGATGAGAAATTTATAAGTGTATATTTGTAGACTAAACTAATCAGTACCGAGAAAATGAAGTGGATCAATGACTTCTAAATCAGTGAATTGAAGAATTCAAACCTTAGGAAAATTTCATTGACATATTCAAGCATTTAGCATATACATGTACATGTATTTATTTATTGGTGATATTCAAACAGTGTAAAGTCAGATTAGATGCCTTGCTGTAGACAAGGTGTCTGATCTGGGTCTGCACTGTTTGTCAAACACTATTATCTAGAATATACAGTATATTTATATATGCAGCATACTTTTTAGATGTTGTGTAGATAAACTAGGTATACACTGTTAGCATATCCTTAACCCATTACTCCATGAATATTCATGTAAGATATAATGACATCATGAATATTAATTAGATTTTTTTTTTTAAATGGCATATTAACAGATGATATTTTTGCCAAAGTAGGAACTTTAGAATTAGATCTATATTATTCCAGAAGCAAACAGAGTAGACCCTAATCAGAAGGCAGCGAGTACTATAGGAGCCATCTTGGTTTACTCTGTTTACAAATGTGTAGAAAGATGTATTTATGGAGGAAAGGGTTATGGCTGTTTTTGTCATGACCCAGCTCAAATGTCTTATCTCATACCTTTATTTCTGGTTCTGAACACCTGAAAAATGGACAGACACTTTGAAACACTCCACTTTCAAACAAACATTTACGAAGAAGTCGTCTTTCAGTACAGGCCTCCTTATGCTGTAATTCCTGCTTACTTCGCTCCACATCTGCAGCATGACCAGAAGTCACTCGTACATTTGTGAAATATGGGTTTTCTTTCACAAGGAATTTACCATCTTCTCCAGAAAACACCTTTCCACTATCAGACTGTGACTTTAGCTGTGCTTCTATGTGACAGGATTTTTCTGACAGCATATTTGGAGATGATGATGATTTTAGCTTCTGTGGTGATTTGGATCTTGTTTTACCTGACTTTTTCTTTGTTTCAGAAGTCAATGGGGGGAAACATTCACATGTGCACAGGGCTGAGCAGAGAGTCAGTTCCAGCATGCTTGTGACCAGTTCAGCCTCTGTTTGTTCCAGAATTTCACATAATTTTGGCAAATGTGCTCCTGTTTCCCTGTCTTTGCATGTCTTGGAAAACTTTTCTGCATAGATTGTTAAAAGCTTTGTTAGCACTAGTCCAACTTTGTCCCATATTGCTTGGGTAAGTCCTCTGTTGACTTTAGAAAGATGTAATCTACAAAAATCAGACACAAAGCCACAGTAACATCTCCTTTAAACTTTATAGGCAATGGAAAATTGTCAGTTTCTTGAATATGAGAGTAGGTCTTTACCCAACACAGAAGCACAATATGAGTTTCAAACAATCATAATTCTGATAAAAATTCAGTATTTAACCTTTATATTTGTTTATCAAGGCTATCAGGGATCCAATTTGTATATAAGACTATATCAGGAAATTTCGAATTCATCTCTAGAGTTTGTACACAGAAAGAAGACTATTTGGATACATAAAACAAATCAGAATAAATATTTAGTAATATTCATTAATGGAATACAAAAAAAAAAAAAATTCTAACATTATGAAATCTGTTGGAAGTATCTAACCTTTCAAATGAACGTTTTTATACCCTTTGCGAACAGCGTAAACACAGACCTGACAGCTGCTGTAGGAGCTGTCTGATCAGGGTCTGTTTGCTTAGACAATATAGATTAGATCTGATTCTCTACTGTTTCCAATTGCAATAAATGTCCTTATTTTATATCTTTAAGTCTTTACTCCATAAATACGCCTTTTCCGTAACACCACAAATTGTTTCATATAAAAGTAGTTACCTTTGTTTTTCGTCAGCAGTAAATGAAGTCAAGTCTATATTATTGGCGCTAAAACCAAGTCTAGATTTATCCAAAGGCCATAAGCACATATACTGAAGAATTTTGTAGGCATGTATGAGGCTTTCCACTTGGAGAGGATTTGTTTCAGTCAATATCCCCATGCGAACATTTGTAACCAATCCAAGCTCATCAGTTTCCACATTTCCTGTGTAAAGTATGATATAGATAAACAAATAATAAATAGGAAATCTTGATACAGTATAAACCCCTCTAAACAGGGCTATTGGTAAAGAAGAATTTAGATCTTTTCAGGCAGGTAGGTGCTTAATGCAGGATAAAACTCATGCAGAGCACTCATTTGGGAGCTTTCTGCATGGCTTTCATCCTGCATAAACTCATTCCCTCCTAGACTATTTTTTAGACCAAACCTCTTTGAATTAATCTACCAAAAAGGAGCATTGACTATAGAAAAGGAGAATTTTAGAATTGTGTAGTTTTGAAACCATTGTGATAAATAGAGCATTTGCTCCTATACAGCAAATGCTTTATTTATGACAATGGTTTCAAAAAATGAGTTTTACAGAGGCGCAAAAATTCGTTAATAGAAGAGAATGGGATAAGCTGCCACCTGCCTTACAGACCAGCACTGATACTAATTTGAATTTCCACCAAACCCTATTCTGTTGGTACTCACTTCTCCAATGCAATTCTAATGGTATCAACAAGATAGAGTTAGACTTAAGAATAAGAATTTTAAATAAATCAGTTCTCCTCTGATCTACAGCTAAGCTTCCATGTGTTGAAAACAGTGTGAAACTATACCAGTTGCCATATCTCTAATCAGGATTTACTTTGTGTGACCCATTCCCTGATACTGACGCCTTTTGACACCTCTGTAGAAGACACTTTTTGAAACCATCATGATAAACACAACATTTGCTTCATAGGAGCCAATGCTCTTTTATCACACTGTTATAAAAACTACACAATTCTAAAAGGTTCTTTTTCTCTAGTAATTGCTCCTGGTAAAACTTGAGGGAAGGCTTGATGGACAGGAGCAACACTATAATATGCTCCAATCCATACAATATGTGTGTGTGTGGGGGGAGAGGGGGGGGGGGGGCATATAAATATTAAAGTCTGGTTGCTATTCTATTTCAGAAAAAAATGTAATATGACAATAAACTGACTGCTGTTTTTCATTAACAGTTGTTTGCATTCAGATCATTACCTAATAAAATATTTTTACACATTTGTAAACAGTGTAGATCCAGACCATACTGTCTGCTCAGGGTCTTTCTTTCATTGCCAAATATTACCTTGTTCAAAATGCCAATATAGATATTCAGCTAATTAATTATTATACAGTCATCATTTCTAACATGAATATTCAGTGTAAAGGATTAGATGTTGCATCTGAAATTCCCTCATATTGACGCCTTTTGACGCCTCTGTAAAAGTCTCTCTTTGAAACCATTGTGGTAAATCGAGCATTTGCTCCATTGATCACAATGGTTTCAAAACTACACAATTCTAAAATGTTCCCATTCTCTAATAAATGCTCCTATTCATTTGATTGATTCAAAGAGGTTGGGTCTAAATATAGCCAATTAGAGAATGGGTTAACAGTATATGTGCAACATTAATTTTCAAAATTCAGTTTGAAATGGATAACATTGCAGTCACAATGACAGACTGTATAGTTTTAATAAAAACTAGAGGTTTTTGTCACAAAAACGGATGTCTCCCCTCTAATAAAAACAATATGTAAAGGGAAATCACTAAAAATGTTATGGTCTTGATGAATGATACTTCCCCTCATTATGCGCTTTCCACACCACATTTTTCAAGAAGAAAATGATAACAGCTAATAACTCCAAAAATACTGATACCAGATTTATGGCCCTTGTGCACGACACTTACTTTGATCATGCTCTTTCCAAAAATAAAATGTCATTCCAATAGCATTAGTCGAACAGGAGTTATTGATCGGCCAAAAAATGTAACAAAGGGCAATAACTCCAAAAGTATTGAAGCCAGAATTATGGCCCTTATTAATGACACTTTCTCTCATCATGCTCTTGCCATGTATGAAGTTTCAATACGATGGCAAGAGCCATGTAGGAGTTATCGTCCGGACAAGAAAGCATTAAACAAATGTACAAGGGGCAATAACTCTAAATTTATTGAAGCTCGAGTTAAGGTTCTTATGCATGACACTTTCTCTTATCATGATCTTTCCATGTATGAAGTTTCACTCCAATGGCATGTGTCACATAGGAGTTATCATCCGGACAAAAAATTGTGATTTTTTTACAAAGGGCAATAACTCCAATATTAGTGAAGCCAGAGTTATGGACCTTGTGCATGACACTTCCTCTCGTTATGATCTTTCCATATATGAAGTTTCAATCCAATGGCATGAGCCATATAGAAGTTATCTTCCGGACAAAAAAGTGTGATTTTTTTTACAAAGGGCAATAACTCCTATATTAGTGAAGCCAGAGTTATGTACCTTGTGCATGACACTTCCTCTCATTATGCTCTTTCCATATATGAAGTTTCAATCAACTGGCATCAGGCATATTGAAGTTATTGTCCGGACAAAAAATTGTGATATTTTTTACAAAGGGCAATAACTCCAATATTAGTGAAGCCAGAGTTATGGACCTTGTGCATGACACTTCCTCTTATCATGATCTTTCCATATATGAAGTTTCAATCCAATGGCATGAGCCATATAGGAGTTATCGTCCGGACAAAAAAGTATGTTTTTTTACAAGGGGCAATAACTCCTATATTAGTGAAGCCAGAGTTATGGACCTTGTGCATGACACTTCCCCTCATTATGCTCTTTCCATATATGAAGTTTCAATCAACTGGCATCAGGCATATTGAAGTTATCGTCCAGACAAAAAGTGTGACGGACAGACAGACAGACAGACAGACGGACAGACGGACGGACAGACGGACAGACAGACAGACAACTCTCACGAAAACAATATGTCTCCCCCATATAAATATGGGGGGAGACATAATTACACATTATTTATGAAATAACTTCTTATAACTACATGACCTGCATCATGCAAATATGGGCACTTTGAAATTTGTATTACTGTCGATCTTGATCAGTCTGCACTTTTGATAGAGTTGTTATATAAGGATCTGCATGGTTTGAAGCAATATAGTGTTACCCATAACCGCTCAATAAGGACTGCTGCATGCAGCAGTGAGACAATTTCTTAACCCTTTGAATACTGATTTTTCAAATTGGAATAGTTTATAAATATGAAACTCTTTACTCAATGAATATTCATATAGGAAATAATGACATCATGAATATTTATTAGCTTAATTTCTATAATGATATATCAACATATGAATTTTTGGTATTGGTAGAAACTGTAGAGTCAGATCTATATCAATTTCATAAACAAAACAGAGCAGACACTGATCAGAATCCTACAGGAGCAATCTGATCTGGGACTACTGTTTGCAAAAGGTATAGAAAAGTGTATTTTTGGAGTAAAGGGTTAACCCTTTACTCCATATATACACATTTTAATGCTTTTTGCAAACAGAGAAGACCCAGATGCCTGTGGGAGCCATCTGATATGGGTATGTGCTGTTTACTTAATAAATAATATAAATCTGATTCTACAGTTTATGCCATAACCAAAAACATCTGTTTTCATGTCATTATAAACGAGAGCCATGGTCGGCGCCAATGCTCATCTGATTTGGTGCTTGTTCAGCTAAATTAAAACTTTTTAAAAAAAAATAAAGGGCCATAGCTAAAAAATATTAAATCAAGAGTTATGGTTTTTATGAAGGGGCCTTCTCCTAAATGAGATCTACCCTCCTTTGAAGATTCATGTTGATACCTCTTGTACTTTTTGAGTAATGAGCTACATTAAAGTTTTTGCATGCTGAGGATGACCCAGAGTTCACAATAGCTCGACAGAAACAGACGAGCTAAAAATCAGGTAATATTCATGATGTCATTATTTCATTCATTAATATTAATATGAATATTAATGGAGTAAAGTGTTAAACATACAGTCCATTCAGTATTACAGAGAAAACTTTTCTACAACCCTCTGATCTGGGTCAACACTCTTTGAAAATGCCAGTTTCAACATTCAAAGTACTTACTACATTGACTTTATAGACAACTATTAATGTCATACCTTCTTTAAATATAATATTCTTCACAATGTCGATAAACTTCTCCAGACCAAGCCACATGACCCGGTCACCTGAATATCTGTTTTTGGTTGCTATAGCCTTTCCCCTGACCGGGGCAGTGATTTCAGACAGGTTTGTGAGAGACTCTTGGTCAGCGTATGGTACCAGGTAACCACCAAACTGCATCATCAAATCTTTACACAGACCAATTTTACGACTGGTGCTGAGTATTCTCATCACTTCTGTAGCTTTTAAACGGACTTTCCTGCAAAACATTCACACATAAAAATGTTACTTACTTTTATCATGCTGAACTAGAACACTGACCATGTCAAAAAGGTTCCATATAATGCTGTCAGAAGGTGTACTGCAGCAGAGGGGGAATTGCATAGCCAATACCAAAGCTAAATTTGTTGATTTTATGTTAATGAGGGGCCATAATCCAGAGGTGCCTAAGTCAATATGACTGGTAATTGAACTTGGCATAGATATTATTACCATCATTTTCGACAAAGATATTATTACCACCATTTTCGACAAATATGGTGACAATTAGATAGAAACTGCTCAACCTAAACAGGAGCTGTCGGTGGACAGCGCGCTCGATTTTCTTTAGTGCTGGATAGTATAGTGGAAGTCTAAGTGGGAAAGGGGAGATAACTATAGCAAATTTAATTTTAGGGTTACCTGCCCTTGTGATATGGATCCCCCTTGTAACAGTTAACATGCATACCAAATTTGAACCAAATATCTTGGACAGTTTCTGAGACATAGACCTTAACATAAAACTTAACCAACAATGAAAAATCTAAGTCGAAAAAGGGGCATAACTATGGCAAAATTAATTTTAGGGTTGCCTACCCTTGTAAAATAGGTTCCCCTTGTGATAGTAAATATGCATACCTAATGTGAACCAAATATCTTTGATGATTTCTGAGACAAGGACCTTAACCCTTTCCCTCATATTGACGTGTTTTCACGCATTTGCAAACAGAGTAGACCCAGATCAGACGGCTCCTAGAAGAGCCGTCTGATCAGGGTCTGCTCTGTTTGCTAATAGATTTGCTGGATCTGTTTCCTTGCTTTCTAAAATGTCTACAATGATCCACCTTCCATATTTCTTTATAACTATTTTATTAATGAATATTCAGTAGGTATTGAAATTTGGAATAAATATAGAACAGGGAAAGGGTTAACAAAAAGGTTAACCAATGCCGACGCCGACACCGACACCAACAAGAGGGACATGACAATACCTCCACTTTGTGAAAAAGTGGAGCTAAAAATGGACACTGTGACTGACTGACAGATGGACAAGGTGTTTCCTATAGGGCACCCACAAAAAGTGTGGGGTCCTTAAATAATAACTCTAATCTGGAGCAAATGCCAGTCAGGTCACTGTAGCACAATAATGGTTAACCCATTCCCTCATATTGATGCCTTTTGATGCCTATATAAAAGTAACTTTTTGAAACCATTGTGATTATCACCATTGTGATAATAGGAGCAAATGCTCTATTTATCACAATGGTTTCAAAATTACACAAATCTAAATTTTTCTTTTCTCATGTTAATGCTCTTTTTCGGTAGATTAGTTAAAATGGTTTAAAAATAGCCTATGAGGTAAAGAGTTAAAGGTAATCAGTCTATAAATAGCACATTTTGATGATATATCATCATCATTGAAATAATACAATAGTTAGAATGTGTTATGAAGATGAGGAGCAAAATCTAATGCTAATAACATTTTGACTAATTTTGTTGAGACTGAATAAAATTAAAGTTAGAGTTAATAAGTCCTGTCAAAAGACAGACCTATTTAAATCTGTCAATGCAGGAAACAGGTATATTGGCATTTGCAAAGAGTGTAGATCTAGATCAAGGTGCCCTTAGGGTAGGGTCTTAGAGTCTTTGATCAGGGTCTGCATTGTTTGTCACTGAAATTTCTCTGGCATTTCATACATTTTTATAATGCATGAACTCAATACGTAAACATTGATGGGCAATTTCACTTTGAATATTCAGCATTCCAAAGGTAAACCTATTTCCTGTTAACATGCTGTTAGAAGCTTCATCAACAGTTTCTCAAACATTTCAGTACAAAGATTTAATAAGAGCACCACATGCGCAGGCTAACCTTCTTTTGTTCAATTGGGTCCCTAAAGGGGAATGTATTTGTAAAACAAACCTTACAGAGTTATCCCCTTGGTCAGATTGTAGCCCTCCTGATGGTTTTCAATTGTGTGAAGTTTCATAAGATTTGTTTGAATAGTTTTAAAACAATAGTTAACGTTAATGTTTTTTGTTAGAACAAATAGGTCAAAATTCAAATGTCAAGGTTCACAAGTAAAAAAAACGTACCATTGATGGAAAGGCCTGGACACAAGGGATTCATATACGAGAGCTCTGCTGGTTATAGTTTCAAAATGACAGCCATCTTAAATGTTTATTTCCTAAGTCAATAAAGGAGCATAATTTTGTCAAAAAGCCTTACAGAGTTGTGGCCCTTCGTCAGATTGTAACCTTTGTTATGGTGAACAAGTGTGTAAAGTTTCATAATATTTTCATGAATAGTAAAGAAGTAATGGCCAACACGAAAGTTTCCCACCAACAAAAACGATGACAATGCGGACACCATACCACACAATACATGTACCTCATTGTTTTTTCAAAAAACCGCAATGCTAAAAGTGCACTATCATAGACAGGATATTGAGCAAAAGACATTTTCACTGCTGGACACTGGTTAATCCATTCCCTAATGAACATTTCTTTGTGAATTTGTCACTTCATAAATATTCATTTTCAATGGACATTTTTGCTCTGATGAAAATTGTAGGACTAGAACAATTCCATATAAAGCAAGCAGAACCAACCTTGATCAGATAGCTCCTACAGGATCTGGGTCTATTCTTATTGCAAAGGTGTGAAATAGCATTTATATAAGGGAAACAGTTACTGCTTGCATTGTGGTAAATATAGCTGCAAACAATGAAGCAGACTTTTGCAACCTACCTGCAGTGAGACTCTTTCATGCAGCACAGAACCATTGGCACCAAACTGTTAGTATTGATCATCATAGAAATGACTCCATCATTGCTCGTCAGACGTGTTAGAAGATGTAGTGCAGAGTACTGTGGCCCACTGTTACAAGAACATTCAGTAAACATACAGTAAATGTGGAGTCAACAGCTGCTGATTTATATATTGCTATATTAGTATAATTTGTAACTGTTTGAAGCCTTTACCTAAGAAATATTCATGCATCAAAATAATGACTTCGTGAATATGAATTACCCGGTAGCTGATTTTTTATTATGGCATTATGAAAGAGTTTTTGATCATGGAAGAAATTGTAGAATCATACCTATATTATTTCATAAGCAAACAAAGCAGATCCTGATCAACAGCTCCTGCAGGAACCATCTGATCAGGGTCTACTCTGTTTGCAAAGGCATCAAGTAAAATGATAAAAGACCATCTATTTTTCAACTGTGACAGCCTGTCATATGACTTTTTTACTACTGTTCATTTCAATTTACTTTGTCACTGAATTTGAATCGAGAATTTTTTTCATTTCTTACCAGACCGAGATCAAATTTAAACCACTTGTGTCATCGTTTTTCACGAACTCTGTGTCCGAGTTTCCCTTTAATCAATCTTTAAATAAAGATTTTATGCATAAAAACAATGTTTTCCCATTGTAAACACGTTCATTTCAAATTGCAAATGGCGGACGATTGACGTCGAGTGGAACGTTTGAATTTATCTACGGGTAATTATAGCTCTTAAAAGATGACGTCATACACGAAATAACGTCATTTATTTCATATTTGTATGCAATTCACCCCTGTTGAAAAATGATACGCTCCACGATCCATACATACGGCGGCCATTTGCAAAGAAACAGCTGATCGAATTAGCATGTAGAAAATGCATTTTCGGCATTTTATTCCTTGTTTCTGCATGATATTGACGGATATTTAGCATGAGAGTTCCTGAAAAATGATGTGATCAAATGAAGTATATCTAAGGTCAGTCTGACTCGAAATGAAAAAAAATATCGACTAAAATTCAGTGACAAAGTAAATTGAAATGGACAGTAGTACTATTTTTTACCATAACAGAATCTCGTCAGGTGAATTTTAACAGGAATAAGTCTTAAGTCCGTCTCCATAAATATGTATAACAGTCTGGATTTTTGTTCATAAGATAATAAAAGAAATAATAATACAAAAAGAGATGATAAAAATTATCTTATGAATAGTGCTGCAAAGCAAACAATCTAGCTTTCAAGTTTTAAGGACTAAGCCTGTTGTAAAATGCAACAGCTAAATGATCCTTATTTCTCAAAGTGAACACAATCAATGTGCTACAAAACTCAAGTTAACTTTATTCAATTTCTTCATAATAAAAGAGATAATGTAAAAAAGTTTGGATCTTTATGAGATGCAAAGTTAATCAGTGTCACAAATGGATCCAAACTGTTTGCACAGGTTATCACAAAGTCACTATCAGTTTGCAAAGAGAGAAACCCCTGAACTTAGCCCAGTGATAACATACCAAGGTCCTTCTGCTATCATGCTGACTGTGACTGGTACAGCACTGCTGTCAATCAGATCTGGCGGGATACAGTCAGTATGGGACAGCAGGCTTGTAAGAATCTCAACATATACTTCCTGAAAGAAAACACACAGAGGTTCATATTAACCCTTTCCTTCATAAAAATGTCTTCACACTTTTGCAAACAGAGTAAACCCAGATCAGATGGCTCCTGTATGAAGCCAGCTGATCAGGGTCTGCTCTGTTTGCTTATGATATACATTGTTATATAGGTCCGATTTTACAGTTTCTGCCTGAGCCAAAACATCCTGCGTATTAAAATTCAGCTTATAAATATTCATGATGACATTTTTTCTTACATGAATATTCAACAGGGAAAGGCTTAACTAACAAGTGTAAGGGGTGTGTAAACAGCTTCCTTTTAGATTCATTAACTAGAAAGGTGTTCCTCGGAACACTTATGTTGCCTGCCTGCGTACTGACCCTCTTCCCACCAATTTTAAACTTGACACAATTGCAGTACATGTAAATGGGTATCACACAAATCCAGCTATGATGCTATGGAACTTGGAGCATGATCTATAGAAGTGTAAGAAGTGTGAAACTAAGACAATAACGAGAATAATGACCAAAGTGTAATATGTGAAGTTTAAATTTAATGGCATCAGTGGAACAGGACTTATTAGACTGACAAAAAAAATGAAAAAAGGGGAATAGCTCCAAAAATACTGAAGCCAGAGCTATGGACCTTGTGCATAACACTTTCTCTCATCAAACCTGTTCCATGTGTGTAGTTTGAATTCAATGGCATCAGTAGAACAGGACTTATTGGCCAGCCAAAAAAATGTAAAAGGGGAATAACTCCAACAAGAGTACCGCATACGGTACATAATACGCCCACTTGCAAACTTTTTAAGTGTTGACATTTTCTAATCTGTGCTTCAGATCTTGATTTCCATATTAAGGTGATACTATTTTTTAAAAAAATGAAGTGAATATCTTATTAAAATAAAAAAGTTACAGCTAATCCTCATTTTTGCAGATTTTTGTAAAGTGCAACAGCCATAACTCTGTAAAGAACTGAATGAACCTCAAAATAAACTCAGCTTCAAATTTTATTGCTTAAAACATTTGTGTTAAGTTTCATTTATATCATTTTAATAGTTTTTCCCAGAAAACAACAGACAAACTAAAAGTTGATCGACTAACAAAGCAACAAACACACTAAGTTCAAGGACCATAACTTTAGAATAAAATGACATATCAAAACCCCCGCAATATATGTGAAAATTCACATTAAGGTTTAACCATATAAAAAATTGAAGTAAATATCATTTCAAATGAAAAAGTTATGGCCATCCTCATATTTGCATAGATTTGCATTATTTTTTTAAGTGCAAGGGCCAAAACAACAAATCAAATGATCCTCAGAATCGGCTTCAGGTCTTGATGCATTAAACATGTGTATGAAGTTTCATTAATATCTGTCAAACAGTTTTGCCAGAAAACAGCGGACAAACTATTTGCATATATTTGCATTTTTTTAAGTAAAAGGGCAATAACTCCGAAACGAAAAATCAAATAAACCTCAAAATCGACTCAGTATCAGATCTTGATGCATTTAACATTTGTGTGAATTTTCATTAATATCTCTCAAATATTTTTCCCAGAAAACAGCGGACAAATTATTTGCATTATTTTTTAAGGACAAGGGCCATAACTCTGAAATGAAAAATCAAATGAACCTCAGAATCTACTCAGCTTCAGATCTTCATGCATTAAACATTTGTGTGAAGTTTCATTAATATCTCTCAAATAGTTTTCCCAGAAAACAGCGGACAAACTATTTGCATGTATTTGCATTATTTTTTAAGTAAAAGGGCCATAACTCAGAAACGACAAATTAAATGAACCTCAGAATCAACTCAGCTTCAGATCTTCATGCATTAAACATTTGTGTTAAGTTTCATTAATATCTCTCAAATAGTTTTCCCAGAAAACAGCGGACAAACTATTTGCATATCTTTTAAGGACAAGGGCCATAACTCTGAAATGAAAAATCAAATGAACCTCAGAATCAACTCAGCTTCAGACCTTGATGCATTAAACATTTGTGTGAAGTGTCATTAATATCTGTCAAATAGTCTTCCCAGAAATCTGCGGACAAACAAAATGTTGACGGACGAACGAACGAACGGACAGGGCCACGACAATATACGACCACCTTTATTAGGTGGGCGTATAAAAATGCTGATGTTAGAGTTATGGACATTGTGCATGACACTTCCTCTCATCAAGCTTGCTCCATGTGTGATGTCTGAATTCAATGGCATTGGTAGAACAGAACTTATTGGCCGGACATAAAAAATGAAAAAAGGGACTAACTCAAAAAATAACTGACACTAGAGTTATGGACCTTGTGCATGCCACTTCCTCTAATCAAGCCTGTTTCATGTGTGATGTTTGAATTTGATGGCATCAGTAGAACAGGACTTATTGGCCGGATACAAAAAAATGGGAAAAAAAGGGAATAACTCCAACATTACTGAAGCTAGAGCTATGGACCTTGTGCATGCCACTTCCTCTAATCAAGCCTGTTCCATGTGTGTAGTTTGAATTCAATGGCATCAGTAGAACAGGATTTATTGGCCGGACAAAAAAATGTAAAAAGGGGAATAACTCCAAGAATATTGATGTTAGAGTTATGGACCTTGTGTATGCCACTACCTCTAATCAAGCCTGTTTCATGTGTGAGGTTTGAATTCAATGGTATCAGCAGAGTAGGAGATACATGCTGGACAAGAAGAGTGTGATGACGTCGACGATGACAGCGACGATGACGGACAAAGTGAATGTCTGCCATGCTTCGCAGGTGACATAAAAATGTGAGTTTTCATTGAAGCATATTAAATTGTAACAAGTATGAAGGTAGAGCTCCATAGGAGCAAATGCCCATATTTATCACAATGGTTTCAAACTACATAATTCTAAAATTGTCCCTGTCTCTAGTATAGTAAATGCTCCTTTTCGGTAGATTTATTCAAAGGATCTAAAAATAGCCTATGAGGGAATGGGTTAATGGGGTACAACTGTATAACACACCTTAAACTTGGCGCTTGTGTTCCTCATGAGTATCACAGTCGGGAGAATGTGTTCAGTTACAGTAGATATAAACTCTTCATACTTGGCCAAAGCTCTGAACACACAGCAGCCTGAGTACTTGACGTCCAGGCCTGCCTGGGCTCCTCGCAGCATGGACAACAGCTTTGGAAACAGCTTACTCATGGCCATATCCATCCAAATGTCTTTGTGATCAGCAAAAGTGAAGATCTGAAATAAGTGTTCCTTTCTGTAGAGCAATCTTTTGGCAAACAAAAGTTTTCAAAGGAACAATGTGTCACCTACTTTATGAAGAGTTAAAAGAAACTCAACATTATGAAGTGAAAAGTTAAAAGAAACTCAAATTGATGTACAGTATAGAACCTGTCTTAAGTGGCTATCAAAAAGAGGTCTAACTATGGGTCTGTAAGACAGGTGATAGCTTATTGCAGGTCAAAAGTAATGGAGAATGCTCCTATAGGAACTTTCTACATTACTTTTGCCTTGCATTAAGGAACCACCTGCTTTTTAACACTCCTATGTTCCACAACTGAATGGCCGTTCTACTGTAGTGAAACAAGTTTAAGACAGTGATCTTTGCACTTGCACTTGATACTCTCTGCACGTGTGTCAAGTTCTCATTGAGAATTACAATGTAGTGGCAAATTAAGTTAATCCTTTCAGTGTGTGAAATGAGTGACTAATGTTGTTTGCACACTGTTAACCTAGATGAGTGTCTAAAACAGTGCAGAATTTTATCACGGTCTGCACTATTTGTCATGTTACACATTTCTTTAAAAAGAAATCACTGAATTTTCCTGGTAAGTTTGACCTATTGGAAATTCAGTGTTGAAAGGGTTAAAGTATGATGTAACAGACAGACAGATGACAAAGTTGACATACCTAAGTGTCACCCTGCTAAAACAAGAGACATAAAAACAGTATCTATATATGGCCTCAATCACGGGATATTGAACATACAGGTATTTGAAAATAGGGTAGCCCCTCACCAGTTGCAACGAACAAACACATTATTTTTAAAACTCATCATAATCAACAGTCAAATACATGTACTGCTACAAACAGATCAGGGTCCATGCTTACAAAGCTTTTTAGTTGAGTCTGAGTTCGTTCTCAAGCTTTTGATTGGTCAGATTTGTGTTCCAAAGGCTCAAATCTGACCAATCAAAAACTTGAGAACGAACTCAGACTCAACTAAAAGTTTTATAAGCATGGACCCTGATTCTTACGAGAAGCTGGATTCCAATGACATATCCAATCTGGGCCTGCGATCTGACATCCAATCTGGGCCTGCAATCTGATTCTACAGTTTCTGCCACTGTCAAAAAATCTTTTTTTCATCATGCCCTTACAGAATTCATCTAATTAATATTCATGATGTCATTATTTTTAACATGGACATTCATGAGGAAATGGATTAACCTTTTCCCTTTTCAATATTCATATAAGAAATATAATGGCATCATGAATATTTATTAGCTGAATATTTATAATGTTTAACTTTCAAAGGAGCTTTTTGCTTTGACACTAATTGTAGAATCAGAACTATATCATGTCATAAGCAAACAGAGCAGACCTTGATCAGATGGCTCATACAGGAGCTATCTAATATGGGTTTATTCTGTTTGCAAAGGCATATAAAGGTGTTTATATGAAGGAAAGGGTTAAACTAACTTGTACCTCTTCAAACAGTAGGAGAGCTGATCTGGCCAAAGAAACCATCTGGGGAGGAATCAGACATGAATAGAGGAACTCAAGCATGCTTGAGCCTAAAACCTTTTGCAGGTTGCCTTCCCATCGCACTATTGTCTTCAGCAAAACAAGACATGCATCTTGAACTGGTGGAACACTATTCTTCAGAAAATGCAACACCTATACAATGTAAATAAAACATCTCTTGTTACTCTTACTAACTATATACTTTGAACTTTTACATCACATCTGAAATCTATGTAAGCCTTAAGATGAATGTATAAAAACAGATTAACTATAAAAGCTTAAAGACTAGTTTCAGACAAAAGGGCCTTGATGGTCCTAAATTGCTCACCTGAGGAATATCAATCTTCTGATATCAATTATGATGTCAAAGTCTATGACGTTTTCTTTTATTAAAAAACAATGTAGAATAAACCATTTTTTTGTATATATAAATCAAGGTATTAACTCTAGAATTAATATTTGCTTATTATTGCAGTGATATTATAGTTTTACACATTATATTTTTAGTATGATAAGGATCCAAGAAGAAACTAGAATTGTGTCCGTAGCACCCAGAAGCCCCCTTCTGACGATATTGTCTCTAACTCAAGCACCTGTTGTCTGTGAAAGTTTGAAGAAATATCCTCCAAGTGGTGTATGTGAAGTTGGAAACACAAGGTTTTTTCATTATCAAACTTATGTTTTATAGCAAAATTGTTTTACAATGTCCCATATCTTTGATAAAAATGGTTGGAGCAATAATTCCTTGCTTTATGGCCATTTTCACATCAAGGTTGTTCATCTGCGAAAGTTTCCCAATAGAGTATGAGTTTGATACACAAGAGTTGGCAGGAAGCACAGGCAGATGTATGGACATACTCAGAGCAACAGATAAAGGTGCATAAAGATGCATATTCAAATACTAAAATCTCATTTCCCCACCAAACCATATGCTGTGACCACTCTATAGAACTATCTCAAAGAGATGATTCTAAAGAGTGGTCACAACATAGGATTTGGTGGAGAAATAAAGGAGCTATTCTTGAAAATGTTTTAGTTTACACATTTTATAGGGGAAGTCCCTACATTTGACATGTTTCAAAAGTGCCTTAAATATGCATAACTCATTTGTTTATATGCTAAAAAGAAGTATAACGTAACGGTTTATTTTATATCACAGGGGCATTTTTCGATATAAGTTCAAATTGACAATCTTCATAATAATGATTGAACATAACAAATATTAAGTTTTATAATATTATTGAAAATATGCATTCAATGTAGGGACTTCCTCTTTAACTGGACCTCTGCATACTAGTCCAATAAATGCTGATAATTAACCTGAAATGAGGACTTATAATGGTGCTATACATAAAGGTTGAAATATATGTCATTATTTCAAATACGCCTTTATACGCCCTTGCAAACAGAGTAGACCCAAATCAGATGGCTCCTACAGGAGCTGTCTGATCAGGGTCTGCTCTGTTTGCTTATGATAACATACAGATATAATTTTACAGTTTCTGCCAAGGCCAAACTTTCAAAATGTGTAGTTATAACAAATTAATCTCATTAATATTCATGATGTCATTATTTCTTACATGAATATTCATGGATGGAGGAAAGGGCTAGACCAGACCTGATCCAATTTTGCACCAGTAATCAAAGTCATCAGATGGGTATATGTACCAGATATGAAGCCTCTATCTGTACAAATTCAGATGTCTTGGCCAATGTTAAAGTTTTGGACAGACAAACAGACAGGCCAAGATAAAGATAAAAGCTTTATAAAGACAATAACACTGATCAGATGCTATGTCACTAGTTGTCTCAAATGAATTCAAACAGAAAACTTTATCACAATCATATCTCAGTGTGAAAAAGTTATTTAAACAAGAGATGTTTGTAAAACATGTATACCCCCCCAGAACCCCTGACCTTAGATCTAGTGACCTCAACTATAGAGGTCATCTAGTGGTCATGACTAATCACCATAGCAACTTTGAAGATCCTAAGCCAAAACACTGATCATTTATTGATCTGAAAACATTTCACAAGTTAAGGTCATGGTGACCTTGACCTTTGACCTAGTGACCTCAACAACTATCGGGGTCATCTAGTGGTCACGAACAACTACCATAGCAAGTTTGAATATCCCGAACCAAACCATTGAGCAGTTATTAATTGGAAACCATTTCATCAGTTAAGGTCATGATGACCTTGACCTTTGACCTAGTGACCTCAAAAACATTAGGGGTCATCTAGTGGTCATGACCAACCACCACAGCAAGTTTGAAGATCCTAAGCCAAACCTTTCAGCAGTTATTGATTGCAAACCATTTCACCAGTTAAGGTCATGGTGACCTTGACCTTTGACCTAGAAACCTAAAAAACAACAGGGCTCAGGGACCAACCACCTAAGCAAATTTGAAGATCCTAAGCCAAACCATTGAGCAGTTATTGATCAGAAACCATTTTAACAGTTAAGGTCATGGTGACCTTGACCTTTGACCTAGTGACCTCAAAAACAATAGGGGTCATCCAGTGGTCATGACCAACTACCACAGCAAGTTTGAAGATTCTAAGCTAAACGCTTCAGCAGTTATTGATCAGAAACCATTTAACCAGTTAAGGTCATGGTGACCTTGACCTTTGACCTAGTGACCTCAAAAACAATAGGGGTCATCTAGTGGTCATGACCAACCACCACAGCAAGTTTGAAGATCCTAAGCCAAACCCATGAGCAGTTATTGATCGGAAACTATTTCACCATATTAGGTCATTGTGATCTTGACCTTTGACCTAGTGACCTCAAAAACAATAGGGGTCATCTACTTGTCATGAACAACCACCACAGCAAGTTTGAAGATTCTATGCCAAGTCGTTTATTAGTTATCGTTCGGAAACCATCGATCTACGGACCGACCGACAGACCGACCGACCGACATGTGCAAGCAATATACCCCCATTTTTTTCAAAAGGGGGGTATAATAAAAGAAAATGTGTCCATGGGACATGGATGCCCCCGCTGGCAAACAGGAAGTAGATAAACGACAGACCTGAAAAGGAGAGACACAGTACAACTCATTATGATTATGCTTCAGACCAAATATCAAATCATTCCAGCTTACACAAGCCAAGAAATCT
Source organism: Azorinus chamasolen (assembly GCA_963576725.1). NCBI lineage: Eukaryota > Metazoa > Mollusca > Bivalvia > Cardiida > Solecurtidae > Azorinus > Azorinus chamasolen. The sequence goes on from OY755246.1 coordinate 2,235,442, forward strand.
TTGACGAAAGATTTTGAGGACGGACGTACGGGACAGACAAGGGTAAAACTTAATGCCCCTGTCGCCTAAAGGCAGGGGCATAAAAACCACAAATCATACCCTTTCCAAGCATTCCTCTGATAGTGACTGCTCTGACACATAGCTGTCTACGAGTGTCATCATGGCTTTTTGTCTACTTGTAGAGTGGCCTCTCTCCTCATACTGGTGAAATGTTTTCAGTAAGACATCAATGCCAATTCCAGGTTCTGTAAGTTATAAACGGATAATCAGTCTTTTTGTAATAAATATATTTAATCCTCTACTTAGTATAAACACTTTTTCACCACTTTGCAAACAGAGTAGACACAGATCAGGCAGCATCTGCATGAGTCATCTGATCAGGGTCACTATGGAATTACTATGGAATTATAATTGATCTGACTCTACAGATTCTACCAATACCGAAACATTCTGTGTACTAATGCCATTATAACAATTCAGCAAATAAATAAATGTACATGATGTCATTATTTCTTAGATGATAGATCTATTATAATTTCATAAGCAAACAGAGCAGACCCTGACTTTTACAGAGGTGTAGAAAGGCATATTAATGGAGGAAAGAGTTAAACATTAAACAAGGCGACTTCACATCTTTTATCCCTCTATCTGATAGAGTCACCTTTCAACACCCTTACAAACAGAGGAAATGCAAATCTGACAGCTTATGAAATAATATAGAACTGTTTCTACAGTTTCTGTCATGGTCAAGTTTTTGCCTTTATTCGTACGCCATTATAACATATCATCTAACAGATATTTATGATGTGATCTTAGATCTGATTCTATACTATTTGCCAAAAGACTGTCTTCAGTTGTTTTATTTACTAATACAAGAAAATTAGTTAATTAACCATTTCGCTGTTGAACATTTGTGTAAGAAATAATGATATCATGCATATTAATTAGCTGAATTTTCAAAATGGCATATGTACACATAAGGTTTTTGTATTGACAGAAACTATACAGTCAGTTCTACAGTAAAACCTCTCTATAACGGCCACTAAATTACATCAAGTATTTTGTGTTAAAGGCAGGTGGCTGCTTAAAGCAAGATGAAAGTAAAACAGAACGCTCCTGAGCGTTCTGTTTTACTTTTACCTTGCTTTAAGCAACCACCTGCCCTAAATACCAACTAATTAACACAATTTAGTGGTCGTTATAGAGAGGGTTTACTGTATTACAATTTCGTAAGCAAACACAGCAAACCCTGATAAGATGGCTCCTATAGGAGCTGTCTGATTTGGGTCTACTCTGTTTGCAAAATAGGATAAAAAGGCATTTGTTTAAAAGAAAGGGTTAATATTTACAATGGCTTGAGTTTGTCATGAACTTTCTTCAGGTTAAAGTTGCCTGGCCCGATATGACTGCTTCAAGTTATACATGTAGTAAAATAAGTTTGTATTACTAAAGTAAATGCAGAAAATAAAAATTACCTTTAGCAAGCTAAAGTTGGTTTTCTGATTACCTTCACAGTTTGGATTAAAATTGACATTCAGACTGAATTGTAAACCATTTGAATATGAACATTGAGTGTTCTGGCATTTGCAAACAGTGTAGACCCAGATTACAGGACTCCTAGGAACAGCCCTCTGATCAGGGTCTGCACTGACTGTCCTTCAAAATCCTTTTCCAAAGTATACCATTTCATGCTGAATGGATTCTATAATTAACCCTTTCCTTCATATAAACACATTTGTAGGAGCCATCTGATCAGGGTCTGCTCTGTTTGCTAATGGAATTTGACAGATCTGTTTCTGAAATGGCTACAATGGTACACCTTATATATTTCGTTATGATTATTTTGTCCATAAATCATCTGTAGGTATTGGAAATTGGACTACCAGAATATACAGAACGGGGAACAGTGATTGACTGTTCTACTTTGAAAATCCAGCACTGAATGGGTTAAAAAGAAATTTGAATATTTTGCTACATTGAGAATAGGTAAAGATTATACTCATGCTGGTATGTTGATCCAGCATGCTAACTTTTAATATAAATGGGTAACAGAGCCCTGAACCTCTCTCTAGGATCAGTCTGTCAGCATTACACTGTATCAATACTCGAAAAACCCTTTGAATGCTAAATATTCAAACTGAAATGACCCATGAGTATTTAACCCATTCCTTCATGGGCTATTTTTAGACTCAATCTCTTTTAATTAATCTACTGAAAAAGTGAATTTATTAGAAAAAAGGAATTTTTAGAAATACTGTAAGTTTTGAAACCATTGTGATAAATAGAGCATTTGCTCCATAGGAGCACATACATTCCCACATTTAAAGGGTTAAAAATTATTGAATCAAGTCAACTTAGGAACTACTTGAAAGTTTCGTCACTTGCTTGCATGTTTGTCATCTAGAAAAACTGCTGTCTGCTTATTTCTTGTAAATAACCAACACAGTGTCACATTATAAGGAGTCTGATAATAAAGTAAACCTCTCTATAATAACCACTAAATTGTGTTAATTAGTTGGTATTTTGGGCAGGTGGTTGCTTAAAGCAAGGTGAAAGTAAAACAGAACGCACCTATAGGAGCGTTCTGTTTTACTTTCACCTTGCTTTAAGCATCCACCTGCCTTTAACACACACTATGTGATGTTATTTAGTGGTCGTTATAGAGAGGTTTTACTGTATTATGAATAATTTAGCATTTTATCTGGATAATTATAAACTGTTTGAGAAGGTATCCATTCATTCATAACAAGCAGGTCATCTATTTGTACAAGGTGTGGTATGAGATTATTCTAAGTAAATAACAACTGCTTATACATGTACATGTATTTTAACTCTTCTCCTGCCAAAAGTAAATTGTTTACATTTAAAAACAGCTTGGATCCAGATAAGGCGTCAAGTAACTCGGTGTCTAATCAGGATCCAAGCTGTTTGTCACTCAAACAATCACTTCTCAACCCTTTCCCTCATATAAATGTGTTTTCACACATTTGCAAACAAAGTAGACCCAGATTGGACGGGTCCTATAGGAGTCGTCTGATCAAGGTCTGCTCTGTGTGCTAATAGAATTTGATAGATCAGTTTCTAAAATGTCTACAATGTTCCACCTTCCATATTTCTTTATAACTATTTTGTTAATGAATATTCAGTAGGTATTGAAATTTGACCTAAATACAGAACAGGGAAAGGGTTAAATGTATTATGGAATCAGAGGTAAGTGAAAAAATACAGCACAGTCAGAATTTGAGCAGACAATGGTTTTGACAGAAAAGGGTTAAAAAAGGATTTCCTTTCCTCTTTTCAAAACTTGAATCTGAATATCAAAACAGTTTTGTGTCTTTTGAAACATGCTTACTCTTATCCCCATACTTCATGAATATAAAGACTCAATCTGTTAGTATTAGAAATTGAACCAATTTTTACTATTGATTATTGGTGTGATGTAACCAATCAATGACTGATCAAGAATCAATTACATGTATTTACAATGTAGCTCAAGATAAAGGATATATTTGAAATGCTTAAACTTTTGTGTCAAAGTCCGAACAGTTATCTGTGACCATTCATTAGAATTGTCAGTTTGAGACAATATCATGATTATACAGGTACTGGATTTTAGACCTTTATATTCCCATTTAAACACCTACTGAAATTTCTGATGCTGCTGTACAAATTATACAGTCAATTATCGATTATGGCAAAATTACTATAGATAGTAGATTGAAAATACTTTTTCGACCAATCATCAATTATAATCAATAATCTGAACAACCCTTCAATCTGTTATTAATATATTTAATTTAAATATTTCCCTGTTCTATGTTTATTCAAAATTTCAATACTTACTGAATATTCATGGACAAAATAGTTATAACGAAATATGGAAGGTGGTACATTGTAGCCATTTTAAAAAGTAAAGAAGCATATCTTTCAAATTTCATGAGCAAACAGAACAGACCCTGATCAGACGGCTCCAATAGGAGCCATCTGATCTTGGTCTACTCTGTTTGCAAATGCGTGAAAACACATTTATATGAAGGAAAGGGTTAAAGATATAAAATAGGAAATGTATTGCCATAACATTAGAAAATCATAACTATAACATATCAGCCTACAAACCAGACATGGGTCCATGCTTATAAAACTTTTAGTTGAGTCTGAGTTCGTTCTCAAGTTTTTGATTGCCAAAGGCTCAAATCTGACTAATCAAAAGCTTGAGAACTCAAATATGACCAATCAAAAGCTTGAGAACGAACTCAGACTCAACTAAAAAACTTTATAAGCAGGGACCCAGAGTACAACATTGATCTGTGTCTACTCTGTTTGCAAAGGAATAAACAGACGGGTTTATGGACTATGGGGTAAAGGGTTATATATTAAAAGTTTTGCCTTTTCGTTTGCTTAGAAACAAAAGGTACTCTGCATCTTGTCTGTTATAGGTTTTTATCTTGAAAGCAATCAATAAGCATAAGTGACAAGTACTTAACCCTTGCTGAATATTCAAATGTGAATCCATTCACTGTGAATTTTAATTAGCTAATTAGCTAAAGTTGGATTAATTGTAGCCTCTGGATTATAAGGGCAAATAGAGCAGACCCATATGAGAGAGCTCCTCCAGGATCTGTGAGGGTCTTCACTATTTGCAAATGCTGATATGGATGCTGTCAGAATGAGAAGGGTTAATATCATTGATAGGATAAAAAAAATCAATGAATCAATAACCTTCAGACCCTCGGTTGGGTATATGCCCACACTATGTTTTTTTGATACGTCATTCCACTTAAAATATTCAGCATTCAAGGTTTAGACAGTATTGACTGTAGATAACCTATTGTCTGACCTCTTGTGATAAGGCGAGACTGGTTGTACAGTAAAATCCTTCTAAATCTTGACATTCAATTTAGTATAAATACCAGTCTTAGAGACAGGTGGCAACTTACAGCGGGTGAAAGTCATGCAGAAAGCTCCTCTAGGAGCTTTCTGCATGATTTTTACCCTGCATTAAGCAGCCACCTGTTTAAAAGTATTTGAATTCTTCTCTACTAGAATTCCGATTAGAGGGGTTTTACTGTAATCAGAAATCTGCAATTTGTAATTTGCTCTAAGTGAGAATTTAAAAAAGTCAACATTTTTATATGACTTTATCAATTTACCATAGATTAAGAAATAGGTTAAGATTTACTCTATCAATATTCATGTATGGAATAGTCATCATGAATATTAATCAAAAGAATTTTTTAAAATGGCATATGAATGCAAGAAAGTTGTACCTTGGCAGAAACGGTACAGTCAGATGTAAATAATTTAGTGAGCAAACAGAGCAAACCCTGATCAGATTGATGGCTCCTACAAGAGTCACATGATTTGGGACTATTCTGTTTGCAAAGGCATTAAAATGCATATTAACCCTTTCCCTCATATACATGTGTTTTCACGCATTTGCAAACAGAGAAGACCCAGATCAGATGGCTCCTATAGGAGCCGTCTGATCAGGGCCTGCTTTGTTTGCTAATGGAATTTGATAGATATGTTTCTATACTTTCTAAAATGGCTACAATGTTCCACCTTCCATATTTCATTATAACTAATTTTTCCATGAATATTCAGTAGGTATTGAAATTTGTAATAAACATAGATCAGGGAAAGGGTTAATGGAGTAAAGGGTCAAAACACTAAAATGTGTTTTGAATCACTAAGTATGACCAGGATGTTGATGTATATATGTCATTTATCCCTTTACTCCATGGATATTCATGAAAGAAAAAATGACATCATGAATATCAATTACATTAATTTATAAAATGGCATAGTAATCTATGAAATTTTCACCAAAGTAGAAACTGTAGAATTAGACCTATATTCATTTATAAGAAAACAGAGCAGACCCTGATCAGATGGCTCGAATAGGAGCCATTTGATCTGGGTCTACTCTGTTTGCAAATGCGTAGAAAGTCGTATTTATGGAAGAAAATGTTATGTAAGTAGAAACCAGAGGGAATCTAGATGTCTAGACAGACTAGTACTGCACACTCTAACACTCACGTCAGCAAGGGTGAACTAGCTCAAAAGCTAAGCAAATAAAACAGAGAAAAAAATCACACACAAAAAACCTGTACAATGCAAATAATGTTTCTATTAATCCTTGACTCCATAAGCACACCTTTCTATGAGTAGATTATACAAACAAATAATGACATCATGAAATAATTTATATGAAGTTTTATAATAGCATAATGTACACAGAAATGTTATGGTACTGGTAGAAACTGAAGAGTTGGATCTATTGTAATTTCATAAAACAGAGTAGACCCTGATCAGATGGCCCCTAGTCCTACAGGAGCCGTCTGATCTGGGCCTACTCTGTTTGCAAAGACATTGAAAGGTGTTTATATGAAGGAAAGGGCTAAAGTGACAATCTAGCTCTATATCCCGTAGGAGCTGTCTGATCGGAGATTGTAGAATAATACAGAACTGGTTCTACAGCTACTGTCAGTGCAAAACATTCCTGTGACCATACAAATGTATGTCATTATAAAAAATTAGCAAATTAATACTCATGATGTAATTATTTCTTACATGAAAATTTATGAGGTAAAGGGTTAAAATAATGATTGGAATGACAATCACTCTGGAATCAAGTATAATGATGTCAAGTTACCTTAAGTCTCATCTGAATTCAAATTGTCTGTAAATCTGTCTGATAAGAGTCTGCTCTGTTTGCTGATTAAATTTGATAGATCTATTGCTTTACCTTCTAAAGTGGCTACAATGTTCCACCTTGCATTTTTTATTATAACTATTTTGTCCATGAATGTTCAGTACGGATTGAAATTTGAAATGAACAAAAAAACAGGGAAAGGGATAACCCATTTGCAAAGTTTTCATCAAATTCATTACCTGACTCTAGACATATTGATTTAACCCTTTCCTTCATATAAGCACATTTTCACGCATTTGAAAACAGCTAGGGTAGACCCAGATCAGACGGCTCCTATAGGAGCCATCTGATCAGGGTCTGCTCTGTTTGCTGATTTGATAGATCTGCTTCTTTACTTTCTAAAATGGCTGCAATTATCTACCTTCCATATTTTTTCATTATAACCATTTTACTGATAAATATGCAGTAGAGATTGAAATATGAAATAAATAAAGAACAGGGAAAGGGTCTTACTGCATTGCAAACAGTGCATACCCAGATCAGACAGCACATCTATGATAAGGTATCGTAACAAGTTTTATGCTGTATGGAAAGATAGAGGACAAATTACTACAGATTCTGACGAGTGACAAACTGCAGATCAAGACCAGATATGCTGTTAGTCTGGGTCTACATTGTTTGAAATTCAACAAGACCCCTTTTCTCTGAGACAGGAGCTCAAAATTATCATAATTGTATTTGTACAAGTATGAAATGTTTTCTTACCTTCATCTTCATCTTCTGAACTGTCACTGTCAGAATTTTCAACATCATTCTTTCTATGAGTAGGAGTTTTAGATTTTCGTGCAGTACACTCGCATTCTGTATAAGTCAATGCCTCTTCTTGAGCATAGTTTTGTGTGTATTCATCCAGTCTAGACAGCACCTCAGACACTGGCTCATACTCAGGGTCACTGGTAAGAACAGCGTAATGGTCAATGAATATGGTCAACTGTGTCACCAGAAAGGGTGCCCCAAAGCTTTCAAGACAGTGTAAACCCTTCATGAATATTGGAAATGTACTCTGATCAGGATCTTCACTGTTTTCATTCCAAGTCCTCTAGCATATCTAATCCTTTATTTAATCATATACTGAACAGATACTGAATGGATCTTTCTATTAGCAGTGATGGGCAGTTCCACTATGATCAAGACTAATTATTATAAGTCATGTCTCTTAAAGATTTAGAACTCAAATTTGTTTCTTAAGTTTTATCTAGATCCAAACTGATTGTAAGAGCTATCATAAAGTTACCAGTAGTATTCTAAGTGTAAGTAGAAAGGTGTCCATAGGAAACAACTGCTCCAGTTAATTGTGATCCATTTACTGACAGACTCATGGACAGACAGGGGTAGCACTTAACCATTTCCTAGTTGTATATTCATGTAAGACATAAAGAGATCATGAATATCTATTAACTGAATTCTATAATGGCATATGCAGAGCTACAGATAAATGTACATACTTAAGTACTACAATTGTCATTTCTTCATCAAACTCTACGGTGTGAACTCATCTAAAAGAGACCATTCTAAAGAGTGGTCACACCATAGAGTTTGGTGGAGAAATAAAGAAGTTATTCTTGAAAATTGTTTAATTTACACATCTTATCTTTCGCTCTGATGTGGACACATGATGTTATATGGACACATGATGTTATATGGACACATGATGTTATATGGACACATGATGTTATATGGACACATGATGTTATATGGACACATGATGTTATATGGACACATGATGTTTTGATTATGGTAGAAACTGTAGAGTCAGATCTATTGCAATTTTATAAGCAAACAGAGCAGACCCTGAACAGAAACTCCTACAGGAGGCTAGGAGCCATCGTTTTTGGGTACACAATGTTAGCAAAGGCATGAAAAGGCATTTCAATGGTTAATTCCCACCCCAATCTTGGTTGACTGATGTATAAAAAGTATTTCAAGCAATAAATGAGATGGAGCACATATATATACACCAGAACCAACCTATAGCGACCATATAATATATAAATATAGATAAAAATAAATATCAATAAGGAAGTCTATAACAGTAGGTGGTTGTTAAGCCCTTTCCCTGATGAATATTTTTGCATGAATTAATTATTTCATGAAACTGCATTTGCATAATTTTTATAAGGTTAATATACAAGAGGGAATTGTTAGCTTAGACATAAGCTGTAGGATCAGATCTATATAATTTCCCAAGCAAACAGAGCAGACCCTGATCAAACGACTCTTACAGGAGCCACCTTGTCTTGGTCTACTCTGTTTGCAAAGGAGTTTATATGAAAGAAGGGGTTAATGTAAGACAAAGGTAATGCGGAAAGCTGACCTAGGAGTTTCTTGCATAACATCCATCCTGCCTTAATCCTTTAATCCATAAATATGCCATTCTAGCTATGCCTTTGCAAACAGAGTAGACCAAAATCTGACTGCTCCTGTTGGAGCATTTACTAGTGAAAAGGACTTTTTCAGAATTGTGTAGTTTTGAAACCATTGCGAAACCTGCGGAGCAAATGCTCTATTTATCACAATGGTATCACAAAGTGACTTTTACAGAAGCGTCAAAAAGCGTCAATATGTGGGAATGGGTTAATGTATTTCACTTCACAATATTTTAGTAATAAAGTTAAAATTTACATACATGTATGAATCTAGAAGCTCTTGGTCCAGCAATCTTTTATCATCCTGACCCATTGTTTGTCGTGATGCACTTCTTGATGCTGGTCTATTCGAAGCTTTTGATGATGATCTATTAGCTAAAGATGATATAGGTCTATTAAAGGTCGCTGACTGAGGTCTTGTCATAGTCAACACACTGGTGGGTCTAGAGGATGGCTGGAAAAAGCCACCTTTGCTGCTGACCCCACTGTTTGTGACAGGCTGCTGAGCTGCATCATATAGCGGTATGTCTGGATATATATGTGATGCATTGTACACCGGAGTATGAGAATCAATCCTGAAATCTGTCTGATTATGTAACACTGAGTCGCGGGGTTCAGGTGTATCTGTGACTGTAACTTTGTCTCCAAACAGAACAAGGTTCGATAATGATGAGTCTCGAACAACTTGTACTGTTGGCCTGTGGTTAAAGGAGGCCATGATAGGTAGTTTGTCTAATGTGTCTTAAGTAACTTCCATATCATATCACTGTGATCTGAAATATAATATTATACGCAAAATCTGAAAGGCGTCACCAAAACCAACTGATAATATTTTGCAAAATTCAATTATATATATAAGAATTTCAAATTTAATAGAATTCCTATTGCGCTTAATGCACCCTGGAAGATCAAGATCTGGGGGCATATTGTATTTGGCCAGCTCGAAACTTTTTAACTCTGGCAATAACTTTTGAGCTTTTACAGACAGAGTATTCGTATTTGGAATGTGTATACTCATCTCATAAAGCTTCCACATTTCAATAAGAGCTATGTCAAGGTGAAACTTAAACTTCATTGGAAAAGGTTAAATTTCAAAAACTTTAACCTGGATGTAATAGTCAGTTTTGATAGAGTTTAATATAGTAAAGAAGAGGAGAAGACATACTGGGGACATAGTGTTTATTGTTTCATTAACCCTTTACTCCATGAATATTCATTAAAGAAATACTGACATCATGAATATTAATTTTATTCATTTTCACAACAGCATATGAACGAGGGATTTTTGGCAATGGCAGTAGAGTCATATCTATATTATTTTATAAGCAAACAGAACAGACCCTGATCAGACGGCTCCTACAAGAGCTGTCTGATTTGGGTCTACTTTGTTTGCAAAAGGTGTACTTATATATATATATGGAGTAAAGTGTAAAGTAAAGAGTACATATCCTCCATTCCTATATTTCCGTTCTTTCCTATTATTCCGTCCGCATCACAAAAGCGCTTGATATGGCGCGTGCAACCTCTCTACGTAATCGCTCAAAGTGTTTTCCGATTGTAAATAAAACACTTTTAGATACAGAGCCGAAAAAAATAGGGAAAAAACAGGTAAATTGAATGAAACTTTAAAGAAAAATATTATTTTCAACAAAAATATAAACATTCTCATCACGTGACACCATTTTTCTAACAATATTTCCCAAAAATAATCCGTTTTTCAAAGCTTAAAAAAATGACAGATGCCGCGGAAACATTCAGGCAGGTCTTTATTACGTGCCAAGCAAATAACACGTCACAAGTATACTGTTCAGCAAAACTTAGGGTTCATGTTATGAACATGACTCATGTCAAATTTTGTACAATGGAGTCTGTTATCAGACGGCATAAATACATTTCTGTACTTAATAAAATGCCCCAGTACACATCTAAATTGTAAATATGTTGGTATGTTTGAGTGTTATCTGTTTAGCTGATTGTAATCTGTATATTTCAAAGTATTTTTTAAAATAAATTCTCAGTTAACACGTTTTGTGAAATAACATATATATTTGAATTTATAAGGCTGATAATTCTGTCTTATTTTGTTCATGGTGCTTTTGAAAATGATTTCGATTAATACATAGTTCAACATGACTCAAAATGTTTATTAGGTGTAGTGAGTGTATGGGACTTAACCTTTCTTGTGCAGTATATATTTGACCCAGTTGTGCTCAAACACCTTTGAGTGGGAGATTATGACGTCATAGGAACGGCAATATAGGAAACATGGAGGCTGCATTTGCAGCATTGAGTGAGTTAAAAGAACCGGCATTTGGTTCAATTGTTGGGTTATTTGTTTACTTAAAGTGTTATTTTCTGTTAGAAAAATATTTTTTCTCACTATTCCTTCAAGGAAGCTCCTTGTTGCATTTAAAGTAATTGTTTATATGATAATTATTTTGCTAAGGGGAACGGTAATACAGGAGAAGGGGATATATCTTGTTATCCTCTAGTGTAACATTGAGGCTGTTAGGTATATAAGAACTAAAAACTCTCATTGCGGGAGAGCTAACTCTTTGGTGATAAGGTTTAATTAAGTGCTTGGAAATGTTGCCAAGTTAAGCAAAGGACTGCATGGTTACTGGCTGGATGGGCGGCAGCCAGGGATTGTTAATGGTGCATTCCACAATTGCTGGCAGAGGTGTGATGAAGACATGTCACTGCCACACTGAATTGCCTTATCAAACGTTATTTCCACATGTGAATATTCAGTAGGTATTGAAATTTGAAATAAACATAGAACAGGGAAATGGTTCAGTGACGGATTGAGCTGTTAATGGTTGGGTGACCACCAGGGATTGCCAATGGTGCATGTTACACTACTAATTAATATATACTGATAGTCCTGAAATGACATATATACTAACACCCCATGATATCAGTGATCTCACGATATTGATTATATAATCATGTCACTGCCACACTGAATTGCCTTACCAACCGTTATTTCCACATGTGAATATTCAGTAGGTATTGAAATTTGAAATAAACATAGAACAGGGAAATGGTTCAGTGACGGATTGAGCTGTTAATGGTTGGGTGACCACCAGGGATTGCCAATGGTGCATGTTACACTACTAATTAATATATACTGATAGTCCTGAAATGACATATATACTAACACCCCATGATATCAGTGGTCTCACGATACTGATTATATAAATATAAATCATGGTTTTGTTTCCCTTACTTCATTCAATATGATCACTCTATTTTGACAAAACCTGGTACTTGAGACACATTGAAAACTTAGAGACAAGTGAAAGAAAGGATTGCTGAATTGTATATTCAGTTAAGTTATATTTTCTTTGTATGCATATCAAATTCATTAAGTACACCAGTACCGTGGGGACACTGGCTGCCTTCTGTAGTAAAAATTAGATCTTTATACAAACAGTCATGTTCAAATTCTTCCAGTACTCCCCAAAGAGTTCTTTTACTCAATTTTCATCAGAATGCATAAGATTATTTTTCTCACAGCAGGGACCGGTCAGTATGGATTTTGCAATGATAATAATAAAAAAAATTAAACAAATCGGGATATATCCAATGTTAGTTTTTAACCTCTCCAGTGTAGCTGAAAGCATCGTAAGTGAGTAGAGCAATGCTCTGATTTAAAAACAAAACAAGAAACATTCATACAGCAGATTCGATGCGTCCACTGGAGTCAATCAAATATTTTTCACTGATTTTGCTAGTAGTTTACCTCTTTATTAATTTCTCTCAATAAACGAATCATTTGCCAAATCGGAATTTATTCCAGTCTTAATCCATAACTTGTCACACAACCTCTTTGGCCAAATATCCTTCGGCGAATGAGTCGTCGCTACAGACGCTTGAATCCAAGAACGATAACTGCCAAGAAACTGGTACAGGGAAGGTATAATCTAAATATCGCGGGCTTTTTTTTGTGGTGACTTTTGCGGGCTCCTGTATGCGCAGTGTGATCCAGACATGCCCGTTTGCTTATGAAAAATATATTCCACCATCTGACCCGGGTCTGCTATGTTTGCCTACGAAATAATATAGTCATGGTTAAATATTCCCGTATTCACATGGCACTACAAAATTTCATCTATTTGATATTCTTGATGCATGCATATTCATCAGTTTAAATATAATTGAAGGTAATTAAATTACTGTTTAGGTTGTTCTCATCAATATTGTTATCAACTGTTGTTCATGATCAGATAATTCATTTACCCTTTAAATACTCATTAATATTCATGTAAGAAATAGTAACATCATGAATATCAATTAGATATCTTTATAGTGGTGTGTGTGTGTGTGTGTGTGTGTGTGTGTGTGAACAACGGAACATGGCAGAATCAGGTCTATATTATTTTATAAGCAAACAGAGCAGACCCTGATCAGACAGCTACAATATGAGCTGATCTTGGTCTGCTTTGTTTGCAATGTATCTATAATATAGGTAAAGGGTTAAACAGGCGACATGCTGCTAGACTATACAACTTTATTTGGTTGACATCAAGAGAAAAATAATTTGTGTATTTGCTGTTGGTATACTGTGACTTTGTGATTACTTATGTGACCCAGAGTTGCTCAGCATCTCATCTGAATCCAAATTGGTTCATACTTTAAATCATGGTTTTTAACCCTTTCTTTGCTGACCTTTCAAATGGACTATTTCAAAATTCAAACAGGTCAAGCTTACTGTGAATATTTAAAGACAAGTGAAACATGACAAACAGTGCAGATCCTGATGAGAGGGCACTTCTAGTCCTCTCATCTGCATCTACATTATTTGCAAAGGGTATTAGTATCTAGTTTCCCATATTGTAAGGGTTAAAACACTGGGAAAAAATTTGTAGCAGGCAAATTTTACAGATTATAATTTTTATCCTAAAACTGTAGACCAGTACCAGCTGCTACATTGAGACACCAGTGTTCAGTGTCTGTACAAGTGTTTGCAATGTTATATAGACCAAATTTTTGGTGTTTTCAGCTCACCTGCTGATAGAAGTCTTCTATTGTCCATCATAATTGGCCATCAACAGCCCTTTCAATAGTTGTCCTGGTGGATATAAAATACACAAGACCAACATGTGCATGGCATCCACTCCAAGAGGCCGTGCAAACATGGTCTCCTGTTCCTGTGAATTCTGTTGTTTGTATATGCTTGTTTTGGGGACATATTTTGTTCTGCTGCATCACAATATTACTTAACAAGAGGGCCATGATGGCCTGTATTGTTCACTTGGTTGGTAGGCCAAGTGATTAATCAAGCCTGCGGATTTTGTCATATTCTTTTATACATAATACCATTATATTCATGATGTCATTATTCCTTACATGAATATTAAACAGGGAAAGGGACCATGAATTACAATTCAACAAGTATTAAGATTCTAGCCCTTTTTAATATAGAGAAATTTGGTGAAAAGTTTTCCTATATATTTCAATATAAACAAGATCAATCATTGCAAGGCAATACATAGTCCATGGCATCAGTCCCCAAACAAATTTATGAGACTGCCTTCCACTCTGCTCTTTGTACACATGAAGTTTCACTCCAATAGCATCAACAGAGCAGACAGAAGTATTGGACTGATGGAAGGACAGAGTACAATCCTACAGATAAAGTCCCCCTTTAGAGTGGGGGGGGGGGGGGGGGGGGGGGGGGTATATAATACATATAATGAATCTTGGATTTTTTAAGTTACCTATATAGACATATAAGGAAAATTAGCTCTCCCCCCTGGCAGCCATGTTTTTTGAGATATCAACATGGTTTGAACAATCCTGGTAGAGGGTCACCTCAGGACTGTTCCTGCCAAATATTGTTGAAATCTGACTGATGGTTGTAGAGAAGATGATTTTTTATGTTATCTATACAGGCGTATAAGGAAAATTAGCTTCGCCCCCTGATGGCCATGTTGTTTTAGATATCAACGTAGTTTGAACAATCCTGGTAGAGGGTCACCTCAGGACTGTTCCTGCCTAATATTGTTGAATTCTGACTGACGGTTGTGGAATAGAAGATTTTTTAAGTTATCTATATAGACATACATGTATAAGTAAAATTAGCTCCGCCCCCTGGCAGCCATGTTTTTTGAGATAACAACATGATTTGAACAAATTTATAGAGGGTCACCTAAGGACTCCTTCTGTCTAATTATTCTGAAATATGACAGGTGGTTTTGCAGAAGATTTTTCATTTGGGTGCCATGACAACCAGAGTTCTTAATGGAATTGAACCATGTGAACAATTTTTGAAGAGGACCATCCTGGCCAATTTTTGTCAATTTGCTTTCATAAGTTTCAGAGAAGATTGTTGACGACGAACATACACACAACTAAGGACAATGGATACAGGATCATCCCAATAGCTCAACCTTGGCACTTTGTGCCAGGTGAGCTTAAAAATTATACTACATGTGTATTTCAATGTGGTATCATATATAGAGGTTGTTACACGGGTGACTAGGGCCGCAGAGTGATATAGGCCCGTCACCTTGATATAGGCCCGAGGGAGATCAGAGATAAGGCAGAAACTATTTCTCAGCATGAAAACGGTTTTAAAAACTAAATTGACAGAATGGCGCTATTCCGACGTCATTTGGATGACATCAAGATGACGGTTTACAAGTTTCCAAAAATGGGCGTTGGAACTAGTGGCTAAACTGCACTTTACCGGTACGTGTACTGTGCAGAAATTTGAATCGATTCGAACGAGGATTGTCTTTGTAAAAGCGAGGGTTTGGATATTGGGACTAATCAGTATGTGTACGAGCACTTTGACAACATTTGCAGCATCGAAGCTGAACAAGACCTTCGCCTCGTAACGGGGTTCTGTTGCTATAGATTTAGAACAATTATCTTGGCAGCGGGCATATAGGTTATATGCCCGTCGCTAGGTCCGTATATGCCCGCTCTGACAATACAACTGAATTTTTTGACCGATATAGGACCATTTTGAGTGTGTAAAAATGTTACTATTTACAGTAACAAATGTAATAAGTTGCTATATGACAACAAATGCCAAATAGAATTCAAGTATCAACATGTAATAAAGGCTGTGCAATCTAGTAATGGGCCCATATTACACTGCCACACAATCCACAGGTCCAGATAAGATGTGTTACAAATTAAAACATTTTCTAGAATAACTTTGTTATTTCAAATTCTCCACCAAACTCTATGTTGTGACCACTCTTTAGAATTGTTTTGAGACTGTTCTAATGAGAAGTCACAACATAGAGTTTGGTGGAGAAAGGACAATTTTAGTATCTGAGTATGCACCTTTATCATTCTGTTGCTCTGAAAATCTCAGGTAAGGACAACTGTTTTGGAATGTTAATCACAAAAACTGACATTGATTTTTTAGTGTCGGAAAAGCTTTTATTTTGCATAATAATAGGATTCATTATCGGAACAGTATACCTTAACAATTTGGACTCATTCTATTATTTTCTGCCAACAATTTTTTTAACCCTTTCCCTGTTTAATATTCATGTAAGAAGTAACGATACCGTGATTATTTATTAGCTGATTTTTTTTATAACAGCATAAATTAGAAACTGAAGGGTTAGATCTATTATAATTTCGTAAGAAATCGGAGAAGAACCTGAACAGATGGCTCCTATAGGAGCCGTCTGAACTGGGTCTACTCTATTTGCAAAGGCATGCAAAGGTGTTTATATGAAAAGGAAAGTACTTGAATAGCTCTGATCTAATATTTCGACCACTAAGGGCCTTTTTCAAAGATTAACGGTATCATGTCAAAATACACATCACATTTTTGTTACATGCATTTAGCCATAAAATTATTATCAATAATTATCCTCAAAAATGTGACATGTGTTTTGACAGGACAATCTTTGAAAAAGGCCCTTAGTGGTCGAAATAATAGATCAAAGCTATTCAAGTATTTATGTACATGTATTGTATTAATTCCCTTTTTGGAATATTTTCTTCATTGTGAAAAGGAAAGGATTAAAAGAAATGTGATACAAAGTAACAAACAACATTTTTGTCCTAAACAGAAATGTATATTAGAACTATGCAAGAATTCTGTGAGAGTTAGCCCTTTACTCCATGAATATTCATGTAAGAAATAATGACATCATGAAACATAATTAGATGGATATTTAAAATTGCATAATAAAAAGGCAATCTATGCCATGGCACAGACTGCAGAATCAGATCTATATTATTCCACAGGCAAACAGAGCAGATCCTCATTACATGGTTCCTACTCTGTTTGCAAAGGCATTAAAAGGCATACTTATGGAGTAAAAGGTTGACCAGGCACATGTACACCTAAAAAAGAAATATTACAATTTCCAGCAATTTTATGAGATTAAGAATATTAATCAATTGCAATCACATAATAATCACATTATCTATTTTTTTGTAATGGTAGTTAACAAAATATAAAAGTAACAGAAACAGTAAAATTATAGTGTTAATACTGAACTGGAAAAAAAGAAGAAATAAACCCTTATCATGTCCAGCATGATATGAAATTCATTTGCACATACAGTAGAACTTGTCTTAACCCTTTCCCTCATATAGACGTGTTTTCACGTATTTGCAAACAGAGCAGACCCAGATCAGACGGCTCCTACAGGAGCCGCCTGATCAGGGTCTGCTCTGTTTGCTAATGGAATTTGATATATCTATTTCTTTACTTTCTTAAATGACTACAACATTCCACCTTCAATTTCTTCCATTAATATTCAGTAGGTATTGAAAATTGGAATGAACATAGAACAGGGAAAGGGTTAAGCCAACATCAAAAAGAGGTCTAAGTATGGGTATGTAAGTCAGGTGGTAGCTTAATGCAGATCAAAAGTGATGCAGAAAGCTCCTATAGGAGCTTTCTGCATAACTTTTACCCTGCATTAAGCAACCACTTGCTTTTTAAGATTCCTGTGTCCAATCAATATAAGGTCGCTTAAGACAGGTTCTACTGTAGCTTGGATCAAGATAAGAACCTGAGTAACTCAACATCTCATTAATATCCAAGTTATCTTATATTCAGACTGGTTTCTTATTTTTCTTTCCTGAATTGGGAGTAAGAAACAACTTGCAACAGGAGTTTCAAGCGACATCATTTTTACAGCAGGATAAGGGTTCATTTGGAAAGCACTAGAGTTCACAAATCATACTATACACTGATAAGAAAGATTAAAAAAAATAAAACATAACTGAAGAGAATTTTGTCAAGATTTGTCATTTTTTCTTTTTAAGAATTATAAATATTCAAACTTTTTAAGAAGCGCCTGTTATTGGTACATTGTACTTTCAATTATCACTCATAATTGCAATTTTGCTATTGGATCTGATCTCAAAAGTGTTACATGTAAAGTTACAATCAAATAATTTGAAATGCTTTCTTTAAGTATGAAATTCTTTTTACAGTTAAAATTTCAAAGCTACATGTAATTGAAAGAAAGATGCCTGCAGGCAAACTGCCAAGCCAAAGCAAACACAAAATCTACACAAAAAAATCAGAAAAGGGAGATAATACAATGAGTGATGCTAGAGTAATGTTCCTTTTTATTTGAAACAACATTTACTCATGATAATGATGTTTTCAAATTATACACTGTACTCTATCAATGCATAATAAGGTTATAGCTTAGACAGACACAATTATCAGATGAAGCGTAAAAACTAGGTAAAAAAGGGTCGTAATAACCTACTAACCTATGACATGTAATGTGACCCTCATTATGAACCCACGTGCCAAGTTTGGTTACTGTAGGTGTTATACTTTGGCTATAACTAACACAAACAAAAAGGTCAACCTGGAAATTCTCTAGGTCAATTAAGCGTAAAAATTACGTCAAAAAGGGGTCATAGTAACCTGCTAACCTATGACAAGTTTGGTTACTGTAGGTATTATACTTTGGCTATAACTAACTCAAACAAAAAGGTCAACCGGACGGACGGCATTCGCCAATCTATAAGCCTGGATTGCGAGCAATCCGGCCAAAAAGGGAAATAATGATAGTGACAGAAAAAAATAATGACAGAAAAGCGTGCCTTTGTACCTTCAAATACCTGGAATCAGTGAGTAAGGGAAGGAAAACCCTGACAGAAAACCACCGGCTCTCAAAAATGGGAGTTACTACTGGTACACAGCCAATCAAACGGTAGTGCAAAATCTACTGGATTACAGAAACCCATGATACACTAACTAAGGGCCTTATGTGCCAATGACTGGCATTAAAAGGATAGATGAAATGATGAGATGGTATAAGTAATTAAAAGATTTAAGTGATGCTAGAGTAATAGTTCTTGTACAGTGCATACCCTTTACTCATGATTAACCCTTTACTCCATATCTACATATTTTGACATCATTGCAAACAGTAGCAATCTAATCAGGGTCTGATGCTGATCTGTTTCTACTGTTTCTCTCATGACTAAAATTCCTTTGTTCACATGCCATAAAAAAAACATCAAATAAATATTGGTGATGTCATTACTTCTTACATGAATATTAATGAAGTAAAGGGCTAGTATATTTCTAAATTATATTCTAACACACCTCAGGCACACATCTACATAAACAAAGAAGGGACGTATCTATGTTTGAATTCTCTATAAAACACTGGACGCGCTGTAACAGCTTAACGTGACTTAATATGGTTTCGAAAATTCGTACGCCAGGAACGTAATGCCGTTGTGGTGGTGCAAGTTATAGTTAAATTGAAGTGTTAGAATCGAAATAATAAAATTTATACCAGTGTTTTATCGTGCAATCGAACACTGGTAGGAGTTGAGATGCGTAGCATAACTGCCGAATGCAAACACTGGTATGAATTTATTATTTTTTAATTCAAATCATGGCCATGGCAAACCTGGATGGATATGTACACATACTTGTATCCGCTGTCTTTGAGCATCATACGTATGCAAGATACATGTATTTGTAAAGTCAAAATTCATGTATAAATAATATTCATGAGCGAAAGGTTTAAATAAAACTAACAGATAAGCAAATGGTGTATAACTTAATCTAACTGCAGTTTTAGAAGCAGTTTAACCTGGATCTGCACTACAGTGTATAGTAAAACCCCTCTAAACCAGACATTCAATTTGGTATAAATACCGGTTTTGAAGACAGGTGGCAGCTTAATGCAGGGTGAAAGCCATGTAGAAAGCTTTCTGCATAACTTTCACTCTGCATTAAGCAGCAACCAGCCTAAAAGTACATGTATCTAAATTCTACTCTACTGGAATTTCAGTTTAAAGGTGTTTTTTTTAACTGCATATGCTTAATTCTGTCGGACTTAACAACTAGGGTAATTATGGTATGTCTGATATGTAGACTTACCACATGATCAATATTTATAACATCAAGCGAGTCACACAACGTGAGCCAAAGACAAATTGTTTTTGTTACAATCTCATCAACCATTTTATCATGTGAGCTCCTCGAGGAACCCTTTTAATCATGGTCTGCACGTTTTGTCACAATTACAATTTATTTCAGTAATAAATTTTGATACAATTTTTCTTTAATTAAAATTCAGAAAGGGAGGAGCCAGTGTTAATTATTCAGCAGGAACTAACTTAAAATTAACCCATTCCTCCATAGGCTATTTTTAGACCCAACCTCTGAGTGAATCTACCGAAAAGGAGCATTTACTAGAGAAAAGTAAAATTTTAGAATTTTGTTGTTCGAAACCATTGTGATAAATATTTATCACAATGGTTTCAAGAAGTGGTTATTATAGAGGCATAGAAAGGTGTATTTATGGAGGAAAGGGTTAACAAACATGTTTACAAATTCTGTTTGACTTACATTATTTATACACATAAACCTGATGAATATTTATGTCAGATTTATAACCACATTATGAACAAGATAGTTTTTGACCATGGCACGAACTGCATAATCGGACCTATCTAACTGAGCAAGCAAACACAGCAGATCCTTATTAGATGGCTCCTGCAGGAACCACCCGGTCTTGGTCTACTCTGTCTGCAAAAGGGATCAAAGGGAATTTCTATGAGTTAAAGAGTGAAGCAAGTAGCAAAGTGCTAAATCCAGATAATATCTACACTGAGATATCACAAGAGGAACACTGGCTTATCCCTTTACTTGATAAATATATACATGTGCCCTTCCTACTCGTAAGAAAATGTGAAATAGGGAATTTTGTACATCCCTTCATATCGTCACTTCGTGTTAAATTCGAAATATTCAAACTCCTTTTAATGAGAAACAGAAAACATTGTCCATTCATGAATGGCGCATTGATTTGCAAATACAGATCTTGTATTGCTCGTTTGTGCAATACGGAAAATTTATCTGAGAGGTTGTATTGCATGGTCCAATACAATCGTATTTTACTGCAGAAACTGACAGGTATATAATAACGAAATTTATTGCCATACAAAACATAGAGAATCTGCAACATAACGGTAAACAGGGTAGGACTCTGATCTTGGTCTGCTCTGTTTGCAATTATCAGGTAAACAATCATACATTACAACCTGTATTAAGCAGCCATCAATAAGAGGTCTAATTATGGGTCTGTGAGGCAGGTGGTAGCTTTATGCAGGTCAAAAGAAATGATGAAAGCTGTTATAGTAGCTTCCTAATTTACTTTTGACCTGCATTAAGAACCCCCTGATTTTTCTAAGACTCTATGTTCAGTACATGAATGACCGCTTAAGACAGCTACTGTATTTCAACAATCCAAAATATTCATGCATCATTACAAGTATATACTCAAATGAAATAAAAACAACAAAACTACAAAGTGAGCAACATAGCACTAGAAATCTCAATGTATATCAAAAGTACACATTATAAACCACCTGAAATGAAGGTCACATGCTCTATTGTTTTACATGTACATAAGAATAATGGTCTCATTGTTTAACCCTTTTCTTCATATAAACGCCCTTTTCACACATTTGCAAACAGAGTAGACCCAGATCAGATGGCTCCTATAGGAGCTGTCTGATCAGGGTCTGCCCTGTTTGCTTATGACATGATATAGGTCAGATTCTACAGTCCTTGTCAGAGAAAAAAAAATCTTGAATATTTTACAGTACAGTACAAAGCAATAGAACCTTCTCGTCCACCATTTCATAATAAAATAACAGTTAAATGAAAAAAAATTACTTAAAAAACAAACAAACAACGTATTTTATTATAATCACGCATCATAACAAATCTATACTCAAGCAAAATAAAAACAAAACAACAACTAAAGTGTAACAACATGGCACAAGAAACCTCAATGTATATTAACCCTTTCCTCCATGAATATTCATGGCAGAAAAAGTGATGTCATGAATATTAATTAGCATAATGGCTTTAATCATTTTGATGGAGAGTCATCCTAGAATTATTTCTGCAAAATTATACTGAAATCTACCAAGTGGTTTCACAGATTTTTAAAATTTCCAGCATAGCCATTCGGACATTAACCCAACCCCTGGTGTCCATAAATTTTAATGAATCAAAACGATTTTTAAAAAATCTGGTAAAGTGTCACTTAGGAATCATTCCTGTAAAATTGTATGGAAATATGGCTGGTGATTTCAAGAGAACACTTTTTAAAATTTTCAATATAGCCACATTTTAAACAAACAAAATATTTAACCAGTTTTGGTAGTGGGAACTAAATGATCATTTCAAATTCTGCCGAATCATAATGAAATCTGGCATTTGGTTGTAGAGAAGATTATTTTAATCTTGGGGTTGGGTTTACATTTGTTTCAAAGCAACTGTTCCTCTATCTCTCAAAACTTATTTTATATGGCAGGTTGAGGACAACATGGTTGTAACTCCAAAACACACTGTATAAAGTAGAATGTTTTATTGCACTAAACCAACACCTTAACAAATCTACAATAGAATATCTCCCCACCATTTACTCTATAAATATGCCTTTAAATACCTTTGCATACAGAGTAGACCCAGATCAGCTGTCTTCCACAGGGTCTCGCTATTTTAAGTCTGATTCAACAGGTTTTTTTTTTATCAGGATCAATCAAGACTTCTATTGTTACATTTGACATTATAAATAATATGCTGATTTATATATGTATTCATACACAAATTATTTCATAGAAGAATTTTCATTAAATATCAGGTTAAGCATCTAAGTTGAAAATAAGCATGCAGAATGAAAATAATTAACCCATTCCTACTGAAAGACACCTTTTCAAACAGAGTAGAACCAGATCAGACAGCTCCTGTAGGAGCTGTCTGATCAGGGCCTGCTCTGTTTGCTAGTGATATTTGATAGATATTTTTCAACAGTACCTTCTGTCCACGTTTCATTATAAAGTTTTGTCAATGATTATTCATACCGGCATGAAATCTTAAATACCGTAATGTTCAAGTGGGAATGGTTTAACCCTTTCCCTGTTCTGTGTTCATTCCAAATTTCAATACCTACTGAATATTCATAGATAAAATGATTATAACGAAATATTGAAGATGGAAAATTATAGTCATTTTAGAAAGTAAAGACACAGATCTTTGAAATTCTATTAGCAGCAGAGTAGACCCTAATCAGACGGCTCCTATAGGAGCTTTCTGATCTGGGTCTACTCTCTTGGAAATGTGTGAAAACACGTTTATATGAGGGAAAGGGTTAAGTCTGCAACATGTACTATTTAATTATCCGACATTAAGCTGACACATGTCTTAACCCTTTCCTTCATATAAACGCCTTTTCATTCCTTCATATAAACGCCTTTTCATTCCTTCATATAATCGCCTTTTCATTCCTTCATATAAACGTCTTTTCATGCATTTGCAAACAGAGTAGACCAAGATCAGACAGCTCCTATAGGAGCAGTCTGATCAGTGTCTATTCTGTTTGCTAATGGAATTTGATAGATCTATTTCTTTAGTCTAAAATGGCTACAATATTA
Organism: Azorinus chamasolen; assembly: GCA_963576725.1. Classification (NCBI taxonomy): domain Eukaryota; kingdom Metazoa; phylum Mollusca; class Bivalvia; order Cardiida; family Solecurtidae; genus Azorinus; species Azorinus chamasolen. Next base: position 2,259,442 of record OY755246.1, read on the forward strand.
CCCCTTACATATTGCATTATAAGTACTTGTCTATGAATATTCAGTAGGTATTGAAATTTATAATAAACATAGAACAGGGAAAGGGTTTATGGTTGAACATAAGAAAGTATTTACTGCACACATATCAAGATCAATCATTATTATACAATACTGTTTATTTATCAGTAAAACATCACAGCGTTTCCATAGCAATAGTTTACTTATGACGTATATATCACAGTGTTTCCACAAAAAGTTATATCAAATGGTATACCTATAAAACATGGCATAATACTACAATAGTAGCCCATGAGTTTTCACAATGATTTAACGTCTTTTCCCAGTTTGCTTCTCCTGAAGTGTCCAGTAGGCTTCTGACCACACATGGCTGCTGTGGGCAATCAGAATCTCCTCAGGAAATCCATCAAGCATTGCTATGTCCAGTGACGGCCTCTCTAGCTCCTCTATGTAACCATACAACCAGCCAAACATCCTGAAAACATATCAAAATGCAGTACCCTTTAGCATGTTAACTCGGCTTTAAAATTAATTTAAATGCTGGCTTAACCCTTTCCCTCATATAAATGTGTTTTCACGTATTTGCAAACAGAGTAGACTAGATCAGACCGCTCCTGGAGGAGCCGTCTGATCAGGGTCTGCTCTGTTTGCTAATAGAATTTGATATATCTCGGTCTTTGCTTTCTGAACTGTCTATAATGATCCACCTTCCATATGTCTTTATAGCTATTTTGTTAATGATTATTCAGTAGGTATTGAAATTTGAAACAAACATAGAACAGGGAAAGGATCTGTTGTTGTTGGTACTAACTTACAATGTATTTAATCCCTTCCCTCATATAAATTCCTTTGCAAACAAAGTCGATCAAGGTCAGACAGCACCTGTAGGAGTAATCTAATCTAACCAAGGCCTGCACGGTTTGCTTATGAAACTAGAAATCTGACTCAGTTAGAGAGGTCCCTGCAGATGATCTTTTGTTGAATATAGCATTTTTGATAAATCAAGGGCAACTAACTCTGGACATGGTGATCTCATTCAACCCAAAAACTTCCTCTAATAATAATACACATATGCCCTAAATATGAACCAAATATGTGAAGTACTGTTTGACAAATGTTTATGACATTCTTGATGAATCAAGGGCAGATAACTCTAGACATAGTGATTTGATTCAACTCAAAAACTATAGGTGTCTTCCTCTGATGATACTAAGCATATGCTCTCAATATGAAACCAATATGTGAAGTACAGTCGAGACTGCCTTAGCGACCCCCTGGTTTCAGCGACTCCCTCTCATATGCGACCGTGTTTCATCCCGCCCAACATATTTTCTTATAATTTTGGTCTGAATTAAGCGACTCCCTGTCTTACGTGACAAGCGACCCTGATTTTGCGAACCAAACATAGGCTTCGGTCTGTATTAAACGACATTCAATTATCAGTTTCTTTTGTTTGTTTACATAGCGCGTCGGTTTTTCACACCATATTAATTAGGGAAAACCCGGGATTGCAATCACACGTGAACTAGCTGGTTCCCGACATCCGCTCTACAGATACATGTACGCGAGCAGAATATTCAGGAAACCAGTCATGTCAAACATGGCTACGTACGTCGTATACAAGATTCGCCGGAGGAGATTTCGAGCGACAAAATTGTTAAAGAACGACAAACAACTTTTAAACAAGGCAGCTAATTCGATCTGGTTTGCGATTATTAAGGGCTCTTTAGTTCAGAACGGTCTTTATAAATATTAATCAGTATGTGCATAATACATGTCTCTATCAACATTACTCGAAAGTATGCTTGGTAATCTGCACCTGGTTTATATTTATATCATTAAGTGTTTAAACCTTTCCTTCATATAAACGTGTTTTCACGCATTTGCAAACAGAGTAGACCCAGATCAGACAGCTCCTAGAGGAGCCGTCTGATCAGGGTCTACTCTGTTTGCTAGTGGAATTTGAAAGATGTTTCTTTTCTTTCTAAAATGGCTACAATGTTCCACCTTCCATATTTCATTATAACTATTTTATCCATGAATATTCAGCATGTATTGAAATTTGTAATAAACATAGAACAGGGATAGGGTGAATTTAGTGCATGCACTTATATGTGTATTATATTTGTACATTGTATCGTACATGCACTAATGTTCTGGTAAGTGAATGATTTATTAATTTATTAAATTTTTAAATTAGCGTTTATTTGTGATAATAAATGTTGTATAAATGTATTAAATAATAGATACATAATCTAATTGTATTAGACTGGATTAGTACACAGTTTTATTTTTCTCTTAAGAAGATCTCTTACATGTACATGTAGTTTCGGTATACGTCATGTATTATATCCTAGGTCTGTATTAAGAGACTCCCTGTCATATGTGACCTTTTTCATGAAGTCCCTTGGAAGGTCACATATGACAGTCTCGACTGTAGTTTGAGTTATCACGTCACATTAAAAGTGTTGACATAAGTTGATGGCATTTTGAATGAAACAAGGGCAGATAACTCTAGACATAGATCTGATTCAACCCAAAAATTATAAGCGTATTCCTCTGATGGTACGAAGCATAATATTATGTCCTTATAATGAAACCAATATTTGAAGTACTTTTAGAGTTATCCGGTCACATCAAGTGTTGACGGATGGATGGATAGATGGACAGACGGACAGACAGACAGACAGACAGAAAATGTGAGTCCTACATATTTCTATTGCAGGGCCCGAATTATAAAAGCTCTACAGACGCCTCCTACAGGAGCAAGGTCTGCTCTGATTTGCTTATGAAATTAATAAAGATCTCACTCTACAAATTTCTACCAATACCCCAAAATCCTGTATACATGTGCCAATATAACAGATCAGCCAATAAATATTCATCATGTCATTGTTTCTTACATGGATATGCAACAGGTAAAGTGTTAAGCTGCTGAGAAGCTAATGAGCATGTGTGAAACAGCCAGTATTCTGATGACATGCCAACATACTCAGCATCTCTGCAAGCTGCTGGCATAAGCAGATCAGCTGATGCTCAGCAGGACAAGGTGTAAGCTAGTATTTCTTCCTTTTGAAAATATATTCAGTAAAACCTCTCTATAACAGCCACTAAATTGTGTTAATTAGTTGGTATTCAGGGCAGGTGGCTGCTTAAAGCAAGGTGAAAGTAAAACAGAATGCTCCAATAAGAGCGTTCTGTTTTACTTTCACCTTGCTTTACGCAGTCACCTGCATTTAACACAAAATACTTAATGTAATTTAGTAGCCGTTATGGAGAGGTTTTACTATTCCTCTACTTTAATGCTTGGAATATACCTTCGATTTCTTTTAACCCTTTAACTGTTCAATATTCATGTAAGAAACAATGCCATCATAAAAATTCATTAGCTGAATTTTTGTAATTTACAATTTTCAGGAGAACGTTTTTGAATTGACAAAAACTGTACAATAAGATCTATACCATGTCATAAGCAACCAGAGCAGACCCTGATCAGACAGCTCCAACAGGAGCCATCCATTCAGGATCTAATCTGTTTGAAAATGTGTTAAAAGGCCTCCACATGAAGGAAAGGGTTTAAAACAAACAGGTAAGAACCTAAACTGTTTGGATCCAAATTAAAGGCTAAGCTGCTCAATGTGTCATCTACATCAAAAGTATTGTTAATCCTTTAAAAGTTGAAGGCATTTTTATAACAGAAATAGAGGATCTGTTGCAAGTTGTCTTTTAAGATCACTAAAGGAGCCTTAGAAAATGTTATTAAGCGAGCTTTTTGCCATTTTCTTGGTGAGTTTAGGAACATGTGATCTTAAAAGACAACAAGCATCAGATTCTGTTTCTCACATAACCAAACAGTGTAGATCTAGATCTATTTTCGCCCTTTTAATAACATGTAAACATCGATTTTCCCCAAGTTTGACGTCATATACGACGTATGACGTCATATATATTCTAAAGTGTTCTTACACATGTTACTGATAAGAGAATCTTAACCTGTTTTTCTAACTTGGAGATAAGAGAAGTTATGTGAGAATAGTCCATTATTGTTAAATGGTAGAGACCATTCAGAATGAATGGGTACAGACTGCCAGAAAATGATCTAGGTCTACACTGTATGCAAATACAAGTACATGTACACTCATTTTCAGCATTCAAAGGAGTATGGTTACATTAATGTACTATTGAATGTCATACAAGTAACAACTCTGCTGGTATTTATCAAGACAAGCATAAACAAGAAATATGTCCTCAGATATGTATGCCCTCTATTACATATGAATGTATACCCAAATTATAGCCTTTGGCAAGGCATATAACATAGAGTTTGTTATTGATTGTTTATCAAGACCATACTCAAGATGCACATAATAATGAACCATGCTATAAAGTTTCATGACTACATCAAACACTATTGGAAACATGCTCCCCACAAAATGTGTGACAAATAGATGGATGGACATAGGCAAATCTAAATGCTATGCCCCTTTACCAACTTATTTCATGAATATCTATGTAAGAAATAATGACATCATGAATATCAATTAGATTATTTTTTATAATGACATATAATGACAAACTGTAGAATCAGATATACCTGGTATATAATTCCATAAACAAACAGCAGATCCAGATTAGATGGCTCGTACAGGATCCATCTGATCTGGGTCTACTTTGTTTGCAAAGGTATGAAAAGACAGATTTATGGAGTATTTAAGGGTTATTCAAAATTGGGGGCGTAAAAATGTACCACAGATCCCTACGGCATTTCAGCTGGTTTTTGTCTAGCTATTTTGTAAACTGTTTTCTTACTGTTTTGTTGCCTTGTCTACGTAATCATCATCATTCGTGTTGTCACGCACAGAGACCACCAATACAATATACTCATGGAGAACTTCAACAAGCAGGGAGAGTTTCTCTACAGACATATTCTTCATGTACTGCTTGAAATGTTTCAAGGCATCTTTGGGTATTTCCTTGTGATACTTCGGTTCTATGTTTTCAAATATACTCTGAAAGAAACAAGAAATATTGAAATCCAGCGAAAACTGTGTTTTTGTCTTGGTTTCATTTAAACAAAAGTAACCATGACAATTATAATTAGCAGGAAAATTACCCCTCAGTCTTAGCTAATATTGGATAGAAATAGCCTTCTGTTGGTGGCTTTTTACAGATAACACCGGCTCAAAAATAAATTAAGAAGTTATTTTCATGCACTTCACTCTGCATGTATTTTTGCATTTGGCTAAACTGACATTTGACCTACAGGAGTCATCAGATCTGGGTATTCTCTGTTTGCAATGGTGTTCAACGGTGTATCTATGGACTACAGACTGCCCCAAATACCAACAAATTAACACAATTTAGTGGTCGTTATAGAGAGGTTTTACTGTAAAACAAACAAATTGGAAAATGTTTAGGAAACAACAAACAAGACTTTATTATAAAAGGATAAGGATTACTCCTTTAACTAAAAATCCTGGTTTTTTTTTTGCATTTGCAAACAGAGGAAACCCATAATAGAAGCTTTTGTGGGAGCTGTCTGATCTTAGTCTTCTCTTGCTAATATATCACATATTTGATTTGTTTCCTTACTGTTTGCTATTGCAAATCATTTACCACATTTCCTGTTTCTAATACAAGAATCAAACTAATTAATATTCGTAATGGGCAGAGTATTGTATGAATATTCATCAGGTGATGACTTAAAGATACAATAAATCTTGGTCTGCTCTGTTTGCTTATGAAACACTATAGATATGATTCTACAGTTTCTGTCATGGCAAACTATTCCTGTGTTCATTTGTCTTTATAAAAGTAATCTAATTAATATTCATGATGTCATTACTTCTGACCTGAATATTCATGGAGTAGAGGGTTAATCTTAATTCTCCTTTGAAGTCTAGCCTAATTAATCTAGCACCTGTCCTAGCAGTTCTAAAACATGTCCAAGACAAGCTTCAGAAACAAGATCAAATGAGGAAGAATGCTTACCTCTGTCGGTTGGTTATGGTCAGCAATTTGTTTGGACTTGAGGAAACTTAGAAGCAGCCAAAGTGACTGTGCATGCCGGAACTGGCATTCCTGTGTGAAATATCAATAAATATAAAATACAAATAAACCGCTTATAACATTGCAAGGAGTGTAGAACCAGATGGCATATCATCTCTGTGATGAAGTATCTGATCAAGTTTTACACTGCATGGAATGATAGAAAAAGATATAATTTCTAAAATGTCTTGTCTGATATAATATGGTTTGAAACTAACTTTATGTAAAAAATCATTTTTGTATCGAAAAAAAAATCCAAAAACTTTGATTGCTGCAAAAAAATTGCATTCATCAGGCTCCAAAAGCTTGTTAACCTTGTATTACCTGTAAATACCTTTTCACACCTTGCCAAACAATGTAGAATCAGATCAGATAGTTCCTATAGGAATTGTCTGATCACGGTCTGCTCTGTTTGCTTATGTGAGAATACAGACCTGATTCTGCGGTTTTCTGCCTGAGCCAAAGTGTTCCGTGTTCATATGCCATTACAATAAACAGAGTAATTAATATTAATGATGTCATTATATTTTAAATGAATACTCAACAGGGAAAGGGTTGACAGGATCAACTGTAGTAAAATTCAAACCTTTTGACTGGTCAGAGAGTTCTCCATTTTCAGTGTGTTGACCATGAAGTCATTCAGACTGTGTCCAGGGTTTCCACCAACTGATGTGAGAAAGCTGATAGCTATGTCAAGGCTGTCCAAGGATGTACACAGGTCTGGCAGGGATTTGAACTCACTACTGAACTGGCTCTTCACTGCTGCATTCAAGCTCTCCTGTGGATGTAGATTTAACTCTTCATTTAAATGTCCATTCAAGGCTATTCAAGGCTTTGCAAACAGAGTAAACCAGATCAGATGGCTCTCTTATCCGAGTCTGGTCTGTTTGCTTATGGAATAATAAAGATCTGTATCCATGCTTATAAAACTTTTTAGTTGAGTCTGAGTTCGTTCTCAAGTTTTTGATTGGTCAGATTTGAGCCAAATCCGACCAATAAAAAGCTTGAGAACGAACTCAGACTCAACTAAAAAGTTTCATAAGCATGGACCAAGATGCTACAATTTCTACTAATACCAAAACACCCTTTGTACAATGTCATTATAAAAATTAAGGTAATTAATATTAATGATGTCATCATTTCTAACACGAGTATTAGACAAGGAAAGGGATATAGCCATGAGCCAGAAAGAAGAGATAAGGAATTAAAGCAATGTAAAATCACAACCTGCCCGACTGTAGAGCTTCAGATAGGAGATCAAAGCTACATAGTTCTCAACAATGCTGACTTCATTTCTTTGAAACAAGTACTCACAACTAAACCCAAAATTTGTTTTAGACCACTAGCCATAGACCAGTGGTAGTTTATATCCTTATACTAATGGATTTTAGTTTTCTTAAATGGATTTTAGTTTGCTTAATTTTCCGTTTGTCGACATTTCATTTAGCAGTGGATGCTGCAAACAAAAAACATCCTTTTGCTCCAGTGCTGTTTCGTGATAAGGAAAATTAGGGCGAATTGATCCAGTTGTGAAATTAATTAAAAATCAGGACTCACAGTTTTGTTCTTCTGAAATACTCTAAAAGGAATTGCGCTTGGTTGAACAAGATTGTCAAAAAATAGGCATATCAGTGACATTCTGTTGGCAAAAAGCACATGTACATGCATACTCTATACACTATATACGACAAGTTACGCATATGAATCTACAAAATATGATTTCATGGATAATCCGAAGGTAGCGGTAATCCAAGCATTTTCTCAGTTCCTGACAGTCCTTGGATTATCTCCACTTTACTGTAATCACTGTATAAATATTTATGGACTGACATTTTACATCTACACAATAACCCATTGCCTCATTGACTATTTTTATACCAAACCTATTGAAATGAATTTACTGAAAAGGAGCATTTACAAGAATGCGTGTTGTGAAACACTATGCCCCTGATATGACCTTTGACCTTGATGTTTGACTCTGAACAGACAAACTAACCAACAGACAGACAGAGCAAAACCAATATAACTCCTTTTGGGTAGATTCATTCAAAGACGTTGGGTCTAAAAGTAGCCTATGGAGGAAATATATAAATACACAAAATATAGGTGCACTTTCACAAAATGTAGGTTCTAACCGTTCCATGGGAAATTGTGTAAAACATGGACATAAACTGAACCTACCTGTTTCAATCATGCAATCAAGAGTTATTGTAATCTACAGACCCAACAACACTACAGTTTACCTGTGGGATTTTATCTGCAAGCTTCTTAAACACCAGTGCATTGGTTACCTCTGCCCTGTATACCATAAGCTCAATCTGAAAACAGAAAGTACAAAAATAACTATCGGTGACTTTGAAATAAATTTTTCCAACAAACTGAGTACACAAGAACTTGGACAAATGTCAAAGTATCACTTAACATTTCTAGCATTTGAGCACTCACAAAACAAAAACATTAACAAATGAAAAAGTGCCCTTCATATAAAAAGTAGAGTCTGATCTATTATTATTTCATAAACACACAGAGCAGACCCTGACTGGTTCCTACAGGAGCGGCCTGATTCTGGTATACATTGTTTGCAAAGTCATTAAAACGTGTTTGTATGAAGGAATGGGTTAAACCCTTTTGAATTTCTGAAATAAGTTTGGTATTTGGGAATGGTGCATACCCAGATCAGAGTGCTTTTAATCAAGGTTTATGCTTTTTGTCATAGACTCTAGTTACATAAAAATGGATTCCATATAGAAAATTGGGCATTTAAATGGTCAACACTGCAACTGGAATGGTTCTCTAATGGTGTTGACGGGGCCTCAATGATTAAGTGGTTATGGTCTTTGACTGACAATTACTTAGCTCCTCACCATAACTGTGGTTTGAATTGGGCGTTAGCATTCTTCATGTGAGGAAGTCTTCAAGCTAGCTTACAGTAGGTCAGTGGTTCTACCCTGTTGTTCTGTGCATGAAACATTGCAATTCGTTCTATGCATGGAAAAATCCTTGAGGTCTTCTTCCCCCTGTAATTAGTTGGACATTGCAATATGACTGAAATACTGACAAACAAAACGTTTAGGTCAAACTATACCTTCAGTGTATTATTATCCTCGATCTTGATCAGTGACTTGGAGAACAGGAACCTGTCCATCAGTTGTTTCTCTAGACCATCAAGGTCATACTCAATCTTGGTGCCTTTGCCAATCTCAAATGAGTATTTACAGTTGGCCAACACCAATGGCAGGATATCTTGCTGGGGATCGTAGCTGATCAGGTGGGCTCCAGTGACGTCCTTTGGTGCAACTCTCAAAATACTATCCTTGCTCCTGTAGAAAGAATGGCAGTACATGTAATTAGAATTAAAGTAAAACCAATTTTAAAAGGAGTGCCAATAGATCTGGGTCTACACTGGAATTTTAAGGGAGGTGGTAGATTAAGGTTGGAACTTAAGTATGCTGAAAACTCTAACAGGAACTTTCTTCTATACTTCTTTCTTGCTATAAGGAATCATTTGCTTTTTTGGGCTTATATATTTAATCAATGATTGGTTGATTGACCCTTTCAGTGTGGAAAATTAATCATTAATCTCCTTTTCAAACTATGTATACCCAGATCAGAGGGATCCTAGAGAAGTCCTCTCATCAGTCTGCACAGTTTGTCATGTTACATTTTTCTTAAAAAAAATCCCAAATGTGAACTGGAGTAATTCAGCATTTCATTTATATCCATATTATGTGATACACTGATAGAAATAGAGAAAAAATAATTAGAAGTGATGAAGACTACATTTTAATGGTTCAAAAGTTATGACCAATATTAATTTTGTTTTAGAAATTTGAACTTTGACATAAATATATAACCTTGACCTTTCACCTACTGACCTCAAAATCTATATGGGTCATTCATTTATCATGATCAACCTTCCACCAGATATCACCTTCCTACCAAATATAAAGACACCTGGTAAAAATAAGTTTGGCAAAACCATTTAATAGTTATTAATCAGAAACCATTTTGTATACAAAGCTCATTGTAAATTGACATGTCACCAAGTGACCATCTATCAATCATGTCCAAAGTCTCTACCATGTTTCAGGATCTTGGGTCACAGACATTTTAAGTTATTTATTGGAAACCATTCTGTATAGAAATTTTCTTTGACCCAATGACCTCAAAATCAATTGAGGTGCTAGTCATGACCAAGCTGCATACTAATTTTGAAAATCATTTGCCTTTACATACCTGTTATTGCGTGAAACTGATACTTACTCCTGTTCACGGTCAGTGACCTAGATCTTTGACCCATTATACCCAATAATCAACAGGTGAAAACTACTGATCATGTCAAACCACTGTAAGAAGTTTTAGGAACTTAGGCCAATGTGTTCTCTACTTATTGACTGAGAACCATTTCGTCTGTCAAACGATATGGGCAAAGCAATATACTAATCTTTTTTTGAAGCAGGACATAATAATTATATTTTCTGCATAAATCCATTTCCCCATAATATCAAAATTTATGTAGTATCTAAATTTACATTCACTAAAAAAATTTCAAATCTTATGTACCTTCTAGTGGCCTTAGCATATGCTGTAAGAAAGTCATTTTGTTTCCTCATGAGGAAGTCTAGCATGGCATAAGAGCAGAGTCCCATATCTTTTGTCGTTGGCAGGAGTACAGCTATAGGCATTTTTTCTGTGATTCTCTTGCTACAGTACTCCTTGGACACCACCATACCACCAAGCTCTGTCCAGCACACTGTAACAGTATAAACATATACAGTAAACCCTCTCTATAACAGCCACTAAATTACATCAAGTATTTTGTGTTAAAGGCAGGTGGCTGCTCAAAGCAAGGTGAAAGTTAAACAGAACACTCCTACAGGAGCGTCCTGTTTTACTTTCACCTTGCTTTAAGCAACCACCTGTCCTAAATACCAACTAATTACCACAATTTAGTGGCCGTTATTGAGAGGTTTTACTACAGTAAAACTCATTTAAAGCGACCATCAAAAAGACGTCAATTTCCGGGTCTTAAAGGTAGGTGGTAGCTTCACGCAGGATGACAGTTATGCGGAAAGTTTTCTACATTACTTTCATCCTGTGTTAAGCTTCCATCTGATTTCCAATAATTCTGAAAATAGGAAATCGTTTGAAAACAAAAGTAGCTATGCAAAAAGAGAAAACTGCAGACTTGGTTTTATTGAGTCTGTTCACGAGTAGTTATTAAAAGTGCAACACTACACACACCACTTGGCACCAGCTAAGCAGTATTCAATTTTCTTAACTAAAAGCATTGAATCTAATGATCCCATAGGACCAGAAAATATAACAAGTACGGAGAGATGATTTCAGGTATAAATCTCCCTGTTGCAATGCAGCTTTTGAAATCAAATCCACCTTCCAGTCCTCCCCAGTTGAGCCACAGGATAGGAAGGAATGTGGATGAATTGAAGCAGTAAAGAACCTTCTTATCAGTATAGGACCTTCTTATCAGTAAACCTTCTTATTGCATTTACCTTGAAGTTTTAGGACATAAGTCACACTCTCCATCAGTTTGTAAGCAAATTTCAGGTACTTTAAATGTGGAATAATAAAAGCAATAATAACTAGAATTATCACTAAAGGTGATGAATACCCCCACACGGCAGCCTTGATTGCAAATCCAAGTTTTGAACATGTAACAGGACCAAATAACAAAAATACCAAAAGTTCAAATAGAGAAAATTCTGTAATTTATGCCAAGTATCAAGTGAAACAGGTTGAAATTGAAGGAGGAGTTCAAAGTACTAGATTTTGCCTGCCAATTTCAAGGCCAAATGTCAAGGTCAAGGTCACAGAGACCTGAAATTTGTGTCTTGCACATCTACTACTCCTGAGTAACATTTATGCCAAGTATCAAGTAAATCAGGTTGAAAGTGAAGGAGGAGTTCGCCATACAAGATTTTGCCTGCCAATTTTAAGACCAATTTCAAGGCCAAAGGTCAAGGTCACAGAGATTTTAAAGTTGTGTCTTGCACATCTACTACTCCTGAGTAACATTTATGCCAAGTATCAAGTGAATCAGGTTGAAAATGAAGGAGGAGTTCAAAGTACAAGATTTTGCCTGCCAATTTTAAGACCAATTTCAAGGCCAACGGTCAAAGTCAAGGTCACAGAGACCTGAAATTTGTGTCTTGCACATATACTACTCCTGAGTAACATTTATGCCATGTATCAAGTGAATCAGGTTGAAATTGAAGGAGGAGTTCAAAGTACAAGATTTTGCCTGCCAATATCATGACCAATTTCAAGGCCAAAGGTCAAGGTCAAGGTCACAGAGACCTGAAATTTGTGTCTTGCACATCTACTACTCCTGAGTAACATTTATGCCAAGTATCAAATGAATCAGGTTGAAAGTGAAGGAGGAGTTTGCCGTACAAGATTTTGCTTGCCAATTTTAAGACCAATTTCAAGGCCAAAGGTCAAGGTCACAGAGATTTTAAATTTGTGTCTTGCACATCTACTACTCCTGAGTAACATTTATGCCAAGTATCAAGTGAATCAGGTTGAAATTGAAGGAGTAGTTCAAAGTACAAGATTTTGCCTGCCAATTTCAAGACCAATTTCAAGGCCAAAGGTCAAGGTCAAGGTCACAGAGACATGAAATTTGTGTCTTGCACATCTACTACTCCTGAGTAACATTTATGCCAAGTATCAAGTGAATCAGGTTGAAATTGAAGGAGGAGTTCAAAGTACAAGATTTTGCCTGCCAATTTCAAGACCAATTTCAAGGCCAAAGATCAAGGTCAAGGTCACAGAGACCTGAAATTTGTGTCTTGCACATCTACTACTCCTGCGTAACATTTATGCCAAGTATCAAGTGAATCGGGTTGAAAGTGAAGGAGGAGTTCAAAGTACAAGATTTTGCCTGCTTATTTCAAGACCAATTTCAAGGCCAAAGGTCAAGGTCAAGGTCACAGAGACCTGAAATTTGTGTCTTACACATCTACTACTCCTGAGTAACATTTATGCCAAGTATCAAGTGAATCAGGTTGAATGTGAAGGAGGAGTTCAAAGTACAAGCTTTTGCCTGCCAATTTCAAGACCAATTTCAAGGCCAAAGGTCAAGGTCAAGGTCACAGAGACCTGAAATTTGTGTCTTGCACATCTACTACTCCTGATTAACAATTATTCCAAGTGTCAAGTGAATCGGGTTGAAACTGAAGGAGGAGTTCGCCGTACAAAATTTTGCAGACAGACCGACCAACCGCCCGCCCGCCCGACCGACAGGCTGATTCCAGTATACCCCCCTCAAACTCTGTTTGTGGGGGTATAACTAGAGGTTTTTGGCACAAAAACTGACGTCTCCCCTCTAATAAAAACAATATGTAAAGGGAAATCACTAAAAATGTTATGGACTTGATGATTGATACTTCCCCTCATTATGCGCTTTCCTCACTACATTTTTCAAGAAGAAAATGATAACAGCTAATAACTTAAAAAATATTGATACCAGAGTTATGGCCCTTGTGTGGATGATGCTTACTTTCATCATGCTCTTTCCATAAATTAAATGTCATTCCAATAGCATCAGTCCAACAGGAGTTATTGATCGGACAAAAAACGTAACAAAGGGTAATAACTCCAAAAGTATTGAAGCCAGAGTTATGGCCTTTGTTCATGACACTTTCTCTCATCATGTTCTTTCCATGTATAAAGTTTCAATACAATGGCAAGAGCCATGTAGGAGTTATCGTTCGGCCAAAGAAAGCGTTAAACAAATGTACAAGGGGCAATAACTCTCAATTTATTGAAGCCAGAGTTAAGGACCTTATGTATGACACTTTCTCTTATCATGATCAACCCATGCATGAAGTTTCACTCCAATGGCATGTGCCATATAGGAGTTATCATCCTGACAAAAAAAAATTGTGTTTTTTTTTACAAAGGGCAATAACTCCAATATTAGTGAAGCCAGAGTTATGGACCTTGAGCATGACACTTTCTCTTATCACGTTCTTTCTATGTATGAAGTTTCAATCCAATGGCATGAGCCATATAGGAGTTATCGCCCAGACAAAAAAATTGTTGAAAAAATTACAAGGGCAATAACTCCACTATTAATGAAGCCAGAGTTATGGACCTTGTGTATGACACTTCCTCTCGTCATGATCTTTCCATATATGAAGTTTCAATCCAATGGCATGAGCCATACAGGAGTCATCGTCCGGACAAAAAAGTGTGCATTTTTTTACAAGGGGCAATAACTCCTATATTAGTGAAGCCAGAGTTATGGACCTTGTGCATCACACTTCCTCTCATTATGATCTTTCCATATATGAAGTTTCAATCAACTGGCATCAGGCATATTGAAGTTATCGTCCGGACAAAAAAGTGTGAATTATTTTTACAAGGGTCAATAACTCCTATATTAGTGAAGCCAGAGTTATGGACCTTGTGCATGACACTTCCTCTCATTATGCTCTTTCTATATATGAAGTTTCAATCAACTGGCATTAGGCATATTGAAGTTATCGTCCGGACAAAAAGTGTGACGGACAGACGGACAGACAGACAGACAGACAACTCTCACGAAAACAATATGTCTCCCCCATATAAATATGGGGGGAGACATAATAATAGCAACAATAATAATAGTGTATCACATTAATTTGTGATATCCATAACCTTTTACTTCATGATTATTCGTGGAACACATAACATTGACATTATGAAATATCATTTAGATATCGATCAAACAGCTCCTTCAGAAGCAATCTGATCTGGATCTACCAGTACTCTGTTTGTTAAGGCGTTAAAATATGTTTTTATGGAGTAAAATGCTAAAAGAAAGCCATGGGTTACAATAGTATAGATCCTCATCAAAGTGATCCTTCAGGAGTAGTTTGATCTGTGTTGACACTAGCTGCCAGAGTTGGACTGAAATTCAGGGTAATTATGTTAGCACATGTATTGTTAGACTCACCATAGTTCTTGAGCTTCTCTCTCACCAGCTCCCAGGCCTCAGCAAACTCCTCGATCAAATGTTCAATGCCTGCTCCTGCATCACCTGTTACCATAGTTACAAAAATTAAAATAAATTAATTCCTTTGTATGAATTAACCCTGTATCTAATGGATATTCATGTAAGAAATAATTACTGTATGAATATTAATTAGCTGATTCTTTATAATAGCACAGGAACAAGGAATTCTTTGCCAAAGTATACACTGTAGAATCAGATCTATATTGTTTCATAAACAAACAATGCAGACCCTAAAATAAGATTCCTACATTAAAAAAAATTTGGTATAAGTAAACAACGAGCAGTGAGCCATAAAAATCTGCGCAGTCCACATTTTGGGGGAATCAGATTGCATTCTGTCAGCATGAGAAACTTGTGATTTTCCCCTTTTCAATCCATATAATCTTCTACACAACAAAAATACATTATCTTAGATGGACTGCAGCAATGCCGACACCCCTAAATTGTGGAACGTACCAAAATGTAAAGTACATTCACTGCTCACTGCTTGTTGTTCACCTATATGTGTCTACCCAATTTTCAAAAGGCGTTCACAAGTCCATACCACTTGCAAATGGGTCTACTCTGTTTGCTATTGACATGATATAGATCTGATTCTACAGTTTTTGCCAAATAAAAACATTTTAATAAAAAAGTTTAGATTATAAAAATTCAAATAATAAATACAGTGAAGCTCACTTATAACGAAATCCTGGGGACCTTAATATTTATTTCGCTATATACAAACTTTGTTATATCGATAAGACAAAATTCCGTTATAAATGTTTGGATATAGCGAATTTCGTTATAGTATACCAAGGTTATGCAAATTCTGATCCTGACCAGAAGCCACATTATAATGTAGCTGCTGACCAAAGTCTCCATGCATACAGCTGTGTTTGGTAATTTCATAGCATGTCTCTTATAAAATGTAAAGTACATGTAAAAGCATATTCTCATCAGTTATAAATAACAATATTTGTGAAATGAGCTGACCATTTGCTTCCCTATATCAATGGCTCAGTGCAAAACTAGACTGACTCTATAGTTATTCTAGTGAAGAGAATGTCTTATATGCATGTAAGTGCACACTTCAATTATTTATCACAATTATGTTTTTATTCCTGTGTCGTGATGATTCCTGTACCTTCAATCATTTTTTATAAATCTGTATGTGCTTATCTATGTATCACGACAAAAAATTATGACCATCAGTGTTCAGCCAAGTGGCAGTGGTCTCGCTGGAACTACATAATGTATTGGTCTTACCATCGGATTTTGCCTATTTCGGTGCCGATTGTCCGAAAAATATCTTAGAATAGTTATCTGCGGCTGCTTCAATGCAAAGTGTGAAGTTGCAACATATATTCTGACAAACGTTTCTATTGGCCGAAATCAAAATATACGATAGGAAATGAGAACATTCATCCAATCAGATGCACGGTTACTATTCGAATACGATTGCAACTGGTTTCAATCACGTTATCGAAATTGGTAAATAAAGCGGGATACCATTCTTCCATCAGATTCGTCCCTTCTGCATTCGGACTCAGCAGTATGTTTATGCCTCGCACGGTGCCCACAATGTATATTTTATGCGCCGTTTTCATTTCTTGTGGGAATGATGCAATAGCGTGTCCTCAACAGAAAACGTGACCATCAACAAAGATTGGGAGATATGTACATGCAGTGTGGTCATTTACGTTCATTAAGTTGTTTGACGACCGAGGCGATAGTCGGTGAAGGTGTTTGCTGTACAGTTTTTTTTATCGCGGTAGGTGTGAAATCTTTTCAAACTGCGACATTCAGTTGAGTTTGTAATAACCGAATTATTTTTCATAGAAATTTCGTTCTCGGGACAAGGAAATAACTTTGTCTTAGCCGAATTTTTGTTATAACTGATTTTGTATTAAGCAGGCAGATGTGAATAGAAACAAAGAAGGAAAAGATCGGGGATTTTTTTTTCTTTTGTATTATCCGGTCTTTCGTTATATCCGAGTTCGCTATAAGTGAGCTTCACTGTATTCATGATGTCATTTTTTTACATAATTGAACAGAGAAAGGGTAAATAATTATCTAAGAAATAATGATTTCATGAATGTAAATTTTTACAACGGTATATGTACACAGGATTTTCTGATATTGACAGGAACTGCTGAAAAAGATCTATTATAGTAAAACCTCTCTTAAACGGATATTAAATTTAATATAAATATTGGTCTTGGAGACAGGTGACAGCTTAATGCAGGGTGGAAGTCATGCAGAAAGCTCCTCACTTCCCCTCACAGAAGCACCTCTTTAACCTTTTCCCTATTTAGTATTTATGTAACAAGTAATGATATCATGAACATTTATAAACAAATGATTTATAACATTAACTTTTCAAGACTTTGCTGTGACAAAAAATGTAGAATCAGATCTATATCACATCAGAAGCAAACAGCAGACCCTGATTAACCCTTTCCCTATTTAATATCCATGTAAGAAAAAAAGGACATCATGAATATCTATTAGCTGAAACTTTTATATTGTAAAAGTTTCAAGAGAAAATTTTAGCTTTGACAAAATTTGTAGAATCAGATCTACATCATGTAATAAGCAAACAGAGCAGACCCTGATCAGATGGCTCCTGTAGGAGCCATTTGATCTTGGTCTACTCTGTGTGAAAACATGTGAAAAGGTTAACCCTTTATTACACACCTATATCTTTCAACATCACCTAAATCAAATTGCACTTGTAAGAGCTGTCTGATCAGGATGTAATGATTGGTTATAAAACCGTTTTTTGAAATGGACAAATAAATGTTCTTGCTCTAGGGCATTAAAAAATTCAGTTAATGAATATTCATTATATCATGGCTTCTTAAATGATCTTTCACGAAGTAAAAGGTTCAAAAGGTCTAAACACTTGTTTGGTCTTAAAGTTAACAACCATATCTACTTTTAGAAAAGAAGAAAAGAATGACAATTATGAGGCATCGAAAGAATTCTCCAGATTTCATTACCCTGTATCAGGTGCCTTATTGTGATTGTCGATGCTTCCTCCTTGTCCAGCTTGCGTAGATATTTGCTGAACAGAATCCTGTGTAGTTTCAGGATACTTGGGATGTATCGAATGGCCCTAAGGTAATGGTCCTACACACAAAAAAATGTATAAAAAAAATTACTCAACAAGAGCCACGTGCGGCTTTGGTGCTTGTCCACTGCATACACTTTTACTCAAAGAGATCTACCAATCTATGATGTTTCATGTTCATACCTCTTATATGTTTTGATTAATCAGCTACATTAAAGCTCGACTTCACAATAGCTCGACTTTTTTCTTCGAAAACAGATGAGCTGAAAATGTATCCTTAATCCTTTCTTTGCTGTATGTTCATGTAAGAAATAATTACATCATGAATATGTTTAACTAAATTTTTATACAAGTGTGTTGGTATGTACATAAGATCTCTGGTAATGGTAGAAACTGTAAAGTCAGATCTATTATTATTTTATAGGCAAACAGCATATCCTGATTATTTGGAGCAATTTTTTATACATTAATGTGTTGAAAGAGCAACATCTTACAATTTATATATTCTCACTGACCTCTTGTGGCTCGGCAAATTAGGCATGTAGCATGGGTGTATTTTTAGAACACTAGATTATTATTGTTATTATTACTCCTTGGAAATATAATTCAGACCTATGAACAATCTCAAATGGATGCTACAGAATCATGGTAGCGACTGCTACAGAAGGTGTTATAGAACAAGATCTAATTGTAACGGAATCCATTACAGAATTTCCCCCTAACGAAATAGACAATAGGTATTGATGAGTAAAATATCTAAATATTCACCAATCACAGGCCATCACCCGGGTACCTTGGAATTCAACACTTTTGAAACACCTACCATTAAGTTTGGAGTACCCATATACCACTACTTACCAATCTTCAGCAAAATCTAATTAGAACTATCCCTAAAGGTGGTGAATACCATTGCATGGCAGCCTTGATTCCAAATCCAAGTTTGTGACACCAACTACCCATGTTTACCAGACCAAATGACACAAACAAAAAGTTCATGGGGAGATAATTCTGCAATGCCCAGGGGTAAACAATGAAAATTGCATCACAAGATTTTTGCCCATTTTTTAAGTCCAATCAGGGGCAACGATTCTGTATTCTTGATATGATTCAAATGAAATAACACATTAAGGCTGTATCTTCACACAAGGTATAGATGCTGCAAATTCTGTCAAGATATGTGGACCAAGAGAAAAGCTATGAAAGATATTCTGTTTTGGCACAGACAGACCGACTGACCAACCATCCAACCGACCAACAGACTGACACAGTGATTCAAGTATACCCACTCAAACAAACAAATAATAATATCTAAATTTCGACCAATCAGAGGTCACCAATCCATCATTATGGTAACCAATTCTTTAGAAATACCTACAACTGAGTATCTTAGTTTCGACCAATCAGAGCCAACCATTCAGTTACAATGACACCATTTTTAAAACATTTTAAAAAGTTGAAGGCACATCTGCACATAACCAGCAATGTTCATGTGAAGTTTCATTAGGACTGGACTATTACTTACCAAGAAATGTGTCGGACAAGCTCACGACAGAAGAATAAGAGCTAAGAATCGGAAAAATAATAATAATAATATAAAAAAAGAAACAGAGTAAACACAATATGTCCCTTAACTTCATTGAGGGGACATAAATATATCACCTTCCAAGCATTATACATTTCTTGTAAAAGTCCATGTTACACAATGTTTTTTATTTTTCTAATCGATTCCCAAGCTCACCTCTCTCAAAAAATGTTGAAGGACCTTGTTTTGCTGTTTGTTTCGTGGCATGTTGGCAGTTTGAGCGTCCAATTCCTGACGCAGGTGGTCAATAGAGATTAGTGTCCTGTATCTCCATACCGATGGCACATCTTGAATCAGTCCTGGGGGGACTGTCCCTTGCTGGGTATCCGTCTCATATAGTAGGCAAAGTAAAGGGTCTGCCCCTAAAATAAATTACTTATGATGTAAATAAAGCACCATATGTGGATTCTAATGACTTCCCATTAGACAACGACACATATTAAATGACTTTGCAAACAGAGTAGACCCAGAAATATTACACTCATCATGTTGATAATTTTCTAAAGTTTCATTCAAATGGCACAAAACTTACAGAAATACTTTGCTACTCTTAGTGGTGGTTTTGCCACCGACTGTTCCAATGTGGTACTCTCTTTGTCAACCTTACTTTTATGTAAATATTGATGGTGTAAAGTCTTAATACCACTAAAGCTAATTTCATCTAATTGTGATAATGAACAGTATATTTCTGGTTGCACAAACAGTAACATTGTTGAAGGCCTTCTTATCTGTCAAACCTAGAACTATTACTTAAGGTGATGAATACCCCTGCATGGAAGCCTTCATTGCAAATCCAGGGGCTGTTAATGCGATAATAACTACCAATATTACAGGCCCAAATGACAAAAGGTACAAGGGGAGATAATTCAGTAATGCCTGGTGGTAAACACATGTAAGTTACGTCTCAAAAATCTACTGTATTCCTGGTTATCATGTATCATTTCAATAACTTTCAAATTGAAGGCTAAGTACCAACTACCCATGTTTCATGCGAAAATGACAATGTTTGCAGGGGTATAACAACATCAAGTAAGTACAATATCCAGTAAGTATATGAGTGTCAAACAGCAGATCCTGAACAGATACTATAACTCTTATATGATGGATGATCCAGGTTTAAGCTGTTTGCAAACTCTGGAAAATAAATATTTTAGCAAACTAAATAATTAACAAATAACCTACCTAGTCTGTGATCCTGCATGATCAGCTGGTTGCTCTTTTTCAAACTAGCATCCACCTTCTAGATTGAAAGAAAAACAAAAAACGAACTCTTTTTTTTCTTACATATTAATACAGGAGAATTTTAAATATTTTAAATTTAAATTTGGTAAACTGACTGCAATTAATTGAAATATTTGCCATAGCGATATAAAAAATGTTAGCCCTGCCCCTGGTGGCCATTGTCGTTTACAATGAATCACAATTTTTTTGGTATTTTTGTAGAGTTACTTTAAAGAACGATTTTTGGCAATTACATGTACATTGAAAACCACTCAGCTTTTTCATACAATAAACCTGTAAATTCTTTCCTTTCATTGTTTTGACAAGTTCTAAACAGAATTCAATTTTATTTCAATAAATATATAAGACGATTTAAGAGAATATTTGTCACAGTTTTGATCAAATGTTGTTTGTTTAAAATAAATTGTTGACAAGAAATGTTTGAAAACGACAAACAGAAGACACAACGCTTTAACCCATTACCTCAAACGCTATTTTTAGATACAACATCTTTGAATAAACCTACCGAAAAGGAGCATTAACTAGAGAAAAGGAAAATTTAAGAATTTTGTAGTTTGAAACCATTGTTAGGAGCAAATTCTCTATTTATCACAATGGTTTCACAAAGTGACTTTTACAGAGTCGTCAATATGAGGGAATGGGTTAACAAAAGCTTACCTAGAGAAGAGCTAAAACTGAAGCAGCCAACAATCATTACAGCATGCTTAGCTTGAAAGATGTGGTTAAAACATTGACATTCATTTGGAATTTATTAATTTGGGATCCTTAACCCATTCCCCCATGAGCTATTTTTAGAACCAACCTCTTTTGAATAAATCTACCGAAAAGGAGCATTTACTATAGAAAAGGAAAATTTTGGAATTGTGAAGTTTTGATACCATTGTGATAAAAACAGCATTTGCTCATATGAAGAAAATGCTCTTTTTATCATAACGGTTTCAAAAAGTGTCTTTTAAAGAGGCATCAAGAAATTCTTTTTGGAAGGGGAAAAGGGGGGGGGGTGTAGTGTGTTTGTAATACATGTTTAAAAAAAGCATAATTTGGTGAGGGAAATAAAAAAACCTCAGATCAAATCATTGTTTTATTGATCTTTAGTAGATCTAGATCTTAAATATTACTAAAAAAAAGTTTGTTTGGGCAATTTTATAGGAGGATGGGGGGGGGGGGGGGGTGGGGGGGGGCATACCCCGGCTCCGTCCCCTCTAAATCTGTGCCTGATGGCAGAGGAATAATGACAAGTTCAGACTTCCATGCCTATTCCATACCATGGCAGAGAAATGTTAAGTTCAACTTTTATGCCCATTCCATACCTGCAGCACTGGTTTCAGGTACTTGATACTCAATTGTTGTTCCCAGTCTGTTCTGCCTTTCTTGGTAGACAACTGACGGACTTCTGGTGGAACATTTTCACCTATAAATCATCACAATAAAATTCATTAGGAACAGTTATATTTGTTAAAGGAAACAACCAATACAGAACTATCTAACCTTAAGAGAAATGTAGAATAGCTTTAAATAACAAGAGGGCAATGATGGCCCTGATATCGCTCATCAGACATTCAGTGGAGAAGATTTTCAAAACTGGCCACTCCTGGAGGGGGGGGCCTCATTTGAACACCCACAGCATAATTCATTTAACTTTTGTACAGAACTTCAAGATGACGCTGTGACAAATATGAAAGCTGAGAACTTTCCAGTTTCAGGAGAAGATTCTCAAAGTTTTCACTATATGTTTCTATAGAAAACTGGCAAACCCTTTCAAAGATAAAAGCTGAGAACCCTGTAAATTCAGAGGAGAAGATTTTTAAAGGTTCAAATTGCTGACAACTGATGACAGGCGACGCACACCAATGGACGGCATCTGGATATCACAAACGCTTACCCTGAGCACTTTGTGCTCTGGTGAGCTAAAAATAACAATTAATTGTATTATGAGAAACTGAGCCCTTTTTCAACCTGTACCATAAACTTGGGCTGATCAGGATCTACATTTCAAATTTGTAACTTCTGCATGCATATTGCAATGGTTTTTATCATCAGTTTTGCAACTAAAGTGGGGCAATCTATGCCAAAAGGAGGCTGACTAGACGTAATCAGCGAGTTACTTTGTTGAGTCAATCAAATCAATACTTTATGCAAGTAAATGCATACTAAACCAAAAGTTATGTTGTTAACCCATTACATCATACACTATTTTTAGACAGACCAATTTTGATTAAATTTACTGCAAAAGGAGCATTTACAAGAAAAAAAATTGAAGTTGGGTAGTTTTGAACCCATTGTGGTAAAAAAAGACATTTTACAGAAGCATCAAAAGGTGTCAATATGAGGGAATGCCTGGTTTAAACAGGCTTGTTTGCTTTACTCCTACTCTTCTTAGCCACTATTTTCAGTTATAATCTTGTATCAGAAACATCATCTGCTCATCTTTAACATTCCTGCCAAATTATTTTAAACTCCCCCTCTATGCTCATGAAAGTTCTAACAGAAATCAGAACAAGAGGGCCAGAATGGCCCTGATATTGCTCACCAGACAATCAGAGGAAAATATTTTCAAAGTTTTCACTGTATATTTCTACAGAAAAACTAGCCGGCCCTAGGGCAGGGCCAATTTTGACCCCAGAGGCATAATTCATAAACCTTTTGTAGAGGACCTGAACATAATGCTATGTGCCAAATATGAAAGCTGAAAACCTTCCAGTTTCAGAGGAGAAGATTTTCAAAGTTTTCACTGGAATGTTTCTATTGCAAACTGGCCACCCCTGGGGCGGGGCCAATTTTGACCCCAGGGGCATAATTTATACAACTTTTGTAGAGGATCCATTGGTGATGCTATGTGCCAAAGATAAAAGCTAAGAACTCTGTAAATTCAGAGGAGAAGATTTTTAAAGGTTCAAATTGTTGACGACGGACGACATATTCACGGACGAAGGATGAGATATTCTCACGGTAACAATTTTTGTATGCGGCACACATATACTACTGGACAACATTTCTAGCTGTCATATTATTTTAAAATCACTTAATGCAAAACCAAGTACATTTTGAATAGAACTCAGAAATGGGGAGATATTTCAGTACAGGGCAATGACACATCATTACAATATGGGTAACATTTCTGCCAAAAATATTAAAAAAAAGTTTCATTCATAACATAGTTACAGAACTGGAGGGATTTGGCTATGAGAAATCAGAAAATCGGGGATTATTCAGTAAAGGGTAGTGACAGAGTTATGATTCTTGAATACAACACACCCAGTACTATTGGGTAACACTGATGTTAAATAGTTTCAAAATTGTTTCATGCATATAAAGGTTATAGAGTGTGTTGGATTTTGCTAGCAGAAATCAGAAAGAGGGGATAATTCATTAACTGCATATAACAGAGTTATGATTTTTGTACACAACACACCGTCTTCTACTGGGTAACATTTCCTTCAAATATTTTTCAAATCACTTCATGCATAACAAAGTCACAGAATTTAAGGAATTTGTTCAGAGATGGACATCACATCCCTTTGGACATATAAAAATCATGTTTGCATATCGTCATTAAGTCAAGTCAAGTCAATCTAGTATATTATAGAAATATTAATGTTTTTGTTAAATGCCAATAAAATATTGACTTGACTTGACTTGATATTGTCATTAAACATTTTCATGAGAAGAAAATTAATATTCAGGTACAAGTATATTTTAACTTTGAGTTTTTTACTATGAGATATGCATATAATCTTACCTGGCTGATGAGTGAGCATAATCGTGTTGATAATGGAATGCATGAGAAGGAGCACATCGTCCACACTCTTGCCAACACCTGTTTGAATGTCCTCAAGATCAACCAAGATGTGTTCCCATAGAAACTGTGGTACCTCCTCAAGCCTGATGTCTGGTTTTATCAGAGCTTGCACACCCTGGGTCAAATACAAATGAAGAGCTCCAGACAAGTTCCAACTTTCAAGCCTATTTCCTTCAGGAGCTGTGTAATCTTGTTCTGCACTTTATCATGTCACCATCTTGTTTCGTGATGTAATAACAGGGTGCCAGATAAACTTCTTGATATTAAGTTATATGAATATGGTTTATGGAAAAGGCGTGCCATTAGATGAAATGCTGCCTAAGGGCTATTCCAGGAAAATCTCCCTGGGGAGTAGGAACGAAAGTCTAAATTAGGGGTACCACCAATAGAATTTTAATTATTTTTACCCCACCACCAAGAGAATAAAAATTCATAATATACCACCCACCTAGAGAATTAAAATTAACACCCCCCCCCCCCTTTCCAAAAAATAAATAAATATATTTTTACATCTATGCAATTACTTTTGTCAAGCCGACTTGCAGACCCAAATGACAGCCCAGTGTATTGCCACATTTGTGCATTAGTCTGACAGTCTTTCATTTCGTCCTGTTGCCGTGGTTCTGTTATTGCAAGTAGTTTTCTCTTCGACGACCTCGGATTCACTACATGTACCTGTGCTACTGCTAGGACTCTTGAGTTTTAATCCTGTCAATGTCTTTTGGTTGTTATTTAGGTCTATTTTCGGTTTATTTATTTTGTTTTGTTCATCCGGGCTTTTACATCGAGAAGCAAGAGCAGTGATTCGTTGAGACTACCGGTGTCTTCTTACTTTTTCACGGTCTAATCTGGATCAATCAGCCGCTCATTATGAAAGTGTGATCAGATAAGCGTCCAGATGATTAGGACTTAAATTTGCATGCGTCCACAGTATTCAGACAACGGAATTTTCGCGGGAGTTCGTGTCAAAAAAGGTTTTCCGCTAATTTTCATTATTGTCAAAGAAAACGGCTTGCATGAAGTGTTTTACTTGACAGACCACCCCATCAATTTAATTTCTGATGTTGAAATACCCCCATCAATAGAATTTTAATCAAATTTCCACCCCCACCAACAGAATTAAAATTTCTTTTGCACCCCCCACCAAGGTAATTTTAATAGGCTGTCATTCCTACCCCCCCCCCCCCCCCCCCACCCCCCCAGGGAGATTTTCCTGGAATAGCCCTAAATATATTTGTTTAATTACTGTAACAGTCCGTAGATTTAGGCTAATCTAATTTTTTTCTCTTTTTTTTCCCCTATTTAAAACAAAGCATATG
Organism: Azorinus chamasolen; assembly: GCA_963576725.1. NCBI lineage: Eukaryota > Metazoa > Mollusca > Bivalvia > Cardiida > Solecurtidae > Azorinus > Azorinus chamasolen. Next base: position 2,285,506 of record OY755246.1, read on the forward strand.
TTTACCCAAAAAATAGATCTGTAACCTTTATTAAGGCTGAAAGGTCACTGAGAAATAACACCTTTGCGTCAGGTTTTTTATGAGCAAGTACTCTCTTGATATTCATCAGCAACACAACTTACTTTGAATAATCATAACAAAAAGTCAACAATATGTCAGCTTGATTCAAGTTAAAGGTTGACCTATTTTGAGACTCCACATTTAAATAGCTCTATGGCAGTTATTGCCAAAAATATGATGCAGTGAAGAGATTTTATTTTTTGAGTAGTGGCTTTCGTTTATCTGATGAGAAATAAGTATGCATCATAAGTTAAATGATAATTACCAATCATGTAAGATTTTAAATAGAAACTATTTTTCTTTTTTCTCTTTCAAATCCTTCAAAACTGCCACGCATTGCAGTCTTGAAATGTCATTCGTTTTTCGCGAATGTCAAATATCAATAGTTTCACAAATTTCGATATTTTATGCTGTCATATTATTACATACAAACAATAAGGTTGCAAAATGTCCCATATTTAAACATATTACCAGGGGATTAATGTCCACAAAACATGAGGGGCTAATGTCCGCTCATTGAAAAATTGGTGGGCAAAAGTCCTGGTGGTTAATGTCCGTTTCTCGGCTGGACCGGTTGGGATTTGAAAATTTCTAGAGCCCTGCTCTGATTAAGACCTAAATATACCCCCATCCAGCTTTATTGGATAATTTCATGTATAAATCAAAAGATAAAACGATTTGAGTGAAAACTAAGTGGATTTTATTTTGTAATGCCTAATCTGATATATATAAGCTTTTTGGCCTAACTTAAGAATAATAATTCAATGTAATGTAGCATTTTTCCTACATAATTTATATAGTGGTACGCTTTGACCAGAATAATAGAATCAAGCATGGGTTTTGTTAAAGACGGGGGTTCCTATACCCGAGGTTGGTCTGTTCCAGTCGGAAACGAGCTTTAGCGAGCTTTAACATTGCGTAATACGACTTCCATATCTAATAGCAACAGACCGCAGCATAACTTTAGGCGTGACACCAAATTCTTGCATAAAACGTGCTGTTGTAGTCCCGCTAGACCATGTATTAAGAAGGCGATTCTAGTGCTCACGCGCTGTTGTTGACCGGTTTTAATTATACCTACTACGGGCCTAAGGTAAACAATGGACGCGAATGCTACGGCGTTTTGGCCTAAGCTAGGTGAACGCCGGGGTGTGAGTATTTCCAGGAGCTCAGACAATGAACTGTTTTGAGTGATAGACATATTGAATGAAATTCCGTGTAAACGGTATTAAATACAATCATGAATTGACGTTGAAAAGAAAACCCGGAAACAGCATAAATCGACGAAGTGTCAAAGAAGTGTATAGTTTTGCTGCCGTTGTTTTGCTTGTATTTTGAGAAATTAAATTGATGCAGGAGAGCAGAAAATTGGTTTTATGCAAGAATAGCGTTAATACACGTTTGTTTTCGGGCAATAACGTCTGCAGTGTCCCTCGGGAATGTTGCTGCCCTCGCCCTTCGGGCTCGGGCCAACAACAGTCCCTCGGGACACTGCAGATGTTATTGCCCGAAAAAACGTGTAGTGATCCTCTTATGACGTCATTTGTTATGACAACCACAAATGTTATGTTTTGGCGTAAATATAAATGACTGAGTGACTACAAAACAACTTCTTCGGTTAGTTAAATAGGCTTTTAAAGTGTTTATATGATAAGAAGAATTTCATATTCGTGCTAATTACTTATATTAATTTCAATTCATAAGGTTGTTGCCTATAGAAATGTTGGTATAACTCTGTAAGAAGTCCTTCCCTTGTATTGAATTCACCCAATCGCGCGTATGAATACACTAGTCACGGGGTGTTCCAGATAAGGATTTCTAGTACGGCTATTTTTAGTAACTCAGCTTATCTAGCACGACTGAGAAGCGAGAACACTTCATCCTGGTATGCTTTGACCAGAAAATGGTACACTTCATCCTGGCACGCTTTGACTAGAAAATGGTACAAATCATTCTGGTACGCTTTGGTAAATATTACACTTAGTCCAGTACCCACAGAATACAGCACTAATCTGGTATTCTCTGTGTTTGCCTAAGTTTATCTGAATACTTAACCCTTTCCCTGTTCTATATTTAGCCAAAATTTTAATACCTATTGAATATTCATTAACAAAATAGTTAAGAAATATGGGAGTGGAACATTGCAGACATTTTAGAAAGCAATGAAACAGATCTTTCAAATTCTATTAGCAAACAGAGCAGACCCAGATCAGATGGCTCCTACAGGAGCCGTTTGGTCTGGGTCTACTCTGTTTGCAAATGCGTAAAAACACGTTTATATGAGGGAAAGGGTTAACCCTTTACTTCACAAATACACCTTTCTACACTTTTGCAAACAGAGTACATCGAGATCAGAAGGCTCCTATATAATTAGGATCTATTCTGTTTGCTTACGGAAATAATATAGATCTGATTCTACAATGTTTGTTATGGTATGTTAATATGCCAGTCTAGGAATTAATCTAATTTATATTCATGCTGTCATCATTTCTTACATGAATATTCATGGAGTAAAGGGTTAGGGGTAATTAGATCATGTTAGTACATGTAGCAGATAACTCTTTCAAGTTCAACTCTATAAATGAGTTGGTATCAATTAGTTTGGATCCTGATGACAGATGACGCACACTATATCTTGTCAGAATCCAAGTTCTCATACACATTTCATGTGGAAGATAAATATATGCACAACTACACTTGTTGATGATCGCTGCTGTAAAGTTTCATCGAAATCTGCCCAGCCGTATTAGAGAAGAAGCGCAGACAAACTTTGTTACAGACAGACAGATATAATACATAATGTACAAAATCAATATGTCTCTCCCCCCCCCCCCCCCCAGACTATGTGGGAAGAGACATAATAAAGGATTTATTTTTGAAAAAGGTACAATGTACACATTCTATGCCTTTAAGTGTTTAACCCTTCTCTTGCTGAATTTTAAAATACTTTACCCATGCCCTGTTGTATAATTACATATATCTTCACTGTGTACAAGTATTTCGCTGTGCAATCACTGCTGTGGAGAGCACTGGTTGCACAAGCAACTTGTAAATAGTGCAAACCCTGATGAGACAGCTCCTGTAGGAGCTGTCTCATCTGGGTCTTCACTATTTACAGGTAAGTATATTGACGTGAATAGCAAGCTAAGGGTTAAGACATACATAGAGTTTATATAGACGGCATTTTCTGTTGAAGAGAAATTTGCTTAACATTGTATCAGACAACGCTTTAATATCTGATAGAGACATTATTTACACATTTCCAAACAGAGTAGACCCAGATCAGAAGCTCCTGCAGATCGAGGTCTGCTCTGTTTGATTATGAAATGATATAGATTTAATTCTATCGCTTCTGACAGGTAAAAATTTCCCTTGTTTGTAATGCTGTAAGAATTCAGTTAACCATTTACCATTTCAATATTTGTGTAAGAAATAATGACATCATGAATATTTATTACCTGAATTTTCAAAATGTATAATTTTCAAGGGAATGTTTTGCTTTGACAAAAACTGTAGAATCATATCTGTATCATGTCATAGGCAAATAGAGCAGATCCTGATCAGATGGCTCCTATAGGAGCCATCTCTGATCTGGGTCTATTCAGTTGACAATGCATGAAAAAGCTTTTATATGAAGGAAAGGGTTAAGTACAGAGTTAACATGAGAGTACCTCACCTGTACATTAGTTATAGTCCCTACATACATGGCCATGTGTGTAAGAAGACGCTCACAGGCACAGTGAACAGGAGTCAAAGTCCTCTCAGGCTTCGCCCCTCGACCTCTGACATCAGCACGCCCAAGGATATGTCCTGTTACGGTACCATCAGTCCTAATAACAAGAAAAAGCCCTGTTGCGAAAACAACAACCTTTGTACATTGTAAACACTAGGTACACTGTCTATGGAACTGGTCAAAACCACTTAAGTTGATTGTGAAATTAATTTTGATCCAGATCATCTGCCAATGATGGAAATGTGGTAGTTTGTATAGATCAACACTGTTTGTACTCCTATAGGAGCAAATGCTTTATTTATCACAATTGTTTCAAACAACAATATTCTAAAATTTTCAATTTCTCTAGTTAGTGCTGTAGTTGGGTAGATTAATTTAAAGAGGTTGAATCTAAAAAATATCTTACTAGGTAATGGGTTAAAAAGCTTGATATCAACCTAGTAAGACAAGAGTGTTCGGAGGAACACATGTGTCACCTGCACGCAGCTGACACAAAAATTTATTGTTAATATGAAAAAGGGGAATAACTAAAAAACATATTGATGCTAGAGTTGTGGCCATTGTGCATGACACTTCCTCTCATCATGCTTGTTCCATGTGTGAAATTTGAAAGCTCTATAATGATTAGTTTAGAAATGATAGCCAAAATAAAAAGTGTGACGGACAGACAAACAGACGAACAGACAGACGACGAAAAAGTGATCCCCAAGTGACACACTGCCTCTCGGCAGGTGACACAAAAACATTGAATAAACTTTCCCTAGGTCCCATCTGGATACAACTATGTTTGCAAAGGTGATGATAGTGGTATGTTGAGTGTGGAGTACAGTGGAACATGTCTTAAGTGGCAATCAAAAAGAAACAATGGGTCCGTAAGGCAGGTGGTAGCTTAATGCAGCTCAAAACTAATACATAAAGCTTTTATAGGAGTTTTCTGACTACTTTTATGCTGCATGAAGCAACCACCTGCTTATTAAGACTCCTTGGTATAATGTTCATTAATTGAATAGCCGCTTAACACATGTTCTACTGTAGAAACAAATAGAAACTATCACCAAGGGTGATGAATACCCTACACAGCAGCTTTGATTGCAAATTCAAGTTTGTGGCATCAACTACCAGGATCAATACACAAAAATACTCAAATTTCAAGGGGATATAATTCTGCAATGCCCAGCGCTAAACACATGAAAATTGTGTCTTGCACATCTACCATTCTTGGTTATTATGTATACAAAATATATATTCAGTAACTTTTAAACTGCATAAATGACAAAAAATATTCAAAGTTCAAGGGGAAATAATTCTGCAATGCCAAGGGATAAATACATGAAAATTTACCTTGCATATCTACCATTGGTGGTTATTAGGTATACCAAATATAAATCCAATAACTTTAAAACTGAAGGAGGAGTTTGCGACACCCAATACCCATGCTCAAATGCGGACAGAGGGACCGACCATATGCCAAACAAGTTTGTGGGAGTATAATTAAAAGGATGTGTTATACTGTCATTATGTTCTTCAATTAGGGAGAGGGGTGGGTAATCTGTCAGGTTTATGTGCATTTTCTAGGGAACACATGTCCAGGGATAGGTTAGACTTACAATCTTATGTGCTTTTGTAATTACTGTAAAGCGCCCAGCATTGGAAAAAATAGTTCAGATTCAGATCAGACATCGAGTTACTTTGTGTCTAGTTAGGGGCACAAATATAGAACAACTTCTATGTGTCGACCTTCGACGTATTGACTTCCTCGATGTGTCTATCTTCTTTCAAAGTCCCGAAATCTTTCCATATATATTCTTTATGAACTTCCATTCATGTGTTATTCTTATAGGAGTCAATCTTTTCAATATGTCAAACACTATTTCGGTCCTGTGAGTCAATCTGCCAATTACCTGTGTAAACAGGCAACGGCTTCATGATGTTTTCAGATGTTTGCGACTGACTGGCCGGAATATGCATCTTTCACACCTTACGCAAGTAAAGGCATGATCAAGGGCCTCCGACATCTTTAATTCATAGGCAGGGATAATGGTGCACATGTATTTTAATTAAACAATTTATGGTAATTATGTGAACACACATGGTCATATTTTTCTACTCTGTTTGCAAAGGCATAGAATGCGTATAAATGAGTTGGGTCAGAATTGTGCCAATTCTTAGATTCATTTTTTTGTAACTTCATCATGCAGTGTACAAAACCATTCTTAACTCAGTTAGTTTGTGAAAACTGTTGAGAAACTCCACGAAATAGGCATAGGAAGTGTTAAATTACGGTTGCTTATGCTGAAAGAATAATTTTGCATGTTGCTATGGGCAACCGAAAACAAAACTGGAAGTTGATGTGTACTCTCATTGAACATTGTACAGTGTTGATATATGATGCTTCTTTTGCATTTCAGTTGTCTATTTGTGTTGTTTTTAATTGTTTGACATGAAATATATATTCATACAATGTGTCTTGCCTCGAATTTATGATATTAAGAATATCATGCAGAGTTTCACTTAACATTTTACATGTGTTCACACATACATACACTTCAGAGATTGAATCCGAAACTTGTGTACATGTTTTTACATGGTTTGAGTCGACCTCTCAATAAGTCAATCTTTTATCCTAGAAGATTGACACATCAAAGTTATACTGTATAGCAAATACTCAATTTAACCCTTTTCTTCATTGAGATGCCTTTTAAGATCACTGCAAACAGAGCAGACCAGAGCAGACAGCTCTTGTAGCTGTCTTGATTAAAATCTACTCTGTTAGCCAATGAAATAATTTAAATATGATTCTACAGTTTTTGCCATGGCATAACATTCCTTTGTTCATATGTCATTATAAAATGTCATCTAATTAATATTCATTGAGGTCCAGATAAGATGAATAAATTTAAACATTTTCAAGAATAGATCCTTTATTTCTCCACCAAACCCTATACATGTACTGTGAATACTCTTTAGAATCGTCTCGAAGAGACAATTCTAAAGAGTGGTCACAGTATAGGGTTCGGTGGAAAAATGATGATTTTAGTATTGGGGTATGCACCTTTATCTGTAGCCCTGATTATGTCATTATTTCTTATATGAATATTCATGGAGTAAAGAGTTAATGCCTGATCTGATTCTGACGTACTCAGCGTCTAATCTGGTTAAAAACACAGAGGTGTAAGAGGCAAATGATAAAGAGTACAGAAAGCTAAATATTATTACTACAATATTTGATATACAAACCCGGGGTCTTGTATATTTGTTGGTAATAGCTGATGAGATTGACCACCAATGTCTGCCCCACATTTACATTTAGCAACTACATAAGGGCGACCACACTAGACAGAACAAGAAATTCAAATGTACATAAACTGAAATATAGTTAAACCCCTCTAAAAGTTTTTGCCCTGCATTAACCCATTCCATCATATTGATGCCTATTTATACCTCTGTAAAAGTCACTTTTTGTAACCATTGTGATAAATAGAGCATTTGCTCCATAGGAGCAAATGCTCTATTTATCACAATGGTTTCAAAAACATCTACACACTTGCAAGCTTTTCCTTTTTTCTAGTAAATGATACTTTTCAGTAGATTTATTCAGAGAGGTCTGGTCTAAAAATAGCCTATGAGGGAATGGGTAAACCACCTGTTTAGAAAGACACTCATGTCTATTTATCAACAGGTCATTATAGAGGGGTTCCACTGAATATAACACACCATTGTAGAGATCATACAACACACCCTCTACACCACACTGCTAATGAAGCCATTCTCACCTTCATCATAAGTACAGAAGTTTGTTTTTCATTTATCATCAAATAAACGCTTGGAGCAAAATCTAATAACATGTGCAAAACAGCTTGGATCAAGATGAGATACTGAGTAGTTCTACATCTAACTGGATCAAAACTACTTAAAACAGTAGAACCTCTATTCAGAGCTAAATATTACAAGCATCTGATAAAGGCCAATATCATTTCTTGTTCTTTAGAAAGGGGTACTTCTATGAAAATGGCTTCTATATCCATTGTGTGCCACTAACCCCATGTCCTGCTGATTCCCTGGTCGCAGTTGGTACCCTTGACCACCAATCTCTGACCCACATGTTTTACATGTTCCCACATAAGCTGGTCTGCCACACTAAATATATCAATTGTTTACAACATTTATATATGTATAGGGTTTATCAATACTCTGAGGAGCAAAATATGCTACAATGACCTCCACTGAAGTAAAGGTGTCATCATCAGAAAATCCTATATCAATCAAAAAGTCAATAACTTATCAAATGAAAAAAAAATCAAGTGATAAACATAGTTTAAGAAACAGGTATACTCAGTTTTAAAGTGTTTTTGTAGTGGCCGAGATATTATTACCACAAACATTTGGAGATAATCAGAAACTGTTCAGCATGAGAGAGGATATGTTTTGGACTCCCCCGCCCATCAAATCGCTGGCCACAGGGTTTTGTATAAAACCACACAATTTTGTACTCAGTCCTCAATTTGGAAACTGATCAAAATCAAGATTAGACACAAGAGCATTTTACTCTCATCAGCTCCAAAACTATCATGACATGTTTTTGAAAAGAAATGGAGAAATTATTTGTTCTAAATTTTAACACTACAGGCTAAAGCTATAACTGAAGGTAATTAATATACTCCACAATATTGCTATGACTCTCCAATGTTTGTGAAATTACCTGAACATGCACTGAACTAGTTCCATAAGTACATTCTATAGGCAAATTGTCAAATTTAACAAGATCCATTTTGAATCCAATAGGAAATGTAATTAAGTCACACACTGCATCACTATTCAAGGAAATTCAGCAAAAACTGTAAAGCAAATTTGCTCCACAAAACATTTGCAATATCAAAGATGGCCGCCACTCCGCCATCTTGAATTCAGTAAGAAAAAATATGTTGTGCACAACTACTCACCATGTTCATTATTTCTGAGAAATTCCATGAAAAAGTTGTGTAAAAGTTGTTCCACAATTTGTATGCACCGATGATACTGGACAACAACAACAACCAACAGGCTGACCCCTTTATACCCTCTCCAAACTTTGCTTGCATGGCTATAACAAGCAGTGTTTGTTGCATATGACAAATCCCAGATCTTCCAAGGTATTTCATACTGATTCAAATTAAGAATTCAACAAGGAAATAATCTAATACTTACATCTCCAATGACATATGGGTGACCATTTGGACATCCTGTTTGAAAGATAAGTCATAAATCATGATTGTACTAGACATCAAACATATAACACTTTACCTGTTCAGGTAAAGAAATAGTGACATCATGAATATTGGCTGGGCTTTTAAAACGGTACATTAACATAGGACTTTTACCTTCCCAGAAACTGTAGAATCAAATCTCTATCATGCATAAGCAAACAGAGCAGACCCTGATCAGTCCACTTCTATAGGAACCTTTTGATCTGGGTCATGGGTCAAAGGCATGAAAAGGTGTTTAAATGAAGGAAAGAGTTAACACATTTTAGCATATTTTTTCTCTCCATAAAGCCAATTTCAATGTCAGAAACAAAACCAACAGAGATAGAAAAAGAAAATGTAGAATAAAACATGAAAGAGTTGTATGGTTAGGGTCTGCCCAGTTTGCTAAAACATAATATATGTCTGGTTCAGTTCATGCCATGGTAAACAATTCCCTTGTTCATAATGCAATTACAGGTATGAACATTCAGCTAATTAGTAGTTTTTGCATGAATATTCATTAGGTAAAGGGCTGAGTCCATACAAACCAGTATAAAAGAATCAAGCATGGATTTTGTTCAAGACGGGAGTTTCTATACCCGCAGTTGGCTTGTTCCAGTTGGAAATGAGCTTTAGCGAGTTTCCGACAGGAACAGACCAACCGAAGGTATAGAAACCCCCGGCTTTAACAAAACCCATGCTTGATTATTTTTCTTACTTAAATACACCCTAAAAACAAGTAAATTGATGGATTTTATGAGGTACTACTTTCCATTGCGTAATACGACTTCCATATCTAATAGCAACAAACTACAGGTGACATTAAATGACGTCATTTGTTACCGGTATACATGTTGCATTTTGGCATTTAATATAAATGACTGAGGGACTACAAAACAAAGTGTTCGGTTAATTAAACTAGCCTTTTATAAAAATGTTTATATGATAAATATAATAGAATTTCATACCCGGGCTCGTTACTTATATCAATTTTAATTTATGAACTCATTGACTATAGAAATGCTGGTATAATTATGTAAGATCTCCTTCCCTTGTATTGATTTTACCTAATCGCACGAATGAATACACCAGACAAGGGGTGTTCCAGGTAAGGATTTCTAGTATGGCTTTTTTTAGTAACTCAGCTTATCTAGCACGTCCGAGAAGCGAGGAAGAAAAATGAAGGTATATGAAAAGTGATAAACTGACACGAGTGAATTCAGCTGCAACTTTACTGAAATCAGGTGTAATTTAAACTCAGAGATGTTATAAAACATTACAATATCCAACTGAATAATTATTCTCAAATAAGTGTTTCACCATAATCAACTTTTTAAACCTTTACCTATTGAATACTCAGATAAAAAAGTGACATCATGATAATGTATTAGCTGATTTTTTTTATAATGGCATATGTACACTGGGTGTTTGGGTACTGGTTGAAACTATAGTCACATCTGTTATAATATCAGAGAGCAGACCCTATTTAACCCTTTCCTCAATAAATACGCCTTTCTAAACCTCTGTAAAAATCATCTATTGAAAGCATTATGATAAATAGAGCATTTGCTCCTATAGGAGCAAATGCTCTATTTATCACAATGGTTTCAAACTACAAAATTGTAAAAAAATCCTTTTCTCTAGTAAGTGCTCCTTTTCAGTAGATTTATTCAAAGTGGTTGATCTAAAAATAGCCTAAGAGGGAATGGGTTAAAAGGATCCTGCATATGGGTCTAATCTGTTTGAAGGGGTAAAAAGACATGTATACCCTTTGTTATACAAAGTGACTTACTGTAGAAAACAGGGTTGTCACCACCTCCTGCGCGGGTATGTCTAGCTGCTAACAGGGCCTCTCGGACTTCATCAAGATCATCCTGGGGCATTGTGGGAAGGTAGGCATTCTACAATATAAGTATTATTTGTAGTAAAATAATTGAACATCATGCCACATTTCCTGATGACCAAAGAAGGCATCAACCTCAATGACATTGGTTGATTTTTTTATTATTATTTTGAAAAGAGTGATCTCTTTTGATGCCACTCTAAAATACATTTTTTTAAACCATTGTGATAAATACAGCATTTGGTTCATTCAACACAATTGAAAAACTTTCCGTTTTTCAAGTAAATGGTATTTTTCAGTAGATTTATTCAAAGAGAATGTGTCTAAAATAAGTTTATGAGGGAATGGGTTCAAGATAATACATCCATTAATTTTACACAAAACATGCTTGAAACAGACATTAGGATTTGAAAACTTCAGAGAGTAGAGGAGATAAGGCCAGCACATACACAAAATATATATTTACATAATAAAAGTTCACCTTTAACTAAAGCAACTATGCTGAACATACAAACTGTAAGTAATATCACAGAATGTCAAAGTTATGTACTCTTGTCTACAAACAAAGTTTGTGATGGTTAACAAGTGTTCCAAGTTTCAAAGCTTTATCTCACAAGGTTATGAAAATAAGTGAACTCTGATAAAAACCTTAACCAAAAATTCTAAGGCCCATAATTCTGCCAAAATGTTTGATGGAGTTATGTACTCTTGCCTACAGATGAAGCTTGTGATGGTTAACAAGTGTGTAAGGTTTCAAAACTTTATCCCAAAGGGTTATGTAGATAAGCAGACTTTAACAAAAACCTTAACCAAAACAAGATAAAAGGGCCATAATTCTGCCAAAATGCTTGACTGAGTTATGTACTCTTGCCTACTGATGAAGCTTGTGATGGTAGGCAAGTGTGTAAAGCTTCAAAGCTTTATCTCAAAGAGTTATGTAAATAAGTGGATTTAACCAGGTTGTGCCACAAGAAATCATGTGGACAAACTTGGTAGAGAACCACAAGGTAAAGCAGTATGCCTTTGATAAATGGTCTAAGCCTTATGGTTTCAGAGAAAATTGATATTTCATATTTTCCCCATGAAAAACTGACAAGCCCTCAGGCAGGGCCAAGTTTTGCCCAGTGGTCAGGGTCGTAAGTTTAACATTCTTGGCAGAGGACCAAAAGCCACAGCTACATATTTATAGAGGACCATTTGATCATGTTAGTCATACCAAATATCAATGGTCTAGGCCTTACAGTTTCAATAAATTTTTAAAGATTTTCCAACGAAAAACTGGTAAGCCCTTTGGGCGGGGCCATTTTTGGCCCGGGGGTCATAATTTGAACAATATTTGTAGAAGACCATAAGATCATGCTACATACCAGATATCAAAGATCTAGGCCTTACAGTTTCAGAAGAAGATTTTTAAAGATTTCCCTATGAAAAACTGATAAGCCCTTGGGCGAGGCCATTTTTGGCCCGGGGATCATAATTTGAACAATCTTTGTAGAGGACCATAAGATCATGCTACATATTAAATATCAAAGGTCTAGGCCATACAATTTCAGAGAAGAAGATTTTTAAAGATTTTCCTATGAAAAACTGATAAGCCCATGGGTGGGGCCATTTTTGGCCCGGAGGTCATAATTTGAACAATATTTGTAGAGGACCATAAGATCATGCTACATACCAAATGTCAAAGGTCTAGGCCTTACAGTTTCAGAGAAGAAGATTTTTAAATATTTTCCTATGAAAATTCCATATAACCATATATGGAAAAAATGATCACGCCCTCTGGTGGCCATGTTTTTTGTCGGATCAAAATTCTTTTAACAACTTTTGAAGTCTATCAACTGAGAAACATATTGGTGAAAACTATATTCAAATCCGACAAGTCATTCTGGAGAAGAATATTTTTTTAGATATTGTGTACGGTTGCCATGGCAACAAAACCGATGGCCCCATCCACTATCTTTTAACAACTTTTGAAGCACCCACCCACAGTAAGTATCTGACCAAGTTTGGTTATTATTAAGCAGTCGGTTTCAGAGAAGAAGTCGTTTGAAATTGCTGACGGACAGACAGACGGACGGCCGGACGCCGGACACAGGGGTATCACAATAGCTCTTCTTGAGCACTTTGTGCTCTGGTGAGCTAAAAAAAAGGGGGGTGACAGACTAGAGGTCCAGATAATGATCTCTAATCTTTTTCAAAAATGCACTTTTTATTTCTCTGCCAAACCCTATTCTGTGACAGCTCTTTAGAATTGTCTCTAAGAGACGATTCTAAAGAGTGGTCACAGGAAAGAGTTTGGTGGAGCAATGAAGGTTTTAGTATTTGGGTACGCATCTTTATCTGTAGCTCTAGTGACACACAGAAAGATGGACAGACTTCCGAGACAAGCATGATAGAGTCATAGACAGGCGACAACTTGAGCAGGTTACACATAAACAAATTCACCACTGACCTGGCACCTCTGAGGTGTTTTTGCAAGAAGCATAAGTGGCTGCATGAGAGATTTCTCCCCTTTCATGGTGGAGATCACGGACATGAAGTGCTGGAGCAGGCACTGGACCCCCTGTTGCCTGAGAGGTGCCTGCTCAACTACAACAAGATGTTGGCCTCCTAACTGGTTATGCATTAGCCGCTCCACCAGTTTCTACAATAGGAATATAAAGACAAAACAATAGCACAAAAATGTATACATTTTCTTCTTTTTATTTACCCTTTCCCCGTTTATTATTCATGCAAATAAGAGCACTGCAAGCTGGTGGAACGCTCGTCTGTCCTCATTGTCAATATGAACATGCATGCAAAAAATGAAGGTTGTAAATGAAAAATTTAAGAACAACAACGATGACGCGGAGATGCCAGAGTTACGACAATAGCTCATGATTTCTGCCAAACAGACGAGCTAAAAATGACATCATTAAAATATTTATTAGCTGACATTTTATAATGGTTCATAAACATAGGTGTTTGGCAGAAGCTATAGAAAAAGATCTATATTATTCTACAAGCAAACAGTGCAGACCCTGATCATTTCACCTTTTCCTTCATATAAACATGTTTTCATGCATTTGCAAACAGAGAAATTCAAGATCAGACAGCTCCTATGGGAGCTGTTGGATTAGGGTCTACTCTGTTTGCTTTCCACATACAGCTCCTATGGGAGTTGTTGGATCAGGATCTGCTCTATTTGCTTTCCTCATGCTACAGATCTGACTCAGCAGTTTTTTGTCAAAGCAAAAATGAGTGTTTGCATTATAAAACTTCAGCTTATAATACTCATGATGTCATTATTTCTTACATGAGTATTGAACAGGGAAACGGTTTATACCCGGTCATTATTTTTTGAATGGCTGGGGCATCAAAAATAGTAATGGTCAAGCGACATGATACAGTCTTCCATATAATGCTTTATCCTTTGTATTGGAGATGTAGTGTGTGAAGTTGGGCTAGAAAGTTATAATAAAGTTTAACCCATTATTTCATAGGCTATTTTTAGATCCAACCTCTTTGAATAAATCTACCGAAAAGGAGCGCTAACTTGAGGAAAGGAAAATATTAGAATTTGTAGTTTGAAACCATTGTGAAAAATAAAGCATTTGCTCCTATAGGAGCAAATGCTCTATTTATCACAATGGTTTCAAAAAGTGACAGTTACTAAGGTATAGAAAGGTGCATTTATGATGGAAAGGGTTAAAGATTATTCTAGTACTCCATAGATAAACATTTAATGCCTTTGCAAACAGAATAGACCAAGATCAGATGGTTCCTATTGGAGCAGTCTATCAAGATCTTATATAATAAGCTTATATAATTATAAATTTTACATTGTAAACTTTTTATCAGGGTCAAAACCTTTCTTGTTTGTATGATATTTTAAGTATTGAGCTAGTTAATATTCATACATATATTATTTCTTACATGAATATTCATGTAATAAAGGTTTAATCTTTCTGCATGTCAATGAAATGGTTATGGTAATACTCTGTCAATTAAAGTCCCCATATCATAAAACTGAGTGCTTTCTAAAGCATCTGAATGGTCACATTTTGAGAATGAACTCTTAACTATTAAAGAAGTTTTAATAATTCGGGCTTTGTGTCTTCCTCAAACAGACAGTCTAAAACTGAGCTGCTCAGTAAAATTCATCAAACATTAGTCATCTAAATAGGGTCCACCGTATTTGTAAAGTTAGATAAGAAATTATAACATGGATTACAATATGTTTACCCAAATAACCACCATAGAAGAGACAAAAGACTAACCTTATTTGCAATATCACACTTCATGATGGACTTCTGTACAGTTTGTATCACCTGAAAAATGATAAATCACAATTAAACTTCTCTACAGTCACCAAGAACACAAAAGACCGCTTAATTCTTCCCTTCATACAAATGCCTTTTCACACCTTTGCAAACAGAGTAGACCCAGATCAAATGGCTCCTATAGGAGCCGTCTGATCAGGGTCAGCTCTGTTTCCTTATGAAATCATAATAGAACCAGTTCTATAGTTTCTATTAATACCAAAATAGCATGTGTAAATATGCCATTATAGCTAATTAATACCCATGATGTCATTATTTCTTAAATGAATATTCATCAAGGAAAAGGTTAACCCTTCGCTTGCTATTCACGTCAATATACCTACCTGTAAATAGTGAAGACCTAGATGAGACAGCTCCTGCAGGAGCAGGTTTGCACTATTTACAAGTTTGTTGTGCAACCAGTGCACTCCACAGCAGTGAATGCACAGCGAAATATTTGTCGGCAGTGAAGATATATGTAATTATACAACAGGACATGGGTAAAGAAGGAGAAATGTATCTTAAAATTCAGCAAGCGAAGGGTTAACAGAGTAATTTATAGAGAGAATTTTTCATGGACAGTCTTCGAACTGGCTGCTTAACCCTTTCCCCTTTTAATATTCATGTAGGAAATAATGACATCATAAATATTTATTGGCTGAAGTTTTATAATGACATAATTATTTATACCAGACCTTTCGGTAATGGTAGAATCAGTAGAGTCTGATCTATAATCTATTTCAGGAGCATGAATTTTAACCCATTACCTCATAGGCTGTTTTTAGATACAACCTCTTTGAATAAATCTACCGAAAAGGAGCGCTAACTTGAGGAAAGGAAAATATTAGACTTTTGTAGTTTGAAACCATTGTGATAAATAGAGAATTTGCTCCTATAGGAGCAAATTGCTCTATCTATCACAATGGTTTCATAAAGACGAATGATAAAGTGACTTTTACAGAGTCGTCAAAATGAGGGAATGGGTTAAGAGTGGAATAGCCCATCAGTGTTGAATTGTATAGTACACTCAGTATGAACAGTTTAAACTTGCTAGAGGACTTTAAATGACATTTAGTGCAGACCTTGATCAGAAGGCTCCTCTAGGAACCTCTGATCTGGACCTGAACTGTTTGCAAAGGCCATTGCATGCATGTCGCACATTCAAGGGGTTAAGAATTCCACCAAACCCACTGTAGTTACACCTCTAGCATTGTCTCTTAACCAATCACCTCTTTAGCTATTTTTAGATCCAAACTCTTTGAATAAATCTACCAAAAAGGACATTTTAATAATAAAAACGGAAATTGTAGAATAGTGTAGCTTTGAAAATTCCCAATGGTTTCAAAAGTGACCTTTACAAAGGCGACTAAACGTGTCAGTAGGAGAGAATGGGTAAAGAGATGATTCTATAGGTTTGGTGGAGAAAAGAAGTACTTATTTCTATAAACGTCTTATCAAAATCTCTGCCTAGCTTTTCAAAACATGATCCATGTAGACCCTGATAAAATTGTTGAATTATTATAGCTTTTCATTAGCATCCAAACTGTTAAATAATATCTTTAAACTATTACCTCATAGGCTATTTTTGGATCCAACCTCTTTGAATAAACCTACCGAAAAGGAGCAGTAACTAGAGAAAAGGAAAATTTAGCATGTTGCAGTTTGAAACCATTGTGATAAATAGAGAATTTGCTCCTATAGGAGCAAATGCTCTATTTATCACAATGGTTTCACAAAGTGACTTTTACAGAGTCGTCAGAAGTTGTCTATATGAGGGAAAGGGTTAATCACTCACTTTGTCTGTAACTCTTCGTTTCTCTGGTGGATACAAGCTGGCACAAGTTATCTCCCTGTGGATGGCCAACTGCAGCAAAACTTCAAGATGATTTCGATCCAATCTAATACCCTGAAACATATCAGCATGGGATATTACAGCCAAGCTAAACATTTACATTATGAGTATCTATGCAATATTCTGCCAATCAAGAATATAAACCCATTCTAGTATTAATCCTTTCACTGTTGAATATACATGAAAGAAATAACAACATCATGAATATCTATTACATTAATTTACATTATGGAATACATACACAGGACATTTTGGTATTAGTAGAAACTGTAGCTTCATGAGCCATCTCATCTGGGTCTATTCTATTTGAAAACGCTTGAAATTGCATTTGTATGAAGGAAGGAATGTCTCAACATGTAACTGTCCTCTGACAAGGCTCATATAACCAGCACCTATTAATAAATCATTATCTACATACCTGGATGGTTTCTTGAAGATGTTTAACATCCTCACCAATGATTACTTTGGTGAGAGCTTCTCTGACCTGCGTGTAACTTTCTCCACAAACCACATACCTGTCACAGCATTCAACTCTCTGAAAAATTCAAAGTTAAATCGATTTAACCATTAAGGTCATGGTGACCTTGACCTTTGACCTAGTGACCTAAAAAATTATAGGGGTCATCTAAGGGTCCAACCAACCACCACAGCAAGTTTGAAGATCCTAAGTCAAACCCTTGAGCAGTTATTGATTGGAAACCATTTCACCAGTTAGGGTCATGATGACCTTGACCTTTGACCTAGTGACCTCAAAAACAATAGGGCTTATCTTTTGGTCATGACCAACCACCACAGCAAGTTTGAAGATCCTAAGCCAAAACCTTGAGCAGTTATTGAACACAAACCATTTCACCAGTTAAGGTCATGGTGACCTTGACCTTTGACCTAGTGACCTAAAAAACAACAGGGCTCATCTAGTTGTCATGACCAACCACCTAAGCAAATTGGAAGATCCTAAGCCAAACCCTTGAGTAGTTATTACAACCACAGCAAGTTTGAAGATCCTAAGCAAAAACCTTGAGCAGTTATTGATCACAAACCATTTCACCAGTTAAGGTCATGGTGACCTTGACCTTTGACCTAAAAAACAAACAGGGCTCATCTAGTTGTCATGACCAACCACCTAAGCAAATTGGAAGATCCTAAGCCAAACCCTTGAGTAGTTATTGATCAGAAACCATTTTACAAGTTAAGGTCATGGTGACCTTGAACTTTGACCTCAAAAACAATATGGGTCATCCAGTTGTCATGACCAACTACCACAGCAAATTTGAAGATTATAAGTCAAACCCTTCAACAGTTATTGATCGGAAACCATTTAACCAGTTAAGAGCATGGTCACCTTGACCTTTGACCTAGTGACCTAAAAAACAATAGGAATCATCTAGAAGTTATTACCAACCACCACAGCAAATTTGAAGATCCTAAGCCAAACCCTTGAGCAGTTATTGATCGCAAACAATTTCACGAGTTAAGGTAATGGTGACTTTTACCTTTGACCTAGTGACCTAAAAACAATAAGACTCATCTAGATGTCACGACCAACCTCCTAAGCAAATTTGAAGATCCTAAGCCAAACCCTTGAGCAGTTATTGATCAGAAACCATTTTACCAGTTAAGGTCATGGTGACCTTGACCTAGTGACCTCAAAAACAATAGGGGTCATCCAGTGGTCATGACCAACTACCACAGCAAGTTTGAAGATTCTAAGCTTAACACTTGAGCAGTTATTAATCGGAAAACATTTAACCATTAAGGTCATGGTGACCTTGACCTTTGACCTAGTGACCTCAAAATCAATAGGGGTCATCTAGTGGTCATGACCAACCACCACAGCAAGTTTGAAGATCCCAAGCCAAACCATTGAGCAGTCATTGATTGGAAACTATTTCACCATTTTAGGTCATGGTGACCTTGACCTTTGACCTAGTGACCTCAAAAACAATAGGGGTCATCTACTAGTCATGACCAACCACCACAGCAAGTTTGAAGATTCTAAGTCGTTTATTAGTTATCGTTCAGAAACCATCGATCTACCGACCGACAGACCGACCGACCGACCGACCGACATGTGCAAAGCAATATATCCCCATTTTTTCAAAAGGGGGGTATAACATTATTATGTCATAAACAAACAGAGCAGATTCTTATCCTTCTATAAGAGCCATCTGACCTGGGTCTACTCAGTTTGCAAAAGCGTGAAAAGGTGTTTATATGAGGGAAAAGGGTTAACTCTTTGTAGGTAAAGGACAACTTTTTGAAAACCTATGCACACAATTGGCACCAAGATAAGATGCCCTTGACACCTCATTTGGATCCAAACTATTTGACATATGGATTCAAACTGTCTGACACTAAATTGAACATTAAAAGAGAATAGGATGACGAATTAAGACTGAAAATAGTAACAGACTAAAAACAATGATTTGGCATGCAAAGAGTTAACCTTTTCCCCACTGAATATTCAAGTCAGAAATAATGACCACTCCTGTAGGAACCATTTGATCTGGGTCTAGTTTGTTTGCAAAGACATGAAGGAAAGGATTAAATTATGAGCTTTAGTCATATCTAAATTTAAGAGGCTTTCTAAAGTGCAGTCTGAAGATCTAACAACATAAGTATTGAAATTTTATAACTACATGTACATAAATTATTAACAAGGAAATTTATAACTTCATATTAACAAGGAAATTGTTGGCTGTGACAAAAGCTTCAAAATCAGATCTATACTATTCAATAAGCAAACAGAGAAGACCCCAATTAGACAGCTCCTACAGAAGCCGTCTGATCTGGGTCTTTTCTGTTTGAAAAGACATCTATATGAGTGAGTGAATGAGTTGCGTTTTAAGTCCCACCAACAGTATTTCAGTTATTTGCAGACGGCACCCGCTTGAGACAAGTTATAGTGCTGCCTCACTGGAATGCCCCTGCCGTGGGCATATGGCAAGGGCACCCCACCCTGTCACATTATCCTGAACTACCCTTTTAATGTCGAGCGTAGAGCTACTAGTACAAACTACTAGTAGGGAGCTACTAGTACAAACTTTTAACGACTTTTGGTCTGTTGCGGCCGGGGATTGAACCCAAGACCTTTCGTACCGCAGGCAGACACTCTACCACTTCGTCTATATGAGGAAAAAGGTTAAAACATTTGGTGGTAAAACACACACAACCTGTTTCATTATACTACCTCTTTGGTTTCGAGGTCCCTCAAGGCAATCCAGCGAAGGAAATGATGTTGACTATTACAAATTGCCTGGTAGGTGTCCATTCCATAGCTTCTACACAGGAATTTCACAAGGTATGTCCTGAAACACATTAGAATGTATACAGTAAAACCTTTAAATAATATTCTAATGAGTGGTGACAATATAGGGTTTGGTGGAGAAAAGATGATTTTATCATTTAAACCATTCCCACTTAGGCTATTTTTAGAATTAACCTCTTCGATTAAATCTACCAAAAAGGAGCATTAATTAGAGAAATGAAAATTTTCAGAATTGTGTAGTTTTGAAACCATTGTGATAAATAGAGCATTTGCTCCTGTGGAGCAAATGCTCTATTTATCACAATGGTTTCATAAAGTGACTTTTACAGAAGCGTCAAAAGGCGTCAATATGCGGGAATGGGTTAAATATGCACAATTACTTATAGCTCTGTCTTTCAGTACTAAGGATGAGTCTATGTTAAACTGTGCAACATATCTTGGGTCCTGATGAGTCACCATAAAGATTAGATCTATTTGATACTAAATGTTTTGATAAAATGAATGGAATGAATGAATGACATGAATGAATGAATGACTATATTAAACGAGGGTAGCTCGGTTAGCCAAATGGCTAACCTACCCCGAGAACCCTCTTAATCAGTACATTTCATATATTTATAAGCAAAAGAAATCACAGAATATATTAATAAACAATATGTCCAGTGCAGTAACTATGCTAAACCATTTCAACAACACAAAAACAGATCAGCATATATGAAATAAAATGCCCAATAACTCATTTCCTGCATTCAAAGGATCAAAGTCAATTAGTTATCAAACCTTTGAACAATAGAAATGCTGTTTGACACTATTGCAGAGAAGACCCAGATCTGAGTCTGCTCTGTTTGCTTATAGAAGTGTATACTATTTGTCATAGCAATGTTTTACTTGTTTTATATAACAACATAAGATTAGTTAATTAGTATTCATAATTGGAGGAGTCTGTCATGAATATTTATGGAGTAGATGGTTAAAACATGAAAAGTCTACATACCTAGGCAGTTTTGTTTTTAATTCATTGCATAAGATTTGTGCCGTTTCAATCAGTCGCCTCACTTTGGGATCCACTCTTTGGTCTGGTTCTGCTACAATCTTTGCAATATATTTTGCTGTAATAGCAAGTCCAATCCTTGTTTCTGCTAACCCACAGAGTTTCTCCACATTTAGTACATCTGTATCGATAGTTCGCCTTGCTTCTCGCAGATATTTAGTGGCTGGCACCATATCTTCCCTGCCTGAAGACACAGCTTCCTTCAGAAGGATATCCTGCAAAACGGTTACAGTATTTACAACTTTACCTCATAGATGCAACTTTTTAACACCTTTGCAAACAGAGTAGAATTAGATCTAATGGCCCCCCTGTAGGAGTTATTCTGTTTGCTTATGGCATAATATAGATCTGATTCTACAGTTTTTGCTTCACTTACTCATGAATCCTTTGTATGCTACTCTTTTTTTTCAAAGTACATTTTCATCCATTTCCTATTAACCCTTTACTTCAATATCAAAAACTTTTCTTGCCTTAGCTAACAAAGCAGACCCAGATCAGATGGCCCTGTAGGAGTCTGATCTGGGTCTGCTCTGTTTGCTGATGAAAATATACTAGAACCATCACTAACGGGGATGAATATTCCCACATGTGACTGGCAGCCTTGTTCCCTAATCTATATGCTGACAGACAAACTAGCCAATCTTGATATGGTGATTCCAGTGTATCCATTCAAACTTTAGCTGCAGGGTATAAATATATCTGACTCTACAGTTTCTATCAATTCTAAAACATCCTGTGTACATTTTAAATTTATTTATCTAATAAATACTCATGATGTCATGAAATTTCAACAGGAACAAGGTTAAACAACAGACAGTATAACTTGGCATCCCATCAGTATCCAAACTGTTTGTGAAAATCGTAAAATAGTTATCCATAGTACAGTAAAACAATCTAAACTGGACATTCAAATCAGTATCAATGCAATGGGGAAGCAGCTTAATGCTAGGTGGACGTCATTAAGAAATCTCCTTTGGGAACTTCCTGCAAGAATTTCATCCTGCATTAAGCTGCCACCTGTCTAAAAACATTGAAATTCTACTTTAATACAATTCCAGTTTAGAGAGATTTTACTATACTATGCTGGAAGGGTTCTACTTTATAAGTACAAGAAGCAGTTTATTTGAGTCAGACATTGCACATGAACAGGTGTACCTCAAAGCATTGTATGATGAGTTGTCCAAGACTGATATAGTGGGAGTCTTTGCCTGCTATGTCTCCCACAAAAAATCTCTCTGCTTCTCGCAGGTAGTGCGCCAAGTTTGCTGTCACTGTCTCTCTGCTGTAAAACAAAAACATCATTTGGTCATTATCAGATATTACAAACAAACATCTCTGATCTCATGGTATATAAAATGTGTAATATCTTATGGTATATAAAATGTGTTAAATATAAAATGTGTTATATCTTATGGTATATAAAATGTGTTATATCTTATACATTTTATATCTTATGGTATATAAAATGTGTTATATCTTATGATTAAAATGTGTTATATCTTATGGTATATAAAATGTGTTATATCTTATGGTATATAAAATGTGTTATATCTCTTGTCAATCACTCCTGTGTGACAGAACTGGGACTATTTCTTATGCATTACATGCAGTCTCATGTTACAATGGAACTTCTATTTTTGGTTTGGTAAGGTTGTCAGTAAACATTTGACAACAAGCAAAAAATGCAGAAACCGCTTTAAAGCCGGATTTTTTGTGTTGATCTTGACCAAATTTCTTGTATCCTTATATCAACTGAAAGGCCTTCACCCAAGCTATCTGCATACCAAATATAAATTGTCTAGCCAATGTAGTTCAGAAGTTATAACATCATTTTAATGACAGCCAATGTTTCAAAATAGTGACCTTGACCTGATTTCAGGCATCTTTATGTCATCCATATGGTCCTTATCAAACTATCTGAATACCAAAGATGAATGGCCCAGCACTCGTGGATCAGAAGTTATAGCATAATGTTAAAGTTTGATAAAAACAGTCAAGTTTTCAATATAGTGACCTTGACCCAATTTCATTTATCGTTGTATCAACTGAAACGCCTTCAACAAAGCTATTTGTACACCAAAGATGAATTGCCTAGCATTTGTAGTCCAGAAGTTTTAGCAACGTTATAGTTTGTTAAAAACGGCATAGTTTTGGAAATAGTGACCTCGACCTTAACCTGATTTTATGTATCCTTGTATCAAGTGAAAGGCCTTCACCCAAGCTATATATCTACCAAATATGAATTGCTTAGTATTTGTAGTATAGAAGTTATATAGCAATGTTAAAGTTTGTTAAAAATGGCAAAGTTTTGGAAATAGTGACCTTGACCTGATTTCATATATCCTTGTATCAAGTGAAAGGCCTTCACCCAAATTATCTGTATACCAAATTTGAATGCTCTAGCATTTGTAGTTCAGTAGTTATAGCAATAATAAACTTCTGTTAAAAATGACAAAGTTTTGGAATTAGTGACCTTAACCTTGACCTGATTACATGTATCCTTATATCAAGTGAAAGGCCTTTACCCAAGCTATCTGCATATCAAATATGAATGGTCTAGCTTAAGTAATTCAGAAGTTATAAGCAATGTTAAAGTTTTGGTAACAACAGCTAAGTTTTGGAAATAGTGACCTTGACCTGATTTCATATATTCTTGTATCAAGTCAAATGCCTTTGTCCAAGCTATCTGTATACTAAATATGAATTGCCTAGCATTTGTAGTTTAGTAGTTATAGCAATGTTGACCTGATTTTATGTATCCTTGTATCAAGTGAAAGGCCTTCACCAAAGCTGTTTATCTACCAAATATGAATTGCTTAGCATTTGTAGTATAGAAGTTATATAGCTTTTGAACGTATTATAATGTATGAAAAAAGTGCTATATAAATATGGTATATAATATAATAAGAAAGGCCTTCACACAAGGTATCTGCATACTAAATATGAATGGTCTAGCCTAAGTAATTCAGAAGTTATAAGCAGTGTTAAAGTTTTCTTAACGACGGCACGCCGCCCGCCCGCCTGCCCGCCTGCCCACCCGGTTTTCGCCAAATTATAAGCCGAGATTTTTTTCAAAAATCTGGCTAATAAAATAAAAATAACAAGAGGACCAGAATGACCCTGACATCGCTCACCAGGCAATAAGAGGAGAAGATTTTCAAAGTTTTCACTATATGTTTCTATAGAAAATTAGCCACCCCTGGGGAGGAGCCAATTTTGACCCCAGGGGCATAATTTATATAACTTTTGTAGAGAACCTGAACATGATGCTATGTGCCAAATATGAAAGCTGAGAACCCTGTAGATTCAGAGTAGAGATGAAGATTTGCAAAGTTGTCACTATATGTTTCTATTGAAAACCAGCTAACCCTGGGGCGGGGCCAATTTCGACCCCAGGGGCATAATTTATATAACTTTGGTAGAGGACCTGAACATGATGCTATGTGCCAAATATGAAAGCTGAGAACCATCAAGTTTCAGAGAAGAAGATTTTTAAAGATTCAAATTGTTGATGCACGACGACGCACACCGACGGAAGACGGACATCAGGCGATCACAAAAGCTCATCCTGAGCACAAAAGTGCTCTGGTGAGCTAAAAATCTACTACATGTATAAAGAAGTTATTATTATTAACCATTTTACTCCACCTTTTAATGTCTTTGCAAACCGAGTTGAGCCAGTTCAGAAGCTCCTTTGGTAGCTGTCTGATCAGGGCCTGCTCTGCTTGACTATAAAATTATGCAGATCTCATTCTACAGCTTTTACTAGGATTAAATCAATTCTTATGCCATTATAATATTAAGCTTATTAACATTCATACGTACATCATTTTTACACGAATGTTCATCCAGCAACAAGTCAATGAACCTGATCAAGGGATTTCCAACCTGGACTTCGAGCAATGTACACAATGATCAGCTGTCATATTGGAAATGTGTACACTACAGTCTACTTTCGTTATCTCGAATTTCAAGGGACCATCAAAATTAATTGGAGTTAAAGAGAGTTGGAGTTATCCAAAGTCACTTAGATCTACATACATTGTGTACACGCAATGTGTGCGTATGATACAAGTTTACTGAATTACTGGAATTGAATTAATAAATAATACAAGGATATGGAACAATATTTCATTTCATTAATCAACTTAGTGTAAAGAATGCACTAAGAACATATAAAAGTAAAAGCTTGAATGATACATGTCTTACTGAACGTTCATTTTATACACACTATGAACACTATTGATTAACTCATGACAAAGCATAGAGCAAGTTCGACCATCAACCAGTGGTCACTACGGTTGACGTTTGAATGCAAACTAGTCAAAGTTTGGTTTAGCTCCTCTTTAGTTTAACTTTAATCCAACCATACTACAACTGTTGGTCTGACCATAGACACTAAACTGACGTCATTTCCTCTAACTGGAGACAGTTCAATCAACATTTAGTCAAAAGTAGTCACAACAGCCAATGCTCGAACTCGCCCGTAATCTGCTTGTGTTTTTTGCTAGCCATCATATGTAATTTCGTTTAGTTATAGTTTGGCTTTTAATGATAACAACTATGGCAATTATTGGCATCGGTAAAACTGATATCATTTGAGCATCGAGGTGACAACCTAGTTCTCAAGTTGAGAGAAAGGTGTGAAAGTTTGTCTTCGCACCCGCCAACAGGTAGTTCGACTAATAATTTATAGTTAAGTGGACTCTCATCAGACCAGAAAATTAATTGGAGTTAGCGAAAATTTGGAGTTAACAAACTTTGACTTATCCGTAGTCAAATCACAAAGATAAAGAAGGAAATAATTTGGAAGTGAGAAAAAAGTTGGTGTTAACGAAAATTTTGTGTTATCCGAGTTACGGTAAACGAGAGTAGACTGTATTTGTCAGTCCTGCATGCCAGCTAACTTTATATTATATGCACTACTCCTGTATTAACCGTATACTTGATATAAATGCTCTTCATGCCATTGCAAATAGAGACTAGACCTATCACTAAAGGTCATAAATAAGCATGTTATGACCAATGTTAAAGTTGCATTAAAGTTACAGACAATAAACAGACAATTTGACCTTTGACCCTATAGGATGACCTTGACATGTCACCCCTCAAAATGTGCGGCTTCATGAGATACACAAGCATGCCAAATATCAAATCTCTATCTCTAAAAGTTATGGCCAAGGTTAAAGTCGGTGATTTGACCCATATATTTGACCTCTGACCTTGAAGGATGACCTTGACTTTGACATGTCACCCCTCATAATGTGTGGCTTAATGAGATACATATGCATACCAAATATCAATGTCTCTATCTGTACTGGCTCAAAAGTTATGACCAATGTTAAAGTTGCTGACAAACAAACAGACAAACAGACAGACAGACAGGGCAAAAACAATATGCCAAATGGCTCCTATAGAAGTTGTCAGATCAGGGTCTGCTCTGTTTGCATATGAACTTATATACTTTCGTGATTCTACACTTTCTGCCATTGTAAAAATATCATGTACCATTATAAAGCATCAGGTAACAATATCCATAATGTCATTAATCCATACATGCATAATGAACAGGTAAAGGGTTAACCCATTCCCTCATATTGACACCTTTTGACGCCTCTGTAAAAGTCATTTTGTGAAACCATTGCGATAAATAGAACATTTGCTGATCTATTTGTCACAATGGTTTCAAAACAACACAATTGTAAAGTTTTCCTTTTCTCTACTTAAAGATCCTTTTCTGTAGATTTATTCAAAGCGGTTGGATCTAAAAGTAGCTTATGAGGAAATGGCTGGGTTAAACAATAAAGAACTTTTTCAAAATTCAGCTTTCAAAGAGTAAAATCTTTCCCTACTTCCTACTCAAGAATACCTGGTTCGCATTAAAAGCTGCAACAGGAATGATCTAAACACTGGTGACGGATCAATTCCTGTGTCAAATATACTCATCTCCTTAGTCATGTGGGACTTTGGCCTGTCCCCTCGATTGGGCTTTGAGTACAATACATAATTCAACAGCTTGTCTATCACAGCTTCCTCTGGCGGAGAATTGTCAGCAAAGCACAGCTGGGACACAACGTCCATAAAAAAACTGTTGCATCTTTTCTGGTAGTTCTTCATCTTGGCATTGGCTTTCCTGAATAAACAGAAATTCAGGAGTATTGCTTGTGAGATTTTGTTTAACCCATTCCCTCATAATGACACCTTTTGACACCATTGTAAAAGTCACTTTTTGAAACCACTGTGATATATACTGCATTTGCTCCACAGGAGCAAATGCTCTATTTTTCACAATGGTTTAAAAACTACACAATTCTAAAATTTTCCTTTTCTCAAGTAAATGCTCCTTTTTAGTAGATTTATTCAAAGACATTGGGTCTAAATATAGCATATGACGGATTGGGTTAATGCAAAGATTCAACACTAGGAACCAATTTGCAAGCAGTCTGGATCTAGATGTGCATCACAGTTACGTGGCATCTAATCAGGATCCAAACAGTCTGACAATACAAAATGGAGGGAAAAATGCACTCTTTGAATTGTAACAGGCAACATTTTTTGCAAATGGAAGTTTTGAAAGGGTTAAGGTCTTGAGGCTATTGCTTTAAATGCAACCATTAATTTTTATTACATAGCTGAAATTGTGGAAATCTGTTTTTCTGCAGAAGAGTATGTCAAGAACACTTCTGTTATTTCCGCCTCATAGAAACCACCACCTTGCTGTTGTTTAATGGAATACAACAAAATCTATCTGGTGTAAGGTCTACTGTTGAAGAGAACTCAGACTGATATTCCAAATGTGCTATAATTAATCCTTTATGTTGTATATTTTTTTCGTTTGACATTTCCTTAAAAAGATGACAGAAACACTTACGTATTCTCGGCTTGCCTGACAGGGTTCCATCTCTGAGGTACATGTTTCTTGCACTTTGGGCAGGTAATCTCCCCGAGAGCCTGGATATCATGCAGACATGTGTCACAGAGTATATCTTTGCAGGGCAGAGCAATGGGCGGTCCCTGAAGGACAGTTTCACACAGGCAGCACTTTTCCTCTTGCCTACAAACGCAATCTGACAATCAGACATCAAAAGGTACATCTATCAGGTAAAGTGTGAATGCTTATATAATATAGTAATATAACAAAGCTACAGATAAAGGCGCATGCTCAAAATACTAAAATATTTATTATATCATAAGCAAACACCTCAGACCCTGTGGAAGCCATCTGATCTAGGTCTATTTTGTTTGCAAAGGTGTAGATAAGTATATCTATGGAGTAAAGGGTTAAACCCTTTCCTCTATAAATACCCCTTTCTACGCCTCTGTAATAGTCACTTCTTGAAACCATTGTGATAAATAGAGCATTTGCTCCATATGCTCTTCTTATCACAGTCATTTCAATACTACACAATTCTAACATCTTCCTTTTCTCTAGTAAATGCTCCTTTTCAGTAGATTTATTAAAAAAGTTTGGTCTAAAATAGCCTATGAGGGAAAGGGTTAAGGAATTAATGGCCTACCCAAGGAACTCTTTGATGGCCCTTGCATTACAGCTCTTCAAGAATTTCTCCACAGCTTCAAGCGATCTCAATTCCTTTAGGTTAGCCTCCTCACCAAGCAACTGCAAAGTTAAAAACAATTAAACTTTAACCCTTAATCTGCTGAATAATTAAAACTGGTTAGTCTGAATATCAATTAATAAAATTGTATCAACTCTTTCCTCCATAAATACGCCTTTCTACGCCTCTGTAAAAATCATCTGTTGAAACCATTGTGATAAAAAGAGCATTTGCTCATATAGGAGCAAATGCTCTATTTATCACAATGGTTTCAAACTACAAAATTCTAAAATTTTCCTTTTCTCTAGTTAATGCTCCTTTTCAGTAGATTTATTCAAAGAGGATTGATCTAAAAATAGCCTATGAGGGAAAGGGTTAAAAGTTATCACAGAATAAAATCAATTGTACGACAAACAGCGCAGACCTTGACCAAAGGGATCCCTCAGGAAGAAGAAAAAGACGCCTTTCTTTGCCTCTGTAATAGTCACTTCTTGAAACCATTGTGATAAATAGGAGCAAACGCTCTATTTATCACAATGGTTTCAAAACTACAAAGTTCTAAAATGTTCCTTTTCTCTAGTTAATGCTCCTTTTTGGTAGATTTATTCAAAGAGGTTGGATCTAAAAACAGCCTATGAGGGAATGGGTTAAATAAGTTATGGGAGCACTGAAAGCAGTTCCCTACCAGTTGAACCCTTTGTCACAATATAATGAAAAGCCCTTATGTGCTGTACATTCATACAAGAATCTGTATATCATACAGATTGAAATTACCTGGCACATATAATATTTAATCAACTTTTACCACAATTGTAAAGCAAAATAGGGGATAACTCTGTTTAAATTCATAGTAGAGTTATGGCTGCTGCCAGACAATGTCATCTAATAAGGCCAAGCAAGTTTTTTTGTTAAGAGTCAACTCCCAAGTTCAAAACCTAGGAACCTATTCTCAAAAATTCAAGTTCAAGGACACTGACAAAAATTATTCAACTAGATCGATATTCCTACTCAAGCTGGAACTTGTCTTTATTTAGCTTAATGCCAAATATAAAGTTAATATCTCAAACCACTTTCATAAAAAGTCTGGACAATTGAAAATTTCATGAAAATCTCAAGTTCAAGGGCCATAACAGTGGCAAATATTATTCAACCACACAGAGACTCGAACTTAACTTAACTAACTCGTCTAGATTTAGCTTTATACCAAATATAAAATTAATAGTTCTAAAGACCTAAAGACACATGGCATATCTGATCAGAAACTATTACTCCATGAATATTCATGTAAAAAATAATGACACCACAAATATTAATTAGATTAATTTCTATAACAGTACATGAACTAATGAATTTCTGACCATGGCAGAAACTGTATAATTATATCTGTATTATATTGTAATCAAACAGAGCAGACTGATCAGATAGCTCCTACTGGGGCAGTCTGATCTGGGTCTACTCTGTTTGGAAAGGCATGGAAAGGCATACCTATGGAGTAAAGAGTTATATAAATACTGCAGTAAAAACTCTCTATAACAGCCACTAAATTGCATTAAGTATTTTGTGTTAAAGGCAGGTGGTTGCTTAAAGCAAGGTGAAAGTAAAAAAGAATGCTCCTATAGGAGCAGCCACCTGCTCTAAATACTAAGTAACACAATCTAGTGGTCGTTATAGAGAGGTTTCACTGTATTTAAGTACAGCAGAATCTGATGAGTGTGAAACAGTGTATACCTTGATCAGCACAATTCCTCACGGCATCTCTCACATGATTATATTTTTGACTACTATAGGAGCATTACAACAAATAAATGAGCACAACAGCAACGAGATACTCACCGTCCATAAGGGCATGCAGTGTTTGATGGTTATGGCATCTTTTTCATCCGCTGCACAAACATGCTCCAGAAACAGTTTAACTACCACAACCCGACTCCACAGGCATCTGAAAAATCAAATGTAACACAAAGGCTTAACGCTTTTTAACCCTTTGTTTCATAACCCTTTACTCCATAAATATGCATTCCTACACCTTTGCAAACAGAGTAGACCCTGATCAGACAGCTCCTATAGCAGCAGTCTGTTCAGGGTCTGCTGTGTTTGCTTATACAATGATGTTGTTATTAGTCTACCCTTTCCAGCACGGTCAAAAATTCCTTTGTTCATAATGCCATTACAAAAATACAGTTAATTACTCTTCATTTATTCATTATTTCTTATGAATATTCATGGAGTAAAAGGGTTAAAACAATATCAGATAATTCCAGATCAGATAATTCCTGTAGGAGCAAACTGATCAGGGTCTCTCTGTTCCATTATGAAATAATATAAGTGAACATCTGGGTCCATGCTTATAAAACTTTTAGTTGAGTCTGAGTACGTTCTCAAGCTTTTGATTGGTCAGATTTGAGCCTCTGGCTCAAATCTGACCAATCAAAAGCTTGAGAACTCAAATCTGACCAATCAAAAGCTTGAGAACAAAACTCAGACTCAACTAAAAGCTTTATAAGCATGGACCCTGGCTTTAAAACCCCACTTTAGACTTGCTTTAAGAAGACATTGTTAACCCTTTCCTTGTTCAATATTTATGTAAGAAATAATGACATCATGAATATTAATCTTTATAGCCTTAGGTTTGCAAGCCAAATTTTTGCTTTGACATAAACTGTTGAATCAGATCTATATCATGCCATAAGCAAACACAGTAGAGCCTGATCAGACGGCTCCTACAGGAGCCGTCTGATCTGGGTCTGCTCTGTTTGCAAATGCTTGATGAAGTATTTATATGAAGGAAAAGGTATCACTGAAGTCATGTGACCTTGCTCTGTGGACGGCAGTTAGGCTGTGGGCTCCATACACGGTTGGATCTTCTCTGTGTAGATCAATCACTTTCTCTATGACCTGCCGATATTGGTGAACTTTCTGCAGCCACTGAGATCGTGTCTCTGGCTGATTCAATGTATTTTTTTCAGGCTTGAGATTCTCAATCAAGAGACACAGGGCAGAGAATGTCTGCAGAAGAATATAAAGGGACGTGATAACTGACACTGTATAATTCATAATGTACAATTGTTTAATGGTATGAACATCTTGCTTTTTAATAAGCACAGCTGTTCTGACCCCTTACAAAACCCAAAAACCTTATATTGAAAGAAAAAACAGTATAGCGAATGTAAAGTTTGACCTATACTGACCTTGAAAGATGACCTTGACATTGATATGTCACCACTCAAAATGTGAGGCTTCATGAGATACACATGCATGCCAAATATCAAGTCTCTATCTCTACTGGTTCAAAAGTTATGGCCAAAGTTTATTAAAGTCAGTGATTTGGCCTATATATAATTGACCTCTGACCTTAAAAGATGACAATGACCTTGACATGTCAGCCCTCAAAATGTGCAGCTTTATGAGATACATATGCATGCCAAATATCATGTCTCTATCTGTATTGGCCCAAAAGTTATGTCGAATGTTAAAGTTGGTGACAAACAAACAAACAGACAGACAAACAGGCAGGGCAAAAACAATATGCCCCCAGATCTAATTTGGGTGGCATAGAAAGGCAGAGCAAAACATTCTGATTATGAAATAAAATATGTATATCCATTTCTCTACGCAAGGGTATAAAGTTTCAGCTAAAAGTCAGTCATGTAAAGCAATTTATGACCAATATCTGCATTTTAATTACTCTGTGTAATTTCTATTAAAATGAATTATTTGTTCTTCCATGTCCACTAATGGGGCACACTCAAAAACAACTAGAAAGTTAGGACCCAGGCTGGGTTTGAATTCTAGATATCAAGAATGACAGTTCAGCTCTTACACCTTACAGTTTCAAACTTCTGTTGAGTCTTTATGAAGAAGCATTTCTTGCAAACTGTAGTGAATATGTATTTACCACAGCAACACTTTGTACTGGACCCTTTACTTCATGAATATTCATATAAGAAATAATGACATTTATCAGATTAATTGTTAATATAGCACATAGACAACGGCATTTTCGGCCATGGCCAAAACTGTGGAATCATATCTATATTATATCATAAGCAAACAGAGCAGACCCTGATCAGACGTCTCCTACAGGAGCCATCTGATCTGGGTCAACACTGTTTGCAAAGGCGTAGAAAGGCATATATTCATGGAGTAAAGGACTAATAGATAGTATTCATATGTAACAGATTCCTCTGTACTCAACCTGTTCGACACTCATGTCGTATTTACGAAAAAGGAATGAAAGAAAATTAATTCCTTTTTTTGCAACTAAAATCAAAATTATAGGTCTGTTGCTTACAAACTCTTCTTCTCTGAACATGAAGTGATCAGGCTTTTCCTCTTTCAACTGAATGATGGCTGCACTGCATTCTGGCCAATCACAATTCATCTGATGGAAGTAAACCAGTCTGGGAGCCAATTCTGCATGGGCAAGATGAACACAAACCAGTCTATGCAGAAGGGTACCATCTTGTAGTTGCTCCCACATCCGATTTGCCAGAAACATGACTGACTGGCACACAAGCTGTAATGATATCATTGATACAAATGCATAAATAAATAACACTTCAATAATTCTAATTATTGTTTGTATAGGAGCCATAAAATATTTATTAGTTAACTTATCTGTAAGAGAATGTTTTTTTTGTATAATTTGAAAGATATAAAAACTGAAATTCAGTTTTTAATTTTATCTATCTGAATGTGGGACATGCATGCATTGCCATTTGCAAATGGTGTAGACCCATCAGAGGCTCCTCTCTTGGGTTTGATAATAGTCTATAAGGGAATAGGTAAAATTATGCAAGACTGAGCAACAGCCTCTTACCAGATTGTAGTTCTTGTGATGAAGAAGTGTGAAGTTTGATATGGATAGCTGTACTGATGTTAAAGAGCAGGTGATTTTCAACCCTTTTCCTGACAGAGATCCATTATACTCATATGCAAACAGGGTAAGTCCTGTAGGAGCTGTCTGATCAGGATGTCCCCTATTTGCTTATGAATGTCAACCCAGATAAAAGTCTCCTAGAGGATCCCTCTGATCCACTTTGAACATTCTGCGTTCAAATGGTTAATTCTTTACTCCATGAATATTCATGTAAAAAACAAGGGCATGTTGTATTGCTATGCCAGACATGAGTCCCCCACCGGACTGAAAAAAAACCTCCACTCTCCCCACCCATAGTGTGGTTGACCATGGTATATACATGACCACCTGAATGGTATTAGTACCTATTTTCATACATTGAATCAGTAAATAAAAAGTTATTGTCCCGACAAGAAAATATGAAAAGGGGAATAACTCCGAAAATATAGATGCTAGAGTTATGGCCCTTGTGCATGACACTACCCCTCATCATGCCTGGTCCATATGTGAAGTTTCAAATCAATTGAACCAGTAGATAAAGAGTTATTGTCCAGACAAAAAAAAATATGAAAAAGGGGAATAACTCTAAAAATATTGATGCTAGAGTTATGGCCCATGTGCATGACACTACTCCTCATCATGCTTCTTCAATGTGTGAAGTTATAATGAATTTGGCATAATTTTGTAGGAGATATGGCCCGGACACAAAGTGTGACAGACGGATGGACAGACGGATGGACGGACAGACGGAATCAAGCAAACCTATAGTCCCCCAACCGGTAACCGGTGGGGGACTAATAATGACATCATGAATAATTATTAGTTGAATTATTGAATTGTAAACTTTTCAAGGACACTGTTTTACCTTGACAAAAACTGTATAACTGTTATCTATATCATGTCAAAAGCAAACAGGGAAGACCCTGATCAGACGGCTCCTATATTGTCTGATCTGAGTCTACTCTGTTTGCAAATGCGTAGAAAAGTGTATTTATTCAGGAATGGGTTAAGACAGGTTTTTTTCTGTGTAGCTGTGTAAAACATTTAGCAAACCAATCACTTCTTACTGTATGTTCCTCTGGGTTGGATACTTTGTAAACCATGTAGACAAAGTCAGAGAGATAATTCTGAACCACTTCATTCACCATCACGAAGTCCTGCAACTTCCAAAGTAACTTCCCTATGGAGCTCTTCCGCAAGACTCCAACATACAGATCCATCTTTGCTTCTACTCTTGTCTCCTCTGAAAATTCCAATATACATGTAATATAGAGAATAATAGGTTAGTGCCGTAGATGGGACGCCTTTATCCGACGAGGGGAGAAAACGTTGAGGCGAGGCTTGCCGAGCCTCAACTGTTTTCTCTCCGAGTCGGATAAAGGCGTCCCATCTACGGCACTAACCTATTATTCTATTTATCCAGTCAATTTAGTTATATCTTTTTTCATAGACTCATAAAACATGCGAATATTGAAATAATTTGCATTGAAAATGCGGTTTTTCGATCAACGGACCTCCCTTTTCATTTCCGTTCTAAAGACGTAAATAATGAGCTACCGCAGAGGAAAATAGTTTCGATACTTACATTACAAGACGGGAAAACGTGCTTGAATTTGAAAAATAAGATCGTTTGAATCGAGAGTCGATATGTTATTTCAAATAGACATGATTATTATTCTACCGGAGGCTCTACATTGTCTAATTCGAGTTCCGTTGTCTCGGTATCTATTTTTAGATAGGGCTAACGTCACTCGTCAATGGAACTGAACAGGTTATATTTAGGTCTATGACCATCACCGCCCTTGTAAGAGTTTATCGATTAACGGGAAAACGTGCTTGAATTTGAAAAATAAGATCGTTTGAATCGAGAGTCGATATTTTAATTCAAACAGACATGGTTATTATTCTACCGGAGGCTCTACATGGTCAAATTCGAGTTCCGTCGTCTCGGTTTCTATTTTTAGATAGGGCTAACGTCACTCGTCAATGGAACTGAACATGCTATATTTAGGTCTATGACCATCACCGCCCTTGTAAGAGTTTATCGATTAACTTGTCATGAGAGTGATAAATGTTTTAATGAAGCTTTATTGTATTATTTAATTTTATTAAAAAAAATCGTCAATATAGTAGCATGATAACTTTATATACATCTTCAATTTCACTAACAGTGTGCTTGGCCTGATAGCGTAGTGGTTACGAAGGTCGCTTATCGTGCAGTCAGCCCCGGTTCGATTCTCACTGTTGACGAATCTTTTTTTCTCTCTTTTTCCTTTCTATTTTTTTTTAAATGACGGTTTTGGTTTTTACTGGGATAGTTAGTGATACTTATCCATATTAAGTGTTTTTTCTTTCAATTTAATACGTTATTTTTGGTAAAACAATTTTGAAGAAAAATTAAAAATAGTTCCTGTTGTAAGAAGAAATTCCTACACCTACTATACAAATAAACCTCTACTGTACATATAAACTTAGGTTTATTATGCTACCCCTTTATTACGTCACTAGCGGCTGTAGTGACGGGATAAAATGAATATTTACCTTATAATATCCATGAGAATGACTTTTTTTATAAATATTTCGTATCAAAATAAAGACTAGGTACAATGAATGAATGTGAATGGCTTTATAGTGTAATTTAACCAGTTTATATAATCAGTTGCAGAAAATCCAGATAGTCAATGCTTGCATCAATAACAAAATACAGACAAAAAATAGATAGCCGATTACGTAATGCATATTCATGTAAGAATATTCAGCTGAAATTTTAGAATAGTGACATTCTAAACAAGGAAATTTTGACCCATGTACAAACTGTAGAGTAAGGTGTATAAGCATGCAGAATTGACCATGATTAGAAAGATTCTACAGGTGGAATCTGATCTGGGTCCTGTCTGCAAAGACATCAAAAGGCATCTCTGTCAGGTAAAGGGTTAGTGAAATAAATCTGTAACTGTACCTTCAGATTCCAATGGAGCCGTTGTTGTATTAATCACGTCAGCCAGCTGCTCAAAGATAAGCCAGGAAAATGGCATCTGACCTTTGAACCCCTGACCTTCACAACCTGTTGTCATGACAATGACCTCAGGAAGATCACTTTGTCTTTTGGGTGACTGCAAGTCAGCATACTACAAATAAGAAATTGTCAAATTGTATTTTAAAAAAAAAAGATAGAAAAAAAATAATTGTACACGGACATAAAAACTTTTTGTTCATCATTAGATAATTCATACCAAAATATGGTGATAATGTTTCTCTACAATATATCCAGATGGATAATGAACCAGCTAATTTGATCAATATACACAAACCAAAGATGTTTTCAAAACATGTATGCTTTACATGGTATCTAGCTTATAAGTATGACTTTTGACCTTGAAATGTGACAGTCATCTTTACATTGCACCACTCACACATTGCAGCTTCATGAGATGAGTATGCATGCCCAATCTGAAGTCTTTCTCTTCCAAATCAAAACTTATGGCCAAGGTTATAGTTTGAGACATCTAAAATTTGACTTTGAAGTTTTGACCTTGAGTTTTCGCCAGCTAACATCAAAACAAACAGGTTCCTGCACTCATTATGACCAACCTTCCTCAGGATTGCCACAAACCAGAGGAAGCAAAATTCCCTGACAATTCCCTGACATAATTTCAAATTTCCCTGAAACATTTCATCGCAAAATTTGGTCTTTCTGTCATGATTTCTGTAATATGTTATGGATTTTTAAAAATATATAACCTTCATTCTCATGTTTTCAAAATTCCCTGACATTTGACTTTATTTTCAAATTTCCCTGACAGTTCTCAAAATTCCCTGACCTTGAAATTTTTTTAATTTCCCTGACGCGTGGCAACCCTGTTCCTACTAAATATGAAGACGCTAGGTGAAATGGTGGATAATTATTAATTGGAAACCATTTGGTCCACCAATGGATCAACTAACATGTACAAAGCAATATACCCACCCATTTCAAAGGGGGTCATAATCACGGAATTTGTTTCCAGACAATTTTCAGAACATTAAGCCTTGAGATGCATGGAGGTCAGACAAATAAAACTTCACTTTGGGTATTGTTTATTAAGAGCAGAATGTGAACAACTTTGGATCCTGAAGAAATATGGATAGAAACATCACAACAAGGATATAGCAAATTCTCCAGCAGGGTGCTAAAGTTTAAAATAATAAGATTTTTAAACATACTCAATGTCATGCTGTACATAATTTGTCTACATTTGACAAAATGTGAAATTGACTAACTTTCAAAGGAATTGCTTTGGGTGCATTAAACACTGTCAGCCAGAAATCCTGTTTCCATGGCACCTGGCTCTCTTGTAAGATGTCCAAGTTTTCGTTGGTGTCTAGGTAGGCAATAATGCCTGCCAGGATTGGGGCAATCTTTGACTCCAATGTTTGTAAACAAGAACGCCTAAAACATAACAGTTTACCTTTATAATCCTGCTATGTGAACAGTGGTTCCTTAAACAACATATCAATTGACCCTTATAACCCTACAATAAAAAAAGTTATAGATGCATTATCTTAGAGCATGTTTAGAAGCCGAGTTACCCAGTGACACATCCAGAATCCAACTGTCTGCAACCGTGAGACAGGTAGTAGCATCAGCAGAATAAGCGGTAGTGAAGAACGACTGTCTGTAGATTTGTTTTTCTTCTATTCATGGCAGGCTACTAATTATTTTATATTGTTATATAAATCAGGTGAATACATAGCTATGCCAAATATCAATTTTTAGCCATGACAGAAAACTGTGAAATAATCTTCATCATTTCATAAGCAAACAGAGCAGACCCTGATCAGATGGCTGCTATAGGAGCCATCTGATCTGGGTCTACACTGTTTACAAGGGCATAGAAAGGTGTCATTATGGAGTAAAATCAAAATTGTAGAGGTGTCATCATTAGAAATGATATCTATA
The DNA here is from genome assembly GCA_963576725.1 of Azorinus chamasolen. Classification (NCBI taxonomy): domain Eukaryota; kingdom Metazoa; phylum Mollusca; class Bivalvia; order Cardiida; family Solecurtidae; genus Azorinus; species Azorinus chamasolen. The sequence continues at coordinate 2,324,189 of OY755246.1, forward strand.
CAGCAAAGTCTCGCTAATAAGACCACTCAAAGAAATATAGTTCTATATTTTTAAAACAGGTGGTAGCTTAATATAGGACAAAATATAGGAGCTTTCTGCATTACTTTTGTCTGCATTAAGCAACCACCTGCTATTACAGACTACGATGTTAATCGTAGTTAATAAATTATGTGGTTGCATTTGCGAGACATTACTGTATCATTGATACCTATCAGGTGATGTGATATTGATTCTGATTTTGAAATATCGATATAATGAGAATACAGTTGTCCTTTCAAACTATCTATCTTTAACCCTTTCCCTCATATAAACGTGTTTTCACGCATTTGCAAACAGAGTAGACCCAGATCAGATGGCTCCTAGAGGAGCCGTCTGATCAGGGTCTACTCTGTTTGCTAATGGAATTTGATAGATCTGTTTCTTTACTTTCTAAAATGGCTACAATATTCCACCTTCAATATTTAATTTAACTGTTTTGTCCATGAATATTCAGTAGGTATGGAAATTTGGACTAAATATAGAACAGGGAAAGGGTTAACTTTGAACAATCCTGTAGCATTTTATTGTAAAAGTGCACAGAATATATACACACTTATATGCAGAATATATGCACAATTAATTGATTTATCAAGATAATTAGGTTCATTTTTTATTGATCACAACTCTAATAATTTGCATGTCAAAATGTTCAGATCCATTCTATATGCAATGGTAATCTTGAACAATAGATGTTTGTAAAAAAATGTATGCCCACTCCCATGGCAACCACCTACAACTTTAACATTTGACCTTGATGTATGACCTTAACTTTGACCTAATAAGCTCAAAATAAAAAGGTTCATCTACTCATCATAGCCAACTTCCTTACCAAAAAGGACTATAGGTTAAAAGACTGATCAGTTATTGATTGGAAATCATTTGGTCTTCTGACGGACTGACTGACCAATATGTGCAAAACAATATACAGTAAAACCTGACTTAAGCAGCCATTCAGCTATTAAACACAGAGGTGTTAAAAACCAGGTGCTTGTTTAATGCAAGGCAAAAGCTGCTATAGGAGCTTTTGACCTGCATACAGCTACCATCTACCTTACAGACCCATAATTAGACTTTTTTTTGATAACCAATTCAGACAGGTTATACTGTATCCCCCATTTTCAAAAGAGGAAGTAATAACCCTAAACCATACAATAAACAGTTTTGTAATTTTACCTGAAAGTACCAGCTTTGTGAATGTTTTCATATTTTGCTGCTTCGTCTGTCAGCCACTGGTTTGCCATAAAGGCCTGTGTTGTGTTTTCCTTCTCTTTCAATAAAGCAGCAATTAAATGGCATACACCCTGGAAAAAATCCTGCTGCCCTGTCAATGTAAATAGTCATAGTTTGTTTCATTGAAAGAATCATCAAATTTTGTTACACAAGAATGACATATAAAAAACAACAGAACTTTACAAAATTTTATGAAAATCAAATTTAGGATACATTTTTACTTGAGATCTTTTTGGTCAATCTTTTTATTTTCATTTACCAATGGAATACCTCAGCAATTTTCCTATAGGAGCTGTCTGATCTGGGTCTACTCCATTTGCAAAGGTGTTAAAAGCCCTATCTTTCAGGAAAAGGGATAATGAAATCCTTATTATCAATTCCTTATTATCTATGTTAATATTGATGGATCTCTGTCACACTATATTCGCTCAATACTGCTTTAGCAAAATGTTTAGTATTAAAACTATACATCAGAACAGAACATTATTAAATACAACAATGTCAAGCAATATGTTGCAGGGATGGGGATTATGTAATATGTAGAATTCCCTTGTTTATTGGTTAAAACAATACAAATGAGGAGTCAATGACTTCACAGCTATTCAACAATTTACCTGATAGAGACACATTCTCTCTAATACATTCTCCATTTGCTCATTTCTACAGTGCCTGCCATATGATGTTAGTATTCATGAAGTAAAGGGTTAATAGAATAAAGAGTTATACCAACCTGAATGATGAAACAATTTCAGAATTAAAGGTACTCTGTCTGTCGTTCTGGCCGTGTTTTCCTCCTTATCCTTCACCATGGAGAGAGCAGCTTGTATACAAGATATTACTAATGTTCTCACACTCAGATTTTTCCTGATGACCTTTTCATCAGTTGGCATTCTTCTCCCAACACTTTCAAAGCTGACCCTAATGTCTTGAATATTCACTGGGGAAGACACGCTGCCATTGGGCTCAAACTGACTGGTTGATGGATGGGGTTCACCCATAGTAAAAGCATCCTGCTCCATGCCATCCGGTACATATGTTTCTGTCAAATCCATTTCTTCATGTTGACTGAAGACAAAAACAAAATTGATCTTTTGTGTCAGGTATTAAGAAACTCATCTATTTTCAAAATGGGTAACGCCCAAAATTTTGAAATCATCTTCCCGTATTGTTATGTCTTTACTGGTTTTTTGTTGTTGTGGTGCTGTTTGGGCGGCTGTGTAGTGTTTCCTGCATGACTTATACATACTTTTACCATGGCAGAGTTACAGTTTCTACAATAAAGTATTTACACAAGTCCATCAGTCACCTTATCACGGCACATTTTGAGTTTCTACAATGAAGTCCTTCAGCTACCTAACTACAATGGTGTCCATAGGCCACAGATACACTCCTTGGAATATATTGTCTCAAAATCAAGCACAGTAATAAGGTAGCAAGCATAATACATGAAGATTAATTATCTATAAAAGTCACTCCCTTCTCTACAACCATCTTCACATATCAAAGTTGTTATTTGTAAAATTTTAAAACAAAGCCTCCAATTGGCGTATGAGGAATGGGGCATACTGACGGACGTACATGGGGGGGGGGATGATAAATGCAACCAACACATGTTAAGAAGACTCCCTATATGTGTCTAATACACTTACATCTACATGTGCATTTTACCCCAAAGTGTTGTAATTCTGTTAGGTCTCATTACATTGTCGATAAACACAGATACTCGTTATACCTTTACCCCATAATCCTATCTTTTCACATCTTTACAAACAGATTAGACCCAGATCAGTCCTAGCTCCTGTAGGAACTGTCTGGTCAGGGTCATTTCTATTTGCTTACATGTTACAGATACTCTTCTTTTTGCCATGGCAGTAAATCCCTCGTTTCATATTTCTAATGCATGACTTTCACCTTGCATTAAGCTGCAACCTGTCTAAAAGACCAATATTTATACAAACCTGAATATCCAGTTTAGAGAAGTTCTACTGTACAACAGAAAAAAATTTGAGCTAGACAGCTAGATGGACAGACAAGAGTAAATTCAAATGGAGACATAAGATCTGTTATATGTTACCTTGAGTCTTCCATGTCCTCAGTTTCAATTGGCTCCCTAGTTCCTACAGCTGTCTCTAACAGTGAAGCCACAGATTTTCCGTCCATCTCCTGCACAGTAGGCAAATCAGCATCGGCAATCCGCAGGTCGTCAATGTGAACTGAATGCCACACCCCACACTGCAGAATAAACAATACAACAGCCCTCCATAAAGAAGATCTGTCAGCACTTACAAACAGTGTAATTCCAGACATAATTTGTTTCAAAGACACAAGATTGACCAGGGGTATGGGTCTACAATTCTAGATAATTATCGGCAAAAACATAGGTACCTGACAAATAAGTCTTGACTCTGGTCTGTATTTGTACTGTTTGCTAGATACCAAAGGGACCTTTTTAATTGTGTGATATACATATGAAAGAGTTGGTAGGTCCATATAAGATGTGTAAATTACAACACTGTCAAGATTAACTTCTTTATTTCTCCACCAAACACTATACCGTAACCACTCTTTAGAATTGTCTCAATTCTAAAGAGTGGTCACAACATAGGGTTTGGTTATCATTATTTTGAATACATGAATATTGAACTGGGAAAGGGTTAATTAAAAGTTCCAAACCAATTAACACCCAGATCAGCTGGATCTGGTCGTGTTCTATCATTTCCGTCTCAAGCTTGCCATTCTGTATTCTTTTCAAGTATTTTACCCTCCTAAATGAGCTCAACTAGTAAATAATAATTAACCATTCTATTATGGATATTTGTCATACAAAAGGCTAAGTACCTGGAACCCTGTAAAACATCCACCAGCAATTCTTGGCAGTTGGACAATGAAGACAACATGCACTGGTGCCCGGAGTTCCTCCCGGATACTCTCAAACTCATCCATGACACAGTATCTGGCACAGGCAACCAGGTTGCCATTTCTGTCCCCAGAATCACACTGAACAATCAGCAGACTGGCCTCATCTCCTCGTTGCTTCAAAAACTGTCTGCATTGAATATGATTTAATCCTTTACCTCATGAATAATCATGTAAGAAATAATGACAGTATATTAATAAGCTGAATTTTTATAATGGCATAATGAACAAAGGAATTTTTCTCACGGCAGAAAATGTAAAATCAGAGACGATTTTAAAGAGTGGTCACAGCATAGGGTTTGGTGGAGAAATGATGATTTTAGTATTTGAGTATGCACCGTTATCTGTAGCTCTGTGTACGATTAGCTGACTGTGTGTGCCATACTTTTTCTATACTAGGTTCACAAGGTATTTTCAATTTCAGCCTCCTGTGACCTTGACTCTCAGCTTTTATTCTGCATTGTGTTCAAATTAGTTGTCAACAGATGGAACATACAAAAAAATACTTAACAGATCTCTTAACCCTTTTCCTGTTCTATATTTTGTCCAATTTTCAATATCTACTGAATATTCAATGACAAAATATTTATAATGGAATATAGAAGGTGTTACAGATCTATCAAATTCCATTACCAAATAGACCAGACCCTGATCAGACGGCTCCTATAGGAGTCATCTGATCTTGGTCTACTCTGTTTGGAAATGCAAGATAAGGCAATTCTATGAAGGAAATGGTTGAGCACAAGAATTCAAGCAAAGAGACGTAACACTTCAAATGAAAACTTTATTTGCCAACATACAAATTTAGTGAGATAATTTAAAAATATAGGTGTAAAGAAAGAAAGAAATCCTGAATTTAAATATTGTATTGAAATTCATTAGAATATGGTGTACTTTGTTACTTACTGAATTTTGATGCTGAACTGCTGCTCTGTATCGAATGATGACAGTGTATCAAGAAGCAAGATGTTGTGGACAGCAATACCAGTTGCCTCTGACACCTCTGCCCTCTGGAAACCACTCGTAGGTAACAATTTAGAGTGTGTGGTTACCTATATGAACAAGAGACAAGAATATTTTAAGAATGTTACTTAACTCATTACTTCACAGAAACATATTTATACACTTTTGCAAACAGAGTAAACCAAGATCAGGCAGTTTATGTTGGAGCTGTCTGATCAGTGTATGGAATATTTCAGAACTCATTTTACAGATTCTCCAATGGCCATAAATTCCACTGTTAACCCATTACCTCATAGGCTATTTTTAGATACAACCTCTTTGAATTAATCTACCGAAAAGGAGCATGAACCAGAGAAAAGGAACATTTTAGAATTTTGTAGTTTGAAACCATTGCGATAAATTGAGCATTTGCTCCTATAGGAGCAAATGCTCTATTTATCACAATAGTTTCACAAAGTGACTTTTACAGAGTCGTCAAAAGTAGTCAATATGAGGGAATGCGTTAATGTGACATTACAAAAATTCAGTCAATGAATATTTATGAAGTAATAAATCATGAAGGGAAGTGTTATTGTACAAAGTTAATACATGCTTTCCAGTTTTCCCTTTCCATGTTAAATATTCATGTAAGAAATAATGACATTATGAATATTCATTAGCTGAATCAATATATGGAATATGTACACAAGAGTTTTTGGTATTGGTAGAAACTGTAGTCAGATCTATTATGGTAGAAACTGTAGTCAGATCTATTATGGTAGAAACTGTAGTCAGATCTATTCTAATTTCACAAACAAGAATCACAGATCATTATCAGATCTAGACCTACCCTGTTTGTAATTGCATGAAAGTTCATTTATTAAAGCACTGGGTTTTCTTGTCTTTTCAGAGTTCAAACTGTTTCACACTGTTATTCGAAGAGAAATGTAAGAAGGAAGAGAAATTGTTACATAAGAGAAGATTATTTAGCATGCAAGTAGTAAAAGGAAGTACATATGTTCATGTCATCACATTACCTGGGCAAACAGCTGCTTTCGTCCCTCTGCCAGAATTGTTTGATTCAGATACTGAGAAATGCTTTCATGAGACTGTCTATCATGGTAAATCCTCTTCATTTCAGCCTGTTCCTGGGCTCCCAAGTTACTTTTGGGCAAACACACAACAGCATCAGGGGTTGCACACCATAACAGCATCACCTTGGCTTCATGGAGTATCTGATAATAATCCAAATTTTGTGTACATTTAACACATTTCCTGATATAAACATTACATTAAGAAAATACCTAAAATCAGAGACCTTCTGTAGCAGCTACAGTAAAATCTCTCTATAACGACCACTAAATTGGGTTAATTAGTTGGTATTTTGGGCAGGTGGTTGCTTAAAGCAAGGTGAAAGTAAAACAGAACGCTCCTATAGGAGCGTTCTGTTTTACTTTCACCTTGATTTAAGCATCCACCTGCCTTTAACACAAAATACTTGAGGTAATTTAGTGGTCGTTATAGAGAGGTTGTACTGTATTTGATCAGGATCTGCTCTGTTTGCTTATATATTACAAATTTGATTCTCTACTGTTTGACATGGCTATAAAGTTCTCCATCTTAAATTTTTGGTACAAGAATTAAATCATTTAGTCTTCGTAAAAAGCATTTTGTTGTTTGTTCATTAACCCTTTCCCTCTTGAATATTCATGTAAGAAATAATGACATGAATGAATATTTTATTATGTTTTATGAGCAAACTGAGCAGACCCTGATCAGATGACTCCTACAGAAGCCATCCAATACGGTTCTACTCTGTTTGCAAAAGACATGGAAAGGCATTTATATGAAAGAAAGGGTTAACTGAGAATCATTAGGGTTTTTTCATGGTAATATTTATTTTTGTAATCATTAACCCATTCCCTCATAGTGACACCTTTAGGGTAAAAGTCACTATCTGAAACCACTGTGATAAATTGAGTGCAAATCAAGGGCTTGGTGCAAAACTATTCGAACTCCTTCACTAAAGTGAAGGAGTTAGAACAGTTTTCCACCAAGCCCTCGAAATGCTCTATTGATCATAATGGTTTCAAAACTAAACAATTCTAAAATACTCTCTCTAATAGTAAATGCTCCATTTCAGTAGATCTATTCAAAGAGGTTGGGTCTAAAAATAGCCTGTAAGGGAATGGGTTAAGCTTGCTATAGGTGAACTCACAGCATCCATTGCATGGTCATCTGTACGCCGGAAGTTTTGTGGCCACACATGTATCACGATAGCAGAACAGGTATCTTCATGGTAACCCATAAACACATCACCAACCTTAGATGTCACCTTTTCTTTTCTACAAAAAGATATTGTAAATCTATTCATATATACTCTATTTAAAAATTACCCTTAGAATTTGGACTGACTTAACCCATTCCCTCATACCGTTTGACGCCTCTGTAAGTATCACTTTTTGAAACAATTGTGATAAATAGAGCATTTGCTCCACAGGAGCAAATGCTCTATTTATCGCAATGGTTTCAAAACTATACATTTCAAAAAATTCCCATTTCTCTAATAAATGCTCTTTTTTCAGTTGATTTATTCAAAGAGATTGGGTCTAAAAATTGGCCTATGAGGGAATGGGTTAATATGCAAGTAGTACAGGCCTAGATCACACTACTCTTGAAGTAGTAGTTTAATCCAGTCTATACTATCTGCTACTATGTCAGTTTTATCTAAAGTCATCATAATGGTTTATAACTTACTTATTCAGCTTTACAAAGGGGGAGAGGATACAGTTTATGTGCTACTGAAAAGGTGCACATCCAAATTATAAATTACCCCATGTATTTTTTCATTGTTACAGTTTATCATGCTGAATCTCTGATCTGGGTCCAAGGTTATAAAACTTCTGTGTCTGAATCTGAGATCATTCTCAAGTATCTGATTGGTCAGATGCTTAAGAATAATCTCAGACTCAAGCATAATCTCTGATCTGGAGCAATATTTACTGACTTCTGATTTATCCCTTACCCTGTTGAATATTAATGCAAGACATAATGACATCATGAATATTTATTAGCTGATTTAATAAAAGCACATGAACATATGAAATGTTTGTATCAGTAGAAACTGTTACAGATCTATTATAGTTACAAGAGCAAGCAGAGCAGACTCTCAAGGAGCTGTCTAATTGCTATACTCAGTTTGTAAAGATGTGAAAAGGTGCTTGTGTGAAGGAAAGGGTTATTCAACCTTTTGAGAATTACTTACAGAGTGCTGAACAATTTGGATCATGATGCGATCTCAAGTTACTCCCTGTCTCATATGAATCCAAACTGTTTCACAATGCAAGTCCTGTACCGTAGAGCAAGATAAGGGTTTAAGCCTTTTTTCTATCTGGCCAAAACATTTATTGAGAGGCATTTCACTAAAAATAGTTTCAAAACTTGACCAAGAAACTGTGTAAAATTTAGCAGATTTATGGGCATATATTTCAGTCATATGCAATTAGAGTAATGCCTCATTAGTTTGCGAACAATATAATCTTTCTTGCCATACCCATACCTGTAACCTGTCACATTTTGCTTGACAAAGTTTTCTGCCCATCCTTCTAGCCTTTTAACAAGGGTCTGCTGTTGTGGGGAGAGCATATTACCGAGACTCAGAAAATGCTTCTCCAGTCTGTTGATGAGGGGTGTAGGAAATTTGTCATACACAGTCTGCTTCTCTGCCACAACTATCAGTCTGAAATGTGTAACCAAACATGTAAACTCTACGTTCAATAACTACAGTAACTACAGTCATATCATACATTAGTATTCGTAGATGTATTTGTAAGTTCGATATACATATGTTTTAATTCATTAGTAAATCTTTATATACATGTATTTATTTTGATAAATGAAGTATTTGTAGATCTATTTGGAAGCTTTATACATATCTATTTACAGAAACCATATATTTATATTCATAAATAGAGTATTAGTAAATCTATTTCAAAAGTTTTATATACATAAATTTATACAAACAATATATTTATATTCATAAAGGAAGTATTAGTTATTCTGTTTGTAAGTTTTATCCTTCGATTCATTTTTATAAATGAAGCACTTGCAGATTTGTATATGAATCAATGTAATTTATAAATGTTGAGTTATAACTACTTGTTTAAGGTTAAACCCTTTAAAAGCTGATGAAACTAGAACTATCACTAAAGGTGATGAATACCCCCACACGGCAGCCTTGATTGCAAATCCAAGTTTTGAACATGTAACAGGACCAAATAACAAAAATACCCAAAGTTCAAATAGAGAAAATTCTGTAATTTATGCCAAGTAACAAGTGAATCAGGTTGAAATTGAAGGAGGAGTTCAAAGTACTAGATTTTGCTTGCCAATTTCAAGGCCAAATGTCAAGGTCAAGGTCACAGAGACCTGAAATTTGTGTCTTGCACATCTACTACTCCTGAGTAACATTAATGCCAAGTATCAAGTGAATCAGGTTGAAATTGAAGGAGGAGTTCAAAGTACAAGATTTTGCCTTCCAATTTCAAGACCAATTTCAAGGCCAAAGGTCAAGGTCAAGGTCACAGAGACCTGAACTTTGTGTCTTGCACATCTACTACTCCTGAGTAACATTTATGCCAAGTATCAAGTGAATCAGGTTGAATGTGAAGGAGGAGTTCAAAGTACAAGCTTTTGCCTGCCAATTTCATGACCAATTTCAAGGCCAAAGGTCAAGGTCAAGGTCACAGAGACCTGAAATTTGTGTCTTGCACATCTACTACTCCTGATTAACAATTATGCCAAGTGTCAAGTGAATCGGGTTGAAACTGAAGGAGGAGTTCGCCGTACAAGATTTTGCAGACAGACCGACCGACCGACCGCCCGCCCGCCCGACCGACCGACTGACAGGCTGATTCCAGTATACCCCCCTCAAACTCTGTTTGTGGGGGTATAATGAAAATATTCTGGCATTTGCAAACAGTACAGACCCAGATCAGAGGTCTATCAGGGTCTGATTTATCATTCAAAATCATTTAGCAACTTTAGGCACTTCATACTGAATGGCATTTAAAGTTAACCACTTATGGACCCTCCACTTTCAATATTCAGCATTCAAATGGTTGCCTACCTGAAATTTCTGTGTACTGGACATTTCACTCTGTGAGTCCCAAGACCCAGGTCTACATATCGTTCTCCTCCAAAGTAGACGTAGTACTGGTTGAGCGCGTCGTAGAGACTCTCATACAAATTTTCCAGGTTGAGCAGAACAACCGTGTTTCCTGTCTCCATACACACCTTGATCTTGTTGATGTTTCGACAAACCTGAAATCAGAAGACAAACCATTCAACTTACATATTTTGTAATATTTACAAATACTTTCAAAACCAATCAATTCTAATCGAGATGTTTTATAATTATTGCCTGCTATATTTCACCAGTATTGTCTGTTTTATTTCACAAGTATTGTTTGTGTAATTTCAAAAGTATTGTCTGCTTTATTTCACCAGTATTGTGTGTTTCATTTCATGCCTGTTTTATTTCACCAGTATTGTGTGTTTCATTTCATGCCTGCTTTATTTCACCAGTATTGTGTGTTTTATTTCACACATAGCGTCTGCTTTATTTCATATTCTATAAGTATTGTCATGCTTTATTTCATCATTATTGTCATACATTATTTAACAAATATTGTCTGCTTTATTTCATAAGTATTGTCTGCTTAACTTCATAAGTATTGTCCTATTTATTTCTTAAACACTGTCTGCTTTATTTCATCAGTACTGTCTGCTTTATTTCATAAGTACTGTCTGCTTTATTTCACCAGTACAAAACCTTTTTTCTTTCTGTACAAAACCACAATTTGAGCCAAAGTTTGGATTCCAATGCAAGGCATTTGCTTAATCTAAACTGTTTGTGGATGACATCACTGATTGGCCTGAATCCTTTACCACATAGATATGTCAGCAAAGTAGACCAAGATCAGACAGCTCCAGTCTGATCCTGTTCGGTTTGCTTATGAAATACAATAGATACAGTTTCTTTCATGAACACCTTGTTGATATGTCATAAAAACAAGAGGGCCATGAGGCCCTGAAGCACTTACCTGAAATAACCCCCGGGATGGGGCCAGTTTTGATCATGAAGTCATCATTTGTACATTCTTGGTAGAGAGCCATAAGACAAAGCTGCATGCCATTAATTAAAGGTCTAAGCCTTATTTTTCAGAGAAAAATAATATTTTATATTTTCCCCATGAAAAACTGATAAGCCCAAGGGCAGGGCCAAGTTTCTTCCGGAGGTTGGGGGTCAAAAGTTGAACATTCTTGGCAGAGGACCACAAGGCAAAACTATATACCAAATATGGAAGGTATGGGTCTTATGGTTTCAGGGACTAAGACCTTTCAAGGTTTTTTTTAAGTAAGTCTATGAAAAATTAATATGCCCCAAGACGGGGCCATTTTTTACAAAATGTTCATAATTTGAACAATCTTGGTAGAGGACTATATGATTAAGCTGCATGTCAAACATTAAAGGTATTGGCCTTATCGTTTAGAAAGGAAGAACTTTAAAGGTTTTCCTATATAAATCTATGTAAGACTGATAAACCCGGGTGGGGCAAATTTAGCCCAGGGGTCATAATGTGAACAAACTTTGTAGAGGACTATCAAATAATGATATATACCAAATATCAAAGGTCTGGGCATTTAGTTTCAGAGAAGAAGATTTTTTTAAAGATTTTCCTATGAAAAACATTTCAGCCTTGGGGCGGGGCCATTTTTCAACCATGGGGTCATAATTTGAACAATCTTTGTAGAGGACAATTAGATCATGCTACATACAAAATATCAAAGCTCAAGGCCTTATATTTTCAGAGAAGAAGATTTTTAAAGATTTTCCTATGAAAAACTGATAAGCCCTGGGGAAGGGCCATTTTTTACCTAGGGGTTATGATTTGAACAAAGTTTGTAGAGGACCATAAGATGATGCTTTATACAACATATCAAAGGTCTAGGCCTTACAGTTTCAGAGAAAGAAGATTTTTAAGGATTTTCCTATGAAAAATTGATAAGCACTGGGGTGGGGTCATATTTTGCCTGGGGGTCATAATTTGAACAATCTTGGTAGAAACAATTAGATGATGATACATATCAAACATCAAAGGTCAGAGAAGAAAATTATACATGTATTGATGCTTCTGACAAAATTTGTTTAAATTTGGTCACAATAGCTCATCGTGAGCATTTGGCTCAGGTGAGTTTAAAATAAACTAAATAATATTCATATCCCTAGTCTTGAGTCTCTTGACCACTGTAACAGTTATAACATACCTGTGTGTATTCCTGATCTCTCCGGAAACTGCTTCCAAATATTGTGATTGGTCTGATATCACTTTGCCGTGCCAAAATCTCCTGCTGTAGAATTGTTAGGGCTCCGTAATTCTCTGTCAGAAGTAATAGGTATCTGCTCTCACTGAAAAGTAAAATAAAAATTGCTATTGTAATAGATGAATAATACAGCAGGTTGATCTAAGTCAAGCATTCAGAATATATATATTGACTGAAAAGGTGTGAATGTAGGATAAACTAAGTGATTGATATCCCCACCCACCACCTTGTCAAAAGATCCAATGACTTCAATACAAAAGGCAATAGCTCAATAATCCTTTCATCCACACTTGTGGAAAGAAAAGTTTAAAGTCCAATCAAGGAATGACTCGAATCAAAATTATGTTACATACATCTACACATCATTATAAATGCATATGTAATATGTGAAGTTCAAAGTTGAAGAAATGTAGAAGTAGTACTTGAGAAGTTATGCTCTGGACAAAAAAATACCTATGGAAAGTAACTAAGGGGAATAAATCCCTCAAAAATGAATTTAGAGTTACAGTCCTTGTTGACTGCACATCCTCTTATCACCCTCTATCTATATTTCAAAGTTGTACCTACAATACTTGAGAAGTTATGCTTCGGACAAAAGATTGCTTCTGAAAGTAACTAGGAATGGACGGACTGATGGATGGAAGGACAACCTAAATGAGACTAGGGGCCTTTGAATAAGGGGCCATACACAAGGGCTATTTGTCCAAATTAAAGGGGCCACTGTAAGTCCGATATGGCCCCATCCCATTGGACAGGCTACTTTAAAGGAGCCATTTAGCCCTTGGACATCCATGACCCAAAAACTTGGGCAGGTTTTTTAGGGGCCATTAATTTTCTGTAATGTATTTTTTCATTACCTCCCTTACCCCATGATACCTTTAAGACTACAAACAGAGGGCCATGGCCCCTTGTTGTAAAATAGCCCCCAGTATACCAACCACTTAAGGCCCTCAGTCTCTTTCCAGTCGCACAGACTGACAATTGGACAAGGTAATTCCTATACAGCCCCCATCACAGGTGGTGGGAGTATAATGACATTGTTTCATGTGCAACATTCTGTAATAGTCAAAGATTCTCAACTTGCCTCTGCAATTTGTTTGTATCAAAAAGACACGCTTCAATGAGTCCTTTTGGAGTGCAATCTGGGTCACGGAGTCTTTTCTGAAAATAGGTAAAAACAAGAATATTTTTAATTTATAACAAAACTTACCTGATGAGTATTCTTAAAGGAAATAATGACATAATGAACATTTATTGGCTACAATGTTTTAACAGCATATTAGTTTGCAAAACCTTTATCGTAACTAGGACTGGCATTGATACACTCACATATTCAGTGCGCCAATTTGCTGGCAATATGTATTCCTTATTTGCTTGGCCAAGAACAAGATACAGATGAAAACAAATGAACAAACTTTTCATGTTAAAAACTCTTAAAAAATGATTTTTTCAAAGCATTTCTGCATCAAATCATCATTGTATTGAAGCTTAGCCATTTATTGCTGTTCTTACAATTCCATTTGTACAGGTCCCTTGAAAACTTCAGGATGAAAACAAATCAAGAGATGCAGTCTTGAGACTTAAACTTATCTACCAGATTTTAATTCTATATAACTGAGACCTAACCAACATTTATATTTCTGTTTTTGCAGGGATTAATGCAGGGTAAAAGTAATGAAAAATGTTCCTATATGAATTTCTACTTTACTGTAATTAATGGTAAATGAGTGCTTGCTGTTATGTAAATGTCTCATGATCTGGGTAGAAAATGTAGAATCAGTTGTGTATCATTCCATAAGCAAACAAGAGTGTTCTGAGGAACACATGTGTCACCTGCTTGCAGCTGACACAAAAACTTGTTGTTAATATGAAAAAAATATTGATGCTAGAGTTGTGGCCCTTGTGCATGACACTTCCTCTCATTGTGCTTGTTCCATATGTGAAGTTTCAAATGAATTGAACCAGTAGATAAAGAGTTATTGCCCATGTGTGAAATTTGAAAGCTCTATAATGATTAGTTTAGAAATGACAGCCAAAAAAAGGAAAGTGTGATGGACAGACAGATGGACGGACGGACGGACGATGGAAAAGTGATCCCTAAGTGACACAAAAAGTGACACTGACTCTGATCAGTTGGCTCCAACAGCAGCTGTCTGATCTGGGTCTACTCTGTTTGCAAAGGCTTTAAAGGCATTTCTATGGTGTAAACATTTATGAGGGAGTGAAGAAACAAAACTTCCTGTTTACTTTATCTTATAAACTGTCCAGAAGACAAATGCAATTTTTCTAAGTGCAATCCATTGCCTTTATTTTAATATAATTTATTTTAATTGATTACTGGCTATTGTGACAGTGGTACTTCACACATATGTTTTGACTTAACCCTTTCCCTCATATAAACGTGTTTTCACGCATCTGCAAACAGAGTAGACCCAGATCGGACGGCTCCTAGAGGAGCCGTCTGATCAGGGTCTGCTCTGTTTGCTAATAGAATTTGATAAATTTGTTTCTTTGCTTTCTAAAATGTCTACAATAGTCCACCTTCCATATTTCTTTAACTATTTTGTTAATGAATATTGAGTAGGTATTGAAATTTGGCCTAAATATAGAACAGGGAAAGGGTTAAATGACTACCACTGTTATTCTATGCTGATTGTCAAAATACATGTACTAAGCTTAGGCGACTACTCAAATCGAATTCTATGACACAAACCTCTTCATCCAGATGCTTCACTCTGAACAGGTGATTCTTGAAACTTTTGACAGGGTCTATCTGATCCAGCCCTCCAAAGTTTCTCAGTATAGCATGATGCATCTCATGCCATGTAGGATCTCTTCTGGAGCGTTCTGTGAAGGCATATACCATCTTCATGAGGCTGTGATAAATAAAGGGAGAAAGAAACATACAATCAGAGAGTATTCCACAGTTTGAATTCTAACAGCTCAGTAACTCTGTACCTAATCAGGATTCAATTTATTTGACACATACAGTAAAACCTCTCCATAACGGCCACTAAATAACATCAAGTAGTTTGTGTTAAAGGCAGGTGGCTGTTTAAAGCAAGGTGAAAGTAAAACAGAACGCTCCTACTAATTAACACAATTTAGTGGCCGTTATAGGGAGATTTAACTGTACATATTCTTTATGTCCTTGAAACCCAAAGCAAGCAAACATTCTGCAACTGATCATAAAAGTTATTACAGGAAGTGTTACAAGGGGTTGCTTCAAACCTCATATATACATGTACCACAATTACAGAAAAAACCCTCTAAACCAGAATTTTAGTAAAGAAGAAGTTACATATTTTTAGGTAGGTGGCTGCTTTATGCAGAGTGAAAGTCATGCAGAAAACTCCTCTAGGAGCTTTCTGCATGACTTTCATCCTGCATTAACCCATTCCTTCATACTGACGACTTTTGACGACTCTGCAAAGTCACTTTCTGAAACCATTGTGATAAATAGAGCATTTGCTTCTATAGGAGCTCTGTTTATCACAATGGTTTCAAACTATAAAATTCTAAAATTTTCCTTTTCTCTAGTTAATGCTTCTTTTCAGTAGATTTATTCAATGTTGTTGTATCTAAGTATAGCCTATGAGATAATTGGTTAAGCTGCAACCTGCCTTACAGACCGGCATTTATATAGATCTGAACTTCTGATTTAGAGAGGTTTTACTGTACTTGAGGAGATATAGTTTGGACTCGGATCATAACTGCTTCTAAAGAATTTGTTTGATCAAAGTCTACAACTGTATCAGTATACTGTGTAGTTACTAACCCCTCACTGTCATGAAGACAGTTCTGTGATATCATATGCAAACAGTCTGGATCCAGATGAGATGCAGAGTAACTTGGAATCTCAAAAGGATGCTGTTTCACATTCTGAATATATTTTTGAAAAGAAATGGACAAAATGTCCACTCTAAAACATGAAGTACTGTTTAAGTGGACTTTTTCGCAAGAAGGAAATTTTTGCTATTTTCGCGTGTCTGTCAAACATGCATAAATATAATATGTAATTCAACAGATGGTAAACATAAACATCCTTTGCCACCAATTGACAGCTGTACATCCTTAGTTCATGCGGTGTGCATGATTATGTAATATAAAAATGGGTATGAAAGGAGAATTTGTTCCAATTTGGTAATTTAAGTGTTCAGATACCATTGTACTGTTAATTAAGTACAATAGTAGCACTCACTCAAACTTGGCTTGCTTTTTTCTGTCAAAATGTCACTAAACCTTTATGAAGTTTTAGTATAGTCCCAACCTTTCTTCATATTTATTCTATATAAATATAAGCTCATAAAACAAGTTCGAACTGATTACGTTTTTGGTAAGTCAAAGTCATTTTCTGTCCCCAAAATGTCTGTTTGCATGTAATTATAATCAGTGTTTGTATGGAAGTTACACTTCTCAGTCTGACAGAGTTGGAGGTGTGAACTGAACCTTTGATCTGACGCCGGCAATATAAGCCCGGTGATCGAGACACAGGTAAATTATAGTGTTCATGGATTGATTTTCAACCTGTTTCTGTGAATAATAAAGAACCCAAAAATTAATTTGAGGTAGATTCACGAAAGTTGCATCTCGCAAAAAAATATAAAAATATTGGTATGACGTCAACGTATGAGGTAGAAAATGTTGCTGGCAGAAATGGGGTTAAACAGTGCAAAACTGAATTACTTAAGGCCAAATGTGTGGATAGTCATATAAAAAGGCTCAAAGCAATGAACACTGACTTTCAATCTGTTGGGGCATTACATTACCTGTAGAAGTCTCTCAGGCCATAAAACTCTCTTCTCTCTTTTGAGGCTTTCTCAAATATTTCCAGGTAAGATGTTGCCATAGGTTTGATAAGGGGCTTTATCCGTTGAAACACATCTTTATTGTCATCTGTGTCGCATATTCCTCTGAAATCAGATAGCAATTGTGAAAACCTGAATTTAGACACACAGTAGAATCTGTTTTCAGTGACCATTCATTTATTGATCATAGGAATATTAACAAGATGTGTTCGTGAAACACTATGCCCCTGACATGACATTTGACCTTGTTGTATGACCTTGACCTTAATAAGTCACCCCTAAAAATGTTTGTCTCCATAAGTTCACTGTTGCATAGGCATGCCGAGCTTGAAGTATGTATGTGCAATGGCTACAAGATTATTGCCTACGTTAAAGTTTTGGACATACCAACCAACAACCCAACAGACAGATTAAAAACAATATGCCATTTGACCTGCATTAAGCTACCACCTGTCTTACAGACCCATAATTAGACCTCTTTTTGATGGTCAGTTAAGACGGGTTCTACCGAGTATATCTTTGCGAATTGAGGATAGTCTTGCTGAATATTACATAAAATTTACTACCATTTCATAGAGAATAAAATTACTGACTTAACATAGAAATCAGTACCATAGACCTTGCACTCAAAGTATTACTACTGAACCTACACTAAATATATCAATTTCTTTTGCATAAATAACAATGCTGCTGTTTTTCAATTGAGTATCATTTACCTTGCACTGTTCTCCAGCTCCTCAAGGTCAGGTACTTCTCTCTGTACCAGGATTCCTCTGTTCATTTTGGCTGGGTCCAGAGCCCAGTTGGAAATGCCAATGAAGGCAACCTTTAAAACATATAGAGAGGTTGATGCTAAAAGTACTTAAACATTATTCACTAATGAAGTTTCTGTTGCCAAATGAAACATTGGCCAATGAACAGTGTCCAATTTGAAGCATTTAGTCTCTAGGTTCAGGAGCTTAGTCTCTAATTTGGAGCATTTACGTAGCCTGTAAGTTTAGGTTTTAAGTTTCTAATCTGAAGACTAAGCATCTATTGAAACAAATATTCTGCAAAAAAATAAAATATGCCTGTTTAGATAGCACAGTGATTAGCAGATCCACTTTGACATAATTTAACAAATGTCGTAAGGTGTCCTCTGATTTCTTTTTCCAAACATCAATTCTCTTCTGCATTGTCATTTACAAAGATTTTAACATCAATTATATTTCCATTACCTTCATGTGTTTTTCTGGTGTTTCATCACCTTGACAACCATCTTCAAGCAATGGGTGAAGGGTCTGAAATACACAAATAAGAAAATTGATAAAACTGGATATTCCTGGCAGTGGTAAGTAGGCAATAAATACAGCAATCAGATGAAAGGTCTTTGGATCCAAAAATCTTTATGATACACAGATCCCATGGCCTTGTGGACATGACAATCCTGGGTACCAGAGTTTCAATGGTTTGATCCCGAGCAGTGACTTTATCTGATATGGCAAGATTGCGGTTACTGATTTCTTACTGGTCAGGTGCACAACACTGACCCTTTATTGCCTGTTTAATATTTAACACAGATTTTTTCCCCTCATGAATATTCATGGACAGAATCAATAAAATGGAACATGGAAATGGGTTTTTTCCACTCTTGTGGAACTGCATAATCAAATCTATAAATTTCCATAAGCAAACAGAGCAGACCCTCATCAGATGGCTTCTATAGCTGTCTGCTCAGGGTCTTCTCTGTTTGCAAAGGCATCAAGTGACATTTACAGTAAAACCTCTCTAAACCGGACGTGGAATTTTGTATAAATTTTGGACTTGGAGACAGGTGGCAGCTTAATGCAGGGTGAAAGCCATGCAGAAAGCTCCTAGAGGAGCTTTTTGCATGACTTTCACCCGGCATTAAGCTGCCACCTGCCTAAAAGTATCTTAAATCTTCTCTAATAGAATTCCGGTTTAGAGGGGTTTTACTGTATATGCAGGAAAGGGTTAAGGTAAGGAATCAAGAGATACTGTGCCGAAATTTAAGGTGTCTTATATTAGCCAAAATAGGCTAGTCCTTTCAAAAGGGTTGACAATATACGAAACAAGCCTTTTTATAAACATGAATAACTAAAAGAATGCTCTGACATTAACCCTTTCCCTGTTCAATATTCATATAGGAAATAATGATATCATGAACAGTGTTCTCAATAAGAACCGGCCGGCGGCCAAAATAGCCGCTTCAAAACAGATTTCGGCCGGTTCAAATTCGTCAAGAAATGAAAAAATGAAAGTTGAAAAATCGCCGATTAGCCCTTCAAATTGGGCCGGAATTCGTCCGTGTTTTATACAAGACCCCAGACTGGTTCTCTATTTTCGGTACTAACCGTTATGTAAAGTGCGATAAACTGGTGTACCAGTCTAATCAATGTAGCTAAACGCTTTAGTAATGATCCATGAAATCAGGCATGAAAAAACGTAAATCAACGATTATTTTGGCCAAACTCCCACAGCCAAAATCGTATGACACAGTAAAAATGTTGATTTTCTAGTTTGTTTACACCCATTTCTCAAAGTTTGTTCATGTTTGGAGTTGAAGTTTACGCGCATGCAGTTTATAAATCGCTTTGAACTCCCGATGTTTCGGACCCTCTTCTTCTTCCACTTCCAAAACATTCCATGTTTAGCGATGAGTCCTTTCAGTCTGACTCTGAATGTCACTAACAATTAATCTCAAAACATTTTTATTTCTTAACCCTTTCCCTGTTATATATATTTATTCCAATTTTCAATACCTGCGGATTGTTGTGTTCTGCGTCCAGTTGTTTTGCTCTGCGTCCTCTTTCGCATAACACTCAAACCTCTGACATAAAATCACATAATCTTCAACTTGCATAAGATGATCAGTATTTTGTTGTAGAAGTCACAAAATAGTTATAAAGAAAGGTGGAAGGTTGAATATTGTGGCCAAAAACTAAAGAAAAAGATCTATCAAATTCCATTAGCAAACAGCATACCCTGATCAGATGGCTCCTGTAGAAGCCGTTTGATCAGGATCTACTCTGTTTGGAGATGCGTGAAAAGGTGTTTATATGAGGGAAAGGGTTAAAAAAGTAAATGATGAGCAACCACCTGTCTTATTATTTCTTGTTTATCTACATTTATTTGTCTGGATCATGATGTCAAAGGGTAAACTTGAGTAGATAGATGCCTGAGTTAGTATTAATAAAAGTACCCTCAGAAATGCCCAGAATGCAGGAAATGCGATGTAGATTTCAAAATTTTCCGGGGGGAGAACCCCCACGGACCACCCTCAAAAATAAGTCGGCCTCCTACTTTTGTAATTTGGCCTGTTCAACTAAATCTTATTGAGAACACTGCATGAATATTTATTAGCTGAATTTTTGTAATTTTATATGTATACAAGATTTCTTGATAAAGGTAACAATTCTTGATAAAAGTAGAGTCAGATTTATTATAATTTTATAAGCCAACAAAGCAGACCCTGTCTGATCTGGGTCTACTCTGTTTGCAAATGCGTGAAAGAGCATCTATACGAAGGAAAGGGTTAAATTTCAGTACAAGGATGGATAAAAAGCTACCCATATCTGTGCATAGATTGAAGAATGGGATGGGGGGGGGGTGTTACATAGATAACTGATTACTCTCATGTGATGTGAGTGTTTAGTTGCCAGCTATAACAATACTGGTGGAAGCTGGTATTAAAGAAAGCGTGTTGAAACAAAATGTATTCTTGTATTTTGATTTAGAGAATTAGATAATACGTTTATGTTCAAAAGATGATTTTGTTCTGATCCCACAGCAATATTAAACTTGGACTAAAGTTTCGCACTATTACCTTGAGAGGCATTCTAGGACTGTCCTCTGCCAGTCCCACCTCATCTAACACAACAACTGAGACAAAACTGCTCAGATCCTTGTCTTTCTGGAACTGTGCACACTGACGGAAAGTTCCCACAATTCCATCTGGTGTCGACAGAGGGCTGCACTGGAAGGACACCATTGTTGCCTGAAAAAGCAACAACAGAGATGTGATATTTTAACAAGTCAATGCCATATAACTCCCACCATCTAATTTAGCAAGCAATCACTCAATCTAGATCCTATGGTTGCACATATTCTGTCCAAATATATCTAAATAGGAAACTATTTAAATTAAGATAAAGCAGCTCTAGTGTAAATTTGTTTCATTAGTCATTTTAACATTAACCTGTTACTTCATAAATCAGATAAAACCAAACCAAACCATAAATACAATTATCTACACCTTTCCAAACAGAGTAGATCCATGTTAGATGGCTCCTGTAAGAGCCCTATGATCAGGATTTCCTCTGTTTGATAATGAAATAGTATGGATATGGCTATACAGTTTGTGCCATGGGTCAACATTTTCTGTGTTAATGAATACAGATTCAAATGGTATGAATCCTGATGAGATGCCGAGTTACTCAGTGTCTCATTTGGATCCAAACTGTTTATAAAGGTCATTATTGTTTGTCCCCTTAGATATCAATGTAGCAAAACCCCTCTAGAATGGAATAATTTACATATGTTTAGACAGGTGGCTGCTAAATACAGGGTGAAAATCATGCAGGAAACTCCTCTAGAAGCTTTCTGCATGACTCACCCTGCTTTAAGCTGCCACCTGTCCCAAACGCTGATATTTATACTAAATTGAACATTCTGTTTACCCGGTTTTACTGTTGTTCTGCACTATGCTCTCAATCATACAACCTACTGATACATTGGTCTATTTTGACTCCAATGAAAACTAGAATTGTTTTTGATACAAAAACTGACATCTCCCCCACCCCCGACTGCCTCCACACGACCAAAATTTTCCAGGTAAAAATTTCCCATAAAGTCCCCTAATGCTGCAAAAAATCAATGAACTGGAACAGGAAAATGATATGCACAACTAGGCATGGTGCTGATCAATCCTATAAAGTTTGATGAAAATGTGACCAAAGGTTTTGGAGAAACGATGCGGACAAAACTTTCCAGAAATTCATCAAATTGGAACAGAGTGAATTCCTAATTCATCCAGTAATCAGCTTATGACAGTGAAGTATTGACAAAATTCTTACCTGTTTAAACTCCTTGAACAGATCCTCTCTGGATGCATTTCCTTGCATAGCATCTGACACAATGGTCTTAGCCAGTGACTTGGAGCTGCCTGGCTTTCCAACAAGGAACAGGGGAATTCGAAGCTCAATGCAGACAACCATCATAAACACGTTCTCCTTGAGGGCCATGTTCCTTGCAATGTTTTTCTCCAATTCAACTTGATTCAAAAACACCTCCTGACAGCTACAATATAACATCTACAGTTAATCCATTCCCTAATATAGACAACTTTTGACGACTCTGTAGAAGTCACTTTGTGAAACCATTGTGATAAATAGAGCATTTGCTCCTATATAGGAGCAAATGCTCTATTTATCACAATGGCTTAAAACTACAAAATTCTAAAAGTTTCCTTTTCTCTAGATAATGCTCCTTTTCGGTAGATTTATTCAAAGAGGTTGTATCTAAAAATAGCCTATGAGGGAATGGGTTAAACCTGTTTTGGCGACTCTCAAAAGAAGTCTAATTTTCAATATGTAACCCTTCACTCACTGCATATTCATGTAAGAAATAATTGACATCACAAGTATAATTAGATTAACAGGGATACAGGAGTTTTGGCCATGGCAGAAACTGTAGAATTATATCTGTATTATGGCAGAAACTGTAGAATTATATCTGTATTACACTGTAAGCAAACACAGCAGAACCTGATCAGACAGCTTCTATGGGACATGTCTATTCTGGGTTTACTCTGTTTGCAAAGGAGAAGAAAGGTGTATTTATGAAGTAAAAGGCTGACCCTTTCATTCTGATTTTCAAATGGACTACTCCAAAATGCAAGAAGATCCATCTTATTATCAATATTTTGGAATATTTTTTATTCCACAGGAGCAAATGCTCTATTTATCACAATGGTTTCAGAACTACACAATTCTACAATTGTCCTTTTCTGTAGTGAATGCTCTTTTTCAGTAGATTAACTCAAATAAGTTGGGTCTAAAATAGCCTATGAGGGAATGAATTAATATTTCCCTGTTGAATATTTGTGAATAATTATGACATCATGAATATGCATGAGTTGATTTTTTATCAAGGCACATGTATCCTCGAAGTTTTGGTATTGGTAAAAACAATAGAGTAAGACACATCATAATTTCATAAGCAAACAGAGTAGACCCTAATCAGATGACTTCTTCAGGAGCCATCTGATCTGTGTCTATTCTGTTTGCAAAGACATGGAAAGGTGTTTGTATGAGGGAAGAGTTAAGTGTGGTAGCTTTAACATAGAACAAACCCAAAAAGCAGATTAATACATTATACATGTATTTGCCTTGTATTAAGCAGTCACATATCTACTTATGTTGATTCGCTGGTTGCTTAATCCTTTAAAAAGCGTGCACTGGCATTTGCAAAAAGTGGAAACCCAGGTCAGAGACTCCTCTGGTCAAGGTTTACACTGTTATTATTCTCATGAAAGTACTCTCTTTCATACTGAATGGAGTCTTACTTTAACCCATTCCTTCATAGGCTATTTTTAGATCCAACCTCTTTGAATACATCTACCAAAACGGAGCATATACTAGAGAAAAGGAACATTTTAGAATTGTGTAGTTTAGAAACCATTGTGATAAATAGAGCATTTGCTCCATAGGGGCAAATGCTCTATTTATCACAATGGTTTCAAAAAGTGACTTTTACAGCGGCATAGAAAGGTGTATTTATGGAGGAAAGAGTTAAACAATGGACCTTCCACATTGAAAATTCGGCATTCAAAGGATTAAAACAAGTTTATCTGCTGTATATCTATTGGAGCCATTTCACGACAACAAATGGTGTAGACCCTGACAGTGGCCCAATTGTCCTAACTTGAATTTGTTTTCAGATATAGCAGATGCAGTGCACTAATACTGGTTTTGTCATGTATTAGCTCATGTTATGCCATCTTTGGAGCTTTGCAAACTGTAGATATTGCCCATATACAACAATGACCTGATCAACATATATAAAACCAAAATATGATATAGCCATAAAAGGAAACCTAGCATCTGTACCGTAATATTCTAAATAACTAGTTTGTTTTTGAGAAAAACACATGTCTCCCCCGGTAACCCACCCCCGCACCCATAAGAGGAATTAATTCACCCCCTGGCACCCTCTACCCTGGCACCCATAAGAGGAATAAATTCATATGTCAAAATAGTATAGGAGGAGTTAGCTGCACAAGACTGTTTCGCTATTACTCTATATAAGGAAAAACTCCAAAGGGTTATAACTTCTGTCAAAATAGTTGCAGCTAAAATTCCAAACCACATGACCATCCTCACATATAGCTGGTTCATATGTAAAAGTTTGAATGAAGACTCTTACATAGTATAGGAGGAGTTAGCTGCACAAGACTGTTTCGCTATTACTCTATATAAGGAAAAACTCCAAAGGGTTATAACTTCTGTCAAAATTGTTGCAGCTAAAATTCCAAACCACATGACCATCCTCACATATATTTGGTTCATATGTAAAAGTTTGAAGTAAATCCCTCAAATAGTGTAGGAGGAGTTAGCTGCACAAGATTTTTTCGCTATATATTCTATATAAGGAAAAACTCCAAAGGGTCATAACTTCTGTCAAAATTGTTGCAGCCAAACTTCCAAACCACATGACCATCCTCACATATAGCTGGTTCATATGTAAAAGTTTGAAGTAAATCCCTCAAATAGTGTAGGAGGAGTTAGCTGCACAAGATTTTTTCGCTATATATTCTATATAAGGAAAAACTACAAAGGGCCATAACTTCTGTCAAAATTGTTGCAGCAAAACTTCCAAACCACATGACCATCCTCACATATAGCTGGTTCATATGTAAAAGTTTGAAGTAAATCCCTCAAATAGTGTAGGAGGAGTTAGCTGCACAAGATTTTTTCGCTATATATATTCTATATAAGGAAAAACTACAAAGGGCCATAACTTCTGTCAAAATTGTTGTAGTTGAAATTCCAAACCACATGACCATCCTCACATATAGCTGGTTCATATGTAAAAGTTTGAAGGAAATCCCTCTAATAATGTAGGAGGAGTTAGCTGCACAAGAATTTTAACAGACAGACAGACGGACGGACAGAAAGCACAACATCAATATGTCTCCCTCTCCTAAAGGGGGGGAGACATAAATAATTATGGAAAACAAGACCTGTCTTTGTAAGTCGTGATTGTTTCACAAATTGCAATGGCTTGGATATTATTTATAATGTACCAGGATATTTCTGCCAAATCATTTCTAGAATAGATTTTTTAAAAATTCTTTTCTAGAAAGGCAAATGACCCCTGGTGGTCCTGTTTTTATTCATCAATCATAATGGTTTAAACAAGTTCTATAAAAGGTGTTCAGACCAAGAAAATTATCTAATTTTTCAAATCCATTGCTTGAAATGGGATGAAATTCCTTTAAACATCTGTAATGGAGGACTATCTAAGCGGCATTTAAGCAAGGGTTTATCAACTTTATTCAGTACCTTTAGATAAGATGTGATTTGAAAAATGTTGATAAATGGACCATAACCTGTTCCCTTATAGGCTATTTTCACCTCTTTGAATAAATCTACTGAACAGAGGTATTTATAAGGGAAAAGGAAAATTTTAAAATTAAGTACTTTTGAAACCATTGTGATAAATACAGTATTTGCAATCTACTGAACAGAGGTATTTGTAAGGGAAAAGGAAATTTTTTAAAATTAAGTACTTTTGAAACCATTGTGATAAATACAGTACAGTAAAACGGCGTTATTTCGACTCTCGTTTTTCCGAGATACCCGCTTATTCCGAGGGAATGTTGAGGTCCCGGCTCAAATTCTATCAAATCTCATTGAAAATACCTGCATTAATCCGAATAGCGATAATCCGAAAATTCGAGCATGTGTGCTGGTCCCGCGGATCATTCTGGTTCCCTTTATTGATTGTTTAATTCGAGCACGGTGTTTTCCCACCTCCAAGGTAATTATTCACACCTTCTCGATACGTTGTCGTGACCTTTTGAAAGATCCGTCTATGGGGCATTAGATCTTCCAAATGTGTGAATAACACATTCACTGAATGCAGACTTTACTTTGGTGTAAATAATGATGATAATTTAATAGACTGAAGTCTTAATAAACAAAGAGTCACACTCATAATTTGCATACGTTCGCAAACGTGTAGTGCTTTTTCGGTACCGCAGAATGTGTGCCATATAACGTCTTTCTGCTTTAAATTTTGTAATAGTGCAGTGCTTTTCGTGTAGTGCTTTGAAATTCGCAATATTTTTTGCTACTTTTAGACAGTTTCGTTCATGCAGACTCTTGCTACCAGAGATGAACGAGAATAACTATGTCAGACGAAAAAAGCCGAGTGTTCCAGTTATTAATTAATTTGGTCACTCGCCCCAATTTTCCTTACTACGAAACAGCACGGGAACGAAACGAACATGTTTGTTTGTGCACCCAACTCAGCACCAACAACTAAATTAATGTCGACAAATGGAAAAATATGCAAAATAGACGACATAACGCTATACGCTACGACTATTCTAGGGATATGTCTAAATGGTTTGAAACAAGTTTTGAGTTTATTGTGAAGGGTCCGTCGAACGGACCCAAACAAATTATACTGAAACTTCGGTCGCCGATGTGAATGGTGTTTTCTGTTATCACTTATATAAGGAAAGAATCGATGAATTATATATGCATTGAAGTTTATGATAATGTTAAAACAGTTTACTGTGAAGAAATATGCTTCCTCTCGTCGTCAAACAATGTTCTTGGAAATGACATAAAATGCTCTCGGTTCTTTCGAGCATCGCGATAATCCGAGGTTTTTGCCGATTCCCGATGGTGCTCGAAATATCGCCAATATACTGTATTTGCATTTATCACAATGGTTTCAAAATGTGACTTTAACAGTGAAGTCAATATGAGAGAATGTGTTAACCCTTTCCTTCATATAAACGTGTTTTCATGCATTTGCAAACAGAGTAGACCCTATAGGAGTCATCTGATCATGGTCTGCTCTGTTTGCTTATGGAATTTGAAAGATCTGTATCTTCACTTTCTAAGATGGCTACAATGTTCCAACATCCATATTTGATCATAACTATTTTGTCCATGAATATTCAGTAGGCATTAAAATTTGAACTAAATAGGGAATGTGTTAACTTGATGATTACTCATGTATTATTCATATAAGAAAGAATGACATATTGAATATACATTAGATGAATTTCTATAATAGCATGCACACAGAAAGCTGTAGCCAAGACTAGTAAATGCAGAATGAGATCTATATTACCGTAAAACCTCTCTATAACAGCCACTAAATTGTGTTAATTAGTTGCTATTTAGGGCAGGTGGCTGCTTAAAGTAAGGTGAAAGTAAAACAGAACACTCTAATAGGAGCGTTCTGTTTTACTTTCACCTTGCTTTAAGCAGTCACCTGCCTTTTACACAAAATACTCTAGGTTGGCGTTATCGGTCGCCAAAATCGCCATTGGCGATTACTTTTTGCAGCCGGCGACAAAAAATTTCAATTTCATCAATTCTGGCGATTGAAAATTTCGGTCAGTTATAAAATGATAATCGGCAAATTCAGTCGCCACTCGCCAAACTAACGGGTCGTAAAGCTATTCTTATCAGTTTGCAAATTAATCCAAGGGTAATTGGGGCCCTCGCAGCTGGAGACAATTATCGTACCTCTCATTACGATGCCCCGAGGCTTATAATCCCTTCACACATTGTTTGTAGCAAACTGACCGCCATTTTATCGGTATCACGTGAGTGTTTTCCGGCGCTCGCTTTAACGCAGCATCATCACGGAACCAGTCAACCAAGCTTAAAGACGATTGGTTAACTCCGTTCTCGTGAGGTCATAGTTTCTAGGGACGCCTTTCACGAAGCAATATGTGTAATTTTTCACACGTTCTGGGTTTAACCATCGTTTCATTGCCTAATTTGGCGATAATCACAGCCTATTACTTTGATCCAGACTACCGAGGTAATCCTCAAACATTACCAAAAGTGTAAACCGGCATCCGAATTAAAGGATGAGCAGAAACATTCGGCGATGAATGAAATGTTTTATACTTTGTGTGTTTTTATATCTTTGAATCCCATTGTTATTAAAAAAAGTTCGACACAAACGGTCTATCCACATCTGTGAATGAAAATAATTTTCTGTCATTCTTTAACCTACTGAGTTCATGTAAACATCGACAAATCTATACAATTAGTTCTGCAAAGCAAAAATGCCTGTAAAGCGTAAGCTTGAGCAGACAGCGGGTCTCAACAATCCCTCATGCAGTTCTTACAAAATCCTGCAATGAAGTCTCAAGATACAGGTCACTGCTTAATGTTGGAGTGGACAAATGTTATGCAGGAAACTCCTAATGGGACATCTTACATTACATTTGTCCAACATTAATTGAAGCTGACACCTTTTATATGCATGGTTTATATTCCTAATCCATCTTAAGTTGAGTGGCCGTTTAACACAGATTTTACTGTAATAGTTAGAAATATTAATGAATATTCTGATATGCTATATGTAGAGCTATAGATAAGAGAAGTAGTTGGAAATGTTGGTAAAGTATTTTTCTTTATTTCTCTGCCAAACCCTGTCTATTAAATCTAATTCAGGAATTGACTGAGATGTAAAATATATACATATCAGTATTTCTTTTATCTACAGGTTTTGTATAGCAAGGATTTCTTTGTAATCATATTCACCAAGTGTACATGTAGACCCCTTTTACGTATAAGTAGGGCGGCGTAAACATTTGGCTACTAAAATTTTTTGGCTGGCGCCAACCTAGATACTTGATGTAATTTAGTGGCCATTATAGAGAGGTTTTACTGTACACTGATCAGATGGCTTCTGTGGCACTACTATGTTTGTTTCTACCAGGTAATGAGTTGAATTACCCTTGAGGGTTTTTTTGTTTACTTACTGTTCAATTTCTTCTTCTATCTGTTCAGCTCCTCTTGGCAAAGCACATGGAGGCTGGAAAAACTGGGCCACAAATTCACGGTAATGTTGTCGATTTCTTAGACAAGCATGGTAGCAGATTCCAAGAGCAAGTACCAGGGACCTTGTGATATCACTAATATCCTGAAATATTTAAAAACAAAACCCTTTTCAGATAGACAGTAAGGATACATTAAAATGCTTTAACCCTTTAAGTGATTAATATGCATGTTTGATATACAGTAAAACCTCGATTATTCGAATTTTCTGTATAAAAGAATTTTTAATAGATACTTTTAGGCAGGCGGCTGCTTAATGCATGGTGAAAGTCAAGCAGAAAGCTCCTAGAGGAGCTTTCTGCGTGACTTTCACCATGCATTAAGCTGCCACCTGTCTTAAAGATTGATAATAATACGTATTTTAGTGTATAAAAATTAATTAAGTTTCATAATGCCAATATGAACAAGAGAATGTTTTGACAATGGCAGAAAATAACTGTAGAATCAGATCATAAGCAAACAGATCAGACCCTGATCAGATAGCTCCAACAGGTGTTGTCTGGTCCGAGTCTACTCAGTACACAAATGCATAAAATCATCTCTATCAGGTAAAGGAACAAAAGTTCACTTGGAACAGGTATCATATTTAACCCCCTTTCCTTCGTATAAACATGTTTCCATGCATTAGCAAACAGAGTAGACCCAGATTATATACATAATCAGGGTCTGCTCAGTTTGCATATGGAATTTGAAAGGTCTTTTCAATTACTTTCTAACATGGCTACAATTTCCACCTTCCATATTTTGTTACAACTATTTTGTCCATGAATATTCAGTTGGAATATATATAGAACAGGGAAAGGGTTAACATACACCTGCGTTTGATCTGGATCCAAACTGTGTGCTAAGATTAATGTTCACAATCATTGCATGCTCAGCATTAGCTCTTTTCTCCACAGACACACCTTTTACCTCCTTTGCAAACAGAGTAGACCCAGATTAGACAGCTCCAGTAGGCGCCATCTGATCTGGGTCTGCCCTGTTTACTTATGAAGTTATATAGATCTGATTTTACAGCTTTTGCCAAAGCCAAACATTTTTGTGTTCATGTCATTGTGAAAATTCAGCAAACTGAAATTCATTATGTCATTATTGCACAAACTAAACACAAATTAGCTAACTTTATATACTGGTTCCTACAGAAGTTGTGTGATCAGGGTATACTCTTTTTGCAAAAGCCTCAAAAGGCGTCTCTATCAGGTACAGTGTCACAAGCTTTCTCTTAGCATACTCAAAGACTTACCGTGGAATCAACAAGCTCTCTTATCTCCCCTTCTTCCGCATCATAGTACTCTTCATTTTCATACTCTTCATTTTCAGAGTCTGAGGAGCCCTCGTCTTCCATTAAGTCAAAGAGGGTTCTATCATCAAGACTCTGTTCGTAGAACCAGCACATGACACTAAGAACCCTATCCACATCTCGCAAGGATACAAAACTGCACTCATCCTGAAATAAAAACACTCTTGTCAATCTTTCAATCTCATATTACTATTGTAGTGAAACCGAGATCTGCTAGTGATCCGGTGAATAGGAAGACCGACGAGACTGGGGGTCACGTGACCACAACTTGACTCGGCCCAGCAGACTGTTCATAGAACTGAAAGACGCAAGACGCACAGAAGGGACTGGACATATCCGTCCTTGGTATACAGAAAAGAGTCAGATAATTCAACCGTTCTGGAAAGGGAGGAGCGTACGGTGGAGTGCACCAGTCTGGGAAACGAACCTGTGGAACACGAGGAAGAACCTATTGCTCCACAGAAACCACCAGCTATGTATGAATCTCCAGAACACCTATCTCTCTGGGCAACATCAGAGGTGCCTGCTGTAGTGACTGAAACCACTGAGGAGTCGACAATAGTGATGGAAGCGGCCCCTTCTACTCTACCGGTGGAAACTGCGCCCGGCCAGGATATTGAACCAGAACCTGACCCAAATGTTCAGGCCCCTTCTACTCTACCGGTGGAAACTGCGCCCGGCCAGGATATTGAACCTGAACCTGACCCAAATGTTGTTAGCTCCTTGGAGGAATCCTCACTAACTTCGGAAATAGTCCTAGATGACAACTGGACTACAGTAACCAGGGGCAAAAAGGAATTGTATGCCGATGCCGCCCGGGAACCAGTAAAAACTGCACAACCTCCACCTAGACCCAACTACCAAATAGAAGTGGATTCATCCCTTCCAACAGCCTTTGATAGTCACTTCCACCTTAACAGGCTGATCTGGCAACAGACTGGGAACACTGTCGAAACGCCAGTTGATGCTCTAAACATGTCAGCTGGATGTTTACTGAACCAAAAAGTGGCAGTTACAGGTGGGGTTGTTGCCAATTGCGACCCAGAAGAGTTTGCCGAGGTCAAATTGCCCGAAAACCCGAACTGGAGAGTAGCCGTTTGGGTACACCCTAAGAAAGCAGGGCAAACGGACTCGCCATATTTGCCTGTTCACTCCGATCAGGTGATCAATACCCCTGTTTTCATCGGTGACGTTGCCGCGAAGGTGGCATACATAAGGATGATGTCAGTGGATCCAGTATTGAGGGCCACCGAACAGAAGGGCTGTCGATTATACGGATGTCACACCGTATAGATGTGATCTGTGGGTTCTCTAGAGACAGCTGAGAACAGATATTATAAAAGCTAGATCTGAAAGGGGTAGATTATAGTTTCTCTAGAAACAGCTGAGAACAAATATTATAAAAACTAGATCTGAAAGGGGTAGATTAGAGTTTCTCTAGAAACAGCTGAGAACAAGTATTATAAAAGCTGGATCTGAGAGGTTTAGATTATAGTTTCTCTAGTGAAAGCTGAGAACTACTATCCTCAGGCTATTTAATATTCTCTAGTTTAAGCTGGGAATTATGTTGGATTTCTAGAATAACCTGAAATCCGTGCAGAAGCATAGTTGTCTTCTTGGATGTAAGAAACCTTCCTATAAAACGGGGAGGAATGTAGTGAAACCGAGATCTGCTAGTGATCCGGTGAATAGGAAGACCGACGAGACTGGGGGTCACGTGACCACAACTTGACTCGGCCCAGCAGACTGTTCATAGAACTGAAAGACGCAAGACGCACAATTATTGAGCTCCGTTAGTTAACTATTATGACCATGTGCCAGGCCGCTGGGAGCGACTTTGGACTCTGGTGAGTTGTAATTTTACTATACTATTGTTAACTTTGGATATGGCAATTTAAATGTCATTAACCCTTTCCATGTTCAATATTCAGGTAGGATATAGTGACATCATGTATATTTATTAGCGGATTTTTATACTGTAAAATTTTCAAAGGAATCGCAATATTAACCCTTTCCTCCATAGGCTATTTTTAGACCCAACTTTTTTTAATGAATCTACTGAAAAGGCGCATTAACTAGATAGAGGAAAGGAAATGTTTCAGAATTTTGTAGTTTTGAAACCATTGTGATAAATAGAGCATTTGCTCCTATAGGAGCAAATGCTCTATCTATGACAATGGTTTCAACAGGTGATTTTTACAGAGGAGTAGAAAGGCATATGTATGGAGGAAAGGGCTAAATAGATATGTACCCATAGGACACTATTGCCCCGACAAACCATGACAATGCAACTAAGGCATTGTGTAAGGTCTAAGACTCTAGCTCTACTGATCACACATCCATTACCTAGATGTACAAGTTTATACATTCATGAATCATCCTTTTAACCCTTTTCTCCATGAATATTAATTTAAGAAATAATGACTGTGAATATTAATTAAATTAGCAAAAGGACACATCAGGGCTTGCGCTAGGCTTCGCCATCGGCGCCATTTGCGCAAAATTAGACAATATGGCGACAAAAAAATAAAATTTGCGAAAATGATTGGCGCCAACTTTTTTTCGCCGATTTTCTAGGCATAAAGTGGATAAAATGTTGGGTGTATCTGTTTCTATATGACTGGTAAGAAACAACCACCACCAGTTATTCTGTACAGTGTTCTCCCCAGGCATGCCAGGTCCTTTCCCCTTGTCGTGTGTGATATGCTTTAATTCCCGGAGGCCAATATGCCACCTGCCATAATTTCAACAACACTCTTTAATCCCCACTGCGACAGACCTAATAAAAATCTACACTACACACACTAGCTGCCAAAAATTAAAGGGACAACGTGTTACATACATTTGGTGTGTTAACCAATCAGGGAATACACCTCTTGCAATCTCAGTCTGGTTCCGTATTCTGCTACACCAGTATGTGTAATGGAATATGCTTATTCGGGAACCAGTCGTGTCAAAAAATACCAACATGGATGCATTGTTTATAAGTTTTAAAGTGGGGAATTTCGATACCATATAATCAACTTATGACACGTGTATTACTTAAACCAGGGGACTGGCATTTAAAGATAAGTGACAATGAGATTAAAGAGCGACAAACAAGGCAATTAGATGGACATTCCTTGTGATTATAATGTGTTAATTGGACCAGATCGGTCTTTTTTATCCAAGGTAAGAAACTGCTCCTCCTAGACTGTGTTTGTTTCTCAGTTTGATAATTGGATAATGAATGATTCCATGGTTTGACAAGTGTCCTGTAATGATTATGTCACTTGTTTTTTTACATAAACTTATATCGATCTCTGATAAAAATAAATGCAAATCAAGCAAATTTATCAATTTTCTCTTCATAAGTTTAATATTGTATTGCTACATTATAAGTACACGTATTTAAACGTATTTGGGATGATGATTTGGGTTATAAATTTGGATAAAAATTTAGTTTAACATTTTTCATTAGCTGATTTTTTTTCTCTTCTCTTCTTTCGTTAGTCAACAGTGTCAAACAAGTGTTCTTCATTAAAAAAAGATAAAATATTTATTTGAAGTGGCACTTTTAGTAATAGTCAGAAATTAGCCTTACAGTATTAAAAATAGGTTTTGGCTCCAATGTCTCAAATTTGGCTCCAATGTCTCAAATTTGGCTCCAGTTTTTTTCAAATGGCGAAAGTAATGGCGACAACTAATTTATGCCTAGAGCCAGCCCTGTCATACGTTTTTGGCCATGGCAGAAACTGTAGAATCATATCTATACTATATCATAAGCAAACAGAGCAGACCCTGATCAGACAGCTCCAATAGGAGTAATCTGGTCTGGGTCAACTGTTTGCAAATGCGTGCAATTGCATTTTATATGAGAGAAAGGGTTAACCCTTTTCCCCATGAATACTAATTTCATAATTATTACTACATGCATATTCAAGAGATGATTTTTATAATTACTCATTTACAAGGTATCATAATCATTATTTTAACTCTTTCCCTAATAAAAAATGCATTTTTCACGCCTTTTGCAAACAGAATAGACACAGATCAGACAGCAAGGGAGCGGTCTGAACATGTTCTGCTCTGTTTGCTTGTGGAATTTTAAAGACCTGAAATTAAAGTTTCCACCATGGTGAAAACAAATGCTTTTTGATGTTCCATTTTATTGATTCTGACCATGAACATTATATATTGTACATCTTTCATTGTCTGGGTAGATAATCATGAACATTATATATTGTACATCTTTCATTGTCTGGGTAGATAATCATGAACATTGTATATTGTACATCTTTCATTGTCTGGGTAGATAATCATGAACATTGTATATTGTACATCTTTCATTGTCTGGATAGATAATCATGAACATTATATATTGTACATCTTTCATTGTCTGGGTAGATAATCATGAACATTGTATATTGTACATCTTTCATTGTCTGGGTAGATAATCATGAACATTATATATTGTACATCTTTCATTGTCTGGGTAGATAATCATGAACATTGTATATTGTACATCTTTCATTGTCTGGGTAGATAATCATGAACATTGTATATTGTACATCTTTCATTGTCTGGATAGATAATCATGAACATTGTATATTGTACATCTTTCATTGTCTGGATAGATAATCATGTATATTGTACATCTTTCATTGTCTGGATAGATAATCATGAACATTGTATATTGTACATCTTTCATTGTCTGGATAGATAATCATGAACATTGTATATTGTACATCTTTCATTGTCTGGATAGATAATCATGAACATTGTATATTGTACATCTTTCATTGTCTGGATAGATAATCATGCGGATTGTTCCGGTTAGTGATTTCATCCATGTGAAGCGCTTTTGAACGCATATATCTAGTGTGAAAAGAGCTCTATGTAAATGTGGTATAATAATAATAATAACATTAATGAGGGGACAAAATCTTGAATAATAAATGTTTAACATAATTATCAACTATCCTGTACAGTTTAATAAGTCTAGGTCATAATAAATAACGCAAAAAAGTGTGATGGATGGACTGACTGACTGATGGACTGACAAGCATAACTCTCAATTCCACACCCATTTAAAGTAGGGTCAATTTAGTTTTTAATCAGATGCAGGATCTCTATCAGATTTTCTGAATTTGCATTGTTTACAAAACACCTGTGCTCCAATTACAAAGGTCATAATCATAGGTCAATATTTACTAATAGATAGACTGTGCAATGTGGTGAAACTGTACCGATATATCCCATTTTCCACAAAATCAGGAGCATCCTTTAAGTAAGAGAAATGAATTAACTGAAACTTGCAAACAGTGTAGACCCATATCAGAGGGCTCGTAATAAGCTATCCAATCAGGGTACACACATTTTCTATCCAAAAATCCTCCAGCACATTAAATCTAAAACAGTGAACAGATGACTGACCATTCCACTTTGAAAAGTTCAGCATTCAAAGTGTTGATATAAATCTTAAGTCCTACAAAGGGTTGATATAAGTCTTACCTTCTGTTGTCTCATGTATTCCTGGGATGCTGTAAGAATTCTGCTCACAACCTCCACAAGGTTGGGTGTGTTTGGAAGCTGACCCCCATGTATCTGTACATTGTAAAGTAAACAAGTAAGTATTGTCAAGCAATCCATCATCCCCCACCAAAGACCGCTCTTAGCATTTCTATTCTTCAGAAAATTTATTTTAATAAAATTGATGTCAAGGTTGTTAGAGACACCAAAGTAGTACGTGACACTCATCCTTCCAAAGATGCACAAGAAATCTTGAAATCATAACTCAAGGGCTTGAGGATATATCATTCAGACAAGTATTACTAAAGCTGAAGCTGAGGTCACAATCAAGGTCAAGGTCACAAAAGAAGTATGCAACACTTCCCCTTCCAAAGATGTACTCACACAATAAGTTCATAAATCATAACTCAAGGGGTTGAGGATATATAATCTGGACAAATTTCAGACAAAATTTTACTAACAGAAGTATGCAACACTCCCAAATTCCAAGACATTTTCATACAATGGAAATCCTAACCTAATGGGTCGAAGATATATCATCTAGACAAATTTCAAGACAAATTTTTACTAAAACTGCTTTCAAGGTCAAGGTCACTGAGACACCAAAGTAGTATGTGACACTCTACCTTCCCATGATACACCCTAACAAAAAATTGGGAAACTAACCCAAGTGGCTGAAGAGATATCATCTGGACAAAAACCTGGATGAAAAGACGGCAGATTGAAGGATGGACAGACAGACAGATGGACAGATGGATGGACTGAGTGCAAACCTACAGTCCCATTCGGTGAGAGACTAATTAACCTCTACTTTGTGCAAGATAATAACTATGACAATTAATAAGCAGAATTTTTTATAATGACATATGAACACAAGAATGTCTGGCAGAAACTGTTGAATCAGATCTAAATTATTCAATCAGCAACAGAGCAGACCTTGATCAAATGGCTCCTCAAGGAGCTGTCTCATTGAGGTCCATACTGTTGGCAAAGGCATTGACATATGAAATACAAGAGCCCTGCTAGTTAATGTTTTAAATTGACAGACAGCTTAATTTTTTATTTCCTAGTCCATAAAGGGGCATAATTATGTACGAAAGCTTTACATGGCCCTTGGTCTGACTGTAGCCATTGTGACGGTAAACAATTGTGTGAAGTTTTATAAGACTGGCATGAATAGTAAAGAAGAAGTAGCCAACATTAAAGTTTCCAGATGACAATGGCAACGTGAAAATGTCAATTACTTATCAGATCTTTTTAAACTTTTCAGAACAGTCGCAATAACTCATATCTTATTTTCTGGTTATGACAGGGTGACTCATACGAAAGTTTAAGTCCTGTTTTATTACATTCAATTTTCATAGAACTTAAAGTGCATGATTTCAGAAATGTAAAAGTCAGAAAATTCGTGTAATTTGGATCTGCAAACAGGTCCCAGCATTCATTAACTGAATTGTTATATTGCAGCATCAGAATAGCATTGTAAGTTTCTCATCATAATTTGCAGAGGTCCAGAAGAGACAATTCTAAAGAGAGGTCACAGTATAGAGTTTAGTGGAGAAATGACAGTTTAGTATTCGGGTATGCACCTTTATCTGTAGCTCTGATTTATGTTTCAAAAGTGGGGACACAAAGACAAGTTCTGACCTGGAAACTTAGACTAAAGCAAACCAAACTTACATATCGCCTGACCATCTGTCGAATGTACAGCTCTTCCACCTGAGTATTCAATTGACCAAAATCCCAGACCAGTGGCAGAAGGCTCTGTGGCAGTGGTTGGACGCGATACACTAATCTTCTCATTGGCACTCGCCCAAGTTTGTCTATGGTCGACTCTGCATCCACATGATAACCCAGGCCTGCCTGCTCTAACTTCTTGATCAGTTCTTCTGAATGCCTACATTAGCAGTACATGAAATCAGATCAAAGTCTTTAGTGAAAAACAACTGTAACTACACATTTTAAGTTCAAGATAACAACAGTATTTCACACTCTGGTCATGTTTTAACTCTTTCCCTGTTCAGTATTTGTGTGAGAAAAAATGACATCATAAATATTCATAAGCTGAATTTTTATAATGGAATATAAATTGAGAATTCTTTACCATGGTAGAAACTATAGAATCAGATCTATATAATTCCATAAGCAAACAAAACAGACCCTGATCAGATGACTCCTACAGGAGCCATCTGATCTGGGTCTACTCTGTTTGTAAAGGCCTGAAAAAAGTGTTTATAATATGTGGGAAAGGGTTTAAAAAAATATCTACTTGACAATTCATCGTTTCTTAAACTCTTTACTTTATTATCTCACTTTTTTCCTACATCTTTGCAACAGGGCAGACCCAGATCAGACAGTTCCAACAGGAGCTGCCAGATCAGAATCTGCTGTTTGCTTTAATATATTTTACAGATTCTCTACTGCCTGCAATTGTAAACAATTTCTTCGTTTTATATTTTAAATACATGTATAAGAATTCATTCATTTTTTATGCATAATGGGTAAAGTCGTGCATGCATATTTATCAAGTAAAGGTTAAAGTTAACCCTTCCCTTCATACATTTCTGCAAACAAAGTACAGTATAACGGCGTTATTTCAACTCTCATTTTTCCGAGATACCCGCTTATTCCGAGGGAATGTTGAGGTACTGGCTCAAATTCTATCAAATCTCATTGAAAATACCTGTATTAATCCGAACAGTGATAATCCGAAAATTCGAGCATGTGTGCTGGTCCCGCGGATCATTCTGGTTCCCTTTATTGATTGTTTAATTCGAGCACTGCGTTTTCCTACCTCCGAGGTAATTATTCACACCTTCTCGATACGTGGTCGTGACCTTTTGAAAGATCCGTCTATGGGGCATAAGATCGTCCAAATGTGTGAATAACACATTCATTGAATGCAGACTTTACTTTGGTGTAAATGATGATGCGAATTTAATAGACTGAAGTCTTAATAAACAAAGAGTCACACTCATAATTTGCATACGTTCGCAAACGTGTAGTGATTTTACTGTACCGCTGAATGTGTTCCATATAACGTCTTTCTGCTTTAAATTTTGTAATAGTGCAGTTCTTTTCGTGTAGTGCTTTGAAATTCGCAATATTTTTTATACTTTTAGACAGTCTCGTTCATGCAGACTCTTGCTACGAGAGATGAACGAGAATAACTATGTCAGACGAAAAAAGCCGAGTGTTCCGGTTATTAATTAATTTGGTCACTCGCCCCGATTTTCCTT
Organism: Azorinus chamasolen; assembly: GCA_963576725.1. Lineage (NCBI taxonomy): Eukaryota > Metazoa > Mollusca > Bivalvia > Cardiida > Solecurtidae > Azorinus > Azorinus chamasolen. The sequence goes on from OY755246.1 coordinate 2,363,661, forward strand.
ACTACGAAACAGCACGGGAACGAAACGAACATGTTTTTTTTTTTGTGCACCCAACTCAGCACCAACAACTAAATGAATGTCGACAAATGGAAAAATATGCAAAATAAACGACATAACGCTATACGCTACGACTGTTCTAAGGATATGTCTAAATGGTTTGAAACAAGTTTTGAGTTTATTGTGAAGGTTCCGTTGAACGGACCCATACATATTATACTGAAACTTCGGTCGCGGATGTGAATGGTGTTTTCTGTTATCACTTATATAAGGAAAGAATCGATGAATTATATATGCATTGAAGTTTATGATAATGTTAAAACAGTTTACTGTGAAGAAATACGCTTCCTCTCGCCGTCAAACAATGCTCTTGGAAATGACTTAAAATGCTCTTGGTTCTTTCGAGCATCGCGATAATCCGAGGTTTTTGCCGATTCCCGATGGTGCTCGAAATATCGCCAATATACTGTAGATCCATACCAGACTGCTCCTGTAGATAGGTTCATAAAAAGTCACACATAGCTATGGTTCCAGTTTAAATGCTAATTAAGACAAGAGCACTGCATGTAGGTGCCAATGCTCATATGTTTGACTGTAGAACTTGTGACAGTAAACAAGAATAGCCAACATTAAAGTTTCCAGACAACATCAACGATAAACAATGCAGACGCTGGAGTTAACATTATTTTGTGTTCTTAACCCTTTCCTCCATAGGCTAATTCTAGATCCAACCTCTTTCAATGAATCTACCGAAAAAGAGCATTAACTAGAGAAAAGGAAAGTTTTAGAATTGTGTAGTATTGAAACTATTGTGATAAATAGAGCTTCAAGAAGTGACTATTACAGAGGCGTAGAAAGGCGTATTTATGGTGGAAAAGGTTAAAAAAAAAAACCAGAAGAGCTAAATATTTAATGACTAACTCACTTTCTGTAAGGATTACAGGCTGCCACCATTTTCAGGTTTGTACAAAGTTTAAGTTTTTTTCCTTCCATAGTCTTGTCACACATGATTTCCTTTATCAGCCCAATTGATTCTGTTGTATTCGCTTCATCAAAGAACAGGATTGTGAACATCTGCTCCCCGTACTCCTGTAAGTTTGTCTGAGCTATCCTCTCTGCCTGCTGGACTTTTCTCTTAATATCTGCATTGGTCGTACCTCCATGGACCTATAGAAACAGTTACAGTAAAACCAAAATTCTGGTAGAGAAGAATTTAGATAGTTTTAGGCAAGTGGCTACTTAATGCAGGGTGAAGGTCGTTCAGAAAGATCCTAGAAGAGGTTTCTGTATTAGTTTCACCTTGCATTAAGCTGCCACCTGTCTCCAAAACCAATATTTATACTAATTTAAACGTCCAGTCAGGAGGGGTTTTACTGTACTCACTAAGATTTGTTACAATACCTCATTCCTTTAGTAAACAGCTTATATCTAACAGGCTCAAATTAGGCAGTTTCCAAATACAAACTTACTGCCAGTGTTTAACCTTTTACTTTATTCCTTCATAGGCTATTTATAGACCAAACTGCTTGGAATAAATCTACTGAAAAGGAGCATTTACTAGAAAAAGGTAACATTTAGAATTGCATAGTTTTGAAACCATTGTGATAAATAGAACAATTGCTATGGTTTCAAAAAGTGACTTTTACAGAGATGTCAAAAGGCGTCAGTATGAGGGAATTGGATTAAGATTCATGTAAGAAATAATGACTGTATAAATATCAATAAACTGAATACGTATAATAGCATAAAAACAAATGGTCATAGCAGAAGTTGTAAAATCCTACAGGAGCTAATAAATCAGGGTCTTCTTGGTTTGGAAAAAGTGTTAAGAGGCTTTATATCTATGATATAAATGGTTGAATATGGCAACTGCAACCACATCTCAATTATAATGGCATAGTGTATTCTTGATTTATGGAGATTGTTTTTATGGCTGACAAAAGTAGTAATTTAACATAATAAAAGTACAAATTTATTTATATATTGCAGTTTTGTTTGCAAAGTGGTATACATGAATGTCTGTAAAATATGTCACAAATTTAGTGCTAAAGTGCAGACAAGATAGTTTCTATTCACCGAAAATTTGTAAAGTAAAACTACACCTGTTGTGACCCCTCTTAACCATTTACTCCATAACTATACTGTTCTATGCCTTTGCAAACAGAGTAGACCCAGCAGTATTCTCTTTCATTTATGTATAGTGAAGACCCAGGAAAACCAAAGTGGAAGACTTTTACAGTAAATTTTGAACGCTGTATTAGACTTGTAAAGTTCCTGAATTCATTTTTCCTAAAAGCAAATGTAAGAGTGTCCAATGAAAATACATGTGTCAACTGCTGAAAGTATGATGAAATAGGTGAGACAGAGAGACAGATAGACAATGAAGAAGTGATACTTCAGTGTGTCTATGCTTACAATATTTGACAGACTAAATACTGCTCAATCTGTCCACACTTTGCCCACTGGTCAGTAATATAACACGGGTGTCCTTACCTTCATGAGAATCATGTTTGTAACTTCTACACCAGGAGGCATCTGCAGTGAGCACATGAACTTCACAAGGCGAGTCTTGCCACAGCCAGTCTCTCCCATGATAATGACTGGAATGTCACACCTGCAATCAAATCTTTGATTTTATTTTCCATGAAACAAAGTGGTGTGGAATAAAATGTAACACTTTCAAAGGTGTGTTGTCTGAAATGGATTACTGTTAGTAAATTCAAATGCCTTTTCTTATACAAAATCAAAACATTTGGATGTTCCAAACATTTAGAAGTCTGTTTGACTGTTTACATATTATACAGTAGAATATGACAAAAACTACTATAACCTTCCCTTTCCATCTATGTACCCCGCCTTTTTGTCTCCCTCTTTTTTTCTCTCTCTCTCTTTTCTTATGTGTCTCTCTTTCATCTCTGACTTCTCTCTATTTACAATGGTTGTACCTGGGGCTTCTCTTATGTATGAAACAATGTAATTTGTTCCGTGCAAAGAAAACCTGTAGGGTCTTCCTTTACTTGTAATTAGCCTGACATTGCGAAATGACTAGCTAGATGTTGCGATAAGATTGACATACTGTTAAAGAATGCAACACCCCAGTATAAACAAACCGAATCTCTTGAACTGTTCTTTCTTTGCAATGTTATAAAATCTCTATTTTTCTCTCTCTCCCTGTCCGTACCCTCTTTCACATGTCTACACTGAATAAATCTAAATATACCAACCTGAATCTCATGAAGATGGCCATGATCTTTTTCACATTGTCTGTTGTGAGTTCATACGTATCATCAGGGTCATGTGGCATGTCTACTCCCATAACGCTGCATAACTTCAGGATTTTCTCTGACCTTAAAAAGAATATAGAGTAATTACCATACATGTACATATTTAGACAAACAAACAGTGCCAATATCAAGCTGCTCCTATAGGAAACAGTGCCTTTGATTGTTGTCAACATTATTTGTTACTCCCTTAACTCCTTTCCTGTTCTATGGTTATTCCAAATTTAGATACCTACTGATTATTAATGGACAAAATAGTTATAATGGAAGTCGAAATATTGTTGCTAGAAAAGAAAAGAAAGAAACAGATCTTTCAAATTCAATTAGCAAACAGAGCAGACCCTGTTCAAACTGCTCCTATAGGTCGCACAATCTGATTAAGGTCTACTCTGTTTGCAAATGAGTGAAAACATGTTATATGAAGTAAATGGTCAACCCTTTACTCCATAAATACGCCTTTCTATGCCTTTGCAAACAGAGTAAACCCAGATCACATGGCTCCTACAGAAGCTGTCTGATCAGGGTCTGCTCTGTTTGCTTAAGATGCAAAATAGATATGATTATGATTTTTTTTTACACCAGAAGCTGTTATTTTGAGAAGGCTGACAGCGGCAATAAGTTCTCTCTTCGGCAACTGGAAGGATTATAAATTCCAACCAAAACATGTCAATACCTCTCTATAACTTATTCCATTACCTGGGCAGTGCATCAAAGTTTTCCTGTATAGGTACTGAATGTCTCACAAGTGAATCATGCAGGTTTTGGGTCATAATGCTTCTCTCTAGTACATTGCCACTCTGCTGGTCAATCATGTTGCCCGTAGCACGGTCAATGTTGAAGCCAAGGAAAGTAAAGGTACCATTGTTGATGAACAGATATGGATGAGGACTGAAAAATAATGAGTTACAGTAAAACCTCTCTATAATGGCCACTAAATTGTGTTAATTAGTTGGTATTTATGGCAGGTGGCTGCTTAAAGCAAGGTAGCTCCTATAGGAGCGTTCTGTTTTACTTTCACCTTGCTTTAAGCAGTCACCTGCTTTTAACACAAAATAGTTAATGTAATTTAGTGGCCGTTATAAAGAGGTTTTACTGTACATTTAATCACAAAGCAGTCTATGTACATCATACTGACACTTCTTTTATGCCTCTGTAAAAGTCATGAAACCATACATTGCGATAAATAGAGCATATGCTCCATTTTAGAATTATGTAGTTTTGAATCTAAAGTGATAAATACAGCATTTGCTCCATGCTCAATTTATCACTTTAGTTTCAAAACTAATTCTAAAATTTTCCTTTTTCTTAGTAAATGCTCCTTTTCAGTAGATTTATTCAAAGAGGTTTGGTTTAAAAATAGCCTATGAGGGAATGGATTAAGATATTTCTCCTGAAAGCTAAAAATTGATATGAAAGTTTTATATATGTGTGTAATGTGAAAATGGGGCACTTGTAAACAGTGTAGCATAACATGAAAGTGCAAAAACAAGAGTTTCAGTCAACATTATTTTTTTATTACGATAAGGGTTAATGACAAGGCTTATGACAATCAGCTAATAAATATTCACGATGTCATTATCTAAAACTACCGAACAAGTAAAGGTTTAAGATGCAGTCCTGTTGTCAATCTTTACCTAATGAATATTCATGTAAGAAATCATGACTGCAACAATATCAGCCAGCTAAATTCTGATAATGGCAATAAACTAGCATGTCAAAACTAGATAGAAACTGTCACCTATGGGGTAACTAATACCCCCCCCTCCTCCCTCCTACATCCTATCACCGGACCATCACTTCAGGGCAAACAGGATGATGCTTACCTGCTTTCCCATGTCCTCCGCATCTGATACTGTGCCAGATCTTCTCCATCTCTGTCTGGCTGCTGGCGCTCATACTGCATCCCAGGTGACTGCTCACTCATGTTCAGTGAACGTGTGGAGAAATCCTGTTAATCAAAGGAGCAAGTAACATAATTTTTGCCAAAATTTACTACAAATGTGTTAGAACTAGAACCAGAATTCTGTCCACAGACAAATTCCTCTGCTTTTGTCAAACTGTGCAATTTTGGTATGATCCATGACAAGGACTGTAACTCTAGTGATACTAAATAACCATACTCAGGGAGTGCAAGTTTATATACTGATCAACCATCATACAACGTTTCATGACTCAAGATCAAATACTTTTGGAATGACATACAAACTGAAAAGACTACATGAAACAGATAAGACTACATGAATAGGTAGATGTCCCTTCTCCAACTTTTAACCCTTTCCCTGTTCTGTATTTAGGCCAAATTTCAATACCTACTGAATAGTCATTAACAAAATAGTTATAAAGAAATATGGAAGGTGGGACATTGTAGACATTTTAGAAAGTAAAGAAACAGATCTATTTAATTTTATTAGCAAACAGAGTAGACCCTGATCAGACGGCTCCTCTAGGAGCCGTCTGATCTGGGTCTACTCTGTTTGCAAATGTGTGAAAACACGTCTATATGAGGGAAAGGGTTAACTCATTCCCTCATACTGATGCCAGTTGACGCCTCTGTAAAAGTCATTCCTGAAACCATTGTGATAAACAGAGCATTTGCTCCAGAGGATAAATGCTCTATTTCTGACATACAATGGATGCCTTGTTTGCAGTAGTATAATTAACACTTTGTTCCCAGACGTGTAATGAACACCTATAATGAGCATTTTTTTTGCAGTAGTATAGTGAACACTTTGTTTGCAGTAGCATGTATACTTCTTTGCTGTAAGGTAATAAACACTTTTTTTGCAGGAGTATAATGAACACTTGTTTGCAGTAGTATAATGATATTTCACTAGTATAATGAAGCAAATCATTAAAACAAAAACATGTTCCCATTTGTTTTCAGTATCATTTCCAGCAAACAAACTCACAATTACAATGCTATGGGAGCTTTCTGCACTACCTCCAGACTAGGAGTTTTCTGCATTACCTCCAAGCTGCATTAAGCTAACACCCATCTAAACAAATTAACAAATATAACTTCCATTGAGTGATTGAATTAAAGATGTCTTACTCTGGACATATTGATCAGGAATCTGAGTACAAATGTAGCGAATCCTGGCAGATCCTCAGCAGCAGCAACGCTGACAAAGTCATTGCTCTCATAATCACAAAGCTGCGTGTTCAGGAACCACACAAAGTGATGAAGCTCTGCCCATGATGGGTCTGGGATACCACAGTGCCTAAAACAAGAAAGACTCTATTGATGCTGAAGATTCAAAGTGGAAAGGCCTAATAGTGTTAATCCTTTCCCTTATAAAAGCGCATTTTGACGCATCTGCAAATAGAGTAGACCAAGATCAGATGGCTCCTATAGCAGTCTACTCTGTTTGCTTATGGTGTAATATAGATCTGATTCTACAGCTTCTGCCTGAGCCAAAATGGCCTGTGTTCATATGCCATTATAAAAAAAAATCTTATTAACATGAATATTCATCAGGGAAAGAGTTAACATTAGAAGCCATTCTAACAGTATGAATGACTTGAATTTGCTAGAGGACAGTGTAGATCATGGGTAACACCATTTGTAAATGTCAGTTCACTCATTTCAGGTTTCAGAGGTTTTATTAATAGTTTAATGTAACCCTTTCTTCACTGAAAAGTCTTGTTCACTTATGGAATAATATAGATCTGATTCTACACTTTCTACTAATATCAAAGGTTTAAGGTTTCATAAAGGGTTAAGGTTTACAAAATATTGCTGATTTTAATGACAAAACTGTGACATGAATCATAAGCACCTGATCTGTATCAGATGTTATAAAATATGTCAAAGCCAACTCCCCCTGATGGATCTCATGAGAACACCAAGTAAACAGATTATTTTTTCTGTTTTAATTGCTTTAAGTCTTATACAGTAAAATCTCTCAGAACCAAAATTTTATTAAAAAACTGAGATCATTTTAGGACTGACTGTTTAATGCAAGGTGAAAGTCAGGCAGAAAAAGTTCTTGGGAGCTTTCTCCATGACATTCGCACTGCATTAAACTGCCGCCTGTCTTAACCCTTTCCCTCATATAAACTTGTTTTCACACATTTGCAAACGGCTCCTCTAGGAGTCGTCTGATCAGGGTCTGCTCTGTTTGCTAATAGAATTTGAAAAATATGCTTCTTTGCTTTCTAAAATGTCTACAATGTTCCACCTTCCATATTTCTTTATAACTATTTTGTAAATGAATACTCAGTAGGAATTTGTACATAGAACAGGGAAAGGGTTAAAGACAAGAAATGATACTTATTTGATTGTTTTCCCTCATGAATATTGATGTAAGAATTCATGACTTCAAGAATTTTGATTAGATTTTTTTTACCTTGTTTTGCATATGAACACCTAACTTTTGTACCATGGCAGAAACTGTAGAATCAGAACTATATACATGTATTATTTTATAAAGAAACACAACAGACCCTGATCAGACGACTCCTACAGGAGCCATCTGATCTGGGTCTACTCTGTTTACAAAGGCATGAAAAAAACATTTATATATATATAAGGTTTTGAGAGGTTTTATTATGTTGCAAACAGTACGAAACTAGATGAGACATGAATCAAGGCAACATCTCATCAGTATGTTTGATATTCTATCAGTAACCTTGAAAAGAAATGATTTACTAGCATAAAGCAATTCTTGCATATAGCCCTTGTACTTGATCGAAATGCCTTTTCATACCTCTGCAAACAGAGAAGACCACTATCAGAACTATCTCATCAGTGTCTGTTCTGTTTTGTTTATGAAATGATACAAAAAAAGATTTAACAGTTAGTGCCATGGCCAAAAATTCCTGAGTGTACCAGAATAAATATTCATGAATTAAACGGATAATACCACTTAACACTTTCCATCATAAATGCTTTTTTCATACCTTTGCAAACACAGAAGACCGATATCAGATTGCTCCTATAACAACTCCTATAGGAGCTGTCTGATCAGGGTCTGCTCTGTTCGCCTATGAACTTATTTTAGATCTAACTCTGCAGTATTTATCAATACCAAGACATTCTGTGTATATATGCCAATACAAAAAATCAGCTAATAAATATGCACAGTGTCATTATTTCTAAAATGAATATTCAACAGGGAAAGGGTTTAACCCTTTATTCCATATACATCTTTGCAAACAGAGTAGACCCTGATCAGACAGCTCCTATAGGAGCCTTCTGATCAAGGTCTGCTCTGTTTGCTTGTGATATAATATAGATCTGATTCTACAGTTTCTGCCGTGGCAGTCATCCTATATCCATGTGCTAATGTTGCAATAAATTAGTATTCATGACATCATTATTTCCTACATAGATATTCATGGAGGAAAGGGTTAAACAGAAACTTACCTCAATAAAGTCTGCAGGCATACCTGAGGATCACCTTCTACCTGGTATGGGTTGATGTTCTCCAGCGGTTCTCCTGCATCATGGCGCCAGAGGTACTGGAAAGGCCGCTGGAACACTGCACTCCTAAACTGCTCTCGGTCAAATAACTGGTCACTCTGCATAATGTCTGAATAACATAATCATACAACAGAGGATTATGACCTAAATTGAACTAACAACAGGTTTATGACTGCTAATGACTACTATTAATGTAGTCTGATTTTACAAAAAAGAACCGCCTGTGAGTCCAACCGTCGTCTGATTTGGTGTTTATCCAGCTAAATTAAAACTTTTTGAAACAAGATGTGTTTGTGAAGGATGACCTTGACCGCGACATGACACCACATAAAATGTGCAACTTTATGAGATACACATGCATGCCAAATACATGTATCAAATATCTAACTCTACTGGTTCAAAAGTTATGGCCAACGTTAAAGCCGGTGATTTGACCTATATATTTGACCTCTGACCTAGAAGAATGACATTGACCTTGATATGTCACTTTTATGAGATACATATGCATGCCTAATATCAGATCTCTATCTGTACTGGCTCAAAAGTTATGACCAATGTTAAAGTTGTCCTCAAACAAAGAGAAAAACAAACAGACAGAGCAAAAACATTATGCCCACCAGATCTGATCAGGGTGCATAAAAATAAAGGGCCATAACTCCAAAATTTTCAAATCAAGAGTTATGGTTCTGATGTAGGGGGCCTTCTCCTCAATGAGATCTATCCACCTATGAAGTTTCAAGTTGATACCTCTTATACTTTTCGAGTAATGAGCTACATTAAAGTTATTGCACGCAGCCGACTACCCAGAGATCACAACAGCTCGACTTTTCTTCAAACAGACAAGCTGAAAATGTTGTCATTACCCTCCCTAAAAATGATCATACCAACTATCGTAACAACCCATTCCCTAATGAACATTTATACATTGGTCACTTCATGAATATTTTGTTAACTTAATCATGAATTTTTTTCAAGAGAATGTTTTGCTTGATCTAGGTCTACTCTTTAAAGGTGTGAAAGGATTAAAAAAATAAATATGTATTGGAAGATATTTAAAAATGTAGCCAACACGTAGAAATAGGGTTAGTGGAGAGAAGGTTGTCAGTTAGAACTTAATTGTTCGACACATACAAACAGTTTAACCCTTTCCTCCATAGGCTATTTTTAGACCCAACCTATTTGAATGAATCTACCCAAAAGGAGCATTTACTAGAGAAATGTAAAATTTTAGAATTTGTAGTTTGAAACCATTGTGATAAATACAGCATTTGCTCCTATGGACTTTTACAGAGGCATCAAAAGGCATCAATATGAGGGAATGGGTTAAAGTGTCTATATAGTTTATGTGCTGTACATACCATCCGGGTTCCTGGCGTAGATATTCAAACTCTCCAAAGGAGACCTGCAGGTCATGTCTGGTAAAACATTCAGCATTTTGTGTACATACTGCATATCATCAGCCTACAAGTAAAAGGCACAACTTGTTCAATAGTAAACCCCTGAATAGGTCAAATCCTTTTCTGTGATATTACTAAACAGTATGTGAACAATTTAGCTGACGATATTAACCCTTCGCTTGCTGTTCACGTCAATATACCTACCTGTAAATAGTGAAGACCCAGATAAGACAGCTCCTGCAGGAGCTGTCTCATCAGGGTCTACACTATTTACAAATTGATTGTGCAACCAATGCACTCCAGAGCAGTGATTGCACAGCAATATAATTGTACACAGTGAAGATATATGTAATTATACAACAGGACATGGGTAAAGAAGGAGAAATGTGTTTTAAAATTCAGCAAGAGAAGGGTTAATCTGCAAATAAATAATTTTTAGCTGAATTTCAAAATGGCATTATCAACAAAGGGATTTTTATAATTCCATAAGCCAACAGAGCAAATCTTGATCAGACAGCTCTCACACAGCCATCCAATCTGGGTCTACTCTGCTTGCAGAAGAGTCAAAAGATGTCTCTATCAAGTAAGAGGGGTTTACGATGACACAATAACATGTGCTTACTGAGCTGCAAAAGTGGCATTGAAGTAGAAGAAATGTTAATAACATTACAGCTCACTAATATTGTAAAGTGCAGTAGAACCCCTCTAATGCAACCACTTAACAAATAAACCTGGGGGTCTTTATAAGCAGGTGGTTGCTTAATGCTCTAGGAGCTTTCTGCATTACTTTTGTCCTGCATTAAGCTACCACCTGCATATAGCACCCAGAAGTATACCTCTTTTAGGTGGTCGCATTAGCTGGGGTTTTACTGTACATTTAATGCAGAAAGCTCTAAAAGCAGCTTTCTGCTTAACCCTTTACTCCATGAATGTTTGTGCAAGAAATAATGACCTAATGAATATTAATTAAATTACTTGCTATAATAGTACATGGACAAAGGAATTGATTTTCCTGGTAGAAACTCTTGAATCATATCTAACTAGAGAAAAGGATTTTTTTTTAGAATTTCTGTAGTTTGAAACCATTGTGATAAATAGAGCATTTGCTCCTATAGGAGCAAATGCTCTATTTATCACAATGGTTTCACAAAGTCAAAAGCCGTCAATATGAGGGAATGGGTTAAAAGCAGAACCTGATCAAATGGCTCCTCTATGAGCCATCTAATCTGGGTCTACTCTGTTTGCAAAGGCACAGAAAGGTGTATTTATGGAGTAAAGGGTAAAATTTAGGTAAGTGACATTATATGCAGAGGGTTGCTACATGTGAGCCCTTGTCTAGCCAGTCACAATCTGACTCATATTTGGTAACAGCTTGGATGAGACATAGATACTCAGTAGTGCTGCCGCTGAGTAACTCAATGTCTCATCAAGATTCAAGCTGTTCAATATCGGCAAATACCTAATAACCAAGCACATCAAAAAATATTTAAAAAGAATATTCCAAATAGTATATGTGAAGTGTTGGAAAAAAAGGGGAATAACTCAGAATGTTGTAATGCAAAAGTTACAGTCCTGATCCAGTGCACTTGTACTCACTGATCTTGTACATGTTGCCATTAGCATGAGTACCAAGTTTGAATGAGGTCAATCCCACTGAGGGTTACAGTATTTAACCCATTACCTCATTGGCTATTTTTAGATCCAACCACTTTGAATAATTCTACCGAAAAGGAGCATTAACTAGAGAAAAGGACAATTTTAGAATTTTGTAGTTTGAAACCATTGTGATAAATAGAGCATTTGCTCCTATGGGAGCAAATGCTCTATTTATCACAATGGTTTCATAAAGTGACATTTACAGAGGCACAGAAAAGCGTATTTATGTGAAAGCTTGGCAATACAAGCATGATAAGAAAGTGTAACAGATATGCAGACAGACACAAGAAGCAGAAGTAATCTGGTAGTGTCTCCCTGCTAGAACAAGTCACATAATAAAAAGCAACAGCCATAGGTTTCCTACAAGTCTGATCTGGGTCTATTTGTTGGCTTATTTTGTCCTAATTATAGGAGTTCTATATTCCATTTTTACTTTTTGTGTATTTGCTTGTATCATCAGTGGCATTGTCTCAATCAAGTAGAGGTCTGCTGGGGACTTTCTCCACACATAGCCAGTTTTGTCCATAACACAACCAAGAACCAGCAGGTTGAACAACAGGTAATCAACTCCATGTTGGACCTAGAACAGTAAAATACAACCCTGTCAACACATGAGATGTATTACATGACCTTGTGATATAAGAATTTTTCCTTTTGTTTGTAGGATGTGATACAAGATTCCGGATCAAATTACATTATGATTACCAGATGCTTTGTATCACACTATGCAAAAATACAGTCGAGACTGTCATATGTGACCTTCCAAGGGACTTCATTAAAAGGTCACATATGACAGGGAGTCTCTTAATACAGACCTAGGATATAATACATGACGTATACCAAAACTGTACAAGTAAGAAATCTACATAAGGGAAAATAAAATTGTGTACTAATCCAGTCTGATACAATAAATGTATCTATTATTTAATACATTTATACAACATTATCACAAATAAACGCTTATTTAAAAGTTTAATAAATTAATAAAACATTCATTTACCAGAACATCAGTACATGTAAGATACAATGTACAAATATAATATACATGTAAGTGCATGCACTAAATTAAACACTTAATGATATAAATATAAACCAGGTGCAGATTACTATTAAAGCATACTTTCGAGTAATGTTGATAGAGACATGTATTATGCACATACTGATTGATATTTTTAAAGACCGTTCTGATCTAAGATTTAGAAATATATTTATCTTTGATTATACTTAAATCTTTTTACTTGCAGGTATATTTGTAAGATTTAGATTACATTGCTGACACATATATGATTTCTTATACAATCAATTGTATCATGTAACAAGAAACATGTAAATGTTTACGTTACTAATAAAGTGTTTTGAATCTTGAATCTTGAATCCTAAAGAGCCCGTAATAATCGCAAGCCAGATCAAATTAATTGCCTTGTTTGTCATTCTTTAACATTTTTGTCACTCGAAATCACCTCCTGCGAATCTTGTATACAACATATGTAGCTATGTTTGACACGACTGGTTTCCCGAATATTCTGTTCACGTACATGTATCTGTAGAGTGGAAGTTGGGAACCAGTTAGTTCACGCGTGATTACAATCCCGGGTTTTCACTAATTAATATGGTGTGAAAAACCGACGTGCTATGTAAACAAACAAAAGAAACTGTGATAATTGAATGTCGTTTAATACAGACCGAAGCCTATGTTTGGTTCGCAAAATCAGGGTCGCTTGTCACGTAAGACAGGGAGTCACTTAATTCAGACCAAAATTATAGGAAGATACGTTGGGCGGGATGAAATACAGTCGCATATGAGAGGGAGTCGCTGAATTCAGGGGTCGCTAAGGCAGTCTTGACTGTACAGTCGACTCTCGTTATGTCGAGTTCGTAGGGACCCGTTAAAAACTTTGACTCATCGAGAGTTCGACTCAAAAATCACATGCCATTTTTTCAAAAAATCCAGTTTCTTTCATTACGTTCACCTTAAACAAGCTGCCATATTACAAGCATACTAATGTGCGTGTACAGTTTAGCCTTCACATTGTGTAAAAGAATCGCACTATGTGAATATAAAATTGTACATGTGCGTGTTGATCCATTACTGCGAAAACAAACTTGTCTTTCCTACCCTCCATTAATGACACCATGCCCTAATTTACAATGCCCTGTCCAATTTTCAGACCCCTTCTGCCTTTATCATTGAGTTAATCGTCGTTTGTTTGGCGATTTTTAAAGCGCATCGTTTGTTTACGCCATTTCTATGGGAAATCCCTTTTCCTCAACGGGCACCGGAAATACGCAATCACAGGTAAACTAGTTGGTTGCCGATTCGCGTACTTCCGGTACATGTAAGAGAACAGCCTTATTCGGGAAACCAGACGTTTAAAAATGCAGTCACCATTTTAAATGTTTCGCCGTGAGCTGTTTCGCGATTACTCAAGTGACAAATTAAATTCAATGTTGAACTGCATGTATTGGTAATAAAAGGAACAGGCCTTATTTTTCATCCAATCTCTACAAAATCGTCCGGAAGCGAGGACGCTTGAGAGTTAACTTTCTTACTACAGTAGTCATGATTGACACTTGGGACGAATGAACGGTAACGTGTCATTTTACTAAATAACGTTCACTCAACGTGGCATTGTTCCACAGTACGAATAATTATCTGACATCAGTGATTGTTTACCCACAAAACACTGTAATTACGTGTGTCGCGATCACCTGGTGTACTTTTCCAGGGTCGGATCAAAAGGTCCAATTCACACCTCGAACTCAATCAGACTGAGAGGTGCGACTTCGATACAAACATCGATAATTACATGCAAACAAACACTTTGGGGACGGAAAATGACTTCGACTTAACGAAAACGTGATCAGTTCGAACTCGTCTTAAAAACTTAAATTCATATAGAATATATAGGAAGAAAAGTTGGGACTTTACAAAAACTTTGTGTCAACGAGAAATTCGTGTCAAGCGAGTTCGCCATAACGAGAGTGGACTGTATATGAATTGCACTACACATTAAGTCATTCTAAGACAACACTGGCAGAAACAAACAATGCTGACAGTATTGCTAACACAAGTGTGGCTTCCCAAAACACTGATGGGAACTGTGTGTCAGAGCAACATATGCTGGATAAACTACAAACGCTTGATCACCTGCAACATGTTACAAAACTGTCATTTAATGACCTGCAATATTTCTAGAAATCAAAATCAGATTCAAAGCAGTTCAAAATGCAGTATAATCTTCATATATAGCCACAGTGACTAAAGCTCAATCCCATGTCAAAGTTGAGAAACATGAAATTGACAGTAAAGCTTCAACTGTTTACTAAAAAGTTAATCATTTTACTACCATGTGTTTTACAACAGCAAATATTTCCCTGTGTTGTTTTATTTTCAGGTAGATTTAAAAGTGTTTGAAGAAAGTAAAGAGGAAAATGTTATGTAAACTCTCACCTCGTGAGCTATGTCAATGTGGTAAATCTTTGGGATTCTTTGTCCAGGTCTTGGTGTGTGTTCTAGAAGTCTGCTCATTACATAATGAAGGTCAACATTTTTCTCTTGCAGGGGAATGGAGACACATCCCCCATTGCCATGCCTACGGTTCAGTCTAGTCTGCTCTGCAATCTTTCTCTTCTTGTACAGAGTTTTTCCCACACCTGACCTCCATGATTTTACAAGTCTCACACTTGACCTGTGGATAGGGCACTTAGAATCTGAACGATTTGACATTTAAAAATTAAACTATCCCTAAAGGTAATGAATACCCCTGCACAGCAGCCCTGATGATAGATCGTAAATCCAAGGTTTATCAATGATCAAACTACCAACACTACATGCTTAAATGACAAAAAATACTCAAAGTTACAAGGGGAGACAATTCTGCAATGCCTAGTACTAAACACATTAAAATTGCATTTTGCACATCTACTATTCATTTTTGTATTCTTTGCGTGTGACAGACAGACAGACTGATAGACAGACAGACGACAGAAAAGTGATTCCTATGTGACACACTGCCTCTCGGTAGGTGACACAAAAATTACTTACTTTAATCAACAGATACACTTTTTAATGCCTTTGCAAGCAGAGTGGAAAGAGATTTGAACCCACAGTGGTGAGGGGCTGAATATTCATAGAGTAAAGGGTTATTAAGTAACTTACCGCTTGAAGTCAAGGTGGGACGCTGGATTAATTCCATTGAGTGGCTCAACAACCTGCAGCTTTTCTACCAAGTATTCTCGAACTCTTGCTAGGTTCATAGGAAGGGCAGGTCTACGGCACTTGTCTAGTAGGGATACTATCTTTGAGCGGTTCTCATGGTCTGAACCACAGATGACAACAAGCTTGTACCTTACATCTGAAAACATACAAGGCCGACTAGAACTATCACATAAGGTCTTAAGAAAGAAAGAAAAAACAGAAAGACAGACAAAATAACTGACAGACAAACCGAACAACCAACTGACCCTCCGTTGAATAAAATATGTCATCTCATCAACATTTCTACTATTACAGTGTGAACCCTCATCAAATCTGTTGCAACTGTTGATCTAGTTCTACAGTAGTGTTCAACAGTCCAGATATATTTTCTGCTAGCACAGCCAATACTTCACTAACACCCACCGTAGGTTCCAGATTCCTGGTATTTCTCCAGATTTCTCTCTGCTGCATCACTCACATCATATCCAAGCTTGTCAACATCAACTAGACAATGTATCTTTCTCACATCTCCAAACAGGGCTCGCTTCCAAAATATGTCAACCTATCAAACAATAAAGGCATAAAGTACAGCATCAAGTACAGTTTTTGAATGCTGAATTTTCAAACTGGACTGGTCCATCATTATATAACAATAGAGTTTATCAGGGTTGCCACAAGCCAGAGGAAACAACATTCCCTGACATAATTTTAAATTTCCATGACAAGTTATATTGTGACATTTGGCCTTTCTGTCATAATTTATGTACTATTTTGAAGGAAGCTTAAAATGTATTGCCTTGAATCTCATTTATTGCCAAATTCCCTGACAATTCTGCGACCTTTCCCTGACAGTTCTCAAAATTTCCTGACAATTCCCTGACCTTGAAAAGATTTCAATTTCTCTGACTTTTACCTGACGTGTTCATGTAGTATGAATGACAATTGATTTGCAACAGGATTCAATGACAAACAGTACAAATTTTGATCAAGGAGCACGCTGAACGTGTCTACAAAACTGCAGTTGTGGCCTTGATCTTTGGAATTATTGTTGGAACAAATTTGTGAAAAAAGAAACATTTAGATTACCTCATAGATATGCTGTCTGATATATTTGCTTATGGAATTATACAGATAATTATTTCTTACATGAATATTCATCAGGCAAAGGGTTTAATTACGTGTTTTCACCCATTTGCAAACAGAGTAGGGTCTACAGAGATCAGAGTCTACTCTGTTTGCTAGTGGAATTTGAAAGATCTGTATATTTTCTTTCTAAAATGGCTACAATGTTCCACCTTCCATGTTTCATTATAACTATTTTCTCCATGAATATTCAGTAGGTATTAAATACTACTATAAAATATAGAACAGGGAAAGAGTTAAGTGCCATAACTCTTTAAATATGGATGATGAGAGTTGTGGCTGCATAGTTTGAACTGGACGATACTTATATTGGAACTATACCTTTGCACAACAATGTGAACAACACTGTCACTAGGGCAATACATGGACTTTTTTTCTTTCAAAAACAGATTAGCTAAAACAAATACAATTTGTAATCTAATGCCTGGGTAAAATTGTAAATGTATAATTTGTATCCAATCCACTCTTAATATCTACTGTAACATTGAACATGAAGAAAGTTTCCAAGAATCTATACAGTAAAACCCCAATAATGCAAGCACCTTAAGGAGGTATAATTCTGGGTGCTAGATGCAGGTGGTAGCTTAATGCAAGACAAAAGTAAAGCAGAAAACTCCTAGGAGCTTTCTGCATTACTTTTGCCCTGCATTAAGTAACTACCTTCTTATAAAGACACCCATGCTTATTCATTAAGTGGTCGTATTAGAGGGGTTATACTGTAGTTGAAAAACTTTCTTTCAGCACTTTACCTTATTAACGAGGCAGAAACTGTAGAACTGGATCTATATTATTTCATAAGCAAAACAGAGCAGACCTGATCAGATGGCTCCTACAGAAGCTGTCTGATCTGGGTCTACTCTTTTTTGCAAACATATGCAAAGGCATCCCAATCATGTAAGAGGATTAAAGTAAATACTTGGGTAAAACATTTGAAAAATGAAAAACGATATGTAGCTTCACTACATACAGCTCAAAAGATGGACTGTAATTTTTACACCAATCTTACCTCATCAACAGTTGTTTCTGCAGTACACATGAGGACCTCATCCGGCAGAGGCAGGGGCTGGTCTTTAGTCATCATATACAGAGACAACACCATGGGAAGAACATCAGCTGAATACAATGATAGAGTAGAATTTCTTTACACCACACACCAAATAGGATATTGAAAATTCATGTAAGAAGGAATGACTTTATATGAATATTAATTAGTTAAATTTTCGTAGTGGCATGTGAAAAGGGGAAAATTGGCCAGGGAAGAAACTGTAGAATTGTATCCATATTACTTCTTTAGCAAACTTGGCAGACCCTGATCAGACAGCTCCTACAGAATCTCTGAGCTAGGTCTACTCTATTTGCAAAGGAGTAACAAGAGTGCCAATGGGCACAATATACGCCCGTGGAGGCCTTGTTCAACATAAATTCAGGTTAACATATTTGCTAAATGCAAATTCTAAGACCAATTGTGTGACCTTGACCTTGGATATACATACCGAGACACACCAATGCTACTGCAACATGTCCAGATAAAATTGTGGTGTAATTTGGGAAGGATCCACCTAGCAGAATTTGAGTTAGAGATGTTACAGACAGATAGACAGACTAATAATAACTAATAATAGACATAATAATACATTCTAGTTATTTTTCAAACAGATGAAGCTTGTATGATGAAGCTAAGATGGTAGACAACTGTTCCAAGTTTCAAGGCTTTATCTCAAATGGTTATGTAAATAAGTGAACTTTAACAAAAACCTTAGCCAAAATTCTAAATTGAACAGGTACAAAATTCTGAGTTATTTACTCTTACCTACAGATTATGCTTGTGATGGTGAACAAGTGTTCCAACTTGCAAAGCTTTATCTCAAAGAGTTACGTAAATAAGTGGACTTACAAAAATTTGTTCCACATAAATTGAGGTAAACATATTTGCTTAACGCAAATGCTAAACGCAAATTCTAAGTCCAATTGTGCGACCTTGACCTTAGATATACATACCAAGACACACCCATGCTACTGTAACAGGTCCAGATAAACACTGTGGTGAAATTTGAGAAGGATTAATAGAATCAAGCATGGGTTTTATTAAAGACCGGGCTTTCTATACCTGAGGATGGTCTGTTACCAGTCGGAAACGAACTTTAGCGAGTTTCAAACTGGAACAGACCAACCGAGGGTATAGAAACCCCCAGCTTTAACAAAACCCATGCTTGATTTTTTTTCACGCTTAAATACACGCTAAAACCGGTAAATTAATGGATTTTGTGAAGAACTACTTTCCACTGCGTAATACGACTTCGGTATCTAATAGCAACAAACTGCAGGTGACATTAAATGATGTCATTTGTTACCAGTATTAACGTTATGTTTTGGTGTAAAATATCACTGGGGGACTACAAAACAATGTGTTCAATTAAGTAAATTAGCCTTTTATAAAATGTTTATATGATATATAGATTTTCATACCCTGGCTAAGTACTTATATCAATTTCATTTATGAACTTGTTGACTATAGAAATGTTGGTATAATTCTGTAAGAGTTCCTTCCATTGTACATTTTATTGATTTTACCTAATCGCGCGTATGAATACACCAGACAAGGAGTGTTCCAGATAAGGATTTCTAGTACTGCTATTTTTAGTAACTCAGCTTATCTAGCACATCTGAGAATAGAAAACCACCAATCAAAACTTGAGTTACAGACAGACATTTAACATATTTTGTATTTGCTAAACGCAAATGCTAATTGCAAATTCTAAGTTCAATTGTGCGACCTTGACCCAGGATATACGTTCCAGGAATTGAGAGTCTACTGTAGCATGTCTAGATAAACACTGAGAAGGACCCATCAAGCAGAACAGTTACTGAGAGTTAGAGATGTTACAGACAGACAGACGGACAGACAGACGGTGCCATTCCATAATACGTCCCGATTTTTCAAACCGGCTTATAAAAAATAATTAATAAAAGCAGATGGTAACCTAACAAGAATGAAGTAAAGTTACCATAGGAACTTCCTGCCTTACTTTTATCCTGCATTAAACTACCACCAGCCTCAACCCTTCCCCTTGTGAATATTCATATCAGAAATAATGAATGCATAAATATTGTTGTTTGTTATAATTCCATAATGGCACCATGAACAAGGGAAAGATGGAGGATGGAAGAAACAGTAGAATCAGATTTATACTATATTCTATTGATCCTCTGAGATCACTGAATACTACAGTAAAGTTTACCCATTTACTCCATGAATATTCATGTCATAAATAATGACATCATGAATACTAATTATGTTAATGTTTACAATTGCGAATGGACATAGGAATTTTTGGCCATAGCAGAAACTGTAGAATCATATCTACAGTAAAACCTCTCTATAACGGCTACTTAATTACATCAAGTATTTTGTGTTAAAAGCAGGTGGCTGCTTAAAGCAAGCTGAAAGTAAAACAGAACACTCCTATAGGAGCGTTCTGTTTTATTTTCACCTTGCTATAAGCAGCCACCTGCCCTAAATACCAACTAATTAACACAATTTATTGGCCATTATATAGAGAGGTTTTACTGTATATTATTTCACAATCAAACAGAGCAGACCCTGATAGGAGTTTCCATACATGTGATAATTTTTTCGAGGCAAAGAGGGAGATTAGCTTTTCAAATGAAGGAGATTGGGTGTCAAAGAGGGAGATTTATGCGGATGGTTATTTGTTGGTATAATAGGCCAGAGACCTACATTTATATTACATTAATATCTGCAAGAAAAGAACACCCCCCACCTAGTTTGAAAGGAGGGAGGCATGATAAAAGTACTTTTATGTGCGACAAACCATCTTAATTACTAGGGCATTGGAACTTGTTTGCCTATCTAGCACATTACATCTGTGTAATTCAGTTTGTATTAATTCTATTTATATCCTATTCCTTATTCTATTCTGTACTATTCTCTGTTCTACATCCATCAACATCTACTCTGTTTCCCATTCCTTTCTATTCCATCCCATTCCCTTGTCTATTCTAATTCCTTTGTGTTTCATTCCATTCTATTCCATTATCTATTCTGTGCTCATATAATCTATTCTAATTACTATTCCTTTCTATTCTATCTTGTGTGTGTGTGTGTGTGTGTGTGGGGGGTGTTACGGACATCCCCCCCGGACACTTGCCCCCTGCCCCCTATTTGGGCATTGGCGGACATTTGCCCCATGGGGTTTTAGCTTGGGCGGACATTTGCCCCCGTATTGGACTTGGGCGGACATTTGCCCCCTAGCAGTTTAGCTTGGGCGGACATTTGCCCCCCATGTTAATTTTCTCGAGGACAATCATTTTTTGCATCATCAGCATCCCTAAAACATTTTACAGGAAGTTGGGCATTTAAAACAACAAAGTGTTTATATATAAAAATTACCTTCAAATAGCAACTAATCATGCGTGGGGTTTCCCAAGCTTTTACAAACGAGTTTAATTGAGGCCTCTATTTACCTTTTTTGCAATGATTTGATGCGTGTAAATATCCTCAGTATTTAATTCGGCAGCCATTTGCAAAAATTGTAAACACTGAGGTTATATATATGCAGAAAAGGGTGTGTTCCAAATCAAATGATTCTGCGACATCAAACGTGACCTTTCATTTTCTGAAAACGGTGACCTTTCATTTTCTTAAAACACTGACAGCCATATTTATTGTTTTAATACACAAAGGTGTATGCAGCAGAACGTGACCTTTCACCTATTGTCATTACACAATTTCTTTTGAATATGTTACCAAATGTCTGTGGAAAACAATGTTCGTGTTTGCCTCTATGAAATGACACATTTCACCGTTCGAAAAATCCGTGGTTTGAGGCAACCAATTTCGAGTTCCATTTTTTCTGATAAAAGCACATTTTCATTACAGTTATGCCATGTGGACATCTATTAATAAACTTAGAACCTAAATTAATTTAATAAAGTAACTATTTAGATGTTTAGTCTCAGAAACTAAGATTGTCTTAAACAGAAATTTAGTAGAATCTGACCGTGAAGAAAAAAAACCATGTAGATTCTAATGACGACAGTGTAATACACTAGAGACATATATGCATACACGAATGTTTATGTTACGGAATACACACATGCCAAGGTAAATAACACACCATGCTGAGTTTACTGACCATTTAATCCCTTTTACTGGGGTCACAATTACTCCCTAGGGCATGCTGCGATGGTCTTTGATAAGGGGCAACATAGCGACGTACTACAAAAGTGATACGGCGCTGTGCCTGCCATGATAAACAGGGCAGTAAATAAGTCAACAACACTGGTTCTTTGAGGTGTCTGGCAAGCGCTTATTGACAAAAAATGATAGAAAATGGGGTGGGAAAAAATAATAATCATTTTTATTCAGAAATCGGGAGATTTCGTCTCCCGGCCGGGACTTGCGGGAGTTGGGCTCAAATCCGGTAGTCTCCCGCACAATCCGGTAGTTATCACATGTATGGGTTTCTCTGTTTGCTAAGGCGTATTTATGGAGTAAAGTGTGAAATTCTGTTGCATTAGTGCTTGCTGTTGCTGATCATTGTGATAAATAGAGCATTTGCTCCTAAAGGAGCAAATGCTCTATTTATCTTCATTTGTCTGCGTTTATATATCTTCATTGAAAGGGTTAGTGCAACATATAAGTATCATGATCACTCATATTCTAAGCATTTTTGTTTCACATTAGATTTTAACAAAACCAGCATGGCTGTTCTGGCCCGCTTTGATGTTTACATCAATGCTTTTCTTGTAGTGTAACTCTAGTCACAATATGATGGCAAGCACATTGTAAAGATGCACTTGTCTTATCTCAAACTTTTAGAAGCCCTATTAATGTACCCTAGGTTTTAGCAACCTTCTCCGGAAAATAATTACATTACTGATGTTTTTATGTATTGTTATGTCAGTTGTAGTTTTGTCAGTTATAGTTTTGTCAGTTATAGTTTCGAATATATGTTTATTGTGTATACTATGTATACACTTCCTCATGGGCCGTTGGCCTTATGGATTTGAATAAAGTATATCTTCACTATGACAGTTCCATACAAACATCCTGTGAAATAAACAAGATTTGGAAACAAGAGGGCCATGAGGCCCTGAAGCGCTCACCTGAGATAACCCACGGGCAGGGCCATTTTTGACCAAGAAGTCATCATTTGTACAACCTTGGTAGAGAACCACAAGGCAAAGCAGTATGCCATTAAATAAAGGTCTAAGCCTTATGGTTTTAGAGAAAAATAATATTTTATATTTTTCCCATGAAAAACTGATAAGCCCCAAGGAAGGTCCAAATTTAGCCCAGAGGTCAGGATCATAAGTTGAACATTCTTGGCAGAGGACCACAAGCCAAAGCTACAAATTTGTAGAGGACAATTAGATCATGTTACATACCAAACATCAAAGGCCTAGGCCTTACAGTTTCAGAAGAATTTAAAAGATTTTCCTATGAAAAATTGATAAGCCCTTGGGCGGGGCCATTTTGGTCCAGGGTCATAATTTGACCAATCTTTGTAGAGGACGATTAGATCATGCTACATGCCAAATATCAAAGGTACATAAAGTTTCAGTGAAGAAGATTTTTAAAGATTTTCCTATGAAAAACTGATAAGCCCTTGGGCGGGGCCATTTTTGGTCCGGGTGTAATAATTTGAACCCACTCTTTGTACAGGACCATAAGATCATGCTACATACCAAATATCAAAGGTCTAGGCCTTACAGTTTCAGAGAAGAGTTTTAAAGATTTTCCTATGAAAAACTGATAAGCCCTTGGGCGGGGCCATTTTGGCCCGGGGTCATAATTTGAACAATCTTTGTACAGGACCATAAGATGATACTACATACCAAATATCAAAGGTCTAGGCCTTACAGTTTCAGAGAAGAAGATTTTTAAAGATTTACCTATGGAAAACTGATAAGCCCTTGGGCGGGGCCATTTTAGCCCGGGGGTCATAATTTGAACAATCTTTGTACAGGACCATAAGATCATGCTACATACCAAATATCAAAGGTCTAGGCCTTACAGTTTCTGAATAGAAGATTTTTAAAGATTTTCCTATGAAAAACTGATAAGCCCTTGGGTGGGGCCATTTTTGGCCCAGGGGTCATAATTTGAACTATCTTTGTAGAGGACGATTAGATCATGCTACATACCAAATATCAAAGGTCTAGGCCTTACAGTTTCAGAGAAGATTTTTAAAGATTTTCCTATGAAAAACTGATAAGCCCTTGGGCGGGGCCATTTTTGGTCCGGGTGTAATAATTTGAACCCACTCTTTGTACAGGACCATAAGATCATGCTACATACCAAATATCAAAGGTCTAGGCCTTACAGTTTCAGAGAAGAGTTTTAAAGATTTTCCTATGAAAAACTGATAAGCCCTTGGGCGGGGCCATTTTGGCCCGGGGTCATAATTTGAACAATCTTTGTACAGGACCATAAGATGATACTACATACCAAATATCAAAGGTCTAGGCCTTACAGTTTCAGAGAAGAAGATTTTTAAAGATTTACCTATGGAAAACTGATAAGCCCTTGGGCGGGGCCATTTTAGCCCGGGGGTCATAATTTGAACAATCTTTGTACAGGACCATAAGATCATGCTACATACCAAATATCAAAGGTCTAGGCCTTACAGTTTCTGAATAGAAGATTTTTAAAGATTTTCCTATGAAAAACTGATAAGCCCTTGGGTGGGGCCATTTTTGGCCCAGGGGTCATAATTTGAACTATCTTTGTAGAGGACGATTAGATCATGCTACATACCAAATATCAAAGGTCTAGGCCTTACAGTTCCAGAGAAGATTTTTAAAGATTTTCCTATGAAAAACTGATAAGCCCTTGGGCAGGGCCATTTTTGGCCCGGGGGTCATAATGTGAACAACATTTGGTTCCCCCTAGCCACTGATGCTTCTGACAAAATTTGGTTAAAATCGGGCCAGCAGTTTCAGAGGAGATGTCGTTTGAAAATGTGGCCGGACGCCGGACGGATTGCGGTCGCAATAGCAATTGAAGCGATTTACATGACTATCAAACTTAAACAAGATACTTCTAGATGTGCGTACGGACAGACAGACAAGAGCAACCCTATATGCCACTATTTTGTGGGGGCATAAATAATGTGTTAACCATAATCAGGTTTGGACAATGGACCTGATTTTGTTATACATGTAATACATTACAGACAATGCAAACTTTTCTCCCAAGCATACATATATTATGTGACATTATACTAACCTGAAGGACACACCAATAAGTTTGGGGCACCTTCTACACAGCCAGGTGGCAGACTTCGGTTGACACAAACTATGTCTGTACAAAACAGAAATGTATAAAATCTTATCAGTACATACAAACATAAACATAAACAAGCATAAAAGTAGGAAATCTTGCATTTACATACAGAAAAATAGACAATATTGCCTGCAGAAAAATAAAAGTTGGAAATCTCGTCCATACAAACATAGAAGTAGGACAAATTTTGCACTATCATAAAAGTAGGAATTTTTGTCTGTACAAACATAAAAGTAGGAATCGTTGTGACACTGATTGTATTTTACGAAGAGAAATTCATGACAAGAGGGCCAGAATGGCCCTGACATCGCTCACCAGACAATCAGATATGTTTCTATTGAAAACTGACCGTCCCTGGGGCGGTGCCAATTTTGACCCTAGGGACACAATATATAACTTTTGTAGATGTATATAACTTTTGTAAATATGAAGCTATGTGCCAAATATGAAATCGGAGAACATTCCAGTTTCAAAGGAGAAGATTTTCAAAGTTTGCACTATAAAATTGTTTCTATTGAAAACTGACCAACCCAGGGGTGGGGCCTATTTTGACAACAGGGGCATAATTTATATAACTTTTGTAGAGGATCGGAAAATGGTGCTATGAGCCAAATATGAAAGCTGAGAACTCTGTAGATTCAGAAAAGAAGATTTTCAAAGTTTTCACTATACGTTTCTATAGACAAGAGGGCCATTGAAAGTGTTAATTTTTCAGACAAACAAATTACAGATGACAGAAACCCTATCACTGCTGAGCATAATTTGACTGAAATTAGCACACAGTTTGGATTCTGATCTGACACATATTATATGTAACTTCATATGTGGTTTGTACAAGAGAGTTAATTGTAAGATTGATATGTATTAAACGGGTAGTTTTAATTATGCAAGGCCATACAAAATTCTGACTAAAGAAAATCAACTGACCTCTCAAATAATCAACTGTTCCTCTGAAAAGGTATGTGTACCCTAGCATTCATAACAGATTTTTTGCATTTGAATACTATTATAAATTATTATATAATAATTTCATATTCATAAGTTGAACTTAATATTTTCAAGTTATACAATTTCATGTTAAAAATTATTTCACAATTTATTTAAAATCTTTAATCTGGCATTCTGGAGCCTTTACATGATTTACCCTTCTTCTGAACTGTAGGGCAGGTTATAATGTCATAATGCCAATCACTATTATTAATTAACCCTTCCCTCATATAAATGTGTTTTCACACATTTGAAAATCAGTAGACCAGATCAGATGCCTCCTATAGGAGCCATCTGATCAGGGTCTGCTCTGTTTGTTAATGGAATTTGACAGATCTGTTCCTTTAATTTCTAAAATGGCTACAATGTTCTACCTACAATAATCCATTATAACTATTTTGTCTATGAATATTCAGTAGGTTGTGAAATTTGGAAAATAAATGCCACAATGTTTCACCTTCCATACTTCACTTTAACTATTCTGTTCATGAATATGCAATAGGCATTAAAATTAATAATAAACACAGAACAGGCAAAGGGTCAAGATCTCTGTCTACTAGCTACTACCAGCAGTACAGGTGCACTACAAATAGCCACTCTCTCCCTCTCTGATGCTTGACCTGATGACCTGTTTATGAGCCAGTAAAGATAAGATGCTTAAAAGTGCAGTCAGCTTCAAGTCTGCTAGAAAACTTGCCACCCGGGTGTGTAGCCAATTTTGACCACAGGAGCATAATTTATATAACTTTTGTAGAAGTCCTGAAGTTGAAGCTATGTGCCAAAAATGAAAGATGCAGATCTTCTAGTTTTAGAGGAGATGGTGTTCAAAGTTCTCACTATATGTTTCTATTGAAAACTGAAAACCCCTGGGGCAGGGCCAATTTTGACCCCAGGGGTATAATTTATATAACTTTTGTAAAGGACCTACAGATGATGCTATGTGCCAAAGATGGAAGCTGAGACCCCTGTAGATTCAGAGGAGAAGAACTTTAAAGGTTCAAATTGTTGACGACGAACGACGGATGACGCACGACGCACGCCGACGGACGACGGACATCAGGCGATCACAAAAGCTCACCCTGAGCACTTTGTGCTCTGGTGAGCTAAAAAACAAGTGTCTGTTTGTGTAACACTTATGCCCGACCTTTGACCCTGAAGGATGACCTTGACCCATGGACCAGGGAGTTGAACGCAAAACAACGTCTTTGTGTGGTGAATATTTGTGCCAGGTTATTTTGAAATCCATTCACAGATAAAAAAAAGTTATGGAAGGGACAAGAAATTTGGGACGGATGGACAGACAGATGGAAAGACGGACAATGTGATTACTATATGCCCGCCGTTTGGGGGCATAAAAATACTTCCAGAATTGCAGGAGACAACAAATTTTGTCGACAATTATTCACCCAGTGTGAAAAAGAGTCATATTAGACAGGACAGGGAACATAGAAGCTATCCAAACATTGGACCTACCCCTGCTGGCTAAGCATCTCAAGATAAGGCCAAGATGTTCCAGACTAAGATAGTCTTTCACATTTGATGTAATGGATTCCAAAAACTCCTTCCATAAAACCTGTAGCATGTCATGCAGTGGCTTAAAACCTTCACCACTGAAACAAAGAACAAATATCTCAATTCAAGACACAACAAGGTACTTCCTTCAGAATTGATTTTCAATAAATACATATAAAGTGTATTTCATGTAAAAGAACAATATATGTCACATGTCATTGAAATACATCTATCAACAGTTTCCCTGTGTCATATTTATTCAAAATTTCTTCATCTCACGAACATTCATGTACAGAACCAATAAAACCAAACATGGAAAAGGGCTTTATTTCACTGTTGTGGAAACTGTATAGTCAGATCTATGTTTCCATAGGCAAACAGAGCAGATCCTGATCCTCTAGGAACTGTCTGACCTGGTTTGATTTCATGCCTTTGCAAACAGAGTAGACCTAGATCAGATGGCTCATGTAGGAACTGTCGGAATTGTCTGATAATGGTCTGCTGTGTTTGCCTATGGAATTATGTAAAATTTCTACCAATACCAAAAGATCTAGTGTCCATATGCCATTATAAAACATCAGCTGATAAATATTCATGATGTCATTATTTCTTCCATGAATATTCAACTGACAAAGGGGTAATCACGTAAGCCCACTTAGTATCTAAACACAATTTGCCAACAGTCCGGAAATGAATGTAGATAAGAATGTAACGATATCCGCAAAGTAATTTCCTTTGCACTAATGTAAGTTTGTCAGATATAGAGCATAAACATACTGTTCAGTAAAACTAAATCAAATACTGTCCTAAGCTGCCATTCATTTATTGAACATTGGAGTCCTAAAAAGCAGGTGGATGCTCAATGTAGGGCAAAAGTGATGCAGAAAGCATCTATAGAACCTTCCTGCATTTCTTTTGACCTGCATTAAGCTACCACCTGCATTACAGACCCAAGACTAGACCCCTCTTTGACGGCCACTTAAGACAGGTTCTACTGTAAATCAATTTAAGGTCTGAATTAAATGTGACCTTTGAGCTGTAAATTAAGTGTGTTTTACTTTACATGGTGAATGTTAGTTACACTCAAACAAGAAAAATAGAATTGACACTCCTATCTACCCTATCCAAGATGGAAACTAAGTTTGCCAACTAAAGATTTTAATTTTTCTTACTTTTGAGCTCCATGAATTGTCCGTATCTGAGTGGTGATAAGAGTTTGAATGGAGTTGTCTGCCCCTAGATTCCAGCCTGAAAAGTGTGGCTTTGAGACTGCCTCCTCCTCCTCCTCTGAATATTCTGTCTCAGAACCAGTGTTCTTGTGCTCTCTTTCATCACCGCCTACTTCTTCATCATCAGCATTATTGATGCACCAAATTATTCCTAAAATTCAGTCATGATAAATCAGAACCTGTAGGCTTAACCCTCTATCTGATGAAATAATAATGTCATGAATATTTAGTAGCTGAAGTTTTGATGATGGCATATGAACATAGAATGTTTTGGCCATGGAAAAAACTACATAATCAGACCAACAATGTAATTTCCATAAGCAAACAGAACATACCCTTTTCTGGGTCTTCTCTAAGAGACAAAGGGTTCATACATAATGCATGAAACATCACTTCTTGGGACAATTTCAACATTTTATATCAGAATACCCGTTTCCCGCATTTGAAAGCGTGCCATGGTTTTTCACTATGCATCATTTCACAAATTACTATTTATTATGATGTGATACATGTTTGCGAACCATATTATGTTTTCTGTTTGCCAAAATAAATCTATCTATCTATCTGTCTAAATTGAAGGGGGTAACAAATGTGAAAATAAATCAGAACCTGTTTTAAGTGGCCATCCAAAACTGAATATTCATGAAGTATATGGTTAAAGACCAAGGATTAGATATATTTCAATGGTTGATGAAGACATGTTTTATTATATAAGTGAACATTATTTAAGTGGACATTATATTTGCTGAAAATGTTAAAGCTTAAGTGTATTTTCCACTATACCAGCATCTACGTCATCTGGAGACACATGCTCTAAAGCCCTCATGGCCAGTGTCTCATCATATCCAGCTGCAATAATATCTTCTATAAATGTTTTCTTCAGATTTTCTTCTGTTTCTGAGTCAGATTCCTCTTCATCCGGGTATGTTACTTCCTCTGAGTTTTCCACGATTTCAGTCTTTTCTAATCTGGCCTTAGCTTCAGCCATAGCCCTGATCAGATCATCTGCAGAAAATTTACAGAAAAGTTACAATACAATGGTTGTATAATTTGATGCATATACTAGTAATGTTCACACTTTGTTCACACATGATAAATATTCATGCAAGATCCCATTCATTACGAACAAGATATGTGTGTGACACACCAAGCACCAACTGGCTCTCTGACTTTTCTGAACTGGCTCTCTGAGTTTTTACATCTGACTTTAAAGTTCAACCTTGACTTTAACATGGCAGCACTTAAATGTTGCAGCATCATGTCATGAGTACACATGTCAAGTATTAACCATTATCCATAAACACCCCTGTCTACATCTTTTGCAAACAGAGTAGACCCAGATCAGAAATCATTCTAAGGTTCATGAAGACTGGGCTAAAATGTGACCTCTAGCATGTTCACAAGGGTTTCTTACCATTTGACCTAGGGGCCTAGTTTTTGACCCCATGTGACCCACTTTTAAACTAGTTCGAAATTTTATGAAGACAATCATTCTAAAGTTTCATGAAGATTGGACAAAAATGTGACCTTTAAAAAAATGTGACCACTAGAGTGTTAACAAGGTTTTCCTGTTTGACCGAGTGACCTAGTTTTTGACCCCACATGACCCACTTTCAAACTTGTTCCAGATTTTACAAAAACAATCATTCTGATTAAGTTTCATGAAGATTGGACTGAAAATGTGACCTCTAAATTGTTCACAAGGTTTTCCTACTATATGACCTAGTGACCTAGTTTTTGATCCCACATGACCCACTTTCAAACTTGTCCGAGGGTTTTATCAAGACAATCATTCTAACCAAGTTTCATGAAAACTGGACTAAAATTGTAACCACTAGAGTGTTCACAAGCACATTGTTGACGACGAACGACACACAATGGACATTCAATGCTTGTCAGTTATGCTCAGGTGAGCTAAAAAGGTAGTTGAGAACTTGAGATGGTATGGTCATGTCTCCCACTGAACAGGCCTCACCAAGACAATCCCTCAGGCAACAGTTAATGGAACAAGAAGACCAGGAAGAAAAGGAATAGATAGGAAAATAACATCAAGGAGTGGACAGGTTTGAGTTTTGCAATATCTCAGAGAGCAGTAGAAGACAGGACAAAGTGGAAAGATATTGTCATAAGTCAGCTAAGATGCCCCTATGACTGACTAGGTGAAGAGAAAAGTGCAGAAGTGAACACAAAACAGTCTGCTCATGATTTCAAAATTACTGAAATTTGTTAATGTGAAAAAAGTTTTGCTAGCAAAACCTCTCTAAACCAGACATCCAATTCAGAATTAATATTGGTCCTGAAGACAGGTGGCAACTTAATGCAGGGTGAAAGTCATGCAGAAAGCTCTAGGAGCTTTCTGCATGACTTTCACCCTTCATTAAGCAGCCACCTGCCTAAAAGTATCTAAATTCTTCTCTACTAGAATTCGGGTTTAAAGAGGTCAATCTGACCACCACAACTGAGTACAGTAAACAAGCTAATGCTGGTTATTTGATGTCCAGTGCAGGCTTCAAGCTAACACTCACCTGGTGTACAGTCCTGTTTGACAGCAGACAGGAGTGGATAGATGAGGTGAGAAGGCTCCTCCTCAGTGCCACATTTTACCATCTCTCTCTGGAGAATAACCAGCTGGTCCACAGTGAAGAAGTTGAGGTGCAAATACTCTTTACGTTTCTCCCTGATGTACTCCAGCCAGTCTGTGTGACAGCCCTCCAGAAATTTGGCCAGCTGAGGGATGATCTCTTTCAGATCCTCCTCATCACTTCTTCGTCCCTTTTAAATTGAATTTCAGAATATAGTAAAACCTCTCTACCATCACTCAAAAGAATTTTTTTGAGAACAGTGGTTGTTTCACCCTTTCACTTATGTAAGCACATTTTGATGCATCTGCAAACAGAGTAGACCCAGATCAGATGGCTCCTATAGGAATTGTCTGATCAGGGTCAACTGTTAGCTTATGGTGTAATATAGATCTGATCCTACAGCTTCTGCCTGAGCCAAAATGTCATGCAGGGGTATAATCAGAAAATGTTTCACAATGAAGCCAAGTGAGAGTTCATCCATTTCCTCTATGATTATTCATATGATAAATATCACAGCATGAATATGCATGTACTGTCCATTTCAATTTACTTTATCACTGAATTTTAGTCTATATTTTTTTCATTTCGAGTCAGACTGACCTTAAATATACTTCATTTGATCGCATCGTTTTTCAGGAACTCCCATGCTAAATATCCCTCAATATCATGCAGTAACAAGGAATAAAATGCCGAAAATGCATTTTCTACATGCTAATTCGATCAGCTGTTTCTTTGCAAATGGCCGCCGTATGTATGGATCGTGGAGTGTATCATTTTTCAACAGGGGTGAATTGCATACTGATATGAAATAAATGACGTAATTTCGTGTATGACGTCAACTTTTAAGAGCTATAATTACCCTTAGTTAAATTCGAACGTTCCACTCGACGTCAATCGTCTGCCATTTGCAATTTGAAATGAACGTGTTTACAATGGGAAAACATTGTTTTGATGCATAAAATCTTTATTTAAAAATGGATTAAAGGGAAACTTGGGCACTGAGTTCCTGAAAAACGATGACACAAGAGGTTTAAATTTGATCCCGATCTGGTAAGAAATGAAATATGAAAAAATTCTCGATTCAAATTCAATGACGAAGTAAATTGAAATGGACAGTACTTATTTTTTTATTATTACACATTAACCCAGTCTCTTTGAATACATCTACTTAAAAGTAGCATTTACCAGGAAAAAGGAAAACTTTAGAATTATGTAGTTTTTAAACCATTATCACAATGGTTTCAAAAAGTGACTTTTACAGAGGCGTCAAAAGGCGTCACATTTGTAGCTCTATTAATCCATAAGCATAAGCAAACAGAGCAGACTCTGATGACAATGGTACCTTCATGCTTGGTGTATCTTCACTCTCTCCAAACTCTAACAGAGCACACACTGGTCTCTTTGGGTCACAGAGGAAGCGTGCTGTCCATTCTTTGAAGAGGACGCAGCCAGCAGAGCAAAGCTGTTGGTACACCTTTGACAAGCGTATGATACTGTCAAATACCTGAAAGCCAAATGGACAATAGAGAATGTGTACAGAACATCTAAATCAACCTGTTTACTGTTGCATATTAACCCTTTGCTTGCTGAATTTTAAAATACATTTCTCCTTCTTTACCCATGCCCTGTGGTATAATTACATATATCTTCACTGTCTACAATTATTTCTCTGTGCAATCACTGTTGTGGAGTGCACTGGTCCCACAATAAATTTGTAAATAGTGCAGACCCCGATGAGACAGCTCCTGCAGGAGCTGTCTCATCTGGGTCTTCACTATTTACAGGTAGGTATATTGATGTGAATAGCAAGCAAAGGGTTAATATAAGAAATAAATCACATCATGAATCGTTATTAGCCGAATTTTTATAATGGCATATGAACACAGGTATCTCATCAGTCTGCTCTGTTCACTTGTGAAATTATAATATAATTATCTGACTCTAGTTTCTTCTAATACAGTACTTAAAACATCCTTTGTACGCATACCATTATCAAACTTCAGCAAATAAATATCCATGAAGTACTATTTCTTACATGAATATTCATTAAGGAAAGAGTTAAAAATGTGAATAAATGTAAACCTAGTAAAAGTTGCAGCTCATTTCGATATCAAAAAATAGACAATGGACAAAATTAACTCACCGTCAAATATTGTCGTCTGAAATTTGTTTTCTCTGCTATATCATTTGTTTACTTTTCTCCGATTTTCTTTCAAAAACATTACTATAGTAACAAACAGTGTGAATCCTGATGAGATGGGCTATTTAGAAATTCATGTCAGAGCAACACTAAGAAAATGACAAGAGTGTTCGGAGGAACACGTGTGTCACATGCTCGCAGCTGACACAAAAACTTCTTTTTAATATGAACAAGGGGAATAACTAAAACAATATTGATACTGGAGTTGTGGCCCTTGTGCATGACACTTCCTCTCATCATGCTTGTTCCATGTGTGAAATTTGAAAGCTCTATAATGAATGATTAGTTTAGAAATGACAGCTTAAAAAAGAAAGTGTGACGGACAGACAGACAGACGGACAGATGGACAGACAGCCAGACAGACAGGCAGGCAGACGATGGAAAAGTGATCCCTAAGTGACACACTGCCTCTCTGCAGGTGACACAAAAAGAGGGGAATAGAAGGACAAATGGATGGATGGCTGGAAGGAAGCAAGGATGGTTCAATTACTACATGCCACCTTTTTCAAAGGGGGAGGGAGGGTGAGGGCATAAAAATAATAAAATCCAAAAGAAGCTGTCATAAAAGATAGCCACATACAAATTATTTCCAAAACCTCAATGTACAAAAACAGAATTACCATGGTGAAGGTTTCTACGCCCTCATTGCCTTTTTCAGCTTTTCCAGCCACCAACATGAGTCGACTCTGGAGGTCTTGCAGTTGAGAGAAATCATAGTTCCGCAACTGTCGCTTGCCCTCAACCTCCGATACCGTCAACTGCAACACTTGCATCATACCTCCCTAAACCAGCAAGTAAAAAAATATTGCATCATAAATGTCGATAAAACAGCGATTTCTTTATACAGTAAAACCCCTTTAATGTGACCACTTAATGAACAAACATGGTTGTCTTCATAAGTAGGTGGTTGCTTAATGCAGGACAAAAGTTATGCAGTAAGCTCCTATAGGAGCTTTCTGCATAACTTTCATCCTGCATTAAGCCACAACCTGCCTTTGCCAACATGAATTATGCCCCTTTTTGGTGATCGCATTCGAGGGGTTTTACTGTACCAACATTAATTCTAAAGTAAACCTTGCTAGTCCATACACTCAAATAAGCATCAATGTTGGGCTTTAGCTTGAGACAAGTTACAGCCTAAGCCTTGGTAAGTTGGTCTTTAGTTTGAGACAAGTTGCAGCTTAAGCCTTGGTAAGTTGGTCTTTAGTATGAGACAAGTTACAGCTTAAGCCAGGGTGAGTTGGCCTTTAGTTTGAGACAAGCTACAGCCTAAGCCTTGGTAAGTTGGTCTTTAGTATGAGACAAGTTGCAGCTTAAGCCTGGGTGAGTTGGTCTTTAGTTTGAGACAAGTTACAGCTTAAGCCTTGGTAAGTTGGTCTTTAGTTTGAGACAAGTTGCAGCTTAAGCCTTGGTAAGTTGGCCTTTAGTTTGAGACAAGTTACAGCTTAAGCCTTGGTAAGTTGACCTTTAGTTTGAGACAAGTTACAGCTTAAGCCTTGGTAAGTTGACCTTTAGTTTGAGACAAGTTGCAGCTTAAGCCTTGGTAAGTTGGCCTTTAGTTTGAGACAAGTTGCAGCTTAAGCCTTGGTAAGTTGGTCTTTAGTATGAGACAGGTTGCAGCTTAAGCCTGGGTGAGTTGGTCTTTAGTTTGAGACAAGTTGCAGCTTAAGCCTTGGTAAGTTGGTCTTTAGTATGAGACAGGTTACAGCTTAAGCCTTGGTAAGTTGGTCTTTAGTATGAGACAAGTTACAGCTTAAGCCCTGGTGAGTTGGTCTTTAGTATGAGACAGGTTACAGCTTAAGCCTTGGTAAGTTGGTCTTTAGTTTGAGACAAGTTGCAGCTTAAGCCTTGGTAAGTTGGTCTTTAGTATGAGATAGGTTACAGCTTAAGCCTTGGTAAGTTGGTCTTTAGTATGAGACAAGTTACAGCTTAAGCCCTGGTGAGTTGGTCTTTAGTATGAGACAGGTTACAGCTTAAGCCTTGGTAAGTTGGTCTTTAGTATGAGACAAGTTACAGCTTAAGCCTTGGTGAGTTAGTCTTTAGTTTGAGACAAGTTGCAGCTTAAGCCCTGGTGAGTTGGTCTTTAGTTTGAGACAAGCTGTAGCTTAAGCCTTGGTGAGTTGGTCTTTAGTTTGAGACAAGTTGCAGCTTAAGCCAGGGTGAAAGTCTTGCAGAAAGTGTCACTCGGAGTCATCTGATCTGGGTCACGAAGGCATGAAAAGATGTTAACCCTTTACTCTATAAATAAGCCTTTCAAGTTTACCAACAGAGTAGACCCAGATCAGACAGCTCCTGTATGAGCTATCTGATTAGGGTCTTCTCTATTTGCTCATGAAATTATATAAACATAATTCTATAATTTCTGTCGCTGCCAAAAATTCCTATGTCCATATGCTATTATAACAATTATTCTAATTAATATTCATGGCGTCATTTGTTTCTTGCATGAATATTGATGAAGTAAAGGATAAAGGAACTGACAGACGATCTACAAAGAAGTTCTGAGTCTATCTTCGCAAAGGTATGAAAAGGTGTTTATATGAAGTAAAGGGTTTTATATGAAGTAAATCTGTCTGTCTATGCCTTTGCAAACAGAGTTGACCCTGATCAAATCGCTCCTCTAGGAGCTGTCTGATCAGGGCTCATGAACTAATATAGATATGATTCTATTGTTTCTGCTGTCAGTTTGTGTCCATTTGCTATTATAGCAATTAGTATAATTGATAGTCATGGTGTTATAGTTATAATGTATGGAAGGTGGAATATTGTAGTTATTTTAGAAAGTAAAGAAAAAGATCTTTCAAAATCTATCAGCAAACACAGCAGATCCTGATCAGACATCTCCTATAGGAGCCATCTGATCTGGATCTACTCTGCTTGCAAACATGTTTATATGAAGGAAAAGGTTAACCTTTAGCGTACTGAGCCAATAAATTTACTTTACTAAAATTTCGTAGCAACGAGAAATTCATATCAAGCATGTTTGCCATATTGAGAGTGTACTGTAGTACAGTAATTACTCATGTATGATCAATTTAATGCCCATAACTCTTAGGGAAAAACAATGAATCAAAAAACAAAAGCAAGGAGCACATATTCCACCCATGCTGAAGGATCCAATTAAGTTTCTTTGAATTCCTATCATTAGTTTTGCCAGTAATAAAGTATCATGTATATACTATAAAATTATTGTCTAAGATTAATTAAACTCTAAGAGAAGTCATCAAATTATAAATAGAATGGCAAGGTACACATATTCCACTGATGCTGCAGGCTCTTATGAAGTTTGCTAGCGGCAAGATTTTCTAAAGAAATTATCATAAGTTGAAACAATCGCAATTTATGATAATTTCTGTCATACCAAGTCAGTCCTTACTGCTGCACACTAGAATGTGCGAAAATTTTGACTATTCAACCAGTATTGATTGTTGTAAAATTATGACTTCATATTATAAATTTGGTTGTATAAAAATGAGTCTCAGGATAATTTAACACAGACCTTTTCTTTCTTATCAGGTTTGTTATTCCATGCCTTATTCCCAATTGTGTAGATTCCACATGCATTGATTGCCTTTGCTTGCACAAGAGAAGTGACTTCAACTGAACCATGGGCCTTCTTGATGTCCTTCAACCACTCCAGGTTCCTATTGGTGTCTTTCTGCAAAAGCATGTATAGTGAAACCTTTAACTCTTAAATATTTACAACGAAATTATAATGAAAATGTTCGAGTCAACATTTTATACTGGCATATGAGCATCGGATTGTTTGGTCATGATAACTGCAGGATAAGATCTATATTATTCTATAAGCAAACTAGAAAACAATGTACATAGGAAATAGAGGCCCCCTATCAATATTGTCTTTAACCCTTTCCTTTCTATAAACACATTTTCATGCATTTGAAAATAGGAGTGGTCTGATCAGCGTCTGACCAATGTTAAAGTTGTTAATTTGACCTACATATTTGACCTCTGACCTTGACATGTCACCCCTCAAAATGTGCAGCTTTATGAGATACATATGCATACCAAATATCAAGTCTCTATCTGTACTGGCTCAAAAGTTATGAACAATGTTAAAGTTGTCCTCAAACAAACAAACAAACAAACAGACAGGGCAAAAACAACATGCCCCATAGATCTGATCGGTGGGGGGGGGGGGGGGGGGGACATAAAAAATTCAAAGTCCCATAACCCTGGTAAAAACATCCCTTCTTTGCATACATTATTATATACATGTGAAGAAAATTTAAAAGTCCCATAACTCTTATAACAAGAGGGCCTGAAAGGCCCTGACATCGCTCACCAGACAATCAGAAGAGAAGATTTTCAAAGTTTTCACTATGTGTTTCTATAGAAAACTAGCCAGCCCTGGCGAGGGCCAATTAAGAATTTTGACTCAAGGGGCATAATTTATGTAACTTTTGTAGAGGACCTCAAGTGAAGAAAATTTAAGAAAATGTAAATGAAAACATATAACATTATGCAAATCTAAAGAAGGGCATGTACAAAAGTATGTATACCCTTTCCCTGGGCAAATTGGTTGAATTTTAGAAAGAATAAATTAATCTATACCTGTACTTATAAATAATATCCAAAATTTCAGATATTTTCAATACACCTTTATGAGTTATTATTATTCATATCTTAATTTATTTTCAACCCTTCCCCTGTTCTATGTTTATTCAAAATTTAAATACCTACTGAATATTAATAGACAAAATAGTTATAATGAAATATGGAAAGTGGGACAGTGTAGCCATTTTAGAAAGTAAAGAAACATCTTTCAAATTCCATTAACAAACAGAGCAAACCCTGGTCAGACAGCTGCTTTAGAAGCCGTCTGATCTGGGTCTGTTCTGTTTGCAAATGTGTGAAAAAAGTGTTAACATGAGGGAAAGGGTTAGCAAACATATTATAAGTATATTGTACACAAAATGAAAATAATGTAATGCACTTTGCACTATATTATATCATAAGCAAACAGCAGACTGATCAGATGGCTACTACATGAGCCATCTGATCTGGGTCTACTCTGTTTGCAAAGGTGTAGAAAGGCATATCTATGGAGTAAAGGGTTAATTGTCTGATTTACTGTGCAAACATTTTCATTGGGTAGATCTGCAGTTTCTGCAGAGTTACTACCAACAAGGGAGACAATCCAGTTGTTATAAAAAAAGGGGGAAAAGGGAGATAATCTCCCTTTAAATGTATGCTAAAAACAGACACCAGCAAATGTTTATAAATAGCTATATTTAAGTCAGCTTTGAAAAACTTGCTACCCCTGGGGTGGGGCCAATTTTGACCCTGGTGGCATGATTTATATAACTTTTGTAGAAGACCTGAATATGATGCTATGTGCCAAATATGAAAGCTATGAAGCATTTCAGTTTCAAAGGAAGAAGATTTTCAAAGTTCACTTTATGTTTCTATTGAAAACTCCCCACCCCTGGGGCTGGGCCAATTTTGACCCCAGGGCCATAATTTATATAACTTTTGTAGAGGATCTGAACATGATGCTATGTGCCAAATATGAAAGCTGTGAGCCTTTCAGTTTCAGAGAAGAAGATTTTCAAAGTTTTACTACATGTTTCTATTGAAAATAAGACACCCCTGGGACGGGGTCAATTTTGACCCCAGGGGTATAATTTATATAACTTTTGTAGAGGACCTAAAGATGATGCTATGTGCCAAAGATGAAAGCTGAGAACCCTGTAGATTCAGAGGAGAAGATTTTTAAAGGTTCAAATTGTTGACGACTGACGACGGACGACAGACGACGGACGACGCACGCCGACGGACGACGGACATCAGGTGATCACAAAAGCTCACCCTGAGCATTTCATGCTCTGGTTAGCTAAAAATGGACAGAGCCTAAATTCTCTTCTTTACATACATCTACACATCAAGGTTGTTCAAGGTTATATACCTCCTACCTTTTGTGTGTGTGTGTGGGGGGGGGGGGAGGGTCATAACAAACAAACCATCACTAGATGATTCCTACAGCAGCTGTCTGATCAGGGTCTACTCTGTTTGCAAAGGCATAACAAGGTGTATTTATGAAGTAAAGAGTAAACTCTTTCAATGCTGAACTTTCAGACTGAGAGTGGAATAGCCCATCAGTGTTTAATCATAGTCCACCCAGTATGAAATGCTTAATGAATTCTGAATGAAAAACAGAGTAGACCCTGATCAGAGGGCTCTCTATGAGCCCTCTGATCTGGTCCTACACTGTTTGTACAAGTCTGTGCATGTCTGGCCTGCAATCAAACATTTAAGACATCCAATGACCCCTTCACACAAGTTTGTAAAACAAATAAGTCAATGCTCCCTGGTTATGATAACTTTAAACTATTGGAGCATATCCCGATCACCCTGTTCTTTCAGGAACAGTCTGTTCATGGTGTCGCAGTATTTGCCAAAGTTTGTCTGGCCCAATACTGGGATTTAACTCTTTACTCCATGAGTATTCATGTAATAAATAATAACATCATAAATATTGATTAGATTCATATTCATATTCATAAATGGCATATGGGCGCAGGAAAGTTTTGTCATGGAAGAAAACTGAAGTCATATCTATATTATTTCATAAGCAAACAGAGCAGACCCTGATCAGATGGCTCCTATAGGATCTGGGTCTACTCTGTTTGCAAAGGCGTATTAATGGAATAAAGAGTGAAGGTAATAATAGAGTATTCTGTTTTAAATTCGTTGGATTTCTTTCAAAATTGCAATAATTTACACAGGGCATTCAAGCTTTAACTCTGTAGACAGGTTTTGATACAATTGCTGTCTCAGTCTGTAGTCACCATCTCAATAAACATTTCTTCAAACTCTCTACCTGATAAAAATGTCTTTTGAAGCTTTTGAAAATAGAGCAGACCCTGATCAGATGGCCCCTGTAGGAACTGTCAGATGTGGGTCTGCTCTGTTTGCTTTACATACATCTGGTTCTACAATACAGTTTCTGCTAGGTCGAAATCCCTTCTTCATGATACCATTAAAGAATAATAGGAACCATCTGATCTGGGTCTACTCTGTTTACAAATGCATGAAAAGACATTAATACAGTAGAGTGCTGAAGGTTCACCTGGATTTAAGCTATTTGCAAAAGTATTCTAAAACCACTTTGCTCAAGGACTACTAAGAGTTAACTAAATTGTTGTCTTACCAGTTGTTTAGGCAAGTCTGGATTTGCAAGGAGCTCTTTCCATACAAGATCACACTTGGCCAACAATTCTTTATATCCTGCTTCGGGCTTCAGGTCAAAAATGAGTGGAGCATATCCAGTGACAGCTGAGTGAAGGCACTGAACACGCTTCACATTCATTGGCTCATCTCCGGCAGACATGAATGCTAGATCAACAAACACCTTCAGTTCCTTCAAACCTGCAGCTGAAAAAAAATCACAATGTTTGGTCTCCATGCATATATACCGCATGCAAAGCCATACCAATGCATTATTCCAATCTTTGCCCAGAGATACAGATAAGTAGCAATAATTTAAACATTTTCTAGAATTAACTCCTTTAGTTTTCCAACAAACTCTATGTTGTGATCACTCTGTAGAATCGTCTCCAAAAGACGATTCTTAAGAGTGGTTACAAAACAGGGTTTGGTGGAGAAATGACAATTTTAGTATCTCAGAATGCACATTTATCTGTTGCTCTGTTTGCCTATCTGGATTGAAATCTGCTCAGTTGAGCATCTAGAACTATAGGCCAATGGCAACTGACACCTTATATATGTACTATGTAAAACACTGATTCCAGTGCATACCCCCATTACTTCATGGTATTACAATGGGTATTTTCAGGCTAGAGATTTAGGTGGTATTCTTAAATATGTCAACTTAGTTCCCATTTTCTAACATCTTGGGTTTTGATTCTTGGTAGCTTTTGATGTATTCAAGCCCCTACATCCAAGAACTACCTGAATAGATAATAAAACTTACTCTCTGACATCGATTCTTTCAGCCATCTCACCAGTGGCTCACACTTTACGAAGGTCTCCAGGCACATGGCCTTATCTTTATTGAAGTTTCCCAAGAACTTGCATGTTTTCATGAGGTTTTCATCGAAGTATCTCATCTCTAGACCCTTCTGCTCATGCTAAAATGATGAAGAAAGTTCAGCAGAGTCATAAAAATCAATATTTGGGGGATTTTGCAAACAGTGCTGATCCAGATCAGTCACAGCTGCAGAAATACAGAATATGATCATTATTAACCCTTTCCTCCATGAAAATTCATGTAAGAATAATGACGTCCTAAGAATTATATTACAGTTGAATACTGTTACCTCGAAGTTCAAGGGACCCAGATAATTAGTTTGACGTAACTGTTGAACCATTAAAGAATTATGGAGACACACTTGCTACTGTCGTTTGTAAAGAAAATCAATCGCTTGGTCATCATTCACTCATTAATGACACGTAACTGCTCCCAAAGTTTTCTCAAATAAGGAAACAATTAAACAGCCACTAATGGTGTGCATAGGGTATTAGCAGATTATTATAGACAACACAAACGGCGTGTTAAATGTCACGCAGCTTCAAAGGCTGCTGCAGCGATCGGTATTTCACACATTTTGCTGTGTAGTCTGATCAGACGAGACAGTAAGTGTTATGCTGAGGTAACCAGATTAAAAGTAAAGAGAAATGTGCACACGGGACTTAAATTTTTTCTTTGAGCAAACCAATTAAATATTTCGAACTAAAAATAATGAGGTAACCATACTGTGTTACATAGAGATATATATGGAAACTGTCGGGACCAATGAAGTAGGTTCGAGCTAACCAGTACATCGACCTAACTGAGTTCGAGCTAACTGTTTTCGACTGTAATTTGATATAACAGCACGTGGACAAAGAATTTTTTTGCAATAGCAGAAACTGTAGAGTCATATCTATATTATATCATAAGCAAACAGAGCAGTCCCTAATCAGACGGCTCCTACAGGAGCCATCTGATCTGGATCTACTCTGTTTGCAAAGACGAAGAAAGGCATATTTATGGAATAAAGGGTTAAATCTGATCAAGTAGTCCTCATGTTAAGAATTTAATTACAAAACATGAAATACGGTGACCAGAGATCCAGGTAAGATGAGTAAATTAGAACATTTTCAAGAAAAACTCCACCAAACCCTATGTTGTGACCACTCTTTATAATCATCTTGAAGAGATGATTCTAAAGTGTGGTCACAACATAGGATTTGATGAAAATGACGATTTTGACACACACTTATATTTTGCTCTGGGTGACTTACTCTGTCTGCTTCTTATTTGCATCTCAACATTATCCCAAAGTAAGCAGGTAGCATCAAAAGTGTAAAAGTTACCATAATAAGGTTTCTACATTTGAAATGATTCAAAATGATATACTCTTTTCATGTCAGAACTACATTTTGACAACCACTGCAAACAGTGTGGAGCAAGATAAACTGCTGAGCAACTTGGCATCTCATCAGGATCCAAACTGTTGACATCATCACTGTATTTTAAAGGGAAAATGGATTGAAAATGAACTTTTAGAATAGTAGCAGATCAACAATGCACACAATTGCTTATCAATTTGCCAAATTTGCATCATATCAAAATAACTTCAGAATCGGAATGTTTAATTTGAAATAAAAATTAATACTGAAGCACATGGTATTGAAAGAATTGTTTGTATCAAAACAAGATGTGTTTGGAAAACACTATGCCACCAATATGACCTTTGCACCGTTGAAGTTCGGGACAAACCAACCAACCAACAGACAGACAGAGCAGCAAAAATATATATGCTTCCTGGGTGAGGTGAGCATAAAAAGATAACTTAAATACTTCTGAAACCAAAGGAAACACACCCTCCATAAACAGGATCTGACACAGTAGGTGCGCTCTTGTTATGTTAACTCAATTAATATTCATAGTATTGTTCTAAATTCTGATTTACTAAACCTGTCCATTAATTTCGGTGAAATTAAGTTTTCTGTCTTTTAAAAAAGTCTGCAATTTCTGAAGATTTACCAATATTCATTTAGATACCATTGATATTTATCTGAATACATAATATTATAAACATTTAGAAAATGGGCTGTAACCACTGTTTTTATGTTATGAATGTGTGTACAACTTTTGGTGTTCATTGATTCATATGAAAAATGGACAGAATATAACTTAACAAATACAAGG
Source organism: Azorinus chamasolen (assembly GCA_963576725.1). Taxonomy (NCBI): domain Eukaryota; kingdom Metazoa; phylum Mollusca; class Bivalvia; order Cardiida; family Solecurtidae; genus Azorinus; species Azorinus chamasolen. The sequence goes on from OY755246.1 coordinate 2,407,759, forward strand.
CCGAGACTAGAACTGTTTTTTATACAAAAACTGATGTCTGACCCCCCCCCCCCCCCCCCCCCCATCAACACCAACTCCGCGTGGACAAAATTTTCCATGTAAACAATTTTAAGTCCCATGACTTTGCAGAAAATCAATGAACCAGAACAGGAATCAAATATGAACAACTAGACATGGTGCTGATCAATCCTATGAAGTTCATAGAAATGCCACCAAAGATTTTGGAGAAAACCGTGCGGACAAAATTTTCCATGTAAAAAATTCTAAATCACACTCTGCAGAAAATCATCGAACAAAAACAGAAATAAGATATGCATAACTAGGCGTAGTGCTAATCAATCCTATGAAGCTTCATGAAAATCTGAACAAAGATTTTGGAGAAAATATGTAAACATTCAAAGTCCCATAACTCTGCAGAAAATCATTGAACCGGAATAGGAATAAGATATGCACATTTAGACATGGCGTTGATCAATCCTATGAAGATTGATGAAAATCTGAACAAAGGTTTTGGAGAAATCGCACGGACAAAATTTTCCATGTAAAAATTTCATCAAAGTCCCACAACTCAACAGAAAATCATCAAACCGGAACAGGAGTAAGATATGCACAACTAGGCATGGTGCTGATCAATCCTATGAAGCTTCATGAAAATCCGACCAAAGCTTTTGGAGAAACCGCATGGACAAATTCAAATGGGAAAGATGGACGGACGGATGGACGCCAGGCACAAAAACAAAATGTCTCCCCAGTATACTGGACATAAAAAGTTTAAATGAGTAACCAGGGCATACCATATAAAAGAAGAACAAGAGGGCCATGATGGCCCTTAATCGCTCACCTGTTCGTAACAGATTTATAATTTCAATGACAGATTGGTCTAGGCCTTACAGTTTTAAGAGAAGAAGATTTTCAAAGACTTTCATATGAAAAACTGATATGCCCCAGGGCAGGGCCATTTTCAACCCAGGGATCATAATTTGAACAAACATGGTAGAAAACTATTAGATAACGCTACATACCAAATATTAAAGGTCTCGGCCTTACAGTTTTGGAGAAGGAGATTCTTAACCATTTCATATGAAAAACTGATGAGCCCTAGGGCGGGGCCATTTTTGGCCTGGGGTCATAATTTGAAAAATCTTGGTAGAAAACCAATAGATGATGCTACATACCAAATATCAAGGGTCTAGACCTTACAGATTTGGAGAAGAAGATCTTTTAAAGATTTTCCTATGAAAAACTGATAAGCCCCAGGGCGGGCCATTTTTGATCCGGGGGTCATAATTTGAACAATCTTAGTAGAGGACTATTAGATAATGCAACATACCAAATATCTAAGGTCTATGCCTTACAATTTCAGAGAAGACTTTTAAAGATTTTTAAGAAGAAGATTTTTTAAGACTTTCCTATGAAAAACTGATATGCCCCAGGGCGGGGCCATTTTCAACCCAGGGGTCATAATTTGAACAATCTTGGTAGAAAACTATTACATAACGCTACATACCAAATATTAAAGGTCTCGGCCTTACAGTTTTGGAGAAGAAGATTCTTAAAGATTTTCATATGAAAAACTGATAAGTGACCTAGGGCGGGGCCAACAATCTTGGTAGAAAACCATTACATGATGCTTGATACCAAATATCAAGGGTCTAGACCTTACAGTTTTGGACGAGAAGATTTTTAAAGATTTTCCTATGAAAAACTGATAAGCCCCAGGGCGGGGCCATTTTTGGTCCGGGGGTCATAATTTGATTAATCTTGGTAGAGGACCATTAGATAATGCTACATACCAAATATCAAAGGTCTATACCTTATAATTTTAGAGAAGAAGATTTTTAAAGATTTTCCTATGAAAACTTGATAAGCCCTGGGACGGGGCCATTTTTGTCCTGGGGGTCATAATTTGAACAATCTTAGTAGAGGACCAGTAGATCATGCTACATACCAAATACCAAAGGTCTATGCCTAACAGTTTCAGAGAAGAAGATTTTTTAAAGATTTTCTTATGAAAAACTGATAAGCCACGGGGCGGGGCCATTTTTGGCCCAGGGGTCATAATTTGAACAATCTTAGTAGAGGAGCATTAGATCATGCTACATACCAAATATCAAAGGTCTATGCCTTACGGTTTCAGAGAAGAAGATTTTAAAAGATTTTCCTATGAAAAACTGATAAGCCCCGGGGGCGAGGCCATTTTTGGCCCGGGGGTCATAAGTTGAACAATCTTAGTAGAGGAGCATTAGATCATGCTACATACCAAATATCAAAGGTCTAGGCCTTACAGTTTCAGAGAAGAAGATTTTTAAAGATTTTCCTATGAAAAACTGATAAGCCCCAGGGCGGGGCCATTTTTGGCCCGGGGGACATAATTTGAACAATCTTTGTAGAGGACAATTACATCATGCTACATACCAAATATCAAAGCTCTACGCTTTGTGGTTCCAGAGAAGAAGATGTTAAGTAAATTGTTGACGCCCGCACGAACGCACGACGCACATACGCACGACACACAACGCACGACACAGGATCATCCCAATAGCTCACCATGGCACTTTGTGCCAGGTGAGCTAAAAATGTGTCAACTTACTGAAACTATAGCCTGAATGTCTTTGAAGCTTCCTGTCAGTTTATATTCTTTAGCAAATTTCAGAATGACATCAGCTCCATACATGCAGGTCTCCAGGTGTCTGAACTGTTTCAGTTGCTCCAGTCTATCACTGGCAATTACAGGTTTTATCCCCATGGCTTTCAGCTCCAATTGCATGTCATCATGGTGAATTCTCCCAATGTACATCTCCATCTGTTGGAATGTTACTTGTCCTGTCTTAATGTTCTCCGCTAGAGTGTCCCATCTTGTAAATAATGGACAATATACACCATAAACAGGTACAATACTCATGTTTCCCCAATAAAAATCCTATTCCTTTAACCCGTTACGATTACCTGTTCAATATTCATGTAAGAAAATTATGACATCATGAATATTTATTGGCTGAACTTTCAAAATATAAAATTTTCCAAGGGAAGTTTGTGCTCTGACAAAGACTTTTGAATCGGATCCAATCACGTCATAGATCAAACAGAACAGACCTTGATCAGAAGACTCCTATAGGAGCCATCTAATCTGGGTCTACTCTACTTGCAGACACGTGAAAAGGCATTTATATGAAAGAAAGGGTTAAATGAAAAGAGTAAATTTGAAAACAATGTAGGTCCACATCAGCACTGTCCTTGAAAAGTCTTCTGATCAAGGTGCACATCTTATCACAAATTTAAATCTTTTTCCGCAAATTTTCTGTGTTATACTGAGTGAACTGTCTGAGTCTTACTGTTAAATAATGATGAACCACTCCACTTTAACCCTTTCCTTCATATAAATGCCTTTTCACACATTTGCAAACAGACTAGACCCAGATTAGATGGCTCCTGTAGGAACCATCTGATCTGGGTCTACTCTGTTTTCTTTTGATATTATATAGATCTGATTCTACAGTTTTTGTTGAGGCAAATAATTATCTTAAAAATTTCACATTATTTCCAGTACGGTAATTAAAAACAAGAGGGCCAGAATGGCCCTGAAGCGCTCACCAGACAATCAGAGGAGAAGATTTTCAAAGTTTTCACTATATGTTTCTACAGAAAACTAGCCGGCCCTGGGGCGGGCCAATTTTGACCCAAGGGGCATAATTTATATAACTTTTGTAGAGGACTTAGACATGATGCTATGAGCCAAATATGAAAGCTGAGAACCTTTCAGTTTCATAAGATTTTCAAAGTTTGCTCTATACGTTTCTACTGATAACTACCCACCCCTGGGACGGGGCAAATTTTGACCCCAGGGCCATAATTAATATAACTTTTGTAAAGGACCTGAAGATGATGATACACGAGTTCATATTATTATTCATATCTTAACTTATTTTTAACCCTTCTCCTGTTCTATGTTTATTCAAAATTTCAATACCTACTGAATATTCATGGACAAAATAGTTATAATGAAAAATAGAAAGTGTAGCCATTTTAGAAAGTAATGAAAAACATCTGTCAAATTCCATTAACAAACAGAGTAGACCCTAATTAGACAGCTGCTAAAGGAGCCGCCTGATCTGGGTCTGCTCTGTTTGCAAATGCATGAAAAGGCATTTATCTGAGGGAAAGGCTTAAGTAAACATATTATAAGTACATTGTATATTGTACACAAAAATGGAAATAATTTAATGCAATTTGCACTATATAATACCATAAGTAAACAGAGCAGATTGATCATATGGCTACTAAATGAGCCATCTAATCTGGGTCTACTCTGTTTGCAATGGTGCAGAAATGCATAATTATGGAGCAAAGGGTTAATTGTCTGTGCAATAGGCCAGATCTAAAAATATCAGTTGTCTACCCAGAAGGGAGGCAACCCAGTTGTTATCAAAAGTGCAAAGGGAGACCTAGGACAGTTTGGATTCTGATCTGACGCATATGTAACTTCAAATTACATAAGTGTCAGATCAGAATCCAATATTGTACTTCATAATTGTTTTGTACAAGAGAGTTGATTGTAAGATTGACATGTGTTAAAAAACAATGTGAACAATCTTAGACAAGCAGACAGCAATTCTGAAGCAGATAATACTGATAGAGAATGCTACAGCATAGAACACTTGACTTGTATTCAGCTAAACTTCACAAAAGATATACTGATAAGACTCTATATTGATATCTGAGAGCTTAATGCAGGACATAGATATGCAAAGAGCATTTTGAGAATTATCCACTTAGTTTTCTCAATCTACAATGAGTGTTTGTTATTTATATGGCTAAACACAATTTCTACTCTACTGATTAGACTAAGGGTAAAACCACTGGAACTGGCTATACTAGGTCAGTCTCAGTGGACTGGGTTGTAGGAGAAACCTTTAGCCGCAGTTTCTGAAGTGAAAAAGCCTATTTTAAAGTATAACCCAAAGGGCAGGACCAATTTTAACCTCAGAACTATGATATTAACACAATTCTTAAATGTAAACTAAGTTAATCCATACACCAAATAGCTAAGCTCTAGGACATGTAGTTTTTGACAAGAAGATACTAGTGTTTAAACAGCAGTCAGCTACGGAAAACTTGCCACCCCTAGGGTGGGGCCAATTTTAACCCCAGGGACATGATTTATATAACTTTTGTAGAGGACCTATAGGTGATGCTATGTGCCAAATATCAAAGCTGAGAACCTTCCAGTTTCAGAGAAGAAGATTTTCAAAGTTTCACTATATGTTTCTATTGAAAACTTGACACCCCCAGGGTGGGGCCAATTTTGACTCCAGGGACATAATTTATATAACTTTTGTAAAGGACCTATAGGTGAAGCTATGTGCCAAAGATGAAAGCTGAGCACCCTATAGATTCAGAGGAGAAGATTGTTAAAGGTTCAAATTGTTGACGACGGACGACGAACGACGGACGACGCATGACGCACGCCGACGGACGACGGACATCAGGTGATCACAAAAGCTCACCCTGAGCACTTTGTGCTCTGGTGAGCTAAAAACCTATTCACACTTAATTTAAGATTGGTTCATTTGTAAATATCAGTGAAAATAAAACAAAGCTTGCTATAAAAAATCCTTTACTCCATGAATATTGTAAGATATAATGATGTCATAAATATTAATTATTGATTTTTATAATGAAACATGAACATAAGAAATTTTTGGCCATGGCAGAAACTACAGAACCATATGTATATTATTTTATAAGAAAGCAGAGCAGACCCACATCAGATGGCTCCTGTATAATGTGTGAGTATTAATTAGCTCCATATTAACAATGGCACAGTGTTTTGGCGCTGATAAAACTGCAAAATCATATCTATAAACTTCCATAAGCAAACAAAACCGACCCGATCAGACAGCTCCTATAAGAGCTGTTTGATCTGGGTCTGCTCGGTTTGCTAATTGTACTAAAATGAATATCTATTGGATATAAATAAAGAAGCTAGTGTTAAAAATGTTTTTATTTACACATCTTTCCTGGACCTCAGATCTTTAGAACTGTCAATACATGTATACAATCATTATCTTTGTAGGTCTATGTTGTCAACTGCTATGACAAAATAGAAATACAGACTTTTGGGCAAAGAATCTGCCTCTAGTTTATCATCTGGGGCCACATCTTTTTTCAATAACAAGAGCGGTACATGTGGGTGCCAATTGCAGCCCTTGTGACAGAGAACAAGTGTGTGAAACATTTGCATGAATAGTAATAACCAACATTAAACTTTCTGGACAACAACAACCACAATGATGATGATGACAATACCGACGCCAGACTGAGAGTTATGACAATAGCCAATAAAAGATGAAGACTTGCTGCTGATGATGAGAAAAGTTGCACACATACCTTTGCTTCACTGGTTCCCATACGTTCTGTGCCACGTCATCAAGGGTCAATGGATGGTCCCTCAATTCTTTTCCGGCCTCTTGCCACAGTTTCATAAATGTGTTACTCTGGTAGCATGAGTGAACTTCTGGCAGGATCTGGATCACTTTTTGGCTTACAGTAAAAGCACAGAGTTTTGGCTTAAATGTCTTCATATTTTCTACTGCGTCTATTGGTGAAGGGTCACAGAATTCTTTGACAGAGTGTTTCTTGATATTCCTTTGTTTGTCCAAGGCAGTATCAACAGTTCTTCTGTCCACTGTTTTATAGAAAAGGAGATTTCATCAATAAACTATTCAACTGCACAACAGCTCAGGACAACACAACAACTGCAACTAAAGCTGTAATTAACATATGACAATCAAGGGAGTGCCGGCCTTTAACCCTTTCCTCCATGAATATTCATATAAGAATTAATGACATCATGAATACTAATAGTTAATAGAATTGTTTTTCATACAAAAACTGATGTCTCCCCTCTGATCAATCCTATGAAGTTTCATGAAAATCCAGCCAAAGGTTTTGGAGAAATCGTGAGGACAAATTAAAATTGGACAGAAACACAGATGGATGGATGCCATGCACAAAAACAATATGTCTCCCTAGTATACTGGGGGAGACATAATTAGATCAATTTGTTACAATAATATATGGACACAGGAATTTTTGGCCCTGATCTGGGTCTAATCTGTTTGCAAATGCATATATATGGAGTAAAGGGGTTAACCCTTTCCCTGTTAAATGCTCATGTAAGAAATAACTAGAATTGTTTTTGATACAAAAACTGATGTCTCTCCCAGCGTGTGGACAAAACTTTTCAAAGTCCCATAACTCTGCAGAACATCACCAAACCGGAAAAGGAATAAACTATGCACAACTAGGTATGGTTCTGATCAATCCTTTGAAGTTTCATGAAAATCTGACCAAAGATTTTGGAAAAACCCAGCAGACAAAATTTCCATGTTAAAATTTCAAAGTCCCATATCTCTGCAGAAAATTATCAAACAGGAACAGGAATAAGACATGCACATCTAGGCATGGTGCTGATCAATCATATTAAGATTCAGGAAAAATCAGTCAAATGTTTTGGAGAAACTGCACTGACAAATTTTACCATGTGAAAATTGCAAAGTTCCATAATTCTGCAGAAAATCATCAAACCGGAACAGGAATAATATATGCACAACTAGACATAGTGCTAATCAATCCTAGGAAGTTTCATGAAAATCTGAAGAAGGATTTTGGAGAAACTTTCCATGTAAAATTTCAAAGTCCCATAACTCTGCAGAAAATCATCGAACCAGAACAGGAATAAGATATGCACATATAGACATGGTGCTGATCAATCCTATGAAGTTTCATGAAAATCTGATCATAGGATTTGGAGAAACAGCACGGACAAAATTTTCCATGTAAAAATTTCAAAGTCCCATAACAATGCAGAAAATCATCGAACCGATACTATGAAGTTTCATGAAAATGCGACCCAAGGTTTTGGAGAAACCACGCGGACAAAGTAAAATCTGACAGATGGACAGACAGACGGAGGGACAGACAGATGTACGGATGCCATGCACAAAAACAAAATGTCTCCCCAGTATACATGTACTGGGGGAGACATAATGACATCATGATCATCTTATTTGCTGAATTTTATGGCATATGTACACTGGAATTTTATTTTGGCACTGGTTGAAACTGTAGTCAAATCTATTATAATTTCATAAGCTAACAGAGCAGACTCTGATCTGACTGATCAGTTGGCTCCAACAGGAAACGTCTGATCTGAGTTTACTCTGTTTGAAAAGGCAAGAAAAGGCATTTGTATGTGGGAAAGGGTTAAAGGTGAAGAATTAACTCATTGCATGCTAAGTAACTGTGGTCTGTTAAAATTGTCATCTGCTACAATTCTCAATATTTTTTTCCCATCTGTCTTTAAAATACATTCAAAGTGTATGACAGTTTAGATCCTTAGTGTGCAAAGAGTTACATCATAGATACACCTTTTAACCATTCTCTTGCTGAATTTTAAAAACGCATTTCTTCTTCTTTACCATTGCCCTGTGGTATAATTACATATATATTCACTCTCTACAATTATTTATCCGTGCAATCACTGCTGTGGAGTGCACTGGTTGTACAATCAATTTGTAAATAGTGAAGACCCTGATGAGACAGCTCCTGTTGCCTTCCAGTTTCAGAGGAGAAGATTTTCGAAGTTTTACTATATATTTCTATAGAAAACAAAGCACCCCTTGGGTGGGGTCAATTTTGACCTCAGGAGCATAATTTATATACTTTTGTAGAGGACCTGAATATGATGCTATGTGCCAAAGATGAAAGTTGAGAACCCTGTAGATTCAGAGGAGAAGATTTTTAAAGGTTCAAATTGTTGACGACGGACGACGAACGACACATGACGCACGTCGACGGACGACAGACAACACGTGATCACAAAAGCTCACCCTGAGCACTTTGTGCTCTGGTGAGCTAAAAATGAGAGAAAGTTTATTTTAAGAATTGAAGCAGACGACAACTGTTGCAGACGAAAAATTACTTAGCGTGCAAAGAGTTAATGCAGGGCAAAGGTAATGCAGAAAGCTCCTATAGGAGCTTTCTGCATTACTTTGACCTGCATCAAGCTACCATCTGTCTTACAGATCAATAACCAGACCTCAGGCCACTTAAGATAGGCTCTACTGTAGACAGACTAACCATTTCTCAAATGTTCACATAACGAAGTCAGGCTGATCATGCAGGTGGCTTGTTCATTGAAGGCATCCATTTCTCTTTGTCTAACAGTCATTGCTTTCTGGAAAAATTCCTTCGTATGCTTCTTCTCTCGCATCACATGCTCAGCAATTTCATCAAATCTGTTCTCTGTTATTCGTATCTGATCCAAAGTTTCTATGGTAACAGATCCATCCAGCAATGATTTCACCACTGAGTCAATCACAGATACAGCCTGCACTATTCTGGTCACACAACTTTCCTGAAGCAGCTTCAGCTTGCTCTGATCCTTGTCTACAAAATCAAAAAAAAAGCAAGAGTGTTTGAAGGAAGGTACAGTTAAACTTTGATAACTCAAACTTCAATGGACCATACAAATTAGTTCCAGATAAAAGAAGTGCGAGTCATCCGAGTTCTAATCTGAACAATTTCTCAAGGTCACAGCTTAATACAGGTCTAAAGTAATGCTGAAAGCTCCTGTAGCTCCTTTCAGCATTACTTTAGACCTGTATTAAGCTGTCACATGTGTTTCTAGATATCTGTAGCGATACATTTTTGAGAAATTCTGTATTGTAAGTTTTGGAAGAACTGAACTTTTTGTTCAATTTATCCCGAGTTCTAGATATCAAAGTTCAACTGTGCATGTCAACTGCCTGGAGAAGTGTAAGAAGAACCCGGAATATTAATATTAATAACAATAATAATAATAGAAATAATAATAATAATTACCATGTTCACTAAGTCACAGCATATAACTCTGTCTTGTTACAATAAAGTGTCACAATGGTGTTTAAAATGAATACAACACAACTGAATTTATTATTTTATGCATATCTTCATATCAATGTTGTCCATATGTGTGAGTTTCAAACAAATGCTATTAAAAGTTTCAAAGGAGTTGAAAACAATGTTTTATACTATATCTTATGAAAAAAATCTAGAAAATTGTGCCCATAGGACACAGATGCCCCCCTAGCATATTATCTCTAAATCAAGCACTTTTCACTATGTGTTACATAGAGAAGACAATTTCAAAGTCCTATGACTCTAATAACAAGAGTGCAAAAATGTCACAATATACGCCCATCAAATGTCTGGAAGTTGAAAGGCCATTACTCCATATCAGGTGGCATAAAGTAAGGGGAGATAATTGTGGAGTGTCAATGGCAATCTTGCTATTTATAAAAACCTGACTGAGACATTATGGTAAATATACATGCTGACCAAACTCGAAAAGGATTGAATTAGGATTGTTTGAGTTAGAGAGCGGACAAGCAAAGGTTCACCGAAAAACTTAAAGTACGGGGAGATAATTATTCAGTGTCAGAAACAATCTTGCTGGCTATCGTACTTGACTGAGACATTATGGTAATATTCATGCTGACCAAATCTGAAAAGGATTGGATTACATTTGTTAGGGTTAGAGAGCTGGTAAGCAAAACTTCACGGAAATTCATAAAGTAAAGGGAGATAATTCTTGAGTGTCTCCGGCAATCTCCCTGGTTATCGAACTTGACTGACACATTATGGCAATATACATGCTGACAAAATTTGAAAAGGAAAGAGCGGACAAGCAAAAGTTCATGGGCAGACTGAGGGACGGACGAATAGTGCCACGGCATATGTCCCGTCAGAAGATGGGCGTAAAAAAATGGTTGGAGTAAAAAAATCTCTTCTTTACATACATCTTCACATCAAAGTTGTTCATCTGTGAAAGCTTGGAGTAAATCCTCCCATTGGAGTATAAGGAGTTGGACAAGCAAGATTTTTGGGACATATGGTCAGATGTACATATGTACGTACATGTACGTACATACATACAGTCTACAATACCACCTTGTGGAGGGCATAAAAACAGAAATTATCATTATAATTATTATTTTCATTTTATGTTAAAGATTAATATTTATGCATAACATGTAAACCTTTCTACAATAGTCATTTGAAAGAGGTCTAACCCTGGGCTTTTTAAAACAGGTGGCCTGTTCCATTTACTTTGTGAATAATAGAGATCTGGTTCTATACTATGTCATGGTAACATATTCACTTGTTTTATATAACAATATAAGACAATCAGTTGGTATCTATGTGTGGAGTATGCTATGAATATTCATCAGGTTATGGATTTATGCCTATGAGACATCCATGTTTATTAATTAATCTTTTCCCTCATATAAACATTTGCAAACAGAGAATAGCAAGATCAGATGGCTCCTATAGGAACCATCTGATCTTGTTTGCCCTAATTGCTTATTGTATAATACAGATCCGATTCTACCTGAGCCAATAGGTCCTGTGAACATAATGCCATTATAAAAATTAATCCACATGTAATTAATAGCAATGATGTCATTATTTCGTTACATACATATTCAACAGGGAAAGGGTTAAGCGCTCATTATAGAGAAATTGTACTGCATTCTATACATACATTCATGTTTGAAACATACCAATACCTTAAATAGATATTTTGACCAACTTTATGAACATTGGGCCAAATTACTGCTTTCTACGACAATCTTTAATCAAAGTACTGACAGTACTGAAGGTTTCGGACATAATATATATTATATTGATTGTTTGCTGTGGACTTTTCTGAAAATCATGTCAGTAGCTTTGAAGACAATTAAAGAATTGTTTTATGAACATGTCACACACAGGGCGATTCCACTAGCTCAACTTGCCACTTTGTGCCAATAGAGCCAAAATTAATAGTTTAATGTAGTATAGAGCCATCACTCCATTATTTGAAAGTACGGGTCATACTTCTGCTACTATCTGGTGGATCATAACAGTAATTAGCATGCATCATTAACTTATCCATATATACACTTCCACCAATTTTAGACATATTCCTTATGATTCTAAATACCCTACAAATAATTGCAAAATATACTGTGGGTGATATTAACACTATGACAAATTATAAAGTAACAAATATACAGTCTAATTGCATTAATTCGGATCTCGTTATCTCGTAATGACGGGATAACTCGTAAGTATTGCAAAGTCCCAGTACACTGCCTATTGTTTTCTATATAAAAATGATGCATTTATAAGGAAATGTAAAACTCGGAAAATTCGAAAATTCGGATGTGTAGACAGGCCCCTACCTTCATTAATCCCATTGTTTATGTCGGATTAACTCGGATCGGTGAGATTGGCAGTGCTAAAGATTGTCGCACGTCGTATTTTTCACACCTTTATGCTACAGCGTTCCTGCTCTATTGTTAATTTCTCACCTTTATCGGTGGTTACACAATGTGACACAGATAGTCAGCAATAAGCTGTTCATTTTCAGGTTCGAAATTTTGCCGAGAAAACCAGCAAAGTGTGCGCACTGTTCAATTTTAATTCACTCATCCTTACGAGTTTCCCGAATGTGAAACTAGGTGTAAGAAATATTTGACTTTTTTACTAAATTAAGAAAGCAAGAAAAAAGAATGAACTGCACCAATATTCTACTGACTTTTTGTGTTGCATATTCCTCAATTCCGTGGACATACTTGAGCGTGGGTGTAATTCACTTCCAGCATCACATACACAATTATAAACGTGTAGCCTGTCCTATGTTTGATTTTGTTTCATTTGTGTTGTGTTTATTTCACCATGGCTAAATGACACTTTTAACCCTTAATCTGTGGTCCACAAGCGTCATGACATGTATGCAAACATATTAAATCCGGATGAGAGACCGAATAACTCGGTGTCTGATCCAGATCCAAGATATTTGACACTCAGTCAACATTTTTACATTAAATAAAAGCGAATTTGTGAAGTTTTAATAAAGGCATTAGAAGCAGACGGAATTCTTCACATGTGCAAATTTTCATAACAGGCAAAGGGTTTACAGGATGTTACTCGAGGTCAGTGAGGGTGTCAACAACCATCAGAAATCACTCCTTTTATTTTAACCCTTATCATCCAAGGGCGACTGTTATTCAATATGCACATGGTTTTTAACAATCATTCACCAGGGTTGTGGGAAATTTGGACAATATTTCAAAATATATGAGCAGATGATTTTTGTGTATGTCAGCATCGTAAGTATTAAGAAACTGAAATGAAAAAGGAGTTTAATGTCGTATTTTGTTCCAAGATATGTGCATGTAAGGTTTGACTAGTACTACTTCATGCAGTTGTACCCTTAACACTGTACATTGAGTATTTTTATGATACATCGAAAATTACGACAGACAAGTCATTGACGACCTGTGAGGCACAGGTCAAAATACAATAACTCGGAACATCCGATAATTCGGATTTTATATGTGGTCCGTCAAGCATCCGAGTTATTGCAATTAGACTGTATTCAACTTAGCATGGCAGGATACAACAGGGAAAATAAAATTAACTAGAAAATTGTTTCCAAGACACTGATGCACCCCTCCCCATAACAATAGTGGGGTACGGACAAAACCCCATCAGGACGTAACCCCACTAGGACGTAACCCCACAGGACAAAACCCCATAGGACACAAACCCACACCCAAATGTGTCAAGGCGGACATAACCCCACATGTTAACATAATTGGGTTATAAATCAATTTTTAGATAAGTTGAAGAAGAAACACTCAATTAGAATATAAATTCAAACCAAGATCTTTATATTTTCAAATTTAAAGTAACAATCTGCAAAAAAAAAATGAAGTTAAAGCATATTTAAAAATAGGTCAAAATTATGAATAAATAAAGAATGCATTCATAGTTAAATGAGCTTCAGTTTACTAAATTGGCTTATAAATCAACTTTTAGATAATTTGAAGAAGAAACACTCAATCAGAATATAAATTCAAAGCAAGATCTTTACATTTTCAAATTTGGGTCTACCATGTTTGTAAGTTAAGAAAAGGAATCAATTAATTGTCGTTATATTATAATAGTTTATATGCAATGTGTGCTAATATTACAATATCCATATCTATTGAATCTATATTAAATGTATCAATGCAAACATGGTTGATCCAGATCATAAAATTGTGAAAATGATTTGGGTCTACCATGTTTGTAAGTTAAGAAAAGGAATCAGTTAATTGTCGTTATATTATAATAGTTTATATGCAATGTGTGCTAATATTACAATATCCACATCTATTGAATTTATATTAGTGTACCAATGCAAACATGGTTGATCCAGATCATAAAATTGTGAAAATAATTTGGGCTTACCCTGTTTGTTAGTTAATAAAGATATAAAAATATCCCCCTTGTGATAATACAACTTATGCTTTTAGTGAAAATCAGGTTATTACCATATTACCATATGCTTAACAACATAGTTATTTATTACTTTTATTGAAATTGAAATTAAATATTTATACTTATTTCTTTTGTTGTATGTTTTATTCTCCCTTTCTATTGCTATGAAGTGCCATTTGTATATATAAATCCTTAATTAAATACATAATTTTTATTAAAGTGGGGTTTTGTCCAGGTGGGGTATTGTCCTGGTTGGGTTTTGTCCTAGTGGGGTATTGTCCTGTGGGGTTACGTCCTAGTGGGGTTACGTCCTGGTGGGGTTTTGTCCTACACCCAACAATAGTATCTCTATATCGAGCACTTTTGACTATGTGTTATACAGTGAAGAAAATCTCAGAGTCCCATAACTCTGGTAAAATGGTCAGAGCAATAATTACATTCTTTAAGAAAATCTTCACATCAAGGTTGACAGCCTATCATTGGTGAAAATTTGAAGTAAAACCTCCCATTGGTATATGGGTTGTTAGACACATAATATTGTTTCACTTTATATAATATAGTGAAGACGATTTCAGAGTTCAATATCGGGTACAATTGGTTTGTGCAAAAATAAGCCTTTCTATGCTTTTGCAAACAGAAAAGACCCTGAAGTTCATAGAATAGTTTATCCAGACCCTGATCAGTAACCGGCGTCATAGCAATAAATGATATGAATTAGAAATAAATTACATACATTACTATAAGATACTATAAGTCACTATAAGATACTATAAGCCTGACACGCAAATCAATAAATGATGAAATGTATAAAAATTAAAAGATAAGAAAGTGTTTTGTCTCATTTTGTTTGCCTTTCTCCTTTTTTCCTTTTAATGATTTTTTTTATCATATAAAGGATACAAAACCCCTTGTTTCCTTTTAATAGTAAGTGTTAATACTACCATCCAAGCTACTTAAACAATAGAGGTTGGCAAAGTGGGACAAACTGTTTGGATTAAGATCTAATACCAAGTAACTGTCTGACCAAAATCTAAACTGTTTACAACTTGTGACAATTTTGCCTTAGGATAAAATGCCTAAAACTGATCTTTTAGAAATTCAAATGATGACAAACTTCAAGCAGACGATATTACAGATCTCTACAGCTTGCTTAATCCTTACAATGCTAAGTGATTTTTCGTCTGCAAGAATTGCAGTCTGCTTCAATTCTTCAATAAACTTTCATTCATTTTATGCAAAAATATGGCCAAGATGACAGACAGTTTGGATCCTGATGAGACGCAGAATTATGTGGCCTCTCATCTGGATTCAAACTGTTTGCATAGGTAATCACAGTTTCGCCGCTAGCGTGCAAAGATTTAAGCGTATGACCTCGAGAGATAACAGTTGCCCTGCACTAGTGATCACCAGTGCTGTAACCTTTATACTGTAGAATCTGATGGGAAGAACAGAAGAAGTCCATTTAACCCTTAATTACCCTCATATAAACTTGTTTTCATGCATCTGCAAATAGATTAGACCCAGATAAGACAGATCCCATAGGATCAGAGTCTGATCTGTTTGCTTATGGATCCACCTTCCATATTTCATTAAAAATATTTTGTAAGATTCCGGAACCGGATTGTAAGCCAAGCACTACACATGCGCGTATTCTCTTAGGGGGATTCCCGCTAGGTAGAGCTCGTGCAATAGGGTTTTCCGTGAAAGTTTGAGTCGCAATACATTTTATAAGGAATTTGGCAAAGCCGAAACCCTAATAATAGTGTAGTCATGTTTTGACACTGAATAAGTCACAGCAAGGGGAAATGTGCCTTATTCCGCTTATTGTATTACAAAAAGTATAGACCTGGACTGGATACTGCGTCTGTGGCATCTGATCCGGTCTACTACTTTTTGCATTAGTTGTAGTTTGTATATATACTATACAGTTTATTCTGATATAGTGAATCATTACACATTGGATTGGGTGTTTCATTGGTGATGTGGTTGCTGATCTGTTTCTGAACTGTTTGAATCATAACGCCTATTTTATCTTGACACTGCTTGAATATGAAAGCTGTATAAAGCATATTCAAGTACTTAATGCAAAACAGTATTGAATGCAATACAGTATCCCTCTGTTTTCAGCAGGGGATAAGGGCATAAATATATGATTTTTGTGTTTCAAAGGGGAAAAACTCCTAAAAGCCACATGCCATCTGAAAAAGTAATACATGGGAATGATGCCATGGAGTTCACAAATATTCATGTTGAGTTTCATTGAATTCTGTAAATCCTTTACTGAGATAAAGCATTGGACGGAAAAAATATATGATTTTTGAGTATCAGGGGGCAATAACTTCTGAATTTTACAAGTGACCTGG
The DNA here is from genome assembly GCA_963576725.1 of Azorinus chamasolen. Lineage (NCBI taxonomy): Eukaryota > Metazoa > Mollusca > Bivalvia > Cardiida > Solecurtidae > Azorinus > Azorinus chamasolen. Next base: position 2,424,477 of record OY755246.1, read on the forward strand.
AAAAGTAATACCCCGTACATGGGAACATTGCTCCAGTAATAACAAATATCCATGTTGAATTCTGTCAATCTGTTAGAGAGAGATATGGCATCGGACAGAAAAAATATGTCATTTTTGCTAAAAGCGATCTGGAAAAGTAATACATAGGAACAATGCCCCAGTTATAAACAAATATTCATGTCGTGTTTCATTGAAATCTATCATTCAGTTATACAGATATGGCATCGGACGGGAAATAAATGTCATTTTTGTATATAAAGGGGCAATAACTTCTTAATGCCACAAGTGATCTGGAAAGTAAGACATGGGAATGATGCCCCAGTGATAACAAATATTCATGTCTAGTTTCATTGAATTCTGTCAATCCATTACAGAGATATCATATGGCATCGGACGGAAAAAAATATGTCATTTTTGCATAAAAAAGGGCAATAACTACTAAATGTCGCAAGGGATCTGGAAAAGAAATACATGGGAAGGATGCCCAGTGATAACAAAAACTCATGCTGAGTTACACTGAATTCTGTCCATCCATTCCAGAGATATTTTATTACATTTTGACTTCGGTGAAAGTGGGATAAGGACGAGGTTGGGTACCCATAAACCAGGTTCAAGTCCCCCAGTAGCCAATTTTTTTATTGCTTTTGGCTGCTGACCGTTCCAAGGCGGCACTCCTGCTTTCACCCCACGGTCAATTTTGTTTTTTAATATGCTTAATGTTTAATGTGTTTCGTCTTGATATGCGTCCTGTTTTGTTTTGTCTTGTGGCTTTATCGTTTCTCGTTAGATGGTGTTTGATGCGGTGTCATTCCGTGTGTGGCTCTCCCTGTTTGACTATTTTTCCATATATGGCATAGGACTGAAACCGGACATATGAATGGATGGATGGAAAGATGGACAGACGGATGGAAGGTCGGACGGACGAACCCAAAACAATATCCCTATGCCTTTGGCAGGGGATAACAAATAGACTGGGTATACCATGACTATAAATATACTGTAATTGCTTTGTCCCAGATGTCCTATGGACCATGTTGACACAATACAAGTAAGTTAGAAACGAACACCACTTGTCCATACTCTATGGAATGCTGGTCATCATCATGCTACTTGGCACTTTTTAGTTGCTACTTGCATATTGACAGTAGCCAGTTGCTTCTTGCCATTTGCTATCTGCCACTTGCTAGTTGCCATTTGCTAATTGCCATTTACATATTATATTATCTATGTCTCTGGCCAGTCTCTTAAAGTGAATAACATTAAATATTAACCACCATAGATCTATGTCAAATATACAAAACATGTTGATCAAGTAAACTCCAATGATGGGACAGTAGGAGTTCATCCCAACACAATAATTTACAAATGGCAAGTGGCAATTAGCAAACGGCAAAGTAGCAATAAGCAAATGGCAAGTTACATAGCAAATGACAAGTAGCAAAATTTACCGTAATGGCAAGTGGCAATTAGCAAGTTGTAAGTTGCTCCATATTAAAAGTATGATAGTTCTACTAATATCGCTCATGTTACCACGTTTGATGACGGTGTTTTGAAATAATCACATGTTTCTGAGTAGTATGTATGTAAAATTTTCCTTTTCATTCATAAGTGGTAACAAGAAAGTGGCAAATGGCAAGTAGCATGTTTTGATTGTTATTCCATAATACTCACATTCATGCTGAACAGAACAGGGGATTCAAATGACTATAAGCCTACTGTCATTGATATGCAAACATAATTCAGTGAGAAACAAACAATATTAATATTCATGCCCAAACACACTTTTTAACAGAGGATACTATAACTATAAACCTACTTTTATGTTTTATATCCAAGGAAGATAACTCTGAAAAAAATTGCACATTTCTCTCTGAAAAATAATTCCAATGGACATCTAAACTTTAAGCCTTGGGAATACATATACATGTAGTTAAATACAGTATCAGGGCCTCCGCTGGCGGTCGCCAAAATCGCCAATGGCGAAAATATTCATAATCTGGCGATAAAAAATTAAATCTGGCGAATGTTGTGGCGAAAGACAATTTTGCAAATTATGCCGAGAAATACACACCCAATTTAGCTCTCTCGGTCAATTATCACAGCTTCTTCTGTTTGTGTGCAAAGCGTGTCGGTTGTTTACACAAGAATTTTACTTGGGGATTTCCCATGCAGGCACCGGATATCATGCGTGAAAGATGTGATTCTAGCTGGTTCCCAATTGTGTCCTACTATTTTGTTACATGTAAGCAAACAGATTATGCGGGAAACCAGTCATGTCAAAAATGGCGACGTTGTTTGCAAGTTCAGCCGTGGGCAATTTGATTTCTTCTTGTGGCACGTGTTATTACTCAAACGAGGGGACTGACACCTAAGGATTTGCATCAAAGGGATTAAAGAACGACAAACAAGACAATTAAGTGGATTTGGCTTGCGATTATCTGGGGCAATTTGGGTCCGATCGGACTTTGTAGATCCACAGTAAGAAACAATTACACCACTAAAAGGCACTATTCAGGCTACTGTGTTGGTTCTCAGTTTGATAATTGGGAATAAATACTTTGGATGTGTATCGTGTGTCCTATTATTAAAGATATATATTTTATGCTTTCAGTCTGTTAAAAAACACAGTTTAAACAATTCACATTACAAATTGCCTACTCTAGTGCACTCACAGTGTTCTGAAACTACTAAAGGAAATGCATATAACAGAAACATTCCATATTTCTTTGCATAACTTTAACTGTAGAGAAAATGAATTGACCATTTTTTTTATCCTTATTGTTTGTGTTTAAAACTTTTTTAATTCAAAATATATTTGTCTGAAATTATTTATTTGCAGTGAAAGTTTAAGCAGTTTTGAAATTGAATGTTATTTATCTTGTTAAGCAACATAATCTGAAACGGAGACATACACATACATGTTCAATACAAAACTGAATGGAAATTAGGGAAAATTCCAATACTTAAATGTACACATCATTTTTTCTGTGGCTTATCGTAAGTTTTTAATAGTACCAAGAGAAGATTTAATATTGTTTACAGATAAAAGTCGACTATTGCTTTATTTGTTTGTTTTATTTCAGATCTTCAAGTGGGGAGGAGAATCCCAGGCTTCAGATACTACTCCATCATCATAAGGAAGTGACCCTAAAATGATCATCCACAGGGAAAACATAAAATGTAATGCAGAGCGCCAACAAAGCAGACCATATGGCTACATGTTGAAGTTGATCCAAGACTGCCACCAGCATGATCAGACCCATATGGATCAACATAGTCTTTATATTGACATAAATTGTTACTATTATCAAAATAATAAAGGAAATGTAAACATACACAAGTTGGTTCTTCTGTGTTTAAAGTGTTACACATTTCATGACGTAGAATCTGAAGGAAAACTTTGGCTCCAACAGATCCAAATTGGCGAAACAAAATTCTTATTTGGCACAAGTTTTTCTAATTTGGCGAAAATGATGGCGCAAAGAAAAAAAAAGCCAGGGGAGGCCCTGAATACTACCGATATACTGTGATTAATCGCAGTACTCAGCGCTCTCGTCATAAAGGTTCTGTAGTTATGATTAACAAAGGACAGTTGCAGTAAACATACATGAAACCTGACCTCCCGACGTAAATCAAGATTGTTCACGGCAAGCCAGCATGTTTTCAAAATGTAAACCATAGGTCTATAGCATTATGACAACAGAATGATAAAGAGCACATTCATTAGCTAATTACTTATGACTGATTAAACTAGAACACTAGAGTTGATGGATCAGGAATACAATCAAACCCCCCCCCCTCCCCCCCTTGATTGCAAATCAAACAAGATCTGTGCCACGGACAGACAGACCAACCGACCTACCAAAACACTGACACCCATATACCCCCTCTCAAACTTCGTTTATGGGGGTATAATAAAATGGTGTTACATGTATTAATATGGATTCAATGTTTATTTGTATAAACTGTATAATCATATTTATATTATATCATAAGCAAACAGAGCAGACCCTGATCAGATGGCTCCTGCAGGAGCTGTCTGATCTGGGTCTACTTTGTTTGCCAAGGCGTAGAAAGGCATATACAGTATATTGGCGATATTTCGAGCACTATCAGGAATAGGCAAAAACCTCGGATTATTGCGATGCTCGAAAGAACCGAGAAAATTTTATGTCATTTCCAAGAGCATTGTTTGACGACGAGAGGAAGCGTATTTCTTCACAGTAACCTGTTTTAACATTATCATAAACTTCAATGCATATATAATTCATCGATTCTTCCCTTATATAAGTGATAACAGAAAACACCATTCACATCGGCGACCAAAGTTTCAGTATAATCTGTATGGGTCCGTTGGACCCTTCACAATAAACTAAAAACTTGTTTCAAATCATTTAGACATATACCTAGAACAGTCGTAGCATATAGCGTTATGTCGATTATTTTGCATATTTTTCCATTTGTCGACATTCATTTAGTTGTTGGTGCTGAGTTGGGTGTACAAACAAACATTTTCGTTTCGTTCCCGTGCTGTTTCGTAGTAAGGAAAATCGGGGCGAATGACCAAATTAATTAACAACCAGAACACTCGGCTTTTTTCGTCTGACATAGTTATTCTCGTTCATCTCCCGTAGCAAGAGTCTGCATGAACGAGACTTTCTAAAAGTAGCAAAAATATTGCGAATTTCAAAGCACTACACGAAAAGCACTGCACTATTACAAAATTTAAAGCAGAAAGACGTTATATGACACACATTCAGCGGTACCAAAAAATCACTACACCTTTGCGAACGTATGCAAATTATGAGTGTGACTCTTTGTTTATTAAGACTTCAGTCTATTTAATTCTCATCATTATTTACACCAAAGTAAAAGTCTGCATTCAATGAACGTGTTATTCACACATTTGGAAGATCTAATGCCCCATAGGCGGATCTTTCAAAAGGTCACGATCACGTATCGAGAAGGTGTGAATAATTACCTCGGGATGGGAAAACACCATGCTCAAATTAAACAATCAATAAAGGGAACCTAAATGATCCGCGGGACCAGCACACATGCTCGAATTTTCGGATTGTTGCTATTTGGATAAATGCAGGTATTTTCAATGAGATTTGATAGAATTTGAGGCGGGACCTCAACATTCCCTCGGAATAAGCGGGTATCTCGGAAAAACGAGAGTCGAAATAATGCCGTTATACTGTATATAGAGTAAAAAGGTTAAAGCAACTGTTAGTTAAAATCTTTTTTTAGCTCCCTTAACCTACTTATCCAGTGGAACAGAACAACAAATTATATAAATCTGACAGGGGGTCACCTACAGATCATACCTTTGAAATTTGGTGAGAATCCAGTAGGGGGTTTAGGAAGAGATATTTTATAGATTTTTTTGTTCCAAGTCCATTCTTACCTCCAGCGACCTACTTATGCAAAACTGGATGATTATTAAACTCTGATAGAGGGTCATTGTTGATGATGGACAACAGATATTAGGTGATCCCAATCATTCACCTCGGCACTCTGCGTCAGATGAGCTAAACCACATGTGGGTGCCAACACTTGTCTGTTCAATTGTAATGGTGATTGTGATGGTGAAAAAGTTTCATAAGATTTTAATGAAAAGTAAAGAAGTAATAGCCAAAGTTAAGGTTTCCAAACGACAAAAATGATGACAACAATGATGACAACAATGATGTCCACATTGATGCTATTTCTTATATAAATATTAAACAGGGAATGGTTTAAGATTATCTGCCAGTAATGACTTCATTATGCTTTTCTGCCCTTCAAAATTGTTTATTCATAACAACTTGAAACAAATCAATTAAAAGGGTAAACTCACAGTTGAAAACACAAGATTTAATGTATGAAACAAAAAGTCATAGGGCCACAATTCTGTCAGCTAAGTTTCTTTACTTCATGGATGTTGCACATCAAGGTTGTTCATCTGTGATATTCTGAAGCAATTTAAATCAGTGCTGTCTGATAAATTGGATAAGATTTTTAAGACATGTAGACTGATGGTCTGACAAGAGCAGCTCAGTAATTATGCTCACAACTTGAGGGAGCATAAAAATATAATACATCAAATCAGATCTTATTAGTAACAAGATGTGTTTGTGAAACACTATGCCCCCTCATATATTTGACCTCTGACCTTGAAGGATGACCTTGACCTTGACATGTCACCCCTCAAAATGTGTGGTTTTATGAGATACATATGCATGCCAAATATCAAGTCTCTATCTGTACTGGCTCAAAAGTTAATACCAATGTTAAGGTTGCGTTAAAGTTACAGACAAAGAAACAGACACTTTGACCTTTGACCCTGAAGGATGACCTTGACCTTGACATGTCATCCCTAAAAATGTGGAGCCTCATGAGATACACAAGCATGCCAAATATCAAGTCTCTATCTGTACTGGCTCAAAAGTTAAGACCAATGTTAAGGTTGCGTTAAAGTTACAGACAAAGAAACAGACAATTTGACCTTTGACCCTGAAGGATGACCCTTGACATGTCTCCCTCAAAATGTGCAGCCTCATGAGATACACAAGCATGCCAAATATCAAGTCTCTATCTCTACTGGTCCAAAAGTTATGGCCCATGTTAAAGTGGGTGATTTGACCCATATATTTGACCTCTGACCTTGAAGGATGACCTTGACATGTCACCCCCTCAAAATGTGCGGCTTTATGAGATACATATGCATGCCAAATATCAAGTCTCTATCTGTACATGCTCAAAAGTTATGACCAATGTTAAAGTTGCTGACAAACAAACAGACAAACAGACAAACGGACAGACAAACAGACAGGGTAAAAACAATATGCCCCCTGACTATCGTCAATGGGGGCATAAAAAACCATATTTATTACATACCATATATCCTGAGGAAGTGTAGAAAGGGTTTCCAGCGGAGAACATGATTGAGAATCCTCTCATTCTCTCTCATTTCCCTATTGCTTCCATTTTCCACAGCTTTCCGCCATTCCGTGTCAAACATGTTGGACAACAACTCCCCAAACCTCTTACATCCTTCTGAGTTCAGACCCATGTAATCAAGGTTATAACCAGTAGATATTGTCTGAAAATGATCAGGGAAGCTCATAATGTAGCTGGCCTCAAAGGAAAAGAAATACAAAACAGCATCAGCATCTGACTTAGGACAAGGTGACTAATCAAAGTAGCCTTTAAGTTGCAGTGAGCAAAATACTGCTTACAAGCAATAAAAGTAAAGTCCAATTAGAGGTAGCGTGAAACCTCCTCAGTCAACTGGTCATGGTCTCAGACTGACAATCAGTTCAAACCATGGACCGGCATTTGGATTTTTCTTGTGAGGAAGCTTCCATAGCTCTGATGGAACTCATTCAATCAAAACACAGATGATTAGGTGTGCATATTCTTATGGTTACCATTCATGCCAAATTTCATGAAAATCCATCAGAGGGTATAGGAGATATGAAGCAAACACAACAAGATGTGTTTGTGAAACACTATGCCCCCGATATGACCTTTGACCTTGATGAAAGACCTTGACCGACATAAGTCACCACCAAAATTGTGCGCCTCCATAAGTTGCACATGCATGCCAAGTTTGGAGCATGTGTGTTGAATGATGACAAAATCATTGCCAATCTAACTTTGGCCTGAAATTTGACCTTTGACCTTGACATATGACCTTGACCATTATAAGTCAACTCTAAAAATGTTTGTCTCCATAAGTTGCACATGCATGCCAAGTTTGAAGTATGTATGTGTAATGAACAAACCAACCAACAGACAGAGGGAAAACAATATGCCCCCTATGGGGATTGGGGGCATAAAAATGGACCCCATTTTTCTAAATGTGACCTCTAAGTGTGACCTTGACCTTGGATCTAGGGAAAGATACGTATGCAGTTGCACATCTAATCAAACTGAAGGTTCTCATGAAGTTTCGATAAATTCCTACCATTAGTTGCAGACAAATCAAACAAAAAACAACCACTGACACAGATTGATGCACAGATGGACATATGGATGGATGAAAAGAAAAAGTATAACTTTAAGCTCCCCTGCATGTCATTTCAGGTAGCAAAATCCCTCAAAACTGGACTTTAAGTAAAGATAAATTTAGATGATATTAGGCAGGCGGCTACTTAATGCAGGGTGAACATCACACAGAAAGCAACTTTGGAAGCTTTCTGCAAGACTTTCACCATGCATTAGCTGCCATCTGACTAAAAGATGAGTATGGATACTAATTTGAAAGTCCAGTTTTGTGGGGTTTACTATATTTTAATATTAAGAGGTTTTCAAACAGTTCTGATTAAACATGTGAATGTGACAGCCCTATCCTTTCCCCCATATTAGGGCTCTTGATGAAAAATACAAACAGGAAGTAGATGAATGACAAACCTGAAAAGAGGAGACATGGTACAACTTACTATGATTATGCTTCAGACCAAATATCAATAATTCCTGCAAACACAAGCCAAGTGACAAAGATTTTACAGGACAGACATGGATGTACAGACGGACGGATGTATGGGTAAAACTTAATGCCCCAATCGCCTAAATGCGGGGGAATAAAAAAAATCCTTAGTGAAGTGCCTCACTCTGTCAGATGCAAAGCAAATTGCCAACTACATGTACTAAATGTTTTCTTTGTGAGGAATAGTCAGAGTATGTTATATATTCGCAAATTTTACAAAGTCACTTTAGAATCTGGATCAATGTGTTAAAGAGCATGGTAAGGAAAGTGCTTTTGTATGAAAAAAAGAGAAAATATGGCTGTTACAGAAACCAACAGAAACATATCCACCATTCATAAGATTCTGCCTTAAAATTCACTTATGTGTATCAGACATAATCATTTCGATGTATGTGTAATAAACTAATACACTCTTTCATATTTTTAATATTCTCAAAATGTTGTTCCTAAGTTGAGTCAATAGGAGCTTTACAAAGTTTTCCATCTCTTAAAAGGTCAGCAGTTTTCTAAGGATATAGCAGTATCCACATAGCGATAATATTTAGTTAAATTTCTATATACTGTGGGAAAATAGGTGGTAAGCATAATCTAAATAACACGAGTATGTGTACAATTTTTGGTGTGGATTGATTTATACAGAAAATGAACAGACTATAACTTTAACTTGAATTGTGATTTCTGGAAATGATAGAATAACTCATACAGGACATGTGATCCTAACATATTTTCTTCTATTTTTGTATATAAAATGCAATCTTTCAAAAGAGCAGTAACATGGAAAATTTGGTCACTAAAATGTGACTTTTGGTCCCGTTATTCAATAATTAACTTGTTTTTGACGTTGTCAGTTTGACCCTTTGCTCCATAAATATGTCTTTCTACTCCTTTGCTCATATTGGAGCCATATGATCAGGGTCTGCTCTGTTTGCTTATGATATAACCTAGCTAAAATATCATGTGTTCGAGTACCATTTTAAACAAGAGGGTCGTCACGGGTGACAAATGCCCCCAAAGTGTTTGACACCGAAATGCATTTTGGTGGAAAAACAATACAATGTAATGAAGGTGTAACATGAAATTTTGATGCTGTTAAAAATGACACAGGAGTCAGTTCTTAACATTAGAAACAGAACCTTTGACGATTATGATAGCTAAGAAAAGAGCCAAGCGTCAAAACTTAGTTAAAAAGGACCCTAAGTCATTCTCAACGTTAAAAAGGACCCTGGGTTGATTGTCAACGTTTAAGGTATAGGAGATATGCTCTGGACAAGCTTTTTGTATCTGGTAAGATATAGGAGATATGCTCCGGACTGTAAAATTGAGGTCAAAGGTCAAGGTCAAGGTCAGTGATCTGAAAATGGTACATGACTCTCCCCCATCCCAAGATGAACTCACAAACCAAATTTGGATTCCGTAGCTGGTAAGGTATAGGAGAAATGCTCCAGACAAGCTTTGTGTAAAATCTAGGTCAAAGGTCAAGGTCACAGTGACCTGAAAATGGTACGCGACACACCGCCATCCCAAGATAAACTCACACATTAAATTTGGAATCCGCAGCTGGTAAGGTATGAGATATTCTCTGGACAACCTTTTTTGTAAAATCGAGGTCGAAGGTCAAGGTCAAGGTCACAGTGACCTGAAAATGGTAACGCGACACTCCGCCATCTGAAGGTGATCTCACAAACCAAATTTGGAATCCGTATCTGGTAAGGTATAGGAGATATGCTCTGGACAAGCTTTTTGTAAAATCGGTCAAGGTCAAGGTCAAGGTTAAGGTCATAGTGACCTGGAAATGGTACATGACATTCCGCCATCCCAAGATGAACTCACACACCAAATTTGGAAACTGTAGCTGGTAAGGTAAAGGAGATATGCTCCGGACAAGCTTTTTGTAAAATCGGTCAAAGGTCATGGTCAAGGTCACAGTGATCTGAAAATGGTATGCGACACTCCTCCATCCAAAGATGAACTCACACACCAAATTTGGAATCCTTAGCTGGTAAGGAATAGGAGATATACTCCGGACAAGCTTTTTGTAGCTGGTAAGGTATAAGCGGTTTTTAAAATCGAGGTCAAAGGTCAAGGTCAAGGTCACAGTGACCTGGAAATGGTACGCGACACTCCGCCATCCCAAGATGAACTCACACACCAAATTTGGAATCTGTAGCTGGTAAGGTAAAGGAGATATGCTCCGGACAAGCTTTTTGTAAAATCGGTCAAAGGTCATGGTCAAGGTCACAGTGATCTGAAAATGGTACGCGACACTCCTCCATCCCAAGATGAACTAACACACCAAATTTGGAATCCTTAGCTGGTAAGGTATAGGAAATATACTCCGGACAAGCTTTTTGTAGCTGGTAAGGCATAAGCTTTTTTTAAAATCGAGGTCAAAGGTCAAGGTCAAGGTCACAGTGACCTGGAAATGGTACGCGACACTCCGCCATCCTAAGATGAACTCACACACCAAATTTGGAATCTGTAGCTGGTAAGGTAAAGGAGATATGCTCCGGACAAGCTTTTTGTAAAATCAAGGTCAAAGGTCAAGGTCAAGGTCACAGTGACATGAAAATGGTACGCGACACTCCCCCATCCCAAGATGAACTCACACACCAAATTTGGTATCCGTAGCTGATGTGACAAAGGAAATATACTCCGGACAAAAGGTACACACACCCACACACCCACCCACACACCCACCCACCCACACACCCACACACACACACACCCACACACGCACGGTGCGATCACTATATGCCGCCAAAGCCTAGCTTTGGGGGCATAAAAATCATCCAATTAATATTCATGATGTCATTATTTCGTACATGAATATTTATGGAGTAAAGGGTTGAATATTGTAGTGCCATTAAGTCAACCAGCAGATTTTACACCATGCACCAAGTACACATGAATTATCATTGATTAACTAAAGTCATCCATCACCTTTATAGATAGTAAAGATCAGACTTGACAAGTACATGTACAATTTGCTTCTGTGAGTTTGCAGAAGATAAAACTGACACAAGAATTGTTGACACAACAGCAAACTGGGTTTTCCTTCACTCTTAAGTAGTAATTTCTAAGTTCAAAGGGGCATAACTCCCAGAAATATTGCAGAGGAAACATCCCCGACAATATGCACATCTACATATTGTGTCCTTGCTACATGCAAGGTTTTATGAAAATCTGTTAAGCAGTTTCAGAGAAGTTGCGCTTACAAAGATAGGGTCAAAAGACCTAGTGATATCTAAAAGTACAAAAATGAGTCATGCAGGAAATACCACATACAGAACAAACACTCGCCCGAACAGCAACACAAGGAAACAGCAAATGTACATGGGTAGAAAAAACAACAAGAGAGGCACAAAGACAAAACAAACATTCAATAGGAGGAAGATGGAAGTACCGCCTTGGAACGGTCAGTGACAAAAGTCACCGGGGGTTTAAACCGGTTTATGGGCGCCCAACCTCACCCTTATTCCATCCCCATCCTAAAAGACAAACAGTGTAAATAAACGTATCCCCTCTCCGACTAATCTACAACAACCGCGACAGCAAATACAGTGGTAAAGTGCATGTATAACAAAAAAACATTTAATTGAACATACTGTATCCACCTATCGCTAGTGTACTCAATGATTGAGCTGCAAACAGAGTAAGTTCAACGGGCCACAACTCCCAGAAAACTTGCAGGAAGCAAAATCCCCAACAATATGCACATCTACATATTTATTGTGTCAACGCTACATACAAGGTTTTATGAAATTCTGTTCAACAGTTTGAAAGGGTCAAAAGACCTAGTGATTTCTAAGTTCAAAGGGGCATAACTCCGCGAAAAATTGCAGAAGAAAAGATTCCTGACAATATGCTTATCTACATATTTTGTCCTTGCTACATGCAAGGTTTTTAAAAATCTGTTGAACAGTTTCAGAGAAGTTGCACTTACAAGATTGGCAGCCACCCAACCGTCCGTCAGACCGTCTGCCCTACATCAGCATTTCAATAACCAGATTTTCTGTGGAATACCCGGTTAAAAATGGAAACTCTCTCTAGATAGGGACTGCTCTTCCACAATCATTCACTTAAAGACATTTTGACATGGAAGCCTAGTTACCAAAGTCGGCAGTTTGGATCAAGACGAGATGCTACAGAACTTGTCATCTAATCAGAATCCAAATTGTTTGGCACTCTGACTACCTGGAGGAGAGTCTGCTTATAATCTAAATTTAAAGACATTTCTATTGACCAAACATTTGCTTAGCATGCTAAGCCTTTTTAAAGGATTATCACAATAGGCATACCTCAAAAGCAACATGACTAAGGCACTCCTGCATGCTGGGCTGGAAGTGATCTGTCTTCTCACAATACAGTCTGATCAGTTCTGACGTTCGGTAGCTGTAGTTTTTAATCTATTAAAAATCATGTCTATGGTTACAAATCAGTAAATAATTGAGGCAGCTGCAAAGTTTATTCAAATTGACAGTTGCAACAGTGTCTGATCAAGGTCTGCTGTTTAGATATTGTGGAATTTGACACAAGTCAGCAGTTGTAGACAAGACAACATATGGCATAATCTGTAGCTTGATAAAGTTTGCACAATTTTTCTTTTCTCTACTTCAAACTAGAAAAAATAATGAATAAGCACATACATAATGCATACCAAAACCTTATTTTGTGTGAATACGTTGTTCTCTTATTGACTGTTATATGAATACCAAGCACACACATTTGAACTACAACTTAGTGTGTCATCAATTCAAATTGTTGACACCCTGGTCTGAGAGAAATGAAAGAGAAAAATATTAGAATTGATGATACAGATATAGTTAAAAACAAGGGCACCACATGTGGGTGCCAATTAATGTTTGTCAGTCGAAACATCTTCAATATTTATTTCCTAATTCCACAAAAGGGCATAATTTTGTAAAATAGCCATACACAAATTATGGCACTATTTTCTAAAACTTTAACAAAAATCTTTGATGCTGGCTATTGTTTCAAAACTATTACAGCAAATCTTGTGAAACTTCATACACTTATTCACACATCACAAGGGCTACAATAGGTCAAGGTGAACAAGAGCTGTCCGCAGACAGCGCGCTCCACTTTCTTTAATGCTGGATAATATAGTGGAAGTCTAAGTCAGAAAGGGGAGATAACAGCAGCAAAATTAATTTTAGGGTTACCTGCCCTTGTGAAATTGATCCCCCTTGTAATTGTTAACATGTATACCAAAGTTGAACCAAATATCTCTTGACAGTTTCTGAGACATGGACCTGAACATAAAACTTAACCAACAATGAAAATTTTAAGTCCAAAAATGGGGCATAACTATGGCAAAATTAATTTTAGGGTTACCTGCCCTTGTGAAATGGGTCCCCCTTGTAATAGTTAACATGTATACCAAAGTTGAACCAAATATCTCTGACAGTTTCTGAGACATGGACCTGAACATAAAACTTAACCAACAATGAAAATTGTAAGTCCAAAAAAGGGGCATAACTATGACAAAAATTAATTTTAGGGTTACCTGCCCTTGTGAAATGGGTTCCCCTTGTGATAGTAAACATACATACCAAATATGAACCAAATATCTTTGATGGTTTCTGAGAAAAGGACCTTAACAAAAAGGTTAACCAACGCCGACGCCGACGAGAAGGTCATGACAATAGCTCCACTTTTTGAAAAAGTGGAGTTAAAAAACCGTCAAGGTCAAAAACCCAAACTTTTAATATTGATGGAAAAACCGTGCCACACAGGATCCACATATTAAATATAAGAGCCCTGCTGGTTAAGGTTTCAAAATAACAGACATCTTAAATTTTTTATTGCCCAAGTCCCTAATGGTGCAGGATTTTTTAAAAACAGCCTTACAAAATTATGGCCCTTGGTCAGATTGTAGTCCTTGTGACAGTGAACAAGTGAGTGACATTTTATAAGATTGAATAGTAAAGAAGTAACAGCTAATGTTAAAATTCTGGATGACAAGGTTATCGATAATGACAATGCAATGACAGCGATAATAGCTCTGATTTTTATCTTCGAAAAACAGATAGGCTAAAAATACCAACTTACCAGTGGTAAGAGGCAATTAGATATTAATTTTTATCAGAGTCAGAAAAATATGAGAAATAGAATCACCTGTATATTGAGAGTATGCAGAAATGCCTCTGAAATGTGCTGATTCCACAAGTCCCTCACTCTCTCAGACTGTATGTGAACCCGTGCAAATGTGTTTTCCCATAACTGTAAAACATGTAGGTAACACTGGTAACATTCTTCATTTCTATTTCATTTAAGGTTCCTGCTGATTGACCAATGTTTCCTTATTTTATAATACAAGTGCAAACATGCTATGTTAAAATTTGAAATAAAGTATAAAGAAACTTGGAATTATCACTGAAATTGGTTAATACCAAAACGCTTGTCTGAGTATAATTTGAATAAGCAAAGGATAATCCTCTCGATGATGAAGCTTTTCATTAAGTTTCATTGAAATCCTGCTAGTAGTTGAGAAATAGCACAGACTAGAAAACCATCAGGAATGTTGGTTGATGAATAATTAAACCTTTCCCTTGTATGTATGGCCAACGAGAGGGTCATGACAATAGCTACCCCATCCATATTCAATCCTGATCCATATAACATCAAGACAAACATCCTGAGCAAGTTTCAGGAAGATTGGATCAAAATTGTCTACTCTTGATTATAAACAAGATTTGACCATTATTTGACTTAGTTTTTGATCCGGTCTCATCCATAATCAAACCTGATTGAGATATGATCGAGCTAAATATCCTGAGCAAGTTTTAGGAAGATTAGGTCACAATTGAGACTTCTAGAGTGTAAACAAGATTTTACCTTTCTTTGACCTAGTGACCTACTTTTTGAACCGGCCCCCACCAATATTCAATCTTCATTGAGATATCGTCAAGACAAACATCCCGAGCAAGTTTGAGAAAGATGGGATACAACCGTGGCCTCTAGATTGGAAATAAGATTTTATTGGCGCCCGCGCATTTAGCGCAGCGCCTATATGGGCTTATGAGAGAGGAGGAGCAGTCATTTCTGAACCGTTGAAAAATGAAAGTTACTTCTTTGAGCAATGTAAACTGTATGTACTGGTCGATTAAGAGTGAAAATAACATATCAGATGTAATGAAATAAAAATAAGCATTTGTTTGTTATTATTGCATTAAAAGAAATGAATGCATATTGATACTAAAAAGCTGATCCTTTCGAATTTCCGGTGCAATAGGCTTGCCACAGGTCTTGGAAAGTATTACACTTTTTCAGTAAATGCACAGTCCAGTGTGTAGTTTTGGTTGAATGCGGATTAATTGAAAATTTAGGTATAACGTATATTTGCTTTTTTTCTTTTAGTTTTTAAGTATTGATTAATTAAATTTAAGTACGTTATTGAATAAAATGTGAAAAATGGAGCACATTAGGACCATAATTGGAGATATCTTAATGTCCTGTAAGTAGAATTCGACCTTGCTTAGTGCCACTTATGGCATTTTAAACCATTTTCTTTTGCACAGTTAAACTCCAGATTTGTTGCAAATAGTTGTGTTGTATTAAGCTTATCTTATCATGTTTATTAATATATGCATGAGATTTTACAATGAAAATGATACTATTTTTTTCTAAGATTCAATAATGACTGATCCGTCAATAATCAATTAAAATAATTTATAACAAGAGGGCCAGAATGGCCCTGACATCGCTCACCAGACAATCAGAGGAGAAGATTTTAAAAGTTTTCACTATTATGTTTCTATAGAAAACTAGCCGGCCCTGGGGTGTGCCAATTTTGACCCCAAGGGCATAATTTATATAGCTTTTGTAGAGGTCCTCAAGTGAATAGAAATTAAAGAAAAATGTAAATGTAAACATATTATAACAATGTAAATCTAAAGAAGGTCATACAAAAAATCCCTGGGCAAAATGGTTGAATTTCAGAAAGAATAAATTAATCTATACTTATGTTCAAAATTTCAGATATTTTCATTATACCTTTTACATGAGTTCATATAATTATTCATATCTTCACTTATTTTAAACCCTTCCCCTGTTCTATGTTTATTCAAAATTTCAATACCTACTGAATATTCATGGACAAAATAGTTATAATGAAAAATAGAAAGTGTAGCCATTTTAGAAAGTAATGAAAAACATCTTTCAAATTCCATTAACAAACAGAGTAGGCCCTAATCAGACAGCTGCTAAAGGAGCCGCCTGATCTGGGTCTGCTCTGCTCGCAAATGCATGAAAAGGCATTTATATGAGGGAAAGGGAAAGTAAACATATTATAAGTACATTGTATATTGTACACAAAATGGAAATAATTTAATGCAATTTGCACTATATAATATCATAAGTAAACAGAGCAGATTGATCATATGGCTACTAAATGAGCCATCTAATCTGGGTCTACTCTGTTTGCAATGGTGTAGAAATGCATAATTATGGAGTAAAGGGTTAATTGTCTGTGCAATAGGCCAGATCTAAAAATATCAGTTGTCTACCCAGAAGGGAGGCAACCCAGTTGTTATCAAAAGTGCAAAGGAAGACTTAGCACATTTTGGATTCTGATCTGACGCATATGTAACTTCAAGTTACATATGTGTCAGATCAGAATCCAATATTGTACGTCATAATTGTTTTGTACAAGAGAGTTAATTGTAAGATTGACATGTATTAAAAAACAATGTGAACAATCTTAGACAAGCAGACAACAATTCTGAAGCAGACAACTATAATACTGATAAAGAATGCTACAGCATAGAACACTTGACTTGTATTCAGCTGAACTTCACAAAATATATACTGATAAGACTCTATATTGATATCTGAGAGCTTAATGCAGGACATAGATATGCAAAGAGCATTTTGAGAATTATCCACTTAGTTTTCTCAATCTAAAATAAGTGTTTGTTATTTATTTGGCTAAACACAATTTCTACTCTACTGATCAGACTAAGGGTAAAACTTGCATAAACTGTACTAGGTCAGTCTCAGTGGACTGGGTTGTAGGAGAAACCTTTAGATGCAGTTTCTGATTTGAAAAAGCCTATTTTGAAGTATAACCCACAGGGCAGGGCCAATTTTAACCTCAGAACTATGATATTAACAAAATTCATAAAGGTAAACTAAGTAAATCCATACACCAAATATCTAAGCTCTGGGACATGTGGTTTTTGACAAGAAGATACTAGTGACTCCAAGGGCTGTTTAAACAGCAGTCAGCTACAGAAAACTTGCCACCCCTGGGACCGTTGCCAATTTTGACCCCAGGGACATGATTTATATAACTTTTGTAGAGGACCTATAGGTGATGCTATGTGCCAAATATCAAAGCTGAGAACCTTCCAGTTTCAGAGAAGAAGATTTTCAAAGTTTCACTATATGTTTCTATTGAAAACTTGACACCCAGGGTGGGGCCAATTTTGACTCCAGGGACATAATTTATATAACTTTTGTAGAGGACCTATAGGTGAAGCTATGTGCCAAAGATGAAAGCTGAGCACCCTATAGATTCAGAGAAGAAGATTTTTAAAGGTTCAAATTGTTGACGACGAACGACGCACAACGCACGACGGACGACGACGGACGACGGACATCAGGCGATCACAAAAGCTCACCCTGAGCACTTTGTGCTCTGGTGAGCTAAAAATGTGCTAATTATCTATCAAACTACAATTTAAACTATTTCGGTATTTGATTCATTTCTCAAGTTCACAGTATTAAAAAGCTTTGGACAAACTCATCATTTAGTTGTTTTAAGTATAATTATTTCATTGTTTGATAGGGTGTCTGAAATCATACTTATGTCTGTAGTAATTCCAACAGCAATATGCTGACCTAAACCTTTGAATGATTGAATGATTATATTAAAATAATGCCAATCAGTGTATATTTTCATGTAAAAATATTTCATTTGTATTCATTTATGTTTACACTATTTCAATAGCAGACAAGTTATATCTTCAATGAAATGGTTAGTGCAGCATATATGTATCATGATCACTCATATTCTAAGCGTTTTTGTTTCACAATAGATTTAAACAAAACCAGCATGGCTGTTCTTTATAATGGCGCCCTTTGATGTTTACATCAATGCTTTTCTTGTCTTTATTTGACATAGTGACTTACTTTTTTCACCCAGGCCAACCCATATTCGAACTTGATCCACATATCATAAAGACAAACATCCTGTCAGGATGACACTTTTGACCGAATCCTCCTCAAACTTTCTCAGAGAAAGTTTGAAGAGGATTCGGTCAAAAGTGTGGCCTCTAGAGTGTAAACAAGATTTGACCTTTATTTGACCTAGTGAACTTCTTTTGCACCTTCAAACTTAATCACAGTATCCTCAAGACAAACAAGTTATATCCCGATCAAGTTTGAGAAAGATTGGGTCAAAATTGTGGCCTCTAAACGTAAACACTGTTGTTGACAGACGCCAGACATTCAAGTCTCCTAGAGTTAAAAATCCGAGAGTCACCTATAGATCATCCTGTGAAATCTGGTAAAACTCCAGTATAAGTGATTTAGGAAGAGATGTTGTTAAAATTGTTCATGACCAACAACTGAAGACAGACACAGGATCATCCCAATAGCTCACCTTGGCACTTTGTGCCAGATGAGTTAAAAAGTTACAGTCAATGTGTAAGTTTTTGGAATTTACCTTTTGACCTTGATATTGACCTTGACATGGCACCTTATATTTGAAGCTTCATGAGATGAGTATACACGCATGGTATAAAATTTCTCTCTCTAACAGTTCAAAATGGCAGCTTTGATTGCAAATCCAATTTTGTAACACCAACTAACCATGTAAGTGGACCAAAACACAAAACTACTCAAAGTTGAAGGGGAGATAAAATGCCCACAACTACACATATGAAAATTGCATCTTGCGCATCTGCTATTCCTGATTGTTATATATGGCAAGAATCAATTTTGTAACTTTAAAATTGAAGGAGGAGTTCGCGACACCAACTCCCCATGTTTTATGCCAAATGACAAAAAATACTCAAAGTTCAAGGGGAGATAATTCTGCAATGCCTAGCGCTAAACACACAGAAATTGTGTCTTGCACAATGTACTATTCATTGTTATTATGTATACCATATTTAAACTAAATAACTATAAAGTTGAAGGAGAAGTTTGTGACACCAACTTCCCATGTTCCATTGAAAAATGACAAAAAATACTCAAAGTTCAAGGGGAGATAATTCTTTAATGTCCAGTGGTAAACACATGAAAATTGTGTCTTGCACATCTACCATTTGTGTTTATTATGTGTATCCAAATATTGTATATCAAATATAAATTCAATAACTTTAAAACTGAAGGAGGAGTTCGCAATGCCAATTACCCATGTTCAAATGCCAACAGATGGGATGGACACCATGTTCAAATGCCAACAACTGCCTGCCCGCCCATCCGCCTTCCGGATAGACTAACGGCCGGACAGGGTGATTCCAGTATACTCCCTCAAACAAGTTTGTGGGGGTATAATGATACTATCTAGTTAAGAATATAGTCAATATATTCTGAAAATGGGTGATTCTTCAAAAGCAAAAGTAGAAATGCAAAAAGAGAAAATTGCAGAGTCAGTTTCAGTAACAGTCTGTTCATGAGTAGTAATTAAAAGTGTAACACTACTCATGCACCCTAGCACAGGCTTAAGCAGTATTCAATTTTCAAAACTAATAACATCAAAACTAACTAGAGTTTGTTTTTTAGAAAAACACATGTCTCCCCCCGGTACCCCGCCCCCGCACCCATAAGAGGAATGAACGTTGTAACCAAGAGTTGCGTTTTAACAACTATTATGATAATCAAGCTTAATTCAAAATCACATGAGCACCTTCACATATAGATTTCACATATAGATATAGATTGGTTGTGCGTCACTTATAGATACATACATATTGGTTGTGCATCACATATAGATTTTTTATCTGTAAAATTTGGTAGACATCTATAAACACTAGTTTTCCCTATAAATTTTATATTTGAAAAAAATCCAAACTTCTGTCAGAATTGTTGCAGTCCATATTCCAATCCACATGACTATTCTCACATATAGCTGGTTCATATGTTAAAGTTTGAATGAAAGCTCCCAAATAGTGTAGGAGGAGTAAGCTGCACATTATTTGTTCGCTATATATTCTATATAAGGAAAAACTATAAAGGGCCATGACTTCTGTCAAAATTGTTGCAGCCAAAATTCCAAACCACATGACCATCCTCGCATATAGTTGGTTCATATGTAAAAGTTTGAAGTAAATCCCTAAAATAGTGTAGGAGGAGTTAGCTGCACAAGATTTTTCGCTATATATTCTATACAAGAAAAATAGTGTTGGAGCACAAGATTTGATATTCTATATAAGGAAATGGTGTTGGAGGAGTTAGCTGCACAAGATTTTTTCGCTATAAGGAAAAACTACAAAGGGCCATAACTTCTGTCAAAATTGTTGCAGCCAAAATTCCAAACCACATGACCATCGTCACATATAGCTAGTTCATATGTAAAAGTTTGAAGTAAATCCCCCAAATAGTGTAGGAGTAAGCTGCACAAGATTTTTTCTCTATATATTCTATATAAGGAAAAACTACAAAGGGCCAACCTTCTGTCAAAATTATTGCAGCCCATATTCCAATCCACATGACTATTCTCACATATAGCTGGTTCATATGTAAAAGTTTGGATGAAAGCTCCCAAATAGTGTAGGAGGAGTTGGCCACACATTATATTTTCGCTATATATTCTGTATAAAGAAAAACTATAAAGGGCCATAACTTCTGTCAAAATTGTTGCAGCCAAAATTCCAAACCACATGACCATCCTCGCATATAGTTGGTTCATATGTAAAAGTTTGAAGTAAATCCCTAAAATAGTGTAGGAGGAGTTAGCTGCACAAGATTTTTTCGCTATATATTCTATTCAAGGAAAATAGTATTGGAGAACAAGATTTGCTATATATTCTATATAAGGAAATGGTGTTGGAGAACTTAGCTGCACAAGATATTTTCGCTATAAGGAAAAACTACAAAGGGCCATAACTTCTGTCAAAATTGTTGCAGCCAAAATTCCAAACCACATGACCATCCTCACATATAGCTGGTTCATAGTAAAAGTTTGAAGTAAATCCCTCTAATAGTGTAGGAGTTAGCTGCACAAGATTTTGTCGCTATATATTCTATATAAGGAAAAACTACAAAGGGCCATAACTTCTGTCAAAATTATTGCAGCCAAAATTCCAAACCACATGACCATCCTCACATATAGCTGGTTCATAGTAAAAGTTTGAAGGAAATCCATCTAATAGTGTAGGAGGAGTTAGCCGCACAAGAATTTTAACAGACAGCCAGACGGACAGACAGAGAGAAAGCACAACATCAATATGTCTCCCTCCCCTAATCTGGGTCTACACTATTTGTCTAAGTATGGCTAGTCTAACCATCCATAAAATTTCACAAATGTGCCTACAATACTTGAGAAGTTATGCTCCGGACAAAAAATTCTTTCTGAAAAGTAACTAAGGGGAATAACTCCCTCAAATATGAATTTAGAGTTACAACCCTTGTTGACTGCACATCCTCTCATCACCCTCATAATGTGTACCAACAATATCATAAACAGTTTTCAAGAAAATTGCATGTCTCAACAAGATGTGATTGTGAAACACTATGCCCCAACCTTTGATCCTGAAGGATGATCTTGACCTTTGACCTATGGACCAGGGAGTCGAACGCGACACATCATCTTTGTGAGGTGAATATTTGTGCCAGGTTAATTTTGAAATCTATTCACAGATAAAAAAATTACAGAAGGGACACAAAATTTGGGACGGATGGGCAGATGGAAAGACAAGACGTACCGATAGAAGGACGGACAGTGTGATTACTGTATGCCCGCGGTTTGAAAAAATCTACTAAAAAAGAGCATTTACTAGAGAAAAGGAACATTTTAGAATTGTGCTGTTTAGAAACCATTGTGATAAATAGAGTATTTGCTTCTTAGGAAATGCTCTATTTATCACAATGGTTTCAAAATGTGACTTTTACAGAGGCGTAGAAAGGCATATTTATGGAGGAAAGGGTTAAGAGACAAAATATGAAGTTAAAAAGGGGCATAATTCTGTCCAATTTTGAGCAAGAGTTATTAAACATGGAGAAGACTGTCTCCACATAACACTTATAACATGCATTAAGTTTGAAAGTGGTATCAAAAATAGTTTTCAAGAAAACAGCAAATGTCTCGGAAAAAAGTGACGGATGGATGGCGGACGGACGACCGGCGGACAAGGTGATTCCTATATATAGCCCAAACCGTGGTTTGGGTATAATAAGACCTTTCTTATTTAGTATTATGTATCATGATTATTGACTTAAAAAAGAATTTCAATTCAACATAAACTCTTTGAGGATTTTTTTAAATGTTTTTTGCATCTTTGTATTTTGAGGGTGTTTTTTTTCATGTCTTTTGCATCTTTGCATTTTGAGTTACTTTGATATTGAAAGTAATTCTGCTAAAATTATATTTTTCTTTGGGAAACCCCATTAAAGAAGTTGACTGTATACTATTTGTTTCCAGTATGATATTACCTTCAGGTTGTCTTCCATGTAATAATCCCATTTGTAATAATTAAGTTCCAACCACTTTGTAACCATTGAAGTAAAGTTGCACACTTCAAGGTGGCAGCCATCTCTACCCTGGGCTTGTTCAACTTTGTCATAGATTGCTAAACAATGGAGGGCTATCTGCGCACAGATATACATGGTCTGGCCTCTGTCTGTCAGTGTACTATCATTCAGAAGAGTTGTAGAGAACTTGAAGCACATCTCCCACCGGTTTCTGTTTTCCTCACCACTAAAAAATAAAAGAAACTGAAAGACCCAAGAAATTGACTCCTCATATATCATGGTTAAAATGTGTTACCAAATTATATAAAATTCTGTCCACATGCAAAATAAAGTTATAAGCAAGTGTAAAGTTGATAAGTGCATAGGGGCACACACTGGTTTGATAACATATATGCCAGTATAAGCTTTTTTGGCTTCTTGCTCCAACATGAAAAGATCAGAAGGAGTAAGTACCATTAACTTACTTTTCCTGTTAAATATTCATGTAATCAAGAATATTAGTTAGCCAAAATTTTAACTGTCACTAATGTCCTTTGTAAACAGTGTATTCAGTGCCAGAAACAAGTCACTAATGTCCTTTGTAAACAGTGTATTCAGAGCCGGAAACAAGTCACTAATGTCCTTTGTAAACAATGCATTCAGTTCCTGAAAAAAGTCACTAATGTCTTTTGTAAACAGTGTATTCAGTGCCGGACAAGTCACTAATGTCCTTTGTAAACAATGCATTCAGTACTGTACTGGAAACAAGTCACTAATGTCCTTTGTAAACAGTGAATATTCAGTACTGGAAACAAGTCACTATTGTCTTTTGTAAACAGTGTATTCAGTGCCGCAAACAAGTCACCAATGTCCTTTGTAAACAGTGTATTCAGTGCTGGACAAGTCACTAATGTCCTTTGTAAACAATGCATTCAATTCCTGAAACAAGTCACTAATGCCCTTGGTAAACAGTGTACCGGTATTCAGTACTGGAAACAAGTCACTAATGGCCTTTGTAAACAGTGTATTCAGTGCCAGAAATAAGTCACTAATGTCCTTTGCAAATAGTGCATTCAGTTCCTGAAACAAGTCACTAATGTCCTTTGTCAAAGCAGAAACTGATCTTCACAGAAATAATGTGTTTTTATGCATTAAAAATAAGAGTAGACCCAGATCAGACGGCTCCTATAGAAGCTGTCTGATCAGGGTCTGCTCTGTTTGCATTTGACAAGATATAGACTTGATTTTACAGTTTTTATCAAAGCTAAAACTTCTCTTTATGGAAATAACATGTTTTTGCGCATTAGCAAACAGAGTAGACCCAGATCAATTTTTGTCAAAGCAAACAGGTAAAGGGTTAATAGGTGTTTAGAAATAATTCTAGCTCTGGGTGTGAATATCTGATAATAAGTCAATTAAATGGGTCATTAGTTTTTTAAACAATTGAAATTGAGAAGAGTTACTCATTTTTTGAGTAACATTAATTATTGATTGACAATAATTTTGATTAACTTAAGACATTATTTGTTTTAAAAATCAAATTAAAATAAATACAATTAATAGCAAGGAGAAAAGTCTTTATTAAACACCTAAATTTCAACTAAATGCAATTAATGAAGACTATATTACATGACTGGCATAATAAAATTTATTAAAACAATGATCATAATACTTTTTTTTCCAATCACATAAATTAACTGCAGAAACAAACATAACATTGTGCAAAGACCTATGATAACATCTTGCTGTGAAATTCCCTGTGTGGCACCACAAATCACTCACACTACACACTATGGGGTTAATGGGTCAACATTCCTTTCAAAATGCCTTTAATTTTTCGTCTGCAACAAAAAATTATTGTCGTCTGCTTCAATTCTTAAAATAAACTTCCTGCATGACTCATTTTTGTACTTTTACTTTCATTTTTTTGCAAAAATATGGTCAAGATGCCAAACAGTTTGGATCCTGATGAGACACCGCATTATGCGGCCTCTCATCTGGATCCAAACTGTTTGCATAGATAATCACAGTTTCACCACTAGGGTGCAAAGAGTTAACAGTCAGGCATTGACCTGGAGAGATTTTACTGCCCAGTGCTGTAACCTTTTAACTGTAGTTTCTGATGTGAAGAAGTCTATTTAACCCTTAATTTCCCTCATATAAACTTGTTTTCACGCATCTGCAATCAGAGTAGACCCATTTAAGGCGGCTCCTATAGGATCAGGGTCTGCTCTGTTTGCTAATGGAATTTGATAGATCTGTTACTATGCCTTCTAAACAGCTACACTGATCCACCTTCCATATTTCATTATAAATAGATATAGATAGAATAAATACTCAGGAGGTACTAGAATTTGTAATAAACCTCCAATGTTATCTCCCTTTGTCCCTTATGGCTATGCTGATGAGACAAGGGAAATAACTGTGAGGAAACTAGAGGTTTTTGTCACAAAAACGGATGTCTCCCCTCTAATAAAAGCAATATGTAAAGGGAAATCACTAAAAATGTTATGGTCTTGATGAATGATACTTCCCCTCATTATGCGTTTTCCACACTACATTTTTCAAAAAGAAAATGATAACAGTTAATAACTCCAAAAATACTGATACCAGATTAATGGCCCTTGTGCATGACACTTACTTTCATCATGCTCTTTCCAAAAATAAAATGTCATTCCAATAGCATCAGTCGAACAGGAGTTATTGATCATCCAAAAATGTAACAAAGGGCAATAACTCCAAAAGTATTGAAGCCAGAATTATGGCCCTTGTTCATGACACTTTCTCTCATCATGCTCTTTCCATGTATGAAGTTTCAATACGATGGCAAGAGCCATGTAGGAGTTATCGTCCGGACAAGAAAGAATTAAACAAATGTACAAGGGGCAATAACTCTAAATTTATTGAAGCTCGAGTTAAGGATCTTATGCATGACACTTTCTCTTATTATGATCATTCCATGTAAGAAATTTCACTCCAATGGCATGTGTCACATAGGAGTAATCATCCGGACAAAAAATTGTGATTTATTTTACAAAGGGCAATAACTCCAATATTAGTGAAGCCATAGTTATGGACCTTGTGCATGACACTTCCTCTCGTTATGATCTTTCGATATATGAAGTTTCAATCCAATGGCATGAGCCATATAGAAGTTATCGTCCGGACAAAAAAGTGTGATTTTTTTACAAAGGGCAATAACTCCTATATTAGTGAAGCCAGAGTTATGTACCTTCTGCATGACACTTCCTCTCATTATGCTCTTTCCATATATGAAGTTTCAATCAACTGGCATCAGGCATATTGAAGGTATTGTCTGGACAAACAATTGTGATATTTTTTACAAAGGGCAATAACTCCAATATTAGCGAAGCCAGAGTTATGGACCTTGTGCATGACACTTCCTCTCGTCATGATCTTTCCATATATGAAGTTTCAATCCAATGGCATGAGCCATATAGGAGTTATCGTCCGGACAAAAAAGTGTGATTTTTTTTTACAAGGGGCAATAACTCCTATATTAGTGAAGCCAGAGTTATGGACCTTGTGCATGACACTTCCTCTCATTATGCTCTTTCCATATATGAAGTTTCAATCAACTGGCATCAGGCATATTGAAGGTATTGTCTGGACAAACAATTGTGATATTTTTTACAAAGGGCAATAACTCCAATATTAGCGAAGCCAGAGTTATGGACCTTGTGCATGACACTTCCTCTCGTCATGATCTTTCCATATATGAAGTTTCAATCCAATGGCATGAGCCATATAGGAGTTATCGTCCGGACAAAAAAGTGTGATTTTTTTTTACAAGGGGCAATAACTCCTATATTAGTGAAGCCAGAGTTATGGACCTTGTGCATGACACTTCCTCTCATTATGCTCTTTCCATATATGAAGTTTCAATCAACTGGCATCAGGCATATTGAAGTTATCGTCCGGACAAAAAGTGTGACGGACAGACAGACAGACGGACGGACGTACCAACAAATGGGTAGTTGTGTGACTTTTTCCTTTGATCTTTTCTTGTGGGACTAGTCCCACAAGAAAAACTATTTTTGGCTCTAACTTTGGAAAAGAATGATCTGGAAGCTAACCCTAACCCTATGTCCCACAACTGGCCAGGTTAATGTCACAAGAAATGGCCAGGTTAATGTCACAAGAGATGGCCAGGTTAATGATTTTACTTGTGTGACTAGTTAGAAAAAGTCACACAACTACCCATTGGTGAGTGCGGACAGACAGACAGACAGACAACTCTCACGAAAACAATATGTCTATATAAATATGGGGGGAGACATAATTACTAAGGGGGAAACTTTTTAACTGTAGTTTCTGATGTTAAGAAGTCTAAAGCCCCAGGGTGAGACCATTTTTGACCCAGGGGTCATTATTTGAACAAACTGGGTAGTGGTATATTAGGTGATGCTTCATACCAAAGATCTTAGCTCTAGATTATGTGGTTTCAGACAAGATGATTTTTAAAGGTTTTCCTATATAAGACTATGTAAATATTACAAGCCCCCGGGGCAGGGCCATTTTTGGCCCGGGGTCATCATTTGAACAGACTTGGTAAAGGACCATTAGATGATGCTACACAAAAATATCAAAGCTCTAGAAATTGTGATTTCAGAGAAGATTTTTAAAGATTTAAAAAAAACAACCTTTAAAAGTATTGGGGCGGGGCCATTTTTTGTCCAGGGGTCATGATTTGAACAAAATTCATAGAGGACACCCTAAGGTACATTTCCGTGAAATTTGGTTGAAATCCTCCCCGTGGTTTAGGAAAAGAAGTCATTTAAAATAAAAGTGAACAGACGGACGGACAGACGACAGACGACGGGTGGTCACAATAGCTCACCTTGAGCCTTTAGCTCAGGTGAGCTAAAAAGCAAATGTCCAAGAAAAACGCGAGTGACAGCCGGACGGACAAGGCAATTCCTATAGCCCCCACCACAAGTGGTGGGGGTTTAATGACATGACAGAATATATAACAAAGGAGATTCCTTACTCAGGGAAATGCGCCTGAAGTTGTTCCAAGAAGAGTAAAGCACATGCCTGCACTGTCTGGAAAAGAAAAAATTCACACATTTAATATATTTTATGCCAATTCAGACTCGGAAATGAATAAGATTCAGAGCAAAATGATATTTTATTTAACCCTTTACTACATGAATAATTACAGTAAAACTCCGCCTTACATCCACCCCGAAAACACAACCACTCCACTAATGCGAGTCTTTACCCAAGGGACAGAATTTTTTCACTGTACATTTTATTTAAACACAAACTCTGATAACACAGGCACCCGACTAATCCACTAATATGACCACTTAATTAGTCCAATTTGTGTATATCCTACTGTTTTCACACCTACTATTAAGGGCAGCTGGTCATCGATCAAAAACTAATTGAGCCAAAGACACATCTGTGTGTACAGCATATTATGCAACTGATTAGAACACTTTGTGATTGTCATAAATGTGTGATAGGCAGTTGCGGCTATTTAATTGGTTATGCAAACTGAGAAATACAGTGTATGTTGAAACAAGTTTTTACAAGGCATGAATTAAGGGATAACAAGATAAGATTTGAGTACATGTAATTGATTGGTTCACTATTATTTTTCTCTTTGTGTTTGCCGTAAACATGTAAAAGGCAGTCACGGCTGTATACAGTGCTCCCTCCAAACAATGACACTTTTCCGATACACATAAAAGTGTCGTTGAGGGGTGTTGTTGTTGGGAGGGAACACTACACAGATGTATTTTGACAGATGGATGGTTGGGATGATGATTTAATAAACAGGTAGATAGATAGACAGATTTACAGACAGAAAGACCAGTTTAGAATTCATAACAAAATGTATCCCTTCGTCCATGAATCGCAATCTGGACGTTGAAAAATGAACGTGTGATTAGGTTTACCAGGAGTAGAAATGTTTCTTCTGAGAAAACTTGACGAAAACGAAATAAAAATTATTATGCATTTATGTTCAAATTTGACAACAGTACTGTTGCCATGAAGAATTTTTAGTTTCTAAGTTCATTTTATGACCCTGCTCAATTGAAATTTATTTCTGTCACATGATCTTTTTTCTAGAAGTGACAAATCGAACGCCTCTACGGTTATCATTCTGAAACAAGAGAGAAATAAACTAATTTAACCGATAAGATTTTTATAACTTATAAATATAGAAAACATGTTTCTCAATTGAAATTCAGTACATATTTTCCTAATCAGTCATACACAACAGTATATAGGGGCCAGTGTGTCATAATGGATTTACACATGAATTGTTGCTCGAGTCGCACAACGGATTAGCTATGGTTGACTGAATTGCTCGGAGTTAGTAAGGTGACAGGCAGCCATTAATTACATAAAGATTAGTGTCATGGGGATCAACAATCTTTTACATGTTTGGTTGCTTTTGTTCAGTGTTCTGAAAATTACGTTCAGCTGAAGTACCGTTGAAGGGAGGTAAATGTTAATGTCAGGCTACAAATCTACATACCGTTTGCCGTTGTATAGAGGTATTGTTCGCGGGAGGGAGTTTTACTTGAAAATCCTCTGGGGGGGGGGGGGGGGGGGGGGGGGGGGAAATAGACGCTGTCGTTATGGGGAGGGAACCGTTGTTGAGAGGTGACGTTAATGGAAGGAGCACTGTAACTGATCATTCAAACTGAGGAAAAAGGGTAGAACAAGGGTTTAAGGCATGAATTATATTATAAGAATGTAAGATTTGATTAAATGATTGATTCACTGTTGTTTTAGAGTCAATTGCACCTTTGATTGACAGGTTAGATTAAAACAGATATGAACACTGTTTTTGCATTTATTTACATGCCTTTATTACATATACATGTATTTTGAGAGAGAGAGAGAGAGAGAGAGAGAGAGAGAGAGGGGAGAGAGAGAGAGAGAGAGAGAGAGAGAGAGAGAGAGAGAGAGAGAGAGAGAGAGAGAGAGAGAGAAATGGGGGTCTTCTCACTACATGAATATGAGCACTGAAACTTGAGACCACCCCGCTATTAAGACCACCTTTGTCCAGTCCCATGGGTTGTCTTAATTGAGGGGTTTTAGTGTATTTAAGAATGTATATGACTTCATGAATATTAACAGAACTAGAAAACTTACTAAGAGAGGGCCCTGTAATCAAGGGAAGATAACTCTATGCATAGTGCTCTGATTAAAAGAAAAAAACAATGCGTCTTCGACTGATAATACTAAGCATATGCCCCTAATATGAAACCAGTAAGTGAAGTACTGTTTGAGTTATCGCGTCACATCAAAAGTGTTGACGGACAGACTGACGGATGGACAGACAGACAGACAGAAAATGTGATGACGGTCTCCTGCATTTTCAATGCAGGGCCCTAATTATTATTTTTGCACATGAAAAAACAGCTTTCCCCTATAAAAATCATACACAACTATAGTATCTTGAGTTTATCTAAAGTATCTTTGAGACTGGAAAAAATACACACTGAATAATGTTTGATGAGCTTTTCACATTGTTAAATACAGTAGCTCGCAAGGATGTATGATGAATTTGGGCCTCATATTTGTGCGAGCTAGGGGAATAATCTCTGTTGCAAAAGCTATCTTAGTGAAGTGAAAACAATATAACAATAGGGTGGTTTCAAAACAATTAAACAAGTGTTCATGTGCTTTCTTACTTACATAGTATCAACTTAAACATACTTTGAGACAAGTAAATTTGGTGGGGGATTGGACTGAGAGCACTGTTAAAATTCCAGCAGTTTTTCAGTTGGGTAATAGACTAAGTGTACCATTACCGAAGAGTACCAGGCCCAAGCATAACATTTCCTGGTCGAAGCGTACCACTACATAAATTATAATAGGATAAAGGCCACATTACACTAAATTATTATATTATAATTCTTGAGTTAGGCAAAAGGTTTATATATATATATATCAGTGTTTTGTCACTCAAATCATTTTATCTTTGATCAATACATGGAATTATCCCAATATGCTGGATAGGTGTATGTGTTGCTCCTAATTCAGTTCTTAATTCAGAGTATGCCCATAGATTTTGTGAATTTTGACCACATTTTTGGTCTTTAGGAACTTGTACGTGTCTAGGATATGGCTAAACCGAAAGTCGATTATAAGCATACATGAACTGAAACCAGACATATATAGTTCCATAAATAAACAGAGCAGAAGCTGACCAAATGACTCCTACAGGAGCTATCTGATCTAGGACTACTCTGTTTGAAAAGGAATCAAAAGCATCTCTATTAGGTAAATGGTTATTTATGTATAAACTGAAGAACATAATATCAACCAAGGAACAAGTCAGTAATAGCTAGAAATGTGTCCATAGGACACTAGTATCCCCACTTCATATTTTTGTTACAGAAAGTATGGGCCATAATCATGTATGCAACGACTGAAGCAATTGACATGGCTATCATACTTGACCAAGATATAACAGCCAAAAACATGTGTGTAATGTTTGATGAGATTTGGATAAATACTTTCCAAGAAAGAGTCAGGACAAGATATTTCTCAAGTCATTTATGCAAATAAAGGGTCGCAACTCCTAAACGACTCAAGGAATTTACATGATTCTCGAACTTGACCCAGATATAATGGCCACAAACATGTGTGTCAAGTTTGGTGTGGATTGGACAAATACATTCCAAGAAAGAGTCCGGACAAGATATTTTTAAAGTCATTTTTGCAAATAAAGGGCCGCAACTCCTAAATGACTAAAGCTATTTACATGTTTATTGATCTTGACCAAGATATAATAACCACAAGCATGTGTGTAAAGGTTGGTGAGGATTGGACAATTGTTTCCAAGAAAGAGCCTGGACAAATTCAAGATGTGCATACGGATGGACAGAGGGACATACAGACAAGGGCAAGCCTATATGCCACCACTGTGTGTGGGCATAATAAACCAGTAATTACTCTAAAGATATTAAACACTTCACTATATAATAACCATAATTAGAAAGCTGTTTCAAGCCTTGATATCTATTTTTAACAGTATGAAAATGCATTTAACCATTTCCTCAATAAATACGCCTTTCTACGCTTCTGTAAAAGTCTTTTTTTTTAAGCAGGTTATGATAAATAGAGCATTTGTTCCATAGGAGCAAATACTCTATTTATCACAATGGTTTCTAAACTACACAAGTCTATAGCGTTCATTTTCTCTAGTAAATGCTCCTTTTCAGTAGATATATTCATTGAGGTTAGGTCTAAAATAGCCTATGTGGAAATGGGTTTAATGAAGTTTATTGGAGGATGGGGTACTAAATATCTAAAGCATGTGCCTACAATGATCAATCCACAACAGATTTCTTACAGACACAGAACTAACTTTTGGTTATTTTGTTCATGCAAAGTTCTATGGTATATCATTTGTCACATCTGTTTACTATAAACAATATGGCCATGAATGGCCCATGATGACTCTTAATCGTTAACCTGGATCTATAGGTAACCTGAGTCAACAAGCTGTGTGAAAAAGGAATTTTTTGTAAGTAAAATTAATTTAACCCTTTCCCTGTTTGATATTTTTTCCAAATTACCTACAGAATATTCATGGACAAAATAGTTATAATGAAATATGGAAGACAGAACATTGTAGTCATTTAAGAAACTAAGTCAACAGATCAATCAAATTCCATTAGCAAACAGAGAAGACCCTGATCAGACAGTTCCTATAGGAGTTGTCTGATCTGGGTCTATTCTGTTTGCAGATGCCTGAAAACATGTTTATATGAGGGAAAGGGTTAATTAGTAAAACTCACCTGCTGTAAAGCTTGAATTTTATGTTTCCAGCTTACTATTTACAATTGTAAAATGAAAGACCCATAAATTCTGGTACAAACCAGGCCGTACACATCCATATTGTTACTTTATTCAAAAGGTAAACAACTAGAGTGGGGTGAGAGGCAGGACTCTGTTTACAGCAGGTAAATTCAAATTATATTTTACTTTTGATTTTAATCTACCAGTAATTTTCACAAGCATAGTAAACTTCCTTTCCTTGAAAGCATTTCTTTCCTTTGCATTCCCTGTGAACCCCCTGATGAAGTGCAGGGGAGATCTGAGTTTGAGCAGCTACTAGTCAACTCAACAGATT
Organism: Azorinus chamasolen; assembly: GCA_963576725.1. Lineage (NCBI taxonomy): Eukaryota > Metazoa > Mollusca > Bivalvia > Cardiida > Solecurtidae > Azorinus > Azorinus chamasolen. Next base: position 2,457,722 of record OY755246.1, read on the forward strand.
ATTTGATTGCCTAGCAGAAGATGGAAGATAGAAGGAGAAGAGTTCCTCCATTATGCTGCCCTGAGAGTACCATCCACAGGGGTATCATTTTCAAAGGCATAACAAGTAGAAAGTAGAAAAAAAAACTCTTTCAGACAACAAGGCATGGATTTCACATTGATACTCAGCCAAAACTAAGATCATGTGAAAAAGAGACTCATGTTAGATGTTACATGGAAGCTTAAAGAAGAGGTTCAAGGAGATTTCATGAAACCCCAGAGAACACAAGATAGCTCACACTTAGGAGCCAAAGAAGCTGGACTTATGGAAGTTAGACCATGAAAACTCAATATAAGAAAAATAAGAGGGCCATGAGGCCCTGAAGCGCTCACCTGAGATAACCCCAGGGCAGGGCCATTTTTGACCTCAATAAATCATTTGTAAAACCTTGATAGAGAACCACAAGGCAAAGCAGTATGCCATTAATTAAAGGTCTAAGCCTTATGGTTTCAGAGAAAAATAATATTTTATATTTTTTCCCATAAAAAACTGATAAGCCCTGAGGCAGGGCCAAGTTTCGCACAGTGCTCAGGGTCGTATGTTGAACACTCTTGGCAGAGGACCACAAGCCACAGCTACGTATTTGTAGAGGACCATTAGATCATGTTACATACCAAACATAAAAGGTCTAGGCCTTACAGTTTCAGTAGATTTTTAAAGATTTTCCAATGAAAAACTGATAAGCCCTTGGGCAGGACTATTTTTGGTCGGGGTCATAATTTGAACAATCTTTGAAGAGGACCATAAGATCATGCTACATACCAAACATCAAAGGTCTAGGCCTTACAGTTTCAAAGAAGAAGATTTTTAAAGATTTTCATATGAAAAACTGATAAGCCCTTGGGCGGGGCCATTTTTGGCCCGGGGGTCATAATTTGAACAACCTTTGTAGAGGACCATAAGATCATACTACATACTAAATATCAAAGGTCTAGGCCTTACAGTTTCAGAGAGGAAGATTTTTAAAGATTTTCCTATGAAAAACTGGTAAGCCCTTGGGTGGGGCCATTTTTGTCCCGGGGGTCATAATTTGAACAACCTTTGTAGAGGACCATAAGATCATGCTACATACCAAATATCAAAGGTCTAGGCCTTACTGCTTCAGAGAAGATGTTTAAAGATTTTCCTATGAAAAACTGATAAGCCCTTTGGCGGGCCATTTTTGGCCCAGGGGTCATAATTTGAACAATCTTTGTAGAGGACCATAAGATCATGCTACATACCAAATATCAAAGGTCTAGGCCTTACAGTTTCAGAGAAGAAGATTTTTAAAGATTTTCCTATGAAAAACTGATAAGCCCATGGGCGGGGCCATTTTTGGTCTGGGGTCATAATGTGAACAACATTTCGTTCCCCCTAGCCACTGATGCTTTTGACAAAATTCGCTATAATCGAGTCAGCAGTTTCAGAGGAGATGTTGTTTGAAAATGTGGTCGGACAACGGACGACAGACGACGGATGCCGGACACATCACGGTCACAATAGCTCATCCTGTAAATTGCCTCATAGCCAAACTGAGATGTTTAATAAACCAGTTGGAATAGATCTTCAGCTAAGCATTAAAGATAGTGTTCTCGGAGTTTCTACTAGCCCAGAGAGATTTAATACGAACAAAGCATAAAGTGTCTCTTTCTGAGGGAATTTCTGGTAAGTAAGAGATAGATAGGAAACTTGATCATGTGTTGGGCTAGATGGATGACATGGCCCCTCTGGAATAAGAAGTTGTCCCTACAAGAAAATCACCTGTGCAGGTTGCAATGAATTCCAGCAGGTTGCTGAGCCAAGATCATTTGGACCAGAAGGGAGCCACAAGAAATACATTGAATGACAAGCTCCAAATCTTATGCAGTGAGTATGAATGAAGGTAAGGTGTCTATTTGCCAGGTTGCAGGATCCAAAACTGGAAAGACATACATAAACAAGATGTGTTTGCAGGGCCTTCGCTGGCGGTCGCCAAAATTGCCATTTGTGAAAATATTCATAATCTGGCAATAAAAAAATCAAATCTGGCGAATGTTGTGGCGAAAGACAATTTTGCAGATTTTGCTGAGAAATACTGACCCATTTTAGCTCTCTCATTCAATTATCGCCACTTCTTCTGTTTGTGTGCAAAGCGTGTCAGTTGTTTACGCAAGTATTATCAGGGAAATTCCTCCTGCAGGCACCGGAAATCCTAACTTGTGTGTGAAAAACACGATTCTACCTGGTTCCCAATTTGTGCCCTGTTACTTGTAAGCAAACAGAGCAAACCAGTAATGTCAAAAGATGGCAACGTTGTTTACAAGTTCAGCAGTGGGCAATTTGATTTCTTCTTGTGGCATGTTAATTACTCAAGACAGGGAACTGACACCTAAGATTATGTGACAAAGAGATTAAAGAACGACTAACAAGGCAATTAATTGGATCTGGTTTGCGATTATCTCGGGCAATTTGGGTCAGATCGGACTTTGTAGATCCACTATTCAGGCTACAGTGTTAGTTCTCAGTTTGATAATTGGAAGTAAATTAATCTAATGTGTATCGTGTGTCCAATTATATATTAACGATATATTTTATGCTTTTAGTCTGTTAATACACAGTTTCAACAAATTTACATTGCAAATTGACTATATTTTTTGTCATCTGCTGCTGATGTCCCAGCAGCTGGGGTAGGCAGCAGGCGGCTAGTTCGTCTAAAACGCGATCTCCATGTAGCTCTGTCGAGTGGATCGAGTTCACCAAGGCTGCATAGGCTAATATCAGCATTTACACAGTCTGACCATGACTTTCTTGGTCTGCCGCGCACTCTTGAAGATGGCACCTTCATATTGGTGACAGACTTGATGCAAGATGAGGAACGAACCACGTGTCCATACCATCTAAGACACCTAGAGCGTAGAGCATCTGTTACTTCCTGCAGGCCCAACCTTGTGCTCAACGTATCGATGGATATATCATCTTGGGACTTGACGCCACAGATCCATCGAATCATTGATCGGTCATTTCTGCGGAGCTGTTGTAAGTCTGGAGCTGTCGTAGCCCATGTTTCGCTTCCATGCAGAAGTGCAGCGTGGACACAGGCGTCAAAACTTTCCCACGAATCAAGAGGGATATGTGCTTGGATGTAAGAATTGGCAGAAGCTTCTTGAATTTTCCCCAGGTGGTAGCACATCTGGTTATATTGGCAAGTGAGCATCCACCACCAGCACACAACATGTCACCAAGATAGCAGAAGCTGGCTTCAACATCAAGCAGAGTTCCATCTACATATGCTTGTGTGACTGGTCTGTCGTCTATTGGACGTGACTACCCACAACATCTTGGACAGACATAGTTTGAAGTCTGCCCTGAATACCACTGCATTTCTTGTGCATCCAGAATGAGTATTTCGAGCACTTGATGGCATTAACTCCAACACCGCTCCGACAGACAGCACAGGGGAATGCACCAGAGTCACGGAGGACATCAAGACCAGGTTCAGTGATCATGAGCTTAGTTTTCTTCATGTTGACTCTCAGTCCCTTGCTCGCCATACCCGCCTTCCACGCCCTGAGTTTTGACATGCATTCTTCCAGAGGGTCTGCTATAACTGCAAGGTCATCGGCATACAGGAGCTCCCATGGCACACCGGTGCGGAACTCACATGAAAGTGCTTCCAGTACCAAGATGAAGAGGAGGGGACTGAGGACGGATCCCTGATGCACTCCAACTCCTACACCAAACTCCTCGCTATACTGCCCACTGACTCGCATACGACTCCTAACATTGGTGTACATGCCCTGGATGACACGTACAGCCCACTCCTCCATACCCAGACTCCTCAAGGCCCACCAAAGGACTTTCCTAGGAACGCGGTCGAAAGCCTTCTCCAGGTCGACAAAGGCTAGATACAGTGGCTTGTTTGCAGTGATGTACTTCTCCTGCAGTTGGCGTATAATGAAAATTGCATCTGTGGTGCCCTGACCAGGCACAAAGCCGAACTGCATCGAGTCGTTGTTCACCATTCTGCGGATGGAAGTGTCTAGCACATGCTCTAACAACTTCATAGCTTGATCTGTAAGCTTCAGACCACGGTAACTGCTGCGATCGAGGGCATCACCTTTCCCCTTGTAGAGATTAATGATGCAACTCTCCTCCCAGTCCTTTGGAATCACACCATCACTGAAGACTACCTCTGCCAAGTCCCTCAACAACACAATGCTCTCCTCACCTGCTGCTTTCATCATCTCAGCAATGATACCTGACGGACCAGCAGCTTTGCCACATTTCATTTTGCTGAGAGCTTTGCATATTACATCCAAAGTGGTGGGGGAGGGCCTTCCACAGGAGCAACCTCAGGAGGTAGGTCACTCGGCCACTCAAACTCGACATTAAGCAACTTAGCATAGTGCTCAACCCAAACCTTCATCTTCTGCTCCTCGCTGAGAGATATCTCATCCGCATCATTCCTAACACACTTCTCTCCCACAACACCTGGTTTGACCTGTCCATCTGTTTGGCAAGTTTAAAGATGCTTCCATCATTTGGTGAGATGTTGGCAAACTTCTCCTTTTCGGCGTCCAGCTTAGCCTGCCAGACTACCCTTTTGGCCACATGTTTAGCCTCATAAAGGAAATACATATACATGTATAACAGAAACATTACATATTTCTTTGCATAACTTTTAACTGTACAGAAAAGACCATTTTTTATCTTTGTTAGTGTTTAAAAAGTTATTTTTAATTTAGAATATATATTTGTTCAGAAATTATTTGTTTGCAGTAAAAGTAAAAACAGGTTTGAAATTTCAAGTTATTTATCTTATGAAGCAAATTATCTGAAATCAATACAAGAGTGTTCGGAGGAACATGTGTGTCACCTGCTCGCAGCTGACACAAAAACTTATTTTTAATATGAAAAAGGGGAATAACTCAAAATATATTGATGCTAGAGTTGTGGCCCTTGTGCATGACACTTCCTCTCATCATGCTTGTTCCATGTGTGAAATTTGAAAGCTCTATAATGATTAGTTTAGAAATGACGGCAAAAAAAGAAAGTGTGATGGACAGACAGACAGACAGAAGACGGAAGTGATCCCTAAGTGACGGCAGGTGACACAATAAAACTGAATGGAAATTAGCAGAGACATATACATACATGTATGTATATGTCTCTGAAATTTGTGAAAAATTCAATACTTAATTGTACACTTATCATTTGTTTTCTCTGGCTTACCATGAGTTTTGTTAGTACCAAGGGAAGGTTAATATTGTTTACAGATAAAAGTAAATTATTTGTTTCATTTGTTTGTTTAATTTCAGCTCTTCAAGTGGGGAAGAGAAATCCTAGGCTTCAGATACTACTCCATCATCAATAAGAAGTGACCCTAAAATGTTCACCTGCAGCTAAAGCATCAAATGTAATGCAGAGCGCCAGCAAGGCAGACCATGGCTACATGCTGAAGTTGATTCAAGACTGCCACCAGCCTGATCAGACCCATAGGGGTCAACACAGTCTTATGTTGACATAAACTGTTACTATTATCAAAATGAATAAAGGAAATTTAAACATACACAAGTTGGTTATGTTGGTTACACATTTCAAGCATAAACAAAGGTTTCATGACGTAGAATCTGAAGGAAAACTTTGGCTCTAACTTTGGCTCGAACAGATCCAAATTGGCGCAACAAAATTCTTATTTGGCACAAGTTTTTGTCTAATTTGGCGAAAGTGATGCCGCAAAGAAAAAACAAGAGGGTCATGATGGCCCTAAATCGCTCACCTGGTTACTATAGACTTATGCATACACTGTATTTCTATGTAAACATTAGTTAGCTTCAGATTGGGGCCAATATGAAACCAAGGGCCATAAATTTAGGCCTGGAGGTTAAAATTTGAACAATCTTAATAAGGGAACATTAGATGATGCTTCATATAAATTTCAAAGGTCTGGGCCTTACAATTTCACAGAAGGAGATTTTTAAAGATTTCCTATGAAAAACTGATAAGCCAGGGGCAGGGCCAATTTGGTCCAGGGATCATAATTTGAACAATCTGGGTAGAAAACCATTAGATGATACTACATACCAAATTTCAAAGGTCTAGGCCTTACAGTTTCGGAGAAAAAGATTTTTTTAAGATTTACCTATAAAAAACTGATAAGCCATGGAGCTGGGCCACTTTTGGCTCTGGGGTCACAATTTGAACAATCTTGGTAGAGCCAATTTGAACAATCTTGGTAAAAATCATTAGATGATGCTACATACCAAATATCAAAGGACTAGACCTTATGGTTTCAGAGAAGAAGATTTTTAAAGGTTTTCCTATGAAAACTGATAAGCCCCAGGGCGGGCCATTTTTGGTCTGGGGGTCATAATTTGAACAATCTTTGTAGAGGACCATTAGATCATGCTACATACCAAATATCAACAGTCTAGACCTTATGGTTTCAGAGAAGAAGATTTTTAAAGGTTTTCCTATGAAAAACTGATAAGCCCCAGGGCGGGCCATTTTTGGTCTGGGGGTCATAATTTGAACAATCTTTGTAGAGGAGCATTAGATGATGCTACATACCAAATATCAAAGTTCTAGGCTTTACGGTTTCAGAAGAAGATTTTTAAAGATTTTCCTATGAAAAACTGATAAGTCCCGGGGGAGGGCCATTTTTGGTCCAGGCGTCATAATTTGAACAATCTTTGTAGAGGACCATTAGATGATGCTACATACCAAATATCAAAGCTCCAGGCTTTGTGGTTTCAGAAGATGTTTAAGTAAATTGTTGATGTTGCACGGCACACGTTGCACGACGCCGGACACCGGAGACATCCCTCTCTGTGCCAGGTGAGCTAAAACACCAGGGAAGGCCCTGTGTTTGTGAAACACTATGCCCCGGCCAATTTGACCTTTGACCCTGAAGGATGACCTTGACCTTGACATGTTACCCATCAAAATATGCAGCTTCATGAGATACACATGCATGCCAGATATCAAGTCTCTATCTCTACTGGTTCAAAAGTAATGGCCAATGTTAAAGTCAGTGATTTGACCTATATATTTCACCTCTGGCCTTTTAGGATGACCTGGACCTTGACATGTCACCAATCAAAATGTGTGGCTTTGTATGATACATATACATGCCAAATATCAAGTCTCTATCTGTACTGGCTCAAAAGTTATGACCAATGTTAAAGTTCCTGACAAACAAACAAAAAAAACAGACAGGGCAAAAACAATATGCCCCTCCCACCCTTCCCCCAGATCTGATCTGAAAAAAAATGAATCTGGTGACTGTCCAAGCTGAGTGAGGATAAGACTGATAACAGGCCACTCTGATAGGGGAGTTTCATGACTGGACAGGCTGTCTGCCAAAAAAAAACTTGGATAACCTACACAATGCTTGACCTAAAGCCTAAACCTAGTCTACTTGAAAAATTTAATTCTATGTGCCATCTAAAGGGTTATTATGAGAAAATCTTAGCCATTAGCCTCCTGAGCAAAGTGATAATACATAAATAGATGCTCACTCATTTTATAATCCTTTCTCCATTAAATACTCAAGGCAGAAAAAATGACATCAAGAATATTTATTAGTACATTTTTTTATTATGGCATATGTTTACCGTTTTTGGTAAAGACAGAAACTGTAAAATAAAATCTATTATAATTTCATACACAAACAGAGCAGACCTTGATACTACTGGATACATCTGCTCTGGGTCTACTCTGTTTGCAAAGGTGTGAAGAGCATCTGTATGAGCGAAAGGGCTAATAACAGATTAATATAGATTACTAAAATAATATATATCCTTTGAAAGAGTATATATATATCAAAATGAAATGACCTTTTACTAGACATCTTAATATAATCAATTAAACAGTTTGCAAATTTATTACAGGTCCACCTATAATATTAACAGGTAAGATTAACTTGGAATATTCACCTTTTCATCTGATGTCATGTAATCTGATGTCATGTAACCATATCCATATCCATAGATCAACTGTGGTCTTGTCACTCTAAGAAAGTAGATCAGTGTTGCAATACAAACTTCTACAGGAATTTTCTTTGTTTTTATGGCAGTCTCAAGGTGTCTCAGGTCTATTGTTGCCATCAGTGTTCTTGGGAGAAAAAGGTCCATCTTGAAATTTGGCTCCAGCCGCTCAATCATTTTGTCCACTGGTCTGTATTATAGAAAGATTTCTTAAGGTTACAGCTAAATGTAGCATTTTCCGTTACATTTAGACATAAAATGCTTTTCAAACTAATTTCAGAAAACAATTAGTAGTTGCTTATCTTCAAATTTTCCCCTTTCATTGTTTTCCAGTTCTCAAATTAACATCATTTGTGTAGTGATTTCCAAATTTCAGTAGGATTGATGCATAACTGTATAAACTAGACCTATTACTAAAGGTGATGGAATACCCTTGCTCAGCTGCCTTGAACGCAAATCAAATCAGGTTGTGCCATGGACAGACAGACAGACAGACCAACCGACCGAACAACACGCTGATTGACTCCTATATACCCTCTCTCAAACTTCGCTTGCAAGGTTATAAACAAGAAATGTCGACACGACATCAAACCGGGTTTTCCTTCACTATTAACTGGTGATTTCTAAGTTCAAAGGTGCATAACTCCCAGAACAAGAAATGTGTCACAGTATGTGACAAATGCCCCCAAAGCAAAGCACTGACAATATGCGTTTTGTAAGCAGGCCTGCAATATGCAACTACAAAATGAAAGTAAATATTGCATAGAATCTTTTTTTCATATTTGAGGTCAGAGGTCAAGGTCATGGCCACATGACCTACAAAAAGTATGCAACATTCCACCATCCGAAGATGAACTCATACACCATATTTAGTGATCCTAGCTGATTCGGTGTAAGATGAAAAGCTTTTTTGTAAATGAAGTCAAAGGTCAAGGTCATGGTCACACTGACCTATAAATAGTATGCGACACTCTGCTATCCCAAGGTCTACTCACAAACCATATTTGGTGATCCTAGCTGAAGTAGTGTAGAAGATATAATCCGGACAAGCCTTTTTTTAAAATGAGGTCAAAGGTCAAGATCATGGTCACATTAACCTATAACTAGTATGTGATCCCAAGACGAACTCACACACCACATTTGGTGATCCTAGCTGATTCTGTGTAGGAGGTAAGTTCAAGACAATTTTTGTAAATGAAGCCCAAGGTCAAGGTCACATTGACATATAATAGTATGCGACACTCTGCCATCCTAAGATGTACTCACACACACACACACCATATTTGGTGATCTGAAGTAGTGTAGGAGATATGCTCCGGACAGGCTTTTTTTGTAAATGAGGTTAAGGTCACATTAATCTAAAATTAGTATGCAACACTCCGCCATCCCAAGACGAACTCACATGCCATATTTGGCGATCCTAGCTGATTCGGTATAGGAGGTATGCTTAAGACGAAATTTCTTTTCTAAACAAGGGCATGTTGTATTGCTATGCAAGACATGAGTCCCCCACTGGACTGAAAAAAACCCTCCACTCTCCCCACCCCACCCACCCATGGTGTGGTTGACCATGGTATATACATGACCACCTGAATGGTATTAGTACCTACTTTCATACATTGAATCAGTAAATAAAAAGTTATTGTCCCAACAAGAAAATATGAAAAAGGGAAGTAACTCCAAAAATATTGATGCTAGAGTTATTGCCCTTGTGCATGACACTACACATCATCATGCTTGTTCCATATGAGAAGTTTCAAATCAATTGAACCAGTACATAGAGTTATTAACTGGACAAGAAAATATGAAAAGGGGAATAACTCCAAAAATATAGATGCTAGTGTTATGGCCCATGTGCATGACCCTACCCCTCATCATGCTTGTTCCATATGTGAAGTTTCAAATCAATTGAACAAGTAGATAAAGCGTTACTGTCCGGACAAAAAAATATGGAAAAGGGGAATAACTCCAAAACTATTGATGCTAGAGTTATGGCCCTTGTGCATGACACTACTCCTCATCATGCTTCTTCGATGTGTGAAGTTATAATGAATTTGGCCTAACTTTGTAGGAGATATGGCTCGGACACGAAGCGTGACGGACGAACTGACAAGAAAATACGAAAAAGGGGAAGAACTCCAAAAATATTGATGCTAGAGTTATTGCCCTTGTGCATGACACTACCCCTCATATGATTGTTCCATATGAGAAGTTTCAAATCAATTGAACCAGTAGATAGAGTTATTGTCCGGACAAAAAAATATGTAAAAGGGGAATAACTCCAAAAATATTGATGCTAGAGTTATGGCCCTGCATGACACTACCCCTCATCATGCTTCTTCAATGTGTGAAGTTGTAATGAATTTGGCATAACTTTGTAGGAGATATGGCCCGGACACGAAGTGTGACAGACAGACAGACAGACGGACGAACAGAAGGACAGACGGAATTGAGCAAACCTATAGTCCCCCAACTGCTAACCGGTGGGGGACTAATAAAGCCCAAGGTCACATTGACCTATAAATTGTATGCGACACTCCGCCGTCCCAAGATGTACTCACACATCATATTTGGTGATCCTAGCTGAAGTAGTGTAGGAGATATGCTGAGGACAAGCTTTTTTTGTAACTGAGGTCAAAGGTCAAAGACACATTGACCTAAAATAGTATGCAACATCCGCCATCCCAAGATGAACTCGCACACCATATTTGGTGTTCCTAGCTGATTCCGAAAAGGAGGTATTCTCCGGACAAGTGTTTTTGTAAACAAGAGGGCCTGAAAGGCCCTGACATTGCTCACCAGACAATCAGTGGAGAAGATTTTCAAAGTTTTCACTATGTGTTTCTAGAGAAAACTACCCGGCCCTGGGGCAGGCAAATTTTGACTCAAGGGGCATAATTTATGTAACTTTTGTAGAGGACCTCAAGTGAAGAAAATTTAAGAAAATGTAAATGAAAACATATAGCAATGTCAATCTAAAGAAGGGCATGTATAAAAGTATGTGTACCCTCTCCCTGGGCAAATTGGTTGAATTTCAGAAAGAATATATTAATCTATACTTTCAGATATTTGATAATTTCATTACACCTTCATGAGTTATTATTATTCATATCTTATTTTATTTTCAACCCTTCCCCTGTTCTATGTTTATTCAAAATTTAAATATCTACTGAATATTCATGGACAAACTAGTTATAATGAAATATGGAAGGTGGGACAGTGTAGCCATTTTAGAAAGTAAAGAAACATCTTTCAAATTCCATTGACAAACAGAGCGGACCCTGGTCAGACAGCTGCTATAGGAGCCATCTGATCTGGGTCTGCTCTGTTTGCAAATGTGCGAAAAGCTGTTAACATGAGGGAAAGGGTTAGTAAAGAATGAATGAATGAATGGTGTTTTACGGCCCATCGACACTGATGGTCATATCGAGCAGAACAATGTAAATAAAAGTATAATATGAAACCAAATAGAGACAATCTCACTTGATTATGTACATGTCGGAAAGGGTTAGTAAACATATTATAAGTATATTGTACACAAAATGAAAATAATGTAATGCAATTTGCACTATATCATATCATAAGCAAACAGCAGATTGAACAGATGGCTACCACATAAGCCATCTAATCTGGATCTACTCTGTTTGCAAAGGTGTAGAAAGGCCTATTTATGGAGTAAAGGGTTAATTGTCCTAATTAATGTGCAACAGGCGAGATCTTAATATAACAATTTTCTTTGTTTGGGTCTGCAATATTACTGCAGATTTACTACCAACAAGGGAGGCAATCCAGTTGTTATCAAAAAGGGTGATAACCTACCTTTTAATGTATGCCAAAAATAGACACCAGTAAATGTATGCCAGTCTCCCTTAATTGGCTTGCAACTGCAAGCTTGTTGCAAACTTAATCCTAGCCTGGGTTAGCTAGCACTTAGCCCTGGTTATATACAAGTTTAGTGAACCAAGAAAACCCATCCATATGCATAAGTGATCTGCAACTATCCCTAGTCAATATGCTTATGGCTGATCACTCACTCTTCAAAGGTCCTATACCTTTAGCCTGCTAATATTACACCAGCTACTTGCTTTGTTTTTTTGCATTTATAATAACCTTTGCAAACAGTCTGGATCAAGTCTGGATCCAGATGAGATACAAAGTTACTTGGCATCTCATCAGGGTCCAAACTGTCTTTCACTATGACATTTGTTTTTTAAAAGATATGGAAGGAAACAACTTTTGCAGCAGATAACATTATTTGCAGACAGTAATTGCTCAGAGTGCAAAGGGGATTGGAGAAAATTATGCTAGACACCAAATGACCTTCATAATAACCTGCATGATGTTTACAACACATCAAACAGCAAAGAGGTCCTGGGCATCAGTGAAGCTGATTGAGCACAGTGAAAAATATTGCAGCTGCATTTTTCTGGAGTGTAAATCTGGAGTGTACTAGTAGTCTCCCAGTAAATAATGGTCAGTTTGAATTAGCTGAAAAAGTAGCCTGCTCTAAGAAACTGGCCACCTCTGGGGTGGGGCCAATTTTGACCCAAGGGGCATAATTTATATAGCTTTTGTATAGGACCTGAACATGATGCTATGTGCCAAATATGAAAGCTGAAAACTTTCCAGTTTCAGAGGAGATGATTTTCAAAGATTTCACTATATGTTTCTATAGAAAACAATGCACCCTTGGGGCGGGGCCAATTTTGACCCCAGGGGCATAATTTATATAGCTTTTGTAGAGTACCTACACATGATGCTATTTGCCAAATATGACAGCTGAGAACCCTAGATTCAGAGGAGAAGATTTTTAAAGGTTCAAATTGTTGACACGGGATGACGAACGACGGACGACGGACAACGCACGATGACGGACATCAGGCGATCACAAAAGCTCACCCTGAGCACTTTGTGCTCTGGTGAGCTAATAAAGCCCAAGGTCAAGGTCACATTGACCTATAAATTGTATGAGACACTCAGCCATCCCAAAATGTACTCACACACCACATTTGGTGATCCTAGCTGAAGTAGTGTAGGAGATATGCTTCGGACAAGCTTTTTTGCAAATAAGGTCAAAGTTCAAGGTCAACGTCATATTGACCTAAAAATAGTATGTGACACTCCACCAACCCAAGATGAACTCACACACCATATTTGGTGATCCTAGCTGATTCCGTATAGGAGGTATGCTTCGGACAAGTGTTTTTGTAAATGAAGCCCAAGGTCAAGGTCACACTGACCTATAAATAGTATACGACACTCCGCCATCCCAAAATGTACTCACGTACCACATTTGGTGATCCTAGCTAAAGTAGTGTAGGAGATATGCTTCCGACAAGCTTTTTTTACAGATGAGGTCAAAGTTCATGGTCAAGGTCACATTGACCTAAAAATAGTATGTGACACTCTGCCAACCCAAGATGAACTCACACACCATATTAGGTGATCCTAGCTGATTCCGTATAGGAGGTATGCTATGCTCCGGACAAGTGTTTTTTGTAAATAAAGCCCAAGATCAAGGTCACATTGACCTATAAATAGTATGCCACACTCCACCATCCCAAAATGTACTCACACACCACATCTGGTGATCCTAGTTGAAGAAGTGTAGGAGATATGCTGCGGACAAGTTTTTTTTGCAAATGAGGTCAAAGTTCAAGGTCAATGTCACATTGACCTAAAAATAGTATGTGACACTCTGCCAACCAAGATGAACTCACACACCACATTTGGTGATCCTAGTTGAAGTAGTGTAGGAGATATGCTTCTGACAAGGTTTTTTTGCAAATGAAGTCAAAGTTCAAGGTCAAGGTCACATTGAACTAAAATAGTATGTGATACTCCGCCAACCCAAGATGAACTCACACACACCATATTTGGTGATCCTAGCTAATTTCGTATAGGAGGTATGCTCCGGACAATTTTTTCTTGTAAATGAAGCCCAAGGTCAAGGTCACATTGACCTATAAATAGTATGCGACACTCCTCCATCCCAAGACGTACTCACACACCATATTTGGTGATCCTAGCCAAAGCAGTATAGGAGACATGCTTCGGACAAGCAAAATCTGTTAATCCGGTTAAAATATACATGATTTTGACCTTTGACCTCTAAGTATGACCTTGACCTTTCAGCTATTGACATGGTTTTTTCATGTGACACGCCGAGCTGTCTAGAGGAACATTTATGCCATGTGATTTCACAATCCATCCATGGAGTTTTGAGTTACAGCCCGGACAAGACCGGACGGAAGCACATATGGACTGACACATTTTTAAGTTCAAAGGGGTATAACTCCAATATTAGTGAAGCCAGAGTTATGGACCTTGTGCATGACACTTCCTCTTATCATGATCTTTCTATGTATGAAGTTTCAATCCAATGGCATGAGCCATATAGGAGTTATCGTCCGGACAAAACTGGCAGCCGCCCGCCAGTCCACCCGCCCGCCGTACATCACCATTTCAATAACCGGAGTTTTCGGTGGAAAACCTGGTAAAAACAACCAAAACCTGTCTGCAAAATGTTCCAGTTGTTCCTTTTTTCCGATGTACATGTTTCTTCTACTTCTCTTCAAAACAACAGTTAACCTTTTATCTATGAAACACTACAAACATTTACTGTATGCAAAATATGAAATCTGAGAGTGATGCTCCCAGATATTTGCAGACTAAAAATAAGCTAGTAACTTAATCTAGTAGGGATTTCATCATATCTTATGCAGTTTGGATGCTGATTAACCATTTTCTACATGATTATGCCTTTTCATGCTTTTGGAAAAAGAGAAAACCCAGAATAGACAGTTCCTGTATGCGTCATCTAATCAGGACCTACTCTGTTTGCTTATGAAATCATATAGACCTGATTCTATACTTTCTGAAATTATTGAAATTAATCTAACCAATAGTCATGAAGTCATTATTTCTTACAAGAATAGTTATGAAGTATAGGGTTAAAATCTCATTTCATTGGTTGTGAAACTGATATTGTAGTTTTGAAGCAAACTGTAGTAAACATTGATCAACTCTGATTAATCCTTTCCCTCATATTGATGACTTCTGGCACTTCCCTCATATTGACTTCTGGCACATTTGCGAACAGTAGATCCAGATCAGACAGCTCATGTAGGAGTCATCTGATCAGGGTTGCACTATTTGCTAATTCTACAGTTCCTGTGGTGGCCAAAATTTCACATCTCACACAATAACCTGTTCACATGACATTATAAATAATCATTATTTATGGTGCAATTATTGAATATTCATGAGGGAAAGGTTTACCTAAATCAGACAATTATGTTCTGCATATAACAATTACTCAGCAAGCTTAGAGTTATCGAGAATCACAGTATTAAGCTTTTCCCTCATACAAACGTTTTTTCATGCCTTTGCAAAGTAGAACCAGATCCGGTGATTTCTGTAGGAGTCGTCTAATCAGGGTCTGCTCTGTTTGATAATGAACTTATAATAGATCTGACTCTACTGTTTCTACTAATACAAAACACTCCTGTGAACATATGCCATTAAAAAATTCAGCTAACACATATTCATTACGCTATAATATCTTACATGAACTTTTAACAGGGAAAGGGTTAATCCATTCCCTCATATTGATGCTCTATAGGAGCAAATGCTCTTTTTATCACAATGGTTTCGAAAGTACACAATTCTAAAATTTTGCCATTTCTCCGGTAAGCGCTCCTTTTCAGTAGTTTATTAAAAGAGGTTGAGTCTAAAATTTGCCTGTAAGGTAATGAGTTTATTGAAAATGGGAGATATTCTTACATGTCCCAGGTGGCATATTTTTCTTTGAACCTTTTCACAGTGTCTTTTCCAACATGGTCTATTCCCCACCACAGTGGTTTTCTATTGTCATGATTGAGGTCTACCTCTAGCTCCTGGTACGGCTTTATGGTGTCTGAGAGAATATGGATCCAAGGCATCAGGAACAGCCACTCAGGATGCTTTGACTTATCTGCTATACATTTGGCAAGGTATACAAAGGAATCCTTCAGCTCTTTCCTGAAAAACAAAACTAAATATTGAGAGTTTAGAACAATGCTATTTCAGCTATATACCTTTAACCCTTTTCCTGTTGAAACTTTATGTAAGAATACAACAATGAAGGTTGTTCTCTTGCTCTGGATTGTCCATTTTTTGAGTAAATAATCCATTGACTCAGAGCAATTGATTGTTACCTAGATATTTTGGCTTTATTGCAAAGTCTTTATCACCACACTGAGATGTGGTCAGTGGGTGTCACATGACATAGAGACGTCACGTGACACGAGGAGAGGGTCATTCACTGCTTGCAGTTCCAATCCCTCGTCCCTGTTGAGTGATGGTCGCCGCTGTTTTATTAGAATGGCTTCTTTCACCCTACGTTTGAGATGTATATCCTCTGACGTCAAGACCTTGTGTCACGTGATGACTCAAAGTCATGTGACAGCCACCGACCACATCTCAGTGTGTTGACGAAGGCTTTGCGATAAAGCTGAAATATCCAGGTAACAATCAATTGCTCTGAGTGAATGGACTATTTACTCAAAAAAATGACATCATGTGAGAAATAATGACATCAATGAATATTTATTAGCTGAAATTTTATAATTGCATATGTATACAGGACAGTTTGGTATTGGAAGAAACTGTAGTCAGATCTATGATAATTTTATAAGCAAACAGAGCATACCCTGATCAGACGACTCATACAGGAGTCGTAGCCGTTTGATCTGGGTCTACTCTGTTTGAAAAGTTGTAAAAAGAATGTTTGTATGTTTGAAAGGGTTAACACTAAATTTTCACTTGGAATGGTCAGTCAGTGTTGAACACTAGAGTCCATTCAGTATGAAGGAATGGAATTTGCTAGAATATACTAATCACAAATTGTGCAAACCTTGAGGTAGGTTTACACAGCACAATTATCTTATCAAGCATTTGCATCATTGTCTTCTAAAAATACAGAAGACCTTGCTAATTTAAACTTCTGCAAAGAAAAATCAAGGATTTAATTCAGGGTGAAAGTGATTCAGAAAGCTTAGAGCCCAGTCCCACTAGGCCTTACGACCCCTTAAGACCTGTTTACGATTGCTAGTAACCTCTGGTCGCCGATATTCGTACGAAGGTTGCACGACAAGTCACTGTTAATCGCGGGTGGTCTTCAGTAATCATTGGTAATCGTTTCCAATCGTGCGACCAATTTCAGTCGTAGAGAGGTTGTTGATCATGTACAACAACCTCAGGGCCCAGTCACACTAGGCCTACGACCACTTATGACCTGTTTACGATTTCTAGTGACCTCTTGTCGGTGACATTCGATAATTGCCGCTGGTCTTCAGTAATTGTTGGTAATGATTTCTTCTTGTGCGACCAATTTCAGTTGCAGAGAGGTTGTTGATCATGCACAACAACCTCCTTACAATCGAACTGGTCGCTGGTATTCTTTAAGAGGTAACCTTAGAGGGTTTTAGCTAATCGTGCGATCGTCGTACGAAGGTCTCCAACAATATTTAACTGGTCTTTGGTGATCTTCCCTCAATCGTACGACTATCAGCGACCTTTCTACAATTACCTACATTATCCGCAACTAGGCATAGACCACGTGACCACAAAACAGGTCTGAAGTGATTGTGGAACCTTTGTACGAATTATGAATACCAGTGACTTGGCACATGATCGTCAACAACCTGTCTTAAGGTGGTCGCAGATGCATCGCAAATGTGACCGCGAATCATTTTTTTTAAATCTAGTCGCCGATAATCGCCGTTTTCAGAGGTCTCAGAGGTCGGCAGTGGTCTTTAACGATCGCAAGCGCTAGTGGGACTGTAGCCTAAGATGAGCTTTCTGCATGACTTTCACCCTTCAATAAGCTGCACCAGTCTTAAGACGGAAATGATATTTGTTTGAGTGATTGGGTTGGAAAGATTTTACTGTATTTTTATTCTTTTTATACACTGTCACAGTGTCAAATTGTTAAGATCCTGATGACTCAGAATTTCATCTTGATAAAACCTGTCTGGCTGTTAAATTTGTCATTACATCATCATTATCTCCAAGGGACACAAGCTGGAAACCATTGGTCTGTGAACACTATCAAGTCACATTTGGTGTCCAGTTACTACAACTTTCTTGTCCAGTCACCCCATTTGTGTAATGGGTACAACATCCATTGTTCATTAAAGCCAGAAAACCAAGTAAAATGTAAAGCAATAGATAAACTGTACAAACCAATAAAACTTCATTTGCACTAGGCCACTTTATATAGCAATTGTAAGGCAAAAAAAACTTCATTAGTATGTTGTCCATGTTACATCTTGAAAAATTAAAATTTCTATAAATTCAAAATTTGGATAAAACCACTACAAGATGTTACAAAAATTCCTTGTCAGCAAATTCTTGAAGATAAAATATGGTCATGAACTAGCAGAATATGGCAACATACACACAACTCACCTCTTTGGAAGATGGCTCTCTGCCATTTTGACCTCTGGACAGTCAGTACTGTTTTTATCCAGTTTAATTTCAAAAGCTTTACATAGGACAATTGCATCTTGAACTTTGACATCTATTGCCAGTGATTTGATTGTACAAAGACACACCAAAGGCATTAACAGTTTTCTGTCTGACTTCTCTTCCTCCTCTTTTTTGACCTTCGTGTGATCTTGCTTACAATACTCAAGGAGGATCTTCACAAGGCACTCGTCGTTCTGAAGTAGAAAATCCATCTTTAATCATTTGAACAATGAATGTTTACTGGGGAATGGCCCATCATTGTTAAACAGTGGAGTCATTTCAGTGTGAAAGGAGTTTGCTCAAGGATTTTGAATGACAAAGTGCAGACTGTTAAACCAGGTCAAAAGAGTTTGCAAATCCCAGTAAACTTGTTTCCCATTTTGCAAAGGTTTATTTCAAGCCAATACATAGTATTCTGATTCAACCCAAAAACTATAGGCATCTTCCTCAGATAAATGGACAGACAGAAAATGTGATTCCTATAGCGCTCATGCATTTTAAATGCAGGGCCCTAATTAAGAAGGTTTAGTTTGGGTTGTATTTCACACAATTAAATGCACACAGGAAAGCAGAAAAAAAGGTTTTATGTAAGAATAGCAATAATACACGTTTTCAGACAGTAACGTCCTTTGGGCTTGGGACACAGGACACTGCAGATGTTGTTGCCCAAAGAAACATGTATTAACCCTCTAGCCAACTTGCCAGATAAATAAAGCTGGAGCAATTTCTAACATTTCAATCATTTCAAAATGTTTCAGTTATAAACCAAAACTATGTTTAAGTATTCCTGATTTTATGACATTCATGCAGAAAGTAGACTGTCAATATGGCAGACTCCATATTGTTTCCAAGCTGATCCCCAAGATATTCCAAAGGGAAACTTAGATACATTAAACCAGAGGGCCAGAATGGCCCTGACATCGCTCACCAGACAATCAGAGGAGAAGATTTTCAAAGTTTTCACTATATGTCTCTATAGACAAGAGGGCCATTGACAGTGTTAATTTTTCAGCAGACAACATTTCTAACAGATGACAGAAACCTATCACTGCTGAGCATGACTTGACTGAAATTAGCACTTAGTTTGGATTCTGATCTGACACATATGTAACTCCATATTTGGCTTGTACAAGAGAGTTAATTGTAAGATTGATATGTATTAAAAACAGTGTGAACAAACTTAAACAAGCAGACAACAATTCTGAAGCAGACAACATTACAGTGCTTAAAGAATGCTCAAGCATCTCAGTTGATTACATACACTCACACTGGCTAGCTAGCTCCACACTGGCCTTATCTAGATAAGATTAAGGGGAAACCTTTAAACTGTATTTTCTGATGTGAAGAAGGCTATACACACAGGGCTGGGCCAATTTTAACCCCAGAACTATGATACTTAAAAAACTCATTAAGGTATGCCAAGTATACCAAATATCTAAGCTCTGGGACATGTAGTTCCTGACAGGAAGATTTTTAAAGTTTTTCCTATGCATAACTAGTGATCCCATGGACTGTTTAAGCAGTCAGCTACAAAAAAATGGCAATCCCTGGTGTGGGACCAATTTTGACCCCAGGGGCATAATTTATATAACTTCTGTAGAAGACCTGAAGTTGAAGCTATGTCCAATTTTGACCCCAGGGGCATAATTTATATAACTTCTGTAGAAGACCTGAAGTTGAAGCTATGTGCCAAATATGAAAGCTGAGAACCTTCTAGTTTCAGAGGAGAAGAATTTCAAAGTTTTCACTATATGTTTCTATTGAAAACTGAACACCCCTGGGGCTGGGCCAATTTTGACCCCAGAGGCATAATTTATATAACTTTTGTAGGGGACCTACAGATGATGCTATATACCAAAGATGAAAGCTGAGAACCCTGTAGATTCAGAGGAGAAGATTTTCAAAGGTTGAAATTGTTGACGCCCGAAGACAGACGACACGCAATGACGGACATCAGGCGATCACAAAAGCTCACCCTGAGCACAAAAGTGCTCTGGTGAGCTAAAAAAAATAAAATTAAAACTTACTTCTTCCTTGAAATTCTTTCCGTCACCCCAACATTTGTTTTCTGTAAAGTAAATTTTCTTGATTCTCGACATCAATATTTGAAGCAGTTCCAATCCTTCCTCAACAGGAACTAGATCTGCCATGATCTGTTCACAGATTGCTGAACTAAATTTCTCAACTGAAAATTTGGTATGCTTCTTCAGATCATTCCAGGTGATCAACTTGTTGACAGTATTTTTCAAAAAGCCAGGATCCCTTTCAATGACTCCATCATACTGATGCCATTCATCTGCAAGTTAAACAAAACAGCATGGATAAAAAATAAGCTGCAATAATAAAAGGGTCAGAGGTACAATAGGGCTACTATAAGTGTTGAAAACTGGAAACAGACATAAATCATGGTAAAAGTTAATTTATTTAACTGCTTGCTTTGAAACATACAGGTACAGTAAAAAATGGATAGAACATTCTTGTTTAAAACATTTCCTTTGATAAAACGTTCCAATTGTCCTGGCCAAATTCCTTCTTTATCTATATTGCCAAAGATCAGATACAATGTTCTTTGCTTTGAACATTCCAGTGAGCTTGTTCCAAACTGCTAATAGCTGCAATTATGTTTTTTTCTAGTGTAGCGATGACAATGGTGGTATGAATGGGAATCAATTAACAGTGAAAATTGCTCAAAAGGCGAGTCAGCAAACACATTAGGGAATACACAAACTTAAGAGTCATTACTTCAGATCTAATTGTTACAGCACCTTTCGTTTAACATTGAGTAAATATCTTTGTACAGGATCAAGTGGAAAAAGATTTAATAGGCGCGAATTGCTGCTTCAATTCAAACACTTCACTTTTATTGAGATTCGGTCTGTGTTTTAGTTTAACCGCACTATTGAATCTCTTCTGTCCAAACTCCCGTCTGTTGTGTAGTTAACTTTGTGTTTTTTTAATCGTGACCCTGTTAAAACTATGACTGTTTTGAACCTGGCCCAAGGCTATAAATCTTTTTTCTTGAGTCTAAGATGATTCTCACACATCTGATTGGCCAGATTCTGAGCTTGACATCATTCGTCCGCTATTTGCAATATGAAAAGAAGATGTTTATACTGGAATTATTTTTTTTTTAAATTTTAGGGTCTGAAATACTTATTTAAACAGGCAATCAAGGAAAATTCGGACACAGAGTTCCTAAAATACAATGACACAAGTGATTTCAACTTGATCTCAGTCCAGTAAGAATTATAAAAATAATCAATTCAAACAAAGTGACAAAAGTGAGTGAAAGGCACAGAGGTAAAATACTTATCAGACTCTTGCAAAACGTTATAACGACCTTTACTGTAGTTGACAAAATACTGAAGATGCTGATGAGAATTAACAATGTAAAAACAATCAGACAGTGTCACTGGTGTAGTTGTTGGTCTAAGAAAGTTCTGTTTAACCCTTGCCTAAATAAATATTCATGTATTTAATAATGACTTTATAATTGTTAATTAGACGAAATTTTAAATGGACATTATGAACATGAGAATTTTAAACCATGACAAAAAGTGTACAATTTGATCTATATGATTCCATAAGCAAGCATAGCAGACCCTGATCAGACAGCTTCTACAGACATTGTCTGATCTAGACTACTTTGTTTGCAAATGCGTAACAAGAGTGTCCGTCAAGGCCTTATTCAACATAAACTGAGGTTAACATATTTGCTAAACACAATTTTTTTTATTTAAGTCCAATTGTGTGACCTTGATCTTTGATATACATACCGGGACACACCCATACTACTGTAGCATGTCCAGATAAACATTGTTGTGTAATTTGAGAAGGATCCACCAAGCAGAATTTAAGTTAGAGATGTTACAGACAGATAGACAGATGGACAGACAGTGTGATTCCATATTACATCCCGTTTTTTTTTTTCAAACAGATGAAGTTTGTGATGGTAAAAAAAGCGCCATAATTCTGAAAAAAATGCTTGACAGAGTTATTTACTCTTGCGTACAGATGAAGCTTGTGATGGTGAACAAGTGTTCCATGTTTAAAAGCTTTATCTGAAAGGGGTTTTGTAAATAAGTGGACTTTAACAAAGACCTTTACCAGAAATTCTAAGTTAAAAAGAGCCATAATTCTGTAAAAATGCTCGACAGAGTTATGTACTCTTGCCTACAGGTGAAACTGGTGATGGTGAACAAATGTTTCAAGTTTCAAAGTTTTATCTAAAAGGGTTATGTAAATAAGTAGACTTTAATATAAACGTTAACCAAAATTTCTAAGTTAAATAGGGCCATAACTCAGTCAAAATGCTTGACAGAGTTATATAAAGAAGTGGACTTTCAACATAAATTGAGGTCAACATATTTGCTTAACGCAAATGTTAAGCACAAATTCTAAGTCCAATTGTGCGACCTTGACCTTGGATATACGTACCAGGTTACACTCATGCTACTGTAGCATGTCCAGATAAGCATTGTTGTGAAATTTTAGAAGGATCCACCAAGCAGAACTTGACTTAAAGATGTTACAGTCATTTAACATATTTGCTAAACGCAAATTATAAACGCACATTCCAAGTCCAGTTGTGCGACCTTGGCCTTGGATATACTGGGACTGGACATGCTACTGTTGAATGTCCAGATAAACATTGTGGTGAAATTTGAGAAGGATCTACCCAACAGAACTTGAGTTACAGATGTTACAGATGGATAGACAGACAGCGCCATTCCATAATACGTCCCTTTTTTCAAATGGGCGTATAAAAATGTGTCAGTGAAGTCCCAATATATTTTAGCACCACACATTCTCCATGTGAACAGTTAGAAAGACTTTTTATGTTCAAATAATCACTAGCGAACAAGTCACATTGCTCCCAAAATGTTTCTTTCCTAAGAAATTAACACATTTTTCTGCATAAACCCCTAGATGGAAAGATCATCAACTAAATACGAGAGTTACTGTAACATGAGCATCAAATGACTTCTGCACTCCAAGAAAATAAACAACTCATAAAAGAAAATGTGTCCATGGGGCACGGATGCTCCACCAGGTTTTTTCTAAATTGCATTAAAATTGATTGACTTAAGGTTTGTCATTAAATAATTGTCAAAATTCAATCAAAGTGTCAGCAAAGAGGAAGTAGATGAACAACAGACTTTTAAAGGGGAGACACAGTATGACTCACTATGATTATGCTTCAGACCAAATATTAAACCATTCGAGCATACACAAGCGAAGGAATCTTTGACAAAAATGTTTGTCATTAAACAATCACCAAATTCAATCAATGTGTCGGCAAACAGAAAGTAGATGAACAACAGACTTAAAAAGGCGAGACACGGTATAATTCACTATGATAAGAATTCATACCAAATATCCAATCATTCCGACTTACACAAGGCAAGAAATCTTTGACGACAATTTTGCAGGATGGACGTAAGGACATATGTACATACGTGACATACAAACAAGGGTAAAACTTAATGCCCCTGTTTCCTAAAGGCGGGGCATAAAAACTATGTCCATAGGACAAGGATGGCCCCCTCCCCTTGCGACATTGTCTGTGAATAAAGCAGTTTTCATTATATGTTATATAGTGAAGAAAACCCAAAGTCCCTAACTCTGATAAAAATGGTCTGAGCAAAAATTCCTTTCTATTTCAAAATGACATTGTTCATCTATGAAGGCTTGATGTAAATCCTTGCATGTATGTACTGACAAGAACAAAGCATAACAAGAGGGCCAGAATGGCCCTGATATCGCTCACCAGACAATCAGAGGAGAAGATTTTCAAAGTTTTCACTATATGTTTCAATAGAAAACTAGCCGGCCCTGGGGTGGGGCCAATTTTGACCCCAGGGGCATAATTTATATAACTTTTGTAGAGGACCTTAACATGATGCTACGTGCCAAATATGAAAGCTGAGAACCTTCCAGTTTCAGAGGAGATTTTCAAAGTTTCCACTATATGTTTCTATTGAAAACTGACTACCCCTGGGGTGGGGCCAATTTTGACCACAGGCACATAATTCAAATATTTTTTGTAGAGTACCTGAACATAAGTATCTATTGAAAACTGGCTACCCCTGGGGTGGGGCCAATTTTGACCCCAGGGACATACTTTATAGAACTTTTGTAGAAGGCCTGAACATGATGCTATGTGCCAAATATGAAAGCTAAAGAAACTTCCAGTTTCAGAGAAGATTTTCAAAGTTTCCACTATATGTTTCTATTGAAAACTAACTACCCCTGGGGTGGGGCCAATATTGACCCAAGGCACATAATTCAAATATTTTTTGTAGAGTACCTGAACATGATGTTATGTGCCAAATATGAAAGCTGAGAACCTTCCAGTTTCAGAGGAGAAGATTTTCAAAGTTTTCTCTATCTGTTTCTACTGAAAACTAGCCACCCCTGGGGCTGGGCCAATTTTGACCCCAGGGCCGTACTTTATATAACTTTTGTAGAGGATCTGAACATGATACTATGTGCCAAATATGAAAGCTGAGAGCCTTCCAGTTTCAGAGGAGAAGATTTGCAAAGTTTTACTATATGTTTCTATTGAAAACAAGGTACCCCTTGGGTGGGGACCAATTTTGACCCCAGGGGAATAATTTATATTACTTTTGAAGAGGATCTGAATATGATGCTATTTGCTAAAGATGAAAGCTTAGAACCCTGTAGATTCAAAGGAGAAGATTTTTAAAGGTTCAAATGGATGACGACAGACGATGCACAACACACGCCGACGGACATCAGGTGATCACAATGGCTCACCCTGAGTACTTTGTGCTCTGGTGAGCTAAAAATGGTGACTGAAATGTTGTAGATGACATGGCAGAGTCCTCGTTCAAAGTTCAAACTCAACCACCAACTTCTCCAAGCGTAATATACATGTCAAGTTTTGCTCTTTCAGCGGAAAGATATTATTACTGAGAAATTAGTCTTATCTAATTGGAATGGTTTGGTGTTTCCTGGAAACAAAAGAGATTTCATTAAGGGAAACAAACAATAATTACTTATATTTCTTTCTCAGTTCCTATTTTTCATTTGTTGTTTGGATGCAAATACAACAGTAAATCATTAAATCTATGTTCAAGGACAGGTAGCTTCATATAACCTGGTAAAAAAAAGGAAACAAAACATATTTAATGCACAAATAAGACTGCATAGAGACCATGTACGTAACACTTTCACTTAAATCTGTTTAAACTAGAACTACCACTAAAGGTCATTAATATCCCCAGTAGCACATTTGACACAGAGATGGGGTTATAGAAATCAAGCTCACGACCATAAATTTTCATTTGTTAAATTACAAAAAGGGAGATCATTGATTCATACACGAAACAACAAATCAAAACTGTTATAGCAGGTGCAGAACTTCAGATGGTGTTCAACAACACTGGTCAATATGGTCTATCTGTATATATGAAGTTTGAAGTCAATAGCTTTTATACTTTGAAAGTTATGATCCGGACAAAATAGATTTTGAGAAAAAAAAACAAGGGGCAATAATTCCAAAAACACTGAAGACAAAGTTACGAACCTTGTGCACTGCACTTGCGGTCAATGTGATCTACCTGTATATGAAGTTTGAAGTCAATAGCTTTTATATTATGGAAGTTATGATCTGGACAAGCCGGACAGATGGACAGATGTACGGACAGACGGACGGACAGAGTGAATCCAGTATACCACCCCAAAAGGAGTTAGTGACAACAACTGCCCATGTTACAAATGAACATTCAGTAGTACACATCTAATATATGTGGTTATTATGTATGTCAATATAAATTCAAAAACTTTCAAATTGAAGGAGTTTGTGACACCAACTGCCCTTATTACAGGTCCAAATGATAAAGTTCAAGGTGAGATAATTCTGCAATACCTGTCATTAAACACATTCATGATTATGCACTATGAATGCTAAGTCCAAACTGAATAATTTTTAAATTGAAAAAGAAGTTTGCAAAACCAACTACCCAAGTGACGAACATGCCCAAATGACAAAAAAATACTCAAAGTTCACGAGGAGATAACCCTGCAAAGGCCCCTCGCTAAAATAACAAGAGCACAGCATGCAAGTGCCAACACTTGCCTATTCGAATGTAGCCATTTTGATGTGGAGCAAGTGTGTGAAGTTTCAGAAGATTTGAATGAATAGTACAGGAAGATATAGCCAATATTAAACTTTCTTAACAACGACAATGACAATGAAGATGACGACGACAATGCCGCCACCAGATTTACGATGACAAACTAAACATTGTGTCTTGCACATCTGCTGTTGTTCAAGGTATTATGTATGGTAAGTATCAACTCAAAACTTTCAAATTGAAGAAAGAGATTGTGACAAAAATACAGAGTTTAATGGGACACAATTCTGCAATGCCTTGAGCTAAACACATGGAAATTACGTCTTGCAAATCTAATATTCATGGTTTTAGGTTATGCCAAAAATACAATGAATACCTTTCAAACTGAAGGAGAAGTCAGCGACAGCAACTACCCATGTTCAAATGAGAATGGACCGACTGACTGACAGGGTGATTCCAGTATACCCCCTCAAACTTTGTTTGCTGGGGAATAATTACTTCCATGGTCACATGATTCTCCAACTTCATATATGCGCTCTATTTAGATTTTTCTGCTTGCTCCGCAATATTTTCCTGTGTTATTTTGAACAAACAAAATGTAAAAAGACAATATTTTCTACACAAAACCTCATGAGTAGCCATATGACAGCTAAGTGGTCATGGAAATTGATTCACATAAAAGTAAACCTGGGACTTTAATAGCCTCTAAATAGAGAATATTTGGTTCCTAGCTTTGAATGAGAAATGTTATCTGGCTCGGCTTCTGAATATATCAGGTTCGCCGAATATTCTATTTATCCTTGTCACGACAGCAAAACATAATTATTATTATTTGGTACCGAATGTACCACAAAATGCACCGCAACGTATACCCGACTCTACTGGCTCTAGACTGTTGATGACGTCACTATAAAGGCGTTATTACGTCACTGGAATTCCAAAAAGTCACATTGCTTTAAAAAATGCTCAAAACAAAACCGTTGCCCCGGTTGGTTATGTGAGAAAAAGAACCTGTCACTTGACGATATCTAGACGATTTATGATTCTTGATGTGGATTTATCTAAACACGGTAATTTCGCGACAAACAACTAGATCTAGTCTAGATCTAGATCTACTAGATCTAGTCTAGGCCTAAGAATATAAGTTTTGGAGAATGAAGTGAAAGAGTTAGATCTATTTAGTTTAATGGGTATCGATTGAAATCAACAAATTCGCTTTGTTAAACTTTTTTTATTCAGTACTCGGTAGACGTAAATTTGTGTATAATATTCAGGAAATAAGCGTCTCGGTAAAAAAGTAGTTTCGGCTACAGGTCATGTGACCAACTGACATAATAACATCGGTCATGTGACCAACTGACATAATAACAAAAAGTTTATCAGGCACCTTGTTATCCGTCAGGAAAATAGGCACGTGACAGGATAAAACATATTATTCCATGTCATGAAATTATAATGTACCTCTTTGTCTCCACTGGTCCGGGATTGTTAAAGTTCTGTTTGCTTCAGCCCCAGTTTTTTTGTCAACTTTATAATGTTCATATTCATACTTTTTCCCAGTAGTTTTGTCTTGTCCAAGCATGCAGTACTTGTACATAATTTTTTTTCCACTAATAATCATGGACCTTGGAATCTCTATAGAAAGTACCATTTCTGAAGTATTGTCCTTCATCCTGTAAAAAAATAGAATTGAGAACATTAACCATTATCATATAATGCATTTATCTAGAACATTCGGCCAAATCAATACCCAGTTTTTCATAAGCTATTTACTTAGTATGAAATGCCAGTTTTACAAATACCTTTGGCAGGATGCTTTAATGTTTTTTCATAGAATATGTGGACTAATTTTTTTTCAATCTGGGGACTCGCAGATTTGCAGTTTATTGGGTCCCAGGACTCATGCTAGAAAATATGTAAAAAATTACTATTCAACCCTAGCTTTTTGATTAATTCTACTGAAAAGGAGCATTTACTAGAAACAAGAGGGCCATGAGGCCCTGAAGCGCTCAGCTGAGATACCCCAGGGGCGGGGCCATCATTGGTACAACCTTGGTAGAGAGCCACAAGGCAAATCAGTATTCCATTAATTAAAGGTCTAAGCCTTATGGCTTCAGAGAAAAATAATATATATTTCCCATGAAAAACTGATAAGCCAGGGCCAAGTTTCGCCCAGAGGTCATGGTCGTAAGTTGAACAATCTTTGTAGAGGACCATTAGATCATGCTACATGCCAAATACAAATGTCTAGGCCTTACAGTTTCAGAGAAGAAGATTTTTAAAGATTTTCCTATGAAAAACTGATAAGCCCTTGAGCGTGGCCATGTTTGGCCCGTGGGTAATAATTTGAACAATCTTTGTAGAGGACCATTAGATCATGCTACATGCCAAATATCAAAGGTCTAGGCCTTACAGTTTCAGAGAAGAAGAATGTAAAAGATTTTCCTATGAAAAACTGATAAGCCCTTGGGCGGGGCCATTTTTGGCCTGGGGTCGTAATTTGAACAATCTTTGTAGAGGACCATTAGATCATGCTACATGCCAAATATCAAAGGTCTAGGCCTTACAGTTTCAGAGAAGAAGATTTTTAAAGATTTTCCTATGAAAAACTGATACGCCCTTGGGCGGGGCCATTTTTGGCCCGGGGGCCATAATTTGAACAAAATTTGTAGAGGACCATTAGATCATGCTACATGCCAAATATCAAAGGTCTAGGCCTTACAGTTACAGAGAAGAAGAATGTTAAAGATTTTCCTATGAAAAACAGATAAGCCCTTGGGCGGGGCCCTTTTTGTCCTGGGGTCATAATTTGAACAATTTTTGTAGAGGACCATTAGATCATGCTACATGCCAAATATCAAAGGTCTAGGCCTTACAGTTTCAGAGAAGAAGAATGTTAAAGATTTTCCTATGAAAAACTGATAAGCCCTTGGGCGGGGCCATTTTTGGCCCGGGGGTCATAATTTGAACAATCTTTGTAGAGGACCATTAGATCATGCTACATGCCAAATATCAAAGATCTAGGCCTTACAGTTTCAGAGAAGAAGAATGTTAAAGATTTTCCTATGAAAAACTGATAAGCCCTTGGGCGGGGCCATTTTTGGCCCGGGGGTCATAATTTGAACAATCTTTGTAGAGGACCATTAGATCATGCTACATGCCAAATATCAAAGGTCTAGGCCTTACAGTTTCAGAGAAGAAGATTTTTAAAGATTTTCCTATGAAAAACTGATAAGCCCTTGGGCGGGGCCATTTTTGGCCTGGGGGTCATAATGTGAACAACGTTTCGTTCCCCCTAGCCACTGATGCTTCTGACAAATTTTGGTTAAAATCGGGTCAGCAGTTTCAGAGGAGATGTCGTTTGAAAATGTGGACGGACGCCGGACGGACGACGGACGCCGGACGCCGGACACCGGACACCGGACGACGGACAAATAGCGGTCACAATAGCTCATCCTGAGCCTTTGGCTCAGGTGAGCTAAAAAGGAAACTTTTAGAATTGTGTAGTTTTGAAACCACTGTGATTAATAGAACATTCACTCCTATGGAGCAAGATGCTCTATATATCACAATGGTTTCAAAAAGTAACTTTTACAGAGGTGTTAAAAGGCCTCAGTATAAGGGAATGGGTAGTATTTGAAGACATTTGTGTCCCACAGATCTTCAAAACTAGTTGCCACAGGAATATTCTAACTTTTGTGTATTGCTAACTACATGTACTAAAACAAGGGCATGTTGTATTGCTATGCAAGACATGAGTCCCCCACCGGACTGAAAAAAACCTCCACTCTCCCCACCCCACCCACCCATGGTGTGGTTGACCATGGTATATATACATGACCATCTGAATGGTATTAGTACCTACTTTCATACATTGAATCAGTAAATAAAAAGTTATTGTCCCGACAAGAAAATATGAAAAAGGGGAGTAACTCCAAAAATATTGATGCTAGAGTTATTGCCCTTGTGCATGACACTACATCTCATCACGCTTGTTCCATATGAGAAGTTTCAAATCAATTGAACTAGTACATAAAGAGTTACTAACTGGACAAGAAAATATGAAAAGGGGAATAACTCCAACAATATAGATGCTAGAGTTATGGCCCTTGTGCATGACACTATCCCTCATCATGCGTGTTCCATATGTGAAGTTTCAAATCAATTGAACCAGTAGAGAAAGAGTTATTGTCCGGACAAAAAAATATGAAAAAGGGGAATAACTCCAAAAATATTGATGCTATAATTATGGCCCTTGTGCATGACACTACTCCTGATCATGCTTCTTCAATGTGTGAAGTTATAATGAATTTGGCCTAACTTTGTAGGAGATATTGCCCGGACACGAAGTGTGACAGACGGACTGACAAGAAAATATGAAAAAGGGGAATAACTCCAAAAATATTGATGCTAGAGTTATGGCCCTTGTGTATGACACTACCCCTCATCATGATTGTTCCATATGTGAAGTTTCAAATCAATTGAACCAATAGATAAAGAGTTATTGTCCGGACAAAAAAATATGTAAAAGGGGAATAACTCCAAAAATATTGATGCTAGAGTTATGACCCTTGTGCATGACACTAGCCCTCATCATGCTTCTTCAATGTGTGAAGTTATAATTAATTTGGCTTAACTTTGTAGGAGATATGGCCCGGACAAGAAGCGTGACAGACGGACGGACAGACGGACGGACAGACGGACAGACGGACGGACGGACAGACGGACAGACGGAATCGAGCAAACCTATAGTCCCCCAACCGGTAACCGGTGGGGGACTAATAATGAGGGAATAACAACAAATTAGTTTGCAAAGGCATAAAGAGTGTATATTTCAGGCTATGTAATTTGTTGTTAATTCATAAAATTTCTCTCATTTCTTTGCAAAAATATGGTCAAAATGTCAAACAGTTCCAATCCTGATGCCACATTGTTGTGTCTTATCTGGATCTAAACTGTTTGCATAGGTAATCATGGCTTCACTGCTTGCATGCATGGTGTTGCAGACCCTAATCAAAGGGTTCCCTTTTATCTGGATATACAGTTTGCAAAGGTCTTATACACTTGGTTCTCACACAGTAAGAGTTACAAGAGTGTTCGGAGGAACACGTGTGTCACCTGCTCGCAGATGACACAAAAACCTATTTTTAATATGAAAAAGGGAAATAACTCAAAATATATTGATGCCAGAGTTGTGGCCCTTGTGCATAACACTTCCTCTCATCATGCTTGTTCCATGTGTGAAATTTGAAAGCTCTATAATGATTTATTTAGAAATGACAGCCAAAAAAAGAAAGTGTGACGGACACACAGACAGACAGACAAGCAACGGAAAAGTGATCCCTAAGTGACACACTGCCTCTCGGCAGGTGACACAAAAACTACTGTACCAGATAGCTGTTCAGGTACAAACATAATCTGTGATAGGTTGTAGATTGCTCACTTTTGGGGAGCCAAGATTTTGTCTTCAAACCAGTTGTTAAATGCAGAGCTTCTTAAGATCAGCTGCTTTTCCTTTCCATCCATCTTGAAATTTTCACTCACCATGGCATGGAAATGAACCAGGATGGTTTTCTCTCTGAAAGTCGAATCTAATATTTAGCATGCTGAGCAAATAGCAAATCTGTTATAGGAGACAGCAAGCTAATTCACCTAATTGATAGTGTAGTACAGTGAACACGATAAAGGTTAGAGAGTTGAGAGATCAGAATGATAGTGAGCATGTTAAGGGTTTAAGTGCGCAAGTTAAAGTTTTGGGTGCATTGAATGATTTGGGAAGACAGAGTAATAGAAACTTGAAACTTGAAACTGAATCACTTGGTTAAACACCTATTTTTGCAAATAATGCATTCAATGGCGTTGTACATTGACATAATTAAAATCAGAGACAAATAACAAGAGGGCCATGATGGCCCTAAATCGCTCACCTGGTTACTATAGACATATGCATACACTGTATTTCTATGTAAAAATAAGTAAGCTTCAGATTGGGGCCAATATGAAACCAAGGGCCATAATTTTAGGCCTTGAGTTTCAAATTTGAACAATCTAAATAAAGGAACATTAGATGATGCTTCATATAAGTTTCAAAGTTCCTGCTCTTACAATTTCACAGGAGATTTTAAAGATTTTCCTATGAAAAACTGATAAGCAAGGGGCGGGGCCGTTTTGGTCCAGGGGTCATAATTTGAACAATCTTGGTAGAAAACCATTAGATGATAATAAATACTAAATTTCAAAGGTCTTGGCCTTACAGTTTAGGAGAAGATTTTAAAAGATTTTCTTATGAAAAACTGATAAGCCAGGGGCCGGGGCCATTTTTGGTCCGGGGGTCATAGTTTGAACAATCTTTGTAGAGGACCATTAGATGATGCTACATACCAAATATCAAAGGTCTAGGCCTTACGGTTTCAGAGAAGAAGCTTTTTATGAAAAACTGATAAGCCCTTGGGCGGGGCCATTTTGGTCAAGGGATCATAATTTGAACAATCTTTGTAGAGGACCAATAGATGATGCTACATACCAAATATCAAATGTCTAGGCCTACAGTTTCAGAGAAGAAGATTTTTAAAGATTTTCCTATGAAAAATTGATAAGCCCTGGGGCGGGGCCATTTTTGGTCTGGGGGTCATAATTTGAACAATCTTTGTAGAGGACCATTAGATCATGCTACATACCAAATATCAAAGGTTTAGGCCTTACGATTTTAGAGAAGAAGATTTTTAAAGATTTTCCTATGAAAAACTGATAAGCCCCAGGGCGGGGCCATTTTTGGACCGGGGGTCATAATTTGAACAATCTTTGTAGAGGACCATTAGATGATGCTACATACTAAATATCAAAGGTCTAGGCCTCACGGTTTCAGAGAAGAAGATTTTAAAAGATTTTCCTATGAAAAACTGATAAGCCCTGGGGCGGGGCCATTTTTGGTCCGGGGGGTCATAATTTGAACAATCTTTGTAGAGGACCATTAGATGATGCTACATACCAAATATCAAAGGTCTAGGCCTTATGGTTTTAGAGGAGAAGATTTTTAAAGATTTTCCTATGAAAAACTGATAAGCCCCAGGGCGGGACTATTTTTGACCCCGGGGTCATAATTTGAACAATCTTTGTAGAGGACCATTAGATGATGCTACATACTAAATATCAAAGGTCTAGGCCTTACGGTTTCAGAGAAGAAGATTTTTAAAGATTTTCCTATGAAAAACTGATAAGCCCTTGGGCGGGGCCATTTTTGGTCCGGGGGTCATGATTTGAACAATCTTTGTAGAGGACCATTAGATCATGCTACATACCAAATATCAAAGGTTTAGGACTTACGGTTTTAGAGAAGAAGATTTTTAAAGATTTTCCTAAGAAAAACTGATAAGCCCCAGGGCGGGGCCATTTTTGGTCCGGGGGACATAATTTGAACAATCTTTGTAGAGGACCATTAGATGATTCTACATACCAAATATCAAAGCTCTAGGCTTTGTGGTTTCAGAGAAGAAGATGTTTAAGTAAATTGTTGACGACGCACGACGCACATACGCACGACGCACATACGCACGACGCACGACGCACATACGCACGACGACGGACGCCGGACACTGCCCCCTCACAATACCTCACCTGGCACTTTGTGCCAGGTGAGCTAAAAATCGATAGAGGATATACAATACACGAATATACATTTAAGAAAGCATAAAAACTAATATCCATAAAACGATGGTTAAAAAACTGTTATAATATACTAAAACCCAGACTTTATATATAGTACTTTATACATCTAAAACACACAGAGGCAACTGCCCTGTGGAACACTGCACTCCAACAAACGAGGTTGTGATTGTGACGAATTTACATTCACGCGACAGCTTCTTGGTCGTAAGTAGGAGTCCAACCATTTCAGAGCAATATTGCAAACTCCATATTGACTCTTGAGAACATCGAGAAGAATATCATGGTCAACAGTATCAAAGGCAGCACTAAGATCA
Organism: Azorinus chamasolen; assembly: GCA_963576725.1. NCBI lineage: Eukaryota > Metazoa > Mollusca > Bivalvia > Cardiida > Solecurtidae > Azorinus > Azorinus chamasolen. The sequence continues at coordinate 2,492,303 of OY755246.1, forward strand.
ATGGCAATAAGGGCAGTTACTTCCTGGTTCTCCATAGCCTCAAGTAGGTCATGAACAAGTCTCAATAAGGCAGATTCGCAAGAGTGAAATCGTCTGTAAGTCGATTGATTTTTGGGCAGAAGGTCATGGTCAGTTACGTGGATGTTAAGTCTAAACAATGCAGCTTTCTCAATAAGTTTTGATAGAAAGAAAAGATTGCTTACGGGTCTGTAATTTGACAGTTCTAGTTCCAATCCTACTTTCTTCAGCAACGGTCTTATTATGGCTTGCTTCCATTTCGATGGGAAAACACCATGTTTCAATGAAGTGTTAACTAACTTTGTGATAACAGGTAATAGTTCATCTAAAACCAATTTCAGAATCTTTGTAGGCAGAACATCTAATTTACATGACTTTGTCTTGAGCTCGTTTATCAATTTTCTAATTTCTTCTTGACTCAGTTCTTCAAATTCAGTAAACTGTACAACATCTTTCTGAATGGGCTCAAAGTTTTTAAAAGAATTCAAAGAATCTCGAATGTTCCGTATCTTGTTCATGAAATAGTCGGCAAAGTCTTCACTGAGGGTAATCTAACTTTCGCTAGGAGGCAGTGGATTTTCGGATTTAGTTCCTGTCAAATCAGATACAAATTGATACAACTTTTTAGAGTCACACTTACAATCAATGACTTTTTCACTCAAAGATTTTCTTTTTTCCTTTTTTAATTGACAACTGTATTCATTCCTTGCTGCTTTAAAGGTTTCAAACTGTTCGGGCTCCTTGTGTTTTTTCCAAAGACGCTCAGATTTGCGCAACTTTCGCTTTAGCTGGAGTATTTCATATGTAAACCATGGTTTAGGTGCACGGCAAATTTTGGTTTTCTCTTTGAAGGGAGCATGTGTGTCTAAAACGTCTTTAATCTCTGTTTCAAACTTTTCTACGCAAATGTCAACATTTTCAGAATCAATTGAAATTTCAGATAAACTGTTCGTAAATGCAGACTTGTCCATGTTTTTGAAATCTCTAAAGGTAACTGCTTTACTTGTAATGTTCTCTTTCTTAATATTCGTGACGACTTTGACTACACAATGATCTGATAAGAAGGGACCAGGCTGACAGGAGACTACATCGACACCATTTACTTCCTCAGTAATAACTAGGTCAAGGCTATTTCCACCAGTGTGAGTACTAAAATTTACATGCTGCACAAGACCCATTGCCTGAATCGAATTTTTGAAATCCAATATTGCATTGTTGTCCTCTTTGAGATGTAGGTTAAAATCTCCCATAACCATTAAGTTTGAATATGTAGGTATAATGCCTTCCATATATTGCAAAAAGTCTGTTACAAATTGAGAATATGTACTAAGTGAAGGAGGTCTGTAGATTCCTACTACATGTAAAGTTAAGTTTTTAAGAATAAGTCGCCACAGTCCAAACTCGAAGCTTTTGTTCGTTCGGGTGGAAAGTTTAGGTATGTTAGCTAGATAAATTAATCATAAGTCACATGTATGTGTTCTAAGAGTTCATGGCTGTCATACAGATGATGACAGTCGTAGTTATTAATGTTTTGAGATATGTATAAATAGCATGGGAGTTGTTTATTCAGAGAGGAGGGTCATGAGATGTTTAGAGCTGGATGAACTATACATTAAAACTCTGAAGTAGATTTCCGACTTGTCGTCTTGTATTGTATTACAATATCCATGCCAGTCAAGTGCTGGCCTCAGTATTTAACTGAGTTACTGACCAGATGGACCAAAAGGTTAGTTTCAAACAAAGAGCCATAACTCTGGTGTTCAAAGGTCAATGTGAATGAGTGATACTTGCAGGGCGTTTCATTGAAAAATTCAAAAACAAGTTTCTGAGGTATGACTTAGATGGACAGAAAGGTTTGAATTTTTTGCAAACAAAGGACCTTAACATTAGTTTTCCAATGTCAATGTGAGTGATATTTGCAGGGTTACATTTCTTTCCAGTACTATACATTTGAAACAAGTTTCAAAGAAAAATTCCAAACCATTCCGGAAGGATAAAAGGGTTTTTTTGCAACAAAAAGGACCATAACTCTGGGGTTCCAAGATCAGTGTCAATGAGACTTACAGGGCTAAATTTCACATGGGGTGGGGCCAATTTTAACCCCAGGGACATTATTTATATACCTTTTGTAGAGGACCTGAACATGATGCTATGTGCCAAATATGAAAGCTGAGAACCTTCCGGTTTCAGAGGAGAACATTTTCAAAGTTTTCACTATATGTTTCTATTGAAAAATGGCCACCCCTGGGGCGGGGCCAATTTTGACCCCAGGGCCATAATTTATATAACTTTTGTAAAGGGACCTGAACATGATGCTCTGTGCCAAATATGAAAGCTGAGAGCCTTCCAGTTTCAGAGGAGAAGATTTTCAAAGAGTTCACTATTTGTTTCTATTGAAAACTGCCCAACCCCTGGGGGGGGGGGGGTAATTTTGACCCCAGGGCCATAATTTATAAAAAAAAATTGTAAAGGACCTGAACATGATGCTCTGTGCCAAATATGAAAGTTGAGAGCCTTCCAGTTTCAGAGAAGATGATTTTCAAAGATTTCATTATTTGTTTCTATTGAAAACTGCCCACCCCTGGGGCGGGGTTAATTTTAACCCCAGGACCATAATTTACATAACTTTTGTAGAGGACCTGAACAAGATGCTATGTGCAAAATATGAAAGCTGAGAGCCTTCCAGTTTTAGAGGAGAAGATTTTCAAAGATTTCACTATTTTTTTCTATTGAAAACTGCCCAACCCCTGGGGCGGGGCCAATTTTGACCCCAGTGCCATAATTTATATAACTTTTGTAGAGGACATGAACATGTTGCTCTGTGCCAAATATGAAAGCTGAGATCCTACCAGTTTTAGAGAAGAAGATTTTCAAAGATTTCACTATTTTTTTCTATTGAAAACTGCCCAACCCCTGGGGTGGGGCCAATTTTCACCCCAGGGCCATAATTTATATACCTTTTGTAGAGGACCTGAACATGATGCTCTGTGCCAGATATGAAAGCTGAGAGCCTTCCAGTTTCAGAGAAGAAGATTTTCAAAGATTTCACTATTTGTTTATATTGAAAACTGCCCACCCCTGGGGCGGGGTTAATTTTGACCCCAGGGCCATAATTTATATAACTTTTGTAGAGGATCTGAACATGATGCTATGTGCCAAATATGAAAGCTGAGAGCCTTCCAGTTTCAGAGGAGAAAATTTTCAAAGATTTCACTATTTGTTTCTATTGAAAACTGCCCACCCCTGGGACGGGGCCAATTTTGACCCCAGGGCCATAATCTATATAACTTTTGTAGAGGACCTGAACATGATGCTCTGTGCCAAATATGAAAGCTGAGAGACTTCCAGTTTCAGAGGAGAAGATTTTCAAAGTTTACTATATGTTTCTAATGAAAACAAGGAATCCCTGGGGCAGGGCCAATTTTGACCTCAGGCCCATAATTTATATAACTTTTGTAGAGGACCTAAAGATGATACTATGTGCCAAAGGTGAAAGCTGAGAACCCTGTAGATTCAGAGGAGAAGATTTTTAAAGGTTCAAATTGTTGACGACTGACGAAGCACGATGGACGACGGACGACGAACGCCGATTTACGACGGACATCAGGCAATCACAAAAGTTCACCGAGCACTTTGTGCTCTGGTGAGCTAAAAAACTGATATGCCCTGGGGCAGGGCCATTTTCAACCCAGGGGTCATAATTTGAACAATCTTTGTAGAGGACCATTATAAAGATAATGTTACATATCAAATATCAAAGGTCTAGGTCTTAAAGGTTCATAGAGGAAGATTTTTAAAGATTTTCATATGAAAAATTGATAAGCCCCAGGGCGGGGCCATTTTTGGCTCAGCGTCATAATTTGAAAAAATCTTTGTAGCGGACCATTAGATAATGCTACAAACCAAATATCAAGTGTCTAGACCTTACAGTTTTGGAGAAGATGTTTTCTATGAAGAGTTTCCTATGAAAAACTGATAAGCCCAAGGGTGGAGCCATTTTTGGTCCTGGATTCATAATTTGAACAACCTTGGCAGAAAACCATTAGATGATGCTACATACCAAATATCAAAGGTCAAGGCTTCTACAGTTTTGGAAAAGAAGATTTTTAAAGATTTTCCTATGAAAAAATGATAAGCCCCAGGACGGGGCCATTTTGGTCCTGGGATCAAAATTTGAACAATCTTGGTAGAGGACTATTAGATGATGCTACCTACCAAATATCAAAGGTCTATGCCTTACAGTTTCAGAAGAATATTTTTAAAGATTTTCCTATGAAAAAAAGATAAGCCCTTGGGCGGGCCATTTTTTGGCCCAGGGTTCATAATTTGAACAATCTTTGAAGAGGACCATTAGATCATGCTACATGCCAAATATCAAAGGTCTATGCCTTACAGTTTCAGAGATGAACTTGTTTTAAAGATTTTCCTCTATAACCCTATGTAAAACATGTGACCCCAAGGGCATGGCCGTCTTTGACCACAGGGACATAATTTGAACAATCATAGTAAAGATTCACCAGATGATGTTACTTGAGGTAAGCTAATAAAGCTACATACCAGATATTACTTCAATATCTGCTGGGGTTTAGAAAACAAAGTCCATAAAAATGAAGTGTGGCTGACTGACTGACTGACTGACAGATGGACAGATGGATGGACATAGTACAAACCTATTTATAACAAGGGCATGTTGTATTGCTATGCAAGACATGAGTCCCCCACCGGACTGAAAAAAACCTCCACTCTCCCCACCCCACCCACCCATGGTGTGGTTTACCATGGTATATACATGACCACCTGAATGGTATTAGTACCTACTTTCATACATTGAATCAGTAAATAAAAAGTTATTGTCACCACAAGAAAATATGAAACAGGGGAGTAACTCCAAAAATATTGATGCATGAATTATTGCCCTTGTGCATGACACTACATCTCATCACGCTTGTTCCATATAAGAAGTTTCAAATCAATTGAACCAGTACATAAAGAGTTATTAACTGGACAAGAAAATATGAAAAGGGGAATAACTCCAACAATATAGATGCTAGAGTTATGGCCCTTGTGCATGACACTACCCCTCATCATGTATGTTCCATATGTGAAGTTTCAAATCAATTGAACCAGTAGAGAAAGAGTTATTGTCCGGACAAAAAAATATGAAAAAGGGGAATAACTCCAAAAATATTGATGCTAGAATTATGGCCCTTGTGCATGACACTACTCCTGATCATGCTTCTTCAATGTGTGAAGTTATTTAAGAAATGAATGACGTGATCCCGGTGTTCATGAGGTTATGCAACGCATAGCTTTACGAGCAAAGTTAGTGAAGCCCGAAGGGCTTCACGTAAATCTTTGCTCGTAAAGGTATGCGTTGCATAACCTAATGAACACCGAGAGCACGTCATTCATTTCTTATATTTATATTCCATTGTATTTCTTACATTTCAACGGATCGGGTATTGAAATGAACGTTCATGGGAAAATGCAACTTTCTTTTTAGAATAAGGTTATATAAGGACGTTGCAGGGCGAATGTAAATATAATGAATTTGGCCTAACTTTGTAGGAGATATTGCCCGGACACAAAGTGTGACAGACAAACTGACAAGAAAATATGAAAAAGGGGAATAACTCCAAAAATATTGATGCTAGAGTTATGGCCCTTGTGTATGACACTACCCCTCATCATGATTGTTCCATATGTGAAGTTTCAAATCAATTGAACCAGTAGATAAAGAGTTATTGTCTGGACAAAAAAATATGTAAAAGGGGAATAACTCAAAAAATATTGATGCTAGAGTTATGAACCTTGTGAATGACACTAGCCCTCATCATGCTTCTTCAATGTGTGAAGTTATAATGAATTTGGCATAACTTTGTAGGAGATATGGCCCGGACACGAAGCGTGACAGACGGACAGACGTACTAACAAATGGGTAGTTGTGTGACTTTTTCCTTTGATCTTTTCTTGTGGGACTAGTCCCACAAGAAAAACTATTTTTGGCTCTAACTTTGGAAAAGAATGATCTGGAAGCTAACCCTAACCCTAACCCTATGTCCCACAACTGGCCAGGTTAATGTCACAAGAAATGGCCAGGTTAATGTCACAAGAGATGGCCAGGTTAATGATTTTACTTGTGTGACTAGTTAGAAAAAGTCACACAACTACCCATTGGTGAGTGCGGACAGACGGACGGACAGACGGACAGACAGACGGAATCGAGCAAACCTATAGTCCCCCAACCGGTAACCGGTGGGGGACTAATAAGTGATATTGTCTCTAAATCAAACTCTTTTCACTACTATGTTATATATTTAAGAAAAAAGGTGAGAGCAAACAGTCCCTTCTTTATGCTCATCTACACATCAAGGTTGTTTGTCTGTGAAAGTTTGGTGTAAATTTTACCAATCAGGGCCGTACCCAGAAAATTTTTGCTGGGGGGGGGGGGGGGGCCTAGTTGGGGTGGGCACGGGAGTCGAAATTTTTTGGTATGCCGCTTTGAATGGTGCAATTTCCTGCTATCTGAATCACTTTATTAAGATATAATTTTATGTTATAATATAGGAAATCGGCTCCTTTTTACACCTGGATTTCAGTGTATAGACTTAAAGCATGATGAATGATTACCAATGTTTCAATGCAGGGACTTCATACAAATTATACTAACACCAAAAGTTGTGATCAAGGCTAAAGTTGTTTTTTTTGCGATTGACAGACACGCATATGAACATGATTAAAGTTGTTTGCCATTGGCAGACAGACAGACACTTGATTATGCTTAAAGGGTTTTTTTTGCCATGGACAGACGCTGCATTATTCATCTCAGAACTAGCATCTGCTTATGTCTTTATTCTAAATGTGAAAATAACCTGATCAAAACTACAAACATCAAATGTTACAGTTTACCAAGTGGGTCATGATGGCCCTTAATTATTCGCTCACCTGGTTATAACAGATTTATGTATACAATGAAAAAGACATTCCATTTTATCTTATTTTACAATAATATTTTGGCTGATTTTATAGCCCTTATTCGGGTATATTCCCAATAGCAAAAGGTGTGTTTTGCACCCATTTGTTGGAGGAAAAATCCAAATCTCAAGTTACAAAACAAATCCATGAAAAAAACATTAAGAAACCTCGATTTATTCAGTATAATCGACCTGGGGACGAAGATCATTTTTACTTTTTTTATCATTCGAAATGTTCAGAGTTATTTTTTCATTACTAGTTACTGATCAATGTCAGTAAACGCTTATTGGTCGAAGTGCATACTGCTTTTTGTAGCTATGCTATAGCGTCTTGAAACGTCATTCCCGTCGTCTTAATTTATGCATGCCACATGCGGTATTTGTGGAAATGCAGCAATTTGCATTTTGACACGACTGGTTCCTGAACAAATTATTTGCTAAACTCCAGTATAGCAAAAACTGGAACCAACTCGTGATTACGTAATTCGGGTGTTCTCCGTTGGGGGTTCCCCTGATTGGTCCATACTAAAATAGGCAAAGCGTGGATCACAGCATGACAGCATGCTAAAGGTGGCCTGTCTGTGTAGATAACTAAAAGATAATCTCCCCGAGGTAGGAAAATACCAGTCACTAAAAATTGCCTTGGCAAAATTCAAAACGGTAGATCTAGCTGAAAACTAAAAAGGGGCCCATTAACAAAAATGGTATCTTGGCAGCCAGCTGGGGGGGGGGGGGGGGGGGGGGCCTGAGCCCCCGAGCCCCCCACCTGGGTACGGGCCTGCCAATGGTGTATGATGAGGGTTGGTCACACAATATTTCAGGATGAACATATGTACATATGATGAGGGTTGGTCACACAATATTTCAGGATGAACATATGTACATATGTATGTGCAGACAAGAGCAAGTATATATATATATATGCCTCCCATTGTGAGTGTATGTGTGTGTGTGGGGGGGGGGGGGGGGAGGGGGGTTAATCGAAATTTGATCAAGCCCCTGGTTACCTATTTTTCATTTCATCAAAATATTTTGAAGGACTTTATTTGTACACTATTTTGCAAATTTTCATATGCTCTTTCTCGTTTGTAAGGTCTTCTTACATTGGATGTTTGGCTAAAAGTGTTGATTGATACTCACTTCTGTACTCCAACTGCTCCCTGTGCTCTACCTGCTCCCTGTGCTCCACCTGCTCCCTGTGCTCCACTGGTACCCTGGTTTTTAGCTACATCTGTTTTCCCATCTCCTCCTGTCTGCAAACTTTTTTGGTTTGATTTGTTGGTGCTCACTTTCTGCTCATTCTACAGAATTAATAAACAAATTTCTGTACACTGTAGATAGCAGTCAAACAACAAAACAGTAATGCAACCACTTAATAATCATGGGTGTCTTTAAATAAAAGCAAGTGGCTGTATTAATGCTGGGTGACAGTAATGCAGAAAATTCCCATAGGAGCATGCTGCCTTTAATCCTGCATTAAATGCAAATGCATCAGGATCTGTTGTTTGCTTATGAAATTATATAGATCCTAGTCTGTTGTTTCTGCCATGTAAAACAAATTCCCTTGATCATGATGCCATTAAAAAAATAAAGTTGGTTAATATATTCATGATGTCATTATGTCTTACATGAGTATCCATCAGTCAGGTAATGGGTGACTGGTGGTGTTGATTAATGTCCATTTCTGCCAACTACAGGCTTATTGGATGCCTCAAAGAGAGGCAGATACAGAGAAACCCAAGGTGTGATGCCCTACTCTTATTATCAATACAGTTTCTCTGGTTCTTTTATATCTACAGTGTAAAACACTAATACATTGGTAATGACTTAGACTCATAATTAAACTTCTTTTGAATGACCATTGTACAGAAGATTTACTTAACCAAGTTTTTGGCTAATGTTAATTTTTGCATGAGAAATACTGACACCATCACTAAGACTGTAACAACTGCTTTAAGCAGCCACCTGCCTTTAACATAAAATAATTGAAGTAATTCAGTAGCTGTTATGGAGAGGTTTTACTGTATACATATGCCCTTGATTTGTGTAACTTTTACAACTTGCTTCTTTTTAATTATAACAGAAATAAATACATGTATATGACCTAGAATTTTCAGGTAACCACTTTAAATGCTATAAAGTACTGGGTAAGCATCATACCAAGGCTTCAGCTTCAGCCTTCTGTTCTAGCCTCCTCTCCTTCCTCCTTAAATTCTTTCTTTGTCTTTTGCTTAATTGATTTCCTGCATTGTCAATATCTCCAGTAGTACTCTCAGTATCACTTTCTTTGTCCTCTGCTGCATCATCTTTATCTTCTATGGCACTGCCTTGTTTAGCACTACTGACATTTGTATTCCCAAACAAGGACACTGGACTTTTTGTAGCCGAGTCATTTGGAAAATTGCCATTGTTATCCGTCCAATTCAGGGCCTCTCCAAATACCTGCTCTGAAGAATTTGCTGAATTTTGTGTGCTATCAGTTTTATTGTTCAGCTCTCCATCAGTTGTTTTGACAGTTTTTTTCTCTTGCTCTGTATCTTCCTCCTTTTCTTCTTGAACCATATGTTTTTCTAGACTAGTATGTTCCTGTTCTGAGTTTTCTGAATCTTTGATTTCAGTTGAAATGTTCTCTTTACTTTGTTCTCTTTCTTTAAAAGTATTTGGTTTGCTGTTATTTTCACCCGACAACATTTTTCCTTCTTTATGATGCCTTTTATTTATTTCAACAGATTCTTGTAATGATCCCCTATTCCGATTCTCTGAATGTGGCTTTTCAGAATCAGGTATTTCAAATTCATTCTTGCCATTTTCTGTTTTTTCCGTATTGGCAACAATGTCAATTTCTGATTTCTGGGCTATTTCAGGGCTCTGTTTTTCCTTCTTAACATTCTTCGAGTTGTCTTTTTCACTACTGATTGACTCATCAATAATTTTCAAATTTCCTTCATCTACTTCTGATGGTTCACTTTGGTTTTCTGTTGACGTTGGTGTCTCTACATCACGGTCAGATTCATTATCTGCTTGCTTTGCAGAACTCTGAAATATCTTCGCAGTGGGATCCTCTACAAAAATGTTTAAATTCCCACTTGATAATGAGCCAGATCTCCCAGAAGCCTTTGTAGAACCATTCTCTACCTCTATGTCAGTAGAATCTTCAGCACTAATTTCATCTATTCCCGATTCCACAGTATGTGACTGATGCTCTGCTTTGCCACTCTTTTTTGGATTTGTCGTGATAGTTTTATCATCAGTCAAAACAATTTCTGGGTCAGAAGAGCCTGTCTTGATAACTGTTGTCTGAACTGGTTCTGCCAGGTCATGACTAGTCTCACCATCTTCTGAAAGGAGTAAGAAAAAAGCATGTACTATACCTTAAACAAGAGGGCCAGAATGGCCCTGAAGCGCTCACCAGACAATCAGAGGAGAAGATTTTCAAAGTTTTCACTTTATGTTTCTATTGAAAGCTGGCTACTCCTGGGGCGGGGCCAATTTTAACCACAGGGGCATAATTTATTTAACATTTGTAGAGGACCTGAACATGAAGCTATGTGCCAAATATGAAAGTTATGAACCTTCCAGTTTCAGAGAAGATTTTCAATGTTTTTACTATACGTTTCTATTGAAAGCTGACCACCCCTGGGGTGGGGGCAATTTTAACCCCAGGGGCATAATTTAAACAATGCCATACAAAGTTCTGACTAAAGGCGATCAACTGTTCCTCTGAACAGGTATGTGTACCCTAGCATTCCAAACTGATTTTTTGCATTTGAATATTATTATAAATTATTACATAATAATTTCATATTCATAAGTTTAACTTAATACATTGTAGTTTAAAGTAATACAAATTCATGTTAAAAATTATTTCATAATTTATTTAAAATCTTTAATTTGGCATTCTGAAGTCTTTACATGATTTACCCTTCTTCTGAACTGCAGGGCAGGTTATAATAATATTATAATGCCAATCACTATTATTAATTAACCCTTCCCTCATATAAACGTGTTTTCACACATTTGAAAACAGAGTAGCCCCAGATCAGATGCCTCCTATAGGAGCCATCTGATCAGGGTCTGCTCTGTTTGTTAATGGAATTTGATATATCTGTTCCTTTAGTTTCTAAAATGGCTACAATGTTCAACCTACTATATTTCATTATAACTATTTAGTAAATGAATATTCAGTAGGTTGTGAAATTTCGGGGAAAAATGGCTACAATGTTCCACCTTCCATACTTCATTTTAACTATTTTGTTCATGAATATGCAGTAGGCATTCAAATTAATAATAAACATAGAACAGGCAAAGGGTTAAGACAGACTAACATTGGCTACATCACCAGATACAGGTGCACTAAAAATTGCCACTGGTCATCTCTCTACTGCTTGACCTGATGACCTCTTTATGTGCAAAGAGAAGATGCTTAAAAACGCAGTCAGCTATAAGTTTGCTAGAGAACTGGCCACCCTGGGGTGTAGCCAATTTTGACCACAGGAGCATAATTTATATAACTTTTGTAGAGGACCTGAACATGATGCTATGTGCCAAATATGAAAGCTGAGAACCTTCCAGTTTCAGAAGAGATGATATTCAAAGTTTTCACTATATGTTTCTATAGAAAACAATGCACCCCTGGGCGGGGCCAATTTTGACCCCAGGGACATAATTTATATAACTTTTGTAGAGGACCTACAGATGATGCTATGTGCCAAAGATGAAAGCTGAGACCCCTGTAGATTCAGAGGAGAAGAATTTTAAAGGTTCAAATTGTTGACGACGAACGACGGACGACGCACTACGCACGCCGACGGACATCAGGCGATCACAAAAGCTCACCCTGAGCACTTTGTGCTCTGGTGAGCTAAAAATATATCAAGGGGCTTAGCACAACACAATAATGTAATCCGTTGAAACTTTTCTGCATACACATTCTTTTTCACTCCCTTGCAAGAAGAACAGATCCAGATTAAATGGCTTCTCTAGGAGCCGTCTGTCTGCTCTGTAAGCTTATGAAATTACTATTCTACAAATTCCAAAAACTCCTGTGTTCATATAGCAATATAAACAAGAGGGCCATGAAGGTCCTGATATCGCTCACCAGACAATCAGAGGAGAAAATTTTCAAAGTTTTCACTATGTTCTATAGAAAACTGGCCACCCCTGGGTTGGGTTTTATTTCTTAGCATGACCTGACAGAAATTAGCACGCAGTTTGGATTCTGATCTGACGAATACCTGTATGTAACTTCATATGTGGTTTGTACATGAGTTAATTGTAAGATTGATATATATGCATTAACCCTTTCCTCCATAAAAACGCCTTTCTACGCCTCTGTGACAGTCACTTTATGAAACCATTCTGATAAATAGAGCATTTGCTCCATAGGAGTAAATGCTCTATTCATCACAATGGTTTCAAATCTACACAATTCTAAAATTTTCCTTTTCTCTAATTAATGCTCCTTATCAGTAGATTTATTCAAAGAGGTAGGATCTGAAAAAAGCCTATGAGGGAATGGGTTAAAAACAGTGTGAACAAACAAACACTAATTCTGAAGCAGACAACTTTATAGAGTTTTGACCAGGAACTTGACATCTCCAGTGATTGCATAACACAGACTGAGTATCTGGAGTCCTTCTAGCTCAGGGGAACCTTTATAGTGTAAAAGTCTATTTTAAAGTATAACCAACAGGGCAGGGCCAATTTTAACCTCAGAACTATGATATTAAAAAATTTCAATAAGGTATACTAAGTAAATCTATACACCAAATATCTATCCTCTGTGACATGTAGTTTTTGACAAGATTTTTTTTAAAGTTTTCCCCATGCCTAACCTAAGTGAACCCAGCATTCTGCTAATTGTACATAAAACAGAACAACAGTCAGCTAGAGAAAACTGGCCACCCCTGGGACCAGGGCAGGGCCAATTTTGACTCCAGGGACATAATTTTTGTAACTTTTGTAGAGGACCTATAGGTGATGCTATGTGCCAAAGATGAAAGCTGAGAACCCTGTAGATTCAGAGAAGACTTTTTTAAATGTTCAAATTGTTAATGACGCACGACGCACAACAAACGCCGACAAACGACGCACATCAAGCGATCACAAAAGCTAACCCAGAGCACTTTGTGCTCTGGTGAGCTAAAAATCAGAAAATACATGTTCAAGATTTCATCATTTTTTACATGAATATTCAACAGGGAAAGGTTAAATGAAATTATAAAATTGTTTTCCTCCATTCCAAAAGCATCTTTCGTTTTTCTAAAAGATATTACCAGAGTGTCAAACAGATTTTACTAAAAGTACAAAAATGAGTCATGCAGGAAATACCACATACAGAACAAACACTCGCCCGAACAGCAACACAAGGAAACAGCAAATATACATGGGTAGAAAAAACAACAAGAGACGCACAAAGACAAAACAAACATACAATAGGAGGAAGATGGAAGTACCGCCTTGGAACGGTCAGTGACAAAAGTCACCGGGGGTTTAAACCGGTTTATGGGCGCCCAACCTCACCCTTATTCCATCCCCATCCTAAAAGACAAACAGTGTAAATAAACGTATCCCCTCTCCGACTAATCTACAACAACCGCGACAGCAAATACAGTGGTAAAGTGCATGTATAACAAAAAAACATTTAATTGAACATACTGTATCCACCTATCGCTAGTGTACTCAATGATTGAGCTGCAAACAGAGTAACTGTAGAAAAGTAATAAAGGGTACGACAAAAATGAAATAGTACAGATATCCGACGTTCTCCTTCCATTTCTGGATTTAAGAGGTCGCCTTCATAGAGTACTAAACCTTTCTTGTCGGCGTACATGCAAAGAGGCCCGCGTGATTGCCAACTGTAAAAGGGTTCACAACCAAACATGCAGTATGTTGTAATAATACAGGATCATATCCCTTTTTAATGAATTGTTTTATATATTTGATGAACAAAGTGAGAAAATGGGTATGTCCAATAATTCTACGAAGTTTGTAAATCACATCACCATAAAATTCAGGATGTGAAATACCGTGTCGCAAAAGTACCTTGAGATTACATTTGTACTTGCCAATAAGCGAGAGATTTCGATAGTAAAATTTAGAGAAAGTTTTTCTTAGTTTATGGTATCTATATCCTTGTTTAAGCAGTTTTTCAGTTAAAATGAGATTTCGACTGTTAAAATCGTCAATAGATGAACAAGCTCTAGCAAAACGAATAAGTTGAGATATATAAACCCCGTAAGATGGAGCACGGGGAACATCCCCGTCAAGATGAGGAAAATTTACAATATTAAAATCAAAATCATCTCTTTTGTCATATATTTTAGAAGAAATCATTCCATTATTAATTTTAAGGTCTAGGTCAAGAAACGCTGCATAATTGTCGGACGGGTTAGCTTTATTCAATTTGAGTTCTTTAGGATAAATTGTAGGAATCAGAGCATTAAAGAAAGGGTTATCTAAGTTAAAAATATCATCCAAATATCGACAAGTATCATTGAAGGCTTTTATAACATCTTCTTGTGATTGAGGATTCAAACTCAACATGAAATCTCTCTCATAGCAGTACAAAAACAAATCTGCGACAAGTGGTGCACAATTCGTACCCATGGGAATACCAATTACCTGACGGTATATAGCATTCCCATAACGTACAAATATGTTATCCAAAAGAAAGGTTAGTGCTTCGCAAACTTCTGAGCAAGTCCAATTGGTGTAATATTTCATTTGCTCGTCAGTAAAGAAAGCTTTTTCAGCATTACATGCCAAGAACGATGTTTTTTCTCGGGCAAATACTTTCTGGATCAAGCTAGTAAGCTTATCCTTAATTAAAATATGAGGAAGAGTTGTGTACAGAGTAGAAAAATCGTAAGTGCTTACAGTGGATGCAAGATACCTTTTGTTCTTAAGTTTGTTTAAGACTTCTGAAGAGTTCTTAATAGACCAGAAGAGATTTATTCCAGAATTTTCATAAGTCTTATCACAGTAAAATTTTACATGTTCCTTTACCTTCGTTAAACAAGAAGTCAAAAGTATAGACAATTTAGTAGTTGTACATGAACTAGAATTTGCAATGAAACGCGCTTTATATGGTTTTTTATGTAGTTTTGGTAACCAATACATAGTAGGAAGTTTATGTTGTGTAATTTTAATATCGGTTCCAAATTGTTCACACTTTTTGACATGGTCTGAAATGATGGTCTTTTCGTCAGTGGTAACTAAAATGTATGACTTGGTATTAGTAATTTCCTGCTTCAAGACGTCGATATAATGTAATCGTCAAATAATAATCACATTATTTGATGCCTTATCAGCAGGAACAAAAACGTATTTTGAATGGAAATCCTGTAAACCCTTTTTAAGATGTCTAAATGAAGTTCTAGGTTTAGGTGGAAGAAGGTGTTTATTAGAGCTGTAAAAGGAAATGCGTTTATCAATTATATCAAAAATTAGTTTTTTCCAACAAGAAAGGGCAGTAGACTCAACATGTTCTCTTCGACACCATTTAATACTAAAATTTTGTAAAGCCTCCGCAATCTGAACTCGACAAGAGTTAAAATCTATCAAGGATGGTATTCTATATTTGGGACCTTTATTCAAAAGAGATCGTAGACGTTTATCTTTAATTATCTCAAAATTACCAGTAATCACATGACCAGCCGGAGAATAGCAAAATTTTGAGGTGGCGCAATCTCAATTATCAGGAATATTATCATTAATATTAAGGTCGGCCACAATTTTATTATAGTTGAAAATTGTATTTCTGATGGGTTTGTTATATTTGTAGCAGATGATAGGTGGTTCTGTATTTTTAAAGTATTTAGGAATAGTGTCAATTACATTTTTGTCTCTAAAAATACTTTGGAGGTCAATAAAATCAATACCTTTATTAATAAAAGGAATTTTCAAGAAGAATCTTTGGTGTTCAGATAATTTGTCGATGTGCGGTCTGAGAACATGTAGAGTAAAGCTTTGTATCAAACTAGCCGTTCCTATGAGAGGATCTGATCGAAAAATAATTTTATCGGCTTGCTCGTCAATTTCTTTTAATGAACATATAGATAAGGAGGAAAGTCTAGAAAGCATGGTATGTTTACCCGAAATTAGGCGTAAAGTATGTAGATCAAGAAGAGTCAATTTCAAACGAGATTTTCGTTTAATATTACCATTCTTGCGAATGCCATGCGATCGAGATTTGCGTTTTCTAATAGAAAAAATTGAAAAAATATCTATATCTGGTTCTTTTGAAATATTTCCAGTCTGGTAAATATTATCATTCAGTCCTAAAGGAAAAGGTGTTTGCAATTTTTTGATCCAATTTAATTCAGATATAAATCTAGCTTTCGATTTAAAGCTACTAGTCGCCTCCTTATCATATGTTATATGCTCAACAATTTGTACTAAAGCATCTTTAAAAGAATGGCCAGATTTCCGAAAGTGTTGGTATAAAAAATTACTAACCCTTTCCCTGATGAATATTCATGTAAGAATTAATTCCTTAATCATTATTCATAATTGCATAATATTATATAAACAGGATGTTTTATTACTGGTAAAAACTGTAGAGTCAGATATAATTTCATAAGCTAACCGGGTAGACAGCTTCTTTATGATCTCTCTAATCAGGGTTTTCTCAGTTTGCAAAGGGTTGAAAAAACATTTAACCCGTTACTCCATAAATATGCCTTTCTATGCCTATGCAAACAGAGTAGATCCAGATCAGGCGGTTCCTGTAGGAGCAATCAAATCAGGGTCTGTGATTTTCCCCAATGCCTAATAAAGTATAATATGAACAGGCCTGGAAAATTCCACTCGTCCGCTTGCCATGACGAGGAGCTTTCTTGCAGGACCAGTAGAATTTCATAAATTTTAACAATGAATGGAAGTAAAATAAGACATAAGCAGCTGGCAGGACGAGTAAAAGTTTTAGGATTTTTCCAGCCCTGATGAAATATTACACACAGCAAGTTTTTTACAACTAAAACCATTTTCCCAAAATTTTTAAGCCACTTCTTCTGTCAAAGAATGAGTGAAGCCATCTTCATTGAGCGTACCGCTAACATGAAGGCCCTGATATCAGTCACCAGACAATCAGAGGAGAAGATTTTCAAAGTT
This sequence comes from Azorinus chamasolen, assembly GCA_963576725.1. Lineage (NCBI taxonomy): Eukaryota > Metazoa > Mollusca > Bivalvia > Cardiida > Solecurtidae > Azorinus > Azorinus chamasolen. The sequence goes on from OY755246.1 coordinate 2,509,408, forward strand.
TTCACTATGTTTCTATAGAAAACTAGCCACCCCTGGGGTGGGGTCTCATTTGAATGAATGAATGGTTCAAATGAATGAATGAATGGTTCATTTGAACCCAGGTGCATAATTCATATAACTTTTGTAGAGGACTTCAAAACTTAACATCAAAATCTGCAAAGTGTATGACAGCTGGGAACCTTCGAGCTTCAGAGGAGAAGATTTCAAAGTTTTCAATATATGTTTCTATTGAAAACTGGCCAGCCCAGCCCTGGGGGGCAGGGTTCATTTTGACCCAAGGGGCATAATTTACATTTTTGTAGAGGACCTGAACATGATGTTACGTGCCAAATATGAGAGCTGAGAACCTTCCAGTTTCAGAAGTTTTTCAATTTTGACCCCAGGGATATAATTGATATCATTTTGTAGAGGACCTACCGATTATGCTATGTGCCAACAAGAGTGCCAGTGGACACAATATACGCCCGTCGGGGTCTTGTTCAACATTAACTGGGGTTAACGTATTTGCTGAACTCAAATTCTAAGCCCAATTTTGCGACCAAGTTTCAAGGTTGTAAATAGGCATACTTTAACAAAAAACCTTAACCAAAAATTCTAAATTGAAAAGTGCCATAATTGTGTCTAAATGCTTGACAGAGTTGCATTGTATTTACTCTTGCCTACAGATGAAGCTTCTGATGGTGAACAAATGTTTCAAGTTTAAAAGCTTTATCTGAAAGGGTTATGTTAATAAGTGGACTTTAACCAAAACCTTAACCAAAAATTCCAAGCTAAAAAGCGCCATAATCATGTCAAAATGTTAGACAGAGTTATGTACTCTTGCCTACATATGAAGCTTGTGATGGTGAACAAGTGCTCCAAGTTTAAAAGCTTTATCTCAAAGGGTTATGTAAATAAGTGGACTTTAACCAAAACCGTAACAAAAAATTCTAAGTTAAAAAGGGGTATAATTCGGTCAAAATGCTTGACGGAGTTATTTTCTCTTGCCTACAGGTGAAGGTTGTGACGGTGAACAAGTGTTCTAAGTTTAAAAGCTTTATCTCAAGGGTTTATCTAAATAAATGGACTTTAACAAAGCCTTAACCAAAAATTCTAAGTTAAAAAGGGGCATAATTCGGTCAAAATGCTTGACAGAGTTATTTACTCTTGCCTACAGGAGAAGGTTGTGATGGTGAACAAGTGTTCCAAGTTTCAAAGCTTTATCTCAAAGTGTTATGTAAATAAATGGACTTTAACAAAGCCTTAACCAAAAATTCTAAGTTAAAAAGGGGCATAATTCAGTCAAAATGCTTGACAGAGTTATTTACTCTTGCCTACAGGTGAAGGTTGTGACGGTGAACAAGTGTTCCAAGTTTCAAAGCTTTATCTCAAAGTGGTATGTAGATAAGTGGACTTGTTCCACATAAATTGAGGTTAACATTTTTGCTTAACGCAAATGCTAAACGCAAATTCTAAGTCCAATTAAGCGACCTTAACCTTGAATAAACGAGCCGAGACTTGGCAGGCTACTGTAGCATGTCTAGATAAACATTATGATTAAATTTGGGAAGGATCCACCAAGCGGAACTTGAGTTAGAGATGTTACAGACAGACAGACCGGTTAAATGTTTTGCTAACGAAAATTCTAAGTCCAATTGTGTGACCTTGACCTTAGATAAACAAACCGGGACTTGGCAGGCAACTGTAGAATGTCTAGATAAACATTGTGTTAAAATTTGAGAAGGATCCACCAAGCGGAACTTGAGTTAGAGATGTTACAGACGGACAGACAACCAGACAGCGCTATTCCATAATACGTCCCGTTTTTTCAAACGGGCGTATAAAAATGAAAGCTGAGAATCCTGTAGATTCAGAGGAGAAGATTTTTCAAGATTCAAATTGTTGATGACTGAAGACCGACGACACACGCTGAGGGACAACAGACGTCAGGCGATCACTAAAGCTCACCCTCAGCACTTTGTGCTCTGGTGAGCTAAAAACGAGAACTATCACAAAAGGTGATGGAATACCCCCTCTCAGCTGCCTTGATCGCAAATCAAACTAGGTTGTGCCATCGACAGACATTGGGCCACGGACAGACATACAGACAGACCAGGTTGTGCCACACACAGACATTGTGCCACGGACAGACAGACGGACCAACCAACACGGACTCCTATATACCCTTTAGAGTACTTAAGGATTTTATTTTGGTGAAATACCAAATACTCCCTTATCTGTTCCTCTGCCTTAATTTAAGCGACCATTAACCCTTTCCTTCATATAGACGTGTTTTCACTCATTTGCAAACAGAGTAGACCCAGTTCACATAAAAGCTCCTATAGAAGCCGTCTGATCAGGTTCTGCTGTGTTTGCTAATGTAATTTGATAGATCTGTTTCTTATGTTTCTAAAATGACTACAATGTTCCACTTTCCATATTTCATTATAACTATTTTTTCCATGAATTTTCAGTTAAGTATTGAAATTTGGAAAAATCACAGAATAGGGAAAGGATTAAAAAGAATTCTATATCTAGGTTAAAGCCTATTAATTTTTTATCTAATAAATATTCAATCATGTAAAAAATAATTTATTACTTCACAAATAACAATTAGCTGAATTTTTAAGTTATTTTTTGCATATTACAGTTGTAATGTTTGGTCAGGGCAGAAACTATCAAATCAGAAATATGTATTCAAGAGCAACAGATAAATGCATGTGCATACTCAGATACTAGTGTATTGTTATTGCATTTCGCCGAGCGTAGGCTGCATTTATCTAGCTCTTACGATATTGATTATTACTGCTTAACTCCTACTTTCAGGAACCAGACTTTTGTCATGTATGTACATAAATGGACTATGATTAGAACTGTATGTTTTCTATCAGCTTTTATATTGTATTTCGATGGAAATTTGCATTTTAAATTCAATTTTGAAATTTTATTTGAAGTAAGGCCTCAGTGCACTTTGTTTTCACCAGCCATGAGTGACCAAATTTCAAGGATTACCTATGACAGGTGTGATTTTACACAATAGGCAAATCAATAGTGGACAAGCCTAATCCGTTCTTATTGTCAACACTTAAACGGTGAGGCATACTACAATAAATACAGCCATAATTACAGAGGTAGTCGAGGCGGGCATGCTCGAGAGCGATGCATTTGGGACACCAATCAAGGAATTAATATAAACAACTTGCGAATCTTGCCTGAAGCTAAGGGCTACGTCGACCCTATAAAAACAGTGATTCCTGCATATAGCAAACCAGTCTTCTGGATAGTACACTTCAGATGGTATTATCAGGAATTGCCAGAAATGCTTGTAACGATATTCGGAGGTAGCCATATTTATTTCAAAGTCCTGTGGAAATCACTATATACAGAGTTAACTGTACATACACAAGTTAATCTACGTATATCGTATTATTTCTAATAAAATTTCAATGCCCGTAGGAACATTATCATTTTTTAAAAGAGCTTCGCGCATTTTGTACACGGGTTGTGGAGTAATGCAGAATAAAAGCAATGTAGAAAGGAGTAGGGCAGATTTCTGCTATGCTTTCAGTTTACAGTAAGTTACCACCTATATTTTACCGCCTACATTTCTTCATCCAATGGTTATATTATTATATAGGGTTTTAGTTGTTTCATTCATCGTTAGCTTCCCTTTGAAGTAAGGGGGCATTTATCAGAGAGAGGGTATTCATTAGGGAGAATACATTACCATATAATTGTATCAATATGTTAGTTAGTTACTTTGATCAGTAGGTAATGACTTCTTCGTCAAGGAATGAAATAACTGAGAGTCCACCTTGTGCCCACAGTCTGGGCAGAACTTGTTCTTGGGCTTCAGTTGTTTCAGGCATTTAGTCCCATCCTCCAGCAGACCATTGCATATTACCACCAGTTCACTATTTGGAGCTGGCACCAAAACTTTTTTACCACACTCGGGGCAAAACTTGCTTGGTACCTCAATCTCTTCATCACAGTTGGGACACTTCATGTCTCAGTGTTGACCATGCATTTTCAACATCATTCTGTGAACATAAAAAAAATAATGTTAAACTCTTTTTACACTACCAGCCAATTGTGATACACTATAAACAATGAAAACAATTTTGATCTAGATGAGATGCCGCGCAAATATTAGATACTCTACTGATATATTTTCACATAATTATGTCTCCCCCATTTATAATGGGGAGACATATTGCTTTTTGGCGAGTGGTCCGTCCATCTGTCCATCCATCTGTCTGTCACACTCATGTCCGCTCCATATCTTTTACACATAAGGCGATGTGCAGACAGCAGGACTCGGGCACATTCTTCAAAGTTCAAGGTCACAATTCAAGGTCAAATGTTGTAGCCTTAATGTTCATGTCTGCTCCACATCTGTATAACCCTTGGAAGGATTCCAAAATGCTGTGGCACAAATGTTCTAGAGCTTGTTTTTAAGAAAAACATATGTCTCCCACCTGCTCCTGTCTCAAAAATGATTGGATGCATTTTAATGAATTTTGCTGAAGACTGGATGAGGACTTTTTTATTTAGAGAGCAGATAAAGTCAGTTTTCAACAATTCAAGGGCCGTAACTCTGAATTATCTGTTCCAAAATTGCTAGTGTTTCAAATTGGCCTGGATATTATAACCATAAACCTTTTCATAAGGTTTCGTGATGATTAGATGAGAACTTTATTACTTAGAGAGTGGATAAGGCTAAAAAGGCCAATTTTGTATTATTCAAGGACCATAACTCTAAATTGCCTAGTTCAATCTTGCTTGTTTTTGAACTTGACCTAGATATTATAGCTATAAACATTTTTATAAGGTTTGGTGAAGATCGGATCAGACGTTTTTGACTAAGAGAATGGTCAAAGGCCAAATTTGGATAAATCAAGGGCCATAACTCTAAAGATCCTGAAACAATCTTGCTGAATATTGAACTTAGCCTAGATATTATAGCTATAAACATTTTTATAAGGTTTGGTGAAGTTTGGATGAGATGTTTTTGACTTAGGGGGCAAACAAGGCTAAAAAGGCCAAATTTGGATAAATCAAGGGCCATAACTCTAAAGTTCCTGAAATAATCTTGCATGATATTGAAATTGGCCTAGATATTATAGCTATAAACATTTTTAAAAGGTTTGGTGAAGATTGGATAAGATATTTTTGACTTAGAGAGCGGACAAGGCTAAAAAGGCCAAATTTTGATAAATCAAGGGCCATAACTCTGAAGTTCCTGATTCAATCTTGCTGGATATCGGACTTGACCTAGATATTATAGCTATAAACATTTTTATTAGGTTTGGTGAAGGTTGTATGAGAACATTTAAAATTAGAGAACAGACAAGATTTTGTGACAGACAGAAAGGAGTAAATCGATATGTCTCCCACACCACACTTTCTTGTCCAGACAATAACTCCTACATGGCTGATGCCATTTGATTGAAGCTTCATACATTGAGAGAGCGTGATGAGAGGAAGTATCATGTACAAAGGCCATAACTCTGGCTTCAATACTTTTGGAGTTATTGCCCTTTGTTACATTTTTTGTCCGATCAATAACTCCTGCTCTACTGATGCTATTGGAATGACATTTCATGTATGGAAACAGCATGGTGGAATGGAGTGTTATGCACAAGTATGATAAATCTGGCTTCAATAATATTGGAGTTATTGCCTCCCATTTTCTGCAGAGTTATGGGACTTTGAATTTTTCACATGGAAATTTTGTCCACAGGGTTTCTCCAAAACCTTTTATTGGATATTCATTAAATTTCATATGAGATAAGAATCATGCCTAGTTGTACATGGAAAAGTAGTAAAGTCAAGCAGGCAAAGCCACATGCAAGACGCAACCACCACCAAAACACCGATAGACAGCATCACACACACACACACACAACCACACACCCAAACGCACACACACACACACACGAAATGAACACAGAAAACACCAAAAGACACACAAGAACCAGGGACAAACGTTTCACAACATGAACAAACCACAAGCACAAAGACGCAAGGCAAACAAAAGGAAAGGTGACAAAGAGAGTACCGCCTTGGCACGGTCAGCAGCAAAAACACCACTGGGGGTTTAAACCGGTTTACGGACGTCCTAACCTCACACTTCTCTCAAAGTCACCTTAGCTTTACAAATATTGTAAATAAAGGTATCCCCGCTGGACTTACCCACAACATAGACGACGGTGAACACTGGACAACATGTAAAACATAGCATAATAACTGTGACAATCCGTCAAATATGTACTCAATGACTTTGCTGAAGTCAGAGCACCTGCAGGTAAGTCGTTAAGGGCACGACAGGGAAAAAGTAATACATGAGTCTGGTAAGCTCCTCCTGTATCCAAGTTTAAGAGTATACCATCATAGAGTACTACCCTCGGCCTGTCATCGCGCAAGCAAAAAGGGAAGCGTAGCTACCGACTGTAAAAGGGTCGATAACCAAACATGCAGTGTGTTGCAATATAATAGGATCATAACCTTTCTTTTTAAATGTTTTAATGCGTTTTATAAACAAATCTAATTCCTGTTCCAGATTTTCTGCAGAGTTATGGGACTTTGAAAAATTTTCATGGAAATTTTGGCTGTGGGGTTTCTCCAAAAATCTTTTATTGGATTTTTATGAAACTTCCTAGGATTGATCAGCCCCATGCCTAGTGCTTAGTTTATTCCTTTTCCAGTTCGATGATTTTCTGCAGAGTTATGGGACTTTGTGACACAAAAATGGGCAGAAATTGCCGAGCACAGAACCCATGCAAAGTGTTTGGATATTAAGTATACTGAGCAAGTTTGGTAAAAATTCCATTCCTTGAGGAGATATTGCACGGAAACCAATTGGCTAATCCGATTGCAGCAGCCTCAGTTAAAATGCCCGTATTTTACCAAAAAATGTGCGGATATTGCCGAACACAGAACCCAAGTGAGGTACTTTGATATCAAGCACACTGCGCAAGTTCGGTGAACATTTGACCATTACATAAGGAGATATTGTGCGGAAACCAAAAATGGACAGACGGATGGATGGACGGACAAGCTAATTACTAGGCCCTAATTACTAATAATCCACATGATGTTTTTATTCTACCGAAACTCCACCCTGAATTCCACTGATCATAAAATTATATGAATCCCAACTTTTATAGTCCAATTTATCCTTGAAAGTGTGACAGCATTTTGTTATTAACAGTCTTACAAATAAATCATTTTCAAATAAATTCTATCATTCTTATATCCTTACTGGGTCTATTCAAAATAGCTAAACGGAGATTAACCACTGTAAATATACATGATTGGAGAAGACACTGTTTTACAACTATTAAAATAAAAGAAAATGTGACAAGGATGCGCCCACGAGCAAACAGGAAGTAGATGAACGACAGACCTGAAAAGGGGAGACACTGTACAACGCACTATGCTTCAGACCAAATATCAAATCATTGCAGCTCACACAAGCAAAGAAATTTTGACGAAATTTTTTGTCATTAAACAATCACCAAAATTCAATCAAAGTGTCGGCAAACAGGAAGTAGATGGACGACAGACCTGAAAAGGGGAGACACGGTACAACTCACTATGATTATGCTTCAGACCAAATATCAAATCATTCCACCTCACACAAACCAAAAAATCCTTTACGAAAATTTCATATGGAAATAAGTACATGCGTACGGACGGGACGGACAAGGGTAAAACTTGCCCCCATCGCCTAAAGGCGGGGGCATAAGAATGCCCTCATCTCTGGCTATTTCACACCAAATTTGTTGTCAAATGTACTTTACTGTGATATCTTCCAGGGTTTTTCTCTGATTTGGGGGAAGGGGAATGGCCTTTCCGGAGGGGAAAATAAGCGCAAAATGAATGCTTTACGGGAAAAAGTCAGTAAATATCAACATAACATATAACATGTTTTTATTTTCTCTATCAAGTGACAGTACAATTCAATTAAGAGTATTTCATGCAGTTTTGATAGTTTAATGGTGCTTTTCTTGTGTGCTTTTTGTCTACAACTGCATAACTCTTAGCTATTACTAAAATTGTTAAAATGTCATCTATGAGTTTTCAAAACAAAAGAACAAAACATTATACCGTATAACTGGTTATTTCTGCGGCAACTTATTATTTGCGGAATTTTGTGGATGCTGTCCGGCCACAAATAATATATGTGCAAAATATTCATTAGATTTTTTTCCTCTAGTGACCCCATATCAACGTTACTTCACTTCCCTTAATTTTTCGCACCACTGACACGCGCACGATTATCATGTGTATCCCATACAGCAGTACATAAAAGAGTCAGGTGACACATTATCGGCAAACCGACATATACATGTATATAACAGTTTGTGACTTTGGTTGCCAGATTCTAATGGACCACTATGGGAGGCCTTGTTGCCGCCAGAGATGTATAATATTCTTTATTTAAATCCACAATTATCAAACATTACCACAAACAATCGTGACAAGTCGTCAAATCTAGCACAAAAATTAGTGAATATGAACAAACTGTATACTTCGGGTTTTCCAAACACGCTCAATTTTTAAAAAAAAAGAAGTTCCTACACATAACAATAATTTCTTGAAATAGTCATTAATGTTTTATTACCTCATTATTTTTAAACAGAAATCGCTAAAAACATGTACGCCTGTGTTAACACAAGTCATCTAATTAAACAATTAATTCTTTTGATATGTACCCTCTTAGTGTGGTACACTTAAGAAATGTGTGAAAAACACCCGGGACCGGAAGACCGACAATCTAACAGGTAGGGTACAGCTGTGTTTGCGATCGATTTTGGTTTGAGTAATTAGATTGTAAAATGCAAATAAATAGCTGCTCAGGCCTAAATGGTAGAACAATATAAGATTTTAAGATGATATAAGATTTTTGCTGGGACCGACACAATAAATCCGCAAAAATTAAAATCGCAAAGAAAATGTTGCAGTACTGTGGGGAAGAAAGCGAAAGTACAAACAAGTTGCGATTAAAACGAATAATAACTATACGGATTACTCGGTTTTCTAGGTAAGACAGCGACACAGTATCAATATAAAAATTGCTCTCTCCCTCCCTATCAGTGCAAAGGTAATGAAAAAAACACAACACGTTTTCTAGCTGGGAATTCATTGCTATCGGCGGAGAAGCAATGGGGGAAAAATAGACAAGCTACTGTTGCTTTAGAAACGCCAAGGTGTTGTGTTAACAATGTTTGACTAAACACCAAGTATAAGGTTCATATCCGCGGATATGAGTTTTTCATAAGAAAACATGCTTTTGTGACTGATATTAGGCTGTGCAACTCTTATCTGTGGATATGAACCTCATATCTGGTCATATTTGATGTTTAGTCATACAGATAATATTTTTTTGCGTTTTCTTTTGAGTTTATTCAAATCAAGCATTTAAAAAGTTGATCTTGTGAAGACTAGTAGTAGTTATATATCTTACATAGCAAAGTATTATTAAATGCATGAAAAGTAAAAACAAACACAAACATTTTACAACCAACCTAGTGCAGAATTGAAGAAAACTATTTTGTCTTGCACAGTCATGTTCACTACAAGAAATAGTGAAGCTCTTTGCCTTAAAGCGTTGTACCAGTGCTATATTGCATTCTCCAAAAGCAATAAAAAAGGGCCAGCAAACAGGGATTCTTTAACCCTTTCCCTCATATAAGCGTATTTTCACGCATTTGCAAACAGAGTAGACCCAGATCAGGCGGCTCCTATAGGAGCCGTCTGATCAGGGTCTGCTCTGTTTGCTAGTTGAATTTGATAGATCCTTTCTGTACTTGCTAAAATCGCTCAAGTGTTGCACCTTCCATATTTCGTTATAACTATTTTCTCCATGAATATTCAGTAGGTGTTGAAATTTGGAATAAACATAGAACAGGGAAAGGGTTAAGAAGCTATATACTACTTTCCAATCCTTTACCTGACAGATGCCTTCTGACACATTTGCAAACTGGGTAGATAGTGATTCCTACAGAGTCTGCTCTGTTTACATATAGAATGGAATAACATACATCTCATTCTAGTATTCTACAGATTTTGCCATGGAAAAAATTCTGTGTTTATTATGAAATTATTAACAACAACAAGTATAGATATTCATGATGTCATTATTTCTTGTATGAATATTCCTGATATGAATTACGGACACTTCGTACCACAAACATTTCTGACCAGACACTTCAAGTTCGGACATATTTTGGTCTACAAACATTATGGACTTTCTGTTCAGTTATCAGAGTATTAACATTGTGATCACAAATGTATGTCTCAATCACTCAACTTAATATTTAAGAAGACTTATTAATTTATGCCAATTGGTGTTTGACATTCATGTGGTGAACAATGTTCAATATAAAAGTCAATGAATAAACTGTACTGTAATTTGTCCTAGTTAAATATTCCATTTGTATTCCCAAATAGTTCTAATTTTTAATACTTTGGAACACTTGTCTAACATCCAAAAAGTTTGGTTGGGAAATGATTTTACCAAAGTGTGCCAATGAAAATAATTGTTTACACTTTTTCTAAACATCGATGAAAGAATAGCATGACACTGATCACACTCAAGAAACTTTCTTTGATAATATTCTGGCGACAATTAAAGATAATCATCACTTTTTCCAATGTCTACCAAATGTTAGTGATAAGTCTGAGATGATCATGATGATAGTGATGATGGAAAAAATCATCGTACACACAGTAACACTAAACGACAGTTATAAGTACTCACCCTGTATCTATATTCAGTGCGGATCAGGGGTATACAGAAAATGACTACTCTGCATTTAAATACAATGAATGTTTATTCGAATTCGATAAAAAACCAAATAAAAGAAAACAAAATAAATAAACAAACGAAGTATCACAGATAAGCCTTATATAAGCATGATTTTATTAGGAGAAAAATAATATATGGCGAAAAATATAAAACTCCTGAACCTGGGGTTACAAAATGTTTTTGAGTCCAGATTCAGACATAAACTCTGTTTGGAAATCTAAACTGTATACAATCTGATTAAACATGAATTTATTATACACAGTGTAGACCCACATCTGAGATTTCCTACAGGAGCCCTCTGACTTGGGTCTACACTTAAGGAATATATATAATATGTTTTTGTTTTCGTGAAAAAACACAGCAAATCACAGCTCACCAATAGTAATGAAAACAAACACTATTAAATTATTAATTGCTAATGCCACCTGTTTGAGTTCTAAATATGAGTCCTCACTCCAAATCTGGACTCAAACAGTTTTATAACTTCGAGGCCTGTACTGCCATAGGGATGGATCAGTGCAAGGTTACAGACACAGGGGGCCATTTCGTGGGTCTACATGGTCTAAAAGGTAAAATTTAGTGGGTCGATTTAGTGTTATATTATATACAAGGGGTCTAACTACCCACTCGCAACTTTCACGACCGATTCGAAATAACGCCTGGTTTTGGACAGCCAAGATGGAATAACCACTAATATTTGGTACGAACGTGAAGCTGGGACCTTGTACTTTTCAAATAATATAACTTTTGATACATTCCGACTAAGCCGAAGCCACTGCCGACGTGAAATTCCTACAAAATACGCTGATTTTGCTTACTCGAACGAGATCTCGCAACAACGATTTGTCGCTTGGCCCCCCTGTAAAATGGCCATAATCGCGATGCCTCGGGACAAAACGATTGTGCAATCAATAAATATGACAAAAAGCTATCGTTTACCTATCAAGCTCTCTGCAGACACTGATGCAGATCCGAAATGCAGGCGAATTTTCGTGCAATTAGCAGATTTAAATCTCTGTCAGGCTACTACGAGTCACGTGACCCGCTTCCTTTACGATAACAACATCCGTGTGTCTGTTATCTTGTTTGCCCTATAAGCGTTAGTGAGAATGCAGGGTACCATCCCTTGGTCAACAGGTGCCTTGTTACTGGCTAAGTAGAAACTAGGTCAAGTTGTTGCAACTTGTCGTCCAAGTAAGAAAAATCAGAGTATTTTGTAGGAATTTCACGTCGGCACTAGCTACAGCTTAGTCGGACCGTATCAAAAGTTATATTATTTGAAAAGTACATGGTCCCAGCTTCAAGTTCGTACCAAACATTAGTGGTAATTTTATCTTGGTAGTCCAAAACCGGGCGTTATTTAGAATTGGTCGTGAAATTTTCGAATGGGTAGTTAGACCCCTTGTAGAGTAACTTCGGGTATATTCGACACCTTAAGCTTTAATAATTTGTAAAAATATGCATGTCGAAATTAGCCGACAAATTACTTCAAAATGGTATATAACGATAAGTTCCAAACAATTTCGAGTGATATGAATGTATAAAACACCACCAGTTGCCTAGTGATGGGTAACGGTTGTACATACTGTGCTTCGGGTAATTTCGACACTGTTCGGCCAATTTCGACACTTGTCAAATTACTTGTCCAGAAAGGATTTATTAAACAAATTAAAGTTTCCTGTTTGATATTTTACAGAGCACGTATTTTACATAGCACTATCCGCATATTTGTGTAAACACTTTCGTTTTGAGGCGAGGTCTTGTCGCCAAATAAGTTGTAGCATTTGTTCACTAGAATTAATTAGACGTGGCTTTATCCGAGACGAAGACACGCTCAACATTACATATTTTCGTTACGAATGAATCTGTTAAAAAGTTGAGGTAGTATTGGAAGTGCTAAGCAGAAGTATTAGTAAGTAGTATAATACATAGTAGTAGTAGCAGCAGCAGCAGCAGTAGTAGCAGTAGTAGTAGTAGTACATAGTAGTTGTTAGTAGTAGTAGATTTTAGTAGAAGTAGCAGCAGTAGTAGTACTGAGAAGTAGTAGTAGTAGTAGACCAGTAGTAGCAGTAGTAGGTAGCAGTAGGTAGTAGTGGACTAGTAGTAGTAGTAGTAGTAGGTGGTGGTAGATGGTAGGTTAGTATGTAGTAGTAGGTGGGTTGGTAGTGGGTGGGTTAGTAGTAGGTGGGTTAGTAGCATTAGTAGTTAGTAGTGATAGCTAAAGTACTAATTAGTAGTAGTAGTAGCAGTTAGTAGAAGATCTAGTTAGTAGTAGTTAGTAGTGATAACAATTAGTAGTAGTAGTTAATAGTGGTAGTAATTAGTAATAGTACAGTAAAACTTATTTATAACGAACTCTGATAAAGCGAATTCCCGCTTATAGCGAACTAAATTTCGTTCCCCGGTCGATATCTTCATTAATGCTATACAGACTATTATGTTTAGTGCGAAGTTGGTTAGAGCGAATTTTCGCTTATGGCGAACTGATTTTCCAGTACCTTTATTCACAAAACACTTTAAAATTCCTTCGTTAAAGCGAAGTTTTACCTTGCTACTATCTTCAAGCACCTGTGTATTTCGCACGATTAACACCATGTCGCATAGGTGTTAAAACACACACTATCAAGTTGGGGCGAACTGTGAAGCGATCCGTAAAGCATGTATTCTTCACGGTGGTAGGGTATAATTAAACACCGCCAGCCGCGGGGCATATATATGCACTTAAAAGTACGGGTTGTAGCTAAACATTGTTAAGATATGATGTTCGTTTTTATTTTTCAAAATAAACACTTGAAGTCTTTTGGTTTTGTTATTCCCTCCCCGTTCGCATATTATATCAGCATTTTCCGCTAAAAACAGAATCTACCGCTGACTCCGATGACGACACAGATCTATAAGGAATATTTGCCCCTGCCCACATACGCAGAGTCTTTGTCCGCTATACCCAATTAGCATCGGACATTGGAGCAACGACCAAATGCTCCTGATTTTTTTTAAACACTGACATTTATGAAACAGTTATTTGGCAAGTTTCAAGCATCAACGTGTGTTCAAAAGCAAATGACCGATTTCTTCCACAAAGAGTAAGCTGTACGATGAATGATGTGCATTTTGGGAGTTTGATCGCTACGCATGTCTGAATTACGGTTTAATACATATTGAACAGTCGTGTGCCAAAGTCATAATTTATAGCGAACTTCGTACTATCAATATAGCGAATAATGTTTATAGCGAAGTAAATCCTTCAGTCCCTTGGAATTCGTTATAACCGAGTTTTACTGTAGTTAGTAGCTAGTAGTAGTAATAGTGGTAATTAGTAGTAATTGTTAGTAAATCTAATTTGTAAGTAGTAGTGATAAATCTAGTAGTAGTAGTAGAAGTAGTAGTAGTAGTAGTAGTAGTAGTAGTAGTAGTAGTTAGTATATAGTGATAGTAGTTAGTTGTAGATCTAGTAGTAGTAGTAGTAGTAGTAGTAGTAGTACATGTAGTAGTAGTAAATCTAGATCTGGTAGTAGTAAGTAGTCAATAGTAGTTAGTAATTACTTTAGTTAAGTAGTAGTAGAGTCTAGTAGTAGTTAGTAGTGGTAGTATTGAAGGTGTAATAGGTAGTAGGTTACTTCTAATAAGCTTTAATTGTGTTTCTTAGAAAAATTAAATTGCCACATAGATATCTAAAAAGTGGGTGTGTACTGTCTTACTGTAAGTGACGAATTTACCCGCTTATGCAAGATTATGTCGGCTAAATTCGACACCCCTCTGATCATAGCTTGCAAACGATTACTCTTTGAAAATCAAGGTCATACAGATAAAAACAATGTCTGCGTGAGATTTAACTTGCGAAAAATGACAAAGAACAGTGAACAGTTAAAGATAGAGCACTCCTGTCATACTGTCCCTTCTTATGAAATCTTATAACGTCGTCTAAAAATAGCGTAACGTCACTAGGTCAATATTTACATGACCCACATTTCTTCAAAAGAAACCCTCAAGAGAATCAATGACGTTCTTATCGATGGCTCAGCGCAAAACTAGGCTAACTCCATTTTAGAAAATTTTACAGGAGAGCAAAAAAACTTTTTTTTCTTTTTCCTATTTGATCTCTTGTTTACATTTTTATAGCTATCTTTTCCTACAAAAGTCTTTAAACTTATGATAATGTTGATTTTCTTTTAAAACCATGTTTTTGAGGTTTTTAATAACTTTTTTGAGTTAGTTATAGTTTTGCACTGAAAATTGACGTCTTTTAGTTAAAAACTCAGTGCAAAACTATACCTAAGTCACGTTAGTTATACTTTTGCACTGAAAATCAATGTCTTTCAGATAAAAACTCAGCACAAAACTATACCTAAGTCAAGTTAGTCATAGTTTTGTACATAAGATATATAGAATATTGGAGGGTATATACTTGTAAAATAAGTACTAACTCAAGTAGACTTTAGTTGATTTTTAATATTTTCTTATTTTCTTACCAAATTGACAAGAGAACAAATTAAAACATTTAGAGCAATACATAATCCTTATTTTAAGTTCATATCAACCAGTTCTTTGTATTTTTAACATAAAATGATAGATTAATGATAGACTATTTCTATAATGTAAACTTCACCAATGATTTCATCAGTCCTTTGCTCAATGAATATTTATGCTTCGCACATCCTTCCATGAACTGTCCCAAGATTTACAGAAATATTGTTGAACTACTGAAAAGCAGGAATACTCTTATTCTTTAAACTATGACCTGTCAGTTAATCTCAAAACCCACCCATTTATATGAATTAACTTATTTAATTATACTTATAAGTGTATGAAGATATTTTCCCATAGCAGGCAAGGTAAAACCTTCCCCAATAACAGATCCAATGGGGAACAGTGCAGACTCTGATCATACGCTTCATGTAGCAGCTGTTTGATCAGACTGTGCAGCCGGTTTGCAAATGCATAAGAAGTATAATGTAGAGAGAATAATATGAAGAAAATGGCAAAAAAGGCTGATTGATTAACCCTTTTGGTATTGGTCTAATGCCATTCTTGAACTTTGGACCAGTTTATTTTATCAGTTACTTATGCAATTTTGGTATTTTGACAGAATCTGACTTTGAAATCACGAACAGTGCAGACCCTTATGAGAGGAGCTCTCTGATATGGGTCTATACTATTTGCAATAATTATTATAACATGCTGTAGGGTTGAAGCTAAAGAACAGTATTTCCCTTTTATTTTTATCATTATTACTTGACTTGAATTTTAAAAGATAACTCCAACCTTTTAGTGTATAATGACTGACAGTGTCCACCAGTATTTCTAGTTGACTGTATAACCCTTTCAGTGTGGGAAATAAGGGTGTAGGGCATTCACAAACCAAGTTAAATCTTGTAGACCCAGATTAGAGGTCTCCTGAAGGAACACTTTGATAAAGGTCTTCAATGTTTATCATAATTCAAATTTTGTATAAATTTACTAGCCTTGTGTCCAGAGGACATGGATGCCCTCACCTTGCACTCTTGACACAAACATTAATCTGAAGAATTTAACCCTTAACCCATTACCTCATTGGCTATGTTTAGACTCAACCTCTTTGAATACACTGAAAAGGAGGATTTACTAGAATAATGAACATTTCAGAATGTTGTAGTTTTGAAACCGTTGTGATAAATAGAGCATTAACCCTTTCCCTGTTCTATGTTTATTACAAATTTCAATACCTACTGAATATTCATGGACAATAAGTTTATTATGAAATATGGAAGGTGGAACATTGTAGCCATTTTAGAAAGTAAAGACACAGATCTTTGAAATCCTATTAGCAAACAGAGTAGACCCTGATCAGACGGCTCCTAGAGGAGCTTCTGATCTGGGTCTGCTCTGTTTGCAGATGCACGAAAACAAGTTTATATGCGGGAAAGGGTTAAGCTCCTTTGGAGCAATTGCTCTATTTATCACAATGATTTCAAAAGGTGACTTACAGAGGCGTCAAAAGGCATAAATATGAAGGAATGGGTTAACCTGCTGAATAAATTAAAACTAATCCTCCTTCTATAAATATTAATTAGGTAAATTTTCATACAGACTGAGGGTGAACAGCAAATTATTTTGCGTTGACAATAGTTTAGTTTGTGGATATGAAGATTTCCTATGGCAGACTGCGCAGACTCTGATGAGAGAGCCTACACTGTTTGCTGGTGCAACTATTGGCATGCTTAGTAAGCAGTTTAAGGGTTCAGTTAGAAAGGACCATAACTCTTGAACAAATCCATGGATCCAGTCAAAATTCAAGACTGACCTCTACTTTATCAGTCATTTTCCCAAAGTGGAAGGTTAAAATTCTACATTGAAAGGGTTAACAAGATTGATAACCAATGCATTATGCATTTCTATGAATTAGAGAAATCCATCTCATGAGGCAGGATGGCATAATAAAAGTGAACATATAATTAGAGCTGGGTATCACACCTGACCGGCACAACGAAATGAGGTCTTTGAATTTCTCAGATGTAATCTTTAGATCCTCATCATGTAACTGATTGAGAACAATATCTTGTACATTCAGTTCAGTATGGGACTTCTTAACCGTTGGGGTAAATCTAGATAGTAAACTGTGCCTGCATAATCATACTGCATCATACCTGTACTTCATTCTCAGTGTTGTTATATTTTCTGATCATTAGTTTTGATGGAATAAGTTTTGAAAACTCTGAATTCTGCTTAAGCCGGTGCTAGGGGTTGTGAGTAGTGTTGCACTTTTAATTACTACTCATGAACAGACTCTAAGTAAAACCGAGTCTGCGATTTTCTCTTTTGACATTGTTAATTTTGCTTTAGAAGGAAAGCCCACTTTCAAAATATTAATCACTACTTTGTTAGGATTGGTTGATTCAAGTTTAAAAGATCTCACTTCGTCAGGGAACTTTGAAATTAAAATAAAGCTAAATCTTTTACATGATACAGATTTTTGTGATGAGCAGCTCTGATAACAGATGTCCACTAGGCAGTCGTGTAGATACAAAATGACCAACTTATCCTTTCAATACATGCTTGAACCAAGTCATTTTCGTTTTGTGTATGCCCCCTTTCTAGGTACTTTTGCTCCACAGACTCGAGCTCAATTTTACGAGGCAAACGGTCCATACATGACCACAACATTGAAATGTAATACTTGTTCTTATTTTGTCCCCCACAGTTATCTGAATATTTTTTTCTCCCCTTTTTGACCATTGAACTTAAGTATTCAAAGACACTGCTGGACATTTCACATGCTCCCCTTCCCAAAGTAGACTCATTCCATAGATAGTCATAAGCATTACTCAAGGTAGATTCAAATGCCTTAGGTGTCACTAGCACCTCTTCAAGATTAAAGCATGCTTCTGTGAATGTTAAGTCACTGTTTTCTTGTCTGTTTCATTTTTTTCTCTGGATAACTCCTTATTTTTAATATAGCTTTCATACTTTTCTTTCATTTTTAGTTTGAGACATTTTATATGAGTTGCATAGATCACATTGATCCTTGATTGGTTAGTCAAAAGCAATATTAAAATGTGTGTTTAAAATTTGCCTGTACATGTTGAGGGAGACAGGGAGACATGATGACATGTTTTGTGCAATTCTCTAAATAGAGCCTGTACATAAGTGCAATACTAAGTTCTTGGCCCAGGTACATATTTTACCATCTTTTCTACAATAATGACTTTCAATAACAGGAAACGACTCAATATGTGACACTGCAAAATAATTTTATCTTCTGGTATTCTGTTTGGTATAATTACTGTGACTGCCTCTATTTTCTAACTTTACAAGCTGAGTAATAGTTTGGGTCTCTTTAAAAGTCACTTTTTGAAACCATTGTGATAAACAGAACTCTATTTATCACACTGTTGTCAAAACTTCATAACTACAAAATTCTTAAGTTTTTCCTCCAAAAACATCATATTATAACTCAAAATATTTACAGTTTTCTGTGAATTCCGATATATCGTGATATTTCTTAGCCGATTCATATCCATATGAAAATCTCAATCAATATGACACTTCTAATTATAGCTTATGAGGTAACAGGTTAATTAACCAAGATTGTATGCAGGCACATGATAAATTGATGTCTCAACAAATAGAGGAAAGTCATATCTATAATGTAGAGTACTATATAATAAGCAAACAAAGCAGACCCAGACCAGACTAACTCCTGTTAGAGCTGTCTGATCTAGGTCTTCTCTACTTGCAAAGGTGTGAAAAGGCATATCTATCATGAAGTAAAGGGTTTAAATATTTTTAAACATAGGACCTGCATGATAGCAATTAAGTTAAGTTATACACTCACGTAGTTGCTTAAATTTTAATCCGCTACCAAATTATATTTTTGTTCTGACGAGGGTTTATCAACCACTCAGACCTTCAGTCCTCATGATTAATCACCTGTATCAGAACTCAAAACCTTTGTTGATTCCCCCTATCCATAATGCTTATCCCTTTACCTGTTCTATATTTATACCAGATTTCAATAACTTATGAATATTCATGAACAAAATAATTATAAATAATAAAATATTGAAGGTGGAGCACTGTAGCTATTTTAGAAACTAAAGAAACATATCTTTCAAATTCCTTTAGCAAACAGCAGACACTGATCAGATGGCTCCTATAGGAGCTGTCTGATTTGGGTCTACTCTGTAAAACTTTGCAGATGCATGAAAAGGTGTGTATATGAAGGAAAGGGTTAAACAGATATGATTTCTTAAACAAACTGCTGAAAGCCTTTGAAGTCAATGTCATTTCATATAAAAACTTTTCAAAAACATTTATTAATAAGCAAATATATATCTATCACATTGCATAGCCTTCCTTACTTCATTTAGTAACTTTGTACACTGACATCATTATGCTATTGTTAATTTTTTTTAAATTAATCTAATTTTAAGCAAGTTTTAAATTTTACCCCACCCACTCAAAATCATACACAGTAAGTTACATGTGCTTTTTGACCTTCTCAAAATAGTTATTATCCTTTTGTCAAGAAGCTTCGTAATAACAGTACATGTGTATCAAACAAGAACAAATTAGTTACAGAGCTCTGTTACTTTTCTTGTAAATTTCTAATTTTGATAGTAAACAAACTTCTGTAGTCTTGTCTGAAGGTCAAGGATGCATGTATACTTAAATAGGTCTATTTATTGGTTTACAACTATAAAATTTACAGTAACTATTTTTTTAAAGATGAAAAGCACCACTTTTTTTGTTTTTTGCATAAGAAAAAAATATTAAATGAAAGAAATCAACATGTACCACTACATTTTCATCATTATTTCTCAGTGCAAAACTATGTCTAAGTCAAGTTAGTGCACCTTTTGCACTGACAATATTTTCTAATATATCAAATTATGAGAGCAAAACATTAGCTAACTCCACTTAGACATAGTTTTGCACTGAAGAAATTACCATTTAGACTTAGCATATTTTATAAAAAATGCAATAATTTTGAAAATACAAGGAATATAAGCAGAATATTTTGAGGGATGAAGGGGAACATAAAAAGCCTTGAGAATTTTTGAAAAAAGCATTTTTGCCAAAATAGTGAGTTAGCCTAGTTTTGCGCTGAGCCATCGTTATGATGTCATGGAATGTTATTACGTCATAATGTTTGCACACAGAGAAATGATCAGCCCGATTATAATGAAACACG
The DNA here is from genome assembly GCA_963576725.1 of Azorinus chamasolen. Lineage (NCBI taxonomy): Eukaryota > Metazoa > Mollusca > Bivalvia > Cardiida > Solecurtidae > Azorinus > Azorinus chamasolen. The sequence continues at coordinate 2,529,873 of OY755246.1, forward strand.
AATGGATAACAAAGTATGTGCCGAAATTGCCCGACTGTCGAATTTACCCGAAGTTACTCTATATAATATAACACTAACATGCTTCCCAACTCTCACGATTTCGTCGGGAGTCTCCCGATTCAGAAGACAAATCCCGATCAACCCGATCATTTGACTAAAAACCCGATTTGAAAAAAATAATCGAAATTGGGTGTATTGAAAATTTGAAATCTTTAGCAGAGGTCAGAAAATATCTTGTTTGCTCTTCAGAATTACCCTCATGAACGTGTCAAAGGATTAGCCCCAGGTGGTCCAGATGGTATCCCTACTATTAGAGTTTTCACAGATAGCCACTCAACCGTAAACGTTTGATAACAAACAGCCATTTGTTTATACCAGAAATTGGTCATGATGTCGTAATCGGTCATGATGTCGTAATTGGCTATCCTAGTGATGCACATTCCAACATTGTTTGGTAACTTGGACAAAGACTTTATTCAATTATAACAGAAATTCTATTTTCATAATTAAGATATAAGACATAGAAAAATGCTTCTCTGCTTCCATGTTACTGACTGCTGTTTCCTTCATTTACAACACTAGAAATAAATGTAGTATAACAAAATCAATGAAAAATGTCGCGACGCGAAAATCTCCCTCTTGAAACCCCAAATCTCCCTCTTAGAAATCATGAAAACCCCTCTTGAGAGTCAAAAAAAGTTGGGAAGCATGCACTAAATCGACCCAATTTTTTTACCTTTATGACCATGTAGACCCACGAAATAGCCCCCTGTGGTTACAGATAAGGTTTTGATGCAATTGGGAATTTACTCCTTGATTTTTTACAGAATTGGGTATTTGCAATTTTGATTGGGTATTGGCAATTTTCGTAATTGGGTATTATTCATATTCTCATTAGGTATTTCATTTTTTTTTTTTGCTTTTTGCTATATTTATTTGCTTTCTGTTACTCATTGTTTTGAAAAACAATTGCTTTTTTCCACAATTCTAATTGGGTAAATACCCCAATTCTCCCCTTATCTGTCACCCTGTCAGTGTTTTATAATGATGGATACAAATTATGACATGTAGTATGCGGTATGTCCTCCATGTGCCCCAATCACAGCCCTGCATCTGGAACGCATGTTTTAGGTTTTCCAACTGTTTAATTCAATACTCTACTGACACCGATTAAAAGACAGATTCCCAACCAATGCGCACCGTGTCACACGAGCATCTTACATTATTTCAGCACTCCATCCGAATAACCGCCACTAACAGCACAAGGAAAAATTAAACTTTAAAATAAGTCAGTCGATAATATGCCCATTTTTTATTATGTTTACAGATGACTATGGTGTTTCAGCTGAATACAGCTATATGGTGCAAATTCAAAAACTGAGTACTTATAAATCGCTCGCCCCTTATAAATGTCGTCTAGTGTATACCCTGTGTAAAAAAACTTTTGATTAGCGTTAAACAGTGCTGTCCATAATCAGACATTTTATTTAAGCTCGTCTCTTAGCAACCCTTGCTGTAAATTTCACCCAATAATTAAAATCGAATGTTGTTGCGTTTTTTTTTCTAAAAACTTACTAAAATTGTGAGTGAATTTTACGAACAAATTTAAAGAACAAGCTTGTTTTTCATTTACCTGTTTCAAAGCATTCAGTATGTGGGTCCCAATATGCTAATGACAAGATAATATCATATCCTTGTTACTTCGTCTACCAAGCTGTTTTCAAGAAACGGCAAATACTGGAAATTCCCCTGCAGTTTGAAAACGAAAGTAGCTTTTCGAGAAATGGGCTATGGGTAATATACCGACCGCGGACACACGGTGTATAATTTCGGGACTTTGGGTCCGAAATGTTTGGGTTTTCTTTTGTTTGTGTGTTTGTCTATCTGTCCGATTTTTTCTTTATGATTGGCTGATGTATTGATATACATGTATTGATTTTGCCAACATCAAACATTGTTCTATCGCCAAATAAGGAACACATCTAGTATAGTGGACCCAAATTTTTTACCGCAAAATATAATACAATTATGTTAGTTGCGGTAAACATACGATGACGTAACCAATGCCGTCAGAATATTTGTAAATGGCAGGATGGTGCTGTTCTGTCGGGGGCTATCGCCCCGAACCCCTGCTTTATTAACCTTTTTCCATACAGAAAATCAAAGCAACTTAAAGAAATTATATGATGAAACAATTCCCTGCTTGAAATCCGTTTCTTCAAATAATTATAACCGCCAGTTATTGTACAACAGTCGCGGCAGTGACCCTAGGTAAACTTAGTGATTGCCCTACTTTTCCATCCAATCAACGAGCCGCATTTTTGAAATTTTTCAGACTCTAATCCTCATAAATTTTATAAAATCGACTCTAACTTTCGAAAACAAACCTTCCAGTGCGCATGCGCAACAAAACTCCGCCCACTACTAGACAAATCGAACGAGTAGCTGTTATGAACTTATGACGCTATCGACACGTGAACGAGTATACTCAAGTACACGTGTGTAAAACGTGGAGAGGAAGACTATGTAATGCAAACAACTGAGTGGCAGAATTATAGACCCAATAGTAATTGGGCAAATAAACTGATTGGGCAAATAAACTGAGAGGCGGAATTATAGACCCAATAGAAAATGGACAAATAAATCACGAAAATCCCACCTGTTGAAGCAGGATTATATTGAAAAAGGACTAATGTAAATAAGCAAATAAATCAGGAAATAAGCGCAAACCTGTATTCGAAACCGTAATCCGTTCAACAAAACATAAACAATCAAACCTGTAATATTTTGTAATTATTCTTATTTCAATATTCTGATAATAATATAATGAATGTTTGGGTTTCGTTACCAGTGAATATTTAAATTTGTGTAAACCGAGTAGACCCTGATAAGACAGCATAGGAGTTGTCTGATCTGGGTCTTCTCGGCTTACAAATCTTCGTTAGATAAGTCTGCTTGCTCGGTGCCAGAGAGCATGTCAACGACAGATTGTTGTCATTATTGTTGTTATTATTTTGCCTCCAGAAAATTGTGTCAAACTGTTTTACACATAGACGGGGAATATTTGATTACGTGACAAAGCCAAATATGGCAATGTTTACAAGAAAAAGGCGCGAAATCAGTTTCACTGTGTAGGATTTTCAAAACATAAACACGTGAGAATATTAACAAAGACGACGTTTGTTTGATTGGTGGGTTTTCTGGGTATTTTGCATAAACGGATGATGTTTTAGATGTACCATAATCACGTGACTATATACAAGTTTGTCATTGCTCAGTGGGCGGGGCTTATAAACTGAGCCTGTTGAAAAGTAGGGCAATCACTAAATCGGTTAGAGCTTATAAACTGCAGTCTTCGAAAATAAGACGGCCTAAAACGCTTCGCTTCTCTCGCGTTATCGGCCGTCTTATTTCCGAAGACTGCAGTTTATAAGCTCTAACCTATACTTAGTGATTGCCCTACTTTTCCATCCAATCAACGAGCCGCATTTTTGAAATTTTTCAGACTCTAATCCTCATAAATTTTATAAAATCGACTCTAACTTTCGAAGACAAACCTTCCAGTGCGCATGCGCAACAAAACTCCGCCCACTACTAGACAAATCGAACGAGTTGTTGTTATGACGCTATCGACACGTGAACGAGTATACTCAAGTACACGTGTGTAAAACGTGGAGAGGAAAACTATGTAATGCAAACAACTGAGAGGCAGAATTATAGACCCAATAGTACATGTAATTGGGCAAATAAAGTGAGAGGCAGAATTATAGACCAAATAGAAAATGGACAAATAAATCACGAAAATCCCACCTGTTGAAGCGGGATTATATTGAAAAAGGACTAATGTAAATAAGCAAATAAATCAGGAAATAAGCGCAAACCTGTATTCGAAACCGTAATCCGTTCAACAAAACATAAACAATCAAACCTGTAATATTTTGTAATTATTCTTATTTCAATATTCTGATAATAATATAATAAATGTTTGGGTTTCGGTACCAGTGAAGATTTAAATCTGTGTAAACCGAGTAGACCCTGATAAGACAGCATAGGAGTTGTCTGATCTGGGTCTTCTCGGCTTACAAATCTTCGTTAGATAAGTCTGTTTGCTCGGTGCCAGAGAGCAGGTCAACGACAGATTGTTGTCATTATTGTTGTTATTATTTTGCCTCCAGAAAAATTGTGTCAAACTGTTTTACACATAGACGGGGAATATTTGATTACGTGACAAAGCCAAATATGGCAATGTTTACAAGAAAAAGGCGCGAAATCAGTTCCACTGTGTAGGATTTTCAAAACATAAACACGTGAGAATATTAACAAAGACGACGTTTGTTTGATTGGTGGGTTTTCTGGGTATTTTGCATAAACGGATGATGTTTTAGATGTACCATAATCACGTGACTATATACAAGTTTGTCATTGCTCAGTGGGCGGGGCTTATAAACTGAGCCTGTTGAAAAGTAGGGCAATCACTAAATCGGTTAGAGCTTATAAACTGCAGTCTTCGAAAATAAGACGGCCTAAAACGCTTCGCTTCGCTCGCGTTATCGGCCGTCTTATTTCCGAAGACTGCAGTTTATAAGCTCTAACCTATACTTAGTGATTGCCCTACTTTTCCATCCAATCAACGAGCCGCATTTTTGAAATTTTTCAGACTCTAATTCTCATAAATTTTATAAAATCGACTCTAACTTTCGAAGACAAACCTTCCAGTGCGCATGCGCAACAAAACTCCGCCCACTACGAGTTGCTGTTATGACGATATCGACACGTGAACGAGTATACACAAGTACACGTGTATAAAACGTGGAGAGGAAGACTATGTAATGCAAACAACTGAGAGGCAGAATTATAGACCCAATAGTAATTTGGCAAATAAACTGAGAGGCAGAATTATAGACCCAATAGAAAATGGACAAATAAATCACGAAACATCCCACCTGTTGAAGCAGGATTATATTGAAAAAGGACTAATGTAAATAAGCAAATAAATCAGGAAATAAGCGCAAACCTGTACTCGAAACCGTACTCCGTTCAACAAAACATAAACAATCAAACCTGTAATATTTTTTAATTATTTATTCTGATAATAATATAATGAATGTTGGTTTCGATACCAGTGAAGATTTAAATCTGTGTAAACCGAGTAGACCCTGGTTAGACAGCATAGGAGTTGTCTGATCTGGGTCTTCTCGGCTTACAAATCTTCGTTAGATAAGTCTGCTAGCTCGGTGCCAGAGAGCAGGTCAACGACAGATTGTTGTCATTATTGTTGTTATTATTTTGCCTCCAGAAAATTGTGTCAAACTGTTTTACACATAGACGGGGAATATTTGATTACGTGACAAAGCCAAATATGGCAATGTTTACAAGAAAAAGGCGCGAAATCAGTTTCACTGTGTAGGATTTTCAAAACATAAACACGTGAGAATATTAACAATGACGACGTTTGTTTGATTGGTGGGTTTTCTGGGTATTTTGCATAAACGGATGATGTTTTAGATGTACCATAATCACGTGACTATATACAAGTTTGTCATTGCTCAGTGGGCGGGGCTTATAAACTGAGCCTGTTGAAAAGTAGGGCAATCACTAAATCGGTTAGAGCTTATAAACTGCAGTCTTCGAAAATAAGACGGCCTAAAACGCTTCGCTTCGCTCGCGTTATCGGCCGTCTTATTTCCAAAGACTGCAGTTTATAAGCTCTAACCTATACATAGAGCAATGAAACAAAATGGCGTCGCGTTTAGCAACATTATTGGCTCAAAAAGACTCGCGCTGTGCTTTGTTATGATTCGTGATTTCCGGGGTCCGCTATACTAGATACTAGAAGAGCACCGCAAGCGGGTACAACGCTCGTCTGTCGTCATTGTAAATATGAACATGCATACCAAAAATGAAGGTTGTAAATGAAAAATCGAAGAAGTTATGGTCAATGTTAAGATTTCGGATGACGACAACGGCGACACGTGCGCCAGAGTTACGACAGTAGCTCGTGATTTCTTCGAAACAGACGAGTTAATAAAAAAGCTCCTATATGAAATTTAAATTCTGTTATTTTTTGCACGGCCTTTACGAAAATGCATGCACTTGGATTTACTCGTATTAATTAAAACGCGCCATTTTTTACACCACTGATGGATAGTGTCTAACATGCACTGTTCATAACTTCATCTCACTGTCAGCGCTTAGAACTATGCCATCCGCGTAAAGGAGGGTAGAAACTGATATGTCTCCCATTTTAAGTCCAGCCTCAAGGTCATTAATGTCTTTCACTAGGTCGTTAATAAAGGTCGCAAAAATCATTGGCGACAAATTATTTCCTTGAGCTACTCCGGATTTACAGTCAAACCAGTCAGTTAATTTGCCATTAATTTTTATGGCTGCTGAAGTCCGTTCATACATAGTCTTAATAGTTTGATAAATTTTGCCGTCAATTCCTAAAGCTAGCAGTTTGTACAACAACATATCTCCATCCACAAAGTCAAACGCTTTTTTAAGATCAATAAATGCTGTAAACACTTTGTCATTGTTTCTAGCAATACTATTTAAAGTAAAAATATGATCTTCGCATGAGCGATTCTTCCGGAAGCCATTTTGCTCATCAGCTAGTATACCATGTTCGTCTAGATACGCTGTCAGTCTTTTGTTTATGAGAGCACTGTAGACCTTACTGATGCACGATAAAAGGCTTATCCCGCGGTAATTTAGAGGTACACGGCGGTCTGAGTCACTATCTTTCAATATTGGAAATATGACTGCCTTTCTCCACTCACTCGGAATCACGTTAGTATCAACTACAAATTGAAACAGTTTGTAAAGGACAGCAATAACAGGTGGATGTTTTACCACTGCATATGGAATATTATCTAAACCACACGCTGATTTATATTAAATATATTTATGACATTTATGGGGGAAATGGGCTACTTGCTCCTTTCGCCAGCTTTAAATCCCGCGAAAGGAGTTCTTGATATAATCGAATGAAGAACTGTGGATTACTTCATGTAAGTTGGTTTAATAAAGCTCCACCCGCTGAAAATCCATGGTCTACTGTTGGCCAGTTATGAATTCCGTTAAAGGAGCTCTTAATATAATTGGATGAAGAATTGTGGATTACTTCAGGTAAGCTGGTTTGGAAAAGCTCCTTTCGCTGAAAATTCTTGGTATACAAATGGCGAAAGGAGGCTCCTTTCGCCAGCTGTAAATCCCATGAGATCAAGTAAGATATTTCTTAATTGCAAACAGACTTATTATATCACAAATATATAAATTATAGATATCACAAGGATGGCCAGATAAGTTATGTATTTAAGTGACTATGTAATCGAATTTTTCCAAATCAATGAAAACCAAAGCTCGGCAAAGAAAAGGAATATTCAATAATCATAGCCAACACACTATTAAAACATAAATACGTATTTAGTTTAAGACAAGCTAAATATTATACTAAGAATGATCTAATACTATATAAGATCTGGAGCAAGTAAGATCACTATAAATTGCACACAGCCTCAATTTATAAAATATATCACAAGGATGGCAAGATAAGCTATGTATTTAGTGACATTTAATTTGTGAAACCTCCTAGATTATGATTTAAAGTTATTTCCCCACAATAGTGATCAAACTGTAGTAATAAATAAATAAAAGTCAATATTCTTAAAAAAATAGAATATATTAATACTATCATAACTAAACTGTAACTAAACTGTACTGAAAAAAGAGAAGTGCCATATGAAGAAAGACTAAAGCAGCTGAAGTTACCGTAACTGTGCTATCGTAGAGAGAGGAGATATGAAGGATAGCGACTGGAGAGGACAATGTTGATCAAAAGTTGCTGCCCTTGAACGTGACTGAACAGGTGCGGATCCAGGATTTCAGATTGGGGGGGGGGGGGGGTCGTAGAAGTTTTTCGGAAGAGGGGGGGGGGGGTCGTAGATTTTTATGTTTGATAACATAAATAAATAGTGTGTTTGTAATACATGTTGAAAAAGAGCTGTGTTAAACGAAAGGCAAGTGGCTGCTTGAAGCAAGACGAAAGTAAAACAGAACGCTCCTATGGGAGCGTTCTGTTTTACTTTCACCTTGCTTTAAGCAGCCACCTGCTCTAGATACCAACTAATTAACATAATTGTGGTCGTTATAGAGAGGTTTTACTGTATATAGATCTAAAATATTACTAAAAAACCTTTTGGCAATTTTAGGGGGAGCGTACACCGACTCCGCCCCTCTAAATCCGCGCCCACTGATAGAACATGATGCCACCCTGTTCTATGTTTATTCAATACCTACTGTATATTCATGGACAAAATACAGTAGTTATATAATGAAATATGGAAGGTGTAACATTTTAGCCAGTTTAAAAAGTAGAGAAACATATCTATCCATTAGATTCCATTAGCAAACAGAGCAGACCCATATCAGATGACTCCTATAGGAGCCGTCTGAACTGGGTATACTCTGTTTGCAAATGCGTGAAAACACGTTTATATGAAGGAAATGGTTAAAAACTGACACAAAGATGTGGATGACTCAAAATCAGAACATGTTCAATGGGCTTGCTAGTAGTCAATAACTGTCCAAGAATGAACTGACAAATCGCGTTGTTTGCAGCAAAGAATATGAACGACTTGAAAACGAAACTCGACAAACACTGGAATGATAAAATTACAAATATCGTTGCACGCATGCACCAGTGTCATCGACCCTGATAAGACCAAAAGGTTAGCCGGTGTTACAGACAAAGCATTCTTTCGCGAAGAACAAGATGTGTTTGTAAAACACTATGTCCCCGATATGACCTTTGTCCTTGATGTATAACCTTAATATTGACCTTAATAAGCCACCTCCAAAAATGTTCGCCTCCATAAGTTGCACATGCATGCCAAGTATACATGTACAATGGTGACAAAATTATCGCCAACGTTAAAGTTGGGAACAAACAAACAAACATTTTACAATCAAACAGACATACAGACAGCAAAGTTGTGACAGACAAACTAACCAACATACAGAGCGAAAACCAATATTCCCCAATCACAGTTATGAGGGGAGGGGCGGCGGCATGAAAAAGTATCAAGTTATAAAGGTACATGTGTATATTTTAAATGGCTCGGTGCTTATTGAGACATATACAGTTTGTTCACTTAAATGTTTTCGTTATACATGATAGAAATTCAATAATTTTAAACTGAATGAGATGTTCGCGAAAAATGTCGCCAAGCAAGGCTTGGCGAGCTTAACAACATTTTCTTGGTGAGTTTAGGAACATGTGATCTTAAAAGACAACGAGCATCAGATTATTTTTCTCACATAAAAAAGTATATTTTCGGCGTTTTTAAAAATGACATGTAAACATGTTTTCCATGGTTTGACGTCATATCTGATATATGTTCTAAAGTGATCTTACACGTGTTACAGATCAGGGAACCTTAACCCGTTGTTCCAATACGTCTTGCACAGAAAGGGTCATCTGCCTAAAAAAGCTACATTGCCGGTTTAAAGGGGGTATGTATATGATTAAACTGCTAAAATGGTCTATTATAGCCAGCAAACGGATTTTGTAGTTTGTTATTAGATAATAGAACTTAATGTTAGAATAATAGTTATCTGCACAATAAACACGACAAACACTAAAAAGGTGTGCAATCTAAAGAAATATTGGCTCTCAGCAAAATTAATTAATAAATACAAAGCATAAGTAAAAACAAAATAAATTGCGACATATTTCAGAACTAAAGTCCCGTGTTTAAGACATTTAGTCCCGTGTTTAAGACATTTGCCATAACCCATATCCCGAAAAGCTACTTTCGTTTCGTTGAAGTCTTTTATATTCCTTAAAAATGAGTTGTTACATAAATGACAAAGCACTATCGACCATGTAATGTTCATGTACGAACAAGATCTGTCACCATTCCCTGTAGTTCCAATGAACGACATATATACCATACAGGTTAATTAACCCTTTCCATATTCTATATTTATTCAAAATTTCAATACATAGACTCTACTGAATACTCATGGACAGAATAGCGATAATTAAATATGGAAGACGGAACATTGTTGTCATTTTAGAAGGTAAAGAAACAGATCTATCAAATTCCAATAGCAAACAGAGCAGACCCTGATCAGACGGCGCCTATAGGAAAAATACATGGAAAATATTTATATGAAAGAAAGGGTTAATGCACTTTATTCTTACAGCTTTAGTCAAATGTTAGCTAAACTGAGACGATGTGTAGAGCATATATGACAGTCGGGTCAAGGTCACATGTGAAGGTCAAGTGTAAGTTCGTGTCCGCTCCATATCTCCTATAACCCTGGAAGGATTTTCATGAAACCTGTCTCAAATATTAACCGAATTAAGTCGATTTGCAGAACACATGTGGTAGTCATGTGGGCTAAAGGTCAATGTCATATTTGAAGGTCAAATGTTTTAACCTTCATTTTCCATTACATTTTCGTCTTCTAAACCCTTTGAAGGATTTTCACAAAACTTTAATCAAATGTTAGCTTAAATTAAGTCGATGCTCTGCAACAGATGTGACGGTAATATCCGTTCAAAGTCAAGGTCACATGTGAAAGTCAATTGTAATTTTGTGTCGGCTCCATATCCCCTATACCCCTGGAAGAAATTTCACGAAACTTGCCTCAAATATTAACAAAGTTGAGACGATTTGCAAAACACATGTTGCAGTCATGTCCGCTCGAGATCAACTGTCTGTCCGTAACAATTTCGTGTCCGCTCAATATTATATCCTATACCCCTGAAAAGATTTTCATGAAACTTACCTCAAATGTTAACCAGGTTGAGACGATGTGCAGAACACATGTGAGTCATGCTGGCTCAAGGTCAACTTCACATTTGAAGGTCAAATGTTTTAACCTTCAATTTCCATTACATTTTCGTGTCAGCTCCATATCTTCGAAATCCTTTAAACGATTTTCATAAAACTTTAATCAAATGTTAGCTTAAATGAGACGATGTGCAGAACACATGTATCATTCATGTCGGCTCAAGTTGAAGATCACATTTGAAGGTCAATTGTGTGTTTGTAACAATTTCGTGTCCGCTCCATTTCTGCTATACCCCTGGAAGGATTTTCATGAAACTTGCATCAAATATTAACCAAGCTGAGACGATGCGCAGAACGCATGTGGCAGTCATTGTTCAAGGTCAAGGTCATATTTGAAGGTCAAATGCAATGTCTTAATTTAGGCGGCTGGGGGGATTCAGCAGTCTTTTGGAATGCCTTGTTAATATACTAAGATACATGCAACCTCTTTGTCACATAGTCTATGATTATTCTCTCTCCCCTGTCTATCTGTCTGTCTGTCTCTCCCTTTCTGTCTCTCAGTCTCTGTCTGTCTGTCTGTCTGTCTGTCTCTGTCTCTCCCCGACAGCCCCATAATCACATGTTAATATACGTTTCTGTTTCATAACTCTGACCGTAGACCAATTTTCCCGGAAAACTTTGGAGATAGAAATTTCCTACATTTCTACGCTCTTAAGGCCAATTCTACGTCAATGCCCATAACTCTGTTGTATCATGGGCGTCAGAGAAAACGAAAATTCGCTGTTAATTAAAATGCCTGTACAGTTTCATGACACCGAGTCACTCAAATAATGTCATTTGGTGATACGCGGGACGCATTTTTTCTACACACTTTATGTTCATACATTTGTATACGCAACTGGACATAAGAAAAACACAGTTGCATAACTTGCTTAAAGCAAGGTGAACGTAAATCAGAACGTTCCTATGGGAGCGTTCTGTTTTACTTTCACCTTGCTTTAAGCAGCCACCTGCTCTAAATACCAACTAATTAACACAATTTAGTGGTCGTTATAGAGAGGTTTTACTGTATATAGATCTAAAATATTACTAAAAAAATGTGTTGACAATTTTAGGGAGGGGGCGTACGCCGGCTCCGCCCCTCTAAATCCGCACCTGCAGACCCTGATCAAACGGCCCCTTTAGAATCCCTCTGAGCTGGGAATACACTGCTGGACTATGTCCCGTTTTTATGAAACTGTGCACAAATGGGTTAAACAGAAACGAATTTCAGCAGAAAAAAAACAACAACACTAATTATAGAATCAGATAAACCAGTATAAATTTAACGAAGAAAATATAGTAAGCATGTACATCTTGCAAATACTGTCCAGTTTCATTTGTTATAACAACGTGCATCGTTAAGTATGCATACTCTTTATCTGCACAACATAATTCATCAACATCATTTCGAATGTTTTAACGCAACACATCTGTATCTCCTTATTTTCTATATACAGTTACAACAGTGTTGCATTAATACACGGGTCCAAACATCAAACATACCTTTGAGATAGCACTTGAGCCCGAATATACTCTGTCTGTCCTTGGTGATAAGATGCCTGACATATTAATTGATCACGCTGGAGATAATTCACATAACCATTCACATGACGTGCAAAGTGCAAATATCAGGTGAAGTACTTGAGGGACCACGTACAACCAACATTACCAAGTTTCAGAGCTACAGATAAATGTGCGTATTCAAATACATGTACTAAAATCACCATTTCTCATCTAAACCCTATTTTATGACCACTCTTTAGAATCGTCTCGAAGAGACGATTCTAGAGAGTGGTCACAACATAGAATTTGGTGGAGATATAAAGAAGTTATGCTTGAAATTGTTTTAATTTACACACCTTATCTGGTCCTCTGTACTCATAAGTCCAAATCAGAGACATGTATCTCTCTCCTGGTATACGACACTCGCTATAACTAGTATAGCCAAGAGTACCGCACAGTATGGCTGTATAACTAGTATAGCCAAGAGTACCGCACAGTATGACTGTATAACTAGTATAGCCAAGAGTACCGCACAGTATGGCTGTCAAGAGATCTATTTAAAAAGTCATAACCATTTTCCTGTTCAATATTCATATATATAATGTACACAATCCAGAACATGTTTTGGTTTGACGAGAGGTATAGGATCAGATGTAAAGCATGTCAAAGGCAAATAGAACAGATCCTGATCAAATGGCTCTATGTATACCCTGTTTACAAAGGCGTGAACATTAAACATTAAAAAACAACAACACATAAATCTGAAAAGAAAACAATAAAATAAAACAGGTTTGCAGGTGATAATTTGTGGCAATGAAAAGTTTGAATGAGCAATGTCTTATTACATAGCAGACAGTGCAGACAGGTGTCTTGTCAAGGTCTGTCAGACAGTGCAGACAGGTGTCTGGTCAAGGTCTGTCATTTATCAACATATGTAGTAATAATTTCTCAGTCTTTTGATACACATTTCGATCTTTGTCAAACTGTTTCCCATAAAATGAGATTCAGTGTCTTATAGAGCATCTCGTCGTATCTATACAGAACAGCCGTGCATTGACTAATGACGACCGTAAGCTTCTTCATTTTTAGACTAGCTTCTACTCCTAGAAGGAATGGCATAATCTTACATTGTGGTACACACACTCTTGGTGTGTATTAAATATAGCCTTGATACATGAACTTTCCTTCTGAATCCATCAGCGCTGGACTCATCGGAATTGCAGCAACATGTATTATAAATTGTATTTATTGAAGAGACGTGCCTTAGAGACTGAAGATTACAATATTATGTTGATCCTTGCTTATAACTGTTTTTGTTTTGTTTTATATGTATGGATAAGGAAGGGGTGTAATATTGTCTTGTTAATATGTAGATTGGCAGCAGGTTAAGGGATAACATTTGATTAAGAAAGTAATCATTTATCTGCATACTGACTGGTGTCAAGTTGTAGGTCAATTATGTATATGAATAGCTTTTCCTGGTTCACTAAACGTGTATAACCAGTGGGAAATGCTTGCTAAAGAGGAACTGGCTTGAATCTGAGTTTAGAAGTCGGGGAGAATGCTGCCAGTTTCCCATAGCTCTAGGTTTGAGAAATAAAGATCACAACTGAAGTTATGGTGTCGTTATAATCTAACCTCTATATCGCAGTTGTAGGTCTAAGTGTATACATAACCGGGTGAATAAAATACAGTAACTCCCTCTAAACTGGACGTAAATTTAGTATAAATATCGGTTTAGGAGACAGGTGGCAGCTTAATGCAGGGCGAAAATCATGCAAAAGGCTCCACTGTGAGCTTTCTGCAAGACTTTCATCCTGAATTAAGTTGTCATCTGCCTAAATGTATCTAAAATCTTCTCAACCAGAATTCCGATTTAGAGCGGTTTCACTGTCTGTAGTTTGATCCATAAGTCTGCACTTTCTGTTGTAGGTCTAAGTGTATACATAACCGGTTGAATGAAGTACTGGGCAACATCTCAGCAATACATTTTGCTCGCTGTAGACAATGCTAATCAAATACAGTAGAACCCCGCTAATGCGACCACTTAATCAATAAACATGTGTCTTTATAAGCAGGTGGTTGCTTAATGCAGGACAAAAGTAATACAGAAAGCTCCTCTAGGAGCTTTCTGCATTACTTTTGTCCTGCATTAAGCTACCACCTGCATCTAGCACCCAGAATTATACCTCTTTTAGGTGGTCGCATTAGCGGGGTTTTACTGTAATTAAATTGCCAATACATGTATATACAGGTATCTCCAATCTACCGAGCACATATATATAGCGTATTGGTCTGTAGTTATCCATTTTTGCTGGGGAGCACGCGTGCACTGGTATTTGCAAACAGTGTAGACCTAGATCAACGGCCCATCTGATCAGGTGCAGTCTGATCAGGATCTGCACTGTTCGTCATTCAGAATCACCTAGTAAGTTTATGCCTTTTATACAGAATGGATAATACAGCTTAACACTAATGAGCTAGTCCACAGTTAAGATTCAGAGTAATCTACTCTTCAAAGCCAAAATGCGAGTAAATGAACTTATATCCTTCAGACCTCCATTTATCAGTAATGCCATACTGAACGCGTTGTTCCTCTTTACGGAAGTACTAAAATAGTACCAGATATTGTTGATATATTGTTGATATATATCTCGACACTTTTAAATATCGCCTTGTTGTGTTATCTAGCAAATAACTTTACCAAACAAAATTATAAAAGCAGTAAATTAAACCAACGAGTTGACTGTTATTATCAATCAATTTGGATCTAGATCACTGGGGACTAACTACGTATTATTATCAAAATGTTTTGCTACGACAATTTATATGAGTATTATAATAGATTTGTTTTCCTACGAAGGCAACTTTGTTATCGTAGGAAAACATTTCCCAATTGATACGCTGGCTTCGTAGGAAAAGAAATCTATTAAAATACCCTTATAAATTGTCGTAGCAAAACATTTGATAATAATACGTAGTTGGCCCCCAGTGTAGATCAAACACAGAATAAATCGGCGTCTAATCAGGATCCAAACTGTTTGTCATTTTGTTAATAGTATCTCGAAGGCTTGATAGAATCTGATGTTAGTAAAGTTTCTGTATTTTTAGCCAACTTTATTTTTGTTTTCAACATGAGAACGGCTAAAGTCCTGAGAATACGGTTTCAGAGACACTGAGTTGTAAATTAAGACTCACCTAGTGCTGTTCAATTATTCTACACATTTACGCCATATCTTCCCTTAACCCATTCCCGCATTGGCTATTTTTAGATCCAACCACTTTGAATAAATCTAACGAAAATGAGCATTTACTAGAGAAAAGGATTTTTTTTTAATTTTGTAGTTTGAAACCATTGTGATAAATAGAGCATTTGCTCCTATAGGAGCAAATGCTCTATTTATCAATTATCACAATGGTTTCACAAAGTGACTTTTACAGAAGCATCAAAAGGCGTCAATAAGCGGGAATGGGTTAACTCTTTTCCGGTTGCATACTAATGTAAGAAATACATGCTATACTGGCGTTATGTACACATGCTGTTTTGGTATTGGTAGAAACTATAGAGTCGGTTTATTATAGTCTCATAAGCTAATATAGCAAAACCTGATCAGACGGTTCATATAGGGACCGTCTGATCTGGATCTACACTGTTTTCAACAATCGTAACTACTCGCCGTATTCCGTCAGAGTTCGGAATATATTATTTCGATAGAAATAGCCGAGGTGTTCCGAGTGTGTTTTCAAAGGCCTTAAAAGGCGCTTACAATGAAGGAAATAGTTTTTGTACCAAATATTTTTCTTCTGCAAACATTACCGTACGTGTTTCAATTCGTGTATGCTTGCATAAATGAACAGTCAAATAATATGGATCTCGATTAGTTTGATCAGTTTGATCCTTAATGAAAACGCTGAGTAACCATGACAACCCATCTTGATCTGAGCTATGTTCTGATATGCTCATTGCACGGCCCCCACCAGGGGCCGTGCATACTGATATGGTTTGTGAAGTGTGCTCTGGGCTGTGCGTTTCTGCGGTCCTGAAATGTGTAGAAAATAACAGTTCGTGGCTAAGTTGTTGTTGTTGTTTACTGTGAAACAAGTTTTTATTTATATTTATTCATTTATTTTATCTATTTTGATTCATATATTTTTCTCAGCATATTTATGTCTTTCTTTTCTGCCAACACGAAGTAAATGTTTTAGTTTCTAAGGATATATATAGCATATACAACAAGAAACTTGAATTAATCGGCCTACTACGAGCTGAACTTTGAAAAAAAATAAAAAAAACCACACCAATCCCTTGATCTGGCCTTTCTTTGAAATGGGAGACATTCTTAATTATTTGTTGGACATGCCTGATATGTCGAATAATTTAGATCAACAGTATTTAAAATTTTAATTCTCGTTTTATTTTAATAAGATCGAGTTATATAGAGGATCTTACATGAGTGTTCTTGATTATTGGATTTATTAAATGAGTCTTTTTAAAACGATAAAAAACGAGCTTTAATAAATCCAATAATCATGAACACGAATGCAAGATCCTATTTATAACATAACACACACAAATGTTATTTGCAGCCAATATTTCAGCAGTAACGTGGATTGTTATAAATTCTCCTTACATATAGAAATGATGAATGAAAGGTGTTATTAGGTTCGCTAGGTAACTGGGACAAAGTAGGTCCAAATTTTCCAACTTTATTTTTTATTTACTGTCATATCAACCAGGATCTAATTCAGACCTCTCTGGTATTCAATTTAACTGTGATAGTTTATGATACAAAAACATACAGAAACACGTCAAAATAATTTTTGAGTTACAGTTTTGACATACATAGTTACAAACACGTCACATTATGACGTCATTGTACACAACATGTGTCTATGTAAAGCGCGCCATTTACATGAAGACCTACATACAGTCGCCAACACGTCCGACACTCACTGTCAATGGGATTCGAAATGCGCCTTCGTTTTGGTATATTAAGCCCTTCATTAGTGTTGTATGTATACACATGGACATGGACATTTCCACCGAGAAAAAAAATCTCGATTCAAGTTCAGTGAAAATGTTTGAAATGGACAAAAGATTCAGTACGAACTGCTGCATAAAATGTGTTGGAACAGGAGGAAGATTTTCGCGATCAGGTGAGTTAGTGAGTATAGCATATTTGAAATATGTTTGTGCTGTGCTGGATTCAGATGACTATTGTTGTTGATTGATGAGATATTTGTATGAGTAGAAATCTGCATAAACAAAAGGACATGAGTGAAGAAAATGCAAAGTTGAGGAGGCATTTTAATTTAAATGTAGAATTGATTGTATGGGTCAGAGTAGCTGGTAGGTCTTTTTTGGCATACATTTTGTATATGATTCCTGACAGCGATTACAATTTGTATTATTCTATCGAAATTAAGGCGCAAGTGCCAACAATCCTTTGCCATCTATCGTGACTCAATCGTGGACAGGTAGGTCGACCACCGTCCGCCAGTTTGTTTGTTTTGACAGCGCGTATGAATCGTTCGAATGTCATTCGGTCGTTCGAATGTTATTCACTAGTGATTATATGCCCATGATTATCAAAAAATAAATGATAGTGTTACGTCACGCTGAAGCCACGTGTTATGTTATAATAAGATATACAGTATCATGGCGTTCATTCGTGTGTTGTAAAATGCACATGTCTTTCTGGCTACTGTACAGTCCCGTTGCAGATCTAGTAAAAGTATTTTAGAATAGATCTAGATAATATCAATCTATATTATCTTTAGAACTATCATTCACAATAAACGACCGTTTTAAATAGATGTAAATCGTTTGGGTCTACACATGCTTAGCCATAGATCTAATTAGTCAAACATTGTTATCTTCTATTGTTCGGGAAGCTGTTTAACGAATCATAACTTTAGACAATTGGCACATTGTTTGGTAGTTGCTACATTAGAAGCATTCCTGTTTCGTAATAGTTCATTACTTTGTTGAAAAGACAGTGTGTGATAGATGGCAATTGTGTGATCGCTGACCCTTGTCCCCTACTGAGAAACTAGGGGATTTACTGACCATCTGGCACCTTTGATCGTTACTCTTTTCCTAGGTCTAGTTAGTATATATATATATATATATACAGTGTAGTTTGTATTGTTAAAATCTTTGAATGCAGAAATAATAAGTACTGACATTTGAAAAATGTAGACCCAGACAAGATAGCTAAAAAAGCAACCCTCTGACCAGGGTCTTCACTGTTTATTATTCAAAATATATTCTAGGACATTTGCCCCGGACCTTTGCGCCCCCCATATTTGGGCATGGGCGGACATTTGCCCCCCCCCCCGTGTTTAGCTTGGGCGGACATTTGCCCCTTGACATATACCCCTGTTGGACGTGGGCGGACATTTGTCCCCCGCCCGGGGTCTTGCCACTACATGTATTGTGTGACTCGATCTCAGGAAACAGAGATAACTTCCATTCAAATTTATTAGAAATTGCTCTAATACAGAAACGTAGCTATTTTAAATAATTACTTAGATCTAAGTTAAGTAAATTACTTTTTTGTTGTTAAATCAGTAATTTTGTATTCAAATAACAAACAGAATGATGTATACATGTTCTATGCATTATTGGAATACGGACAATTCTAGAATTGCCCTGCGCGTTTTAGGAATTCCAATAATGGCGGACCATTCCAGAATTGCCCTGCGCGATTCTAGAATCGCGCAAAGCAAAATTACATTAGGCTCTTTGATTAGCATCGTTGTTATGATCTACCGTTGTTCGGTGAGAAAAAAGAGAATTTGATGCGGGTACACTTGAGTCTTTGTTTGTCTAAAATATGTTCGTTTTGTGGTCATTATTACCTTATTATTTGTGGTATTTATTGTTTTTTTAATCTACTATTGTTTGACGAGAAAAACAGTTGGATGCGGGTACACTTTATTTTTACTAAAGGCGGTGATATTTGTGTGAAACAATGTTTCACATATCAATCGGCATGACTTAAATGAAGTTGATAATGATTTCACCTCCAGATCTTATTTTATTTTATTGTTGAAAATTGTGTCGGGTGAATCAAGGTCAGCAAAATTCGTAGTTTTCAAACAAATATTTTTCATAAAAGCTAAGCCGACAGTAAATGAATTTCGTTAGTGTAGAATTTTTCAATGCCTTTAGGCTAGTCAAACGGGCCATTCCACCTTAAAATTCAAGAATTCAAAAATGTAACCCTTTCTCTAATATAAACGGTAAACGTGTTTCATGCATTTGCAAACAGCGTAGACCTAGATCATACGGCTCCTACAGAAGCCGTAGGATCTGGGTATGCTCTGTTTATTTATGAAATTGTAGCAGGTCCGACTCTACAGTTTCTACCAACAAAACAATCCTGTCTACAAATGTCATTGAAAACATTAGCTTATAAATATTCATGATATCATTATTTCTTACATGAATACTGAGCAGGGAAAGGGTTAATCATCACAAAGCAACAGAATAACAAGAACGTTTTCTTAGTTATACAATTCATAAAAATATGTTCATTTGTTTAAACCTCCTAACTCTTTATAAACACGTTTGCAAATGATTATACTCAGATCAGATTGCAAATAGAAGCTGTTTGATCAGGAGGGGGGTCTGCTCTGTTTGCTTATCCTTTTACCATACATAAACAATGTTCATGCCTGTGCAAACAGAGTAGACCAATATCTGAAGGCTATTGAAGTCGTATGATCGGACCCACTCTGCTTGCTTATGAAGTTATATCAGATCTGACTCTTCATTTCTACCAGTACCAAAAAAGGCATGTGTTTCTATACCATTATGAAAATCAGCTTATAAATATTAATGATGTCATCTTTTTCTGACATAAATATTCAACAGGGAAAAGGTTAAGACCCTAACCACCGACAACCAACCTTACGTTACGAATTCAGCTAAAAATGTATACCTGACATGACCCGGCAACAGAAGTAAAAGTTCTGAAAATATCGACGCTTTTTCACATGCTTTCAAACAGAGTAGACACGGATCAGGGTATTCTCTGTTCTACTTCTACCAATTGACGGCCGCCGTCATCTTACTGACTGTTCTGCTGTTTGGGGTGCGCGCATATTAACAGAAGATTTAGAAAACAGACAACAACAGCCAAAAAGAGCCCCGCTCCTTTAAGATTAAAACAGGAGTTTTAAAGAACTCCAATCACTTGTGCTATACATATATATACAGTGTACATTTAAAAACATTCACATCATTGGCTGGTTATGATCTATACCGTCAGACGAGCCTTGAATGCACCATCAATGCATGTTTGCTTATGAATTTATGTTGGATATGAATCTAGTTTTTTTCGCAATACCAAAACATCCTCAGTACATACATGTCGCCGCATAAACCCTCAATATAATATAGGTTAGAGCGGGTCCAAACCTTCCCAGGGCTATTCAAAGGGGCAGCGCCTGTAATAAATACAAGGCGCTCTCTAAGACAATTTCTCCCATAGACGAAACAAGGCGTCAGCCATTCAATCGTTGTAATATCAAAGTGCATAGACATGTAACATGAAAATACGTCAACATACAACAAAAATATGAAATGTGTTGAATGAAACAATGGTTCAAATATATTTATCTAACCAAATAATTCACTGTAATTACCTGTAATAAATACAAGGCGCTCTCTAAGACAATTTCTCCCATAGACGAAACAAGGCGTCAGCCATTCAATCGTTGTAATATCAAAGTGCGCATGTGGTATTACAGTGGCGGTAAACAAAATTAGAAAGGTGAAAGGTTAGATAAACTGGTTAGACGATGGAAATGAAATGACCAGGGGCGGATCTAGAGGAATGGGCAATGATAATACAAAGAGGGATGAAAGAAGTACATAGGGTCTACATATGACATATACACTATAGGGCATCTCTTAGTTAAAAGGATCTATAAGGGAAACTTTACCCCGCGACATCCTCCCCCTCTTCGGGAAATGTCGTCCCGACATTTAAATATACTTCAACAGTTAAGTCAGTAATGAAATAAACTGTACAAAAACAATATTCGTATGGGTAACATTCCTAGGCTAGGTCAAACCCATACACACACACTGGCAAAGGTAAAGTTCCATTACTCCTTAATCACACATCAAAGAGCTCTACAATAAATTCCAATGACTAAAGAAGAGCTCGGTGTTAGCAAATACTCCGTTTGAGGATTTAAAAAGTTAATCTGCATACTGATATCAAGCTGTAAGGCATAAAATCAGGACATGCTTTAAATTTCGAGCAAATTCTCTAGCTAAGGAACATAAAATGAGATGCATCCTGTAACTAGGTGATCCAACTGTACATAAAATAACGAAAACCATATACTCACTGTTGCTAAAATTACACAATGTCACAGAAAGCCATACAAAAGGGTTTCATATCCAAGTCAATCTGCCAAAACTAAAACAAAGTCCTGACCACCATCAACAGTACATGGCAGACATGACCCAATCCTTCGACTGCATCCAGGTAGGCTTCTGCCTTATCCTGGTGGGTCTATCAGGAACGAATGTAGGAGCAGTGGGGTCAAGTCGTCGCTGTGGTATGACATACCTATCAGTACTGACCTGCTCAGGACCCTTTCCACCATCGGATCTTGATCCCAAACTAGACCGATCCCGAGGGACTACAGGACTGCTATCCGAGAATGCACGACTGGTCTCTGGTGCTACCGGTGGCTGGTCCACATCAGGTGCTGTCCGCTGATGTTCAACATCGGAGGCTTCGGAAGACTCTTTAGGAGCTCGACATCCCATCACGTCCCTTACCGCTGACTTACCCCGGGGACTTGGACTTGGAAGCCCCGAAATAGGCAGTAATAGGTTGCGGTGAATGGTTTTCGTCGAAGCCCTACCATGTTCCCGCTTGACAACATACACCGGGACATCAGAAGTGGGTTGTCTCACCACAACATAGATGTCGCGATCCCACCGATCCGCTAATTTGTGTCTGCCTTGCAGACCGACTTTCCGAACCAAGACCTTATCTCCAGGTTCGAGGTGGGCTTCTCTAACCCTCAGGTCATACCTTTTCTTATGACGACGGGACTGTCTATGGGCCTCCTTTGTTGCAGCCTTGTACGCAAACGCTAGGCGTTTAGCCAGAGCAGCAGGGTAATTGGATCTGTTCTTGTGCTTGGAGGTTTGATCAGGTTCAATACCCAAGAAAGCATCTATTGCAAGTCTCGGATGCCTCCCAAACATCAAGAAGTAAGGCGTATACCCTGTACTTTCATGTCGGGTCGCATTATAAGCGTGTACCAGGGCGGAAATATGACTCTTCCAGTCAGCTTTCTTTTCATCCTCAAGGGTGCCGAGAAGGTTCAGCAACGTTTGATTAAAACGTTCGGCCATGCCATTCCCTTGAGGGTGATATGGAGTGGTTCGGGACTTGTCAACGTTTGCGATGGCGCAAAGTTCCCGAATGACGGCACTCTCGAAATTCCGACCCTGGTCACTATGCAGCCTGCTAGGGAAACCATAATGAACAATGAATTGCTCAAAGAGGACACTGGCAGTGGTATGCGCAGTCTCATTCCTAGTGGCAAAGGCCTGAGCGTACCTGGTGAAATGGTCTGTAATGACCAAGACCTTCCCATAGCCACCAGAGGACATGTCTAGAGTTAAATAGTCCATACAAACTATCTCCAGTGGATAGGCGGACTGAATGGGGGTCAGACTGGCAGCACGAGTCTCGGTGCGCTTGCGTCTGATACATCTGGGACAGTTGGCAACACGCTTCTCGATGAAGCTGTCCATTCCAGACCAATAAAATCTGGACTTGACCAGAGCCGAAGTCCGTTCCCTCCCCTGATGTCCAGAATCATCATGGAGCCCCATGAACACTGCATCATGGAATACTTCGGGTAGTACTAACTGGGAGACAGGATGGCCACTAACGGTACCATTCCTATAAAGAATACCATCTTTAAGATGGAGATTTCCGAACTCCCTCAACAGTTTCCTGACAGGCTCTGACTCAAGCGACTTCTGCCTGCTAGTCAGCTGATGACCAGCTTTAATTATGTCTGCGACACGGGAAATGGAAGAATCATTCGTCTGTTCTTGCTGCCAATCTACCTGACCCAATGCAGTGCATTGAGGTAGAACCACCTCTTCTGATTGGTCAACAACCTGTTGAGCAAGTGCAAGGCACTCAACAGCAGGACAGTCTTCATTTGAAGCTTCCTGAGATTGCCACAATGCTTTCAGCACTTCTGGGAAGAGCACTATTTCCTCTGATTCAGCTCGAGTCTGTGGCCGGCGTGAAAGCATGTCTGCATCTCTGTTTTGTACACCAGAGCGATAGTGGACTGTAAAGTTGTAGGTGGCAAGTGAGGCCAGCCAACGATGCGATACTGCATCCAGTTTGGCGGTGCTGAAGGCATAGGTCAGAGGATTGTTATCCGTTCTGACTTTGAACGTCTTGCCACCGTACAAATAGTCATGAAACTTCTTGGTCTGAAAATTGAATACCGCTTAAGCCGGTGCTAGGGGGCGTGAGCAGTGTTGCACTTTCAATTACTGTTCATGAACAGACTCAATAAAACCGAGTCTGCAATTTTCTCTTTTTGTGTTGTAATATTTGCTCTCGGGGATCACACCCTTTCAGAATTTATTGTCACAGACTGCCCATTTTAACGCCAGGAACTCCAGCTTGTGGACTGGATAATTCCTTTCTCCCTGCCTCAAACCCCTACTTGCATATGCAATTACTCGTTCAGCCCCATCACACTCTTGATAGAGTACGGCGCCAAGGCCAAGGGCACTTGCATCTATGTTCAGGCTGAATGGCTTGTCGTAGTTAGCATACGCAAGCACGGGAGGGGAGGTCAGAAGATGGATAAGATGCTCAAAGGCATATTGCTGATTCTCAGCCCAGAACCACTTGGCTGCATCCTTGGCCGATTTGCTTTTCTTATTAGTCGGATGACCAACAAGAAGGTCGTTCAATGGTTTAGCAACCTGTGCAAAGCCAGGAACAAACCGCCTATAGTAGGACGCGAACCCAAGGAAACTGCGTAGCTCCTTAATGGTCTTTGGCATTGGCCAAGTTCGCAAGGCTTCTATTTTAGCTGGATCAGCTTCTATGCCCTTTGCGCTAACCATATGCCCCAGATACTGTACTTTCGTACAGAAGAAGTACAAAAATGAGTCATGCAGGAAATACCACATACAGAACAAACACTCGCCCGAACAGCAACACAAGGAAACAGCAAATGTACATGGGTAGAAAAAACAACAAGAGACGCACAAAGACAAAACAAACATACAATAGGAGGAAGATGGAAGTACCGCCTTGGAACGGTCAGTGACAAAAGTCACCGGGGGTTTAAACCGGTTTATGGGCGCCCAACCTCACCCTTATTCCATCCCCATCCTAAAAGACAAACAGTGTAAATAAACGTATCCCCTCTCCGACTAATCTACAACAACCGCGACAGCAAATACAGTGGTAAAGTGCATGTATAACAAAAAAACATTTAATTGAACATACTGTATCCACCTATCGCTAGTGTACTCAATGATTGAGCTGCAAACAGAGTAACTGTAGAAAAGTAATAAAGGGTACGACAAAAATGAAATAGTACAGATATCCGACGTTCTCCTTCCATTTCTGGATTTAAGAGGTCGCCTTCATAGAGTACTAAACCTTTCTTGTCGGCGTACATGCAAAGAGGCCAGCGTGATTGCCAACTGTAAAAGGGTTCACAACCAAACATGCAGTATGTTGTAATAATACAGGATCATATCCCTTTTTAATGAATTGTTTTATATATTTGATGAACAAAGTGAGAAAATGGGTATGTCCAATAATTCTACGAAGTTTGTAAATCACATCACCATAAAATTCAGGATGTGAAATACCGTGTCGCAAAAGTACCTTGAGATTACATTTGTACTTGCCAATAAGCGAGAGATTTCGATAGTAAAATTTAGAGAAAGTTTTTCTTAGTTTATGGTATCTATATCCTTGTTTAAGCAGTTTTTCAGTTAAAATGAGATTTCGACTGTTAAAATCGTCAATAGATGAACAAGCTCTAGCAAAACGAATAAGTTGAGATATATAAACCCCGTAAGATGGAGCACGGGGAACATCCCCGTCAAGATGAGGAAAATTTACAATATTAAAATCAAAATCATCTCTTTTGTCATATATTTTAGAAGAAATCATTCCATTATTAATTTTAAGGTCTAGGTCAAGAAACGCTGCATAATTGTCGGACGGGTTAGCTTTATTCAATTTGAGTTCTTTAGGATAAATTGTAGGAATCAGAGCATTAAAGAAAGGGTTATCTAAGTTAAAAATATCATCCAAATATCGACAAGTATCATTGAAGGCTTTTATAACATCTTCTTGTGATTGAGGATTCAAACTCAACATGAAATCTCTCTCATAGCAGTACAAAAACAAATCTGCGACAAGTGGTGCACAATTCGTACCCATGGGAATACCAATTACCTGACGGTATATAGCATTCCCATAACGTACAAATATGTTATCCAAAAGAAAGGTTAGTGCTTCGCAAACTTCTGAGCAAGTCCAATTGGTGTAATATTTCATTTGCTCGTCAGTAAAGAAAGCTTTTTCAGCATTACATGCCAAGAACGATGTTTTTTCTCGGGCAAATACTTTCTGGATCAAGCTAGTAAGCTTATCCTTAATTAAAATATGAGGAAGAGTTGTGTACAGAGTAGAAAAATCGTAAGTGCTTACAGTGGATGCAAGATACCTTTTGTTCTTAAGTTTGTTTAAGACTTCTGAAGAGTTCTTAATAGACCAGAAGAGATTTATTCCAGAATTTTCATAAGTCTTATCACAGTAAAATTTTACATGTTCCTTTACCTTCGTTAAACAAGAAGTCAAAAGTATAGACAATTTAGTAGTTGTACATGAACTAGAATTTGCAATGAAACGCGCTTTATATGGTTTTTTATGTAGTTTTGGTAACCAATACATAGTAGGAAGTTTATGTTGTGTAATTTTAATATCGGTTCCAAATTGTTCACACTTTTTGACATGGTCTGAAATGATGGTCTTTTCGTCAGTGGTAACTGAAATGTATGACTTGGTATTAGTAATTTCCTGCTTCAAGACATCGATATAATGTAATCGTCAAATAATAATCACATTATTTGATGCCTTATCAGCAGGAACAAAAACGTATTTTGAATGGAAATCCTGTAAACCCTTTTTAAGATGTCTAAATGAAGTTCTAGGTTTAGGTGGAAGAAGGTGTTTATTAGAGCTGTAAAAGGAAATGCGTTTATCAATTATATCAAAAATTAGTTTTTTCCAACAAGAAAGGGCAGTAGACTCAACATGTTCTCTTCGACACCATTTAATACTAAAATTTTGTAAAGCTTCCGCAATCTGAACTCGACAAGAGTTAAAATCTATCAAGGATGGTATTCTATATTTGGGACCTTTATTCAAAAGAGATCGTAGACGTTTATCTTTAATTATCTCAAAATTACCAGTAATCACATGACCAGCCGGAGAATAGCAAAATTTTGAGGTGGCGCAATCTCAATTATCAGGAATATTATCATTAATATTAAGGTCGGCCACAATTTTATTATAGTTGAAAATTGTATTTCTGATGGGTTTGTTATATTTGTAGCAGATGATAGGTGGTTCTGTATTTTTAAAGTATTTAGGAATAGTGTCAATTACATTTTTGTCTCTAAAAATACTTTGGAGGTCAATAAAATCAATACCTTTATTAATAAAAGGAAGTTTCAAGAAGAATCTTTGGTGTTCAGATAATTTGTCGATGTGCGGTCTGAGAACATGTAGAGTAAAGCTTTGTATCAAACTAGCCGTTCCTATGAGAGGATCTGATCGAAAAATAATTTTATCGGCTTGCTCGTCAATTTCTTTTAATGAACATATAGATAAGGAGGAAAGTCTAGAAAGCATGGCATGTTTACCCGAAATTAGGCGTAAAGTATGTAGATCAAGAAGAGTCAATTTCAAACGAGATTTTCGTTTAATATTACCATTCTTGCGAATGCCATGCGATCGAGATTTGCGTTTTCTAATAGAAAAAATTGAAAAAATATCTATATCTGGTTCTTTTGAAATATTTCCAGTCTGGTAAATATTATCATTCAGTCCTAAAGGAAAAGGTGTTTGCAATTTTTTGATCCAATTTAATTCAGATATAAATCTAGCTTTCGATTTAAAGCTACTAGTGAAGAACTCACACTTGGAGCCTTTTAACTTAAGGTTACATTGCTCAAGTTTAGTGAAAACTGCTTCTAACCTTTTGAAATGCTCATCAACTGTTCCAGAGAAAATAATCACATCGTCAAGGTAAATGAGACAGTCCTTCAAGTGAAGTTCTCCCATACAGCGCTCCATAAGGCGCTGAAAGGTGGCTGGAGCATTGGTAAGCCCAAAGGCCATGCGATTGCATTCGAAGAAGCCAAGAGGTCCTACTGAGAAAGCAGTCTTGGGTTTGTCAGACTCTTTCATGGCAACTTGCCAATACCCGGATCGGAGATCTAACTTCGAAAAGTACTTCGATCCTGCTAGAGAATCAATAGTCTCTTCGATCCTGGGTAGGGCGTAGGCGTCCTTGACTGTACGGTTGTTCAAGCGCCTAAAATCAATACAAAACCTCAAGGAGTTATCTTTTTTCCGCACAAGGACTACGTTGGAGGAGAAGGGACTATGTGACTCGCGTATGGCACCCGCTTCCAACATCTCCTTGAGATGTTCACGAACCTCTGTGAACATACCTGGAGCAATCCTCCGATAAGGTTCCTTAAATGGAGCGGGATCGGACAGCTCGATCTCATGCTCCACTAGATTGGTGCACCCGAGGTCAGTGATCCCAGTGGAAAATATGTGTTTCCACTTCTCCAGGAACTGAGTGACACGAGTCTGATCCTCGGAAGACAGGGTGTCAGCTGGGATTGAAATGCCCAACTCTGACAATGTTCGGTCAGCATTCTTCGGTACACCAGAGCCATTCTCAAGGGGATCTACATTGCGGATCACATCAACCGCATGCAAACCGCACAAGAGACTTCTTGGCATTATTGTAACCGGTCTAGCAGACAAGTTACAAACTCTGACTGGTATCCTTGAGAAGGCCTTGTTGGGCGTGACCCGCACCAGTCGAGGGCAAACATTAAGGTTATGAACCTCATCATCGGCTTCTGTCACACCATGGGACATGCCGTCTTTTGCCGGGACCTTGCCAGTGACAGTTCTGGTCTCATATGGAGGAATCTTAAAAGGCCTTCTATTGTATGCTCTGACAGGTACTGTCTGAGAGCAGGACAGACGATTGAAAACATGTTGCCATGCTTCAGGGGCATTGTCTCTGCCCTTGTCTAAACGGCTGAAATAGTTCAGTACATTTGTGCCAACAATGGAGTCAATTGCAGTGGAATATTTAGCATCTGGCACAACTAGTACCGGAACACAAACTGACGGTAACTCTGAAGATGGAATAGTGATTTTAATAACGGTGACGCCAATGTAAGGGATGCGATCACCACTTGCTCCTTTAACATCTAGCTCAAAGTCTATCAGACTTTCAAGTGCAGGCTTGGGATCCATGGCCATATAGAATGACTGGCTAACAGTGGTTACCATAGATCCTGAATCTAACAGAGCCTTACAAGGTTGGCCATTGTACAAAATATTCAATCATTGGCATTGCCAACTAAAGGGACAAGGTCAGGGTCTTCATCATCTAGGCCTCCTACTGCCCCTTCTTCTGAGGAGGCCCCTTCTGGTTTAAATCCTCTTGGGATTTTTCAGTATTACCTCTGGGTTGCTGATTCCCAGACTGTTGGTGATCCCGTCCGGGATCCTTCTCCCACTTCCTACGGGACCATCCTCCAGACTTATCCCTGGAGTCCTCCTTTTCTCTCTTTAAACCTTTCAGCTCTTTCTCAATGGTGTCCATTCTACCATTGATACCTTTGAACTCAGTCACTAAGCTCTCAATCTGCTTCAAAAGTTTGGACTCTACAAAGGTCATGTTTGACGCCGCTTCCTCTTTAGGCAAACTAGTTGCCTCCTTTTTCACAATCACTTCAGAGGCTTTGCTTGTGACTAGCCCTACTTCAAGCTCTTGTTCAATTTTCCGGATCTCCTTCCTAAGAATAGAATAACTTTTAATGGTCTCATACTTGAATCGAGCGGCATTTCTGAGCTCCTTGCTCCTTAAGCCAGACCAAAGACGGTTCCTGAGCATCTCATTCTTAACTGAGAAAGTAAGCTGAACATTAGAATTACTCAGTAAATGTTCAAGCCTGATACTAAAATCTGCCACAGTCTCATGAGGTTCTTGCCTGGCAGAGTAAAATTTCTCTTTCAGGGTTTCACCAGTAGAAACGATACCAAAGATGGCTTCCATCTCAAGCAAAATGTCATCAGGGGAGGCACCTTCGCCCAAATGCACGAGCGCGGTCCGTGCTTTACCCTTCAAACTGTTTCTGATGGCTTCCAGAATCACTTGTTCTGGATACATGAAACTACGCATTAGACTCTTGATGTCATACTTCCAAACATCAAATTCCACGTCCCCTTTCCGACCTTCACCTGAGAAGTCGGGGATCTTTGGCACACGACTCATTGGGGCAAGGGCTGAAGCCATATATGGCATTCTAGCTGGAGTGGAAGCGTAAGCTCGGATGGGAGTTGGAGGGTCTCTCCTAGGCAGGGAGTCCCGATCATCATCATCGAGATCTAACGACCGGTCTGGACCTGCATCTATAGGCACTATCCCATATTTGCCAGACTTTCGCAACTGTTCAGCAAAATATGCTAGTGCCTCTTCTTGCACTTCTCCAATATCACCTGTTTCATCAGCATCACACATTTTGCAGGATTTTGGATTTTGCTCACTTGTGCAAAATAGACTAAAGATCTCTTATGTAAATGATAATTGTCACTCACTGGGTGATTACCTATAGAAACAGTGTAGAGTCACTGCAGAATAGTACTGTAATTAAATGATCTAGTAATTTTGTTGCTAAATCTGGGCAAAATAGGGCAACACTGGTATATGAACACTGAGTAGACTACAAGTACTTTGGGTCGGGAACTGAATGGTAAAACTTTCAAATTAACCACTAACATACACTATTTACCTTTTGCTGACATCTGGTAAATCTTCTCTCAGAAAAATAGCACGAAACGGCAAATATCACAGATAGGTTACCAAACTATCTGGCAACTAGCTGTAATACAATCTGCCTATGGCTGGATCTCAACCAAAACTTCAAAAATGCCGACTTACTTTCTAACGACACAATCTGGCATAGATCTATCACCATTAACAAATGACTTTCACTGTACCGTAGAATAGCAAAGTACAAAATATGCACCACTAGTTTCACTTTGCTAGCTACTATGTCTCAAGATATTACCAATAACCTCTTAGATTACAAGTAATCAACTTTATTTACAGAGGTAACACCAATGGCTAAATAAATCTTTTTTTTTTTTTTTTTTTTTTTTTTGCATCAGACACAGCACTATAGGTCAGACACAGGACTAGTACAGGACAAGACAGGACAGGAACAACACTATAGGACAGGGACACAGGACTAGTACAGGACAAGACAGGGCAGGAACAACACGATTGGACAGGGAAACAGGACTGGTACTGAACAAAACAGGACAGGACAGTAGATTATTTCACATCAGGACAAAACTTAAATGAAATGATGTATGAAAATGTAATTATTAGTAGAACAGCTCACCAATACCAAAGTAACTCATGCAATCGTCAGCCTTTAACCGTGCTCTGTGATGATGTTAGTCTGCTCTCACACTACAATGATCACTCCCACTGCTGAAAAATATTAATGAAAAATTCTAAACTCTGATCTGCTAGACTCACTAAAGAATAAACATACTTAAAGTGTCACTAATTATAATGCACTCAAAAGTCAATACATGTAGATCCAATTAATTCACTTAAATGTCAATAATTAGTTCACTTAAATCACTAATTAATTCACTTAAATGTCACTATTTAATTCCCTAGAGTAAGGTCTAAATCAGTCCTAATCAACACTGGTTCAAAGACACTTGGACGTAGCTAGGCGTGGAAAATCTGTTAATAACTGTAGATGAACGCAAAGCGTAGACTCAAAGTGATGGATCCAATTGATTCAGCAGGTTGTTTACGACAGCAGACACGATCAGCTAATCTAGGTCACCGAAGCACGTGTACTAACGAAATCGGCTTTAAACCACAAACACAAATAGTTTACATACTGGTTGGTAAGAGGCAGTCATACTGGCTCCAGCACAAAAGTAATCTGCGACTGTCACTGCCTAAAGTCAGTAAAATCCGCTTATAACGGCGAAAAGTTTCAACTACCCACCATGTGCGTTTGTTTACATATATGTCATGTCGGTGATGATACAGCCACGCTGATTGGACGATGGCACAGTTACGTGGCCTGGCCTGGTTCCTGTAATGGCGTTTGTAACGGGGTGTGCCTAATATAAGCAATGACGGGTTATGACCAGTTATGACGGGTTATGACGGTTTGTGGCCAGTACTGGCGAGTAATAACGGCATATAAGGATCAATTTAGTTATATTGCAACCTTTTACATTGAAAATATAAAAAAAATCGAGTTTATACCTTATGTTTTTTTTGTTTTTGATCGATAAATCCAATCCGGACATTAGCCCCTCCCTTCATCTGAAAGTAAAGATACTGTTTTATTTTCTCCCCTAGAGCATGTCTCCTGAAAATATTTCGCGGAATTGATGCTCTGTTACTATCTCACCTGTTGTTTAAAGAAATGGTAGTTTATTATTATTATTTAATCGTATTTTGTTGTTTTTTATTTGTAGGTCGGCCTTCCGTCGTCGAGGCTCCTGCCCCTATCCGAAAGTAAATATGCTGTAAAAACAATATACTAGTAGGTCTTTAATTATAATATTGCTTATGCAAATCAGTTCTATAAATATTTTTTGATGATCTCTACGACCAAAACCATATCCTATTTCATGTGTTTTAATAATATTGTTGTTGATAAAGCGTCGGTCGTGTGAATATATCTCGGTAAAGATGGCTTGCCGGCTATCGCTACGCACCTGCTCAGCTATCGCATCGGACAATATTAAGACCTCTTACCTACAGTGGAATATCTATCTTAAGATAGATCACGTTGCATGAAATGCTGAAATTCACTATCCAAACATGGGGCTGGTAATAAATGTACATACATGTAATGTATATCATAAATTACCTTTGTGTGAGAATGTAATAGATCTATTCCAAATAGAATGAAACACAAACTGCTTGTTGCACATTCTGTCATGGCTAACCCGAATCCAAGTCCACCTGTTCTAAAGGTATTTCACTTACATAGTAGATCAATTAAATCAAAAAGTGACAAACAATGTAATGTAGCAAACTGATAGAAACTGCGACAAACAACTCATTAATCTACCAAATATGAGATAAACTTCTGTATGTAACATCTAAATTCATAGCAGATTTTAGATGCTCGCGCTCCTATTCAAACATGATTAACCCGTGCAATTTGTTTGATATATGCCACCACTGACTGTTTAGATCCAGTTTTATCTATAAAATACAGTAGAACCTATTTTAGAGGCCATGCAAAAGAGGTGGACTTGAACTTTGGGCCTTTTGTATTATTTTTGCCTTGCGTTTTAATACTCTCGTGTTCAGTAAAGGAGTGTTCTATAGTATGTGTCGGGAAAGTGCATAGATTGGCCGCTTCGGTGTTTTTCGTGTTTTTCCCTCCTCCTTCTTTCACCATCTTCAATCTTTCGCCCATTCCTCTCTCCATCTCACCATCAATCTCACACCTACTCTATCTTTCTCTCCACCCCCTTCTCTCCCCCAACATGTCACCAATTCTCTAGCTTTCCTCTATCTCAACATCCATCCGTCTCTCCCCCACATTCTTTCCCCTATCTCCCCCGCTCTTCTTCTCTCTTCTGTCACTCTCTCACCATCCCCGTCCCCTCTATCCTAACTCTTTCCTTCTCACCTCTTTCTCTCCATCTTTTGTCTGCCTCTATCATGCCATCCGCCCTCACACTCTTCCCCCTATCTCACTCTTTTTCATCAGTCTTCCAGTCTCTCCCCTAACACCCTCCCCTATCTTCCTCACGCTGCTATTCCCGCTCTCACCACCCCTCTATCTGTCTCTCCTTCTATCAGCATTTCTCCATCAGTCCACATTTTCTGTATCCTTCTCCATCCCTCACTATTACACCCACTTGCTCCTTCCCCTCCCCCAGCCCCAAGTCCATTTCTCTGTCTACCCTCTCTCCTTCCATCTCACCAGTCCCCTCTATATTTCTCACACCGCATCCTCTCCTCGCTCCCATCTTTCTTTCCTTTGCCCTTCATATATCTCACCCTATCTTCCCATCTCAGCCCATCTTTTCTGTATCACTCCTCGTTCTTTCTCCCTCTATCTCACCATCCCTCTTTTCCTCACTCTCCAGCCATATCTGTCCAATAGTATTGTCCACCCTCTCAAGAAATCATTCCCCTGCCCCCTCTGTCATACCACCCTTCTCTTCATATCCTGCCCCGTCTCCCGTCTCCCGTCCCCCTGCCCCATACCATCCATCCCTCTCTATCTTCATCTCCCCATCTCTTTCGCCTCTCACCCAACAAAACTGTATGCCATTGTGATAAATAGCTCTATTGCTCTAAATAGAGATATTGCTCTATTCGTCCTCTGATGTCTCCTCTCTCTTTCCATCCATCTCACCACTCCCTCCCCCATCCATGCAACCATTTAGTATTTTGATATAAAATAATTATAACAGGGACAGTTTACAGTAATCATGCAGCATTGTGCTGCTCTAGAGAAAAGTAAAGGTTAGAAATGTGAAGATCTGAAATCACTGTGATAAATAGAGCATTTGCTCTCTATTGCAATGCAGCATTTTGATGCTCTACCGCGGGTAGACCCGGGCGTGTAACAGGATCGTGATTATAATAGACTTTCATTTCTAAGAGCTAATTAAAACAACAATGCTGCTTTAGAGAAAAGGAAAGGTTAGAACTGTGAAGATCTTAAAACACTGTGATAAATAGAGCATTTGCTCTCTATTGCAATGCAGCATTTTGATGCTCTACCGCGGGTAGACCCAGGCGTGCAACAGGATCGTGATTATAATAGACTTTCATTTCTAAGAGCTAATTAAAACAGAATTTAATGGAACTAAGGTTGCGACAGTTTAAAAAGCAGTTACATATTTATACAAATTTGAAGAATACACAATCATGCAGCATTATGATGTTCTACCGCGGGAAGACCCGGGTATGTAACACAATCGTGATCTATAATAGACTTTAATTTCTAAGAGCTAATTAAAACAGAATTTAAAAGGTGGGACAGTTTGCAGAAACACAAACATGCAGCATTTTGATGCTCTACCGCGGGAAGACCCGGGTGTGTAACATGTTCGTGATCTATAATAGACTTTCATTTCTAAGAGCTAATTAAAACAGAATTTAATGGAAATAAGGTTGCGACAGTTTAAAAAGCAGTTACATATTTATACAAATTTAAAGAATAAAACAAATACAGTGGGACAGTTTACAGAGAAACACAATCATGCAGCATTTTGATGCTCTACCACAGGAAGACCCGGGCGTGTTGATCTATAATAGCCTTTCATTTCTAAGAGTTAATTAAAACAGAATTTAATGGAACTAAGGTATGACAGTTTACAAAGCAGTTACATATTTATACAAATTTAAAGAATACACAATCATGCAGCATTATGATGTTCTACCGCGGGAAGACCCGGGCGTGTAACACAATCGTGATCTATAGTAGACTATCATTTCTAAGAGCTAATTAAAACAGAATTAAATAAGTTCAGATATTATAAGACTGTTTAAGAGATTTTACGGAGTTGAATTATATTGTACTTTGAATATGTCTGCATCTCACAGATCCTCACTTGCAAAGTTTAGGTGTGTAGTAGTTCCACTTAAAATAGAGACAGGAAGATACCTAAATCAGCCAGTAGAAGACAGGGTATGTCCTTTTTGTGAGGAAACTGTAGAGGATGAAAGACTTGTGCTCCTCCATTGTCCGAAGTATTTTACTCTAAGGCCCACTGTTATGTAAAATTGCGGGACTCTGTCTTCTTGTATCCATTTTAGACAGTAGATTTGCAAATATTCCGGGTCCCACTAGCATACAGAGCAGACCCTGATCAGATGACTCATTTAGGAGCCCACTATTCTGGGTCTACCGGTACTATGTTGGCAAATGCGTGGAGACCATTTGTGTGAAGGAAAGGGTTAAATAAGTAGTCGTCGATAGTT
Source organism: Azorinus chamasolen (assembly GCA_963576725.1). Taxonomy (NCBI): domain Eukaryota; kingdom Metazoa; phylum Mollusca; class Bivalvia; order Cardiida; family Solecurtidae; genus Azorinus; species Azorinus chamasolen. Next base: position 2,565,584 of record OY755246.1, read on the forward strand.
CGGACACATAAGTGCTCGGATAGTAGAGTACTCTCTACTCTGGTATATGTGTATCAGTTTATTTTATTTTATTGTGAATTAAAGTATTGGTCTATTTTATTGTAAATGATGTCTGTAACAAATGTTTAAATCTTTGCTGTTTATTTAATGTATAAAGTCTCTGTTAATCAGTTTATCTCAAATCTGAGTTGAGGTAATACTCGTATTTTTAGGAACATTTTGTAACGTGGCTTGTTTGGCCGTTTTTCTGTAGTCAGTTTTCATATGCTTTCTAATTTAAGTAGTTTTTATATAAGCAGATAGATGTACTCATGATTATGCAGATGTCTTGCTTGTAGGATTAACAGAGGCTATAGACTTCTTAATATCTGTATACTTTTTAATTCTTGTATAGATATAGTGCAATAATTATGAAATGATAAGGTGATATATGTATAGTCTCTTATAATTCAATTATAAATGGCATGGTTATTTTATAGTGATGACTGTGTATTATTGTTACCATGAAGAGACTCGAATAAAGAATATATACTTTATTTGCCTATCTACCTGGATCAAGGTATAATTGCACACCTTTATCTCATATGGTCATTGACCCTGACTGGACACTGCAGGAGCACTCCAGGGAATCAATAATCAGTAATCCACACAGCTGGATACTGTGTATGTATTGAATCATTATTTAAGTGTATCACAATATCCCCTCAATATAAAATCCTCTGATACAAAAGTCACTCACTACAGGAGCCCCTCACTACAAGAACACCTCATTCAAAAGCCCCTCACCAAAATGGTCAAGGTTTACCAAAGCCCCTCACAATGAAAAAACGATACTAGCATTAATTAAACAACAGAGTAGAGCCAGATCATATAGCTTTAAATTATAAGGAATCTCCTCCTTGTGATCTACAATGTTTATTTTGCAAGGAGTGTGCTAATTACCTTACTAAATGAATATTTTTAAACCTGCCATTGAGCAAACAGGGTAGATCTAGATCCGATAGATGTAATTTTTATTTGGGTCTACCTTGTTTTGAAGTTAAGAATTTTTTTTATAAAGGTGTTAGTTAATTGTGGTTATACAACTTATGCGTGTTTATATACAATGATATTCACCTAATGAATATTCATTAATTGTCATTGAGAAAATAGGATAAAACCTGAGCAGAAGGCTGTGTTTCAGAATCTGTATGATCTGGATCTATTCTGTTTGTAAATAATTATAAGGAATATCCTTCTTGTGGTAATACAATTCATGGTATAATAAACATTGATAATTGCGTGCTATTAGCATATTACATGTACCAAACCTAATGAATAAATGACTTGTCTTTTAATAAGTGTTTTGATTTGACTTTACCTTTACCACGTAAAACTTTTGAACCCCACCTTTCCCTTCACTTTCGTACAAGTTACTTCCCTTCGCCACAATATTTGACATTTCACCAAACCCAAACATGTCCAGCAAGGGTTAATTTCAAATAATGTTTGCAGAGTCAAACAAATTTTGATAGACGTTCACTCAGTATTATTGACTACATTACCGAATAAACGTTTTCATTTCACTACAAAAGTTAGTTTGCAGGTTAATGATAAGGGTATATCTTACAGGTATCTGGTAAAAACGTCTTCTTATGCTTCTAAAAACAGTTTGCTTCTGTATGAGCTGCTTGCTCAGTCTCTAAACTTAACTGTTTGATTAAATATATCACAAATCACACTACTGATCGTTGCAACTCAATATTTGTTCTGTGAGATTTTATACATATACAAAAAGGATGGAGTTATTTAACCCTTTCCTCCATAAATTCGCCTTTTCTACGCCTCTGTAATAGTCACGTTTTTAAACCATTGTGATAAGTAGAGCATTTGCCATTAGGAGCAAATGCTCTATTTATCACAATGGTTTAAAAACTACAAAATTCTACAAAAGATCATTTTCTCTAGGTAATTTCCCTTTTTGTAGATTTATTCAAAGTGTTTAGATCCAAAAATAGCCTATGAGGTAATGGCTTAAAGTCGTCTTAATATAAGTAATCAAATAAGTTACTCACCTCGCAACAGAGACAGTTAGTACCCTCACACTCAACAGAACAAATTCCACATGGGGACTGAGGCTGGCGACGTCGATTAACCATTGTCAATAACTCAACAGGTGGACTTTTGATTTGCATTATTTTTTTAACTTTAGAACATAATACTATCTTTTGAAACAACAATGAAACAGATCTATCTATCAGATTCGAGTAACAAACAGAGCAAATCCTGATCAGACGGCTCCTATAGGAGCCTTCTAATCTGGGTCTACTCTGTTTTGCATTACTTATGAGTTGTTGTTTTTTATCTGTAGTATGTTGCAATACATAATACTATATTTTGAAACAATAATGAAACCTTTAATAAATTGTAAAAAATATTTGTTATTAATATTATTTTTTTATATCGGTGGCATTTTTACCTATGACATTTTTACCTAAGGCATTATTACCTACATTCGTTTAATTGGTCAGTTAGTCAGTCAGTCACCGGAGTGTTACCGACCATGTCTAAACAATACCATATTTCACTACGGTAGTCCTTGATAAGAGAACTGCAGCTCAACTATCAATCTCAGTAGGAAGTCTTTTAACAAATGTGTATTGACCTTTATCTTGCTAAGTGGGACCTAATGCGAATTGGCGATATAGCTTGGATTTAGATCAGACATCTCGGTATCCCATCAATTTTCTCAGCTGTTGGTCACTCGGTCCAAAGTGGCAAACCCTTTTACGAATCGGAAGTAAGCTAAACATGCCACAGATCAGAGCTTCAGTAGTATTTTTCAGCAGGATAAGTGGTAAAATATGCACAGTTACCTGAAATACATGCAAAACATTGTCTGTTCTATGTCAAATCCAAAATTCATTACCTATTTGAGGATTCATGAACACAATAGTTATAATGAAATACTGGAATTGGAACATTGTAGCCATTTTAGAATCTAAAGACATCTATTAAGTTCTGTAAGCAAACTGTGCAGACCCTGATCAGAGGGGAGTCCTCTCTCTCTCTCCTCTCTCTCTCTCTCTTCCTTTCTCTTTCTGTCTGTGCATGTCTCCCTCTCCAACGCGCTCTCTATTTCTCTCCGTTCTTCTTCTCTCTCCATCTTTCTATCCCTCTCCCTCCATCTATCTCTTCCAATCCCTCTCTCCAACCTGTCTCCGCCTATGGCTGTCTGTCTCTCTACAGACAACCCTAGAATCTAATAGTTTGCGTGCGTCCTTGAATGCTTGCGCGCGTACGTGTGTGTATTTATATAATGATATACATGGGCATGTTTACAAATTAAAAGATCTGCGCTGCTCTTTTTCTATACTTTTAATTTTGAAAACAATACATAAACGGACACTTTATAATAGGAATTTGTGCAGACAACTTTTGCAGACAAAAGGTTCATCTAGTCTAAATCCAGACTGTGTAAGTGTAAAATAATATGGACCAGGATGAACAGATTTATCAACTTATATCTACACTTCTCAAGCATATCAGATCCTTTCCTCTTCAATATCAATGTCAGCATGCTAAACAGGCTAGATCCTACAAAGACGTCAAAATACTTGACGTCCTACTGAGTCCAGACTATTTACCATATTTACTTGAATAATTCTCAAGTAACTGACTAAATACAAATAGGATACAAACTAAATTTATATTCTAAATTGAGATTATCAACTTGGAAGTTATACTTCTTGTAAAATGTACTATTAATTACTAACCACTATAGATATAGATAGATCTACACGTCTCCATGTTCGCCTGTCTGTTCTGTCTCCATTCCTTGTATCCTGAAGTACATTGTGTCATTTATCACCTATTTTGCAGATTAATAAGCTGTTTGTCGCAGTTTCTATCAGTTTGCTACATTACATTGTTTGACACAAACTTTGGATTTAATTGATCTACTATGTAAGTGAAATACCTGGATTCGGGTTAGCCATGACAGAATGTGCAACAAGCAGTTTGTGTTTCATTCTATTTGAAATAGATCTATTACATTCTCACACAAAGGTAATTTATGATATACATTACATGTATGTACATTTATTACCAGTCCCATGTTTGGATAGTGAATTTCAGCATTTCATGCAACGTGATCTATCTTAAGATAGATATTCCACTGTAGGTAAGAGGTCTTAATATTGTCCGATGCGATAGCCGAGCAGGTGCGTTGCGATAGCCGGCAAGCCGTCTTTACCGAGATATATTCACACGACCGACACTTTATCAACAACAATATTATTAAAACACATGGGATAGGATATGATTTTTGGTCGTAGAGATCATCAAAAATATTTATAGAACTGATTTGCATAAGCAATATTATAATCAAAGACCTATATTGTTTTTACAGCATATTTACTTTCGGATAGGGGCAGGGGCCTCGACGACGGAAGGCCGATCTACAAATAAAAAACAACAAAATACGATTAAATAATAATAATACACTTCCATTTTTTTAACAACAGGTGAGATAGTAACAGAGCATCAATTCCGCGAAATATTTTCAGGAGACATGCTCTAGGGGAGAAAAAAACAGTATCTTTACTTTCAGATGGAGGGAGGGGCTAATGTCCGGTTCGGGAGGGGGCTAATGTCCGGATTGGATTTATCGATCAAAAACAAAAAAACATAAGGTATAAACTCGATTTTTTTATATTTTCAATGTAAAAGGTTACAATATAACTAAATTGATCCTTATATGCCGTTATTACTCGCCAGTACTGGCCACAAACCGTCATAACCCGTCATAACTGGTCATAACCCGTCATTGCTTATTTTAGGCACACCGTTTGTAACGTCCCCAATGAAGTTCGACCGGAAAGTCACACTGGCCACAAAAATGTCGCCGCATAAACCCTCAATATAATATAGGTTAGAGCGGGTCCAAACCTTCCCAGGGCTATTCAAAGGGGCAGTGCCTGTAATAAATACAAGGCGCTCTCTAAGACAATTTCTCCCATAGACGAAACAAGGCGTCAGCCATTCAATCGTTGTAATATCAAAGTGCATAGACATGTAACATGAAAATACGTCAACATACAACAAAAATATGAAATGTGTTGAATGAAACAATGGTTCAAATATATTTATCTAACCAAATAATTCACTGTAATTACCTGTAATAAATACAAGGCGCTCTCTAAGACAATTTCTCCCATAGACGAAACAAGGCGTCAGCCATTCAATCGTTGTAATATCAAAGTGCGCATGTGGTATTACAGTGGCGGTAAACAAAATTAGAAAGGTGAAAGGTTAGATAAACTGGTTAGACGATGGAAATGAAATGACCAGGGGCGGATCTAGAGGAATGGGCAATGATAATACACAGAGGGATGAAAGAAGTACATAGGGTCTACATATGACATATATACTATAGGACATCTCTTAGTTAAAAGGATCTATAAGGGAAACTTTACCCCGCGACATACATGTATGCTATTATAAAAAATAATTTAATAAATATTCATGATATCAGTATTTCTTACAAGAATATTCACGTAGTAAAGGGTTCCAGTCATTTTTTGTGTGTATTACGATGTCAACTCTTAAATCTGGGCGAAATTTCACGCCTTATGATTTTATATAAATTTGCAACAAATAACATTTTTGTCATGATTGACAGTATCGTATCCTGTGATAGGAACTATGTGACACATCTTTAGAAATGCATGGACTTTTGTAACTCTAATCAGTATTATATCCTTTAGATATGAGCCTTTGATTATAATTTTGTACTGTGTATCACCCATGCTTTGAGAAGCTTATATCTTTACAACTCCACAGGTTGTCATGTTAAACTGTTGTTATTTTTGTCACATAGTCAGCAAATAGTTTATTTTAGACCTGTAATGTTATTTGTTGTACAACCGAGTCCAAATAAAGATGTTTGTATCTTGTTAATTCATCTTCCAGAATCAATTTTCGGTTCATGTTTATGTTTTTACACGTATTATCGATGTAATTATCATCAACGATTGCACCATAATCGTTTTTTATTGATTTTAACAGAAGTTTTCAAAGTGATGTCAATGTTTCTGTTATTGTTTACATATCAGCTGTCAGTCTTACTAAGCTTTTCTCGGCTAAGATAACAGGTGCGCGTGACGTCACGGCGATTCGCCCTATACGTGATATTGGTTTAAAATCATTTTGTACATAAAAATATAAGTCTTTTGTTTGCATTTTGGCTTTGGTAAAGTTATTTAGCTGAGACCTTTTACTCGTGGTTTTGTTCACCGTTTTGTATACTTCACCATTGTGCATGAATGTGCTTCAATTTAAATGTATATCTTATACTAACCTGTTCTTAATTTTGGGACAATATAAGTGAAATAGTTAATGGGCATTAAGTCGACCTATTCGAATTATTTCATGTAGACTATAAGTATGGGAGTTTGTATGCCTTGTGAACATCACTTAATGTGATAATGGTTTCTACGTCAGTGTGTTTCAGCAAATGAATAACATTGATCTGTGACGTAATGTCTATTATTGGTGTCATACACAGGTATTATGCATCGTGGCTATTAAAACATTCTCCCGTTTCTGCTATTAATTTATACATTACAGTCATGTTTCCCAATGTATATGTTAAACGAGTACGAATCATTGAAATTTAGCTGAAGAAATGCGTGTTAGTTCGACTTAAGCGATGTCGAAGTATCGACATTTCACTGTATTTTTTCACTGAAGTTTTTGCATCCTGCTTCAACCAAACCACATGTTTTGACCACTCAATGGAATGATTGCTTCAACGTGATTTCATTAAATAGTCACATCACAGGGGTTTGCCATATTTACATAAAAAAGTGTTCTTCAAATGTGCACCTTCTTTCATTTCATACCATACTATTAAACAAATATGTTCTTAATGGTTATATATCTGCACTTGTACAACTGATATAAGCATGTTACATGAATATGCATGTATTCATAGACTCAGTTCTATTTGCACTACGATGCAAAGCTCACTATATCCTATTTCAGTGACAAAGTAAAAATGCAAAAATAGCTAAATCTTTCCATGAATAACTCCTAACTTTAACATCAGTCATGTTTCCTTCCTATAATATTTTAACAACTTCTGCTCCAAGTTTAATTCATGAGTCATGCTTATATACAATCACATGTTAATTGCCATGTAGTTAATTAGTTTATATTTTGTTTTCCTTATACAGTATAACCTGCCTTATCCCACATCCTTCAATACCAACTGTGGATGACGGATAAATCAGTGTGTCAGTTACAGCAGATATCGCTTAAGTCCAAATGAACAGTATTCCTTTAGTTGAGCTCAGATAGCTTGAATTCGCTTAAGTCGAACTTACTCTTATTTCAAAGTTAACACGTGGCATAGCCACATTTTAACTTGCAAGTAAGGGTAAGTTCGACTTCAGCGACTTCAAGTTATCGAGGTTCAACTGTATGATATTCAACATTTGGGACCGACCATCATTGTCGAATAAAGCAGGTTTTTTTTATTAACCAGGTGTCGGATAAGCCAGGTTATACTGTACATGTATATATATTGTGCTACTGATCAGCAGACTTGCCAAATATTGTGCTCCTTTATAATGATAGTTATGTTATGTTTGACGAAAATACAACACAACTCCATATAATATATTTACAGATCATGTATCATATCTTATGTACGTACTACAAACAATTCTAAAATCATTATATCACTCCTAGTGCCAAATTTCAACTAGTCTAAGTAACATTCTAATTGTCACCACAGCTTTTGCATAGTTTTGAAACACTGCATTTTAGTTGGGCATCCAACTGAGGAAAATGTGTCGAGCCATGGCATTAAATAGTAGAATTTGGCATGCACTGGATATGTAATGTTTGATGTCTGAGTAATCAGAAACTGCCCCATGCCACCTGAAATTTTGCCCTTGTTTCTCTTAATTAGGTCAAAGGTCAACTAAGTGCATATTTGATATACGTTATTTGAGAAATCATTATATCTTTATCAATTTTAGGTGTAAAATAACAAACATGGTACCAAAATGAAGGTTAAACATTGGCCTTTAATTTGCACTGACTTTGTGTAAAATATATTGTTTGAATATTCATGAATATTAATGAGAACATCAAAAAACAGTAAAAATCATTAAAACCAACATATAACGATGATACATGATGTCATGTCTTTGTCATTATTGCTATTTAACAAATATAAATTACGTTAAAATAAAGGTTAGACAGACTGCTACTGAAAAATAAACTGTATGCAGTCATACCAGCTATATATTATGCACACATACTTTAAGAAGTAAAGTGGGTGGGGTAAATGAACACCTAAACAAAACTTTCAGTTCTGTTTAAAGTAACTAATTAATTCACTATATATTTATGGATATTTTCTTGGTTGGTACAATGAACACCATCGAGCCATGGCATTAAATAGTAGAATTTGGCATGCACTGGATATGTAATGTTTGATGTCTGAGTAATCAGAAACTGCCCCATGCCACCTGAAAATTTGCCCTTGTTTCTCTTTATTAGGTCAAAGGTCAACTAAGTGCATATTTTATATACGTTATTTGAGAAATTAATATATCTTTATCAATCTTAGGTGTAAAATAACAAACATGGTACCAAAATGAAGGATAAACATTGGCCTTAAATTTGCACTTTTTGTAAAACATATTGTTTGAATATTCATGAATATTAATGAGAACATCAAAACACAGTAAAAATCATCTAAACCAACATATAACGATGATACATGTCACGTCTTCGTCATTATTGCTATTTAACAAAAAATAAATTACGCTAAAATAAAGGCGAAACAGACTGCTGCTGAAAAACAACTTTGCAGTTATACCAGCTATATATTATGCACACATACTTCTTAAAGTAAGTGGGTGGGGTAAATGAACACCTAAACATAACTTTCAGCTCTGTTTAAAGTAACTAATTAATTCACTATATTTTTATGGATATTTTCTTGGTTGGTACAATTAACACCATCGCAAACACATGTTAGTGTGTTTTTAAGCTACTTTACATTTACAGCGAATAGATTTGCACATGGTTTTACACCCATAACTTGTTCAATGCAAGCATCAAGTGCAGTTGGTACATTTCCAAACCACTTATAAAGGTTCAGCGCCATCGTGCTATGTGTTAGTATCAATAGCATTAATGTCTGTATCCATCAGCTCAGATCCATATACACATGTAGCAGCTTGATAGTTTGCTCTTGAAATTTTCAGTTCTAGTAATCCTTTGTTGGTGGAACCAGTTCAGGTGTTTTCTCTACGTTAACCATATTGTGAAATTCTTGCATTATCAATAGGTTCTACATTAAGACACCATACATCAAACATCAAACGTTTGTGTCTTGTCTGACAGTGCATCTCTTCAAATGCAGATCGGACATGTAAAATATTTCTTCCAACAGGTCTTCTTTCCGATTCCAGTGTGAGCAAGGGTTATGTTACATTCAGTTATTGCATGATACCCTGTCATGTTCCGGCAGACATCTTGAGATAACTTGCGGAAAATACAATTTTGTTTTCCCCAGCCATCATTCAGACGTCAGTGCTTAAAGGTCCACGATGGTATACATGTATCAGTACAAGCAGAACATCAAAATTTGGCATTTGACAACTATCCAGCCTTGGCCCCTTTCTAGCAGCATCCAATCCATGTATCCACCTCGTCATTATTTGATGGCAGATGGGACAATTCATGTCTGCACTTGTCTTGAATGACGATATTCAAATGCATCTGTTGAATACTGCAATACTAGTATACTACATCAACTCTGTGTTTGTGTATTCTGCTTCTTATTTTGTCATGCTTGGCCGCTTTAAAGCAGGCATACTCGCACCATTGTGAGAGAGGGTCCAACGTGCAAGTTAAAAAAAAACAGGTTAAAACATTGCAAACAGAAGAAGAGTACATGACGGCTAAAACCTTAACCTGGAAAGTTGGGAGCTATCACTTAATGTTATAGTAGCTTGTTCCAGATGATGTTGACAGCAGAGTGGAAGATATATTTCCTCAGGAAATTGGTCCTGCAAAACCTTGGAACGAATCTTAAGGAATGGCCTCTTGTAGGTGCACAGTAAGGGCGTCAGAAGGTGGGGCGTCAGCTGCAACAAAATCATTTACAAACCTATAGAACATCACGGCCTTTACTTGTTTCTGCCTCTGTTTGAGCAAATCGTATTGAGCATGGCACCAACGCTGAGCACTTGTTTTGCAATAATGCAAAATTACAAATATGGTAGCTCTACGTTGGACCATCTCCACATGCTTTATCATGACCTTGGTGTGTGGATCCAAAACAAAAGATGTGCACTTAACCTGCAAACTGATCAGGAGTTTGTAACATGCCTCCTTGGTTGACTTTTGGGAGGATCCAAGGTTCCTGCTTAGAACGGATGTGGATCAATTTGCCTCCTTTATGACCATATCGACTCGGGATTTTCAAGACAATTTAAAAGACAGTTATGTCCCAAGTTATTTTGCCTTCTTTGTTGTCTTCCGTTTCATGCTATGGACAGTATAACTGGTCTTGTTGGTGATAAGCAGGACCTGGCACTTCTCTGCATTGAACCCAGTCTCTTCCCTTTTCTACAGACTGTCGATATCATTCTGGAAGACGTCTGCATCTTCTATTGACTCGGCACAAAAGTGAGGCATCAGCAAAGAGTCGACATGAAGAGTGTGGTCTGTGTGGTCATCATTGCATGCGAGGGAAAGGACTGAGAACAGCACATTGATGAACATTGGATGCTATCGGTACTGACTCAGAGGAAACGCCTTCCAGCGTGACTTGTTGGCTGTTGGATACAACAAGCATTTTGCAATACACATCATAGTGTTGGAGCTTAAGAAGAAGGTGTCTGTAAGACACTTTGTCAAACGTTTGCGTCAATCTGATAGAACTGGTCCAGACCTGACACAAGGTCATTGACCATGTTGATTAGTTGTGTCTCACAGAAGCGTTGCTTCCGGAGTCCATGCTGGCATGGGTTGATGATGTAATGGTAAAACCAGGTTACTGTGTATGATGTATTCCAGAATCTTACATGTGACAGAATTTAGGGACACAGGTCAATAGTTTGAAGGGGTTATTCTTGACCATTGTCTTGTATATAGGATTAACATGAAATCTTCCAATCACTGGGGACTTTATCCTGGTCGTAAGGCCTGGAAGATCAGAACAAGAGCAGGAGCCAGTGAATGTGCCATCTCTTTCAAGAACCTCGATAATATGGTGTCTGGACAGGTAGCTTTGTGGAGATTAAGGCAATTAAGAAGCTTGCAGACATCAGTTATCGTGACATGAATAGGAAGTGCATTCGAATAAGGATACTCTCAAATGGCACAAATGAGAGATAGGTCCTCATGTGTAAAGACAGAGAACTACTGGTTCAGTATTTTAACTTTGATTTGTGTATCAACATTGTTAATGGCACCATTCTTCAGTGGTGCTATTCCCGAACTGTCACATTATTTGCCTTGCTCCTAACAAAAATGCAAAGCTTCTTACAGCTGGTATCTGTCACTAAGTCAATCACATACCCATCATGAGCTTGAGCTTCCTTGCACTTCTTTGCAAGTTTTCTGTAGCCCCTTGTATATGCGCCAGTCCTTCTGTACCTGGGTCCTCAGCACTATTTGTACGCACATTTCTTGTTTCGTGAGAAACGACGGGTGATTGAGTTGCACCATGGCTGGCTGAACCTGGTGGATGTCAACTTAGAAGGAACCACTGAATATATCACATAGAGTACAGATTCGTAAAGGGACTGATTTTCCAAGTGTGCTGCAAACTCAGCCAATTTGATGGCCATAGAACATGTGTTAGCCTCTTTCGAAGGGTGGACAAGATGTGGGGTAGGCTTCCTTCGTGAAGGAAATATATGTTTGTCAGAATTATGACATACTCGCTTATTCCAGGTATTGAGGTATACCTGATAACTAGTGATTGTTTGTGGCAATAACATATAGATTGTTGTCATCACGGATAGGGAAGGTTACTCAAAGCCAGCGGCACTGAATATGCCTATGAGTTCATTGTTGAGTTAGAGTGGGTACCTATGACCAGTAACTGTTAAACTGGCCAATCAATATCCGGAATATTCATGTCCCCTGTAGAAAGGGTCTTGTCATGGGTACTGCTGGTGTAGGTAAAATATTTCAATTCATTATGTAAAAACATCGCCATACTCACCAGGAGCTATGGTGTTTCAATTGTTAATGATACAGACAGTTAATATTAGACATAGTGTACAATAAAACATACCAATATTACACTGAGATTATGGCAATAAGAGACTAATCTTCTGGCGTTTCACTATCATCTCTAAATGATACGTCTGCGTGAAGAGGTACTATAACTTGCACATATTTGCATCAAAGTTATGTATATATACAGTATATATTGTACGATAATGTACCGTATATGTATTTATAACGATATTTTCCGGACTTGCAATCATCACAAGTCACTCAAAACTTCCTGAAATGGGCCATAAATATTTCTATACTTACTGTGGAGACATTGCTAAAAAATAAATGCAAAAAAAGTATTGAAATTGTCAAAATTACGGCTATGTTATACTATATAGAGATTTTATTACATTTTTGCACTCATTTGACCTTTGACCTAGTTTCTGACCTTCAAAGAGGGTTTTGGCAGTGGCATGGGCCAAAACCATAAATGATTAGAATCTGGCAACACAATTATGGTATTCAAACATTTCTACTAAAAAATGCCATGGACATCGAAAAATAAGCGACTTTTTACACCTCGGATTCCCAACTATTTCAACATTTTTCACGGTCTACTTGGTTAAAAAAGTAATTTGTATATCATCTCAAATTCAGATTATATTCAGTACCCCAAATACAAGTTTGTAAGCCACTTATTTGCAAAAGTTATTGCTCCAAACTTCAACCCACCCATATGTTTTCACCACTCAGTAAAATCGCCGCTTTAACATGATTTCATTGACAAGTCATGTCCGAGTGGTTACGGTCACTGTGACTAACAATCACTCACATCCTCACCGCTGTGAGTTCGCGCCCGGTATGGGCCAGTCCGAAATTTTCAAGTGGGAAAGCCTTCTAGCTGGCTTGCGGAAGGTCAGTGGCTCTACCCAATTGCTGATTTGTATATGAAAAAAGTGTATAAAGGGCATCTGGGGTCTTCCTCCACCAGTAAATAGCTGGACGTCGCGATATGACTGAGATACTGTTAAAAGCGACGTTAATTCGAAATCAATCAATCAATCAATCATTGACAAGTCACATCATAGAGATTTCATACGACCTTTTGGTCCGGTCTATGACTCAAAAAGTATATTACCTAGTCAATAGCTACCAACATGAAACCTCTCATGTGTTTTAGGCCGTGCACAATTCCTTTACTGCACTCTTGCAGCAATTGCGTACTTGTAACATATTGACCTTACTAATTGCTGAGATAAAACAGCTATAAATATCGTCTGTTACAAGATAGATCAATTGACTGATGGCCAAACAGCTTGGATCCTGATCCGACGTCCAGTTAATCAGCTTGGATCCTGATCCGACGTCCAGTTAATCAGCGTCTCACACTTGCCAGTCAGATGAGGATTAGAATGAGAAGATTTTACCCATTCCTTCATATAAACGTGTATTCACGCAATTTGCAAACAGAGTAGACCCAGTCTGATCAGATGTTCACAAGGCATACAAACTCCCATACTTATAGTCTACATGAAATCTGGACTAAATATAGGCTAAAGGGTTAACAGTTAACAACCTGGTCGTTGTACCATCCGACAAACTGACAGTCATAAACTCGTTATCACTAGAATGACAGAAAATAGTGACGGGGCAGGAGTAGTCGTTGTAGAAGTCGTAGTGGATGTCGATGTTGGAGTTGACGTTGTGGTTGTGGATTCAGATGTTGGATATGGAAAAATAGTCAAACAGGGAGAGCCACATACGAAATGACACCGCACCAAACACCATCAAACAAGAAACGGTATAGCCACAAGACAAAACATAACAGGACGCATATCAAGACGAAAAACATTAAACATTAAGCATATTGAACAACAAAGTTGAGGCTGAATAAGTGGACATTGTGGTTGTGGATGTCGACATAGGAGTTGACGTTGTGGTTGTAGATGTCGATTGAGGAGTTGACGTTGTGGTTGTAGATGTTGATGTTGGAGTTGACGTTGTGGTTGTAGATGTCGATGTTGGAGTTGACGTTGTGGTTGTAGATGTCGATGTTGGCGTTGACGTTGTGGTCGTAGATGTTGATGTTGGAGTTGACGTTGTGGTTGTAGATGTTGACGTTGTGGTTGTAGATGTCGATGTTGGCGTTGACGTTGTGGTCGTAGATGTTGATGTTTGAGTTGACGTTGTGGTTGTAGATGTTGACGGTGTGGTCGTAGATGTTGATGTTGGAGTTGACGTTGTGGTTGTAGATGTTGATGTTGGAGTTGACGTTGTGGTTGTAGATGTCGATGTTAGAGTTGACGTTGTGGTTGTAGATGTGGTTGTAGGTGTTGGCGTGGTAGTCGTAGATGTCGGTGTAGATCTTGCTAGTGCTTTAGCTATATACCAAGCACAAAGAACCATTAAAACAACATATATAATGGGGAGGATATCGAAACATTGTGTAGAAACAAATAATGCAAGTCATAGAGTTAAACTATTCGAATTCATTTCGCTTGGAAGCCGTCACAAACATTGCAGCAAGCTATGAGATAAATTAAAAGTCGTGCAAATGAACTGAATACTTTTTAAAGCAACTTTGAACCGAAGAATAAACATTACGTCAATACTTTTCCTCCTGAATATTTATAAACATAACCATTAACTACGTCATGGTTGTTTATTAGATGACTTTATGCCCACCAACACCCCTTTATTTAACCCATTCCCCCATAGGCTATTTTAAGATACAACCTCTTTGTATAAATCTACCGAAACGGAGCATTAACTAGAGAAAAGAAAAATTGTAGAATTTTGTAGTTTGAAACCATTGTGATAAATATAGGAGAAAATGCTCTATTTATCACAATGGTTTCACAAAGTGACTTTTACAGAGTCGTCAAAAGTCGTCAATATGAGGGAATGGGTTAAAGGGGTTATATCGTTTTGCCAATGTCGATCGGTTGGTTTGTCAGTAGGTCAGTCTGTTTGTCGGTCGGTCGATCCACGAGTGTATGTGTGTGTCCGTCCATCCCAATGAACGTCCGTCGCTAGAATTCCTACAATTGTAAAACTGTTAGAGAGGTTGGACACGAGTGTATGTGTGCGTCCGTCGCTAGAATTCCTACAATTGTAAAACTGTTAGAGAGGTTGGACATGAACAGTAGATGACCCCTGTTGTCTTTTGGAATGATGGATCAACTGTCAATGACTTACAAAATGAGTTTGTTATTAATAACTAGATAACGATTTGAGCTAAGTTCCTCAAACATTTTAAAAAGTTTAGCCATGTTCCGTAGATGATCCAATTTTGAGCTTTGTAGATACGCAATCTGGGTACCTCTGACCTTGCACAATAACAGTGGAACGCAAATGCCCAGGTAATTTTCAAATTTGATGGCCTGTTTTGATCAGAAATAAAAGAGGATCGCAATTGATTTTAATTTTTTTCTAGATACTAGATAGTGTTTTGGTCCGAATTCCTCAATCGTGGTATAGCTTTTAAAACACCACCACCAAAGGTCAGCATTTACAACTTAATAACTTCCCCTCTTTGTGTTGAACGGTGGGCTTCAAGATTATCTTTTTTAAAAAAGTATCTAATTTATACTGTTATATGAACAATTATATGCGGCTTTGGCAGAAACAGAAAAAGACTGATATGATTCCAGAAAACAGCGCGAACCTTGATAAGACGGCACCGATACTAGTCATCTGACCTAGGTCTATTTAGTTTGCAAAGGGTGACGAGTCTTCTGTATCTGATACCTGATGTGATTAAGAAACATAATTTTTATCACAATGATTTTTTTCTGCTTTACGGTATCCATTCAAAGTACACTAAACCAGCGATGATCTGAACACACGCTATTTCGAAAACTCCTCAATCCAAACACTCGCCTGTCCGAATTATGACCGGTCACTCGCCATTCCGAACACTCGCCATTCCGGACACTCAAATGAGGAAACAACTTAATGCAGGGTTAAAGTCGTGTAACAAGCTCCTCTTGGATGTTGTGTACATTAACCCATTTGCTCCCAGTGGATTCTCACATGTTTATATATTGGATTAGTCCATGTTTTATCTAAGGGGTGCCTGGGCTAAATTTTCAATTCCGTTTTGTTTTATATTGAAATTCCTATCAGCAAACAGTGTAGACTCTGATAAGACGCCGCATTATGCGGCGTCTGGTCAGAGTCTACACTGTTTGCCTACGTCCCATATACAGTATATGGGATCGTGGGAGCAAATGGGTTAAAGGTCTGGAGCAACTTTGACATGATCGATCAGAAAATCAGACAATGATAAAGGTTTTATTCTTAAAAACTACGTAAAGAATTACTTACGAATGAACTGATTTAGGAAGTATGAAACACATCCTTTAGGAAGTTAAAACACACATACAAATGTACATATGGTCAAATCATCATAACTGAGCATAACAACTAGTTTCTGACCAACACCCTCGGTGTCAGAGTATATCATTTATATTTTGACACCGAGGGATGTTTTTCAGAAACTGGTTGTTATGCTTAGTTATGATGGTTTGACCATATGTATGTGTCTTGTAGCGTCTGAGAGTTTCAATGTACCATATGATTTACTGCGGTCCTGTCTTTCTTTAAAATCCACTCTTTTTAATGACCACCGCGAGACTAGTTTTTATTATGCCCCCCCCCCCCCTGATCTGATCTGGGGGCATATTGTTTTTGCCCTGTCTGTTTGTTTGTCAGCAACTTTAACATTGGTCATAACTTTTGAGCCAGTGCAGATAGAGACTTGATATTTGGCGTGCATATGTATCTCATAAAGCCGCACATTTTGAGGGGTGACATGTCACGGTCATCCTTAAAGGTCAGATGTCAAACATACGGGTCAAATCACCGACTTTAACATTGGCCATTCCTTTTAAACCAGTACAGATAGAGACTTGATATGTAGCTGCTTGTGTATCTCATGAAGTTGCACATTTTGAGGGGCAACATGTAAAGGTAAAGGTCATCTTCTAGGGTCAAAGGTCACCAACTTTAACATTGGCCATAACTTTTGAACCAGGCATGGCGCATTTTTTCTTTATTGTAAGTATGGGAGTTGCAGTAGTTATGTGAAGTGTTTGATGAAATTAGCGGTGAATTTCGTATGGTGCTAGAAGTTTTGTGATTTAGCATAAAATAATTTTACTTGTGAACAGCATTAATGTGATTTTTTTCTACGTCAGTGTGTTTTAACAAGTGGATAACATCGATCTGTTACGTAATGTGTATTATTCGTGCTATACATGTACACAAATAACAGCTCATTAAAACATTCCACCTTTTCTGCTATTATTTTATATACATGTAGTCATGTTTTCCCCATGTATCTGTTAATTAAAAAACTAGCAATACTGTGCACTCTTTTTCTTCTATCCTGCTTTAAAGATATGTTAGGCAGCCATTTTACGCTTGCGTAAAACATTGCTTGTTACTCATTGTTTTGGGTTGTAGAGGGGTGGGTGGGGTTGGTGGGAAGGTAGCACCCGCCGAACACATGTGGATAGGACCTATTTCTTTGATGGTGTACTGACGCAGTTTACATCGGATATCGGTGACAGGTTCGTGCGCCATGAAAAAACTACCCCCATTTGAAGAGTTCTTACGCATGGTCTACACAAATACAAGTTACGAAAATATTACACAAACCGTAATCTGAAGCTAGGCGTTAATTACACCGAAAGGTATGTAGAATCTTTCGTATTGTTAGTATTTAATGCTATCCGGAACTCTTTATACAATACCTTAATTGAGGACCTTCTGATTATCTTAACTCTTTTGGCGCCAAATTTACAAGTGTCGTCTGCAATAATAATTTCATATTAAATATAATTCTAAACTTTATAATAAATGTATATTAGTAAAACATTTGTTTTTAAAAGCCTGTATATGCTTGGGCTAAAATAATACAGAAAACAGTGAAGTCCCAGGTCAGATGCCGCCTTGAAAAGGCGGCATCTGACCTGGGACTGCACTGTTTTCAATGGTGCCAACAGGCGACATTGACGCCGAAAGTGTTACGTTCTTAATATTTTACCCCATGAATATTCATGTAACAAATAATGGCATTGTGAACATAACATTAACTAGATTAATTGTATAATAGCACATGGACAGGGGGGGGGAGGCATGGCGAAAACTGTAGAATCATATCTATAGTATTACATTTATGTATATCATAAGCAAAAAGAGCAGACTCTAATTAGACGGCTCCTATATGAGCCGTCTGATGTCAATGGTCTACTCTGTTTTGCAAGGGAGCAGAAAGGCGTATTTATGGAGTAAAGGGATCTATGATACTGGGATGTATTCAATTCAGTAGTTTAGAAGATAACAGTAGTAAAGTATGGACAATTTCACAGATTGCGTGGAGCGGGCAGTGGGTCAATGCTGAAGTCATAACACGTAGCGTGCATAATCTGTTTACTTAATGTAAGTTATACCTTATTAACCAGTTAAATTCTGAATTGTTACACAAAATACAATACACAAGTTACTTTATTAGTGAAAAACATATCCAGACATTTAAATAAAAGAAAAATATAAAGCGATACATATGCGATAACATGCGATAGATAATTAATACATTTGGATCCGGTGTAATGAGGAAAAGTGACCCCCGTAGTAGATCGACCGCCGGCCATTTTACTATAAGTAAAGTGACTCCCTTGCCATAGTAAAATGACTCCCTTTATAGTATTGTGACCTACTCTTTTTATCGTAGTAGATCGACCGAGAGGTCTATATATTTTATAGTACATGTACAATGACCCACGGTCATTCCACTATGCCAAAATACATCCACGATTGGGGTCGATATATTATATAGTACTATGAACTTCATGCCATTTTAATATAAAATAATGTGATTCCCTTGCATAACTACATCCACCACTGTGGTCGATATATTATATAGTACTATGACTCCCATGTCATTTCACTATAAAATATAGTGACTCCCTTGCCAAAATATATCCACGATAAGGGGTCGATATATTATAAGTACTATGACCCCCATGCCATTTTACTAGAAAATATACCGCCTCACTTGCGTAAATACATCCACGATTGGGGGTGGTTCGATATATTATACAGTACTATGAACCCCCCCCCACTCCCTGCCACTTGACTATAAAACACAGTGACTCCCTTGCCAAAATACATCTACGAATGGGGGGGGGGTCAATGTATTATATAGTAATATGACCTCCAGGCCATTTTACTATAAAATATAGTGACTCCCTTGCCAAAATATATCCACGATGGGGGTCGATATATTATATAGTACTATGACCCCATGTCATTTTGCTACAAAATATAGTGATTCCCTTGCCAAAATACATCCAAGATGTGTGGTCGATATATTATATAGTACTATGACCCCATGTCATTTTACCAGAAAATATACCGACTCCCTTGCAAAATACATCCACGATGGGGGTCGATATGTTATGGCACGGGAGTCACTATATGCTAAAGCGAAATGACATGGGGTCATAGTACTATATAATATATCGACGCCCCTGGTGCATGTATTTTTGCAAGGGAGTCATTATATTTTATAATAAAATGGCCTGGAGTCATAGTACTATATGATTTATCGACCTCGTAGTGGATGTTATTTTGCAAGGGAGTCACTATATATTAAAGTAAAATGAGATGTGGGTCATAGTACTATATAATATATTGACCCCCTCTTCGTAGATGTATTTTGGCAAGGGAGTCGGTATATTTTCACGTTGAGGTATATAACACATTTTGAGCCAGTTTAGCAAACATATAACTTGTCAGGGACAATAACATTTAGGCAATTAAAGGACACAAGACACAACTCAAATAATCATTATGTTTCCTTGACATGATGTGAAACAATCATTTAAAAATAATTCCAATCAAGTGACGTTTACACAAAATCGCCGAATCTGATTATTTGACATTCATTTCTCAATGAATGTAAAGAGCTGGTTCTCTGTCGTTGCTCCATGATTTACATGAAGTCGGTAACCAGTAGCCGATACGCTATGGAACTACTTCTTTTTACTATGCATGTTCTATGTATAGACAAATTCCTTGAAAACATGTTGACGTAGAATTATTGGGAGAAAAATGTTGTTTTGAAGTTTTGTGGAGCGCGTATTTTGAAATTTAATTGTAAAGAGTGAAATATATGGTAAAAGGCAAGTGATTGTATATCAAGAACCAGCAGAGCCAGGCGGCTCGCATGGTGTAGAGAGAAATGGACGAGGCGAACTTCTGGGAGGTGGGATAAAGTGATTTTTTTCGGATGGAAGTGAAGTGGTGGTCGGCAGTGATAATCGTGTGTTGATTTGGAGAAACAAAGCGAGGGCTACAGACCAGATTTAATGTCAAAGTGGCATGGCCACTCCGCCAGTAATTTAACAAGATACATCCCCGTCAAATTCAGGACAACAATAGACCCCAGTAAAACGTACTGGTAGGAAAGCTGTTTATCAGGCCAGAAATAACATTCTAGATCCAATTCTTAGCCTGCACAATCATCGGGGTTTGAATATAATTGAGAATACTTGGCAGTATATCAAACGTTAACTTTCGTGTAGAGTGCATTTTATAGAAACTAGATAAGAGATTTGTTCAAGAGATTTTGAGGATTCGGACACGAATTCCACTGGTCTATGTTCAGAGCTTATACAGATCGATTCCAATGAGGATGATGCAAGTTATTCGATTAAGAGGAAATATGACAAAGTAGTAAGGTAGTGTGGTGACGGTCGGGTTTTAGCCATAACCCGGTCGTGCGGGACCGGAGGAAACCCCACTTCCGCGGGGTCTTTGGAAAGAGGCGCGAGAACGGAAAGACGCCATATTGAATACAGAGTACAAAAGACTAAGAAAAACTCGAGGACCTATCTGGATCCAAACCAGAGGTAGGTTTAATTGTAGTGCATTGCATTTGTAGTGTAGTTACAACATTGGTGGCAGCGGTTGTTGATAAAAAACTCCGCTGGTTATCGATATATTTGTTTGTAAACTCCGCCTTCGGCTAAGCTGTGGGTGGGGTAAAATTGCGGTTTCGTTTTGACTTCGTCGATCGGAACCGTAGTACGCTACCATTTGATATATTGTTTTAGTATTCTTTGTGGATGTGAAAGGATTAGCGACTGTACATTGAGAATATAACCGGAATTGGTCGGATTAGAACTAGTTTTCTAATCCGCATCAATTTCGCATCTCCCTGCAGGTCACGTGACTTCTGTTTGAAATAAACAGTGGGTCTATACGATTCTGGAGCATTTTATATGCAGAATAGCCAGATTTTGTAATGGCCGAGGGAGGTGACAACAATGTAGAGGCGGCTGAGCTACCAATGCGAACCCGCTCTGTAGCAATTAATTTCGCTACCGAGTTGGAATTGCAGCGGATTCCTGGCATCAAATCAAGGCTTGCTAGGACAATTATTGCTGTCAGGGAGAACTCAGGGAATATAACCCTGGAAATTCTTGAGGCCCTGACTAGAAGAAAACTCTCTCAGGAGGTTGTCTCGATGATTGATTTTGAGTCGAACCGCACCCTGAGAGGGCCCTATGAGTCAGGTGATTCGTCTGGGGAGGATGAGCCCGTCACCGGTGGACGAAATGTCCATGATGAAAAAGATTTTTCGTGTTGGCCTGAGGTACTCAAGGTAGTACACGCGGCTTCACGTGTTCTTGAAGAAAAGCGGGAGATCACCAGCCCAATTACCACTGTGGTGAAGGACCCTCGTCCACCGCTGGTGCTAAAGTCGCCAGCGGATTTTACGACGAAAAAAGTTGCAGATCCGATTTGGACATCAACGCCAAAGAGGAAATTGCGATTCAGGGAACCCTCTACCGAACGGTCTGACCAGTCGTATGGTGGTCGATCTATGTCAAGCTTTAGTCGGCAGCAGGACATTATTAGGTCCTTGCCAAAGAATTTAAGTTTTGACGGGAAGAGTAGCTGGGAAGCATTTCGTCTGAAGTTCACCAGATTCGCCAATGTAGCGGAGTGGACAGAAGGCGAATGCCTGAATGTGCTCACGTGGTGCTTGACTGGCAAAGCCGCCGAGTACCATGTGTTGCTGTGCGAGCGAGATGGATCGCTTAGCTATTCTACATTAATGGATAAGCTAGAAGCCAGATATGGGCAGCATGAACTGGCAGAAGCTGCACAAGTGCGGTTCCAGCAGTCAGTGCAGACCCAAGTTGAAACCCTAGAGGAATGGGCAGACAGATTGCTCACACTCGGGGGCAGAGCTTTTAAGAAGCTGCCTGAAGATTTTGTCAACAGGCAGATTATTAGCAGATTCTGCCAGGGGTTAGTACACCGGGAGGCAGGCCACCATGTCTGTATGCAAGAACCCGGTACTGTACAAGAAGCTATACAGCTCATCAGGAAGTACCAGCAGGTGCACTCGGCGATGTATGGCAAGACACCGAAAACTTCCCGACGTCAAAACGAGGAGGAAAAGGTCTATGCTGTACAGGCGGAAAAGACTTCTTCCTTCTCTGAGGGGGAGGATTTCAAGAAGGCGCTGCGCGATCTTGAAGAAAGATTAGTTAAGACCTTTCAAAGCCAGCATCGTCTAACAACTCACCAGGCTAAGGGAGCTTGTTATGAGTGTGGCCAGAAGGGACATTTCAAAAGGGACTGTCCCACTTTAAAGGGTCAGCAGCCAAAAGGCCGGGGGACGGGGAGTCAGGCCGATCGTCGTCCCGAAAGAAATTAGAGACCTTGCCCAAGAGGTCTCGAATGGCCGCTAAATTCCCTGAGACTGGACCTTCTTGTCCAAATGACAAAAAGGTGCAGGGGAATGAACAGTCACCGGTGGAGGACAGACCTGTGGTTGTATGCCAAGTCTCGTCAGACTCTCAGCTAACAATTGGAGTCCAAGTGGGTAGTAGCTAACAATTGGAGTCCAAGTGGGTAATAGACCCGTAACAGCAGTAGTTGATACAGCTGCCCAAGTGACTATTATTTCTGATAAAGTCTACCAGTCATTAAACAATAAGCCCCCTGTTCTCAGGAAGGTAAAGTTGATGGCTGCAGGCAGGGAAATGTCCATGTGCGGGTTTGTGGCAGGGCCACTGAAGCTAAAAATAGGGCATCAGTGGTACCGAGAGGAAGTATATGTAGCTCCAATTGAACAGCAGATGCTCTTAGGGTTTGATATTCTCAGGGATAAGAAGGCTGTTCTGGATATGGGTAGGGGGGTCTTACTATTTGATGGCATGGAGCTCCTACTTAACATCGGGTCTGGAGGGTCTAACCCCTCAGTGGCTAGGGTTACTGTTTCGAAAAGACGGGTTATTCCCCCTCATTCGGTTTGTAAAGTTAGGTGTAGTCTTAGTCAGCCATTGCCTGATTATGTCATAGAGCCCAGGATTCTTTCTCAGTTCTGGATGCCAAAGGTGCTAAGAAAAGAAGGGTCGGATCCATACGTCTGTCTCATAAACCCTAGTGATAGATACCGGTTAGTCACTAAGGGTAAGGAGATTGGACTCGCGTTTCCAATAGAGACTGTTTTGGAAGACGCCGAAGAACCCGAGCCTATTTGGGCAAGGGAAGTGTCAAAAACCGAAACAGTTGAAGATCAACACCAAGAAGGTATACCAGAGCATCTGCGGCAACTTTATGCGGAAGCCTCCGGTCAATTGCAGGAGGACGAAAGGATCCAATTAGCGCAATTGCTGATTGAATTCCAAGATGTTTTTGCCAAAGATGACTTCGACTTGGGCAGCTTCAATGCAATGGAGCATGTCATCGAAACAGGGGACGCGAAACCAGTAAAGCAGCGGATGCGTAGAACTCCGGCGTGCTTTGCTGGTGAGGAGGAAGCTCATTTGAAGAAAATGTTGGAGGCTGGAGTCATTCAAGAATCAGTCTCTGATTGGGCTTCAGCTCCTGTGTTGATTAAGAAGAGGGATGGTAGTGTTAGATGGTGCATTGATTATCGTGCTTTAAATGAAAAGACAGTCAAGGATGTGTACCCACTACCATTGATTGATGACTGTTTAGACACTGTAGCAGGCAGTGTCTGGTTTTCCAAGTTAGATGCCAATTCAGCTTATTGGCAGTTAAAGGTCAAGGAGGAAGACCGTAAAAAGACGGCCTTTATTACCAGATATGGTTTGTACGAGCATGTGCGGATGGGTTTCGGCTTATGCGGAGCCCCAGCCACATTTGCTAGAGCCATGAACTTGATCCTGAGGGGACTGACTTGGAAAACAGTCCTGGCCTTCTTGGACGATATCATAGTGCTGGGTAGAAGTTTCGCAGAGCACCTGCTTAACTCGAGAGAAGCCCTACAACGATTTCGTCATTATGGGTTAAAGCTAAAACCTAGGAAATGCCCCTTGTTTCAAAAGGAGGTTGAGTTCCTAGGGAGGAAGGTAGGCCAGGACTTTGTCAAGATGACAGATGATGATATTCAGGTGGTGAGGGATTGGCCCGAACCGACTGATTCCAAGCAGGTAGAGAGATTTATGGGGCTGGCGAACTATCACAGAGGTTTTATTAAAGACTTCTCTAGAATTGCCACACCCCTTTATGCGGTTACAGGCAAGAATAATTTTGTCTGGACTGAAGATCAGGTCAATGCTTTCCGCACCTTGAAGGAGGCATTGGTAAACCCGCCAGTACTTGCGTTGCCTAATGCAACAGATCCCTTTGTGTTGGATACAGATGCTTCCGACTTTGCTATCGGGGCAGTCTTGTACCAGGTACAGGATGGGGAGGAAAGAGTCATTGCATACGGAAGTTATGCTTTGACTAAGCCTTAAGGAGCAACGCAGGTATTATGTTACACGTAAAGAGTTGCTAGCGGTAGTGCGGTTTACTTGACAGTACCGTCACTATTTGCTAGGTAGACCATTTGTTGTACGTACCGACCACTCGAGCTTGAGATGGTTGACAAAGTTCCGTGAGCCGCAGGGGCAACTGGCGAGATGGTTGGAAGAGCTGTCTCAATATAACATGATACTTAAGTATCGTGCGGGTCGTGACCATGGTAATGCAGACGCACTGTCCCGGTTACTCTATAGTGACAAGTGTCTTGCTTACCAAGAGGGTGTGCGATTGAAGGAGTTGCCATGCGGCGGGTGTAAATATTGTGAACGAGCCCACATGCAGTGGGCACCCTTCCTGGAAGAGGTAGATGACGCAGTGCCATTGACGACCAAGTCTAGGATTCCAGCTGGTCTGGAATGTAAGACGGCCCTGGAAGTTAAGGCGGATCTGCAAGAAATCTACGGGGAATTAGACGGAATGGAATCATACCAGTCTTGTGACGGTGGCAAGCCGGAAGGTGCAACTACCGGTTGTCAACTCGCAGAGGACTTGATCTTAAGGACAACTGAGTCGGACCCACATGTCCAGAAGGTATGGGATCCGGGGGAGCCGGTAGCTCAACAAGAGGTAAGTTTGCTAGAAGAAATTCTAGAAGACATACCATGGGAGCAGGACTCTGAACCAGGAGATGAGGTGGTAAGTGTGAATGTGGTAACACGACGGGCGGCGAAGCAGGAGGCCACCAAAGTAAGGCGTGACATTCAGCCCTCATCGTCTGGGGAAACCGTCGTTGATCCAACCATGACGGCAGAGTCTACAAAACCTGCAGAGAATAATTCAAATCCTGTGGCAAAAAGCTGGGGATTTGTTATTGAAGACCTGGTATCATCGCAACAGCGATGTTGACCTGTCACCAGTTTTATCCTGGTTAGAATCTAAAGAGGAGCCCAGTGAGGGTAGTCTCTTTAGAACGAGCCCAGCAGCCAAATTCTACTGGTTGAACAGGAATCGTTTGTCGCTGATTGAAGGGGTTCTGTATATGGATGAGCCAAAATCCGGGGATAAGCGCTTGGTTTTACCGAGGGTACTCAGGGCAAAGGCTTTATATTTGAACCATAACCTTCCTTCAGTCGGGCATCAGGGTGTACAGAGAACCAAGGAAAGGATGAAAGAAAAGTATGCCTGGTATGGGATGTCTGCGGATATTACTAACCATGTGTGGGCTGTTCTTCTTGTAATCAGAACAAGAAATCGGCCAGGCATGGTAAACGTCCAATGATCGAGTATCAGGCTGGGGCACCCATAAAAAGAGTACATATCGACTTTCTTGGACCTTTACCTAGGTCTACTAGAGGTAATGAATATGTACTTATGATGGTGGACCAGTTTACCAAGTGGGTGGAATGTATTCCTCTGCCAAACCAGACAGCAGAGGAAACTGCCCAAGCAGCGGTTGACCAGTTCTTCTCCAGGTTCGGAATGCCATTTCAGGTATTTTCAGACCAGGGGCGCAATTTTGACTCTAAGCTCTTTATGGAACTTTGTAAGGTTCTGCATATCCACAAGGCCCGCACAACACCATATAGACCCTCAGCCAATGGCCAGGTTGAAAAGTACAATAGTACTCTGATGGACGCTGTTCGCTGTTTTATTGGCAAGTCGCAGAATCATTGGGATTTGTATTTACAGCAGATCGCCGGTGCCCTCCGGTCCTCCGTAAATCGAATGACCGGACACACTGCCAATATGCTAATGTTAGGGAGGGAGGTGAATATGCCTGCTGACTTAATGTTGCCGATTTCAAGCCAGACGCCAGCAGATCAAGAGAGTTATCCTGGTAGACTTGCAGCAAAAATGCAACAAGCCCATGTGGCTGCACGCCGGGTCATGAAAACAACTTCTGAAAGAATGAAGCGAAATTATGACCTGCGCATGCTTATTAGGAACTATCAGGTAGGTGATGTGGTGTACTTGCTGGACACTGCGGTCCTCAAGGGTAAATGTAAAAAGCTGTGCTCCCCTTGGAAGGGTCCAGCTGTCATTATATCCAAATTGTCAGATTCCCTTTTTAGAGTCAAGCTGAGGAATGCTGTGTTTGTGGTTAACCATGACAGGGTAAAGCTCTGTCATGATGACACACTCCCACAGTGGATTAAGCATTGGCAAAGTAGTCCGAACAAAACAGAAACTACCGTTCAAGGTGATGATAGTCTATTGCCTCTGTCAGCAACCTTGGCAGGGGCGTTTCATGATACAGTGTGATCATTGTACTGAATGGTACCATGGTGCATGCGTAGATATAACCCCTACAGATGCGGTAGATATCCAGAAGTATAGGTGCCCAGACTGTAAAAACAGAGTCAGAACTCTGTTTGATCAGGACAAGAGTTAAGAAACTTATATGTGGTTCTCTTTGTCTTTTCCAGATGTCAGACTCAGATAAGCCTCCTGATCAAGGAGGAGGTAAACGGCCCCCATCAGACGAGGCCAAGGGTGGACGGAGGCCCCCGGCACGCGAGCGGGGGGAGAACCCGACCAACTCTCAGAGGCGGTCTCCGGGATCCTCAATGGACCGGAGTTCTGTTAGTCTGAGGAAAAGGGAAGGGAGCGAAGGAGTTCTCCTGTTGATCAGAGGAGAAACCGAGGCAAGGCTTCGTCCGGAAATAGAGGGCGAGGATCTCGACATTCCCCAGAAAGAAGAAGGGAGAGGTCTTTGTCGCCTCACTACAGGAGGAACAACCCTTCGGTGATCAGCGAAGGGACTCAGGAGGGTGTGGAGACATTCTCAATGGAGCAAGAAGTTTGACCAAAAAGGGCAAACTTATGCATCCAAGGACACTGTCTGAAAAAGTTTGCGCTGCTGGAGAGAAGAACTCCAGCATGGCTGTTTTGCTGGGGCAGGCCGGTGTCGCCCGGTCCCAGAACAAGGTTGCCTGGCTAAGGACGTTGGCCAAGGAGTTGGATGTCCTCCAGTACCACAGCAGGAGGTGGATCTCTAGCTCGATATTTCCGCTAGGGGAGCCACCAAAGAAAAAACCCCAATCGGGGGAGGCTCGGGAACCAAGCAAAGACTATAGATTAGTCTCAAACCCAAATCTCCCTAGAGTGAAGGTGGATATGGGGAAGGGGTATCCAGCCCTTCCCTTAGCCTAACGAAAGGTGAAGAGGAAATGGAGGTGGGGCAAGTGTCGTCGGACGAAGAGGCCCGACTCTTAGCACCCTCCACGCCTCCAAGAACATCTACGGCCACCAAGCCTGTGAGTCCGGTCAAGCCTTGGTCAGCGACCGGTAGTTCACAGGACATTCCCAGTACTCAGACAAGGGAGGCTTCCACCAGGGATCACCATGCCAAGAGGCGGAAGGAGTCTTGTTTGGTGCAAGGCTGTGCGGCAGAGCTGACAAGGTCTCATGCTTTTGCTCGGCACATTCCGGCAGTGTTCCAGCCAGCAGTTAAGGGCGAGGACATTGTCAATAGACGAATCGGTGCCCTGAAATTAGTCACCCGTTGGTTAATGGGCCAGAAGGCTTCTCTCAGAGATATGGTTCGCTACTTGGACAGCTCTGGGGGAATGCGTGACTGGGAGGTCGATGATGCCACCACAGAGGCCATGCAGGAGCTTTGTTAGTACCTGCGGGAGCCTATCGGCGATATGTCTCTCCGGCAGTCGGGCAACAGCTCTTGTACACTGGAGAGTAGTGCTGCTCCTGGTGTCCATGCTGGAGGGTCATCAAGCAGAGGATCTTCGTCAGCTGTACCAACTTGATGAGGAGGAACAGGCTCTGCTACCTATGCTGCCAAAGGCATTTGATAGCCACTGCCATTTGGACAGGACGGCCAGGAACCTTGGTATGCGGGACTCGTGGGACTTTCAATCCATTCTGCAGTACCAGACTGCCCGGGAGCCCTACGAGGTCCAAGTGGATAGGGTGGTTGGAGTGTTCAGCGACCCTGACACCTATCCAGACCAGGATGCTGTTGAAAGGCTGACCCAGCAGGGAGTTGTTGTAGCGGTTGGAATCCACCCCAAGAAGTTGATTTCTGAGGAGGAGTTTCAGACCCTAGGGAACCTGCTGGAGTTAGATAGAGTGAGCGCCTTGGGAGAAGTTGGCCTGGACCATACTGAAAGTCCAGACCAATGGATGGAGCAGGTGTATAAGCTGCAGAGGGTGCTCTTTCTCTTAAAGAAGGAGCACGTGCTCGTGCTGCACGCCAGAGGAACCAGCTCTGTGCCGGATGAGGCTTTGCTGAGCCTGATGTTTCAACTGCAAGCTCATCCTAAAGTAGGAAGGGAACGGCTGATCCACCTCCATTGCTTTTCCGGAACGGCAAAGGTTTTGGAGAGTTGGTTGGAGGCGTTCCCCAACACTTATGTGAGCGTTACCCAAGAAATTGCCTATGGCCCAGCAAGAAGCAATCCGGGGCATTGACCGGCATAGACTGCTTCTGGAGACAGACGCTCCATACTTCAGCCCCCAGGATTCCGGCGGTCCACACCAAGCCTGCTGGGAGCGGTGGCTGCAGAGTTGGAGGAGGTCGTTGGCCTACCATGGCAGGACCTCCTCTCTTTAACGTATGCCAATGCAGAGAGGCTGTATGTCCAGAGGCAGCCTCCTCTGCAGGTGTGAGATCCGCGGAGGCCAAGAGGATAGGGAATGTACAAAAATGAGTCATGCAGGAAATACCACATACAGAACAAACACTCGCCCGAACAGCAACACAAGGAAACAGCAAATGTACATGGGTAGAAAAAACAACAAGAGACGCACAAAGACAAAACAAACATTCAATAGGAGGAAGATGGAAGTACCGCCTTGGAACGGTCAGTGACAAAAGTCACCGGGGGTTTAAACCGGTTTATGGGCGCCCAACCTCACCCTTATTCCATCCCCATCCTAAAAGACAAACAGTGTAAATAAACGTATCCCCTCTCCGACTAATCTACAACAACCGCGACAGCAAATACAGTGGTAAAGTGCATGTATAACAAAAAAACATTTAATTGAACATACTGTATCCACCTATCGCTAGTGTACTCAATGATTGAGCTGCAAACAGAGTAACTGTAGAAAAGTAATAAAGGGTACGACAAAAATGAAATAGTACAGATATCCGACGTTCTCCTTCCATTTCTGGATTTAAGAGGTCGCCTTCATAGAGTACTAAACCTTTCTTGTCGGCGTACATGCAAAGAGGCCAGCGTGATTGCCAACTGTAAAAGGGTTCACAACCAAACATGCAGTATGTTGTAATAATACAGGATCATATCCCTTTTTAATGAATTGTTTTATATATTTGATGAACAAAGTGAGAAAATGGGTATGTCCAATAATTCTACGAAGTTTGTAAATCACATCACCATAAAATTCAGGATGTGAAATACCGTGTCGCAAAAGTACCTTGAGATTACATTTGTACTTAGACTGTGAAGCCCCAGTGACCAGCCCGTGAAGATTATAATCCGGTGCACACTAGGAGGCCCAGTAGCAGCCCTAACCCTATCCTTTCAAATAAAGTGGGGAGGAGTGTGGTGACGGCCGGGTTTTAGCCATAACCCGGTCGTGCGGGACCGGAGGAAACCCCACTTCCGCGGGGCGGGGTCTTTGGAAAGAGGCGCGAGAACGGAAAGACGCCATATTGAATACAGAGTACAAAAGACTAAGAAAAACTCGAGGACCTATCTGGATCCAAACCAGAGGTAGGTTTAATTGTAGTGCATTGCATTTGTAGTGTAGTTACAACAGTAGGACATGTGTTGAAATAATTCCGTTTATTGCTTTTTAGTTATTGTTAACTTCGATTTGTTGCAACTGGGTCAAATAGTTGAGAACAGTCTAAGATACGTCATCTATGACGTAGGATACAGTACACAAAGTGACATAGTTGTTAGAATGTGTATTGATTGAATTCCTACGCGCGGCACTTGAAATAGCCAATGTCAAATTTGTTTTATGTCTACAGGTAACAATTTTTAAAAGGACATATTGATGGAATTATAAAGATTGAATTACATTTTTGTTGTGTTCATCGATATATAAATCCAGACCTGATCACACACAACTTTTTACATGAATTCCGAAGGAATTCATGCAAGTTGTGTGTGATCAGGTGTGGATTTATACATCGATGAACACAACAAAAATGTAATTCAATCTTTAAATAGATGACTTCCGCTTGAGCTGTGAAGAAGATACTTGCTACGATTTTAAGTCCTAAGAGAATCAAGGTAAGCAACTCAAATAATTTTTAATGTCATAAATTATCTATCAACCTCTAAATATATTCCTTGACGTTTTCAAAGGACATTTTCATTCATGTAACAACTGACAAAAACAAAATATTGAATTGACACAATTGAACAAGGTACAAATCATCAGATTTTTAACAGTTTTAACGCATATTTTAACTAATCAAGGGTAATACCTTCAAAATAACAAAAGAGATGGAACTGAAATCAAAAAGGTTCACAACAATTTATGATGGGCAACATTTCTGTGAAGTTTCAAGACTAGCCCTATTAGATTTAGAGTTATGTGTGGCTCAAAGTTCGTTATAAACTAAAACACATTTCAACTTGACCGGGGGTCGTAGTACTTTAGAGTAAATCGACCCCCAGTCAATCCACTTCGGGGGTCACTTTGTTATATGAGGGGTCAGAATTTTATATGTAAGGGGAGTCATAGTACTACGACTCCTCCGGTTATATAGTACTATGACCGGAGGGTCATAGTACTATATAGTAAATCGACCACCGGTCGATCTACTACGGGGGTCACTTTTCCTCATTACACCGGTCCAAATGGACCCGATTCGGTGATTCTCAACAACGAAAGAAAAGGTATTAAATCTATGCATAGGGATTGCCATACAGTGCCTATTATATATTGACCAATTGTAATGTAAATGACAAAATGTAGCTTGCGTCAGGGGATAGCTGCTGATTTATTAGTGTCAGTGTATTTTAAGGATTGCAATTTTCGACTTAATTCGTATAATTCGGTGACTGGAATCAGGTAAGTGCAGCAGGTATAGTTGAATCATTGCTGAAAAGTTACGCAAGTTACACAAGTGACATCATTACTCAAGTTACACATCCTTACATAAGTTACACATCCTTACACAAGTTCCGCTAACCAAACGCATCTATGCGTGTCGAGCAGCAGTTATGGATAGAACCTTTGAAAGTAGGGGTCGTCTGATCGGAGTCTGCTCTGTTTGAAAATACACGAAAAGGCGTTTAGACAGATAAATAGTTTATTAACGTATCATAGAGAGAGAGAGAGAGAGCGGCAACCCGTGCATGATTATGTGAACCATACAACCATAAGTGTGTTTATGCATAGTTGCTTACCGGGACACGTGCCGAGCATCAACCCGTGCAATGCCGATGATAAAATTAAAATTGCACATTAAGTAGGTCAGGGTTCAGGTCAAATTGTTCGAGCTATACATGACACTGTTCAATATACATCAAAACACGCACAAACAGTTACAGATAAAATATACAGAAGCAGAATACAATCCAATTTAAGACCTTAAAATCTATAATAAAAAAATCATTTTTCAAATATAATATTAAAAGCATATGCATTTGAATATTTGATATCAGCATACGTTCTTAATTTTTGTGAAAACAAGCGATGTCCTCAAATTTTATATAAAGATTTTCCAACGTTTAACCCTTTCCTTGTTCTATATTTATTCCAAATCTCAATACCTACTGAATATTCATGGACAAAATATAGTTATAATTAAATATGGAAGGAGGAATACTTGTAGCCATTTTAGAAAATAAAGAAACAGATCTATCAAATTCAATTAGCAAACAGTACAGATCCTGATCAGACGGCTCCTATAGCAGCCGTCTAATCCGGGTCTACTGTGTTTCAGAAAACACGTTTAGATATTTAGAACAAGAGTACCGCATACGGTACATAATACGCCCACTTGCAAACTGATTCAACATGCCTTATAAGTGTTGACATTTTCTAATCTGTGCCCCAGATCTTGATTTCCATATTAAGGTGATACTATTTTTTAAAAAAATGAAGTGAATATCTTATTAAATAAAAAAGTTACAGCTAATCCTCATTTTTGCAGATTTTTGTAAAGTGCAACGGCCATAACTCTGTAAAGACAAACTGAATGAACCTCAAAATAAACTCAGCTTCAAATTTTGTTGCTTAAAACATTTGTGTTAAGTTTCATTCATATCATTTTAATAGTTTTCCTAAACAAGAGGGCCATTGGCCCTATATCGCTCACCTGAGTTACAGTAATACATGTATATTGACATGTTAATTTTTCAGTGGACAACATTTCTAGCAGATGAAATAAGCTTAGTGCACTGCTTTCACCCTTTAACTGCTGAATAAACTTGAACTGAATTCAGAACTAATACCAAGTGACTGGTTGACGAAGATCTAAACTGTTTACAACTTGTGCCATTTTGGCCTTAGCTCAAAATGCCTAAAACTGGTCTTTGAGAAATTCAAATGACTTCAATAAAGCTATGCAATTATACCTTGACCCAGGTATATAGGCAAATAGAGTGCTAGGCAGTACATAATGCCAGTTTTTGTGTGAAATGACCAATAAGAATATCTTTAAAAATCATTTAACCCTTTCCCTCATATAAAGCTGTTTTTATGCATTAGCAAACAGAGTAGACTCAGATCAGACGACTCCTACGGAAGCTGTCTGATCTGGGTCTTCTCTGTTTCTTTTGACACAATATAGATCGGATTCTACAGTTTTTGTCAAAGCAAAAACTTCTCTTCAGAGAAATAATGTGTTTTACACATTAAAAATAAGAGTAGACTAGATCAGACGGCTGCTATAGAAGCTGTCTGATCAGGGTCTGCTCTTTTTACATTTGACAAGATATAGATTTGATTTTACAGTTTTTTTCAAGGTAAAACTTCTATTTATGGCAATAACAATTTTTTTAAGCATTAGCAAACAAGAGTAGTCCCAGATCAATTTTTGTCAAAGCAAACAGGTTAAGGGTTAATAGGTGTTTAGAAATAATTCTAGCTCTAGGTGTGAATATCTGATGATAATTCAATTAAACGGGTCATTAGTATTTTTAACAATTGAAATTGAGAAGAGTTACGTTTACTGTTATAATGAAGTTATATTTACTCAGTTATTTCATTAATATGATACAAGATTCAGACATTTTAGAACTTTTTAATGTGTTGTCATCAAATTTTATAAAAAAAAGTTATATTTAAGATGCTTTTTGGGGCAGCAGACTTAATCCACAGTAGTAAGTTTAACACCTATCATTGTTAGGGGGGGAGGGGGGGGGATTATCATGTTTTCTTAAGAATTACCATGACTTATATCAGTTGGGCCATTGCATAATCATGTTTTCACAGTTTTCTTAAACATTACCATGACTTACATCAGTTGGGTTTGGACCCAGATCAAAAGTCTAGATGGTGATCATTTTCCTTGATTGCCTGAATTGTTACTTTCCTATATCTCTCACATCTAATTTGAGAGACATTGGAAGACACCATGTAACATCACTCACACTACACACTGGGGTTAATGGGTCAAAATGCCTTTAATGTTTCGTCTGCAGCAAAAAGTTATTGTCATCTGCTTCAATTCTTAAAATAAACTTACTTTCATTGTTTTGCAAAAATATGGTTAAGATGACAAACAGTTTGGATCCTGATGAGACGCCGCAGTATGCGGCCTCTCATCTGGATCCAAACTGTTTGCATAGGTAATCACAGTTTCACCACTAGCATGCAAAGAGTTATTTTTTCCCTGTCGTGCCCTTAACGGCTTACCTGCAGGTGCTCTGACTTCAGCAAAGTCATTGAGTACATATTTGACGGATTGTCACAGTTATTATGCTATGTTTTACATGTTGTCCTGTGTTCACCGTCGTCTATGTTGTGGGTAAGTCCAGCGGGGATACCTTTATTTACAATATTTGTAAAGCTAGGGTGACTTTGAGAGAAGTGTGAGGTTAGGACGTCCGTAAACCGGTTTAAACCCCCAGTGGTGTTTTTGCTGCTGACCGTGCCAAGGCGGTACTCTCTTTGTCACCCTTCCTTTTGTTTGCATTGCGTCTTTGTGCTTGTGGTTTGTTCATGTTGTGGAACGTTTGTCCCTGGTTCTTGTGTGTCTTTTGGTGTTTTCTGTGTTCATTTCGTGTGTGTGTGTGTGTGTGCGTGTGCGTTTGGGTGTGTGGTTGTGTGTGTGTGTGTGTGTCATGCTGTCTATCGGTGTTTTGGTGGTGGTTGCGTCTTGCATGTGGCTTTGCCTGCTTGACTTTACTACTTTTCCATTTAAGAGTCATGCATTGACCTGGAGAGATTTTACTGCCCAGCAGATGTAACCTTTGAACTGCTGCTGGTCTGCAGATCTGGAGTTGTTTATTTAACCCTTAATTTCTCTCATATAAACTTGTTTTCATGCATCTGCAAACAGAGTAGACCCAGATAAGGTGGCTCCTATAGGATCAAGGTCTGCTATTTGCTAATGGAATTTGATAGATGTTTCTATGCCTTCTAAAACAGCTACACTGATTCACCTTCAACATTTTATTATAAATAGTTATAAATAGAATGATACTAGCACTCCAATGCAGTTATCTCCCTTTGTCCCTTATGGCTATGCTGATGGGACAAGGGAAATAACTGTGAGGAAATTACCTTTTAAGTGTTACAGATTCTGATGTTAAGTAGCATAAAACCCCAGGGTGAGACCATTTATGGCCCAGGGGTCATTATTTGAACACACCTGGTAGTGGTATATTAGGTGATGCTTCATACCAAATATCTTAGCTCTAGATTATGTGGTTTCAGACAAAAAGATTTTTAAAGGTTTCCCTATATAAGTCTATGTAAAAACTACAAGCCCCAGGGCAGGGCCATTTTTGGCCCGAGAGTCATCATTTTAACAAACTTGGTAAAGGACCATTAGATGATGCTATATACCAAATAACAAAGCTCTAGAAATTGTGGTTTCAGAGAAGAAGATTTTTAAAGATTTAAAAAAAAAACCTGTAAAAGTAGTGGGGCGGGGCCATTTTTTGCCCGGGGGTCATGATTTTAACAACACTGATAGAGGACATCCTAAGGTACATTTCTGTGAAATTTGGTTGAAATCCTCCCAGTGGTTTAGGAGAAGAAGTCATTTGAAATAAAAGTGAACGGACAGACGGACGGACATACTAACAAATGGATAGTTGTGTGACTTTTTCCTTTGATCTTTTCTTGTGGGACTAGTCCCACAAGAAAAACTATTTTTGGCTCTAACTTTGGAAAAGAATGATCTGGAAGCTAACCCTAACCCTAACCCTATGTCCCACAACTGGCCAGGTTAATGTCACAAGAAATGGCCAGGTTAATGTCACAAGAGATGGCCAGGTTAATGATTTTACTTGTGTGACTAGTTAGAAAAAGTCACACAACTACCCATTGGTGAGTGCGGACGGACGGACAGACGGACAGACGGACGACGGACGACAGGCGGTCACAATAGCTCACCTTGAGCCTTTGGCTCAGGTGAGCTAAAAACAACAGACAAACTAAAAGTTGACCGACAAACAAAGCAACAAACACACAAAGTTCAAGGACCATAACTTTAGAATAAAATGACATATCAAAACCCCCGCAATATATGTGAAAATTCACATTAAGGTTTAACCATATAAAAAAATTGAAGTAAATATCATTTCAAATGAAAAAGTTATGGCCATCCTCATATTTGCATAGATTTGCATTATTTTTTTAAGTGCAAGGGCCATAACTCCAAAACAACAAATCAAATGATCCTCAGAATCGACTTAGCTTGAGGTCTTGATGCATTAAACATGTGTATGAAGTTTCATTAATATCTGTCAAATAGTTTTATCAGAAAACAGCGGACAAACTATATGCATATATTTGCATTATTTTTAAAGTAAAAGGGCCATAACTCCGACACGACAAATCAAATAAACCTCAAAATTAACTCGGCACCAGATCTTGATGCATTAAATATTTTTGTGAAGTTTCATTAATATCTCTCATATAGTTTTCCCAGAAAACAGCGGACAAACTATTTGCATGTATTTGCATTATTTTTTAAGTAAAAGGGCGATAACTCCAAAACGACAAATCAAATGAACCTTAGAATTGACTCAGCTTCAGATCTTGATGCATTAAACATTTGTGTGAAGTTTCATTAATATCTGTCAAATAGTTTTCCCAGAAAACAGCGGACAAACTATTTGCATATTTTTTAAGGACAAGGGCCATAACTCTGAAATGAAAAATCAAATGAACCTCAGAATCAACTCAGCTTCAGATCTTGATGCATTAAACATTTGTATGAAGTTTCATTAATATCTGTCAAATAGTTTTCCCAGAAAACAGCGGACAAACAAAATGTTGACGGACGAACGAACGAACGAACGAACGGACGGACGGACAGGGCCACGACAATATACGACCACCTTTATTAGGTGGGCGTATAAAAAGGGAAAAACATCTTTGCTATCGAAGTTACAAGTGAGAACTGCATTTCCTGAACACTAGTTTTCCCTCACAATCAAACGTATTAAAAGTAGAGATTATGAAGTCAGAAGAGCTGCAGGAGGCAATGCCTTTTCAGGGCTTTGTGAAATACGTAACATTGGCAAATTAGTTAGAGTACTAGAGAGGTACAGGATGCTCTTTCGTCCAGATTTTCTTGTTTCCATTTTTGACATGATATCAGCTGCTCTTGTAAGGACATTGAACAAATTGATATCCCCCTCATGTTCATACTCGTCTATTGCTATTCTCAGAGACGTCAAACACCATGAACCATCTTCTTTATGACAAAATGCTCCCCGGCCTGGGGTGGTGGAAAACACCATAAGGAAGTTTGGAAACTGTTCATTGTGTGCACCCAAAGGTGATAATGGGCTGCCCATAGGAATAACTAGTTGCTGTTCATCTGGAAAACATGCAGAAATATTACACTAATAAAATCTTTATTCCATAAATATTCATGTAAGAAATGATGACATAATGAATATTAAATGGCATATTAACATGCATGTTTTTTTTCAGAAAGTACAAACTATAGAATCAGAGATATATTATTTCATAAGTAAACAGAATAGACCCATTCAGACGGTTCCAATAGGAGCCGTCCGATCTGAGTCTGCTTTGTTCGCAAAGGTATAGAAAGGCGTAATAATGGAGGAAAGGGTTAAGTATTCGCATACCATAGTGCCCCTCTCCAACAGTTTGTACAGTTGAGCAATTCAGTTTGGTACTAATTTGAAAATACACGTAGACTCATTTAGTAGCAAATAATATAGATCAAATGGCTCCTTCGGCACTATTTGCTTTATTTTGTATGTCTGAATAAATAGGGTAA
Source organism: Azorinus chamasolen (assembly GCA_963576725.1). Lineage (NCBI taxonomy): Eukaryota > Metazoa > Mollusca > Bivalvia > Cardiida > Solecurtidae > Azorinus > Azorinus chamasolen. Next base: position 2,604,000 of record OY755246.1, read on the forward strand.
TTAGAGTAAACCATTAACCTTTACTCCATGAATATTCATATAAGAATTTATGACATCATGCATATTAATTAGCTGTATTTTTGTACAACGGCCATGGTGACCCTGATATCGCTCACCACACAATCAGAGGAGACGATTTTCTAAGTTTTCACTATATGTTTCTATAGACAACTGACCACCCAATATTGTAGAAGCCTTCAAGATGAAAATATGTGCCAAACATGAAAACTTAGAAGCTTCCAGTTTCACAATGTGTTTCCATATAAAACAAGACACCCCTGGGACATGGTCAATTTTGACCCCAGGGGCATACTTTCTATAATTATTTTGTAGAAGACCTGAAGTTGGTGCAGTGTGCCAAATATGAAAGATGAGAACCTTCCAGTTTCAGAGGAGAAGATTTTCAAAGTTTTCACTATATGTTTCAATAGAAAATTGGCCATCCCTAGGACTGGGTCAGATTTGTCCACATGGATATAATTTATAAAACTTTTGTAGAGGACCTGAACATCATGATATGTAATAAGTTATACCAATTATGTCCCTGGGGTCAAAATTGACCCCTCCCCAGGGGTGACCAGTTTTTTTTTATAGAAACCTATGGTGAAAACTCTGAAAAATCTCCTTTGAAACTGGATGATTCTCAGCTTTCATATTTCAGTTTCACGCATTAGCAAACAGAGTAGACCCAGATTAGACAGTTCCTATAGGAGTCGTCTGACCAGGGTCCACTCTGTTTTGCTAATGGAATTTGATAGATCTGTTTCTTTAATTTCTACAATGGCTACAATATTATACCTTCCATATTTAATTATATTTATTATGCCCATGAATATTGAACAGGGAAAGAGTTAAGTTAACTCTTTGACCTCAATCATTACATTTAAACATTTCCCTGTTCTACATTTAGTCCAAATTTCAATACCTACAGAATATTCATGGCAAAAAACAGTGGAACACTGTAGCCAATTTAGTAAGTAAAGAATCAGATCTTTTTAATTCCACTAGCAAACGGAACAGACCCTGGTCAGATGGTTCGTATAGAAGCCGTCTGATCTGGTCTACTCTGTTTGCATAATACAACCTGGGCAAATAGACAGGATGCATCTGAGACATCAAGAAAGTTGGCCCCTCACAAATGATCCATTTTTTCACATTCTTGGATGCTATGCACAGTATTTTACATAGTAAAAGGTATCTACTGTTAAAGATAAGGCTCGTGTGATAGGGAGGCAGGTGATAGGTTAATGCAGAATAAAACTAGGGTAAGTCAACTCTTAAAAGAGGTTTGTGTAGTACTTTATCGCTGCTTAATACTAGCATTGAATCAAAAACTCTCCTGTCTCTAAGGTAATTGAGTTTTAAGTTGTGAAGGTAGCATAGCCCTTACAGTGTGGGACATGAGTCACTAATGCCATTTGCAAACAGCGTAGACCCAGATGAGAGGGATCCTACAGGAACCCTCTCATCTGGGTCTGCACTGTTTGTCATGTTGCACTTTTCTTCAGAAAAATCCCGAAATATTCACCATACCCTTGACCTGTTTGAATTTTAGAATAGTCCATTTGAAAAATCGGCGTTGTAAGGGGTTAATACAGGACAAAACAGAAAGGAATATCGTTTGTTCTGCAAATACATGTTTGTACGTTTGTTCCAATTAAGTGGCCACCTAAAGGCACAGACCACCTAAAGGCACACTCTCTGTAAATAATGCTTTTTACCCTATGAATATTCATGTAAAAACATGACATACAGGAACCTATCTATAACGGCTAATAAATTCTGTTGATTAGTTGGTATTTAGGTCAGGTGGCTGCTAAAAGCAAGCTAAAAATAAAACAGAAAGTTGCTATAAGAGCGTTTCGTTTTACTTTCACCTTTTAAGCAGTGACATGCCGTTAGCACAAAATACTTGGGTGTAATTTAGTGGCCGTTATAGAGAGGTTTTACTGTATTCAATATTAATTAGATTAATTGTTACAATAGCACATCAACACACATTTTAGGTCATGGCAGAAATCATATCTATATTACATTTTTTGTATATCATAAGCAAACAGAGCAGACCCTTACCAGACGAATCCTACAGGAGTCGTCTAATGTGAGTGTACTTTGTAGAAAGTCGCATTTACGGAGTAAAGGACTGCATCGAAATGCATTGTAAATAAATGAAAACGTTTTCAAAAATAGCTTCTTTATTTCTCCACCAAACCTGATGTTGTGACCACTCTTTAGAATGGTCTCTTTGGGACGATTCTTAAGAGCGGTCACAACACAACACAAATGACGATTTTAGTACTCGAGTACTCACATTTATCTGTTGCTTTGCTTCTTGAAAACATTGTTTGTATAAAGATTGTCTTTAACCCTTTACTCCATAGCTACACATTATAACATATTTGAAAACAGAGTAGACCAAAATCAGATGGCTGATATAGATGCCGCCTAACCGGGGTCTTCTGTTTGCTTATAAAATGATACAGATCTTATTGGTCAATTTCTGCAATAGCCATTATTTCTGTATTCATAAAATATCCATGATGTCAGTATTTCTTAACCCTTCTCTTGCTATTCACGTCAATATACCTACCTGTAAATAGTGAAGACCCAGATGAGACAGCTCCTGCAGGAGCTGTCTCATCAGGGTCTGTACTAGTTACAAGTTATGCAACCAGTGCACTCCACAGCGCTATTAAGTGATTTTACAGCGAAATACTTGTACACAGTGAAGATATATGTAATTATACAATAGGGCATGGGTAAAGAAGGAGAAATGCATTTTAAAATTCAGCAAGCGAAGGGTTAAATGAATATTTATTAAGTAAAGCGTTAAGAGCAGTTCTATTGTACTATCAACAAACCTTGATCAAGAGGTACATGTACTGCATCTGTAGAATGGTTTTCTGACTGATATTGAATAGTTACTCCACTGTCGATACCTCGCTTTGGCATAGATTGATCTTAAAAAATGATCATGCAGAGAATTGAAACAAGAGGGACATGATAGATCTGTATCGCTCACCTGGTAAATAGGCCAACTGATATTTCATGTACATCTAAAACAATGTTCAGGTCGCTGTATTGCAGTAAAACTCCTCTGAACCGGAATTCTAGTATAGAACAATTTAGATACCGTATTGTTAGGCAGGTGGCTGACTATTGCAGGATGAAAGTGATGCAGAAATCTCCTAGAGGAGCTTTCTGTATCCCTTTCGCTCTGCATTAAGCTGCCGCCTGTCTCCAAGACCAATAGTTATACTAAATTTAACATCCGGTTTAGAGGGATTATACAGTATTTTCATTGAAAACACAGGCTGCCGATTTTGCAAAAGAATTTCCTTTTTTGTACAGGAATTACTTGATGTAGCAATCTTTAAATTTCATTTTTAACCCCTTACTCCATAAATACGACTTTCTACGCCTTTGCAAACAGAGAAGACCCAGATCAGACGACTCATATAGGAGCCGTATGATCTGGATGTGCTCCGTTTGCTTATGATATAATATAGATATGGGTTCATGCTTATAAAACTTTTAGTTGAGTCTTAGTTCGTTCTCAAGTTTTTGATTGGTCAGATTTGAGCCTCTGGCTCAAATCTGACCAATCAAAAGCTTGATCAAAAGCTTGAGAACAAACTCAGACTCAACTAAAAAGTTTCATAAGCATGGACTCTGATTATACAGTGTCCATGTGATAGTTTTAGAAGTTAATCTACTTAATATTCATGACATCATATGCCATTTTAGAAATAATATAATCAATGTTAATTATGCCATTATTTCTTACATGAATATTCAAGAGGGAAGGTGTTAATTGTTAAACCTTACAGTGCGGGAAACAAGTCATTAATGTCCTTTGCAAGCAGTGTAGATAGAGATGAGAGGGGGCCCTGCACTCTCTATCATGTTACGCTTTTCTTTAGTATTTTATGCCCCCAACGGCGGGCATATAGTAATCACATTTTCCGTCCTTCCTCGTCCGTCCGTCCCAAATTTCGTGTCCCTTCGATAACTTTTTTTTTTATCTGTGAATGGATTTCAAAATAACCTGGCACAAATGTTCACCACACAAAGACGATGTATCGCGTTCAACTCCCTGGTCCATGGGTCAAAGGTCAAGGTCATCTTTCAGGGTCAAAGGTCGGTGCATAAGTGTTTCACAAACACAATCTTGTTTTCCTAAATGTTCACTGTAAGCTTGACCGGTCTGAATTTTGGAATAGTCCATTCGAAAATTTAGCATTGTAAGGGTTAAAAGAAATGCATGACAGGCGATGGACACATGTTATACCAATAGTTCATCCAAGCGCTATGTTCCAAGTAAGCGAAGAGCTGAGAATAGCAAATTTCACCTGTAAGAAGAACAGTAAACCCCTCTAAACCAGACGTTAAATTTAGTGTAAATATCGATATCGATGAAAGGTTGCAGCTTAATGCAGGGTGAAGGTCATGCGGAATGTTCCTACGACGTTCACCCTACATTAACCCTTTCGCTGCCAAACTCTGTCGTGTGCTAACTTTGTCGTCTGCTACAAATTTTCATTCTTTTGATTTTCTTCATTTTTGTTTCAAAAACATAGTAACAGTAACAAACAGTTTGGATCCTGATGAGACGCCGAGTTACTCGGCGTCTCATCTGGATCCAAACTGTTTGTATAGGTAATCACAGATCCGGCATTGGCAGCAAAAGGGTTAAGCAGCCACCTGCCAAACAGTACCTAAATTCTTGTCTACCAGAATTCCGGTTTAGAGAGGTTTTACTGTACTAACATATCAAGGGCTTGGTACGAAAGCATACTTTAACTATGTTTTGTGCTGCAAATCATCCCTTCATTTACGGGTAACGAGTTTACCGATACTTGCAAACAGTGTAGAACCAGATAAAGGGTCTCCCAGAGAAGCCATCTGATCATGGTCTGCACTGTTTGTCATTCAAAATCCCCTATAGTTTATAACTTTTCATACTGAATGGACGCATGATAGACGATTCAATGTTGAAAATTTAGTTGTTCATATAGGATAACCTTTTTTAACAGTCAGAATCCAGAACTCCGTCCATTCTACACGACAGTCGATCTTAATGTGCACTGTTTGCATGACTTCACAGGACAGCAAGCTGTTCATAAACGATGTATTTTAACTCTTTGTACCTCATTAAACTGTTGAACCAGAGGCCTACAGTAAAACCTCTCTATAACGGCCACTAAATTACATCAAGTATTTTGTGTTAAAGACAGGTGGTTGCTTAAAGCAAGGTGAAAGTAAAATAGAACGCTCCTATAGGAGCGTTCTGTTTTACTTTATCAACTAATTGATATAATTTAGTGGCCGTTATAGAGAGGTTTTACTGCATAATAACATCATAGGTATTTGCTTTATCAGATAGGGCTTAAACATTGTGCTTCAACCAAATTTACCTTTATTTTCAGGGTCGTTTCTACATGCATCAATAAGAAGAATTCTTGTCTTTCCTTTCAGTCCTGGGAAATTCTTATCACTCATTTCCGCCATGATTTCATTCACCCATATACATTCTCCATCATGAAACTGGACATAACTGTTGCCGTCTTTTTCTCCTCCATGTGTGAATATTCCAAACAGAAAATACTCTACATCAGAATAATCTATTGATTTCATGTGGCATAGTGAGCAGCATCGGTCACTAGGAGTATCAGCATTGTGATCTGGGTTTTTCGTATGATTCCACTTCTTTGCTGAAACATCTTTAAATAAGCCTTTTTTTTTTTTCACTTCAAATCCTAATCTGCCAAAGATATATTGGAAATTTTTTTTACTGGCTGTTCCGCCAGACAGAGGTGGAAAATCCTGTCCTTTCTCACTGTGGTTCAAAAGGAAAAATGCAACTCCAGTTGGTCCCCCACCGCTAGCCATCTTTGAATGCTTAGAAGGGCTGGAAAGAGTGCAACAGAACCTTTTTACATGTCGATTAACCCTTCGCTTGCTAATCGCATCAATATACCTACCTGTAAATAGTGAAGACCCAGATGAGACAGCTCCTGCAGGAGCTGTCTCATCAGGGTCTGCACTATTTACAAGTTGATTGTGCAACCAGTGCACTCCACAGCAGTGTTTGCATAGCGAAATACTTGTACACAGTGAAGATATATGTAATTATACAACAGGGCATGGGTAAAGAAGGAGAAATGTGTTTTAAAATTCAGCAAGAGAATGGTTAAAAATATGTCTAATTATGTGTCTGGACGGCGGGTGGTAGCTTAATATAGGCCAAAAGTCATTAAGCAAACACCTACTTTTATAAATACCAACTTTTAAATCATTTTAAAAACTACTTTAAAGAAAAAAAGAGACATAACAAGAGGGCCATGATGGCCCTGATGTCGCTCACCAGACATAGGAGATTTTCAAAGGTTTCACTATGTTTCTATAGAAAACTGGCCACCCCTGTGTGTGTGTATGTGTGTGTGTGTGTGTGTGTATGTGTGTGTGTGTGTGTGTGTGTGTGTGTGTGTGTGTGTGTGTGTGTGTGTGTGTGTGTGTGTGTGTGTGTGTGTGTGTGTGTGTGTGTGTGTGTGTGGAGGGGCTTCATTTGAAACCAGGGGTATAATTCATATCATTTTTGTAGAGGACTTCAAGATGATGCTATGTGCCAAATATTAAAGCTGAGATACTTCTAGTTTCAGAGGAGATGATTTCTAAAGGTTTCACAGTATGTTCTATATAAACAAGAGGGCCAATGGCAGTGTTAATTTTTCAGCAGACACCATTTCTTACAGATGACAGAAACTCAATGTTATAACCCTATCAACTTCATATGTGGTTTGTACAAGAGAGTTAATTGTAAGATATGTATAATATTAAAAACAGTGTGAACAAACTTAAACAAGCAGACAACAATTCTGAAGCAGACAACATTACAGTACTGAAAGAATGGGCAGAGCATAGAGCACTTGAACTTGTATTAATCTGAACTTCACAACAGTTACACTGGTGTGCACTATATTGATAACTGGTAGCTTAATACAGGGCATACGAGGGTTGTCCCAGTAAATCGTGGACTGTGCTTATATATTTTTTATCTGACGTTTAATCATCATAATATTCTACAAATACATTCAGCCATTCTATTTCAATAAAATAGTTACATGAATAATAAAATACAATACATAATATGATAATTATGCGTGATTAATAGAGTCGAGGTAAGTATATCCGGCGCAGGCCAGAAAATGCATCGGAAATCCTTATCTGCTAATTCAATAAAATGATATTTTTCTCGTAGATATGAAAAAAGAGCTTTCTGCATTTTGAGAATTATCCACATAGTTTTCTCAATCTAAAATGAGTGTATGTTATTTGTCTAAACACAATTTCTATACTACTGGTCAGACTAAGGGTGATTACATAATACTCAAAAACTGGCTAGTCTCAGTGCACTGACTTCATCTAGTTATGGGGAAATCTTTAAACTGTAGCTTCTGATGTGAAGAAGTCTATATACACAGGGCAGGGCCACTTTTAATCTCAGAACTATGATGTTAACAAAACTCACAAAAGTATGCTAAATAAATCTATACACCAAATATCTAAACTCTGGGACATGAAGATTTTTGAACAAGAAGATTTTTTAAAGTTTTTCCTATGCATAACTAGTGACAACAAGGGCTGTTTAAGCAGTCAGCTACAGAAAACTGACCATCCCTGGGATGGGACCAATTTTGACCCTAGTGGCATAATTTATATAACTTTTGTAGAGGTTGAAGCTATGTGCCAAATATGAAAGCTGAGAACATTCCAGTTTCAGAGCAGTTTATATTGAAAACTTCAAACCGCCGGGGCGGGTCCAATTGTGACTCCAGGGGCATAATTTATAAAACGTCAGTAGAGGACCTATAGGCGAAGCTATGTACCAAAGATGAAAGCTGAGAACCCTGTATATTCAGGAGAAGATTTGAGTGATTCAAATTGTTGACGCGGGACTACGCACGACGCACGCCGACGGACGACAGACATCAGGCGTTCACGAAAGCTCACACTGAGCACTTTGTGCTCTGGTGAGCTAAACATAACTTACCGGAAAGGTATATCAAAAATCTATAACGCAAAATGGAACCATTTTACTGAATTTACAACCAGTTGAATTAAAGTAAAACTAGAAAATTGTGTCTGTTAGACACATCGTTCCCCCCGTGTAGGTGCTTGCCTAGCTGCACGTAAAATTCCTATGTCATTTGACTTTGACCTTGGGCTTGTGGGCAGCATGGGCTGGGTGCGTAATGAAAGTATGGATGGTGTTTAATATGCAATTCCATGCCAATAGCTATAGCGGTTAGTGAGATATAAGACGATGAAAAAAAACTGTGACAAGCAACTGCACGTAAAATTCCTAAGTCATGTGAACTTGACATTGGGCTTTCGGACAGCATGGGTTGGATGTGCAATGAAAGTATAAATGGTATTTAATGTATATATGCAATTCCATGAGAGTATCTACAGTGGTTAGGGAGAGATATAAGACGATGAAAAAACTATGACGACCAACTGCACGTAAAAGTTCCAAGTCATTTGACCTTGACCTTGGGCTTGCGGGTAGCATGGGTTGGGTGTGCAATGAAAGTATAAATGGAATTTAATGTGTATATGCAATGTCATGGCAATAGCTTCAGTGGTTAGGGAGATATAAGACAATGAAACAAGAGGGCCTGAAAGGCCCTGACATCGCTCACCAGACAATCAGAGGAGAAGATTTTCAAAGTTTTCACTAAGTGTTTCTATAGAAAACTACCAGGCCCTGGGGCGGGCAAATTTTGACCCAAGGGGCATAATTTATGTAACTTTTGTAGAGGACCTCAAGTGAAGAAATTTAAGAAAATGCATGAAAGAGTCATTTATATGAGGGAAAGGCTTAAGTAAACATATTATAAGTGCATGTATATTGTACACAAAATAAAAATAATGTAATGCAATTTGCACTATATTATATCATAAGCAAATACAGCAGATTGATCAGATGGCTACTGAATGAGCCATCTGATCTGGGTCTACTCTGTTTGCAAAGGTGTAGAAATGCATATTTATGGAGTAAAGGGTTAATTATTCTATTTACAGGTCAGATCTAATTTGCAACTGCCATTATCCAGAAGGGAGGCAATCCAGTTGTAATCAAAAAGTGTGAAAGGGAGATGTATGCTTAAAATAGCCAGCTAAAAATAGACACTGCTCTCCAAGATGCAATAGAACACTTGAATTTGTATTAAGCTGAACTTCACAGCAGATACAGTTATGGGATATATATTGATAGCTGGCAGCTTAATGCAGGGCATAGATATGGAAAAAAGCTTAAAGAGCTTTCTGCATTTTGAGTATTGTCCACAAAGTTTTCTCAATCTAAAATGAGTGTGTGTAATTTGTCTAAACACAATTTCTACTCTACTGATCAGGCTAAGGGTGATTACCAATTGATACACTCTGGCCAGTGAGTCCTATCAGAGCACTGGATTAGGAAAACTTTAACCTGTAGAACCTTTAGGCTGTAGAAGTGAAAAAGTATATATATATACAAAGGGCAGGGCCAATTTTAACCTCAGAACTATGATATTAACAAAACTCATAAAGGCATGCTAAGTTAATCTATTCCACAAATATCTAAGCTCTGGGACATGTAGTTTTGACAAGAAGAGTTTCAAAGTTTTTCCTATGCATATATAGTGATCCCATGGGCTGTTTATGCAGTCAGCTAAAAAAACTGTGAATCCCTGGGGTGGGGCCAATTTTGACCCTAGGGGCATAATTTATATAACTTTTGTAGAAGGCCTGAGGTTGAAGCTATGTGCCAAATATGAAAGCTGAGAACCTTCTAGTTTGAGAGGAGAAGAATGTCAAAGTTTTCACTATATGTTTCTATTGAAAACTGAAAACCCCTGGGGCAGGGCCAATTTTGACCCTAGGGGCATAATTTATATAACTTTTGTAGAGGACCTACAGATGATGCTATGTACCAAAGATGAAAGCTAAGAACCCTGTAGATTCAGAGGAGAAGATTTTTAAAGGTTGAAATTGTTGACGCCCGACGACGGACGACGACGGACATCAGGCGATCACAAAAGCTCACCCTGAGCACAAAAGTGCTCTGGTGAGCTAACAAGAGGGCCAGAATGGCCCTGAAGCGCTCACCAGACAGTCAGAGGAGAAGATTTTCAAAGTTTCACTATATGTTTCTATAGAAAACTAGCCTGCCCTGCAAAATATGAAAGCTGAGAACCTTCCAGTTTCAGAGAAGAAGATACTCAAAGATTTCACTATTTGTTTCTATTGAAAACTGCCCACCCCTGGAGAGGGGCCAATTTTGACCCTGGGGCAGGGCCAATTTTGACCCTGGGGCCATATTTTATACATATTTTGTAGAGGACCTGGACATGATGCTATGTGGCAAATATGAAAGCTGAAAACCTTCAAGTTTCAGAGGAGAAGGTTTTCAAAGTTTTCCCTACATGCATTTATTTCTATTGAAAACTGCCCACCCCTGGGGTGGGGCCAATTTTGACCCCAGGGCCATAATTTATATGACTTTTGAAGAGGACCTGAACATGATGCTCTGTGCCAAATATGAAAGCTGAGAGCCATCCAGTTTCAGAGAAGAAGATTTTCAAAGATTTCACTATTTGTTTCTATTGAAAACTGCCCACCACTGGGGCGGGGCCAATTTTGACCCTGGGGCCATAATTTATATAACTTTTGTAGAGGACCAGAACATGATGCTATGTGTCAAATATGAAAGCTGAGAGACTTCCAGTTTCAGAGAAGAAGATTTTCAAAGTTTTCACTATTTGTTTCTATTGAAAACTGCCCACCCCTGGGGCCGGGTCAATTTTGACCCAAGGGCCATAATTTATATAACTTTTGTAGAGGACCTGAACATGATGCTCTGTACCAAATATGAAAGCTGAGAGACTTCTAGTTTCAGAGAAGAAGATTTTCAAAGATTTCACTATTTGTTTCTATTGAAAACTGCCCAACCCTGGGGCGGGGCCAATTTTGACCCCAGGGCCATAATTTATATAACTTTTGTAGAGGACCTGAACATGATGCTATGTGCCAAATATAAAAGCTGAGAACCTTCTGGTTTCAGAGGAGAAGATTTTCAAAGTTTTACTATATGTTTCTATTGAAAACAAGGCACCCCGGGGTGGGGCCAATTTTAACCCCAGGGCCATAATTTATATAACTTTTGTAGAGGACCTGAACATGATGCTGTATGCCAAATATGAAAGCTGAGAGACTTGCAGTTTCAGAGAAGAAGATTTTCAAAGATTTCACTATTTGTTTCTATTCAAAATTGCCCACCCCTGGGACGGGGCCAATTTTGACCCTGGGGCCATAATTTATATAACTTTTGTAGAGGACCTGAACATGATGCTCTATGCCAAATATGAAAGCTGAGAAACTTGCAGTTTCAGAGAAGAAGATTTTCAAAGATTTCACTATTTGTTTCTATTTAAAATTGCCCACCCCTGGGGCGGGGCCAATTTTGACCCAAGGGCCATAATTTATATAACTTTTGTAGAGGACCTGAACATGATGCTATGTGCCAAATATGAAAGCTGAGAACCTTCTGGTTTAAGAGGAGAAGATTTTCAAAGTTTTACTATATGTTTCTACTGAAAACAAGGCACCCCTGGGGCGGGGCCAATTTTGACCCCAGGGGCATAATTTATATAACTTTTGTAGAGGACCTAAAGATGATACTATGTGCCAAAGATGAAAGATGAGAACCCTGTAGATTCAGAGGAGAAGATTTTTAAAGGTTCAAATTGTTGACGACGGACGACGAACGACGAACGATGCACGACGCACACCGACGGACGACGGGTGATCACAAAAGCTCATCCTGAGCACAAAGTGCTCTGGTGAGCTAAAAACTGTAACAACCAACTGTACGTAAATGTGACAACCAACTGCACGTAAAAGTTCCAAGTCATTTGACCTTGACCTTGGGCTCGCGGGCAGCATGGGTGGGGTGCCAAATGATAGCACAGATGGTAATTGATGTGTATGTGAAGTTTCATATGTATAAGTATAGAAATTACTGACATATAACACTTTAAAAAACTGTGACAACCAACTGCACCTGAAAGCGTGACACACGGACGGACGGACATGTGCAAAACATAATGCCCCCTGACTATCGTCAACGGGGGCATAAACAAGAAATATCTTTTAAAAAGATATTCAGCGGCATTCAAATATTGACATAATGTATAAAACAATAATGATATTAAATCTCTGCAAACTTAATTTTAATGTTTGGAGATTCTGTTAGTACAGGGAACTAGATCTATGAATGGATGCTTGTTATTATACTAGCAGAGAAGCATGCAATGGAAATGACTTGGAGTAGAATAAGCAATTATGTAAAATTTTCAAGTTACTTTTATAGGAAATCACTATTAAATGTACAATGTCAAAGTGTTTTTTTAAAACTATCTGAAGTTAGTTCTTCATTTTACCTATTATAAAAATTTACTTGAAAGCACGTATATGTATATTGATATGAAGATAACTAATTGAATACACTTTAAATAAATCATACAGAATTTAGTTTTTGTTTGTGCAGAGTCGGTAATTACTTAAAGAACGGTATTTATCTATAGCCTGGATTAACGCATTAATCGACGTGTGATCATCATTAGTGACACCATTAACTGAATCTACATGTATTTTTTAAAACAATATAAAGTATTTTATTTACATTTTGACTTTGGTGAAAGTGGGATAAGGACGAGGTTGGGTACCCGTAAACCAGGTTTAAATCCCCCAGTAGTTTATATTGGTTGCTGGCCGTTCCAAGGCGGCACTCCTGCTTTCAGCCTACGGTCAATTTTGTTGTTTAATATGCTTAATGTTTAATGTGTTTTGTCTTGATATGCGTCCTGTTATGTTTTGTCTTGTGGCTTTACCGTTGCTTGTTTGATGGTGTTTGGTGCGGTGTCATTTCGTGTGTGGCTCTCCCTGTTTGACTATTTTTCCATAATTAGCAATCTCAACCTACTACTCGATCCAAATTATGGTGGTTTCGGCAAACTACCTGTTCGTCAAAGTGGACGTGATCAAATTGGAATTAAATTGATAGCAAAATGATAATCAAAGTTTAAAAGTTTAATAGAGGTTTTGGCAAACTGGCAATAATGCTCAGCAATCATTACCATGAGGTGATAAGTACGACAATGGGTTAGGAACTGATATAAAGTATGGCACACCAAAACTTGAATAGTCAAAATTGATCCACACCTTTTGAGGATAATAGATCGATATAGTTTTACTCAGTAATATTGTTTATGTATTATATACTCTAGTTTTGATAATGACCAAAGTAATAAATAATTCATATTTCTTTACTGATCATGGTAATAAACAACCATGTGATTACAGTATTGTACATGTATTTGAATCCACCAAAACTTGAACTAAACAACATTTTGGCTAAAAACAAAACAGCATAAAGTGAGTGGCAAACAGATTTGACCAAGACCAAAATCAAAACTGAATGGGATAGTAAATCATATCTGCCTCTCTCGCTCCTTGTTAAAAAAGATCGAAAACAACCCAATTACAATGGTATGGGGCCTTTGAAATGAAACAATAAGAATTAAGATTCAAAACTGCAATCGGTTATGCCTAACCCTTTATCTCATATAGAAACACATTTGCAAACCGAGTAGACTCAATCAGACGACACCAGAACCATCTTATAAGTGTTCCCTGTTTGCTCGTGAAACAATACAGATCCGATTATTCTGTTTCTACCATAGCGGTATTTACGGCTTCTTTTCCATATCATAACGCATTTGGTGACCCCTTCTATATTCTATATGAGGCACAGTGAAGTTTTGGAAGCACTTTGGCGTGACGGGTTATATTAGTTATACAGATCATAGGGGTGGTGGTGGTTGGGGTATCAGACTTTTTATTCCCTGCAGAGGAAAACCATGTTGCCCGGAGCAGTTATTTAGCATTGTTAATGTAGGCGTCGTTCTGCTTCCCCTCAGGAGCCTCATACTGTAAGGTAAGGGCTTGTAACACTCTGCGACCCTAGTTCACCGTGTAATAGCCTGCTTATTACATTTATGGACAGAAAGGGATCTTCCAAGTGCATTAGTTTCTCATAGGATTGAAAGAATCAGACGTTGGTAAAACTTTCTGCGGGTCAGATATTAAGCAGACATGAGAACGGTTAAACTTAATTGAGGGAATGGCGCAATTCCGACGTCAAAATGACGGTTTTATAATATTTTAAACAAGAGGGCCAAGATGGCCCTTAATTGCTCACCTGATTACCATAGATTTAAGATTTTTGCAGGGTAGCCCATGGGTAGGGTCAATATTGAACTTAGGGACAATATATGAACAATGTTGATAGTGGATCATGAGCAGTGGATCATGAGCAGTGGTTCCGCAGAACAAGATTTTCAAAGATTTAGTATATTGATTTTATCAAGACAATGATTCTGACCAATGAAGATTGGGCTAAAAATGTGCTCTCTAAAGTATTTTTTCTAAGATTTGACCTAGTGACCTACTTTCTATTCCCACCCAACCCATGATCACACTCAACCTTGATATCACCAAGACAAACACTCTGAGCAAGTTTGAGGAAGACTGGGCTAAAAATGTGGCCACTGGAGTGTAAACTAGATTTCTCTAAGATATGACCCAGTGACCTACTTTTTATCCTCACATAACCCACATTCAAACTTGTCCAAGATTTTATTAGGACAATCATTCTGACCTAGAGTGTTCACAAGGTTTTTCTACTGTTTGACCTAGTTTTTTACCCCACATAACCCATTTTTCAAACTCCTCCGAGATTTTATCAAGACAATCATTCTGACCAAGTTTCATGAAAATTGGGCTAAAAATGTGACCTGTTGAGGGTTCACAAGGTTTTCCTACTATTTGACCTAGTGATCTAGTTTTTAACCCAACTTGACCCACTTTCGAACTAGTCCGAGATTTTATCAAGACATTCGTTCTGACCAAGTTTCATGAAAATTGGACTAAAATTGTGACCAATAGAGTGTTCACAAGGTTTTTCTACTGTTTGACCAAGTGACCTAGTTTTTAACTCCACTTGACCTACTTTCGAACTGGTCTGAGATTTTATCAAGACATTCATTCTGACCAAGTTTGATGAAGATTGGACTAAAAGTGTGACTACTAGAGTGTTCACAAGGTTTTTCTACTGTTTGACCTAGTTTTTTACCCCACATAACCCATTTTTCAAACTCCTCCGAGGTTTTATCAAGACAATCATTCTGACCAAGTTTCATGAAAATTGGGCTAAAATGTGACCTGTAGAGGGTTCACAAGGTTTTCCTACTATTTGACCTAGTGACCTAGTTTTTAACCCAACTTGACCACTTTCGAACTAGTCCGAGATTTTATCAAGACATTCGTTCTGACCAAGTTTCATGAAAATTGGACTAAAATTGTGACCAATAGAGTGTTCACAAGGTTTTTCTACTGTTGGACCTAGTGACCTAGTTTTTAACTCCACTTGACCCACTTTCGAACTGGTCTGAGATTTTATCAAGACATTCATTCTGACCAAGCTTCATGAAAATTGGACTAAAATTGTGACCAATAGAGTTGTCACAAGGTTTTTCTACTGTTTGACCTAGTGACTTAGTTTTTAAATCCACTTGACCCACTTTCGAACTGGTCTGAGATTTTATCAAGACATTCATTCTGACCAAGTTTCATGAAGATTGGACTAAAATTGTGACTACTAGAGTGTTCACAAGGTTTTTCTACTGTTTGACCTAGTTTTTTACCCCACATAACCCATTTTTCAAACTCCTCCGAGATTTTATCAAGACAATCATTCTGACCAAGTTTCATGAAAATTGGGCTAAAAATGTGACCTGTTGAGGGTTCACAAGGTTTTCCTACTATTTGACCTAGTGACCTAGTTTTTAACCCAACTTGACCCACTTTCGAACTAGTCCGAGATTTTATCAAGACATTCGTTCTGACCAAGTTTCATGAAAATTGGACTAAAATTGTGACCAATAGAGTGTTCACAAGGTTTTTCTACTGTTTGACCAAGTGACCTAGTTTTTAACTCCACTTGACCTACTTTCGAACTGGTCTGAGATTTTATCAAGACATTCATTCTGACCAAGTTTCATGAAGATTGGACTAAAAGTGTGACTACTAGAGTGTTCACAAGGTTTTTCTACTGTTTGACCTAGTTTTTTACCCCACATAACCCATTTTTCAAACTCCTCCGAGGTTTTATCAAGACAATCATTCTGACCAAGTTTCATGAAAATTGGGCTAAAATGTGACCTGTAGAGGGTTCACAAGGTTTTCCTACTATTTGACCTAGTGACCTAGTTTTTAACCCAACTTGACCCACTTTCGAACTAGTCTGAGATTTTATCAAGACATTCGTTCTGACCAAGCTTCATGAAAATTGGACTAAAATTGTGACCAATAGAGTGTTCACAAGGTTTTTCTACTGTTGGACCTAGTGACCTAGTTTTTAACTCCACTTGACCCACTTTCGAACTGGTCTGAGATTTTATCAAGACATTCATTCTGACCAAGTTTCATGAAGATTGGACTAAAATTGTGACTACTAGAGTGTTCACAAGGTTTTTCTACTGTTTGACCTAGTTTTTTACCCCACATAACCCATTTTTCAAACTCATCCAAGTTTCTATCAAGACAATCATTCTGACCAAGTTTCATGAAAATTGGGTTAAAAATGTGACCTGTAGAGGGTTCACAAGGTTTTCCTACCATTTGACCTAGTGACCTAGTTTTTAACCAAACTTGACCCACTTTCGAACTCGTCCGAGATTTTATCAAGACATTCATTCTGACCAAGTTTCATGAAGATTGGACTACAATTGTGACCACTAGAGTGTTCACAAGCAAATTGTTGACGTCACACGAAGCACACCGCACGACGCACAACGGACATTCAAGTCTCCCAAAAGCTCACCCTGAGCTTTGCTCAGGTGAGCTAAAAATGGGCGTTGGAAGGAGCGGCTATATTGCAGTTTACAGGTACTTGTACTGAGAATGTGCATAAATAAAATCTGAATCGAATCGAATTGAGCGTGGATTGTCTTTATAAAAACGAATTTCGGTGGCTACTCGGTACGTGCACAGGCACTTTGACAACAATTGCAGCATCAGAGAAGAATGAGACCTTGGTCACGAATCGGGTTCATTTACATTGTTATACAACAACTATAACAAAACTGTTTCTCAATGGATAACTAGTGTTATTTCGTTTGAGAGCGGTTGTTTGGATCGAATCGACGAAGTGAAGCCGGTCGTCCATTTTAGTTGTTGTAGCAATGAAGCAAGGCTCTTAAAGGGGGAAATTCCATTGTCGCTGATGACTCCGTATATATATATACATCAGAATTTTGAGGGATGCACGACTCTTTATACATGGCTAATTGACCAATAAAAATCGAGGGTTTTACTTTGCAGTATAAAATGGTATTTATCTGGACCCTTTAACGGATGACATAACAGTTGGTGGTTAAAAGTTGGATCTTATACAGATCAAAAGCAAACAGTGTTATACAGTGTTCCCTCTCTCAAGCAACAAGTCTTACTCTAAATGCATCACCGTCAGCATTACAAATAATTTCATATTTATTACTATTGTTATTAATTACTACTATTATTACTATTGTATTTATTATCTAGTGAAACAAGAACAAACACAAACGACTGAAGCGATTTACATGGCTATCAAACTTGACCAAGATATAATGGCCAAAAATATGTGTGTAAAGTTTGGTCAGGATTGGACAAATTTATACTTTCCCAGAAGAGTCCGGACAAGATATTTTAAAGTCATTTTTTAAATAAAGGGCAGCAACTCCTAAGTAACTGAAGCGATTTACATGGGTATCAAACTTGACCAGGATGTAATGACCACTAACATGTGTGTAAAGTTTGACGAGGATTGTACAAATACTTTCGATGAAAGAGCCCGGAGCAAGCCTATATGCCACCACTTTTTTTGGTGGTGGTGGGGGGGGGGCATTAAAATGAACAGACTCTTGTTAAATAAGTTACACATGGTCATAAACTTCCACGGCATTGGCAATGAAGAGCAGAAAACACTTTAATATGAAAGCTGCAGAATGCTTCTACACGACATGAGTTCTGCTAAAATTAACTGACAGCAAATAGTATTTGATAACTGCACGATGGGTTCTAGAAACAAGAGGGCCATGAGGCCCTGAAGCGCTCACCTGAGATAAGGGGCTCACCAAGGGGCGGGGCCATTTTTGACCAAGAAGTCATCATTTGTACAACATTGGTAGAGAACCACAAGGCAAAGCAGTATGCCATTAATTAAAGGCCTAAGAGGACCACAAGCCAAGCTACATATTTGTATAGGACCATTAGATCATGTTACATACCAAACATCAAAGGTCTAGGCCTTACAGTTTCAGAAGATTTTTTAAAGATTTTCCTAGTTTCAGACAAAATGATTTTTAAAGATTTTCCTATCAAGCCCTTGGGCGGGGCCATTTTTGGTCCAGGGTCATAATTTGAACAATCTTTGTAGAGGACCATTAAACCATGTTACATGCCAAATATCAAAGGTCTAGGCCTTACAGTTTCAGAGAAGAAGATTTTTAAAGATTTTCCTATGAAAAACTGATTAGTCCTTGGGCGGGGCCATTTTTGGCCCGGGGGTCATAATTTGAACAATCTTTGTAGAGGACCATAATATCATGCTACATGCCAAATATCAAAAGTCTAGGCCTTACAGTTTCAGAGAAGAAGATTTTTAAAGATTTTCCTATGAAAAACTGATAAGCCCTAGGATGGGGCCATTTTTAGCCGGGGGGGTCATAATTTGAACAATCTTTGTAGAGGACCATTAGATCATGCTACATACCAAATATCAAAGGTCTATGCCTTACAGTTTCAGAGAAGAAGATTTTTAAAGATTTTCCTATGAAAAACTGATAAGCCCTTGGGCGGGGCCATTTTTGGCCCGGGGGTCATAATTTGAACAATCTTTGTAGAGGACCATTAGTTCATGCTACATACTAAATATCAAAGGTCTAGGCCTTACAGTTTCAGAGAAGAAGATTTTTAAAGATTTTCCTATGAAAAACTGATAAGCCCTTGGGCGGGGCCATTTTTGGCCCGGGGGTCATAATTTGAACAATCTTTGTAGAGGACCATAAGATCATGCTACATGCCCAATATCAAAAGTCTAGGCCTTACAGTTTCAGAGAAGAAGATTTTTAAAGATTTTCCTATGACAAACTGATAAGCCCTAGGGCGGGGCCATTTTTGGCCCGGGGGTCATAATGTGAACAACATTTCGTTCCCCCTAACCACTGATGCTTCTGACAAAATTTGGTTAAAATCAGGTCAGTAGTTTCAGAGGAGATGTCGTTTGAAAATGTGGACGGACGACGGACGCCGGACGCCGGACACCGGACGCCGGACGCCGGACGGATCGCGGTCACAATAACTCACCTGAGCCTTTGGCTCAGGTGAGCTAAAAAGGTATGAAACGTAAAAATACATGACATCTGCTGCACAAAAAGAGAACATCATATGCATTATGTTAACCCATTACCTCATAGGTTACTCTTTGAACAAATCTGCCGAAAAGGAGCATTTACCAGAGAAAAGCAAAGTTTTAGAATTGTATTGTCATGAAATCAAATACTGTGATAAATAGAGCTCCTATAGTGCAAATGCTCTATTTGTCACTCACAGTGGTTTCAAAAAGTGACTTTTACAGAGACGTCAAATGAGGTAATGGGTTAAATGGGCAATCTATGCTTTACACATCTTCAGAGATCCAGATAAGAGGCGTAAATTTAAACATTTTAAGAATGGCTCCTTTATTTCTCCACCAATCCCTATACTGTGACCACTCTTTAGACCATTCTCTTCGAGACGAGTCTAAACAGTTGTCACAGTATAGGGTTTGGTGGAAAAATGACGAGTTTAGTTTGTGGGTACATACCTTTGTCTGTAGCTCTGACTTCTTAATTTGTCCGCAACTATTAACCCTTTTCCCAATGGACATTTATGCAT